>OV788319.1:3673007-5001194 GCA_928718305.1 Tetramorium bicarinatum | reverse complement strand
TAGAGCGTGTATATAACTGGTTCTTCCCTTCGCAATTATAATATCAATATAATATCATCGTCCTACTGCGTGTATGTGTATATTGTACGTGTGTATGTGTGTATACGATAGTGTGTGAACAATGATGCACCTATTACATAATAAATAACAGTTCATCTAACGTGATAACTGATAACGCTACTTCTACAGAAAATAGCGCGATATGCGGCGTAAACGTAACAGGAGGGTAAAAAAAAAGAGATCTTTTCCACTATCTTTTCCGTTTTAGCACACGTATCATGAACAGAAAGTAATGTCAACAGCATTGAATCTAATTGGTAATAGATCTCATCCTAGTAAAATTTTTGTTTAAAATTTTTGCATTTTTTAGGATTTTATATACTTGAGAATATATTTCATAATTTTTATATAATTTTATAACTATTTCAAAGTATTATTTAAAAGTAAAAGTCTTCTAGAACTTAGAAATATTCTAAAATTTCTTATCTTACAATTGCCAAAAAAACTTGACTAAAATTTGAAAAAACCTGAAATATTTTTATTGAAAATTTTTATACATTTAAAGTGCGAAAAATTCTAAAAAAATGATAATATCGTGAAAATTGTTTTCACTAGAGTGTAAATTCAACAACATATCAATCTTTGAGAGCTAAACAGAGATTTTTTTCTTAAAACATGAAAATTTGCTTTAAGAAAAAACATACTTATTTAATTATATACATATAATTTAATTACATATATATATATATATATAAAATGATATATAAAGATGTGCAAAATATATTAAATTTTACAAAATATAAATAATTTTGAGACATAACTCTTCGCGACTCTCTAAAATTTAATGAAACAAACACTTGTGTTCGTTAAAACAAGAGCACGATATTGAATTAACAAGATTAATTCCAATTAAACTAATGCTGTACATTATCTTTTTTCCACGTACGCGAGGAAAAAATGACAGCTTCGCCGATATCGGGGACGTTTTTCCCTTTCGATAATGAACACGCAAAAAACTCCGCGATTGCGCGTATCCGGAGCGTAATTCAGAGCGCCGTGCGAACCCTCTTACGTATATATGTATGCGTATACATCTACGTGTGTGTATCTTATAATTAATTAGTAGTAATTATGCATATGATGCGCGCACGTAACATAGATTTGTCGCGCGTTCCGACTGATAAATAGTCAGCGGAGCGCAACTCGCGTTTCCTTCCTTCCTCTTTCCCTAACCGCCGGACGCTTAAATACTTCTATCTTCGGCCGATCGAGAACAAGCGGTGCCTTGTCGTATGTACAAGCTTAAACGAAATAATAACGATTTTCTTTCTTTTTTCCCCCTTGCGAATTAATCGCGACGATCGGGGCCGGATTTGGCCGGTCCACCTCACAACGGCACGAGGCGGATATTAAAGGGCGGGGGTGAGGATTAAAAATTAATTATAGCGCGCAAATTACAGACGATATTTTTACCTTCCTACCGAGACACATGCTGTCGCACAATAAGATACAATTACGTAGATCGCGTAAGTCTGCGTCTAACAGTTTTTTATTCTTCCTAATCGAACGGAATTTCGCAGGTCGCGCCTGTCCAACAGATCTTCCTAATCTCTGTAAATCCTGACGCCTGATTTCGTAATTTTTACAAGTGAGGGGCAAGTTTCTATTCGCGCAACTGATTTCGCAATGTAAAAAATTCGAGGAAACCGAAGGCAAGAGGGGACAAGGGGTTTTACGAGCGAACGAAATCTCTCTTCTATATAAATACGTTCGTATGTCTTACGTATTAAGCACATGCGCCAGAATGTTTCGCGATTCGATTGTGAAGATGGGAAGCTTAATGCTATAACGCGTTAATGCTTATTATCGTCGAGTGAGCATAAAATATATGTGTGTACATATATATATATATATATATATATATATATACAAATGCCATATAATTTATATATAATATAAATTTATATATTATTTATATTTTATATTATATATTATATATATGTAATTCATATACACATATAAATTTTATATATATAATTATATATCGTATATGTGTATATATATATATATATATACGTACACATGCGTGTATATGTGCGCCTAGTAATCCTTTCACTCGGTTCTGAGCCAGGTTCGCGCAAGATGTGCAAATAACGTTAAGAAATTAAGGGATACATTTTCTCGTTTATTTTTATAGCCTAGAGACATCATCTTATAAAACATAAATCGCTAAAAGCGATGTAATTCACTTAAATATATGTATATATTCGGTATTTCTTTATACTATCGAGTTTTTTTTTAGGGGAATAGACTTGAGGGATAGGGGGGGGGGGGGGACAAACCGCGATCCGGCGAAAATTTGCTAGTCGCTTTGCTTTCTTTCCATTTATATATCAAAAAAGGAGTGCACAATATCGAATATGTTCTACGAATACACATAATGTCTTTGACACGATGCTGCAAAATGTAAACGTGATACTCGATGAATGACATTATCATACACTTATGAGAGAAACAAGTGTGTGTTACGCGTGTTATGTTCGTTAAAGGGAAATACAAAATTCTTCAGCTGCCTGCTTCAAGAGCTGGTTTCTTTCCCTTGCTTTCCCTTCTTCTCTCCTTTCTTTTTTTTAAAATCGACATAGCGTAAACTATATTCGCGTGCTCATTCTCACGAACATGACCTACATATATACAATAGCGTAGTAATCAGCTTCTCGCATGCCGAAACGCCTCGCTACGATCCCGTGTTCATTAAGGGATTAATCACTGCACTCCGTGCATGCTCGTTACAAATTTAAACGATCTTCCTTTTCTTTTTGTCTGCACGAATTCACTTGCTAATTCCATACTCCAAACGTTAAAATAAATTTCTACCTAAACGAAATCATCTCCCGTTCTCGCTTAAAAGCCATCCGCAATTCGCGAACTTTTCTCCCAATCAATTATCTCTACGGATTATCACGCCCGAGTGCCTTGCACGAACTGGCACGCAGAGACGAACAAGCTAGCGGTGTGGATAAAAAGCATTTTATCGATGGCAAAACGCACGCGTACGATCGACTCAGGACGCAGCCCGTCGAATCTGCGCACGGTTTTTAAGTTGACACCACTTTAGGTATACCAATCACAATTGTGATTTAATACGCATGCGATGTATATCATCCTATATAAAATATGTTCCCACACTCTCACATTTATACCGCATATGTGTAAAAAATTTTCCGTACCGTTTACACTGTTCTTTTTTTTCCTTTTTTTATCATTCCTTTTTTTATCTTACTTTAAGTCTCCTGGCTTCTCGTTAGAACGTAAAATTCACTAGATACATCGTCAGCGGGAGATGTACTCCACTCATGGACCGACACGTGTTGATGGTGACGATGATGACGACGATGACGATGGTGTCCCGCGGGGTTAAAATACATAGTCAGGACCTGCCATGTCTATTGCCCATCGGAATTTATCCCTCTGAGTCTTGTTGTAGATCTTCTCAACCGGAACATTGTTCTTCTTACACCTAATAAAGCATAGACATTTTAATACAGATATGTGAAAGATGAAAGTAATACAAGAAGCAAGTATTAATATTAATAAAAGATATTTAACACATAGTATAGCATCAATATTAGTAAAAAATATAAGAGATATAGTAACAGAAATTTAAAAAATATAAAATAAAAATAAATTGCAAATATACGAAATAAAAAGATAAAACTAAAGAATGTAGAATATAATAAAATTGATATTAAAATTATAAAAAATTATAAAAAGTTAAAAATATACAATATATTTACCATGCAACGGAAATTCTGGGATCGAGATAATTCAACTTGGAGGTACTCAGCGCGATCTCTTTGTTCTCTTCTCGGTCAGTCGCCTGGACTTCCAGCTTCGTCAATTGATCCTTCAATCTTTCCAATTGTTTCTTCTTTTTTTCATATGTCCTGTAAAAGCAATAAATTCATATATACGAGCACGATATAAAAACACGAGATATATAAAGCCAGTTTTTCCTAACTTTTTTAACCGTATTAAAAAAAATAAATTATGCAACAAATTAAATGTGTCAGGTGTGTCATAAAACAATTTATACATCTAAGTAATAAATTATTCAAATTAAAATTAGATCAAAGTTCTTATGTATGTATATGCAAAATTCAGAATAAATTCAGATTAAATTAAAATAAATAAATAATAATTTACTTCATAAATAAGTTATTATTTATTAAAGTCAATTATTTATTATGAATTTATTTATATTATTTATTATTTTACTTATATGTATAAGCGCATGTAATGCAGATGAAAAAATAACATACACTTTTTCCTTCACCGAGCCGTGTTTTGCGTCCCGTTTGGCATCCTTTACTTGCAGCTCGCATTCGGCTATCGCCTCTTTCTTCGTATCAATCTTTACCTTTAGGTTCTCCATGGATTTCGCGTGTGTTTTTGGTACAGAACGCTGATGGTTACACAATATGGCAACGGCGCGATTGGCTCGATTGTACGAGAGAATTTTTTCCGCCTCCGTGTCATTCGGATCTGTTAGTTTATCAAGCTGCTGCTGTAGCGTCCACGATGCGTTATAAGTTCTGAATACTTTGGCGGTAAGACCCTCCATCAGCTCGTTCAGATGTTTATTCATCACGGTGGTGTTGAGACGATCGAACAGATCATCCCCGGGCGATTTGTTTTCCATGAAGAGTTGCAGATTCTTAAAGACGCGCTTTTCTACCGGCACCTCGTTGTAATAGCGAATGGAATCTTTACCTGTGAAATTAATTAATTCCATAGAGATCACGTAATCATATTATAACATTAAGAAATTAAATACAATTGTATTTTAATTATATAGTATATTATATATCGCAATTGATGACGCGTAGCTCCATGCTAACGCGAGTGATTAATAGCGGAAGGGTCCTGGGTTCAAATCCCAATGTCTCCTAATTTCCATATATATCCCATTTTTTCGAACCTCTACCAATTGGAGACTGACTCCTCTTCTGTAACTCATAACGACAGTTCGTTATCATTATAATATCATTGCGCAGTATTTTTACTATGTGAAAAAGCTGCACAACGACATTATAACGATAACGAACCGTCGTTACAGAATATGCCTATTGGAGGAGAACCGGACTTCCATAATCGATAGATTGGAGGAGACACAATGGATCTAATCTGAGTGAGTGCCATAAGCGGGCTTCGCTGAGAACCGTCCCTCTTAGCATCAATATTTATTGTACATATTATACATATCGTAATTGCAATAATTCAATTATTACCTAAGAAATCAAACACGACGACGTATTCCTTGCCGTCCTTCTGCTCATGCAGCTTGATGTGCTCCACTCGCAACGAGCAACAGCCCACAGTGTCCGCCTGATCCTCGTCCTTCTCGTTACCGGCTCTGAGAGCCAATTTGTCGATGAAATACAGTGCGACCGCACGCTGTCTAATGCGCATCTCCTTGCTCTTCCAGTCCTCTCGATACTCGGCGCGAATCTTATCGATCGACTTCGCCAGCTTCCGCGCCGTCTCGTACTTCTGCCAGTCCTTCTCGCCCTTAAGCTTGCTGGATGGATTCAGCATCACGTACTTCACCTGGCCCTGAATGTTCTCCGTCCAGGAGGCGAGCCATGTGACGTTAGAGTCGTGTCGCACCTCCCTCCACTTGTGACCGGACGGCGGTTTCGGTATCTTCGAGTCCTTCGAACAATTGATGAGCACGTCCTCCGGCAGCACTCGCTTCTTCAGCTTGCCCATTTTGGGATGTTCGCCGCGGCCTCTGAACAAGCCGGGCGGCTCGATCTTGAAGTTACCGATCTTCTCCTTATGGCCATCAATGCTGCAGAAGCCATATTCCTTCTGTATTTCCTCATTCTTCTCCTTGATCTTCTGCTTCTCCTCCTTCGTCATGGCCTTACGTTCCTCACTCTTCTGCATAAAATACGCGTGCATCTCCTTGAAGTTGCACTTGGATAGATCGACGATCTTGGCGCGCTCCGACTCGGTCATCACCTCCCGCCAGTCGTGGAAAAAGTTGTTGTTAAACACATACTTGGTCGTGTAGTCATGGTCAAGCATGCGCGCGTAGAAGGTTGCGACCTCCTCCGTCTCCTCGCTCAGCTTCATCTCCTTGCCGTTGTAGTAAAACTTCACGGTAGGGGGTAAGGGTTCGTAGGGTGGCGCAAATACTGGTCCCTTGTGTTCCAAGAAATGCCATTTCGTGCCATCGCTCTTCTTCTCTTCCTCCCACCTAAATTTTAGCGTTAAATTATGTTAAATAATGCAAAAAGAGATGTTAAGTCTCACAACGGTGCATTTATTAAAAGGTAAAAGATAGAAATTCAAACTAGTTACTACAAACATAACCTCAAAATTGAAGGTTCCTCTTTCGTTTTGCAAATTACGTAATTACAGTTGCTGACAAAATTGAATAAACTTGTTGACAAACGGACTACTGCAATTCTTAAAAGACTCCGCATTGCATTCGCCCGTCTTTCGCATTTTTTATTCAAAAATTAACGAGAATTCGAAGTGAGATATCGCAGAGAAATATAAACCACGCGACACGTGATATCCAATTTTTGAAGCACTAAAGAACTATTTATCTCTGGGAAATAAACACTTCTATTGGATAACGGACACACGTGCACCGGATGATGTAACGGAGGATTTACACTCCACATGTCTGACGTTCTGAAATCCAATTGGATGCGCTTACTAGTGACTTTAAATCACGATACTTTACTCCCTAGAAATCGAAGACTTCTATTGGACGCGTACGTAGAGTGCGGAGAAAATCCCGCACCAGGAATGAAAAAAAAAAAGGTAAAATAAAAATCAGAAGAGTTTACACGGAAAACTTCGAGTGTTCCTA
This sequence comes from Tetramorium bicarinatum, assembly GCA_928718305.1. Taxonomy (NCBI): domain Eukaryota; kingdom Metazoa; phylum Arthropoda; class Insecta; order Hymenoptera; family Formicidae; genus Tetramorium; species Tetramorium bicarinatum. The sequence goes on along the minus strand of OV788319.1, from coordinate 4,994,305 downwards.
CCATTTCCAAACTTCCTGCTGCTCCTCCTCTTGCTTCTTCTTCCTTGGACTGTCGCCTTTCCCTTTCACCTTTGTATTTTTCTTCTTTGGTTTCTACAAAAAGAAAAAAACATCTCGGTATGAAACATACTTTTACGATCAAAATTAATTTATAGAATAATGTGGGAAAAATCTAATACCTGCATTTCTTCAGGATCAACGTCAGAATCGTCATCGCCCGCGTGTTTTCGTTTCTTCTTAGTCTTCAGATTAGCCGCTTTTTTGGATTTTTTGCGCGCCGACAACGGAACGTCTTCGTCCTCGTCAGACTCGATTTTTCTCTTCACACTTGGCGATACCTTTGATCTCGAAGACTGTATCAATATTTAATTAAACAATTCTTAAATTAAATAATGTCTCTTTAAAAAAAAATATTTTCCTTTTTCCTTTTATATTTAAAATAAAAATTTATAATTAAAACAAAATGTACCAGTGGTTTATCCTCTTCAGAATCATCTTCCGTCTTTATAGTTGTATTGTGAAGATCCGACAATCTGGTGTCGTTCCCATCCGTCGAATCCATACTAACTTCGTCTTTGATCGGTGGTTCATCGTCATCGTCCTCCTTAATATAGAGCCGTCGTTCGCCACCACTGTCGTCATCATCATCTAAATCCATTTCCTGAGGAAAGATCCATTTCAATATCTCGCTTTTTATTTATTTCTCGAAACACAATCACAAACCAAACCTTACCTCCTTTATCTCAGTCTTAATGTCCACAAAATTAAATTCATTGATCAAGTGATTCATCTTCGGTTCTTCCTTTACTTTAACTTCCTCCTTATCCTTCTTCTCCTTGTCCTCGCGATGCTTAGCTGCAATTTGACCATGGGCAATTAAAAAAAGAGCAAATTAAATATGGACGTAAATATATTTAGATAGTTCTACATACATTTGTCCTTATCGTGGCGGTGGCGATCTTTGTCTTTTTCATGGCGATGTCTATCTTTGCCACTGGACGAACTTTCTCTGTGCTTATCTTTATCTTTCTCCGACGAACGATGCTTCTCCTTATCACCTGACGAGTGAGAAGTGGAATGTCTGTCCTTATCCGACGAGTGCTTCTTGTCCTTCGAAATACTTCGGTCCTTGTCTTTGTCGCGCGAGCTAGAGTTCAAGGAACTACTGTGTCTATGTCTATCTTTATCCTTGCTCTTCGAGTCCTTGTCTTTATCCTTGCTCGAGCTGTCCTTGTCCTTAGAACTGCTGTGATGCCTGGCAGAGATACATCAGACATATATCGTCATCGAACATCATTAAATTAATATTTTATAGACACCTTTCTTCTTATTTTACCTGTCTTTGTCTTTGGAGCTCGAGCTCGATTTGTGATGATGTTCCTTGTCCCTGCTCCTGTCCTTATCCTTTTCCTTATCCTTGCTGGACGAACTGCTACTCTTGTGCTCCTTGTCCTTACTAGACGAGGAACTCTTCTTCTCCTTGTCTTTATCTTTGTTATTGCTGCCATCATGCTTCTCCTTATCTTTAACAGAACTGGAGCTATGTCTGTGCTTGTCCTTGTCCTTATCCCTATGCTCGCTTTTATGATTTCTTTCCTTATCTCTGCTCCGATCTTTGTCTTTGTGATCCGATTTGTGAGAGCGTTCTCTATCCTTGTCTCTGTGCTCCGATTTGTGTTCCCTTTTCTTGTCGAAACCATTGGACATGCCATTGATATGATCTAAGAAAATCAAGTACAGAAATGAAGTACATAAGAAGAATGCGGCCAAGATGCTCTGCAATTTTTCTTCATTCAATTTCTCAATTACTTTTGTGATAAAATTAAAGATAATTATGAGTAGATTATAAATGTATAGGTGTACGTACCTTTTTATCGTTCTAAAGAACATGGGCTCCAAAATTTTTGGAAAAAAGACAGGGAAAAAAGTTGAACAGTGTCAGACTGTTTAACATGGACACGTGAGAAAACAAATGAGAGATTAACCAAAATAAAAATCTTGATAAGTTAATTGAAGGCATATTTTGGAGTCCATTTTCTTTGAAAAAAAAAAAGACACATTATATACCATATTTTTCTATTCGTAACTGTTTTAATTTTATCACAAAATTAATTAAAAAATTGGGGAATCTATGGCTTCTTAGCTACATTCTTTATCATTAATTTTATTAAACATATTATGTGATTATATATAATTATATATATAAATTTTTTGCAACACAAAGTAAAAATATACATATATTTTATACATCTCTACTCCTTATTTTTAAGATAAATTAACATTTATTTTGTTATATTTGACATATGAAATAATAACGTCTCATTCAATCATATGTTTACTGTTGAATGAAATTTGAAATTTCAAGGGGAAATATTTTCATTTAACTTCAATTCAGTGAGGTTCTTAGCGGACAAACGTGCGTCAAAATTTTTTCACGAAAAAAAAAAAAGACTAACAATCGAGAAGTCGCGTATTCTTTAAAAGACTCAATCGCATGTGACTCATTTGTTTTGGAGATCTTAATAGGCGTCCGAGCGGCATTATCACCTACGCGTCTTCTCGAAGGATCTCGCGTTTCCGTCGTCGAAAAAATCGCGAGTCTGAAACTTCTGGGGAAAGGCGAAATTCGCGTGTGCGGCTCCGAGTAGGAAGAGGCGATTTCCGGCGCCTCTTCACCGTGCGGGACGAGACACGTGTTCGATTCCCCTCCCCCGCCCCGTGTGCTCGTCGCGGGTTTAATTCACCCGGGCGACTTTAATTCACACACGTTCCCGCACTCGTCTCTCCCCCCGCGAACGGTCGACGCGCGGCTCGTCCGCTTCACGCGGTGCAGCCGGATAAAAGAACTCACCACTGTGATTCCCGAAGACGCCGCCGCCGCCGCCGCCGCCGCCGCCGCTCTCCTTGGCCTTCCTTTCCTGAAACAGACGAGCATCCGTTCAGCGCGGAAGGAGCGCGGACGAGGGTGGGCGCGCGTCCGTCGAGCCGACGCGGCGGCTCGCGCTCCCCGTGTCCCACGTCTCTCGGCGTACGGCCGTCCGGCCACGATTACGGACTTAGTCGCAGACGCCATTTTGGGACTTAGAAAAATTTCGCGTCTCGGCACGGTCGCCAAGAGGCGAGGGCGCCCGCACGGCCGCGCGACGCGGGAACGCGCGCCTACGCGGCCGCGGCCGCGGCCGCGGACGCGGGATCCGCCACTTACCAGGTCCACGCTCATCACCGCCGCCTGCTCGAGCTCCATTTCTCCGATCACACACCACGGAACCTGTACAGCGCGGCCCAGCGACGGACTACGGCGCGAGACCGCCGAGGTTCAGCTGCGCTGCCGACAGAGTGAGGCCGAAGCCGAGAGCCAAGCGGATGGCTGGCTGGGGCACGTACGCACGCACGCACGCACACACGTTGCTCTGAGAGGCAGAGAGAGAGAGAGAGAGAGACGACGAGTGCGCGCCTTCGTTTGTGTCTGCACGCCGCCCCGTCGTCCTCGTCGTCGTCGTGAATTCGTCCGACTCGAGCGAGAGAGAGAGAGAAAGACAGAGAGAGGGAGTAAGAAAGAGAACGACGGCACCCGACTACCGAGCCGTCCCACGTCCGGTGAACGACTGCTGCGCGCGTCGCGACGCCGCGCGACCAGCCTAAGTGCCAGAAACGCGCGACCGCGCATGCGCCCGCTCGCCTCGCCCCCTCCCGGCTACGCCAGCTAGACGCGATCCCGATCGCGCGAGCCGAGCCGATCCGATCCGATCCGTTTCGATCCGAGGGAGTCATTCACCGCGAGGTCGATTGAAACCGGTACGTTCCCGCAGGCGAGTTCAATACTCCAAGACGCGCGAAGACGATTCTATTTCTCGCCGCTGAGCAGGGGAGCCCGCACGCGAGACGAAACTTCGTCCGAGAGAGAAATCCGGTTGAGCTGTACCGATCTCGATTGCCGATCGATTCGTAGATTATCGATCGACAGATTCTCTTTTTTTTTTTTCCCTTGCGACGGAGATCTTTCTCTCTCGGGAAAAATAACTCTTCCAGGAACGGGATTTTGCAAAGGGGGTTAATCACCGGGGATTTCCGAAGTAGATTGCAATATCGTCGGAGATAAATGGATATTATTCTCGTTCGCCGCGCGAGCTTTCGCGGCGTACAAGAAACGCGATAATTTTGAAGCCCGTACTTTCGCCGTTTTGCTGAGAATAAATTTATACAAGATGTCCCTTGTCGCCGCGGGCCAACTATTTCGCTCGGTTCAACTTCATGTTGGATCGACTCTTTGAAATTGTATTCGATTGTATGTATACGTTTGGTTACTATAAATTGTAATTCATAATTTTCGAAGCATCGGCGCGAAGAAACTGTCTTGACCTTCTTTCTATATATTTGAAAATCTAAAGTGTGGTTTTCGCAACGCGTTTTTATTTTCTAAGAAATGTGAATTAAAAGAATATATACTTGCGTTTTTAAATAATGTCATTCTTGTCTGATGAATAATTTATAGTAATTATACATAAATTTTTACCTAAACCTATATGTAAACATATATAGCCAATTATATATAATTTTACTAAATCTATCTGTAAACATATACAATTATAATATTATGAGTATATCAATTATATAATTAGATAATTATATAAGAAATATAGTAATTATATTATAATTATATTATATTCCAATTTTTAATTATACACACAGTTATATATGTATAATTAAGAATTATATAATTTTCAATTATATATGTGTATTTATATATATATAATTCTTAACTAGAAATACATGATACATACATGATACATCCTTTTTGTCCTGTTATTATATATTTAAAAACCATTCGCTTAGGAAATTAATATTACAATAGGCTATTATATTTCTTGAGGTCTAAATCATTCGTGTAATACCAAAAAATTTCTCGCGATTCGAAAAAAATCGAAAATCAATGATGGAAAAAAAGATTGTTTTTCAATTATCAAACTCTAGTGCTTTTGATAATATTTTTACATGATTGTCAGTCTCTATAAAACGCAGCATGACTCTATTAATATCACACGAATAATATCTATCATAAGCTAAATACAGTAACAAATAAAATCGTTTGTACAATTAGCAACATGATTAAAAAATTGTCCCTTATTTCAGTTTTTGTAGGTTTCTTTATCTTACGAAACACGTTATGACTTGACGTATTCTGGCTTTCCTTCGCTATTCCAAATAGTTTTCATTTTTCGAAATGAAAATACTGCGTACAGTGCTATAAAAGAATTGTGAAATTATTGGAAAATCGGACTCATTCAGAATGTTTATTATTTTTTTTGAGTTTCCTTATTTTTAGTTAGAATTCTTATACTCACAAGTCACTTCCCATTCCGACTGCGAGAGAGTGCCGATTTTACGATGATTCGCGGGTAGATTCTGCATGTATTCAACAGCATGATGATAGTCCCGTTCAGAGTCACCAAGTAGAGGCGATTCGTGATACGGTGGATAAGTTTCTAATGCCTGCATATTTCCTAAAAGGGATCTACCCTCGTCTTTGAAACGCTCGTAGAAGTCTTCGAATCTGAATAGAAAAAATTGTTTAATATCCTGTTCTAAAAAAATGGGAAAATAATTCGTTTAAATACTAACTTACATTTAAATTAACATCTATATATTTAATAGGTTTCTTACAAGTTACTTGTATAATATTCAATAATGTGTACGATTAATAATATATTTAAATCGATGTGCTTCTTACCTTTCAAACGATATTAATTCGAGACCGTATTTTAAAGCCAACTTGCACAGAGTAGGCAGATGCACCAGGAATTCCGGACAATTGACCACACCATCTAGACGAAAGTGGTACTTTGCGCCGAAAAACGGGGGTTTTGTTTTGTCCTCGCATAAAAATTCCACATTGTACACATCGTTGCCGAATTTATTACCGTCAGAATTTTGCCATCTAGAACTGCATTGACAAAAAGAAACGTGAGCGTGCGTGCGTCTATTAAAATGATAAAGAAGAGGAAAAGAGAAACATACACTAAATCATAGGCGTCTGGAATGGTTCCGATAAAATAGCCACCTGGCTTAAGACTCTCGCTAGCGTTTCGGAGCATGCATTCCGCTTGCGGTAGAGACTCGAAGCTGTAGTGGAAAGAGAATTGGCAGCTGACAAAGTCCAGCTGCATGCTGGGATCCATGAATTTCTCCCTCAAACGCACCTGCAACATTTCTGATTAACAAAATTCCATTGACAAGAGCATTCCTTGCTAAATGAAGTTTATGTATAACTTAAAGATAATGATGGATATCCTCTACCTTTGTACAATCAGCCGTTATAAACTCCGCGCTGAAAATGGGAGCAAAACCTCTGTCTTTGGAACCTTTCCTATTCACCATGTCATTGTACCGTTGCTGACACTGTTCCAGTGACACTTGCGCTATATCCGTGCATATTAGATGTGAAATATTGGCCTTTTTCCACTTAAGAAGGTCTCCGCCCTTACCGCAGCACATGTCCAAAACTCTAAGTGAAGAGCCGAAACTCTTTCCTTGTCTTACTTTAGCTAGGTATTCATCTGATTAATAATACAAGCAAAAATTTAATATCTATTGCAAGAATAATTGATATTTAATACAAAAACAATCGACATAAAATCATAATAATGAGACAAATGTCTACTTTAAGTGTCAAAGTTCAATTTTTCTTAAGCCAGCTTCAAATCTCGAAAAAATGGAGCAAAATATTTTCAAACTTTAATATTTATAATAATTGATTAATTTTAAGAATAGCTTAGTAAAGCAGTCAGTTATCAAGTGAAAGATTCAATTTCCGATTTTGCTACTTCACATACATTGTAAAAAATTTTAAATGAGAAGATACAATTTCATCCTGATGAACACATAAAGGTTACTTTCCACCAACGTACACAGGCGACACTGTGAAACACAGTTATCATTTCATCCTTGCTGAATGTTAAAGAGACATGAAATGATTCATTGTGTTTCCAGTGTCATTGCTGGAAAGCATCCAAAATCATAAATATAAACAAATCTAACATAACTTGGTAATACATCATGAGTTTGGCACAGCACTAATTTTCTTAGAAAACGAAAATATGACAAGTTTAAGAACTTTAAATTATATTGATTGAAAATCAATGTTCGAGAAGAATTACAAATGCATCTGTAAGAACGCAACATACTCTTACTGATCTTTTTCTCATTATTATATCACATCGTTATTATGATATCATATCATTCAGTTGACAAATAACAGGTTACTTATATAGTTACTTATAAGCATGCTTTTAATCCAGTTGTTAAAATTCCTCATATACACGATACGACTTTGATTTCTCTGTGAGAGACCCTTCTCTTCGAGGGCATTATAATGATCAGCCACCAAAACTGTATTGTCAACAGTCCTGTTTGCATCAGTTGCATCCTTATCTTTGTCGTTACTTCCGGATGTCGTTAGGTCCGAGGGTCCACTTGTATTCTGCAACAGAAAATATATATTAGCAACATTCTCAGCACTCGAGGCAGTAGCATATAATTGTGAAACTCACAGCAGACAAGGCATCTTCGTCAACATCGCGCTTCGCTACTTTGGACGGCCGTTCATGATCCGGCGACGATTTGCACTTTCTGCTTTGAGGACTCTCCGCTTCTGTGTTTTTACTCGTCTCTGTCTTTGCTGCGGTGGCGGAAGACGTATCTGTCTCGCTGAAAATCACAATTAATTTTGTTAGTTCCGTATTATCCGCGTTCAAAATAAAAATAAATGTGCGATTAATTGGTACTTTCATAAAATCCTGAAATGAAAGTTTAAGATTATGAATACGTGCTCGCCATAATTTTTTTAAGTCAGACAACAGTGTATTTTATCTCCGCGAGTAACGATGTATCAAGTCATTTGAGACGACTATAATATTAATTATAACATTATAAGAATTATAAATGCCTCATTCGAATGAGAAAATAACTTACAACCGGTATATTAACGTCAAAATTAAAGCGCGGGGAAATGTACCTCGCATGTTGCTTCTCCACCTCGGCCTCCGCTTTATCGTCCTCGCGAAGTGCTGACATAGCGACGCGTTGTGTGTGAAGAGATACGGATCACGATTGCGGGAAGTCGTTCAGGGTGTCCGAAACGTGACGACCGCCACTGGCTCACCACTATACACGCTGCATTTGGGGACGCGAGCCGATCTCATGCCGACGACGACGCGCTCTCGCCGAATATACGCCACGAAGAGCGTCACCAGTGACGCCAACGGAGATTTTTCGCGTGTGCGCAGTAGGACGCGCATCAGGTGACCTCCCGCCAGTACCGTGCATATCTCGCTAAGTACAAGGCACCATTAGAGCCCCATAGGGAGAAGGGAAAGAGAGGAGGAAATAAAAAATATTATATAAAACGAAATTGTAAGCCTCGAAAGGCTGGCATTGATTAAACAATGCAATTTATTTTGTCGTGATAAATATGTAGCTGCAATAAAGTTTAATAATTTGCGGTAAACAGATTTTCGTTGATTTGTATTCTTAATGCCTATTTCTACCAATTTAGATTAATCTCGGTTTAACTTACTTTTTGTCTCTTTCTGGTTCCAAGAATTAGAAAAGAATAAAAAGCAAGTTAAACTGAGATTAAAGTTAATCTGCATTGGTAAAAATGAACATAAATGATAATAATAGTTTTTATTTAAGAAGCATTAACGGAGTTTAATTATAGGTACAAAATTGTACATTTATTTTAATTTTATTGACTTGTCTTGTATTTTATTTAAAGATCTAAGAAAATATATATGCTAGAATATCAATAATATCAATTTCATGTTCTATTGTTAAGTATGTATGTACATCCGTTTATTCTCTTTTTTATAAAATCAATAAGTTATTAATACAACATATATGTATATATCCGATAATATTTAATTAGCTGCTGGAGCCCCCAGTGGCGGCCCCAAATCTCCCATTGGTCTTCCCAGGAACTACAGATTTTATTAAAGCCGACCAATGATGAGGTGCAATCATAATGCAATTATTTTATCCGGGATAACATATTTTTTCATCTTTTTCTGATCTTTCTTCAACCTGGAAAGAAATAAAAATAAGCTAAATCGGAATTAAAGTTAAACCGCATTGACCGAAATGAACACTAATCTCGTCTCTTATTTCAGGCGTACGATGATTGAACGGTTTTTTTACACGTGACTTTCACGATTATTTCGTTTGGACGAGCCTTGAAGTTTGACTTCAGTGTCGCCAATCGAGCGAGTCGATTAATTGATAGTGACGGATTTATAAGAGGTTATAAGTTTTACGGCGATTTTCGCGTTTTCCGTGCGTCTAATTGCACAGAAATGGGACGAGAGCGAGGAGATTCGTTTAATTAACTCAATTAATAATAATTCGCGCGATTTTCATGTTTTTAAACGTGGAGTGTCAATCCCTGAGAGCTACGAGCACGAAGTTACAGGTTATGTGTATCGATCAGGATTGGATGCAGACTATCCAAGAATTTATTGCTGAAACATTCTAGAAAATGGTACGATTATTTATAATTACATACATATTATTTTAGAGTAAACTTATTTATTAAAAAGAAATTTAATGCGTAATAATGGAGAGACTCAAAGGCATGCTTTGTTTACTTCAGTGTTATACATGGATGATTGGAAAGATTAAAAAATCGGGAGCGATTATTTCTTGCCTACACGTCTGCGGGCGAGAGGAGCTTGCATGGAGCGTCCGCCGTTTCCCGCTTGAACATCCGGTCCCTAGCGATGAGCGGACGTAACCGAGCACAACCTTGATCGGCGAAGTTGGTACACGATACTTAATCTCTCAGCGCGCACACGTTCTCATCTATTATCTGATCTAGATTCGCCCAGTGCGACGCTCTTATCTGGCTTATCTAAAATTCAATAAGAACCCAAAGAATAAACATCGTCCCAACGTCTAATTGCTATCAAGTTTCACAACGGGGTTTCGCTCTTTTCCAGCTAAGAAACAAAATTCAGGCAGGCAGGAACGTCGTTCGTACGCAGACTTATTTCGCGGAACGAGACTTGAACACACTGCTCTGCCATGGACAGTTTCTCGCAGGAATACCAAAACAAAATAGAACCGTTTGAGACGTACGATGAGTCTATGGTCACTCCTGTGAATCAGCAGTGCGACATTGTTCAAACTGTCAACACTCAAGTGTCCACGCAGGATATACAAGTACAGACTCAATTGAGTTACAACAAGTTAACGGTACGACAGCAGCAGCAAGCGCAGCGGACGCATCAGCTGACGCTGATCGAGGCGAATGGCGAACAGAAAACAACTTCGGTTAGATTGCCTGCTTTATTGGATGGAGAATACTTCGCAGTGACCAGGGTAGAGGACACTAACGTTACGGCGCGTTGTCAGCAGTGCAAGAAACAATTGAACGGCAATCTGAAGTCCACTGGAAATTTTCTTAGTCATGTAAAGGTAAAAAACTGATAGAATTGTCAGTGTAGCAGAAGCTTCTTTGTATAAAACAACAATAAAAAGGAGAATCAGTGAAAGTCTAAATATTAGTCATTAGTGCCTTCTATTCTTGTATTTAATATTCATATATTAGTTTTATTAAAATAAAAAATTATTAAAGTCTGTTCTATTGCGAGACCACACAATAATCGCCATAACTATTGCATCTTATGCATGTCGGATAGATTACCAATTATTTGAAATCTTTGTTTTAAATTTGAAATGTAAGCTATTTCAATTCATTTTGTACATTGAAAACGACCTCATTATAGGTCGAAATGTTTATGTTCCCGTTATTGCTTGTAATATAATTTTCTGCACGTAGGTCTAGTGCAGTTCATTAGCTCTTGTCTCTTTAATTATTAATATTTTATTCTGAAGATATTTACAATTATATAATTAATTATACGCCAGTGACTGGGCTTAAACATCATTGGATTTCTTCTTTTACCGTTGTAGATTACAATTTAAATAGAAGAATTTAGATTACTTTTATCAGCCCTGTTACTTTTGTAGCGATTGCATCCGAACTTAATGAGCAAAATAAGATGTAAATCTGGTCAGAGGAAAAACGCAATATATTTCGGCTCGACGTTCAATCCTGATAAGGATGATGATGACGATGATGATGATGATAATGGGCCAATGCCGGAAAAACGTGTACAAAGTAAAAGGCGGTGTAAAACGGTAAGCATGACTTATTATTTTCGCGGTGTAATTCGATTTCGTTGTCTATAAAAATACAAGTTAGTTGTTAGAAAAGAGAATTAATAAATAGCTTCATTAAATTAATTTTAGAATTAAGTTACTTAAATGTATACATTAAATAAAAATGATTTAAGATTTATTCTCAATACATATAATAAAATATTTACATTTCTTAATCTTCTTTAAATTAATTGCACTTCGATTTTTTTCTTAGTAATCTTTTTCTTATCCATTTCGATTTTTCAAAGAGTTCTTTCCTTAATCGCGTTGTAATTAAATTAGCAGAATAATATACAAAAGGAAAGTACGACGACTAATGAAGAACCTGCGGAAACGGAGAACCTACCCTATGAACAACCTGCAGAACCGAAAAACTCGTCTTACGAACAATCTACGGGAACGAAGAACCTGCCTTACGAGCAATCTGCAGAATCGAAGAACCTGCCTTTCGAGCAATCTGCGGAAACGAAGAATCTGCCTCATGAACAATCTGCGAATTGGAACGCAGATGTATCGTTAATTAATCGAGGATCCGAAGAGCCGGAACCTACGGATCCAGAGATCTCTGGGAGAGATATCTCACTGAGAGTATCGCACAACAATTCGTTCATGATGGAAGACGAATTCGACGCAGTCGGCCGTAACGTTGCCGCCAAGCTCAGGAATATGAGACTGGACCAAAGAATAATAGCTGAGAAATTACTGAACGACATTTTGTTTGAGGCTCAGCTTTGTAATCTTCGCAGAGATTCGAGTATCCACGTGTGAAAGTAAGAGAGACGTACAAATGGCCTGTGAATATTATATATCTTCTTATGAATCGCGAGAGAACTATCTTTCATCTGATTCGACGAAAAGCGGCGTCATATGATTAATAAAGTTATCTGATTAATTATATAATGTGTACGCGTGTATGTGCATGAAGATTGCGTGCTTGTGGATGAATGGACGATTTTCGTAAATGATATTAGTATTTTAGCCTTATCGAAAGACAAACGTTCATACTTTTGTGATATATTTTACAATCCACTAACATGATCGTCTTGAGATCATTACATTTGAATTTTTCAGACAGATGAAACGTTTAGATACTCCGATAATCTCAGAGAGATATAATACATATATTATCAAAAAAAGACATTCATATTTTTGTGATATATCTTGCAATCGTCTAACGTGATTGTCCTGAGATCATTATCATATTTTGAATTTTCAAAGATAAGGAGATATTCCGATCTCAGATAAATGAAAACGTCATTAAAAGCCTACGCTGTCTTTTTATATACATTGTAAATATAATATTGTAAATAATACAATTTGCGTGCGCGCACACGCGTAATATATAATTGTTAATGGTGAAATATGCTGCCTAAATATTAGATTGGTACAAGAAATGTCGGCATTTTTTAATGATATGTTTTAAGCGAGATCAGTAATTTCTTAGCAAGAGCACCAAAGACTTTTTTTAGATAAGAAAAGTATATGACTGCTTAATTAATTCTTGTGCAATTCTAAGTCTATTTGGCAAGTACAAGAAGTTTTTTTTGCACCAATCTAACAATTATTACGTCTAAAAGTCTTTTTCTATGCCATTCATCCTACATATATCGATGTAATATATATAAATTGGTCATAAATATATGTTTAATAAACAATACTTTTGTGTAAAATACTAATCTCGAAATGTTTGAACACCGAGAAGTCTAAAGCTTTATCAAAAGTCGAAAAGACATTTATAAAGTGTAAAGTATAGAAATCCGTCAGAATGCTCAGAAGATTTCTATTTCTTCCGAAAAGTTTGATCAATCATTCGAGTATGTATCTACTGTTTATTTACACGCCATGAAAGTAAAAACGAAAGTACGATTCTCAGAAGACTTATCTGAAGGGCAGTGCTTCCTCCAGCGATCGTCAGCTGCTGTATACTCTGCATTTCTTTGGCTTGAACATCGCATGATATACCGCAGACGAGAGGACGCAGAGGGCCATACTGCCGAGGATCACGCCGAATATGAATTTGTACCAAAAATCATTCAAGAAACCGTATTTTTCCCGTTCATTTATGTACCACATGAGCGTCAATCCCAAGTTCTGCACGATTACGAACACATAGTACGGCAACATCCACCAATCGGCATATTTGAATTTGATCCGATACTCGATCAGGCTGACTATGTAGACCAGACCGAGCCAGAGATTGACGACAATAGTGATGACATTGTAATCCTTGGAATAGTAAAACAGATAGACCAACATGACGGCGTAGTGTACGCTTATCGTCGTCACTACGGTCAACGGAATGAACTCGTAGGCCACGGCGATGGTGAACACGCGCGCCAGAATGAAGAAAAACCACCAAAGGAAGGATAGCAGCCTTCCTATCGGGTCGTCTTCCTCGAGGCCCTTCTGGGAATACTTTCGTTTAGGAACTTTCAGACTCTGCGTGCTGCCGTTTATCAGTCTTTGGTTCGGCTCGAGGCTCGTCGATGCTCTCGCAGTCTCTTCATCCGTATAAATGGAATCCGGACGCGGCGGTGCCTGTGCTTCTGGCACCGGAATAGGCGTGACACTCGTTATGCCGCGAAGCGGCGGCAGCGGTGGCGTCGGTTGTGCGTTTTTCGGTGGTAACGGCGGAGTCATGGAGACCTGACGGTCCAGCAAAGCTGCATGCGATTCAGTCTGGTTCTCTTGCACATTTTCGATGACTTCTGGATTTTCTTCCGGCGGAGTTGACTCGGACGGTACATTTGCAGTGTTCTCTTGTTCCGTTGCAGGCAAGGGTAATGTTTGTAGCGGCGCCTTTTCCTCAATATTATTGAATTCCTGGTTAAATTGAATTGACTTTTATTGCATTTGTTAATATTTAGAGATATAACCTTCCTGAGTAATATCAAATGGATACATAATGTGTAATCACATGACTTTGAAATTACTGCGGAATATTATTTTTATAATAATCGCTAAGCTGGATTAGGTACCTGAATGCAGTATCTCTTCAGCCACATTGCCCAGGGTAGTTTTCTGCCATTTATACGCTGACTCTCGAATCTTTGAAAAGAAGCCGTTTTGATGGCTACTACCACAATAGACATAATGATGCAGAGGACCTGTACTGTTACTGCAAAAAAAGTATATTATATATAAATTATTATATAAAATGTTATACTGTAAAATAAATTATACTGTATATGTACATATATTATAAAAATATATTGCGCATATATCCTCTCAAATTATAAAGGAAAAATATACATGCATGATATTCGTATATGAAAATAATTTCTATTTTACTTGATGGATAATGAGGCCTTGTCTCGGAGCTCGATCTAAAGAGCAGGTGTGCTTGAAGAATTGCCTGTGGAGCGGCTTGGAACCATGCCTGCAAGAAGAAGTACAATTCGATGGCCGCAGGTGCTGCAGCGATATTTAATGTCTTGACTCTCTCATCTCCGGATAAATTTATAGCATCTATAGACAGTACAATGAGTCCCGCGAATCTGTAAAAATGTACTAATTTGTACACACGATTGTTTATTGTTGTTTACACTCCACATAATGGTAATAAAAAATGTACATATACATAACAAATAAATTAGCTTTTAATTAAATAAAGCAAGTAATGATGGGAAAATAAACAATACCTGTATAATACGAAGAACACGAATCCTATAAACTGACATACTTGGAGGGCGAACCAACCAAGTACGCCTTTCGACATCTTATCGTCTTCCGTCATCCACCAATCCGGCCTCGAAACTGTCAGTATAAAGTAGATAAGCGCTGGTGCGTAGATAATTGCAAGGGTGGATATTCCCCATAATATATTTTCCTGCCTGAAGTGTTGAATAGCTACCACCAAGTCAGCAGCGAAGTGAATAATGTATACAAAACAACTGATCAATGTTGGTATGAGAAATACTAGATATATCTGCTCGGTTGACTTCAATGGAATCTTGAGGCAACGCGTAGATTTTCTCTGGCAAACTGTATTCGGCACAGAGTTTATAGAATATCTCTCTTTCGCCATTTTCCCAAAGTTGACAAGTCTATCTCATATTTCTACGATATCACATATGTTCCTTTAATAAATATTGCTGCCTAGAAAAGAAAGGACACAATTAATAAAAGAATCGAAGGCAATTATAAGGATATCATCATTATTTGCTCCGGTAAAATAATTTCTAAATAATGAGACAACATATAAAAAATATCTTGTAAAATAATCTGTTATTTTGATGTGGTGATTTATTTAACATATGTTAAATAAATAATATTAATATGTTAAACTAATATTAGTTTAAACGTAAAAGGAGAATTTATTTGCCTGTTTCCACTTTTATCAATGCATTTTTAAAACTTAAAATAGAGAGTACCTTCTTCTAAGAATTAATCCTAAGAATTAGAAAAAGATGAAAAGTAAGTAAATGAAAATTAAATCGAGCTTAAAGTTAAGAAATTAATAGACACTCATGGTTTACCTAGAACGAGCACAGCTCAATCGTGATGTTTCCAAGTCTCTCTTGTCTCGGGGCCGATCAAATCATCTCAGCGATAAGATTGCACTAGTTCAACAGGTAGGACGGTCATGCTACACGATTTTTCATACCGGCAGCGCGGTATCATCGCTCCAACTCCGTGAGCAGAACGATTCAGCTCGACTCGAAGCGGAACGCACTCGGCGAGCGAATTACGCAATTGCAGAGTCCACGACGCGGGGCAGCAAAGAAATTTATGGAAGAGAGAGAGAGAGAGCGTTCTGCACGTTGTGCGTATCGTCACGATCGATTAATCAGCGCGCCGTGCGAACGGGGAAGATAGCCCGATAAGCTGCCATTTCACAAGGTGACGATAAAGCGCTCCCAGGTACCGATACCATGTCGCCGATAGGCTGCGACTACTTTTTCTTATTTTTCTCGAGTACAGATGCACGCGCGCAACTGCATGGTGCTGTAGCACTCGCACGCATTATGTGAAAGATGAGCTCCCTGTGACTAACCTGAGCCGATCTAACCTAATCTACTTTATCGAGCAACTTGTGTTTATTTCATTCTTATATTTTTTTTTACAGATTAGACAAATTTTCCTCGAAAGTATTGGCAAGAGTGGACAATTGTGACTCGGATGCTTTCTTTCTCCGTTTTTGTAATTGAACATATCCTAATTAAAAATATCTAACCTATTTACCGAGCAATTCATTTCGCTTTTTTTTAAATTAAATCAACAATTTTTGTTGCGACTGAACATTTCATATCTTTTATCTCTGCTCTTTCTCTCTTCATTGCATGACAAAAATAGTATCGAACTATGCACGTCTACATTTGATCATTAGCTATCACACGAATGTGCAGTCTGTTCAAGTCTTGTTTTCATTTTTGGAGTAAAAATGAAAAAATATATTTAATAAATTAATGTAATAACATTTTAATTTTCTTACGTCACTTGTAAAATTTTAATAGTTATTTTTCGGTGTATAACGAGATACGCTGGATTAATTTTATTGACAAAGTAGCACTTTATTCATATGAAAAAGTAATACAACGTTAGGGCCTGTGCTTAATTTCTTTCTTTGAATTATTCAAAGCGTACGCATAGGAGACAATTAGAAGGCCTTTGTCTTTCTTGGACTCCACATCTGTGTATGTGTATGGTGCTCTACTTAAAATTTTAGATTATATCTCATTGAAATGCGTCATATTATCTGCTATTACATATATACTACTTATTTAACAATCTTCCTTCGCAAAAATCACTGTCATTCTGATTTACATATCATTTATAACCTGCTACATAAAATAACATATACTACCGTCATTTTGTATTTTGCATCTTGTAAAATATATCTCGTAGATCTCTGCAATTATCTGTGATCAATATTTCCTTTAAACGCCGTTAACACCGAGCACCCAAATTCGCCACCCGTTATATATATGTATCTATATATAATGTATCCATTGCTATTTGAATATTTATCCGAGTTGCTGTTCTTAATCTGAGAACTTAGTGCTATCTTAATCTTACAAATTTTAAATTTATTACTTTTTTAATTTATTACTTTGCTTGGTAGAATAAGAAAAAGTTTATCAGCTATTTCAAAATTAAATAGCTCAACATTCGAAATCTGTAATCAGTTTTACAAATTATATGGAAATAAAAACCGGAAGAAAAGGAATATATTTTCTCTACAAGATGCGGATACTTTTAAACAAAACATCCGGAACTTCAAAAACATGATTTGATATTCACTATTAATTCGATTATTAAATCACAAGAGTTACTACATTGTAGATAGATTCGCATAAGTTTAACTTAGCTTTCAAGCTTTGCGATTTAATAACTGAGATTTTTTAAATTTAAAATCTTTTTTTTCTGTAAAGGAAGATATACAGATATAAGTAACTCTTTTCGCCTGTGGTGCACGTAAAAGCGCTGTCGAATGTGTATGGGTGCTATTTTCCAAATATATGAACGTATATATAATTGAGGAGGCAAATGTGGGATATCCCTGGGTCCTTTTCTTTTACCAGAGCTCTCCATCCTTTTCCTTAGCTGGAACTTCAATTACTCGCGGCTTGTCGATTATTCTAGCCGTACGAAGGCCCTTTTCTACGATGCCGATAATCCATGCTTGATACCCTTCCTGTTTTTCGATGTCTTTACAATAAGCCGCAGCCTACAAAACACAATTCGCAATTTAAGAAATAGTATCAATTTTATATTTTAAAGCTACATCGCAATCTGCCGATTATATTTTTTTACAATTTAAATATTGTTCAAATTAATGTAAAATAAGAATACAGTGTAGGAAGAATTAAAAACTAGATATAGTAATAATATAAATAGTTAAGATAATCCTTCCATTTCTCTACCTGCCGTTCTTTAGAATATCTCACGAAAATAAGATATTCTACTGTATTGACAGGAAAATCGATTTATAAATTTATAAATATACAAGCGGGGAAAAATAACGAATTGATCAGAAATCGGATCTTTCACTTGCCAGATAAATGCTCTTAACATTAATCTAAATTAGATTCCATATGTTAATGTCTCCACTTGCCTAAATGTATCTAATGATGCTACGGCTATAAATTTAAATGTATAATACAATTTAATGAGTAAACTTATTAACCTGTTCTCGAGGAAGGCAAATGAGTAGACCACCACTAGTCTCGGCTGAGTGGCCCTGCAATAATTGGAACATATTCCCGCATGCCTTTGCTACTGCAGCCATTTTCGAGATAACAGGGAGATTATGAATAACAAAGGAAACTTCATTCTTCTGGTGTTTCGCCAGATTTTGAGCATGTCCCAGAAGACCGAAACCGGTAACATCCGTGGCTCCGTGTGCATTATATTTGTGCATCAATCTAGCAGCTGAAAAATTAAATAATCGTGATTAATTGTAATTAACTTAACTAAAAATTCTGTTGATTTTAACGAAACATTAATGAATTTTACGTTCGATTCTTTTTTAATGAAAATATAAATACTTCTTAAAGACATTTCTTGTAAGCAAGTTTTACAAAGTAAATAAATAGATAACATTTATATTTTTAATTATAACATTGAGCGATATGTGGCTCCATGTGAGAACAATCAATTCATAATCTGTGATTCTCGAGTTTGATTTCGTTCTATGTATACCTCGGTTTATGAAAAAAAATGATTGAAGAATCGAAGATTTGCGAGTAATGTGAGATGAATTGTAACTCAGTTCGGAAATAATAAACTCTTTAAATTTTACATTCACACATATTTTAATGAAACTTTAAAGCTTAGGTTTAAGTTAGTTTTAAGTGTAAAGTTGAAAAGTTTAAATAAATGACAATCTCCTTTAATGCTTTCAAGAAAGAAAATTTTGATTTTAAATTGATCAGGAAATTTGTTATAAAAAAATTTGAGATATCCTAGCAAATATGCAGCATTATTCAACGTTACATATGGCATGTACCTGTTCTGTTTAACCTGGCCATGCTGTCCATTGCACGTTGATAGCCTTTTCGTACATCCTCCTCGCTAACTACAAGTTTGATTCTGTTCCAACGGTCGGGTTGGTCAAGCCATTGATGCGCGTTTACGGCAACTTGTGTACCAAGAGGTTTTGTTAGGACCAATACGTCCCCAACTACGGCATTATCCGGCCTGAATCCAAGAATCCAAGAATCAGAAAGAAACTTAGTGCCAAATCTAACAATACCAATACTTGTGACGCTAATCGTAATTAATTACGTACACGATGTATTCGTTTGGCTGACAAACAGTCGTAGCAACTCCACCGATGGTGCACCAAGGATTCACGACTGTCTGGCCACCAGTTACCGTGGTACCCGCATCTAGAGCAGAATCCTTGAACCCTCTCATAATCAGCGGCACGACAACGTCCCGCTCTTTCTCCGTCATCTTTGTGCTGACGCCCAGAAGCATCAACATGTTGTCACAGTCCGTGACGCCCATCGCGTACAAGTCACTGAGGACATTGGTGCACGCAATTTTACCTGGAAAACAACTCCCATAGCAATGAAGAACACGAAATAACACAACTGATATATTATGTACATCTGAATTTGCACGGTCAGTGCGATATTTAACTTAATATTTCAGTGAGATATTTAATTTAACAGTCTCATAATATTCCATGTTATCATCAGTTCGACGCCCCCTTTCTTACCCATCATATAAGGATCGTCGACTAGAGGGTAAAAGAAATCTGTAGTTTGCACCAGGCTAAGTCCACCATGTCGTACTGGAGTCACGGAGGAATCCATGCCAATCCCTGAAACAATATTACAATTATTTATTAGACTACTATAAAATAGCACAATTTATTTGAGCAATATAATTCAAATATTTTTTATTTTATCCCCAAATATATTGCAACTTTTTAAAAATAAATACAACTACATACATTATGATGTTTCTTATTAAACAATATTCTGAATAATATTCCACATATCAAAGCAATGAAATTTTAAAATATAATATGATAAAGTTAGAGAAAAAAATTGCTGAAGTAGAATAATTATGCACATTGTTTTTTATTAAACATTTTAGGATCTGAATTATATATATATATATATATATATATATATATATATATATATGAGGGAACAATAAAATTTTTAAATGTATAAGAATATGACGAAGGAATTAGAAAAATTTACTTGCTCCAAGTGTTTTAAAATGTTTTTTGCAATTATAACACATTTCAGTGTATTTCTTTTATTTACGATATATTTGAATAAAATTGGAGATATATGCCAATCGTAAATTTGCATATCAGTTCGCCGAACTATAGAGCTGTAGATCGAGGTTGAGAACATTCTCGCTTCCGATGCCACGGGAGAAATTGGGCGGGAGACCGATGGTCGCCATGTTACGGCAGGGCTGCCTTACGGCACTTTTAGGCCCCGTATAAATTCAAGAAGAAAATCAAATAAAAGAATCTCAAGTAGACGGAGCTTCGCGTCTCGCGCTCAGAATTTTCGGTGAGGCATGCGAAATTAAATCCTATTATTCCCGAAAACTCGAAAAGAAAGTGCAATCTGCGAGAACAATTCTTCCCTCGCACGTCGATTTTTCTCCATGCAAAAATTCAGCTCGAGAAAGAGCGACGTGGGAAGGGGAGGGGAATGTACTCGGTGATCGAAGATGTCGGCTCGCAAGCGCGCCGCAAACGGGGGGCTCGCACCGAATGATTTATTCATCCGCTCCTCGCTTTACTTACCGATCCGCGGGATTGCCATGTGCATGAAGTGGGCATGCTCGTGATCCTGTGCAGACGCGTCGTCGGCCTGCAGTCCCTCGAGGAGCTTCCCGAGAACCTCCTGAGGGACTTTACACCCTCATCCTTTCAGGTCGGCGAATCGCGTCAGGCGGAAGGATGCATCGAGATCATGCGCCACCGGGTCGAACGGCCTGCGCAGCGCGAGAGCATTCGGCGTACCCTCAAGCTCGAGTTGCGCCACGGCCAGGGCGTCCTGTGCCACCGGGGTGCCCTGCAGCTCCGCCATCTTGCCCTGCAAACTCGTTTACAAGGCGAGCGATCGGGTAGGAGGCAAAGTCGGCTTTTTACGCCCTTGCCGGCACACAGCGGCCCGCCGTCGACGAACGTGGCCGCGGAAGGATCGCGCGGATTCCTTCTACTTTTTCCTCGCGTGAATGTGCGCGCGCGCGCGCATAGGTCGCCGCCACCGGTGTGCTCCTTCTCTCACCGCAACCGTCGTACGCTCTCCGTGCCGGATGCAAACGCCGCCGAAGGACAGCCACTGGATCTTCCCGCGCGCGAACTCGCAGCAAATGGGAATTATACTGTTCCGCACCGGCGTCGACTAACCGGGACCGTACGCGTCGACAAAATGGACGCGGTAACGCCGGCACGGCGCGACCGAGGGCGCGAGCGAGCCCCCACAATGCCACCGCCACGGTGCCGGCCGCGCCCGCCGATTGGCCAATTTCGAACTAGCGCATGCGCCCCGCTGCCGCCGCTCCGCAGGAGCGTAGCGCGCTGCCGGCCGCCCACCGCCCTCGAACACGCCGCTTCTCCCTTTGTCGCCGGACTATACACTTCACTCCGGCCGAGTTCGTCCCGCCGACGTGCTCTCGCAAATTTGAACATTGCATACAGTCGCGGATGAAAATGTCTTTACGCGTGAAGTTGGCCGTGTTCAGCTTCATCTCCTTCTTTCCAGTGTGGAAGGCAATAAAGGGAAGAAGATAAAGTCTGAACGCGCCAACTTCATCCCAGTAAACACAAAGTAACAGTAATAAATGTCAACCTGGGTAACTGTTACATACAAGACATCTCAGATAGAAGAAGAAATCACAAAGATGTCAAAATGACATCAAAATGATTCTAAAATGTCATTATTATGTTATTTTATCACTTGCTTTAGCGTTATTTTGATATCAATGTGATGTTATTACTGTGATGGTCTCTGTTTGCTGGGTATATTGTTAAATGAGAAATTATAACATTGACGTTACATTATTTTGTGTTTACTGGGATACGTAAAGGCATTAACGGCCGCGTGTGTATTCGAAAATTGAAAGTATTATGTTTACGCGCGTGAGAAATCAATAGAAGACCGATGATCATTAAATAAAGTATATATAGCTTGAATATATATTAGCTCGTCATTATGAATTGCAAATTTCATTGTCGCAACGTCGAACGACGATTATTGACAATCGACGTGTCCCGCACGAGCAGCAACGTGTTTCGTCGCCGATGCACCGTCGAGTGCGAAGGATATTGATATTTAATCCGCATTGATCCTAACTCAGACGAGCCGCGTTCTTACTTTCGCACAGTGGCGGTAGTTCTTCGAAGCGGCCGCGACGTTCGACCTGTGTCGATGTGTGCGTATCGCGAATACCACGGCGATATCGGCCGAAGTAGCCGCTGCCGAAGTGTACCGAAGTCCTTCGTCGCAGGACGATCCACGCCGCTCATTGGTCGCTTCTCCTCGGTCGTCTCTGTCATTTGACTCGAGCACCCTATGCTATCGCGGCGGGCCAATCAGCGCGCCGGCATGCCGCCAACGGTTCTCAAACAGCGTCTTCTTTGTGTCTGGATATTATCTTAATTTATCTATTATGGAAAATAAAATGAAGAGACCTTCTTCTCGAAGAAAAAAAAATCATCTAAATTATTTCATATTCTAAATGCAATTCATGTAAATTATCAATTCTATTTATAATACTGTGAAGTTAAGGTTTACATAATTGTGGTTATAATCCAAGTAAACACAAGTAACAGTAATATAACGTCAATATTAAAATTTCTTACTCAACAATATAACTGTTATATATTATTACATGTTTCATTGTTGTTATATTGTTGAGTGGGAAATTTTAACATTGACGTTATACTACTGTTACTTTGCGTTTACTGGGATTGCTATCTATTGTAATTATTATTATATACAAAAATTTGTTCAAAACATGATTTGTAAATCAGAATTTTACGAAAATCTCGTCACGAAGGCTTTGCGAGAAGCAGAGCCGCCGCGAAGAGATTCGACGGGTGGAGACGTTGAAGAGACTGTCGACGAAATGTCCCCGGGTGTGCGAAATACGTGGCGTACGATCGTCTTGGAATGCTGTCCGGCCGATCGCGCGCCGGCACTCGCCTCCCTTCACGACGTTTCCCGCGCAAAACGCGGCTACGGTCCGCTCCCCGTGAGTTCCGTGGCGATCGCATTTCTGTATTTTCACGTATTTCTATGGTTACAGAGAAACGTTTGAGGAACGTCTGCTGGCGTTGCGGTTGATCGCGCGACTACGGACACGACTTTAAACAAGTCCCGCTCGAGTTTACGATCCAATTAATCATAAATGACTTGCGTCAGGAGTAGCCTCGCTTGAGCGGACTGTATCGTGTTTGTGGATCAAATATTTGTATCGTGTTCAGACATGTCGACAGAATCGTGGACGTGGGATCGCTATCACAATCTGAACCTTGGGTATTATACGAGATGAATCTCTTTGTCACTGTGCGTACCTGAGAGAAGTTAATTATTTCAGAAAATAATACTTCGTGATGAGATTGCGACGAGATTTTATAACGATATTTATTTCATAATATACGTTTGATTGCAACGTCATACATGTAATAGGAAGGAGAGGAATGAAAAACTGTAATAGCAGGTTTGTATGAATTAATAATTAATTCTATAACATTAATATAAAAGAACCACATTATATAATATACAATTTTTTTTATCACAGTTTTTGCTTATCTATTAGTAATAATAGTGATATCTACTTTATCAATAATCAATATGAAAGAAAATATATAAACGTACCAACAATAACTACAACAATATCTGTTTTGGATTTTTAAATTTTTAGAAAAGATCCTTTTGTTGACATTATATTTTATCTATACAAAATATATAATTTAAAATAATTATAAAATCAATAATAAAAATCCTTAAAATTGCATATGGGACCAAAACGACAAATTTATTTTAATCTCTAAATTTATCAATGGGGTGAATTTTCTAATAATTATTACTACTAATTTTGTTGAAATTAATGAATTTAATATGATTATTGCCCAGAAATATCAGTTTCTAATTGTGAAAATAATTATTAACTGGACTTTAAATAATTAATTTAAAGAGAATATTGACAAATAAAAGATATTAGAAATAATAAAATATTACAATAAAATATAAAACAATAATAATCACACATTTTTCATAATAAACGATATGATCATGATATTTTTAGCATTTTGGCTTTATCGTTATCTTGTATCTTATATAATATATTCTCTCTATCTCTTCTTCTCTAAATAAAAATTTTCATTTATCAGGTTGATCGAAAATCTAGCTCGACATTCTGCCGTTGGTGCCGAAAAAAAGCAATTCCATTAGCACGAGAATTTCGCCGGCATCGCCACTAAACAGCCGAAAGGTCGGTTGAAAACTTAATCACACGTACCCGCGCGTCTAACATGGTTTTGACAGTTATGACTCACTGCGGACGGCGGCGAGTGCAGGCGCACCGGAGTCTGGAGTGCGCGTCGTCGCGCTCCCGTCCCGTCCCGTCCCCCACGGACTCGCACCGAGTCGCGGGTCGCGGTCGCAGAGCTCGCGATCGGAATCAGTCTCGCTTGCGCGTCCGACCGGGCAGGACCCAGTGCGGTGCGCGGCGTTTCAGCGTGTGCGCGATCGATCGGTGGAGCAACGGAGTCGTAGTGGAGCTGTGCTCCTTCCCGATTTCCGCGACGATCCTGCCGACACGGTCGTCGCCGTCGCGACCACTCATCGATCAGCTGTCGTTCTCAGGGATGACATCACGGCCGCGCCGTCGACAGCCCCGCTGAAAGCCCCCGAAGTCGATGAAGCGGCCGCCAGGATGATGCAGGACGTCCCCGGCGGCCCCGCCGACGATCAGCGTGCCTCCTCCAAGTCGGTGCTCCTCAACACCTTCGTCGTGAAGAAGAAGCGGTGCCGCGTATACTTCCATCGCGGCACGCTCATCTGGGAGACCGAGCGGCCGCCCTACAGTAAGCGTCGAATTTTCACTTCAGGGCGACACATTTCTCGGACTAACATTAATAACGTCGAATGTCTGCACTGATTGTAAAGGAAAAAGATAGTTACTTTTGGCCTCAATCACAATTTTATAATATTTCTAACCATTAATATGATTAACTTAACTATATGCATTATTATGTTAATTATCGTAGATAATTATCGTTAGAAATATTATAAAATTGTGATTAATGCCAAAAGTAACCATATTTTTCTCTCAGCGTGGTACTCGCGGACCATTAAAGCTATTAATGACTTCAATTAAAATCATTTAATCGCCGGATTATGAAATCCTCTTCAAATGAATTTTCTTCAGATGTAAAGGGGTAAGAGACGTTCCTCAGTTCGTCATTACATTAAATGTCGAATACTTATTGTTGGTACAGCTATACTTTGATTACTAAGGAAATAATTTTAATTCGGTAACTCTCGGAAATTTTCTTCGGATACAGAGGGATGCCAGATTAATTATTATCTTGGCAATGGCGTGCAAAAATTTTCACGTAAGAGCAACACATTTTTGATAGCTCTTATATAACATAATGGAATATCATATAATGATTAATAATTTGAATTATTAGTAATGAAATTCTTTTCAATTGAATTTTCTTTGCAGGAGATTGCCAAATTAATCGTTATCTCGTCGATCGCGTAAAAAATGTTCACGTAAGAGCGATATATTCCTCAGATCGTTATTAATATTGAATGTCGAATACCTGATGGTTGAACTTTGATTGATGCAATTAAATGATTTTATTCACCGATGACAAAATCCTCTTCGAGCGAGCTTTCTTCGGATGTGAAGAGAAATGCCATGTTAATTATTATCACGTTGAACACGCGTGAAATTTTCACGTGAGAATGACACACTTCCTCAGATCGTCATTACATTGAACGAATAATCACAACTACGCCGTATCACGACTTGATTAAAACGGAAACAGTTTCAGTTCTCTCCGAGAGCCATTTTGATCAAATTACACTGAGAGGAAAATGTAGTTACTTTTGGCCTCAACCACAATTTTGTCATATTTCTAACAGTAAATATGATTAACTTAATGCTATATGCATCATTATGTTAATCATAACTATCATTAGAAATATTATAAAATTGTGGTTGAGGTCAAAAATAACTATATTTTTCTCTCAGTGTAATATTTCATTCGTGATGTCCTTTTCGTTTTTATGTCCCTTTCGAAAATATTGGATGCCGAAAGGTCAAGACTGTATTTTAATCAAGGCAAACTCGATCCTAAATGTCCTCGTGACTTTTATTCAAGGATAATTCAACGTTGCATTAGTGGGATCATTAATTTCATTGATGTAGCAAGTTTTCCCTCAGTTTTATTCTAAAACACCGAATTCTAAAATACCTCATTTCGAAGCTAGTTAACTTCAACGTTAATGAGGATCGAAATGTACGGCGTTGAATCGTTCCATCAACGGCGTGTATGTTTCCTCTTAACGGGGATATTGAATACTCAATTTACGAGCCGTTCAGCCTGCCTTCGGAGTGGGATTAATGGGGTAAATTGTCCGCTTGTTAAACACTCATCAATCCAGCGAAATCCACCTTTGGCAAACGTAGATAGGCAAATGATGAGATAGATTAATAATTTGTCGAGCCGACGGTGCATTCCTTCCCCCTCCCCGCCAAACTCCTTGAAATGTGTTTCTTGAAAGACGAACGGAGACGAATACAATAATTGACGCTAATTGGATTATTGTCCTCGCCGATGTGTTCTCTTCGTTCCCGGCGAGAATCCGCGGTCAAATATTTTACTTCCAAGTTAATTGGCTCGCTTCTTGGAGCTATCGCACGCAAGTTGATAAACCTTTTTATTATCATATAATCAAGCGTTGTAGATCGCGCGAATTAGATAAAATCTACATTTCTTTTTTCAGATACGCGATGTGGAACGCGTTTTTGCGGACGATTACCCTCGTTTGTGGACGATTCCACTTGGAAAATCCAGGATTAATTAAAATGGATGTTGAATAATGCGGGTTTCTAATTGAATGTAAATTCCGCGCGTATTCTATGAAATCTGCTTAGAGCCAGACACGACGGTTTAACAATTTTGTCAAGTCGTGGCTCGCTCGTGCGCGGCGCATCATTCTGTTCGCCGTCTGTTTCTTGCCACGTCCCGTTTACTTTTATCTTACCTGTGGCAATCTCTTGGCTCGTTGCTTCAGCACTCCGTACCGCGGGCTCCGTTCGCGTGCTTTTCACGTGAAGAAGCCGTAGTCATGGCGCGAACGGCCGCTCGTGTCTATTGGCACTGTTCAGCCTCGCGCCGGGAAATGGAAAAATACGCTCTTCATTTAAGATTTATTCAACGCGTATCTCTTATTTAAGTCTTCGCATTGATTTGCAATCGGCCGAATCGCCGGCGAGCTATATGGCTGGCAAAAAAAAAAAAAGCGCAGGACAAGAAAGCGTTACGTAAGTAAAGATCTCTCCTTCAGGGTCGTCGAGCGCAACGAGCCCCTGTATCTCACGTGTTTCTCGCACTCGTGGAATTACATAATGGTCGTCTGAAATGCGTCTTGCGTATTCTTTCTCTCTCTCACTCTGATCGATTACTCTTAAGGCCAACGAGCGCTTATTAATACAACTTAAGCAATTCAGTCCATACAAGGTGATATGACACGAGTTAAGTGTGTAGTACACATTAAGAGGAGTCGTGTGTCGATTGTACTCAGCCTTGACCTTCCACCACACAGCATCTTTTGCGATGTTAGGCGTTACGTTAAAAAAAAGAGAGATAAAAAACCGGAAGGACAGGATAGACAGAATTAGTACCTAATTTGCAATGTTAAACTGTCAGGTAATAAAAAGCAAAGTGGATTTTTTTTTATCGAACACTTCTTTGATGGATTATTCTCTAACGCGAAGTTTAATCTACGATAAGCCGGATTAAATGTTTTTAATTGAGAACTTCCTACAACGTAGGTGAGAAACACACACATAAACGTAAATATAATTTATATGACATAAAATGAAGTTCGGTAAATATTCATTTATTTAAAATTGAAAAAGTAAAGAGAAATTGCTATTGATTGTTGTACGTTGATTTAATGATTGATTGAAAGTCTAAAAAGATATTTAAAGAAATTAAAACTTTTTTTACAAGTTTATACAATTAGTCTTTAAATCGTCCGTTAAAATTATGATCTAATTTTTATCGCTTCTTCGTTTCTCAAATATAAGTTTATTCTTTCAGATTTTCAGAAAAGTGTCTTTTATTTACACGCAAATATAATCCTTTGGTTGAAAAAAAAATGATTACATATTAACTAGGTATTTCCTTACGTGTTCACAGGACATTTTCACTTGTAGATTTACTTCGTAGCTCCGAGACGCAAGGATATCGCGAGGAATACTAATAAGTTTTCGGCGATCCGCTCACGTAGACAGGAACACATGTCGATACTTGCCTTGTCCTTGAACGCGATTTGCATATCGTTCCATTTCCTTATACGATTGTGCGTCCGCGCGTATTCGAGTCATGAATGTTAAATAAAATAGCGATAATCGCGGGTGGCGAACATACGTATCTTTATAACCGCGTTTTCCAGCACCACAAATGTTCCGCGTTTAACAATGAAGTCCTTGTAACGTGCTTGCGCAGCGTGGAACATCCTATCAGATTCTATGGTTAACGATCTTTCGATTTGCAGAGGAAACAGTATCTCAGTCGAATTTTAACTAGAATAATTGAGCAAAAAGTATTAGAAACTTTAGATTGTAAAAGAAGTGATATAAATCTAAATTTAAAATAATTGAATGTTTCAGCTTTTGAAAAAAGTGATGGTAAACTCTGATTAAAATAATTGTATCAAAAATATGACAGTTTTGCAGTTTGTAGAAAAAGCGGTAGAAATCGAATTTTCGCTAAAATTATTGAGTAAAATATACGTAACAATCTGTTTCAGTTTCTGAAAAAAGCAATATTACTCAAACTTTGATTAAAATAATTCTGTTAAAAACAATCTTTTTCAACTTTCGAAAAAAAGCGAACTGAAAATAACTGTGTAAATAATATAATAATGTTTTTTCAGTTTGTCAGGAAAGTTGATATCGATCGAACTTTAACTTTAAAAATAATTAAGCACTTTGATATCTTTTATCAAACATTTTTTAAGAATTCCAAAGACAAATATTTTCAAAAAAGTCTTTTAATAATCAATATTTTACGCGAAATATGCGGAAACCGTTATTTGTTACTTCGCAAGTACCGCGGAAATCGTTATTTGTTACTTCGCAAGTACCGTACGTACGCTTCAACGAACGCTACTCTCACGTCAACTCTAGACGGTTACGTTAATACTTCCGTTATCGTTTCGATCGTAAAGTCTTATAGGGTCAGTCTTTTTATTACGTCTGCATTACGCGTACCGGAAATATATATTTGGAGAATAACGAATCGAAAATAGCGTCGCTAATTTCGCGCCGGCGATGCGATTCGTCGATTTTAATAGAGTTTCGGGACAGCCACTGCAGCGAGGCAAGTGCAATGCCTGCAGTCTTTCACTTTCCATCATACAGCGTATCGCTTGATGTTTCTTACGATAGCACGTTATCCCGGTCAAGAGAAACCTGTCTGTAAGCGAGAAACCGGTATTATGGTATGTTAACGACCTACGGCACGCACTATCCATCCTTTTTAATTATTTATCTTCGAAAAGTTCTAGATTTCTAATTCGTTCACCAGCAACTCCGAGAAAATCCCCGTAAACTCATTATTTACTACTGTTTTATATTTCATTTATTATTGTGCGTTTGTTTCTTTTTAGTATTATCGTCAAACGCGTTCCAGAGTAATATTAGTTTACTTACATTTTTTTTACTTACATAAATGAGATTAATACTGAAAGTATGTCGCTGTGCCGTCTTAATTATGCAAAGACAATGTTTCAGACAGTCACGTAACTAATTTAGCACTGTCTTGGAATTCACATATTCATTTCTATGTATTTAATTTTAGCGTTATTGTCGAGGAGAGCCACTTGCTATTCGCGTCTACGTAACACGCGAGAAGACAGAACACGCTATTAAACGTACACGCAATAGTACCGAAGTGACCCGATTCAGTAACGCAAAATATATGTGTTACATAACTTTGACATAATATATTTAGCATAAAGATTCCTTGATTTTAACTGATTTTAACTTCCTTCTCTTTCTTCAGCTCTTAATGAAGTGAATTCAGTTTGCTTTTTATCTCATGGAAACCGAATGCAAATCGGCCAATTAGCGTTGGAACGCCAAGTTTCTCAGAAATGATGTTCTAATTAGATAGAACAACAATCATTATGAAAATTAATCTCCGCGAATGCCGAAATGTCATTGTAAGATTAACTTTTATAAATCGAGAAGCAATCGTTATCAAAATTGATTGACTGGTACGAATCCATTACCGAAACAGCTGGCTGTCACGAAACCGAGTTTTCTTCGTATCAAGTCTCCTTTAGACGGTCTATAATTCATGGCAAAATTGAGAATAGAACTCCTTTTATAATTTCATGTACATACCATGGAAAATGAGAAAATAATTTGAAAAGTCGAACACGTACCTATATTTGAAGTACACGCGTCAGAATACGCGCTGTATGAAATTTTAACAAAATTCTGGCCCGAAATCTAACGTGAATTATAAATCGTCTGAAGAATTGATCGACGTCCTCCACGACGCACAAGGAAGTCGTAAACGCGGGACAATAACTGTTTTATTAAGGTCGATCGCAACGCGCAGTACATTGCCAATGAATCGGTCCTCAATAACAACCGTTTGTTAAGCTGATCGCCGATCATACGATTGCGAGAAATCGAATCGCCGCTAGATAAAAATATATATGTTCGCCACGTGCGCCACGTGACACACGTGCATTTTTATGTGATGGATCGTATTTCAAGATACATATTTTCGCATTCACATAGCTACTTGAAAACTGATTAATTATCTAGATTAGATTGTTGCTTATTTGAAATAAATCGTTCTTGTAAAATAAATTGTTTAAAATTCAGACATAAAATATTTGAGATGCTTTAAAAAAAATGTTTCTTCTTTTTTTTCTTTATCTGAAATTTTCCCTTTCTTTAATATTTGAGATAACATTTTTAAAAATGTTTTTCCTTTTTTTTTTATTTGAAATTTTTCTTTTCTTTACTTTTCTTTCTTTTCTCCACTTTCTATTATTTTTTTCCTTACTCGTTTTTGTCTCTTCTTCCTTTCTTTTTTCTTTTCCCTTCTTTTTTTTGTTTCCTTGCCGCAGCTACTGTAACATGAAAAGCTAGAAATTTCGTAGACCATGCTATTTACTGAAATTTTTCAGTACAACTAATTTATTTTGATATTTATTACAAGAAAAAAATGTGCATGATTTCCTATTATTGATAAATCATAATTGCAATGAGAAAAATTAATCTTGATTCCTCCTAAATAATATTTCTTTAAACATGAATAATTCCAACGCAATAACGCATAAGTAATTAAAATTAACTTTTGTATTGACAAATTTTTATAACATTTGATTCAAAACAATTTCACGTGAATGTATAAATTGGAATGAGGATCTCTTTAGTTCCATGAGCCGATGAATACGGACGTGGGCAACTCACGATCATTTGAGAAGTAATTTCCGATATTTTCGAGCTGCAAATAGACAGTCGCAGTTGACGTAACGCCGTATTAAACTGCTTCCTTGCTTGCGTAGAAAAAATTACTCTAAATTACGACTGATTAATCATCACTATCATTACGTATAACGATCGTCGGGCAAGATACTCATTGAAATCAACATTGCCTTGACAAACGATAGGCGCGAGATAATAGCCGATATCCCAACAGCGCGATTGCGCAGCAACCTATCAACAACAAAAAGGTGTGTGATAAGACAGCATTCAACGAATCTCATGCATTTGAGAGAGTGTTGCGTATATAAAGTATCAAACAAAAATATAAGGAAAAAACCTACGTATCGACGAAGAAAACAAAGGTTCGAACAAACTTGTCCGTATTTTCTCCGATGAAAAAAAAATATTTGAATCAAGATTAATTTCAATATAAACAAAAAAATTAAATATATAATACATGCAATAAATGAGATATTTTCAGGCAACATCGTATAGTGAAAATAGAAAATCGAAGCTTGAACAAACTCGTTCGTACGTTCTTCGATGAAAAAAAGTCATTAATCCAATGATAAATAAAAAATGAAACATATAATGCATGCAATAAATGAGAAAAATTTGCAGACAACAACATATAATAAAAATATAAATTTAAATAAAACTCGTTCATATTTGCTTCGATAAAAAATATTTAAGTGAAGATTAATTTTAGTATAAATAAAAAAAAATGAAACATGTAGTGCATATAATAAATGAGGAATGTGCAGCCAACGTGATATTCTCTCGGATAAAGCAACAGGAAACGGATCTCTCTTTCTTTCTCTCTCTCTTCACAGGATAGTAATCTGGTCCGCTACTTTCTTGCATCCTGGTATACAAGCGCGTGCACCTGCTCTTTGATAGCACGTAACTCGGTAACTGGAAATATTGCGCAACGTCTTACGCGCCCGTCGAGAGTGCCGTTCTCTGTGGTTCACGTCCGCCGGATAACGTGACCGTTTTTTCTCTTACAATATAATATTATATGATATATATGTAAATACATGATATAGAACGTAGCAATAACGTTGTAAAACCGCTGAAATTTTAACTGATAAAGTAAACTAACATGAGCTTATGCAACGTTGATAAGTACATAAAGTAGGTGGATAAAGTGAAGAATGTATCAGCAATTCAATGCCAAACGTAAAGTATTTCCTTAGAGAGCTAAATTAATATATTCAAACTCGCACCAAAATTAAGTCCTATACCTTATCGAGTTCATGATAATTATCTAAATAAAAGTTGACGGTATATACATATGCGTACATATATATCTACGGTTCGGCCATAAATGTTCGCCAAAACGCAATGTTTGTTAACATTTATCACGTCAAAGTTGTTATCTTCGTTCGCATTAAATATTGCGTTAAGAAAGAGGAAAAGAACAGGTACGAAATTCGATTTTTTATTAAATATTGGTGAGCGGAATTTATCGTAATATAAATAAAATAATAAAATATAAATAGAATAAATTCATTCTCAGACACTTTATATTACAACAGACAGACTGTTAAATTCATATCTAATTTAATTATGTTCAATTTGAGTAGAAGCAGGACAATCTAAGGAATAATTAAAAATGACTCAAATTGAACTCAAATAATTAGACAATTAGATATGAATTTAACAGTGTCTGAGAATGAATTTATTCTATCTATATTTTATTGTTAATAACATATTTTGTTTAACATGTTATGTTTAAAATAATAATTTTTACACTCTCTAAAAGTGAATCAGTGAAACTCACTGTCAAATCAGCGACTATACACTGATTGTCAGTATTAAATATTCTTCTGAAAAATTCAGTGGAACACTGACAAATCAGTGTACAGTCGCTGATTTCATTGATTCACTTTTAGAGAGCATACATGATAGTTGAAAATAACAGAAAATTATTTACTTAATTTAAGGAATTAGTTTAAATTTAATATCCTTTAATATTTAACAGTGTGAACCATCCTAATAATACCTCTCGTTCTTCCAGCCAGATGGACTCTGCCGCTGACAGACGTTCTCGCGGTGCGCTACGGCGACGACTGGATACCAGGCGTGAACGTTAAGGAGAAACAGCCGACCTCGCCGACCACGGTCTGCCCGACGAATTTCATCCTGCACTACGCCGTACGCGGGCCCAAAAACAAATGGAGGCATCACAGCGTGACGATGAGCCACACGGATCCTAGGCAGGTCGCCTCGTGGGTGAAAACCATTCGCAATTACCTCCTAGGTGAGCCGTCAATCATACATCGTCGTTCTAAATCCACCGGAGCGTTTCGTTCGAAATCTCGCGAAAACGACCGCCGCGTAATAATTTTAGAATTGCGACATATATATATACGTACACGCGCGAGGAGGCGTGTAGAGGATCATTGTCTGTAAATTATGGAAACGAGGTGAGCGTAGAGATCAAGTAGAAACGAGCCGCGGAAGGCGTCGTTTAATTTCATATCCATGCGGAAGCGTATAATGAAAAAATGACGAAGTGACTCCGTGTCGAAGGCCGCGGGCAATTAGCGCATAATTAATGACGCATGTGTAATTTTCTACATTCCGTGCACGGCACTTGAGAAAAGGCACACGTATTGTTTTAGCGATACGCGAAGCGTTGTATCCGCGCGAGCGACTCGTCCGCGTTCCTGCATAAACTTCTTTTCATTGTATGTCGGTACAGGGACAAATTTTCCTCGTCGGCTTGCATGTTAAATGAAAAAGGCATGTAAAAAAATGACGAGGAAAACAGTTGATCAAAGTTGACATTAAGGAGTCAACGTGACGCATAAGTTAATGAGAACTTGCTAGCTCCCGCGTCGTCGCTGATATCATAGTGGTAACATAATATTAACATAATATTATTGTAGATATAAAATGATGACACAAGCAATCCGGGCTTAGGAAGAATACTAGGAAAGAATAAAATCATCTTAAAAATATGGAAAAAGACTCGGCAATTAGAAAATTAAAAACAGAGAAAGATTAAATTCAAGATGAACCAAATGCAAAATTACAATGAATTAAAAAAAATTACTTCCAAATTATTTTAAATCCATAATTTTGAAAATAGAAATTACATCCGCGATTTAAGGTAAAATCTGCAAGCTTTATATATATCTTTATTATATACATGTATGTTTTTTACATATACATTTAATAGAAATGTTATACAGGGTGTTTTAGACCTACCGTAGGTTTGGGACACCCTGTATATACATAAAGCTTTTAGTTTTTGCTTTGACATATACAATATTTATATATATATATATATATAAATTATATATATATATATATACATATATATATAAATTCAAAGATAAGCTAAAGATAAGATTTTAAGATAAGCCTTCAATTATTGATTGCTGCATTACAGAGCAAAACATTTCTACAATAAACAACTGCCTTTTCTATGAGTATTTTTCCATCACAATTAAAGTCAGGAACGTAATATGCAAAGTCTAGGCGGCTTGTTAACCCAGTTGGAATCGACGTAAATCGTGATGAAAGGTCCGTGCCACGAGAACATACGCGGTGACCCTAAAACTTTGATAGCACAGCGTAGCCGGAAAATTAGTTGCGGTTTGCATCGGTGGAAAGTTTTATCGCGGATCGGTTTAATTTCGTGAATTTCGATAGTTTTCGAATTAAATTGCCGCTTCGCTCTCCAGTTTCGTTATTTACAAATTTTAATAGTTTCCACTGCTGTACGCTCATCGATCTCGCCGATTATGAATTTTGATATTGTTGAAATCGAATGTCGCTGCTTCTCTTCTATTCTCTAATTTCGCCGGTTACGTGTTTCGTCAGTTTCTCCTATTTCGCTGTCTCTAGATTTCCTGAGTTAAATTGAATTGCTACTCCGCTTAGGAGCGTCGTAAAACGAATTAAGCGAGATGCGATCTCTCGACTAGCTTGAGATGCAGTTTCAACATTGGCCTCAATAGCGAGTGTGTATGTGTTTGTGTGTGTGTGTGTGTGTGTGTGTGTGAGAGAGAGAGAGAGAGAGAGAGAGAGAGAGAGCAGATTTTAATGAATATCGAGAAAACAAGGTGGGCGTGCTCTAAACTACCCCTATCGACCGTCGTCGCGAGCTAACAGCTGGTATTGATCTGGGGGTTTGCCGTACCCGTGTAATCGTCGTTTTCGCAAAAAAAAACCCTTGTTCGATTATTGACATTGCATCGCGTGCCGTACAGAAAATCAATCGGGATATTTTACATGATTAAAATCCTGCCTTCCTCCTTCGAATCTCCATTTGACCCATTTTCTTTTTTAAACAGGCAAAGTTGATTAGATCACGATGGGAAAGAGAACAGGTCGATTAAAAAAAACTTCGTTTTAATCTAGCAACGTTCGCACTTTTCCTGTAAAAAAGAACGAACTGGATAAGATGATTTTGCAGAAATATGTTGTTTTTAACGCATCTAAATTTTTTCAGCCTTTGACCAGTCCTTTTTGCGCGATATAAAAAATGAAATAAATTTGATTAAAATCTAAAAAAAAACTATTGAAAGAAATTCGTAGAATTCATCCTTTTAATCCTTAAAGGTCAAGGCGCAAAAAATTCTTAGAATTAAACGGGGAAATCCGAAAACCTTTAACTTGCAGTCGATCGTTCCAGGTCTTACGTATCGGCCACGAAAGGTGATGCTGTTCATCAATCCCATAGGTGGTAAGAAAAAAGGCATTAAAATCTGGGAGAAGGATGTCCAGCCACTCATGACCATCGCCGGCATTGAGACAAAGATGATGATTACGGAGCGTGCCGGGCACATTCGCGACGCTCTGCTCACGGCCGACTTGAGTGACCTACATGTGAGTCCTGTTCTGCAAGTTTAACATTCTATTACTTTCATGTGGAGTGCGGATTCAAACATTCTAACTCGGTAAATAATTGTATTACGCAAATCTAGAAAACTGCTTAGGAGATCAGCATTTTTCACAGATCACTTCATATTTATAGATTTAGATTATTATTTTATACATTAGAATAATTATCTATTTACTAAAATATTTAAATACTAAATACTACTATTATTTACTAAAAGCTCGGATAATTTTATACTAAATATCTATTTAAAAAATGTAAATTTGGATACAGCT
Organism: Tetramorium bicarinatum; assembly: GCA_928718305.1. Lineage (NCBI taxonomy): Eukaryota > Metazoa > Arthropoda > Insecta > Hymenoptera > Formicidae > Tetramorium > Tetramorium bicarinatum. The sequence goes on along the minus strand of OV788319.1, from coordinate 4,957,273 downwards.
GATTTATATAATAAAAATATATTTATGTGCTATAAATTGTTAAATTAGAAAATCGAGAATACGTTTCTGAATTTTTTGCGATACATTTAGAGCGTATCTAGAAGCTCTCAATTACATCTCTCAATTACATCTCTCAATTACACGTTTCTAGATAATTATCGAGATATTTCAACTTTATACAACAGATGTACAAACAAATGTACAAACATTTTTTTAACATACGTATAAATCCAAATTTCTAAGATTGCAAATTAGACTTTACATTTACATAGTAAAAAATTCAAGCTATCCCTAAATTTAACTTTTTGCGTTTGATAGGCCGTGGTGTGCATTGGCGGCGATGGTACGTTCGCCGAGGTATTCAACGGGCTGATTCTAAGAGCGGCCAAGGATCAGCAGATCGATCTCAATGACCCTGAAGCCAGACTGCCCGGTCCCGCCTTGCCTGTCGGCATTATACCTAGCGGTAGCACCGACACGGTCGCCTACAGCCTGCACGGCACCACCGACGTGCAGACTGCTGCCATACATATCATCTTCGGCGACTCGATCGGCCTAGACATCTCATCCGTTCACAGCAATCGCACCTTGCTCAGGCTCTATGCCAGCGTGCTAAGCTACGGTTATCTGGGTGACGTGATTCGCGACAGCGAAAAGTTCCGCTGGATGGGACCCCGTAGATACGATTGGTCTGGTAAGGAATTCCCAAGTCTTTCGATTGTTTAATTTAACGTGGAGAAAAATTTTACTGAGCGAAATTAATCATATCTAATCTGGCTTAAGTGATACATGTAATAATCTGATTAATCTATCTAATAAATTTTAAATAATACGAGATTAAATAATTAAATACCAATTGATTTTCTATACTGTAACAAACATAGGTTTATATATAATTGATGTAATTAATAATAAAATCTTTGTATAAACATCGATAGGATTGATATTAGATTAATTGAATTTTTTCATTCTCAGGATTTAAAAAGATATTAGCTAACAAGGGCTACGAAGGTGAGATCGAGCTGCTGTCGGACCCGTGTAACCCGGCGGGCAGCACCAGGTGTATGAAGAATTGCTTACGCTGCCTACAGCACATACACAGCGTTCCCGACGAGGAAATCTCCAGTAAGTGTTAAAAAGAGAAAGAGGACAGAAATCAAGTACATAGTGCAATTATAAAACCGGCTAGAATTAAATGTCTTGTACCTTCGTATAGGGTGGGTAACGGTCAGAGGAAAGTTCTTCATGGTGAACGGCGCAAACGTGTCATGCGCGTGTTCGAGGAGTCCCATGGGCTTCAGTCCTCACTGTCACGTAGGCGATGGCTGCGTGGACGTGATCCTAATTCGACACACATCCCTGATAAACAATATCAGATTATTACTCAGGCTATCCAGCAAACGAAAGACTCTGGTATGCGCGAGTTCCAATCATGTATTCGGAAAATTATCGCCAATTATTTATTTTTTCACTTGACGCTTTAATGACTATGTTTACCACATCAACCACTGCTCACAGACATTTAGCACTTTCGTTGCCGTGTGTATCACACGAATGTCGTGTAATATACAGTGAATTTTTATGCCACACGCTATGCATATTACCCGTGATCGTAAGGTTATTCTTTAAATATTATTCTGCACGATACCTGAGGAAGTATTATAAAACGTTTTTATAGCAGCGGAGATATTAAAATGTTCAATCATTTAATCATTAAAGTAATAAAAAATTCAATCGTAATTGATATAAAATAAAGGATCAAAATACAGAAAAATACACATTTCATCAATTACTATTGACAGAACAAAAGATCATTTCGCGAATTACTTTACTGCAACTCTAAAATATTTAAAATATTTTAAAATCAAAATTGTGTGCAAGTAAAAATATTTTTACTAAAAAGTGTATTATGCTCCAATTATTTATAGTATAATTATATGTATATTTTTAAAATTATTTATATATTATTACACATATGTCTAAAATATAATTATATGTTATATTTAGACTATAAAAATTGAGATGAAAATCACATAAATTTGCAACTCTGTTGCAGTATGAGCTTCCGTTCGTTGAGGTCTACCGGGCGAGAGAATTCACATTTCGCGCCCTGCCGACGCTGCAATTTGAGAATGATATAAACCCGCCTCGCTCGAACTCACAGCTCAGCGTGTGGAACTGCGATGGCGAGGTGATCGACAACACCAATGTGAAAATCAGGCAAGTAAACAGCAAGCAGTAGTGATCAGGTTATCGATATGAATATCCTATATTTTACTTTAGTTTATTTTAACCCTCTGATTATACAGTCGAATTTTTATCTTATCTAAAACTCACGTATGTGTGCTACACGTGTGCAATTTAGATATAATAATTATATCTAAAGCATCCACGTCGCGCTCGTGCGACATAATTTTGTAATTATAGACAAAATGAAACATTTTGGCGTCTCTAAATTTACGCTGAAAACATTACCTCACGTTGTTAAATATTTGTGCAGGGTACACTGCCAATTACTGAAGGTCTACACGAGACGGGCTCAGGAATCGGTCCGAGAGCCGACGTGCCTCAGCTGTTCCACGTGAACGAAGTCGTTGAACGGCAGTCTTCAAGGTCGCGATTCCGCATCGCGACACTTTCGAGGGCAAAGTTCCTTTGTCTTGCCCTATTATAATCACGATATCTTACGCCTTAATATAGATTTTAAAAAGTCGTTCGTTCTTTTGACTCTTTTATAAAAGGAGCGAACAATTTTTTTTTATCAATGTATCAATATTTTCAAGCGTATCCAACGCGGAAATAATTTCACGTGTTGAATACGCACTTCCACACTGCTCCTTGGATTACTTTTAATTTATTACTGGTAGCGACGAGTAAAACTTATTTCCTAAAAATTTAGAAAAACTGTTAGTGTTCCACGAATTATACTTCAGGCGAACAAACTTGATTCGTGATCGTGATTCCGAGTCAAGTTAATAATTACTAATGTTACATACATAATAATTAATAATATTACAAAATTCTGTCTCTTAGCTCTATGGAGGTGGCGTAAGTAAAATTCACTTACTACTTCATCGAATCTAAAATTACAAAGGAAGGATTTTGTAAATGTTGATAATAGCATCGGTGTGATGACACTTACTAGACACAGATGATTGATCAAAGACCAACGCATGAGCTTACATCATTTCGGTTTACGCCTGCATATAATCCATCTCGTGCAGAAATTATTTATAGCTTCTTTATCATTACATTTGACCACTGTTTGGCAATTGATGCGCTTTTCAAGAATATATTGAACATTCCACCTGTCGACGTGATGCAAACCGCTCAAATTAATTTTATACACACGTTATTTCTACGCGAAGCGTTAACGCAAAAAAGACGTAATATATGTAACATCGCGTCCTACGCGCTTCTCGATTACTATTTCGTGCTTATCGCGCGTATATTTGTTAAATATTCGCTAAAACCGATCCAGAGACTGCATTTACCATGGTCTCCTCGCGATGCAGAAATCAACGACGATACCGATCTTCTACGTTTTGTACTTAAAACGTTTTATTATTGACGTCTATACAAACTCAAAGCGACAAGTGATAAGCGTGGCGATTGTTACTTAAATTGATATATACATACATTATTGATTGTAAATTTATTTCTATAATAAATTCGCAATCAATAGCTAACGCAATTTCGTCGGCATAATACATTTAAGTAATAAGTGATATTACCAAAATGAAATTTAAAGCTTGGCTCGATTGTCAAACGCGAATGTGCACTTTAATTAAATCATAAACTTTTTTTCATATTTTCGGTAAACTTTTGTGGAAAGACAATCAAGGTGCAAGAATGGTGCTTGAGTTTTACAAACTTTAAAGTTTAAGATTTAAATCAACGCGATTTAATAGCAATTAGCGAACTTTTTTCTAATAGGTTCTATTTTTATTTGCGAAAATTTAGATTATAGAGTATATGTACATTAACTGTACAGCGAGGCAGCATAACGCAATGCGACAATTAAAACGCAAACGTTTATGCAAATGTACAAGATTCTTAATTACATTGTCAATGATTCAGTATTTTATAATTTCAGTTGTTTTACAAGAGATAAATTTTCCATAATTATAACAACTTGTGTGAAAGACTACGTGCCATTTTTTGTCTTTGAGCTCTAGATTCAATTGAAATATTAACTTATAATTAAGAATATCATTCTAGACATTTTAGGAAATAAATTAAGAAAAGTGCAATAATGAAAAATTATTTCTATGTATGATAGAAAGTATTTCGGTTTCGCAATCTTTCTATTTGTTTCCCGTATATTTGCATAAACATCTGCGATCAGTTTATAACGCTTAAATCTGTAACAAATTCTCTTGATCGTCGCGCAAAGTGGAACACAGTTGAGTACGTTATACCTATCGCAAATATCCTATTTTTAGTGCTCTAAGCAGGTACTGTTTTGCGTCGTGGGAAATTAGACATAGACAGATTTCGCTATACGTGTCAAAGCGTAATCGATGAATTACGGACAGCATAAACGACTATATGTATAAGCAGTCCTATTGATGGCCAAGCCATAAAAAATTCATCAGGGGAGGAGCTCTAACGCTCACGATCGTCGCGTTCGCTGCTCGTAGAAAACTCGATGTCACGCGGCTAGGGAACGATGCAATATACGATATATTTTAGGGGAAATTACTTTGAAGTATATTTTTTAACGAAAAATTAGATTCTCTGTAGCGTGAGATTTAGATCATATGCAAGTTTGATTCGTTCCTTTAAATAATAACATATCATAGATTTGTATTGATCTATATAGGATTCGTGCGGTGGAGATGCATATTTTTTTATTTACGAGGCGTTATTCGCGCAATTGAGATCATGTCTTCTTAAAGGGCAATTTAGACTTAACGCATTATCGAAATAGTATCATCGAAGCAGCATATAGTGTATACGATATCAGAAATTGTACAGATATATATTATATATATATACATATATTTTTTTTTAATCACGATGTATTTATATATATATATATAGGAAATGGAGTACAGCGAATCAATGTGATGACCTTATTGATCGGCGATAGCATATATTATTTTGATTCCTATCACTGGAAAGGTGCACCAAGCACTCATGCGTGGCTGCACAGAATTCAGAATAAATTATATTAACTTTTTATGAACTGTGTATTTTTATATACTCTTTCCTCCTATCCCATATTATTTTCCTAATCAGGAAAATAAAATCGTTTTAGTCACAGCAAGGTTTAAATTGTTAAATTTATAAATCTACTAAATCAATTAAATAGATCAAAGTGTCAACCGTATGAAAACGTTATATTTTTATATACAAACAAGAATTATCTACAGACACACGTATCAATTTATTACATTAATGATATCAACTGTTCAATGTTAATTAATTTAACAATTGTACCTTTCCACTAATCCTTTACTCGCATCACTTCATTTTCACTTTCACTAGGCTCGATGTACACCTGTTCCCTCGTGGTCGACATTAATTTGAACACTATCGGAATTACAGTCAAGATGGGATTCCTCTTTTGTAGACATCGTACCCAGGATAGTAGAGAATCTTTTGAGGATGTGCCAGTAGCACACATTGCAAAGTACGTACCATCGTCTTGTTCATGGACCGTAGGTGCAAGAATTACATCTTTCTTATCCCAGAAAGGGATTCTAATATTTGAAACATCTGTAAAAAAGAACAACTTTCTACTAAAAAGCTTGCTCGAATATTTAAATTGTACACAATTAAAGTAATTATATAATTATGTTACAATAAAATATTAATAACAATTATTTTAATAATGATTAAACTAATTATCACATATAATATGAAAGTAATATAATTCTATGCAAGTAACGATCTTAATTAGTAAGTAATTTACCATCAACATTTTCATAAACTTTCTTCTTTTGTTTAGCTGCTCCCTTCAGAACGAAATAATCTATACACTGATCCGCAACCCAAACTGTATACGGTCCTTCAACGAAAATCGGAACATCAGTAGGTTGCCTTCCTAGCAGCTCCTCCTGTAGACTACTCATTGCAGACACGATCCATGTATCTTCAATGGCATCCTCCACGTCCTTGGTCTCAAAGTCCGTGATTCTGGTCTGTACATCCACGCTGGATATTTTGCTCATCGCCAGTCTGGCAAGCACCCGCGGGTCCCGGGGCGCCGGCCTGGGGCAGGGCCAGGGATTCAGGTTGGAGAACTTGGGCATCCAGTACATCATCCTCCAGAACTTCTTCAGCGGCAGGCCGTGCTGGCCGAATATGTTGAGCAGCATATCCTGCATCTCCACGTCCGGCATCACGCAGTTGTGCTCCATCTTGCAGAGCAGGTCGACGGCGACGTACTGCTGCTTGGGGTAGTGCATGAACAGCGTCTGGAAGTAGTGGCGCGGCACGAATTTACCCTTGGGCAGCACGTCCAGTAGGGACTTGTACACCGCCAGGTCGCGGTTCACTCCAAACTCGTCCATGTACTTGAGGGCGACCTGAATGAACTCCACGTGGCCGCGTCTAATGTCGTTGTTGCTCTTGTACTGGCGCAGGATGTCCAGAAAGGCCTCCCGCTCCTTGCTCTGGGCACTTGCGAAGGCGTGGAGCACGAGCGCCGACGGTTTCTCGTCTTTCTTGTCATCCTTCTTACACCGTTCCTGGCTGGTGTGAACGGCGCGGCACAACGGCCGGCCCGTCGTGATAACCTCGCGCACCGGCTGTCTCGACAACGCGGCGACACTCGACGCGACGACGATCCGGGTAATCCGCGAAAGCATGTTGACCGATGATCCTCTCTAGCATGTCATCTTGAGGTGATTGATCCGAGTTTTCCTCGCGAAACTCTTGTCTCCGCGAGGTTATGTTGCGCCGCGGATCCGTGGAGATCGCATAACCTCTCCTTTGAATTGCCCCCTTTGTACCGCGCCGATTGCGCGCCATTCTGGCGCGTTAACTCTAGAAATTTTTCGGAGAATTATTCATATAGTTTTTCAGAATTTCTGTATGATTTTATAAGTTTTAGGGAAATTTCTCAGAATTTTTATACGAATTAAAACACTTCTCAGAAGTATTGAGGAAATCGACATCTATTCTAGAATTCTTCATATACTTATAAATATGTGAATTCTGCTCAGAATCAAACCCAGGTAGAACAAAAATTATGACACATTGACATCAAAATAATGCTAAAGTAGCGATAAAATGACATAATAATGACATTTTGCAGTCATTTTAATGTTATTTTAACATCTTTGTGACTTCTTATTTTATCTGGGAAAATTACCTTTATATTATAATAGAATCTAAATTTAATAAAAGTGGTAGTTACTTATAATATGAGAAGCGTAAAGTATTTCTATGGATGAAAGGAGAGAAACTTGATAAGTGAAGACAGAGTTTAATACGGCTATCTGGTTTGATTATAACAGGTTATCGCAAATTGCAGTTGATTGTTTACGGTAAATTTAGAACAACTTTTAAATAAATACGACGTCTTGTGGCATAAATCATATGACAGATGTGCCCAGATAGGAACGTATGCAGAAAAATTTGAGCATCAATTTAATTTTAAAATATAATGTGCAATACATTGTGTAATAAGTCTAAATCTAACTTTTAAAATTTTATTAATTCTAAATTTAATTATTGTAACATATAGCAATCCTTAAAAAATTAATGCCTAAAATAGATTCTTACATAATTGTAATATCAGAAATTCGCTCACAAATCATCTTAGAATAATTATTATTAAATACATTTTAGAAATTAATATTGTAATATTGTAAAAATTATTACAGTATAAAATTATACAATTATTATTCGAGTAATAATAAGAAATTTTTCTTATATATTTCTGAACGTAAAACACTTCTATGGACGAGGATTAAACTTGAGTGGTGGCCCAACAAACAGAAAACATTTCAACATTGCAGCAACATCGTAGCAAGATAGTTTTAGAAACGCTTCAAGATATTCTTACGTTTATGATGATAAATTGGATATTGATTTCCTAAAACTTGGTAACTGTCACAAATCGTATTTGACTGCTTGGAACTAATGTAGAACGACCTTTATATACATAAAGACGTCTTGCAGCTTAAATCGATTGTCTACTCCTGATCTAATCTGAATAACAGTGAAGAATACTTTCTGTCTCATTATTTCTATCATAGAAAAATATAATAACAGGTGGGTATAATGGAGCGCGAGGTCTTAACAGCGATCAATTGAGGGAATTAACTGTTCAGAACACGTAAGAACACAATAGTGAAATTCAAAAACATTTAAGCAAGTAAAAACTGTGTAAGAATATAGAAGAATACATATTTACTTTACAAACATGTATCTATACATATACATATGTATATGCATGTTTGTACATCTGTATAAATATTTTACTTTATATAACTTTCATCTTTATCTATTTGTTTTAATTTATTTTACTCAGTAATTGTACTGATTGCCCAACTAGCTACAAAATATTTTAATAATATTGCAATATTCTAATTTTAAAAATCTTGTTGAAATGTTCTGGGTTGGATGAGTTTACACCGTTCGAAAATATATTATGCTTTACGTTATAGCTTTTAAAATATATAACAATACAGCCATTCACCTCTTGTGATTCGAGACATTCCTCTCGTTCCCTTTCCTTTTATTTTATTTCTTTATCCATACATATATTCCTAACAATATTGATTGATCCATAAGATTAGACAAATACATTTCCTTATGTTTATGCTTATACTCACTTGTATCAGTTTGTCTGAATGGGCTTTTAATCATTACTCGAAGATAATTCTTGCAATTTGGCGAAGCTTAAGTTATAAATCTTTTGAGTTGACAACAAGATGTCATAATTTTTCTCGAGAATCTGTTTGATCTCCACGCTCATTAATGAGTCCACACCCAAATCGTCCAACGTATTGTTGGGATTAACCGAATTAACATCTTTAATTCCTAAAATATTGGCAATGATTGCGACGAGATCAGCCTTGTTACCGGTTTTATGGTCTTCAGCTAACATTGAAGAAGCCAGCACCGGGTATGGTTGTTGCAGGAATATATCCATTGTCGCAAGACAACTCGACATGTGTTGTATTAGAGTATCGCTCATCTCGGCGTCATTATTTCCCATCATTTCTAAACAAATGATAATATTGTAAAAAAAACTGTAGGTATTTATAAAATATATAAAGTACATTTCATAATTACAGTTTGTACATACAATAAACTAGAACAATGGTATGCGAAATATACATACGTGTATCATTTATAATACTTCAGTATTATTGTTTTATATAATTGTTTTTTTAAAGTCACATAATAATGACATGAATTAAGATTAAGTTTGAAAAACCAAAAAAAAAAATAATAATAAATTGGAAATGTTTAAAGATCATTAATTCGGATCTTTTCTCAAAACATTTCATATATTACCTATAAATGAGACATCTCCGGCGAAACCCCATTGAATGACGAGACCGGGTAAATCATTACGCTGTCTTTCTTCCATCAATCTTTCTATACTCGAATTCGCAAAACCATTGGTTTGATCTACGTTGCCGCGATCGCGCGATACGGACGAGAATACCACAAAGTAATCTAGCGATGGGCAGAACTTTCTCGATACCTCATCTAAATTCCTTGTCATATCGATTTTTGGCAAAATAAGCGCTTTGAAATCGGCTTCCTTCAGATTCTCGATCGTAGCATCGCGTAGTAGGACAACTGCCAGATTGAATATACCGCCTACCGGAGCCAGCCGGTTGCTTTCTTGAATTAAATGTTCGGCACCCGCTAATGTCGCAACATTCTCTGTGAAGACGACGATTTTTACGCCGCTTTCGCGCCAGTGACGCACATACAGTGCCTGGTAACCGGTGCGTATTCCTGAACGTGATACGAAAACGATGAATTTTGCGCCGCGGGAGACCATCCAATCGGCCAGTTCTAAACTAAACCCTTCGAGATCGCCGATCAGAATGTACGATTTCTCTGGATTTATGTAAGTACGTGGGATCGCAGCCACTGTCTTCGGCATTGGTAATATACGCTTCTGCGGTTCCTCGTCACGAATCTTCAGCAGTACTTTGCCGATCTGCTTGCCTGCCGCCATGTATTTGAATCCCTGCTCCAGCTGTTGCTCTGAAAATACGGCCGTTTGGAGCGGACGTATCGCGCCATTGTTGATTCCCTCCGAAATGAGGTTTATTAATTCCTTTTTTTCCGCGTTGTCTTCTCTAAACAGCGCATCCAACAATATAGCGTGAAAGGACGTATTTTTCGAAAACGTTGACATCTCTAGGCGATTGCTATTCGACAAATTACACCTGCGAATCTCAAGGAAACGGCCACCATACGCCAGACATCGAATACCAGCTTGCAATTTCTCGTCTGCCAGCGAATTCAGCACGACGTCGACTCCACGTCCCCGAGTCTCGGCACGTATTAGCTGCTCAAAACTCGTATCCCGGGAATTACCGATGTGCCTGTCGTTCAACTGCGGGAAGATTTTCTTGAGGTGTTCTCTTTTGTCCAGCGTGCCGACGGTAGTGAAGACGGTACAACCGGCGTGCAGAGCGACGGCGATGGCTGCTTGACCGACGCCGCCTGTACCGGTGTGGATTAAAACGCTCTCGCCCGCTTGCAATCGGCCCCGTATAAACAAAGCGTAGTAACTAATCGCGTAAGTAATAGGTATCGTTGCCGCCTGTTCCAACGTCCATTTGTCGGGCACCTCCCAAAGGAAATCAACATCCGCCACCACAGTGGTCGCCAATCCTTTATTTTCGACCATGCCCATCACGCGACGACCGTCAGCGTCTCTCCCAGAAAATTCGAGTCCCAATATGTATTCTTCCGCGGCTGTATTCCTTGATAGGGTATTCGATAGTAGTCTGCCTCTCGCCACCATGATGTCTCTGTCGTTCACATAAATTTATATCCTTTTGTCACGCCTTTTCTAATCCAATTACCTATCTAAAGTATCAATAAATAATATTCCTTGAAACTTACTTGACGTTCAGTGAGGCATAGTATACGCTGCAAAGTTTTGTATTGGGAAAATTGTCGGAACGGTAGTAACTTAACGGACTCTCGATCCATCTCAAGCTACTGAAATCTCCCCTTATCATTGTGTTCACATAGGCGTGCTCTATCTGAATCAGGGAAGACACGTTACTCTTTTGATCCAATGGCAAGTATCGATAACTGCCCCATTGTCCACCGTTTAGTACGTTGGCCATTAATCCTTTGTCCAACTGTTCCACGTAAAACCGCACGGATAAACCAAACTTGGCAGCGTTCTCGTCCTGGATAAAGACATAACGCGCATTTGCACCACCTGTCTCGCGTCGTATGCAATTCACGAGTCCGACAAGGCCTAGGAATAAAGAGCGATGAGTATTTCTTCTGATCCTCTCACAGGGCAGTTAAAAATGTAGTTTGAAAGCTTTAAATAATTTTTCCCCTGTAATCTTACCAAGCATTTTTTCGCCCTGAGACACAAGAAGCACTTCTTGATCTTCGCTGTCAGATTTCCTCAGTGCTGCTTTGACACTTTTTAGCCACGAGAGATTTTTCTCTGTGATTTGTATTACTATCGATTTTCTTCTTTTCTGCCGTTTCTTCAGCAACAAGTAAGTCTTTCCTACGGGATCGATTTGTTTTCCGGCTAATGTTAGATCCATTTCTTTCAACGCGGTTTTCAAATCTAGTCGCGCAGCAGTTTCTTCCAGAAGAATGAAACAACCAGGTTTTAAGGCAGCTATCAAGTTTTTGAGAATAGTATAAGATTGATTGGACAAAATGTCCGCAGCTATAACAAGGTGCGCATTTTGAGCAGGAGGTGCTTTATTCACGTCTTGTATTACGATATCAGCGTTCATTTTATTTAAACTCTCCGTGTAATTATTGGCAGAAATTGCGATTATTTGTAAATCAATCTAAAATAAATAAAGTAATATTATAATAATTTTAAATATTAAAGAAGAGTTTTGGAAAGAAGCGATTACAAATAAAAATAAATTGTAATCGTTGATTATGATCGCGTGTCTCTTGTAAGTTCACATGCATTTTAACAAATTGTACATATAAATACAAAAATCAAATAAGTGTGCTGTTTAGTAGAACGTCTAGTAGAAGAAACTACTTTATTTCAAATAGCAATAACAATGGCATGGACTTCTCACTTCTAATCATTTATTTTTAAAGCTTCTTAATTACATTGAAATTACATTTTGCAATGTAATTTAAAGTAATTTGTTAAAATGAGATATCATATAGGTCAATGCAAATCATTTGATAAACAAAAGGATTTTCTAGATTTGCCACGCCGCATACACGACATTAAGAATTTCCAAAAATATTTTATTTTAAGCGTACAAACAAACAATATATTAAAATTCTACGGTACACTTACAATAGGCGAGCCCAATTCGCCATGGAAAATGTCGAAAATAAGCGGCGCCAAGAGATCTTTCGCAGCTCGTTCGCCCGCAACTTCCACAGTCTTCAATTTCAATTCCATCATGTTTTCGCGTATGATTTCCAAAAGTACAGTGAGCGCATGCATTTTTCCTATTATTGGATCCCCTACCAGACTGAACGAATTATCATACGGCACGAAAGTGTACCGTTCGTATTTAGAATTGGCTTGAATCTGTTTTCGTTGATGCGCCAAGGAAAATTCCAATCCTCTGAACTCGATACCACCCGATTTAATGATATCGCTGTTCTTGTAGTGATACACCGGCAATCCACCATCTTTTGGTAATTCTTCCGCCAGTCGTTTGTGAAGAACGGGATCGATCGCGGCATACTGAAGACGCAACGGTAAATACGTTAATTTGTGGCTGGTGGACACCACGGTTAACTGAAACATACTATCCATGTATGGAATCCATTGATTGAACCAATAAAGTTCGCCGGCAATACCATAGTTGTCACAAGATTTGATCCCTTGGAAGATATCACGATACTTATATCCATGTAGCCTTAGTTTCTTGTAAATGTCCTTGGCGTTCAACGATAAAGTTTCTTCATTGCTAGGCGGTATTGATGGTGGAGGCAGCTTCAGCTGATTTCTCTCGATAGTCTCGGACACGCGGATGTTTCCGCTGGCGACAGTCGTACCAGTTTCGCAGATCTCAAAATCGCCCGTTCCCTCGAAAATGGTTATCGAGAATTTCACCGTTCCCTCCTTCGGCATAATGACGATTCGTTGAAATCGCACGTTCTCGAACACTACCGGCAATCGTTCAAAGTCGATGCCGCGCAGTTTCGCCAAAGTTTTCCATACTAACAAAATGTAACCAGTACTTGGAAAAAGGAGTCGTCCGTCTATTTGATGTCCCACGAGATACGCGTCCGTTTCTTTCGACAGATCTATTTGGATGATATACTCTCCCGAGTGATCCGACGTCTGATTGAAATCAGCTACGTCCCATTTAGCAGAATGATCCCACTTAACTAAGGACCCGATCATTGGCGTTCCGCGACTGACAGGAAAACTTATTGGCGGATATAATTTGGAAATGTCAGGTTGCGCGCCGGCCGTGTACAGTTTGCCTATATTAGACAATAGGAAAACCAGATTGTCCGAATAGTCCCGCTTATGGAGGCTGATATTCGTCACTGTTGGCGGTAACGATCTGCGCAAGATTGCCTGTAGCAAACAGTGCGGCGCGATCTCGATCGTAATCGCATTGTCTGGGATATGCGCAATCGCTTCCTGAAAAAGCACAGGAGACAAAAAATTGTTCACGTGATACGCGGCAGAGCTGAACTGCGCGAGCGAACTGTCCCAAGCGGTTTTAGGTAAGGAGCTGGAGATCCATTTAGCCGACCTCTGCTTCGGGCTCGGTATAATTTTCTCGAGCGAAGCGCGTAATTTAGGTTCAGTCGGAGCAAGGTATTTGCTATGGAAGGCTATGCCGGAACTATTCACTATCTTCGCAAAGATATCCTTGCTCTTCAGCATTTGTACGAACGTGTGTACAGACTCAGTCGGACCAGAAATAGTGACCGAGTCGATGGAGTTGTGACAAGCTGGAATGATATCGGGTGGGCACATTTTTTTGGCTTCCTCCCAGCTCAAACCAACTGCTGCCATGGCGCCTGGTTCTAAGTTGGAATCTATAAGCACTTTGCCTCTGTAGTAAGCCGTTAACATGCTCTGCTCCGGTGTAAATGCGCCATCGGCATAAGCACAACCCACTTCTCCAACGGAGTGTCCAATTATCCCGTCCGGACGTATGCCTATCGACGTTAAAACGTCCACCAGAGCGACCTGCATAGCCGTGATAGACACGGAGTTCATCACGTTCTCAAAAGTTTCTTCCGTGGCATTCATAATGATATCCATAAGGTCAATGCCGTGGGGTGCCAATGCATCCGCGCATCGTTGGAAACTACGTTGAAAAATTTCAATGTCCAACAACTGGCGACCCATGCCTGGCCATTGCGTGCCCATGCCGGAAAATATGAACCAAACAGGTCGCTTCTCATTATAGCTCGTTACTTCGGTCATTTCACGCGTGTCTTCGACGCTGAGTACTTTGTAGCCACGAATCTTGTGACCAGGGATGTCGTTATTGTGTATCATGTGTAACAGCGATAGAAACTCGTTGTCCGTACGATGCTCCTTCGCTTTATCCAGTAAGGTGTGCACAGCTTCTTCCGTTCGGCCTGACACAGCGACCAATTTGGGCAGTTGCTCGCTGATGTTCAGCAGTCGTGACAATTTTGGTTTTGGATTGCTACGCAGAATGACATGCGCATTTGCGCCGCCGAAGCCAACGAGTTGATGCCCACGAGACCGCCGTTCCATGGAGTAGCCTTGTCAACCACTTGCATGCGTCCCTCGATTAAGGCAGAAAGGTTCGGATTTGGAGTATTGAAGTGCAAGTTCGCGGGTATTACGCCTGTTTCCATCGCGATCAGCACCTTGGCGAGAGCGCACAGGCCACTGGCCGGTTCCGGGTGACCCATGTTGGACTTGACCGAGCCAATCAGCAAAGGTGTCTTTCTACCTTTGCAGAACAGCTCGTCGATGGAACTGATTTCCTCCGGATCGCCTACTTTGGTACCAGTACCATGAGCCTCCACGTAATTTACATCTACGGGATTGATTCTCGCCTCGCTGTAGACCTCGCGCAGCAATCGATTCTGTATTTCACCATTGGGATACGTAATACCCTGAGACTTGTAGCCGTCGGTGTTCGTTTTCGTGTGAACCACCGTGGCATATATTCTGCGCGCATCTTCCGCCTTTTGCAAATATATCGCCACTACCGCCTCGGACCTCACGTAACCGTCACCCGAAGCATCGAACGATTTGCATTTGCCATCCGGCGACAGCATATTCAGTTTATGACATTGAAACGAGGTCGCTGGCCTTAATACGAGATTCACTCCACCGACGATCGCAGCATCGCACTCGCCGCTGCGTATTGCGCTAGCTGCCTGGTGCACGCTATACAAGGCCGATGAGCAAGCCGTGTCCATCGCGTAACTAGGTCCATGGAAATCAAAACAAAAGGAGATTCTGTTGGCGAACATCGCTTTACAACACCCAAGATGTCCGTATCCTGCGAGTAAGTGCAAGTTTCTCGTTTTATTCTCATTGTCAACAGATCGTATGATTTCCCTTTTTCTCATCCCATAACAGAAAACGAAAAACAAAGTATGATTATTCACGTAAAATGCTGCGTTCAAACCATCATAGTCATTTTCTTATCTTTAAATAAGTTTCTTAAATTCACCGAATATCTTTGTAATTGGCAGAAAATATTGAAATAATTGAAAAATGAAAAATATTCGGCGTTATATTTTTCGTATTGTACAAACCATTTATGGTGTCCGTATTTTTCATCAAAAAGTCTTCCGTTTCTGACCAAGAGACACCGACGAACACCCCGGTACGCGATCCTCTCACAGTCGAGGGATTGACGCCGGCATCAACTATCGCCTCGTACGTGACTTCTAAGAGCATGCGAAGCTGCGGGTCCATCATGTGTGCCTGCTTGGAATGTACCCCGAAGAAAGAGGCATCAAAGCTGCTGATGTCCTTGATCTTGCCAGATCTGTGCGGCATCTCGTAGGCCGCCCCTAACCAACGGCGGTCGTCATCAGTGACCATGTCCACTTCTTTCATCAAATTCTCCTTAAACTCCTCGATATTGGACGACTCCGGCAGACGGCCTCGAAAAAATATTTATTTCAATTTCATGTTCAATTTCATGTTCAATGCATTATTCTCTCATAAGAACACAGCCAGTCTTGCTGTTCAGTCGGCCATTCATGATTGGCAATTACCTGATATGCCTGTAATAACGACGTCGCTATCGATGGAATACGGCACATTTCCGATCGCGGACTTCAGCGTCACTGTGACATTTTCAAAATAAGCAGACATCTTGCCGAAGCAGAGATGAATATCAAATTCTTTTCACTTTATATAAATGTCTATCTGCAAAGATAGAACAAATTAGAAAGCTCTTCTTACGTTTATCGATATATCTAGTTGCTCTAGAATCAATTCCATTCTCACTATTTCGAGTTAGCCGATTAACGGTGTCCAAATTCATTCCTTTTCCTTCTCTTAATTCCTAAAGATTTCCTTCTTTCCATGTAAAATGCAAACAACATGCTAACTATTTCTAATTAAATAAATTATTTTCAATAATGTCCTATTAAATGTCAATCAAATCGACAGAACCGACAAAACAAGCTAAGAAATATATTAAATAGAACATTATTTGAAGATCTTTGATACATAAAAATCTAAAAAATTTATGAAATGGCATTATTTCCGTTTATCTTTCTTTCTTAAAATCCCCTTATTTAGTATCCTTTCCCCTTTTTTTATTTTCTCTCTCCACTCTTACATACTTAAATAACATCGATGATTACCTTTAGATAAATTAAACCTATTAAACTATTTTACAGTTGTAATTAATAATTTTCATGTTTTCATATAATTTACCAAATTATATCGTATCGTATATTCAACGATTTTTATAATTTTTAAACCATTCGTATGAAAGTGAGAAGAAAGATCACAAAAGTCTACATTTTGGAACTCTTTACGAAATTGCGATGTGCTACGCAGCGCTTCTTTCTGTTGGCCGACAAATCCTTTGAGAAACAAATGAGATTCTGAGCCGCACTATTCTGATATTGATGGCGTAGCCTTACCTCGCTTTTGCGTATAAACAATTCTGAGACAAGTTCGACTGGAGCGTAGCTAATAATTCTCGTTGCTTCGTCGGTTTTTCCAATCACTGGATTCGTTCCCTCCGCAAAGTAGGTTTCATTCTCCAGAGAGATAAGTTGGTGTGCGATCAAACTGATTGTGAGGAATGGCTGGCATCTAATTTACCAGTCCTTATATATTGGATCGCACCGCGTCAGTATATAGTATATTCATTAGTATATATATTTACGCATTTTTTTCTAATTGTTTGTGCATTTTTTAATGTAAAAAATTACTTGATGCAACTAACATCACTTATGAAGTAAATCGATTAATTCCAATCATGATGGGCTTCATTATTGATAAAAATCTCGATATTTCCATGTAAAATTTATTTTTATAGCATCTTCTACCGCGCGAAGTCCAGCTACATTGATCTCTACACAATTTGATGTTAAATCATGTAAATTGAGTAAATTTATTTACCACTCCTATAAAATCTATTAATAGTTTAATAATTTTAATTATCCAAAGGTAATCATCGATGTTATTTAAGTACGTAAGAGTGGAGAGAGAAAATAGGAAAAGAGGAAAAGATACTAAATAAGGGAATTTTAAGAAAGAAATCTAAACGGAAATAATGCCATTTCATAAATTCTTTAGATTTTTATGTACGTGTCGTCTAGATAAAACCTTTGGAGTACACTTACTTGAGTAATATAACAAAAAACAGATTTTTCTTAACGGTTTTTCCAACTTCTTGATAAGCTAACTAACAGTTAAGTCATACGTCTGTCTTTGTTTTATCTTCAAACTAGACAAGTTCAGACGTATGATTTAACTATTAGTTAGCCTACAAGAAGTTGAAAAAAAAAACGGCCCTTAATAAGATATTTCTACATTATGACTCATAAAATAAATGCATTTGTTCATTATAGCGTTGAATATACATATATTTCTTACATCGTACATATTTCGCGCGCGCGCGTACATATTAAATAGTATATCAATACTATTATTTACATATTATTATATGTGCGAGAACACGTATTGAATATTTGTAATACAAATTATAAATCAATTTGTATTTGTATTGTAGTTTGTATTGAATTTTTAATTAAATATTACATAATCTGCCGCGAAATTAACTGTTATCTAACGCACGACCAACTACATTTGATTTTCAAAGTTAATATTAAACTTGCCATAAATTACAATAAAATTGCAATAAATGCTAAATTACAATTTGTAATTTGTATTAAATTGCTAATTATGTAGAACTCATGATTAGCAAAAAATGATGTATATCTGATATGTGGTGATGTACAACGTAGCAGCTCAATTCTTAATATTTTTTTAGTAGAATTTATAAATTTATAACACAACTTTTCATTTACACGTTCAGTAATACCTTCGTGCGCGTTCAACTTTTTTTTAAAAATTTCTTAAAATTTGGCATGTTCTTATATTTAACATAATTCATCTAAAAGTCGATTTCATCTAAAAGTAATTTCATTTTTACATAGAAATCATATTACAAAACTTAAAAATATAGAGAAAAAAGATAATAATTTTTTAAAAAAGATTTATATAGTACAGATTATCATCTTGTAATATATATTACAAGCTCCTTCACAGAGATTGATTCCGATCACTCATAGATTTGAAAATTAGGCAAAATATATAGATGTATGATGAAAATTCTAAGAAAAAAATTTTGTTTTTTTTTTAATATTTTCTTTAACCTTCATAGAATTACTTTATTGTCTGTATTTTTAAAAAATATTTATTATAGAAGAGTATTTAATATAAGAAAAGAATTAATCTACGTAATAAAATTTCAAACTTTTAATCTACTACGTACTTTATGTCAATTCAAATTCGTAACGAAATAAAATTCTGATATGTTTTGATAAAATATTTTATTACATATTAATTTTAGTTACAATTTAAGATGTTAAAAAATTATTCATATAGAATGCGACGGTTCATTGATATACTTTGATAAAAGATGATGAGCTCGTCATGAGCTCTGTGCGTGCGAAATGTGCGAGTACATCCTCAAACACATTTGCACAATATGAAATAGGTAACACCATTTATAGTTTAAATATTTTCTCTAATCAGTTTTAGCCCATTAATATTGAAGCAACGGATCTATAAGTTTTAATATTTTTATTATTTTTACATTCTAATTTATTGTAATTTATTGTAATTTGACTATAATTGTACCAAGAGAGTCGTTCTATATTTTTTTATAATTAATCATAGATCCGCTATCTGAGTAAAAAATTTTTTTACTCACTGACTTGACGCGCAACGGGCGGAGTTATTCAGATATACATCACGTAACTACGACGATACTGTAATAATGCTGGATATTTTGCTCATCACCAGTGGCAAGCACCTGCGGATCCCGGGGCAGGGCCAGGGATTCAGGTTGGAGAACTTGGGTATCCAGTACATCATCCTCCAGAACTTCTTCAGCGGCAGGCCGTGCTGGCCGAATATGTTGAGCAGCATGTCCTGCATCTCCACGTCCGGCATCACGCAGTTGTGCTCCATCTTGCAGAGCAGGTCGACGGCGACGTACTGCTGCTTGGGGTAGTGCATGAACAGCGTCTGGAAGTAGTGGCGCGGCACGAATTTACCCTTGGGCAGCACGTGTGCCCCAGCAGGGACTTGTACACCGCCAGGTCGCGGTTCACTCCGAACTCGTCCATGTACTTGAGGGCGACCTGAATGAATGTGACCATGTGGCCGCGTCTGATGTCGTTGTTGTTCTTGTACTGGCGCAGGATGTCCAGAAAGGCCTCCCGCTCCTTGCTCTGGGCGCTCGTGAAGGCATGGAGCACGAGCGCTGACGGCTTCTTGTCCTTCTTGTCATCCTTCTTACACCGTTCCTGGCTGGGGTGACGGCGCGGCACAACGGCCAGCCCGTCGTGATAACCTCGCGCACCGGCTGCCTCGACAACGCGGCGACACTCGACGCGACGATGATCCGGGTGATCCGCGAAAGCATGTTGACCGATAATCCTTTCTAGCATGTCATCTTAAGGCGATTGATCTGAGTTTTCCTCGCGAAACTCTCGTCTCCGCGAGGTTATATTGCGCCGCGGATCCGTGGAGTCGCCTAACCTCTCCTTTGAATTGTCCCCTTTGTATTGCGCGCCATTCTGGCGCGTCAACTCTGGATGGAAATTTTTCGGAGAATTATTCATATAGTTTTTCAAAGAATTTCTGTATGATTTTATAAGTTTTAAGGAAATTTCTCAGAATTTTTATACGAATTAAAACACTTCTCAGAAGTATTGAGAAAGTCGACACCTCTTCTAGAATTCTTCATATACTTATAAGTATGTAAATTCTGCTCAGAATCAAACCCAGATAGAACAAAAATTATAATGACATACTTATTGACATCAAAATAATGCTAAAATAGCGATAAAATGACATAATAATAACATTTTGCAGTCATTTTAATGTTATTTTAACATCTTTGTGACTTCTTATTTTACCTGGGAAAATTACCTTTATATTATAATAGAATCCAAATTTAATAAAAGTGGTAGTTACTTATAATATGAGAAGCGTAAAATATTTCTATGGACGAAAGGAGAGAAACTTGATAAGTGAAGACAGAAATTAATACGGCTATCTGCTTTGATTATAACTGGTTATCGCAAAACGCAGTTGATTGTTTACGCCGTTTACGGCAAATTTAGAACAACTTTTAAATAAATACAGATGTTTTGTGACATAAATCATATGACAGATGTGCCCAGATAGGAACGTATGCAGAAAAATATTGGCATCATTTTAATTTTAAAATATAATGTGTAATACATTGTGTAATAAATCTAAATCTAACTTTCAAAATTTTATTAATTCTAAATTTAATTATTGTAACATATAGCAATCCTTAAAAAATTATGCCTAAACTAAATTCTTACATAATTGTAATATTAGAGATTCGCTCATCTTAGCATAATTATTATTAAATACATTTTAGAAATTAATATTGTAATTATTGTAAAAATCATTACAGTATAAAATTATACAATTATTATTCGAGTAATAATAAGAAATTTTTCTTATATATTTCTGGACGTAAAACACTTCCATGGACGAGAATTAAACTTGAATGATGATCCAACAAACAGAAAACATTTCAACATTGCAGCAACATCGTAGCAATATTGCAACATTATCGCAATTTTGCTGTAATATTCTGTTTGCTGGCGTGGAAAGAATTTCTTATGGTCGTCTTTGTTTTTCAGATTTCACATGCGAAAGACACATACGCATAACATAAAAATATTTCATAGAACTTTCACCGTCATCTTGGTTGATCAGTATTCTTCTTTCCTCTTACGCTTCAAAATATGATCGTTCAAGATATTCTTACGTTTATGATGATAAATTGGATATTGATTTCCTAAAACTTAATTAACTGTCACAAATCGTACTTGACTGCTTGGAACTAATGTAGAACGACCTTTATATACATAAAGACGTCTTGCAGCTTAAATCGATTGTCTACTCCTGATCTAATCTGAAACAGTGAAGAATACTTTCTGTCTCACTATTTCTATCATAGAAAAATATAATAACAGGTGGGTATAATGGAGCGCGAGGTCTTAATAGCGATCAATTGAGGGAATTAACTGTTCAGAATACGTAAGAACACAATAGTGAAATTCAAAAACATTTAAGCAAGTAAAAACTGTGTAAGAATATAGAAGAATACATATTTACTTTACAAACATGTATCTATACATATACATATGTATATGCATGTTATATGTATACATTGTATATCTGTATAAATATTTTATTTAACTTTCATCTTTAACTATTTATCGTAATTTATTTTACTCAGTAATTGTACTGACTGCTCAACTAACTACAAAATATTTTAATATTATTGCAATATTCTAATTTTAAAAATCTTGCTGAAATGTTCTGGGTTGGATGAGTTTACACCGTTTATTGATTGATCCATAAGATTAGACAAATACATTTCCTTATGTTTATGCTTATACTCACTTGTATAAGTTTGTCTGAATAGGCTTTTAATCACTAATCGAAGATAATTCTTGCAATTTGACGAAGCTTAAGTCATAAATCTCTTGAGTCGTCAACAAGATGTCATAATTTTTCTTGAGAGTCTGTTTGATCTCCATGCTCATTAGTGAGTCCACACCCAAATCGTCCAACGTATTGTTGGGATTAACCGAATTAACATCTTTAATACCTAAAATATTGGCAATGGTGGCGACGAGATCAGCCTTGTTGCCGGTTTTATGGTTTTCAGCTAACATTGAAGAAGCCAGCACCGGGTATGGTTGTTGAAGGAATATATCCATTGTAGCAAGACAACTCGATATGTGTTGTATTAGAGTATCGCTCATCTCGGCATCATTATTTCCCATCATTTCTAAAGAAATGATAATATTGTAAAAAAAACTGTAGCTATTTATAAAATATATAAAGTACATTTCATAATTACAGTTTGTACATACAATAAACTAGAATAATGGTATGCGAAATATGCATACGGGTATCATTTATAATACTTCAGTATTATTGTTTTATATAATCGTGTTTATAAAGTCACGTAATAATGGCATGAGTTAAGATTAAGTTTACAAAGCCAAACAAAAGTAAATTGGAAATGTTTAAAGATCATTAATTCGGATCTCTTCTCAAAACATTTCATATATTACCTATAACTGAGACATCTCCGGCGGAACCCCATTGAATGACGAGACCGGGTAAATCATTACGCTGTCTTTCTTCCATCAGTCTTTCTATACTCGAATTCGCAAAACCATTGGTTTGATCTACGTTGCCGCGATCGCGCGATACGGACGAGAATACCACAAAGTAATCTAGCGATGGGCAGAACTTTCTCGATACCTCATCTAAATTCCTTGTCATATCGATTTTTGGCAAAATGAGCGCTTTGAAATCGGCTTCCTTCAGATTCTCGATCGTAGCATCGCATAGTAGGACAACTGCCAGATTGAATATACCGCCTACCGGAGCCAGCCGGTTGCTTTCTTGAATTAAATGTTCGGCACCCGCTAATGTCGCAACATTCTCTGTGAAGACGACGATTTTTACGCCGCTTTCGCGCCAGTGACGCACATACAGTGCCTGGTAACCGGTGCGTATTCCTGAACGTGATACGAAAACGATGAATTTTGCGCCGCGGGAGACCATCCAATCGGCCAGTTCTAAACTAAACCCTTCGAGATCGCCGATCAGAATGTACGATTTCTCTGGATTTATGTAAGTACGTGGGATCGCAGCCACTGTCTTCGGCATTGGTAATATACGCTTCTGCGGTTCCTCGTCACGAATCTTCAGCAGTACTTTGCCGATCTGCTTGCCTGCCGCCATGTATTTGAATCCCTGCTCCAGCTGTTGCTCTGAAAATACGGCCGTTTGGAGCGGACGTATCGCGCCATTGTTGATTCCCTCCGAAATGAGGTTTATTAATTCCTTTTTTTCCGCGTTGTCTTCTCTAAACAGCGCATCCAACAATATAGCGTGAAAGGACGTATTTTTCGAAAACGTTGACATCTCTAGGCGATTGCTATTCGACAAATTACACCTGCGAATCTCAAGGAAACGGCCACCATACGCCAGACATCGAATACCAGCTTGCAATTTCTCGTCTGCCAGCGAATTCAGCACGACGTCGACTCCACGTCCCCGAGTCTCGGCACGTATTAGCTGCTCAAAACTCGTATCCCGGGAATTACCGATGTGCCTGTCGTTCAACTGCGGGAAGATTTTCTTGAGGTGTTCTCTTTTGTCCAGCGTGCCGACGGTAGTGAAGACGGTACAACCAGCGTGCAGAGCGACGGCGATGGCTGCTTGACCGACGCCGCCTGTACCGGTGTGGATTAAAACGCTCTCGCCCGCTTGCAATCGGCCCCGTATAAACAAAGCGTAGTAACTAATGGCGTAAGTAATAGGTATCGTTGCCGCCTGTTCCAACGTCCATTTGTCGGGCACCTCCCAAAGGAAATCAACATCCGCCACCACAGTGGTCGCCAATCCTTTATTTTCGACCATGCCCATCACGCGACGACCGTCAGCGTCTCTCCCAGAAAATTCGAGTCCCAATATGTATTCTTCCGCGGCTGTATTCCTTGATAGGGTATTCGATAGTAGTCTGCCTCTCGCCACCATGATGTCTCTGTCGTTCACATAAATTTATATCCTTTTGTCACGCCTTTTCTAATCCAATTACCTATCTAAAGTATCAATAAATAATATTCCTTGAAACTTACTTGACGTTCAGTGAGGCATAGTATACGCTGCAAAGTTTTGTATTGGGAAAATTGTCGGAACGGTAGTAACTTAACGGACTCTCGATCCATCTCAAGCTACTGAAATCTCCCCTTATCATTGTGTTCACATAGGCGTGCTCTATCTGAATCAGGGAAGACACGTTACTCTGTTGATCCAATGGCAAGTATCGATAACTGCCCCATTGTCCACCGTTTAGTACGTTGGCCATTAATCCTTTGTCCAACTGTTCCACGTAAAACCGCACGGATAAACCAAACTTGGCAGCGTTCTCGTCCTGGATAAAGACAACGCGCATTTGCACCACCTGTCTCGCGTCGTATGCAATTCACGAGTCCGACAAGGCCTAGGAATAAAGAGCGATGAGTATTTCTTCTGATCCTCTCACAGGGCAGTTAAAAATGTAGTTTGAAAGCTTTAAATAATTTTTCCCCTGTAATCTTACCAAGCATTTTTTCGCCCTGAGACACAAGAAGCACTTCTTGATCTTCGCTGTCAGATTTCCTCAGTGCTGCTTTGACACTTTTTAGACACGAGAGATTTTTCTCTGTGATTTGTATTACTATCGATTTTCTTCTTTTCTGCCGTTTCTTCAGCAACAAGTAAGTCTTTCCTACGGGATCGATTTGTTTTCCGGCTAATGTTAGATCCATTTCTTTCAACGCGGTTTTCAAATCTAGTCGCGCAGCAGTTTCTTCCAGAAGAATGAAACAACCAGGTTTTAAGGCAGCTATCAAGTTTTTGAGAATAGTATAAGATTGATTGGACAAAATGTCCGCAGCTATAACAAGGTGCGCATTTTGAGCAGGAGGTGCTTTATTCACGTCTTGTATTACGATATCAGCGTTCATTTTATTTAAACTCTCCGTGTAATTATTGGCAGAAATTGCGATTATTTGTAAATCAATCTAAAATAAATAAAGTAATATTATAATAATTTTAAATATTAAAGAAGAGTTTTGGAAAGAAGCGATTACAAATAGAAATAAATTGTAATCGTTGATTATGATCGCGTGTCCCTTGTAAGTTCACATGCATTTTAACAAATTGTACATATAAATACAAAAATCAAATAAGTGTGCTGTTTAGTAGAACGTTTAGTAGAAGAAACTACTTTATTTCAAATAGCAATAACAATGGCATGGACTTCTCACTTCTAATCATTTATTTTTAAAGCTTCTTAATTACATTGAAATTACATTTTGCAATGTAATTTAAAGTAATTTGTTAAAATGAGATATCATATAGGTCAATGCAAATCATTTGATAAACAAAAGGATTTTCTAGATTTGCCACGCCGCATACACGACATTAAGAATTTCCAAAAATATTTTATTTTAAGCGTACAAACAAACAATATATTAAAATTCTACGGTACACTTACAATAGGCGAGCCCAATTCGCCATGGAAAATGTCGAAAATAAGCGGCGCCAAGAGATCTTTCGCAGCTCGTTCGCCCGCAACTTCCACAGTCTTCAATTTCAATTCCATCATGTTTTCGCGTATGATTTCCAAAAGTACAGTGAGCGCATGCATTTTTCCTATTATTGGATCCCCTACCAGACTGAACGAATTATCATACGGCACGAAAGTGTACCGTTCGTATTTAGAATTGGCTTGAATCTGTTTTCGTTGATGCGCCAAGGAAAATTCCAATCCTCTGAACTCGATACCACCCGATTTAATGATATCGCTGTTCTTGTAGTGATACACCGGCAATCCACCATCTTTTGGTAATTCTTCCGCCAGTCGTTTGTGAAGAACGGGATCAATCGCGGCATACTGAAGACGCAACGGTAAATACGTTAATTTGTGGCTGGTGGACACCACGGTTAACTGAAACATACTATCCATGTATGGAATCCATTGATTGAACCAATAAAGTTCGCCGGCAATACCATAGTTGTCACAAGATTTGATCCCTTGGAAGATATCACGATACTTATATCCATGTAGCCTTAGTTTCTTGTAAATGTCCTTGGCGTTCAACGATAAAGTTTCTTCATTGCTAGGCGGTATTGATGGTGGAGGCAGCTTCAGCTGATTTCTCTCGATAGTCTCGGACACGCGGATGTTTCCGCTGGCGACAGTCGTACCAGTTTCGCAGATCTCAAAATCGCCCGTTCCCTCGAAAATGGTTATCGAGAATTTCACCGTTCCCTCCTTCGGCATAATGACGATTCGTTGAAATCGCACGTTCTCGAACACTACCGGCAATCGTTCAAAGTCGATGCCGCGCAGTTTCGCCAAAGTTTTCCATACTAACAAAATGTAACCAGTACTTGGAAAAAGGAGTCGTCCGTCTATTTGATGTCCCACGAGATACGCGTCCGTTTCTTTCGACAGATCTATTTGGATGATATACTCTCCCGAGTGATCCGACGTCTGA
Source organism: Tetramorium bicarinatum (assembly GCA_928718305.1). Classification (NCBI taxonomy): domain Eukaryota; kingdom Metazoa; phylum Arthropoda; class Insecta; order Hymenoptera; family Formicidae; genus Tetramorium; species Tetramorium bicarinatum. Next base: position 4,930,318 of record OV788319.1, on the reverse strand, counting down.
TTGAAATCAGCTACGTCCCATTTAGCAGAATGATCCCACTTAACTAAGGACCCGATCATTGGCGTTCCGCGACTGACAGGAAAACTTATTGGCGGATATAATTTGGAAATGTCAGGTTGCGCGCCGGCCGTGTACAGTTTGCCTATATTAGACAATAGGAAAACCAGATTGTCCGAATAGTCCCGCTTATGGAGGCTGATATTCGTCACTGTTGGCGGTAACGATCTGCGCAAGATTGCCTGTAGCAAACAGTGCGGCGCGATCTCGATCGTAATCGCATTGTCTGGGATATGCGCAATCGCTTCCTGAAAAAGCACAGGAGACAAAAAATTGTTCACGTGATACGCGGCAGAGCTGAACTGCGCGAGCGAACTGTCCCAAGCGGTTTTAGGTAAGGAGCTGGAGATCCATTTAGCCGACCTCTGCTTCGGGCTCGGTATAATTTTCTCGAGCGAAGCGCGTAATTTAGGTTCAGTCGGAGCAAGGTATTTGCTATGGAAGGCTATGCCGGAACTATTCACTATCTTCGCAAAGATATCCTTGCTCTTCAGCATTTGTACGAACGTGTGTACAGACTCAGTCGGACCAGAAATAGTGACCGAGTCGATGGAGTTGTGACAAGCTGGAATGATATCGGGTGGGCACATTTTTTTGGCTTCCTCCCAGCTCAAACCAACTGCTGCCATGGCGCCTGGTTCTAAGTTGGAGTCTATAAGCACTTTGCCTCTGTAGTAAGTCGTTAACATGCTCTGCTCCGGTGTAAATGCGCCATCGGCATAAGCACAACCCACTTCTCCAACGGAGTGTCCAATTATCCCATCCGGACGTATGCCTATCGACGTTAAAACGTCCACCAGAGCGACCTGCATAGCCGTGATAGACACGGAGTTCATCACGTTCTCAAAAGTTTCTTCCGTGGCATTCATAATGATATCCATAAGGTCAATGCCGTGGGGTGCCAATGCATCCGCGCATCGTTGGAAACTACGTTGAAAAATTTCAATGTCCAACAACTGGCGACCCATGCCTGGCCATTGCATGCCCATGCCGGAAAATATGAACCAAACAGGTCGCTTCTCATTATAGCTCGTTACTTCGGTCATTTCACGTGTGTCTTCGACGCTGAGTACTTTGTAGCCACGAATCTTGTGACCAGGGATGTCGTTATTGTGTATCATGTGTAACAGCGATAGAAACTCGTTGTCCGTACGATGCTCCTTCGCTTTATCCAGTAAGGTGTGCACAGCTTCTTCCGTTCGGCCTGACACAGCGACCAATTTGGGCAGTTGCTCGCTGATGTTCAGCAGTCGTGATTTTGGTTTTGGATTGCTACGCAGAATGACATGCGCATTTGCGCCGCCGAAGCCGAACGAGTTGATGCCCACGAGACCGCCGTTCCATGGGGTAGCCTTGTCAACCACTTGCATGCGTCCCTCGATTAAGGCAGAAAGGTTCGGATTTGGAGTATTGAAGTGCAAGTTCGCGGGTATTACGCCTGTTTCCATCGCGATCAGCACCTTGGCGAGAGCGCACAGGCCACTGGCCGGTTCCGGGTGACCCATGTTGGACTTGACCGAGCCAATCAGCAAAGGTGTCTTTCTACCTTTGCAGAACAGCTCGTCGATGGAAGTGATTTCCTCCGGATCGCCTACTTTGGTACCAGTACCATGAGCCTCCACGTAATTTACATCTACGGGATTGATTCTCGCCTCGCTGTAGACCTCGCGCAGCAGTCGATTCTGTATTTCACCATTGGGATACGTAATACCCTGAGACTTGTAGCCGTCGGTGTTCGTTTTCGTGTGAACCACCGTGGCATATATTCTGCGCGCATCTTCCGCCTTTTGCAAATATATCGCCACTACCGCCTCGGACCTCACGTAACCGTCACCCGAAGCATCGAACGATTTGCATTTGCCATCCGGCGACAGCATATTCAGTTTATGACATTGAAATGAGGTCGCTGGCCTTAATACGAGATTCACTCCACCGACGATCGCAGCATCGCACTCGCCGCTGCGTATTGCGCTAACTGCCTGGTGCACGCTATACAAGGCCGATGAGCAAGCCGTGTCCATCGCGTAACTAGGTCCATGGAAATCAAAACAAAAGGAGATTCTGTTGGCGAACATTGCTTTACAACACCCAAGATGTCCGTATCCTGCGAGTAAGTGCAAGTTTCTCGTTTTATTCTCATTGTCAACAGATCGTATGATTTCCCTTTTTCTCATCCCATAACAGAAAACGAAAAACAAAGTATGATTATTCACGTAAAATGCTGCGTTCAAACCATCATAGTCATTTTCTTATCTTTAAATAAGATTCTTAAATTCACCGAATATCTTTGTAATTGGCAGAAAATATTGAAATAATTGAAAAATGAAAAATATTCGGCGTTATATTTTTCGTATTGTACAAACCATTTATGGTGTCCGTATTTTTCATCAAAAAGTCTTCCGTTTCTGACCAAGAGACACCGACGAACACCCCGGTACGCGATCCTCTCACAGTCGAGGGATTGACGCCGGCATCAACTATCGCCTCGTACGTGACTTCTAAGAGCATGCGAAGCTGCGGGTCCATCATGTGTGCCTGCTTGGAATGTACCCCGAAGAAAGAGGCATCAAAGCTGCTGATGTCCTTGATCTTGCCAGATCTGTGCGGCATCTCGTAGGCCGCCCCTAACCAACGGCGGTCGTCATCAGTGACCATGTCCACTTCTTTCATCAAATTCTCCTTAAACTCCTCGATATTGGACGACTCCGGCAGACGGCCTCGAAAAAATATTTATTTCAATTTCATGTTCAATTTCATGTTCAATGCATTATTCTCTCATAAGAACACAGCCAGTCTTGCTGTTCAGTCGGCCATTCATGATTGGCAATTACCTGATATGCCTGTAATAACGACGTCGCTATCGATGGAATACGGCACATTTCCGATCGCGGACTTCAGCGTCACTGTGACATTTTCAAAATAAGCAGACATCTTGCCGAAGCAGAGATGAATATCAAATTCTTTTCACTTTATATAAATGTCTATCTGCAAAGATAGAACAAATTAGAAAGCTCTTCTTACGTTTATCGATATATCTAGTTGCTCTAGAATCAATTCCATTCTCACTATTTCGAGTTAGCCGATTAACGGTGTCCAAATTTATTCCTTTTCCTTCTCTTAATTCTAAAGATTTCCTTCTTTCCATGTAAAATGCAAACAACATGCTAACTATTTCTAATTAAATAAATTATTTTCAATAATGTCCTATTAAATGTCAATCAAATCGACAGAACCGACAAAACAAGCTAAGAAATATATTAAATAGAACATTATTTGAAGATCTTTGATACATAAAAATCTAAAAAATTTATGAAATGGCATTATTTCCGTTTATCTTTCTTTCTTAAAATCCCCTTATTTAGTATCTTTTCCCCTTTTTTTATTTTCTCTCTCCACTCTTACATACTTAAATAACATCGATGATTACCTTTAGATAAATTAAACCTATTAAACTATTTTACAGTTGTAATTAATAATTTTCATGTTTTCATATAATTTACCAAATTATATCGTATCGTATATTCAACGATTTTTATAATTTTTAAACCATTCGTATGAAAGTGAGAAGAAAGATCACAAAAGTCTACATTTTGGAACTCTTTACGAAATTGCGATGTGCTACGCAGCGCTTCTTTCTGTTGGCCGACAAATTCTTTGAGGAACAAATGTGATTCTTAGTCGCACTATTCTGATATTGATTGCGTAGCCTTACCTCGCTTTTGCGTATAAACAATTCTGAGACAAGTTCGACTGGAGCGTAGCTAATATTTCTCGTTCGTCGGTTTTTCCAATCACTGGATTCGTTCCCTCCGCAAAGTAGATTTCATTCTCCAGAGAGATAAGTTGGTGTGCGACCAAACTGATTGTGAGAAATGGCTGGCATCTAATTTACCAGTCCTTATATACTGGATCGCACCGCGTCATAATAGTATAAAGTATATTCATTAATATAAATATTTACGCATTTTTTACTAATTGTTTGTGCAATTTTTAATGTAAAAAATTACTTGACGCAACTAACATCATGAAGTAAATGAAATAATTCCAATCATGACGAGTTTCATTATTTATAAAAATCTCGATATTTCCGCACAAATTTTTTATAATCTACCGCACGAAGTCCAGCTATAATGATCACTACATATTTTGATGTTAAACCGTGTAAAATGAGTGATTCTAAATTTATTTACCACTCCTATAAATAGTTTAATAGGTTTAATTTATCCAAAGGTAATCATCGATGTTATTTAAGTACGTAAGTGTGAAGAGAGAAAATAGGAAAAGAGGAAAGGATACTAAAGGGAATTTTAAGAAAGAAATATAAACGGAAATAATGCCATTTCATAAATTCTTTAGATTTTTATGTACGTGTTGTCTAAAACCTTTGGAGTACACTTACTTGAATATTATAACAAAAAACAGATTTTTCTCAACGGTTTTTCCAACTTCTTGATAAGCTAACTAACAGTTAAGTCATACATCTGTCTTTGTTTTATCTTCAAACTAGACAAGTTCAGACGTATGATTTAACTATTAGTTAGCCTACCAAGAAGTTGAAAAAAAAAACGGCCCTCAATAAGATATTTCTACATTATGACTCATAAAATAAATGCATTTGTTCATTATAGCGTTGAATATTACATATATTTCTTACACCGTACATATTTCGCGCGCGCGCGTTCATATTAAATAGTATATCAATACTATTATTTACATATTATTATATGTGCGAGAACATGTATTGAATATTTGTAATACAAATTATAAATCAATTTGTATTTGTATTGTAGTTTGTATTGAATTTTTAATTAAATATTACATAATCTGCCGCGAAATTAACTGTTATCTAACGCACGACCAACTACATTTGATTTTCAAAGTTAATATTAAACTTGCCATAAATTACAATAAAATAAGAATAAATGCTAAATTACAATTTGTAATTTGTATTAAATTGCTAATTATGTAGAACTCATGATTAGCAAAAAATGATGCATGTCTGATATGTGCTGCTCTACAACGTAGCTTTAAGAAAATCTTTCAGCTCTAAGCCGTAAACTGTAAACAATGACAATTAATTTTTTTCCTCACATTCTACTATAATTGATCACAGCTTACGGCTTAGAGCTAAAATATTTTCTTAAAACTAGGTTATAAACTAGCACTTGTTGTTGTTTATTAAAAATATCTATGATTTTCAAATTATTTTTATTCATTTTTATTCTATTTTTATTCGTTATACCTACATTAATTTGTATGATTTCACGAATATAAATAAAAATTGTATAAAGTTTTAAATAATAACGTTATTAGTTTGCTTTAAATCAGAATGGGAATGACAAAATAATTAAGAAAAAATTTTATAAAGTTTTCGTAATTCAATTTTCTATTAATCATACAAGTTGCAGTTCAATTCTTAATTTTTTTAGTAAAATTTATAAATTTATAACACAACTTTTCATTTACACGTTCAGTAATACTCTCGTGCGCGTTCAACTTTTTTTAAAAAATTTCTTAAAATTTGGCATGTCCTTGTATTTAAAAAAATATGAGGAAATTTTTACAGAAATAAGCTTTTAAAACTTTTAGATGATATTTCTTTCTCTAATTATTTCTATCTTATGTTGAAATAAAATAATTCGAATAAATGTAAAGAATTATTAATTTATTTTATCCTCTCATAGGCTGTGTTTCAAAATTGCTGCCAGTACTGAAAACACAGATAGCTTTATATACATATGTACCTAATAGATTAACCTATCTGAGCCAAATTATTACAACGTAATAAATAAGATATGAAAATTATTTGCTAATTTCTTGCTTCTAAAACTAATTTGTTTGCTTTAATTTTTAAAAAGTTACAAGAGGCTTGATAGCTCAATATTAAATAAGTAAGACAGCTAGGTTATCGAAAAAGATTAAAGAATTAAAAATTGTTTAATCTTAAATCTTTACAAAAATTATGTTTTGTTACAATAACGAGAAGTTTTCCTTGCGTCCATCGCCACTGATGCAGATAACAAAATAGATAAAATGCAAATAAGATACTCACCCCAAGGTTGCTCCGCCCGCGATCTCTCCTCCTCTCAGAACCGCTGAGTTTGATCAGGATTCCTTTTCATCCTCCATTGCACAGGACACTCGCGAAAACCGCGGATAAACTACAATCGCGCGCGGACTAATTATCAGTAAAAGTCTTTCGCGAAATTATGTTCTTTCGAAAAACGGAAAAGTTTTTTAGTCCGATTACTTGACTCCGGCACTCCCGAAACAAGCGCGACGAACCGGCTGCGGTTCGTTTATTCAATTAAATCGGCGACGAGGGTACGTTAGCTTCCCCGGATTATTATCCAAGCAGAACAAAAATTTTGCTCGGATAATAATCTATCTGGGTACTAGAGCCCTCCCACCGCGCCAAGGTCGTACCCATGGGAGGGAAGTACGTTACTTTACTACGTTACTTTACTTTGCTAATTAAAATAAAAAATAATCTGATAACTTACAAATACGATGCGCAGCAGCTGAGATTGAATATAATATTCACATTCGGGTTGTAACATTCGATACTTCTCAAGCTTCTTCCTTCTCTCGAGTCCGTTGCACTTACAGTTGCACTCAGGCTGGCGTCCCATGGCATGTATTTCCCGCGTAACGCGTAACCAATCACGTAACGTTTTATGTTATTAATTTCTCGAGTAACGCTTCTGATTGGTTACGCGGGAAATACATGCCATGGGACGCTAGCCTCACAGTTCATTATTGCGCGTACATTGATCACTCGAATGCGACAATGGAGCGAAACTTTCTATCGATATCAAATGCGGCGCGTATTCCGGCGAGATACGCGAAATATTAATGTATGACACGATAGTAATGTATGTATAACTCTCGTTTCCAAACGCGCGTTAATTTCAACGTAATTATTATCCAATGCGGAATATCACACTTCACACTTCACTTCACTGGCACACTCATCGTGTATAGATCGTTGATCCGTAGATATACTCGCGCGAGTCGATAACTTCGAGTTATCCGTAAAATATTATCGCGTTCCGGTACACGAAGCTCCGCTCCCTGCATGCTCGACAGTCGGTCAAGGACTAATGGCGCTGAGTCAGCGTCGAGCCGCCGCGGCCGCTGAGCGCGCCGAGCGCCGCCGAACATTACCGAGCGCCGCCGAACGTTGCCGAGCGCCGAGCAGCCGAGAATTGAGTCTTTTCTCGTTGCGAACTATTACGAATGTTTAGTACATTGTAAGATAATTTATGGCGAATATTATATTTAATATATTATGATATATATCGCAATTCTTAAGCAGCGCATATGTTACAGTTTTTTCGTCGCTTGAATCAATCATTTTGTTATTTTATGTGAATGATAGTTCAGCTGATAATACGTTAAAAATCTCCCAAGAAAGTGACTTTTAGAGATTCGACGTTTTATTCAGTGATAAACGATGAGCGAAAATTTGGAGAATATTAACCCGAAGCTCTACAAAAAATTAGATGACCGAGAGATCACAAATGAAGAGTGGGATGAATATGTCACGGATGAATTTGACGCGCGAGAGATTTTCGGTATATAACCTCAAAATATAGTGTCTATTATTTGTGAAATTATTTTATGCTTCAATGCTCGTAATTATTAGATAAATTACGTGGTAAATGATTGATTTCCTATCTTCTAATCCCTTCCATAAGCTCGAATTAACTTGGTTTATTTTATAATCACATCAAAGTTATTTATGTATAATGTACTGTGTATCTGATAAGTATAATTTTTTTTACGAAATTATTTTTTGTAAATATATTTCTTGTAATATCTGCACAAAAAGTTATAAGAGTATACGTGAATGATCAAAAATTGAATGATTACGAGATATTTTAGATCTTAATTCGACATATTTTGTCAAAGTATAACTTGTAAAACATTTAATTTTAAGGTAATTTAATCTTAATATTTAATCTTTATCTTATACTTTTATGCAAGAAATAATGAGACGAATCAATTAGTAAAGAAAGTACACGGTTGTTTTTAAGAAAAAATATGTAATTTACAATATGCAGCTGCATACTTTTTCTTAAATAAAAGAGATTAAATACATCAATTTTAATAAATTTACACAAAATAAATTTATTATTTACCTTAGATATTTTATTGACGATCGAAAATATATTATACTTAATGTATATTGTAAACTACATAGTTATATTACATTTTTTATTATAAACATAATATAAAAATATTAATCACTGATATAATTTACAGATATAATTAGGAACATCAAAGATCCAGAGCATCCCTTGACTCTGGAGGAACTGAATGTAGTGGACCAGATTCTCATTGATGTAAAATATATAATTTTTCTAACTAATATACTGGACTTTACTGTATTTTGAAATCTCTTAAAACTTGATATTGCAGGTTGATAATAAAAAGAACAGAGTGGACGTAAAGTTTACGCCTACAATTCCACATTGCAGCATGGCCACTCTTATCGGATTGTCTATTCGCGTACAATTGCTACGTGCTTTACCTGCTAGATTCAAGGTTAGCGTGGAAATTGTCCCGGGAACTCACGTCTCGGAAGCAGCAGTGAACAAGCAGCTCGCAGACAAAGAAAGAGTGGCTGCGGCTTTAGAAAATTCTATGCTACTTGGTGTGATTAATCAGTGTTTAACACCGATACTGAAAAATGAGAAAATTGTATAAATTTTGAGATTTTTGATGTTAAAAGCAGCAACCGTAATTATGTATTATATTATGTACATACATTATAAATTCTCATATTTCAGTTTAAATAATAAATGTGGAGTTTACTGAGAATTGTAAAATCGATGTAAATAACAGTTTAATTTTTAATACAAAAATATATCTATATACGAAATATTATCTAGATTAACAGGAAATTTTTTTATTTTAAATTTAATAGTATTTACTAATAAGTTTACTATATACAATTCATTGTACAAATATTAAAGAGCATTAATAAAATTAAGATTTTAATATATCAAAAAGAGTAAGGAATGAAGGGGAAAGAAAAAAAAAACAGGGTAAACATGCTCATATTTAATTTTAACATGCTCTATTTTTTAATAACTAAACTGTAAACTCTTAAAATGAAACAAACACATGTTTAGAATTTAAAAAGAAGTTCCGTAACTTAGTGTAGTAATAAAAAACAAACCTTTTACCTTTTAGCGAGCGTATATGTGTGGGTTAATTTGACATAATATTATAATATTGACGTAGCAATAATAATTTTGTTTGTTCCAAATAATTTCTCCACGATAATTGCAGTCTAGATATGGTCCTTTTATGAATTAAATGCGAAATGTGATGTATCTTACAGTGATATATGGATTTGTTTATTTTTGTAATGATTGTTCCACGTTATACTTTTTGCGTTTGAAATGTATATGTAGAATTGTAAACCAAAAGTTTATTTACATTATTTCTTACTTGATCACTTCCTGTTACTTCTTGATTTTTGAATATTTCTAAATTAAGAAATTCATCGCCGATTATCACACAAAAAAGTCATACGTCGTTTGGAAACGTGGCTTGTCCGCGCTGTACCACGTGACTTATGTGACATTACTGATAGTTCTCTTTATCTGCACTTCTTGCACTATTCATCTTCTCTCTGTTTCTCTTTACGTTAGGAAGAAAAAGAGGACGGATAAATGGTGCAGGAAGTGCAGTTAAAAAGATGGACTACGTTTGGTGCAACATGGCGCTCATGGCGCCTCTGGCTGTCAGAGTGCGATGAGTCCGTGGGAGCGATTTCCGCCGTGTGCCGCGTCCGACAGCAAACGAAAAGATGCCCGTCGACATTAATCGGTTGACGGAGGGTTGGCTAGAGCTAGAGAGCGACCCGGGTACGTTGTTAGCTTCGAGACGTGTCTGTCAGTCGTCTGTCAATTTGTCACCTGTCCCGCAGCTTAGAAAGTACTTTTGCGCTGTAAAATTAATAGCAAACACAGCTGTAATACTTTTATTCTATCACGTCCTCGCAGGCCTGTTCACGCTGCTCTTGGAAGACTTCGGCGTGAAGGGCGTCCAAGTGGAGGAGATCTACGATCTGCAGAAGTCGCTCGAAGGCCCGGTCTACGGCTTCATCTTTCTGTTCCGATGGATCGAGGAACGGCGATCTAGGCGAAAGGTCGTGGAGCAAGATGAGAGCTTTGTCAAGGACGAGGACATTGTTAACAATATCTTTTTCGCGCAGCAGGTCAAGCTCTTATCATGCCAGATCTGCTATTATGTATATAAAATGCATGTTATTTTTGTAAAGCAATGTTATGTAACTGTCGCAGGTTGTTCCCAACAGTTGCGCCACTCATGCGCTGCTCTCAGTTCTCTTGAACTGCCCGAATATCCATCTGGGTACGACCCTATCCCGGCTGAAGATGCATACCTCTGGTATGTGTCCAGAGAACAAGGGTTGGGCGATCGGCAACACGCCAGAGTTAGCATGTGCGCACAACTCGCACGCTATGCCTCAGGCGAAAAGGCGGCAGGACAAGAACACCGGTGTCTCCACGGGCAGATTCACCGGCGAGGCTTTCCACTTTGTCAGCTACGTTCCAATAAACGGCAGGCTCTTCGAGCTGGACGGCCTGAAACCCTATCCCATGGATCATGGACCGTGGAAGGAGCATGAGGAGTGGACGGAGCAATTCAGACGGGTCATAACCGATCGTTTAGGCATGGCGACTGGCGAACAGCTGCAGGACATCAGATTCAATCTCATGGCAGTTGTGCCCGACAGACGTCTCGCTATCTCGCATAAATTAACAATGCTGAAGACCAACAGGCAGATAGTTTTGGAGGCCTTGCAACAATTGATGAAATTGAGCCATCAGGATGGCAGTAACAGCGAGAAGAATTCACATAAAGAGATCGATCCTGATAAAGAGAAACATTATGAAAAAAGAAGCAAGATTGAGGATGAAAATGGATTGCCTACCAAGACAGAGATCGAAGAATCGCCTACAATTCCCACTATCAACATTGAAAGAAATAATGACTCGGCGGTGGTTATGGATGAATCGGTTTCTGGTATCGCATCTGGAAAAACTGAATCCACGTAAATAACAATCGACTTTCTTCATATAACACATAATGCTTTCTAGTTTTACCACAATATTTTGTTTGATTTATAAAGTTGAGTTAAATCTCGCAGAATATAGATGTATAAAGGTATAAATATTTTTTCTAGTTAGAGAATTGCATTTTCTCATATTATATCTCTCATTTATTTCTAGCTATAAAATTTTATCAATGCTATAATTCCGATATAAACGATTTATATTTGATTTCAGTGGAATGGAGAAAGTGGTGATGTGCGCTCTGGATTACGCCACGCCGTTGCGAATTCAAACCTCGCCAGCTCACAGCTCGTCGAGTACAGACACGTCCTCGGAAATCGGATCGGCTTTTAATTCACCCACTCAAGGTAAAAGAAGAAGAGAAAAAAATGCTCATCTTTATGGCAGTGCGTCGCATAAACGCCTGGTAGTACACACTTTCTTGCTCTGGCAAAATATCAAGGTGTTCGGGCAGGTCATTCGGATCGATTTGATATCTTCGGAATCCGGCACGCTGTAACAGATATAGTAATGAGAGTCGGAAGCGGGATCCTTCATCTTACCGAGCTCTCGACACAATCTCTCCTCGGACGTTCCCTCGTCGTGTATCGCCGCACTTTTGTTTTCGGCACGCTTGATGAATATTTCATTCACAGGAAACCTGTTGCTAGCGCACGTTTTCCCGCTCTCGACGTCGCAGATTCGCGAGTACTCGTTAAAAGCCGTGTGTGACGGGCAGGAGTACTCCACTACGGCGGCCGTTTTCGGCTCACATGTGTAATACCGGTTACAGTCGGTCCTGTTCGGCAAGCGAACGTTCCTCGTGCACGCCACGACGCTAACGGTACGTGGTGTTAATCGATGCGCCACGGCTCTGTATCGGTCGATCGTGAGATACTGTTTGTTCCCGAGATTATCGCTAATCCTTATTATGCTGTTGTCAGAGTCCAGACTGTCGATTAGCAGTTCCAAGGCGCTCTCCGTCGAAATGGTGCTGTCCGTTGTCGTAACGCTCACCTGAGGACCGTTGCTTCCCATCATTTCGGACGGCTCACCGTTATGTAACTCGTTGCTTTCTGTATAACTTTGTACAAGATAGTTCAACGATATATTCTGCCTAGGATTGTGAGACGCGAATATGATGATGGTCTGCGTTAGATCTTCATCTCCATCGGGTATCGATGGAGAATCTGATAATTCCTTGTAACCGTGCAACTGATTTATCAATTTATTCAACCATTTGTAATGGCTATCTACGATGTCCTTATATTCTTGTATCAGGGACAACGGTAATTGTCCTTGGCTATACTTATACAGATAATTCTCTTCCTTGTGATACGATGCGTTTCTCACGCTTTTGTCGCCGTGCGTCGTTTCATCCGTTTCTTCAAATTCGATTAAGGGGTACGCGGTCACTGCCTCAGTCGTCGAATCGGAGAAGTTGTTAATCACGTAAGATGAATCGATCGTTTTGGAGACTTCTAAAGGATCCTGCGTATATCCTAGATAACTAGTTTCCATTGAATCGATCAGTTCGGGCGTTCCATACTTTTTCGTTACGGGAGCACGCTCGGTCGAGAGCGTGTCGCACGTCCAAATATCACCAGGAATTACACACAACCGTAAATACGGCTGGAATATCTAAAATTAAACATTAGAGAGCTGTATTAGAATTACCAATGTCGAAAGTTCTGTTTGCCCCGTTTATTAACGACTCACCAAGCCTTCGTTACATTTCGATGGAACCCATACGTAACCGCCGCCAGGCAGATTCACGCAATTGTAGAAAATCGTGCAGCTCGTTAGATGTGGCTTTCTCGATTCTGGGCATCTCGAGGTGCTCACCAAGCAGATCAGACTGCACGCGAGGAGAATCGATACGAAACGCATCCCGTGCCGCAACTGCTACAGACTGCAGTTCGTAGGTCTGCTTCGAGATACTATGTACTTTTCACACGCGCGTACACATTCGTGCATCTCTGCGAAACGTTTCGTTTCGCACCTTTCACGTACAGTTACTTGACCCGTCTGTTACACATTACCCATCTGCCGGTTTCTCATCGCACAGAATTTTGGAAATGCTTTATATAGAATAGAAACAGATTTTGAGATCGTTAGCACTAACTTTGAAAACCTCGGGCCACCAAATGAAGGGAGATTTAGATATCTTTATATCTTTTAGCTTGGGGATGGAATTCCGGTCAGAGCAGCCCTACTTCAACAAAGGACTTCAAGAAGTTCGTGGTGATTAGAGTCGCCGGCGACGAGAAGAACGAAGCAGGTCTGAGTAAGTATTAGATTTATGGTTCGGCGAAACAAATCCATCGGTTATCTAACATCGAAACGTCGCGTTTGTGCAGGCCGTTCTCTGGGAAATATCAATATAAATGGGAAGAGATTGGTTTCCGACAGCGGCCACTTGCACAAGAAGGTCTGCTTATCAGGCGAAGTCAGAATTCCTCACGCGAGGGTGAAAACTAGCAACGGCGACACAGTCACGGAAGAGAAGAAGGTCGAGAAAATCGATCCGAAACTATGTTCCAAGTATCCGGAATTGTTCGAGCCGCACACGTTCGCGCCTAAGGACCTTTTGGCACTGTTGAAAAATTTAGAGCACGAGATCAGCGTGTGCGAGACCAGTCTGAAGGACGAGAACGACAAGAGGAACAAGTATAAGGTCAGTCTTATGCGTGTCATAAAGTGCTTATTTATTTTAATGACAAAGGTTGCAGTTGACAACCATGATATTTCATCCATTCCTCACAATTATAGGTCACAATTTATATCTATAATTAACTGATAACATTAGCGAGCATTTTACTCTCAGAGTAAATTATATATAAAAATCACGCGAATCTTTCAGATCGACGATTGCCGGAGAACGCATAATTACGACGAATTTATTTGTACTTTCCTCTCGATGCTCGCTCAGCAGGGCAAACTGGCGGAGTTGGTCCAGCAACATCTAACATTAAAGAAGCATTCTTCCGTTTCAGTAAATAGAGTTCACAGGTGCGTTTTCTCGTTTGATTGATCGATATTTAATTATTTAGAAATCTCGTAAATTAATTGATGAAGTGACCATTAAGTTGATTTGCCAAGTTAACTGCATTTCTGAAGATGAATTTTGATATACTTCCAGATCATCGAAAAAGTCCGACACCCGTCAAAACTCTTCGCGCAGACGTCGTGGTAGAACAAAATGTAAAAAACGAAAGTAATCCTTAACTATCGTAGATTTAAGATTTAGGGCATCGTTCCGTCTGTTCGGAATTATTTAAATTGTTTATACTGGATACATATGCTATGAAAGCTATTTGATAGTTTTGCAAAAATCACGTAAAGAAGCCATATATACATATATATAGCGATTTTAAATTGTACGTGAATACTTCAGAGGATGAATTTAGAATCCGAGACAAGAAGAAAATCATATGAACGTCATAGGCCGTTTATTTTCCAATAATAAATTAAAATATTTGAAATACTTACCTACTATATTTATGACTTTTTACTTTCTTTTTTATAAGTTTCAAATTTACTCTATAGTATTGACGTTAAAAATCGCTCTGTATAGTTTCCAAATAATATCCTTTCAAAATCATTGACTTATTAGCTTGATATGATGACATGATTTCTAGTTTTTTAGTATAATGCAAATATTTTTTAAACGATTGTAGAACTGTTTTCAACTCTGCTATCATGCTATCATTGAGTGTATAAACATTACTTCTTATACTGTACAAACTATTTTACAATGTATACATATATATTTTTTATATTCTTTGTATAATCACACGTGATATTTAATTGTCTAAAGTAGATATTTATTCTTACCGTAGTTCCGCTTATTTTTCGAAGATATTCCATCTCTCTTCTTCTGAATTATATTTCGTATAAAATATATAACTTATCAAAAGCGTAATGTCACGTTTCTTCTTGCCGAATTGTTGAGGAGAAGGATAGAAGGGGTGTAAGGATGTTAAAGAACTAAGGGAGGGACTTTGTGTCAAAAACATTGAAAATATTTATTTATCGGTATTCATATACAAGTACACTACACGCGCTGTGGATATGTCCCTTAGAGTCTAAATACTTACATCTCCGAGCAGCCGGAGAAAGGAGAACCAAACTTATTCGATTGGTTGGAATTACGGTTGTTTTGTTGTTTAATCGTAAACTGGACGACGGGTCATCGATTCTCGCCTCTAAGTCGCTTTACCGTTAGTATATAGTGCATAGGAACTGTAGTCGAAACGCGCGCGAACAATTTCGCGGGGGCACAGTTGGGAGGCGGTGGAAGAGGAAAGAAGGAGCGGAGCAGAAAGGGGGGTAAGAGTGTCGTTCCTTCTCCGGCCGACGTTGCGGCGATCCTCGTAACTGCTTTTTGGCAAAAGGGTGCGATTGTATATGTACAATTTGTAATGTGTCGGCTCTCTCGCGATCGCGTCGCGTTCGCGTGATCGTTCGAGGCGAGCGAGGCAAAGTGCGCGAGTAATCGGGATATGTGTATGTATGTGTTTGTTTGTTTGTTTATTGTATGTCTCTGAGTTTTTTGTAGAGTGTATTAAATCTGGAATCACGCCGAGACACCTTCGTCGTCGACGTTGATCACGGAAATCGCGGTTGCTCGTTAGTTAACAATAGAAGACAACGTATTTACACGGTGCAGCATCTTGATTCCTTCTCGCCGACCACCGGAGAGGCGGCCACAGCGAGAAACGCATATGACTTCGTCGTTACAACAGGCACTCTCGGTATCTTACAGCGACGCGACTGCGAAACGCC
Organism: Tetramorium bicarinatum; assembly: GCA_928718305.1. NCBI lineage: Eukaryota > Metazoa > Arthropoda > Insecta > Hymenoptera > Formicidae > Tetramorium > Tetramorium bicarinatum. The sequence continues at coordinate 4,914,380 of OV788319.1, read as the reverse complement.
GGCGGTGTTGCTGGCGAACGTCGTTCTTCAACAGCGTGTCGGGGCTCGGCGACGACGACTCGAAACATTTTATTGCTATTTACGGTTGTATCCCGTCTGAGGTGCGTTAATCAAGATTCTGTTTGCTCAGTCGAGTTCAGGAGGATTGAAAAATTCGGCGGTGGTCGAGGTCCCCTCTCGCGCGACCGTCACTGACCGCGGAATTTACAAGCATACCGTACAAAATATGGAACATTCACGCCGGGAAGAGTAACGTAAAAAAATACAGAGGGCAAGAGGAATAAAGACGAGATCCTGTCCGCGAAAGACGCGACGAGAGGGAGATTATCTCGCGAGAGGGGACCCCGAAATTACCGCCGTCTGCGATCCCAAAGGTTGAAGCTCGCGCGAGCTTCAGTTTCCTGCGTCGTCGTCGCACGCCTCGTCCGTATATAACATAGGCGATTAGTATACAATAAATAGAGATGCCTTTTCGCTATTTACGGTCGCTCCCGGGTCGATTGACATCGATTCGCGCCTCTATCGCTCTAGCGTATCACATGTAAAAACGAACGGTTGATCGATCGGGGACAATGATCAGCAAAGTATCGCCGGTTCTTTCTCCACAGGTTCGTCGCCGATTTTACTCCATCATCGTCGGATGAAGATCCTTTCGTTTTCCTTTCTCTCTTAGCACTTTCGAGAATAAATCACACTTTGGTTCCGGCCGGCGGTCTCGGCGATCCTTCGACCGGTCTTACTGTTACAATATAACGTAATCTCCCGCACCTTCGAACCGGCAACGGCACAATCAAGCACTGCACGTGCGTTACAGCTCGCTTCAATGATATCGAAAAATACATTAATTTGAAAAATATATATATATGCATATAATATATATATTTCTTGCAAGTATATGCTATGTAAATATATATTACATACACCTATAGGCTCGCTTAATACTTCAATACGCGCTAAATTCCGCCTTCCGAGAGGACTTTCCGCGGCGTACATACATCAAAGTTAGCGTTTCTCGTCCGGCGTTTGTAACACAGATGCACTTTCGTTTTCTTTATACATGTACATATATACAGACACTCGCCACTACGACCGTAGGGACTCGATAGCAAAAGTATAAAAAAAAAAGGAGACAACGGACAGTCGCGCAAAAGTCGTGAGAAAATTTGGCGTGACCGAGGAGACGCTGCCTCGCGACTGTTTCCCCTCGCCGCAGTCAAGTCCGGATTAACCAGCGTGATTCAGACTTGGAAACGTTCGAGGGAACGAAGATTAAAAAAAAAGATAGGAAAAGGGATCCGAGAGACCCGCGGAGCTTCGTCTAAGTTTCGGCGCGGCTTTCGAGAGATGCGACAAAAGAGGTAATAAATAAAAAAAAACCGAATTCGGAATGAATGTACCAGCGAGCCGAATTTCTCAAGAGCAAGATAGATATCGCTTCCGAAAGTTGCGGATGTTCAACAGCAACCGTGCGAGATGTACAAGATTAATGAAGGTTCGATCGGTTTTGACGAATAAATAAATGACTCGAGGACGCGAGGAGGAGTTAAAGCTACGCCTCGAAGCTCCAGATCGCGCCAGATCGCCACGATGATCGCGAACAGCAGAAAGATGACGGTAATGACGCTGATGCGAAGGGGGAGAAAAAAAAAAGAAGAAGAGGAAGAAGTAATCCCTGCTACGCGGGAATGAATCGTATTATGGATAATCCGATGGTAGTGAGATAGCCGGTTGCGCGACCAATCATCAATCGGGGGAGTAACTCGCGTGTAATAATGCTCCGTTTAATACAGATTGCGAGTGCTTCGTTCACTTGATCGCGCCGATTACGCTCGGCCCGACTCGCCGCGATACGTTTGCCCGAATCGACAAAGCTCTCTAGTTAACGATAATGGTAATAATAGAAGAACGATTAGCCTACGGGAGTCTTACAACGTAACTTACAGCGCTACAAGGTATCGCATCGGCTCTTAACTCCTAATTCCACTTCGCTTCGGGATCAAGAGTGGAGAACGCCTTTAACCCTTCGACCGGTAGCCGCCGAATCCCCGGAGGGGGGATTCGTTTCCAAACCGACGTCTCTCGCGTATCACAATAAGTTACAAGTTTTATCGAAGAGGAAGCCTCGCGTTTTTTTTTCCGGGGAGGTATAATCTACGGGCTGAAGGATTAAAGATTTTCGCAGCGAAACGAAAGTCTCATTACTTCTTCCGGTTATCGATGATTCTCGTGCAACGAGCAGCTCGACAGCAATCGGTAATCGCAAATTTCTCTCGCGAGTATCCTATCTCAGCAACATCTTCAATATTCGTTAAATGTCTGCTCCCTTTGCACTGGCGAAAGCTCTCTGCGCGCTCTTCATCCTTTAAATAAACACAGGAATTTTTTTACAAGATCCTTTACGGTCAATCGCGAATGCGACTCGCTCAGCTCGGCGCGATCAAACTCCGCGACGGCCTAGGGATCCGTTGTCCTTCCCACGTGTCCTCCAGACGACGTCTCCATATTCAATTCCCAAGGACCCCGGCATCCGGCCAAGGGGAGGAGGACTCGCAGTGACCCGCAAAAGAAGGGGGAGCCATGTCCTTCACGGTCCGTTGACCGTGGCGGCGGAGTGACCCGTCACCAGACTGTCCGCCGCTGCAGCCGCTCCCGTCGCTGCGACAGGTTTGCCTGAGAGGCGGAATATCGATTGCAGGGACGCGACCTCAGACGCGAGACGGTCCAGCTTCATCTTCACCTCCCGATCGCTCTCCGTGACCGCGGGGACGGTCGGGCCGGTCCACGGGTCGGCGCCCAGCGAGATGCCGGAGTCGCGCTCGTCGCTGGAGCCCTCGTCCCAGGGCGGTGATGCCCGTGGTCCTGGCTCCTGCTTGATGCCTTGAAGAGCGAGCAGGGCGCTCGCAGCGTCTTTGTCGCCGATGCGCGACTTGTGCCTGAGCTTGTGCGGCAGACTGTTGTTGGCGGCCGGGTTGTTCTGTGAGCCCACGACTATGTGAGGCCCGGCCTCGTCGCCGCTGCCCGACGACAGCTCGAACGGCGATTGCGCCCGGCGGCCGCGCGACGACAGGTTCAGCGCGCTTGTGGTGTCCAGGTGGTGCATCGCCGGGTGCGAGTACGGGTACTGGAAGCTCTCGGTCTCCGGGTAGGCGGTCGTCTCGGGCACGTAGAGCTGGCCCGGCGATCTGGGTGAACGGGCGCCGCTCACCGGCTGATGGATCACTGACGTGTGCACCGGGCTGGGCGTGCGCGCGTAAAGAAGCGCCGCCGACGGCGGTATCTTGGCACGCTTCACACTGATGGTGGGCTCCGACGGCAGCGCGGCCAGCACGTGCTCCGTGCTGATAACGGACTCGCCGCAGATGCCAAACTTGTCGCGTATCGCGTCGAGCTGCGCCTTGAGAATGTGATTCTCCTTGCTGAGCTCCATCACCCGCTGCTCCAGGACCATGTCGTTGAAGCGGCGCTTTTCGCGCGATCGCTTGGCCGCCTCATTATTGCGTCTACGACGATCCCAGTAGCTGTCATCCTTCTTGTTGTCGGGGATAAACTCGCGCTGCTTGCGCTGCGAGAATAGCTCCTTCCGTATGTCGAAGCTGTTGGGCGAGAAGTTGTCGGGATGCGTCGTCATCGGCGGCGCGTTTTGATGCTGCTGCTGTTCATGCTGCTGTTGCTGCTGCTGCTGCTGCTGCTGCTGCTGTTGCTGCTGCTGTTGGGCCTGGTGGTGGTGATGATGATGATGCGGTGGCTGGGGCTGCTGCTGCTGCGGCGGCGGCGGCGACTGCTGCTGTGGCTGATGCTGATGCTGCTGCTGAATCGCGGCTGGGGGCCCGCCGTGATGGCCGGGATGCGTCAGGGGCACCGTCAGGGGTCCATGGGCGTCGTGGGGCCCGCCGTGGGGCGCGCCGTGGCCGCCACCGTGAGCCATTGTGTGCGTGGCCGGCATATTGCTATTCAGACACGCGGTCTCACCATTGATGGGCGATCCACTCTGGCGGGCAACAAACTCTGCCACCATAATTTGTCTTCTTAGTACATCTGGAATGAGAAGAGAGCAATCGGTCGGTTAATCAAGCGAAATGGTAATGTCGCGCTATTTTTTATAAATCGATTCGCTTACGCGTCGCGCTTATTAGCGGCGATGACGAAACTCGCGTCGCGTTCCAAACGCCGGCGATAACACATACGTCAGAGAATTGGCTAACGATCAGACAAGTACGATCAGTATCGGACGTTGTGCGTATCAAAAAGAGAGAGAGAGAGGGGGGAATATCTATAATCTTAAAAGCTTATTACCAAACTGTATTAAATTTATATTTTGAAAGATGAAATTACGAAGCGTAGTTTTTCAGAAAAACTTTTTCTAGGAATATAATCTCCATTTTTTGCAAGTGGAAGTTTTTTGACGTGGAAATATTCTCTTCGACTGAATGCAGGAGGAAAATTGTTATTCTATTATCTTTTTTTTTTTCAAGATGCATCTTAATACGACGAAGACAACTGATTTATGCGGCTGCCTCTGACGTCACAGCGTGGGAGACAGAGCGGCTAGAGATAAAGAATTCTGAGAGATCGAGAGACTCGCGCTCGCACTGCCAACGGGCGCGCTTCTCTCGTCCCAAGTTGCAAAACAGCCTTGAGTAAGGTCGCGTTCGCCAAGGTCGAAGATGCCAGTGAACCTGGCCCGACAAGTCGTTCGCTTCACCTTTGTCTTAAAAAAAAAAAAAAAGATACGTCGTCATTTCGTGCGACTTCTTACGCAACAATATTCCAATATTCCACAAAACCGGGCCTCCTTGATCTTTACAATCTGCGACGATTTTATCCGAGAGTCGCGGTGGATCCGATTTCCGCGAGGTTCCTCCAAGATAACATTCTTCAATTTCGGCGACGTACGTAGGTATACTATTGGGAGCAACGGTGACGCAAACCCGTATAACTGGGTTGTCCACGTCGATTATCGACTCGCGATTAAGCGCCGCGAAGTGGGAACGCGGGCGCGACTCCTCGCGCGATCGCGCTTTTATTTTTAACCCGCGATCGCGGATGAAAATACTCCGCCGACGTCGCCTTCGCGTACGTACGTGAGCCTTAATCCGAGCGGCGGATGCGCGACACGGTTACGCAACCGCGCACGTGCGTTCGCCGAGCCGATCCACGTGTTCTGGATGTCGAGGGCGGCCGCCGTCACCGTCGTCGCGAAAACACGCGCGACGGAAAACACGCAGGCCCGCGCGACCTTCGATATTTATTGCACAAGTCCCGCTGCGGCTTGAGGCCATTAACGTTAACGCACTAATGACGACTACAAAGAGGAAGATATCTCTTTTTTTCCCCTCTCGTGTCTTTCCTTTCTCGGATCAATCGTCGTCAATCATTCTGCGACAAGTTTATCGCATGATTTGACGAGCGATCTAAGAAATCCGTTCTAAAACGAGATAAGTATCATTACGTAAATTGACGTGTTTCATATGTGAAAATATTTTAATCGTCGTAATAGGCACGACGTTGTGTGTCAACCGCATCGCTTATCATCGCTATGATAATCATGCGAGCTCGATTTCGTAAAAACATACATCTCGATTCTAGGCACCGAATTTCGTCCGAGAGTTCGTATAGTGATTTCACAACTTTCCACTAACGAAAAAAATCTAAAATGAGGGACGGGAATCTTGTTTAATTACTTTTAGAAAAAAAATTCTGTAGAAAATTACGTAGAAAATTTTATCTACTCCACTTTCTTTACGTCATTGCAAACCGAACGGTGCATATTTTACATAAACAGATCTCGGACAGTTTCCTATTCGCTTCCTAATTCCGTTTATATCGGATTTCTATTCAGGCACGTACTCGTTATGCTATCAAATCATAGTCGACGCGGGAAATAAGATCTTGGCAGTAAAATCCCGCTCGTACGTAGTTACGCAACTATATTGATGAACTTTAGCTCCTGCAGCAATATAAATGATAAAGCGTTTCGCGCGACGGATGTAACGACACGCGTTATGTAAGCCCGCCGGCTTGCTAGGTTCATTTCCGCGGAAGCGTGCGCTACGCGTCCGTCCGTAAGACGCGTGTGGCGCGTTAATGAAAGTCGAGCCTCCGTCGAGCCGCGGGGAGGCAACGTGTTCTCCAAGTCCCGACTCGCTCGTGTGCCCGCGGCGCACTTGTCAAGGCAAATTGTTTAATCGCATTTGTTCGCGCTCGTTCGCTTGGTCTGCATCCAAAAACGCCGCGCATACGATCGTATGACGTGTAGACCAAGGCTTTAAGCTCATTGAGGAGGTACTTTCCTCGAGACAAGCACGAGGCCGGTAAAGTGGAAACCAAATAAAGAGTAGAATGAACGAAGGAGTGAATTTCAATGAGCACGGACGATGTCAGCGCACAACGCGCTCAATTTACATTTACGAGAACATTTTCTGTCTCATTAAAAAGGAAAAGCTCATTATGCTCGTTCGCGCTCGCTCAGTTCGAATTCGTTTTTAAAACAAAGGGAGGAAACGATCCGGCGATTCCGACGATTTTATTGATTAACGAAGACTATCCGATCGCAAACTGTGCTCCAAGGCGAAAAAAATCATCTCGAATCATCTCTCGACAACGCGACGAAGAATTTCTAGAATCCTGATATGGAAATCAGACGACTCACATCGGCGTGACGCGCGCTCGTTATTTAATATGCCGTTACGCAACTACGTCGTCTGTTTTTCAGAAGTTCGGGAGTGACTCATTAATTCCACAACTCTCTCGCTCAACTGGGTCGAATAATTCGTGCTCACGAAACATGAGGAAGAGTGGCATCAACACCGCGCCGTTGTGCGTCACGTCGCGCCGCGGGGAAATGGAAGCAATTTAAGGACGTAAATCGGAATCTTCGAGATGTATCACGCGTTTCCCGCGAAACGAGTCGTTTCGACTTTCCGTCGGAATCGCTCCGCGGGATCAGACCGTGCGAAGGATGCGGGCTTGGAAGTCGACACTTCTCTCGGCGAACCGCATTGTCCGCGCATTACGACACGAACCGACCGACTTTGAAAGTCGAGGCGGTCGGTTTCCTCGATATATCAAAGCGCGCGACACGGGCAATGAATTATCGGGACACGAAACCTCGGTCGAAAATTGAGCAATCCCCCGGAATTCCAGCCGCCCAATTACACACGACGAGATTCGCGTGACTCACGTTATCCCTCGCTCCGATCCGACCTGTCGATTTTTCCGCTTCGCGCGGAAGCCGTCCACGCGAGTCACGAATGAAGCCGATCGAAACAATGTAATATATTAATAGAGTGCGCCGTTAAAAAAAACTATCGAACAAGCGGAATTATGGCGTTCATAGTTTCTTGTATTTAAGATTATCTTAAGTACAATCTTAAGATGTTCCAAACCAATTATCGAGCCGTATTAGCATCTTGAGACATTATTTAAGACGGTCTTGAAATAAGAATTGACTACACTGTAAACTCCTATGGGTTGCCACTGCTCCTACTCAATATTTGATTAATTTGACTAAAACAATGAGATAAAATTAGCGACATATTGAATAAGCCTTACTCAATATGTTGTTAATTTACCTAATTTAACTTCCATGTTAGTCAAAATTAATAAAACATTGAGTAGGAGCAGTGACGACCTATGGAATAGTTAATAAAAATGACTCAAAATGAGTATAATTTGACGCTACGAGTTTAACAGTGTATGAATGACTATGATGCGGAGAACTTCGAGCTACTACTCTTCTTTGTCCAGAAAAAAATGTCTCTACGTACCAATCGGAAGAGAATCGAAGATACGAGAACGCGTGCAACGTACGCTGAGCTCGTTGATATCGCAACTTTGCGAAATCCCCGATGGACGTGCTCCAAGTGCCCGCGACTTCCGCCCACGGCGGACGATCCGCCGCGACACCGCACTCTTCTGCGTTTTGAAATTAGCTCGAAATTATTTCGGGGTGATTCGTAAATTGCTCTCTGCGATCTTCGCGGGCGGCGGCCGTCTATTTCCAAGCGGGCGATTCACACACCGCGATTTCGGACAGGGCTGATCTGTCGTGTGCGCACGATTGCGCGCGCGAGATACGACTCCGCGTAAGGAGAAACGCGAGCCACGGATCAGGATTCCGCGGAAACGGCGCGTTTATTTGCATCGACGTATCTAATTAAGCGAGTAAACAACATTGTTGATCGCCGAGACTGCGACGCGCGACTTCGACGTCGCAGGCTAATATAATTCCGACGCAGATCGCGCAAACAACTGCCGGCCGCGGACTAGCGCGATAGGTCGCGTTTCGCGCCGTGACGCACGCGGAAACGCGCCACGCCGCGCCGCGTGACGTACGCCACGTGTTACGGCCGGGGAATCACGTTCCGTTCTTCCGCTTACGACAGAAGTGAAATAATCAGCGAATTCGCGTGCGATCGAGAGAGATCGCATTTCGCAAGGTTCCTTCTCCATCCGCCTTGCGGCTGCATCGCGTTAGTTTCTACCGAACGGAAGTGATTTTGAATAAATAGATCGCAGGTTCGCACAAATATGAAATTTGTTTTATTCATGAACAAAATAATTCTTCAGAAGAAACCCTGCACTGAGAGTATATAGTTACTTTTAAAATATAATTACTTTTGGCCTCAACCATAATTTTATAATATTTCTAATGATAATTGCGGTTAACATCATGGGTGTTTTCACAGAGGGAGGGGGGAGGGCAAGAAGAAGTACTTGTCTCCCCTGCGGTGAGAAAGCTTTAATAAGATTATAATTAAATATCTCAAAAGGCTATAAAAAATATCTCTAATAATAATTAAAAGGTGTATAATTATCAAACTACACAATCAATGTGGAAGTGACATTTTATGTCATGTCCCCCCTGAAAAAAATTCTTGGTTAACATAATGATATATATATATGTATATATATAGTTAAGTTAATCATATTTCGTGTTAGAAATATTATAAAATTATGGTTGAGGCCAAAAGTAACTATATTTTTCTCTCTCGATGACATCACTTATCGAAATTAAGAATCACAGCAATAAAGAATAGTCACGATAAACGCTTCTAACTTCTAACGTCATCCCTCCCGCTCTTTATTTTTCTTTTTTTTTTCCTGTCATGATCTATGATCCACGATTATAAAACAATTGCGTCACGTATAAATCAACGAAGACGTACGTGAATGATGTGTACGCAAAGGCGCATTGAGATATTCAAATCGAGATATGGACTTTAGATGGATAAATTGACGTGACGTCATGCACAAACGTCGCACTGTTATTTCTATCGGCTAATGCAGGTGCCTTCCGCGGAAATAAATACTCATGAGGTTCTAACGCGCGAAAACCAAATGGAAGTGTTACGCAATCTCATCGATCGCCGTCGCTTTCCACATACCATTATGCCGAGTGGCGCATCGTCGCTTAATTAATCGGCCGGTTCTAGATTCCGTAATAAGGTTCGCGTGCGTTGTACAGCTGGTCCCACCCTCCTCCCCACCGTCCGTCTCATCCTTCCGTCGAACGAGATACGCGACGCGGGTTAATCGGCGAGGACGAGTTCGTGCATTTTCCGCGGACGAAGCGTCATCGGGAACAAGAAGGGAGGACTGAATCACGTAAACGGCATCGCTCTTCTCGCAACCGTTTTCGCCGAATCATCGGCTACGAGCCACGTACAACGTATACGCGGCTCGTGGGTGGTGCGCACCCACGGATTTTCCATCGAAACGTCACGAAATCGCCGTTGCGCAATCCCGCGACTCCGCCGCGACGCGGCACGTACCGTTTACGCCAAGCTCCCCACGTACCGTTCCGCTCGATCCCCACGGCGAAGATCCACGGCAACGCGCGCGAGTTACTCTCCGATGACTCGGCTCGATACGATTTAATGATGAACTCACAGAAATGCACGCCGCAGTCAACGTGTTGCTCTCCGCGACGCAAGAAATCTTTTTTTTTTCTACGCAATATTATTCCTGAGATATCGTACTATCTTTAGGTTTTACGATTGACATTATCTGCGTGTTTTTCTTGCACCTTGATCTCTATTGTAGTTTCGAAAACTTGTTGACAGGAAGTCGTTGAAGTGCGTCGAAGTGAGAAAGTCACGGGGGAAATCGGATTCACGAATCACTTGGCTATTAATATTCACCGCCCCGCGATATTGTTGTCGTCGTCGTCATCGTTTGTTGTTGTTCGCATTAGGAGAAACGTCGCGGCCAACTGCGCGCACTTCTGGTAATTCCTCCGAGCACGCGTCGCGGTATCTCTCCCCGTCGTCACTATCAATCGGCATTTCCGAGGAAATCTTATCTCCTCGCCCCTCTTCTCGCCGGTATCACCTAATTTTCCGAGAACGGCGAGAGAGAGAGAGAGAGAGAGAGAAACAATTGGAAGGAGATGGAACGCCGCCATTCGTAGCGGGCGAACACGTGTTCCGCCCGCGCGTTGCGCAATGCGGCGGGCCGCACGTGGCCCCGCTGCTGCGTGTACAAACGTCGCATTTACGTACTCTCCCCGCATGCCCTCCTTCCGGGAACGTGCGGGAAGTTCGCCCCCGAGGGGGATTAATGCGTAGCGGGAAATCGCGCGTTTCGCATTTTCCGCGGAGCCGTTTGGCGCCCGGACGACCGCCGTCTCCGGGAACGCGATGAACTTTCCGCATTGCGACGACTCGTCGCTTGAGGAAAGAATCTCGACGCAACCGGGCACGTATTACGTATTTTCTGCATTATAATGTACAGTCGCGCGCGCGCGCGCGCACACAAATATATTGTATAAATGTATAAACGAATATATACACAATAATATTTATAATGTAGCAACAAAGTTGTCTACATTAACGCAAGACAGCGAGATATCGACGACGTCGTAACTTCCACGGAAACAGTGCTCATCGCAGTTTCACAAACACGCGATTTCACGCGCTTGCGAAATGTCGGTATCATAGTTTAGAATGCGAAATAATTAGCGACGTATTATGTTGCCCGATGAGTAATAATTGGCGTGATATCACGCCGTATCTCGATTAAGTCATCCGTTGACCCGGTGCCAGAGAGCTTGTTTTTTTTCTCCTGACTCGCTCGTTCAAGGAAGCCGCGCTTACAATGTGCATACGCGACGTATTCCCACTCTCGCGGCCCCGCGTATATCTTCCCGGAAATTTATTTACATTATTTCCCGGCCGCGGCTGGCCGTCGCCGGAAAATCTCGCAATGGGACGGAAGTCTAAAATTATTATATCTAGAAGAGAATAACACTCCGCGCAACGATCCAACGATCACGAACGGTCCTGCTCGAGGCTCCGCGGAATACAGTACGAAAACGGTAATTGTCGTAAGCGAGAAACATTGAGAAAAGCGCACTGAGAGAAAAATATAGTTACTTTTGGCCTCAACCACAATTTTATAATATTTCTAACAATAAATATGATTAATATGCATCATTATGTTAACCATAATTATCGGAAATTTATAAAAAAATTGGAAATATTATAAAATTGTGATTGAGACCAAAAGTAACTATATTTTTCTCTCAGTACGGAATCGATAGGAAGGGGTCCGTACGCGACGTAATAAATAAATCGTACGTTTACGTTTGTGCGTGACGATCTTCGGGGAGCGCGCGACCGTCCGTCCGCCGGATATTATTACTTGCGGAACGTGCGTTTCAGAAAAACCGCTGAATAGGATGCGCGCGAACGGCCCGAAAATAGTTCGGGTACGACGAACTTAAGCGCGCTCGCGCTGGTACACATAAAGGCATGTGCACAATGCCGCGCCACCCGACACCGCGCTTGGCCGTGGCTGGCTACGTGTTACGATTGCGGTCAGCGCTCACGTAACACAGCGAGCACTGATACCGTTATCGGCCTTTGCCGAGGCATTTCGAACCGGTCTCCGATTTCGTTTCCCGCTCATTATGCAACCGTGCCCGCGATAACGCGTCGTCGATCATCAACGAAACGAGAAAGGAAAATTTTATGACGCTCGGCCGCCGATTGCATCTGCGAGATCGCAGATTAGATACCCCCTCTCCCCGCTGCGGAGAGAGTCGCGCCTGGAGGGATCTCGAGGAAGATCGTAATCACCGCAGTCAAGGTTCTTGGAACTCCGGTGCTCGATAACAAGTTCCGGAAGAACGGTGTCGAGAGGTCGGGGGACGTTTTCTTCGCTCAGCGCGAGGACAACGCCAGATTGATCGGCGACACCCGGTATAGTCGGTATTATAGTCGCGTAACAGAGGCACGCTTTGTCGTTACATAATCGTGCGTCACGCGGCCGGCTTGATACGATACGTTGCGGGGGGAGGAGCGGGGAGGAGGGAGCGGGGAAGGGAAAGGCCGGGCAAAAGCGAGACCGAATTACATGAGCGACGAGCGCGTGTGTAGCGGCTCCTACACGTTTTAGACCGCCGGACGCGCCGCTCCGGACCCGCTTTGTAATTATCACGGCCGAGCGTAGCTTCCACCGAATTTTTAATTCGCGCTCGCCTTTCGAGACCTCGCCTCTTCGTCGCGATGTTTACTCGATTGTGTTTTTCGCACGTTCCGGCGAGTTCGCGGTCCACGTGAGATCCGCCGCGTTTCTTATTGCGCCCCGCCGCGGTCTTCCGACTACACGTGACGAGTGGATAACGAGCGAGGCCTTTGCGCAAAAGCGTTTATCCTCGTTATATAATATACGCGCGTGACGAGAGCATCGTGACACGATCGACGACCTCCCTCCTCCTTTTTTTCCACGCAAGCTCCGGTAAGCGACCGATTTGCCTGTCGTGTTGCCTTCGAAAATTACGATTTCTGCGACACGTGATGTAGTACGCAATCGTACACGCACGCGGCATTCTATTACATATACAAATAATGATTACAAAATTTTAATGTATTCTCGTTTTATCGCCAACCTTTTAGCTCACGAGATTAAAGTCTGAAAAATGTGATATCTGAATTTCTTTAATCAACTGGAGCAGCAATAAAAATGTAGCGCGATTTGATTTAGGTAGCTACATAAATTACGTGGCCTTCTAAGTGTGTGGCTCGATACTTTCGGGGCCCCGCGCTGGTGGTGTGAAAGTCGCTTAAGAAATAACGCGGTGCGTGATGCAACTGTTAGCACATAGCGCGCAAACGCTCGCGCAATTCGCGCGAGTCGGTTCGCCTTGTGTTGTTGCGGCCGTCCCGTCCCGTCCCGTCCCGTCCGCCACGTGACTGCAACACGTGCAGGCTGTTATGTTAGACCATTCACCTTCGTTGCATAATACGAGCGGGAAAAGGTCATCGCGGCGAACAACGGAGTCTGATATTTGCTAATATGATCGATAAACCGGCCGCCGCTTCTGAACCGCGATCGTCGCGGAATTCGGTCGCTCGATCCTCGCGACGTGAGAGGCGAAGTCTCGAATTAGCGCGCTCGTGACGCAATTCTCGCCGCGGTAATACGGTCGTTGAAAACGCTGATATCCACGATATTTTGCGAACGCGTCGGAGACGCTATTTTTTTTCTCCTTCGGAGTTTAATGCACAGTGGAAACGAGCGGAGATTCGAGGAGCCATACGCCTAGGACAATCTTAAAATTCCGCGGTGGTCGCGGTCGCGTCGCCGATATCGTTTAAATAAGAAATGGAGCGGCGCAAACAGATACAAGGCGCGTTGCTCGCCTCCCCTCTCTCTCTCTCTTCTTCTTCTTACAACGCGGTGATCGATGAACGGCCGATGACGCAACGTATAATCCACAATGTCCGAGACGCGACGACACGTATATACCTACTCAGATATCGCCGGTATATCCGGCCGCACGCACACTCGGACGCACGGACGGGAGAACCGTAACTAGCAGTAGCTGTGCACTTGCGACCGCTCGCATTGCAGTTTAACACCTGCGACTAGGCGCGCATTTCCGCGCGCAACGCGGAGATACCGCTAATCCGCTCTCTGACGCGACCGCAACACCCCGGCGGACAATCGCCGTATCGATCGGCAGATAACTCGATCTCTTTCGCGGAAACCTCCGGCGTGTGTGCAAAACCGATTTTCTCCCCATTGTCGAATAAACGCACCGTCATCCGACAGCTCAATATAATTCACCCGTTACTTTGGCGCGCGATACGTTATCGGCGGCTATATAATTTATTTATCTAGCTAATTGTTGGAACATCCGGCAGTTGTATTGATCACGGTAACGTGACTCGGCTGTCTCTCGACTCTCTCTCTCTCTCTCTCTCTTTCTCTCTTTGTCTCCTTCTCCTTTCTCTTCTCACCGATTTCACGGTTTTTCCTGCAGTTTGATGGATTTGAGGATTATCCGCTGGATGGATCGGTCGCGTCTCTAATTCCAAATGATCCAGCGAGCCGCACGTGCGTGCCCTTCGGCCGCGGAGTCCGTCAAGTTTATTGCACGGACGGTTTACGCCGCGAGGTTGAGAGAGCTCCGTAAATTGGGCCGTGGCCCACTTTGATAGAGAGCCATAGCGGCACGCAGCGGTAAGGTGGGAGGAGATCGTTGTGGAAGGGGAGCCGGCGTAATGAGAGAAGGAGGGAGAGAAGGAGGGGAGAGGGTTCCCGTTTCGCGAGAGAATCTCTCGCGATCGATGGATCTCTCACTCGTCGTAGCTGTCGTTGGCCACGTGGAAAGTCTCTCGTCGAGATCGATCGTCGCGACGCAGCGAGAGCGAAGAGCGGAGGAAACGTTATCGCCGTATCTCGATTCCGCAATGTGTCTCAATTAATCAAATTCGCCGGGATCGGCTAATTTTAAATTGTAATCGGCTGTTAATGAAAGACAGAGAGAGAGAGGAAGGGAGTGAGCTTACGTATGACGAGAATATCGATTCCTCTCACGTAACCGAGCGCGCGGCGCGAGCGGCGATGGCGGCGGCGGAGTCGAAAGGATAAAAATAAAGTCCGACCTTGATCCTTGATCGCGATGCATTTCGCAAACGCACTCGTATACGCTCGCGAAGGCGGAACGTCGTCGCCGCCGCCGCGCTCCATCGCCTCCAGTTTTTTCGCGCGCTGCCGAAACCGCTCTTGCGAGAGGCAAAATTTCGTGCCTCCTTCGTTTCTCCGCGGCGGGGAGAACCGGGATGACGCAACGGGCGAACAACGATCCGCGGCGGGTTGCACGCACTTTCGCAAGCGTCTCGGCGAGCTTAGACCCGGGGCAGGCAGAGACGCTTTATTCCTCGCAGCCGCGTGACGTCACCGTATTAATTGCATTTCTCTGAAAGCCCCGGGTGCCCTTATCTACACCTGCGTTATTCGAGAGTCCGCGTGATTCAGCCGCGAATATCGCGACGATAAGATATGCACCGCGCGGCCGGACAATGGATGCACCCGGGACGATCACGTTCGCGAATATATTGCGTCACTCGTGCGCCACAACTTCTCCGTTCGCCAATTACTCCGCCTCGCGGCCGCGAGGATTCGCATCTCGTTGCGCGACGTATAGAGGGTAGACATATAAACGATCGACTTGACATTTCGCGCAAAATCTCAAATCAAATTTCGTGCCGTCCGCAAAGAATTGTCCTTTCGACAGCATTTCGCGCTTACAGAGCGCGACAAAGTGGAGCTCTTGTAAAACGAGACGAAGAGGTCGATTTGATAGCTTGCAAAATTTCCTGTCGTCGTCCGTGAAGAACTTTGATTTCGACAGTCCTGTCCAGCTCCCAAGCTAATGGAGATCTCTCTCTCTCTCTTTTGCGAAGCACGAGCTAATAGGGATCTGTCAAAACGGCGCGGACCGTGACTCGGAGTTTTGCACGCGTCTGCTCCGCGCCGGAAGCACGTGCTCGAGGAGATGCTTCCGACGTCGCGAATCGAAGCGATCGATGAGCGGTCGAGCGTCGGGCGATTTTTTCTACGGGGAAAAGTGAGCGCGCTGCTCTTCAGGAATGGAATCGAGAGGCTCGTCGGTTGAGTTTCTTAAACACGACACTCGCAATAGCGACGCTCTTCACGTCCGCACGTTTCGCGCTGCCAATCGTTCGCTCTCTTCGTTAATGCTTTTAGCGCGAACGAATTGGCGTGACTGGCGCATCTGCGATTTCGTAAGGTGTTAAAGGATTGAGGCGAACGCTCGGGATCTTTGAGGAGGATACTCGTACTCACCAATCTTGAAAGGTTCCGTCGATCCGGAGCGCGCGATGGAACAGCGATCCACTCTGTCGCGTCGATCTCTCTCTCTCTCTCTCTCTCTCTCTCTCTCTCTCTCTCGTCTCGATCCCTCCGGGGACGCGGAACGGTCGGGAGGAGTAATACAGTTCCCCGCGGTTCCACAGGCGTAACTATCGCGGTGCGATCGTCGAAACGGGAACGGCACGCGGTGCTCCGTTCATCGAACCTCCGGCGCGCGCGGCGGCTGTCACAGCGACATAACAGTCGGCCCCGTAACACGAATCTCTCTCCTCGGGGAAAACTTTACTCCGGCACTCGACCAACCGTGTACAGTACGTGGAACGTCCGTGCGAGAGACACTAATGCGACAGACGTTCGGCACTCCCGAAAAAAAAAAAAAAAGAACAACGACCGACTATTGCCACTGGAGAACTCGCTCTCGATCGGCAGGGACCTTCCTCCCTCACGGGCGAGTGAACTTGAACTCCGCGCGCCTCGCGGGGTGACAACGGCGGTCCGAGCACGTCCGCGTCGTTGCACTGCGTGAGCTCGACGACGGCGAACGCGTTTATTTATATGTATGCAATAGCGAGGACGTATTGTATCTCTCTCTCTCTCTCTCTCTCTTTGCACGTATATATGTACGTACTGTATAATGCGCGTGCGAGACCGTAGACACACACGTCCGCTCGCTACGAAGCCGGGCTGACGACTGACTTTGGCGCGCACCGCGTGAGACTCCGACGGCGACTGCCGTACCGCCGTCTTGGCCCCAATGTCGTCTGGCTTCGATGTCGGGAAGGCTGACTGGACGGGGTTGCCGCGCGCGCGTGTGCGTGTTGGTGAACGTAGGTCGCGGGCGACGGGGTAGGGGACAAGTTTACGCCTGGTTTATACTCGGTTTATGTGTGGCGGTCTCACCCCACCCTTGCACCGGCCTCCCTCACCACCGTCGCCGTCGCCGCCGCCACCGCGCGACCGGCTCCCAACGCGCTTCTGCGTCAGACCGTCCGGTCCCCCACGCGCCGTGCGCCGCGCGACGACCTCCCCCGGTCCTCTTCCCTCCCCTCCTGGCTGTATCCTCGCGCCACGGAATGCACCCGCGTCGTCGCTCCGAGCGGACGAGCGGCGCGATTAGATTGCGTCGTGTGCGCGACCACGACGCAACTGCCCCACGGGAGAGTGACGGCTCCTCGTCCCGTCCGTCGCGGCGGAATTCCTTGGTCGATTCCGGGAAATCGACGAAAATGTCCGGCTATCGATGATCCGGCTGACGTACGAGCCGGGCTTCTGGCTAAGGTCGGGAATGCACGACAAGCTCGAGCGGAGAGCGTTGAATAATTGGGCATTTTGAGAGATTAGATCGAAACGCTCGACTCTGCGAGTGATTTATTCGTGCGTCCCAATCTTTGACTTTTAATTTAATTATGAAAATTATGTAACGTGGAGAAATGAGGAGATAAATAATTTCGTATCTTTTTCTCTCTCTGAATTGACTTTAATTGTATGAGTATAACTTTATTCACTAAGGAATAGAAATATAAAAAGTAACCATTTCAATCTGGCCCATCGTTAGTTTTTTCAGTTCAAAAAATTAATTTAAATTTCTATCGCGTTGATATCTCTATTGAAGAAGGAAAAATAGATTACGAATAAATGTTAAATAGATTAAAACATCATCAAGCATTGATTACGTTTTATCTTCATGTATCTGAGCAAGTAGATGCAATCACTGACAATCGGCGACTGCTATCGATCCCTCCATTCAGTCTGCATTCCACGAATTTTAATCGCTACCTTCGGGGTGTGCCTGCGTCGGAGTGGAAG
Source organism: Tetramorium bicarinatum (assembly GCA_928718305.1). Taxonomy (NCBI): domain Eukaryota; kingdom Metazoa; phylum Arthropoda; class Insecta; order Hymenoptera; family Formicidae; genus Tetramorium; species Tetramorium bicarinatum. The sequence goes on along the minus strand of OV788319.1, from coordinate 4,896,449 downwards.
GGATATTAAGATCGATCTGCGCCGAAAGTACAAGGACCGGCTCGACGACGGAATGTTGGAAAACTAAATCAAAATCATTGAGCTATCGCGCGATATTTATTCTTGGAAACGTTCACGTTGTCTTTTAATTACAATAACAATTTTTGTAATTCTGTATAATAGAGAGAGTCCTTTCAGTGCAAAATATTCAAAGTGCAATGCTCGCCCGCCCTCTCGACCCCGCGCGATTTTCTCGCGAGGCTGTGAGCTCTCGGTCACACGTGTGGGCGCGATTTCGCGGCCGCGCGCTGAAGAAAAGAAAGAAATGATTTACGCGCCGATCGCGGGGTCGGGCCCGTAACGGAGATACGCATCGGAGCGAGATACTACTCGGAATCGCGTCGGCTGCGATCCAGCCAAAACAAAGAGCACCCGGGACCACTCTCGGAGCGGAGTTCGGTTCGGCCGGTTGGTTGGCAAGGACCCTCCTCCTCCTTCCTTTTCCTCCGCGTCTTCCTTCTCCGCCGCCGCCGCCGCCGCTTCTCTCTCCTTCTCCATCGCCACCGTCCTCCGTAAACCGAATGCCAGACAACGAGGGCATCAGCCCCCGTGAATCACCGCCGGTCACCTTCACTTTTTATGCAACTTTGTGAACCCGACCTCGCCGCGCTGCACCGCCGCTTCCTCCTCCGCCGCGTTATGATTATCCGCGCGCAATCGGGGGATCGGTTATTCTTCTTTATCGGTGCATTATCGGCACGTACGATGTGCTATGGGGATAAGGACATCGTTATCAGCGACGCTTTGCCAATCGCGGATGAATATTGCGCGTTATTATTACAGCCGCGCGAAACAATGCCGGGAGCTGTTTCCACGATCAGTTTTATATAAGTATTTGTATAAAGTGCAATTTCTCGTTATACAATATGTAGAGCGATGTTGTAGCGATACCGCGCAATTGCGCCGATGCTGTAACCCGCTCGGCCGTGCAGCTCCGAGGAGCGAAGGGGACGAAGGGAAGGGCGGGGAGAGAGAAAAAAATTGGCAGAGAGGATGGACGGAAAATTCGCGCGATGGAGACGCGAATGCAAAGTTCGACAATGCGATTTGCATAGATCGCACACGCATAATGACATCACGTGCCCGCCGTGGTGCGACGGTGGGCGAATTCGGTATTTCAAGGACGCGCGCGTGCGACGACGTGCCTATCTCTGTCTCAGTTTTGCGCGCGTATGCGCGCGTGCACGCGTGCACGCGCGGCGCGGGCCACGTGTGCTGTTTACTGCCAACGCTCCGAGGAATCATAAGCTATCGCATGCGATGGTGACGAACGAGGGATCAGTAATGAGAGAAGAAAGGAACTTCCTCGGTGGAGAGCGAAAGGAGCTCGCCACATGTAGAAAAACAAGTCCGAGAGGAAAAAGGAAGCTCGCGTCAATGTTATATATGTAGAGTCGGTGCACCATTTGTGGTCACTGCTTCATTTCTGGCCACTTCGACAGTTTTCGAATTATTTAGTTTATGCTTGTTGCTATGTTGATCCTATGTAAGGAGATGAATTTTGTTTTTACAGCATTTCTGCTGATCGCATTCACTTGCTGAATGCGTGTATAATTGGTTTTATGACAAATCTTAATACTGGCCAAAAACGGTGAAATTGGAACTTGCAACATAATTCTTATTTTTAAAACATCTAATTTTATTTGCTTGCCAGTTTTAAATTTATTATCTAAAAGATTCTTAAGAATATCTTTAAATAGTTAGAGATATTACACTGTAAAAAATTTGTATAAAATTACACGTAATTTTGAGACACTTTAAGTTTTGAATTAATTTATTTCTAATTTTGCACTATAAAAGTAGAAATAATTCCTTAATTTGTTTTTTACAGTGTATACAGTGTAAAAAATTGAAATTAAAAACTTATTTTTACTTCTGACTGTAAAATTATAAATATATAGAATTTTACAACTATTATAGTGAATCTTATGTAATTTTATAGAAATTGTGAGATTTACTATTGTGTATACACTGTAAAAAGCAAATTAGGAATTATTTTTACTTTTATACTGTAAAATTAGAAATAAATTAATTTAAACCTATTAAAGTGTCTCTTACATGTTATTTTACACAATTTTTTTACAGTGTGGATAATGAAAGAATTTAATTAAAACGCGTTTATATCTTTGAAGTGGCTACAATCCTTATATTATATCCTTAAAGTGGCTACAAATGGTGCACCGACCCTATATAAGTTATTCGATATGTTTTCTTAACATCGTTCGAGCGATATTTAAACAGAAGAAAAAAGTAAAGTCGATATCGATCGAACGTAATCGCGGTTGCGGCAATTTTCATTCGCGTTTACAATGATTACGATTATTTCTCACTGTTCTTTGCACTACTCTCGTTACTTCATTCTAACGTTCCGTTGTGTAACACGTTACACACACGTCCGTAAGGGGAGGAAAAGGTATCGAGGCTGCCGGGATATACGCAACTACGGCGCGGACCATGCGCAATAACTATTTCTAAACACAACGAAAGAATCGTCGCCTTTAGGCGTTTAACTTATTGCGATGCGTCGTGTTTTGCGGCAACTCGGCGACCTGCAACTCGTGGCGGACACGTGTACTCGTGCGGTATGCGTCATTGAAAAGTACGGAAAGAGCATGCGGTTCGAGTATACATAGCCGCGTTCCTCACGCACATCTGCGACTCTGATGGGCCGCGATTATTCCTTCGCATGCCAAACGAGTGCCCGATGCGTCGAAATAACGTGAGAGGCGAAGCTGCGCTGCAAGTTACTTGTGACAAACGTTATTAATTATATATGTATAATTATTAATTGTATATAAACATATATTAATTATGTAAAGTAAAAATATATTTAAATGGAAATACACTTTCTCTCGAGAAATATGAAGGATTTTAATGCAACAGCGCCCTAACCCGCTTTCTCAAAAACTCGAGAAATTAATCATAAAAAACTGAGAATGAAATTTGTAATAATCTAAACTCGAGAAATTAATCATAAAAAACTGAGAATGAAATTTGTAATAATCTAGATCGATGCGTATACACACACGGTATTAAAGTCGCTTTATGCAAGCTCGTACCTGGAAACATCGCTGACGAAGATGTAGATTTATTAGCATCATTGTGCATGCTGTTCAAGGAAAATCGTCAACCGCAGTAGTCGGAACTGTCCTTCAGCAGCATTTCACTTCCTTCTTAATCGTTTCTCAGTAGACACGCGCTCGTAACGATGAATCTGCGAGCTGATCGGAATATTCGAAAGCTAGATAAATAGTTTGAGAGCAGCTCCTACGAGCGAGATTTCATTCTCTCTTTCTTTCTCTCTCTCTCTCTTCGGAATCTTTTTGCATCGCATAAAAACGTATTTAATCCGCGAAAGCGCCAAGTCATTAGCGGGTAGCGTGTCATTTCGACGTAAGTCTCGCGCCAACGTGTGAGATCAGGCGATGTGATTTACGAGCGCGAATACGCGCCACCCATACAATACCGCTTTGCGATAATTAAATCTGCTCTCCCCGCGGGTAACAATGACGTTCCGTCTCCTCCCCCTCGGCGAGAAAACACCCGATGCGTTATACCGGCGAAATCGCCGTGGTAATTAAACGCGCCGTATCGACGCGCCGACGAGATGCACGCGCAACGACGTTATTAATCCCGAAATGCTGCGCGTCGAGAGTAGACATCTGATACTCCTTTTTCGAGATAATAAATCGTTCCGCGATAAATGAGTTTAACGTAAATTATGACGCATAATGGAATCACTGAGTTTGAAAACGAATTACAATAGGTGAATTTTCTTAGTCACGCATCGAGTCACTTTACTCATCTATAACGCCGCATACTTGGTTGGTGACACGTGTGTGTGTGTGTGTCTAATTTAATCAATATTTCTTAGACTGAAAAGAAATTCTGGTTGAAAACGGACGAATCAGAAAATCTTGTAGGATTGACTAAATATTTCGGTCATTATAATAGAAATTCTAGTTATTATGATAGAACTCAATACTTTATAACTTATAATAACCAGAATTTTTATTATAATATACCCAAAAAAAGTATTTTACGTTTAAAGTGATTTTTCCTATAATCTCAGTTTTCTAAGCTTACTATTTTACAGCAAACATATTTCTCTTTCAATAAAGTAAAAGATATTTTTTTCTCTCTTAAATATTTTTGTTTCTACTATTTTTCTCTTGATTTCAGAGGAATCCTTTTGAAGTCAATATAAGAGTAAAATTTTCTAAGATTTAGAGAATTCCGTATATGTATAAAAATTATTTTTTTTGTGGTGTAACCAGAAAATTTGCTCGATCCTACAAGATTTTCTGATTCGGATCTGTTTTCAACCAGAATTTTTTTTCAGTATATTTATTAGTTAAATAATATCTTTCTCCGTAAACGAGAAAATCCGATTACACAAGGTTCAAGGTAAAAGGCCGCTCGTTCGTTCACTCGCAGGCGCATATCTCTTTCGCCGGAAAACAATTAGACTCTCGGTCTGTTTGGCGTCCTTAGCGCTGAAAGAAAGTCGCAGGCGGACTGCCACGGCCAGTCACCTCTCTTATCGCGGTCTTTAACGCGCAAGGCCGCGCCGAGACCTCCGTATCTCGATCTCGAGCTTTTCTCGACGAGGTTTCGAAATCCTGGTGCGCGATACCGGTTTATGCTTTATTTATTCGCGCCGAGGCCCGAGATAGAGCCGTTTCGATCGACCCCCTCTCCCTCCCTTCATCCCTCCCAATTAGTGGGCGTTCGCCAACGGCTCATCCGTGGGATCTGCATCTCGAATAAATAAATCGCCAATAAAGGATTGCATAGCCAGGTACGCCGGCACGAAATTTAATCACATTCGCGCGACGTTAAAATATTTCGAGCCGATCTCTCGCGACGTTCGCGATCGCGATTGTTGTCTTTCTTTTCCCTCTCGGTGGCTAATTAACAATGAAAAAGAGACCATCGACGGGGTTGATTTCCGCACGAAGGGAGCAGAGGGGAGGGGAACGAAGCTCGAGTTATGCCACGGACGGAATATTAATATTATCTAAGAGCGTTTCTATTCTGCCGTGCGCTAGTTAGATCATTAATATAACGGGAGAGAGTGCATATTTTAAATAACCACCTCGTTCAACAACAATCATTTCCCCGGCACGCTCGCGGTCTGCTCTCTCCTTAACTACGTCGGTGGAGAGACGCCGAGGAGAAAGTGTAACTGTTAAAGTAATAGTGACGATGTCGGTGTAATCGCGAGATTGCGCGTGCGAATGCGTTTCAAATAGCCCCGAGGCCCGACGATTGTCTCCTTTAACCCTTTCCGACGGATCAAATCCATGACGGAGCCTTTCGAAGTTGGATTTCCGACAAAACGCGATTCTTCGACGATTCCGAGGCTCTGGCGGATATTCCAACAACTCGCAACAATCGCGGGATTTAACGTAACGCTGATGTAAGATCGCGGCGTTCGTTGAATAAGAAACGGGATTAAAATTGAAACATCGAGCACATTCCCCCGAGGAGGGATAAAACTCCGTGAAATTCGGTTTCGCAAATTGGAGATGACAAACGGCGCGAGATTTACCTCGCAGATATATGCACGGGGACGAGAAATGTGATTCCTCGTTTGTCGCGCGATGCAGCTGCAACGTCGAGATTAATTCGGTCCTCGTCGCCGTGTAATTATCGTGCGAGCTCGTGCAGTAACGGTGATAACTGAGGCGCGGCATCAATCGCGATTGTATAAAGCCTAAGGTTCTCGACCAGATCCGGTCGGGTTCACTGGCCTCCGTATTCCAAATCTCAAATACGAAAACGTGCGAGCGCGTTGGCGCTTCACACCGGGTGCTCCGAAAATAACGATTTCACAAACCGCACCGCGGGATTCCGGGGAGTCGGCTGTACTTGCCGATACTTTTTCTCCAGGTGCGCACATGCGCTGTGGGAAATCCTGAAATGCAAGAAAATTCTGAAATCTTATTAGGATAGAAAGCCAAGAAGATCGGCGACTCTTGTCCCCTCTTTATCCTTCGTTATTTCATTCAACCTCAAGTGATTCGTTTCTAGAGATTAAATAAAAGAAAGTAAAAAAAAAAAAGAAAGTAAAAGAGATACGATAATGTAGATTTAATTCTATTTATTGCCTCCTTGCCTCCCGTTGCGTTCATTCTCGATACTTCGATGAATCTCGCCGAGATGTGCCATTTCGTCCACCCTGTATAAAAGACGGGAGCCTACTTGGCTTGCGGACGGTACTTTCATCCGCCAAGTGAAAGCAATATGAAAGTGCTTGATTGCAAAGTAGAAAGGTGAAATGTACGATAAAAAGACGAAGCCGTTACGTGCGTGTGTACCGGTCGACCCATTTGAGAGTGCGCCGAGAGGCTCGCAGAGGAGGGGAGGGGAGGGGGAGGAGGAAGGATGAAGCCGATTACGATGGAGAACGTTGCGGGGCGGCCCTTGATTTCGGTGCCTAAGGTCAACGGTCGACATCCGCCTCTAGTGAAAATAAATCCCGCCGTTAATCGAGAGCGCGCGAAATAAACATAACGCGGTCGCGAGCGCGGCGCGAATTGTTTTATCGGTCGTAATAATCGGAGGAGGAAAAACAGGCCGCTATTACGGGAGCAAAATCTTCAGCTCGTTTTTGTTGCGCATCGCTGTAAATATAAATATTTTGCTGGAGGGTGCACGTTCGGGCACGCCGCGCCGTAACCGCTTTGAATTCTTGTAACACCGCTTATCGTTCGCGCCGCGCGCGATAACGAGTTATCGGGGCGGGGTTATTTCGCCCCGGCATGGGTCAAGCACGGGCGAGATAACTTTTGCATATCCGCGGGAATGAAGAAGAAAGGGGTGGAGGACCGCCGAGGCGGGATCGATCGGATCTCGCGCGCGCGAGACGAGAAACCTCGAGTGAAACTGAAAATTCGCGGCCGCGACGCGTTGCGGTCGATATCTCGGCGGTGTCCCGTCGCGCTCGTTCTATTGCGCGGGCGTAATTTAAAGCCGTTTAACGAATAACGTTGCGAAATGGCCGCATAACGATACGCGCAGCAGGTTCGAAAGAGTTAAGATACGGAGCGGAGCACTCGGCGCTGCAACCGTTGCGAAAGGTCAAAGCAATGATTTGGTCGTTGACGCGTCCACGCCCCTGCTGTTTTTCATACCTACGATTGAATAATGCCGCGCGTATCTTTATGCAAGCACGGTTATTTTTGTGTCGACGCGCGCGCCGTAACAAATTTCGCCAGCCAGGCGATTTAAAACTTTCTGAATCGAGAGATTTTTAATTCAAGTTATTTTCATTTCAAGTTGACCTCGCGTTAACGGAAACTCTTTTTTTAACTATTAAAACAGAGGTATTTAAGGCAAACTATTAAAATATTGGAGGGAAAAAATATAAATTTCGTTTCAAATATAAATTCAGAGAAAATTTTACATTTGTCTTAAATTAAATTAAATTAAATTTTTTATTTAGTAAATGAACTTAAGTTAAATTTAAGTTTAAATTTTTTTAGTTGATATTCAAGATTAATTCCACTATTTTTAAGACAGAGATCTCTCGAAAGATCGGTAGAAGGGGGAAACTTAATCTAATCTTGTACTTTCTACAGTTCGATTTGTTTTCGCTGGAAAAGTCAACGTCGGAAAGATTCGCGGGCTGAAGCGATTATGCGGCACGATACGTGGTTGAGCAATCGGCGAGTATTACTACAATAGAATACGAGAATTAAGGAGGTTTTCTCTATTCGCCCGGCGAATAATCGGCGTCCACGTAACTGCGGCGTAACTTGCGCCGAGCGCCGTAGCCAAGATCACGTGCTAGAGGCAGGAAATCCTAAGCGGATCGGAGAAAGCAGCCTTCGCCGCATACGGATGTATGTATGTGTATCGCCGTTGCACGCCAGTGCAGTTGCTCACCAAAGATGCAAATTCACGTGCGTGCGCGGCGAGGCTTCCGCTTTTTTTTGTTCTCGGCTCTCGATCGCTTTTCTTTCTTCATGATCTACGAGCCGCGCTGATTTTACTTTCTCGCCGCTTCGACGAGATTCTCACCAAATGAGCTGTAGCTTTCTTAATTTGATCAAGTACGTTCAGGATATGCTACACGAGATTCCGTCACGCTTCTTTCTGAAAACGCAAATAAACTTTATATTATGACGATACCAAATGATTATCATATCGATAATGTGTCTACATCATCTGCCTAAATCTATCATAGAAAACAATAGAACGACTCGTCGTGTAATAGATGCACCGTTTATCTCTTATCCCGATCGTAGGAGTCATCGTCGCTATCATCGCCACGAGTTACTCAACGAGATTCCAAGGAGCTCGGGATGCATTCTTGGATGATGTATCACGTCATTTTGCGCCGAGCGACTCGTCGTGACGAGTCAATATCGACAATTTTCCTTTTTCTCTTCCACGCGGGAGGAAGCGTGAGAACCGCGTTCTCGATTCCGCTCGCGGAGCCTCGTTCGGTAATCGTCTTTGAATCATCGCCTGTGTCGCCGATCGGCAGCGCGATGCAGTGGAGGAGGCTGCGCCTCGTCATCCGAAGACGCTGATTCACCGTCCTACCGATCGCGAAACCCGCGAGGTTGACATCCTGCACCACGGGGACCTTGAGGGGCCCGGGGCGATCACGGTCGATGGGGCAAGGCCCTCAAGGCCACTCGGGACTTATTGGGTGTCGCGGTTCGCGATGCCCGGTCGTGAAAAACGCCCGGGAAGGCTGTCCTCCGCCCGGAGCGGAGATTACACGAGACCCTGACGTGTTGTAATAACGGGTAAGCGAGTGAACAACAACCGAAGCTCTCATGGTCGACGATAATCTTTATCGATATTGCCGTCTATAAGGAAATAATACTACCATCGTCGCTTGATTTACTAATTGGAGCCATGTGCTTCAAAAGCTGTGAGCCATGAATGTACAGCAGTACTGAAGATGATACGACAAATGTCGTGAGAGAATGCCATGCGCTTTTTATTCATCGAATGCAGCGTTAATAATATCGCGATATTCAATAGAATTCCCTTTATAAAGAGAAAGAAAATCCCCATGATCGTCAGATCTCCGTAATTTCTTTTATATAAATCGTAAAAAAAATAACTTTTGAAAAAGATTATGTTGCCAAACGCGTGTCAATATAAAAACCTATTATATATTTAAAAAACCGTGGAACAAAGTAGTTTTATAATGTTCTATAAAAAATATATAATAATTGTACATTGCAATATAAATGGTATTGATTTCTATAAAAAGGTCGCCAAGTGCATGCGCCAGTTTGAAAAATTGTTATATATATTGAAAAAAATCTATTGCACAAAATTGGTTGTTTAATATATCTAATCAAAAACATAAGGTAATTATGTACTGCACCATAAATAGTACTGATATTTGTAAAATAATAATGAATGATAAATATAGTTTAACATTTCATAATTTATAATACAAAAAATGTGTTTAATATAAAAAAATTGGATCAAGTATGGCTGAAATAAACGAATATGATAAATGATACGACGTGAGTGTCATATTCAGGTCTAAATTTTATAAAAATATTATTCCATTATTTTATTATATTCCGGCATCTAGCTCCAAGTTTTAAATATCTTTTATTTCAATTAAATCTTTCTATTTTACATTGTTATTTCTTTCTTCTTCATTCATACATGTAATATCTCCATATTGTCCGTTATATCATAATTATAAAACTAAATTTATTAAAATAATATAAAAGAGAAAATCGAATTTGCAGATTTAAATAGCTCTTTTAAAATACAGAAACTAGATCACGCAAAGAGAGGTATAAATTATATTAAATTAAACAAACATGACGCATACATGATTTCTCCTAATAATATTTAATAAATCTCCTTTGCGTACACTATTATCACACCACTGGAATTTGACAGATAAAAGCAATGACGATTATTATTAAGTCGTAACACGAACGTAACATCATATGGGGATTAAAATTACGGGGACTTGTGAGATATAAATATACATATGAATTAGATTTTTTACTTTTTTAGACAGAGAACGTAATTTCAGGATTTATGAGAGAGAAGGATTTTTATAAAATTGATGTTATACACGTAATGACAGTGTAATCGCTACATGCTTTCCGTAATACATCTATTTTTAAACATGTGTATGCCTTCGTACACGTAGCACTTAAATGCCTGTGAATTGTGAAAGGCTCTAATTATTACTTGTGTTATTCACCTATAATTCTGTCATTTAGGCCTACGATCTATTTCCATTTTATTATGTGGAACGTAACTACGTACCTGTATAATTCATGTAAAAATAATCAGAACAAAAGTATATCGGTTTTCAACACTTAATAACGTAACCTCACAACTATTATTAGTTTGTCACTTTTTCGTTTAGACTTACGTACGAACGTAGAGAAGCATCGAAAGTGTTGCACGGGGCGTCTGAAAATTGAAAAAGCACGCATATTTCTTCATTTGCGATACGTCGTGAGTAACGCAGCGTTCGGGTCATCGCAACATGGCGGGATTACTCTAATCCTAAAAAAAACCGGCCACGATCGCCAGTCCCTGTATTTAGATTTTCGGCCCCCGTGGCGCTTGACCGTGTGACGTCACGCGCCATTAGTTAATTAACCAATGCGAGCGAGGTAAGACGCGCGACGCCTACCGCGAGTCTCGCGATCTTTCGATTCGTTTCAAATGTATCGTACGGACGCAAATAAGTATCACAAGAGTTGCGACGAATATCTGACGATCGTAAACACGTATATATATCTTTGTTCGATGTTTCGTGAGTAACCCAGCATTCGGTGCATCGCGCGATTATTCCGAAGAAGGGTTACGATTGCCAGTCCCTGTATTCAGATTTTCGGCCCCCGTGACGTCACGCGCCGATTAGTTAGTTAACCGACGCGAGCGAGGTAAGACGCGCGACGCTTTCCGCGACTTTCTCGACCTGCTGATCCGTCTAAAATGTATCGCACGGACGCCGAGAAGTATCGGAAGAGTTGCGACGAATGCTTAGAACCGTGGACACGCATATTTTTCCGTTCGGGATGCATCGTGTAAGTAATCCAGCGCTCGAGACGTCGCGCGATTATTCCGAAAAAGGGTTACGATTGCCAGTATTCCCTGTATTCGGATCCTCGACCCCCGTGACGTCACGCGCCATTAGTTGGCGGGACGCGAGCGAGGTAAGACGCGCGAGACATCTTCCGCGATCTACGCGACCTTCTTTCGATTCGTCTAAAACGTCGCACGGACGCAGGGCAGTGTGGGAAGGACTTGCGATCGCCAGTCCTTGTATTTAGATTTTCGACCCCCGGGGCGCTTCGCCGCGTGACGTCACGGCGCCATTAGCTAGTTAACGGGCGCGAGCGAGGTAAGACGCATTAGCGATCCTTCCGCGATTCCCTTAGATCGATCTAAGGAAAAATTTTTTCACGGGGCCAGACTTAAATTTTTATATTGGCCCAAGTTTGGAAAGTAATATGGGTCCTAGAAAAAAAAAACGTGACAATCCAAAATTGGGCCAAGATGGGCGTCCTAACTTGTGCCTCAAATAAAGTAAGGAAAGTTAACTTGGCCCCAATTACAGCCTAGGCAAAAAGCGTGACAATCCAAAATTGAGCCAAGATGGGCGTCCTAACTTGGGCCTCAAATAAAGTAAGGAAAGTTAACTTGGCCCCAACTACAGCCTAGGAAAAATTTCCACACGGGTCCTTAATCGCTCGAGGATCTCGCACACATATAGAAAAGCATCGGAAGAATTGTGCGCCGATAAGAATCGTCGTATAATCCTCGTCCGATATTCGTCCGCCGGCAGCGAGTGGAGTAAAACGGGGAGCAGCAAATCAAAAGAGTCCGGTATCGAACGAGCGCTTAATAGCTAATTAGAGTCCTCGCCTTTAGATACGCGATCCCCTGCAACAGGTAAGCGTTCGGGAAATTCCGGCAAAATCGCGCGATTATCGTTTTGTTCGTCGAGATACGTCGCTGGGTCTAATAGAGCGCGATAAGTTCAATATTTCCGACGAATGAAATTCTCCCGAAAATTGTTCTCCTCATCGCGGATGTTCTTGACCGTCCGCGAACGAGCGCGGGTGCAATAATAACGAGCGTAACCGAGGTAGAATCTAATAAACTCTTGGCGCAGGACATCTCGACGGTCGAAATCGTTTACATTGTATTCCTTTGCATTAGATTTTCCACTGCCTCGCGTGATAATACATACATTTTTATGTACATTTTATATACACTTGTAATAAATGTGAGATATATAATAATTATAAATGATATAACATTATAAATTCTTAAATATAATAATAAATTAATAATATTTAAATTATAAATTTTTTAAATTTAAATATGATAATAAATTGATATTTAAATAATAAACTAAAAATAATAAATTCTTATATCACATATTACAATAAATTACAATCAATAATTAATAAATTATAATGAACAGACTTTTATAATATATCAAATATAATAAACTTATAGGAAATATAATGAATTATTACATTATAATAAATTAAAGTATAAAAATACGTACATGTGTATATAATTTTTACATATTTATTTGCCGAAATCACGAAATTTAATTCCAATACTGCAAAGTACGAAATTCCCGGACGTAGCGCGAGGTAGTGCGGGGTCTCGCGCAGGCCAGATTGTTTTCCAAAAAAAACGTGCGCCTCTCGCCGGCCGGCGCGGGCGACTCGATTCCGGGAATTCCAATGTTTTGCTCCCCTCTCCGTGCTCCCGGGCAAAATGCTCCGCCGGGCGCGCCGAAACTGCATGTCGCGTTTCGTACAAATTATTACGCGTTTCTATAACGTGCGTCGCAATTAATTGTCCATCGATGTGTGTGTGCGCGCGTGTATTTTTGGTTGTCGATTGCCCCGATAGCAACAGGTTACAGAGCCCCTCGTACGCGAGCGTATGCAACCGTGTCGTTAATTTTCTTCGCTAATCGAATGTGCGTGTTAATTACACCGGGAGTGCCGAGGCTTTGTCGCGCGAGTGTTAACGATATGCGGGAGCGGCGGATTACCGTCGCTCGTTTCCGCGATCGGTTTACGCGAGTGAGTGTCCAGTGCCGGGGGAGATCGATCGGATGATGCCGAGGACAGCGACTGGTGAGTGAATTTTTTATATTCTTAAATGTCTTGATTACCTTCGGCAGCATTTTTATTAGCATTTCTGTGTTAATTGTATTTCCTTATTTTGTTTTGGATAATAACTATAATAACAGTAAAATAAATTCATTTTCTATACTTTTCTCTATTCAGTATTTTCTGTAATGTAATCTAATTTCGTGTAACAAATTAATTCTAACTTTTCTAAATATAGTCTACCATTTCTATCAAGAGTTCTTTAATTTTTTATCCATACATTTTCGCTTTCGATGTTCCTTGTTTATAATATAATATAACGCTGCCAATATTTATGAGTTTGTGATATGTTTTCAGATCATCTGGGGTCTCTGGGGATCGTGCAACTGCATCTTCTGCATTACTGTGAGTGCTTTACTTTTTCATCATTATTCTTCTATTGGAATAATTCATGGAATAATCCAATTTCTATGTCTACTATTTTTTATTTAAAATCGATCACAGTTACATTAGCGCGGTTATTGATTAAGATTAATAACAATTCCGCGTCTTTCGTAACGTCGTATGAAAGTCGGCCTTAAAATCGATTAAGTCAAGCTAGATCGGCGCAGATTTGTTAACATTAATAACAATAATTTCGCGCCTTTCGTAACGTAAAATGAAAGCCGACATTCGTTGTATAAGGTTTACGTTGGATTAAATTGGATAAGATTCGTCGGGATAAAAGGTGACGGTAAAGCCACCCCGTGAGAACTTGTCGTTTATTTTTCCCCAACAATGTCGCTTATCGATACATGCGCGTCTCATACGTCCCGTTTAATCGTGGTAATCGACGACATTTTGCGACACCGGAAATACTCGGTGGTTGTTATCACTTTTCCTGCGGCAGCAGCGATGCGAGTGTGCGAGAGTGCACCGCATCGCGCCTTATCGCGAATCACGTTGCGCGATGAGCTAAAGCAAACTCTCGAGTCTATATTTATCTGTGTCATTGTAGTGCCATTCATGAACATTTCATGAACATACACATGTAGTGCTAAAATTAAACAATAATGAAAATTAAATGAAATATACACTGGCAAACTGAAAGTATGTATTTAGAGTGATGTGAGATATCAAATAATACGCTCGTTTATGAGAACTCATACATATTGATAGCCTTGTATTATTCATTTCAAATACATATGAATAGTAACGAAGGAGAAGAACATCAAACTAAAGAATTTCCAACTTCTGGAATGTTGTTAGATAGCGCAAAAGTTAGAGAAGTGAATTACGGAATTTGAATAAAAAGGATATCTGGGTGTATCTATAAGTATGTTGAGTTTTCAACCGCAAAGTGCATTCTCTGACAAATCGCGGGTCCTCTCCGTTTTGTAAATAGAAAATAATTAGAATTTGAGGAAGAAGCTTTCATTTCCGAGATGCCCAACGATTCTGATAAACGGGAAAATTCGAGTGGAGCTTTCGGTATCGTAGGCGTAGGAAAAGTAGGCCAACGGAGCACGTGTATCGCACATTTGAGTTCGAGGCCGTTTATTACGTAACACGGATGTATTAGCTATTATTTACGTTGTTCTGGTACCGGGCCAGGGCCTCTTTAAATTGACATTGCTCGAGCAAATATTGTACCTTGGCGATATATAAGTTTACGGGAGAATCCTGTAACAGATTTCGCGAGTTCTCTCGAAAGATACCGATGTCGCAGAATAACTTGTAAATTTTTAACCTCGTACTCTCATTGATATTTTTTCGCTCCGGAATAGCGCGCGACGTTCCTCGAAACAACGAGGTGGAGGCTGTGCAATAATTTTGCATTTTCTCTCCCTCTCTTTCTCTCTCTCTCTCTCTCTCCTCTTCTCTGTTTTCGCCCGACGAACTCGGTGCCCGCTCTAATGCCATTGTGTGCGAAGATAAAACTTAATAATCTGCAGCTGTATGACCCATCTCCGCGGCTCGTCGGGCTATTTGCGTACGGGCAATCTGCTGATTTATTCTTCGTTACGAGATAATCTCATTTCCGACGAAATACTAGCGGCGCAATCTAATTACCGACCGCCGCGTATTTCCTCCTCGGCCAACGACCGACCAATTAATTCGCTGTTCTCGAATCTGCGCTAATTTATCGGCTACATCGAGGCTCCGGATATTTGTCGTATTTAGCCTTAATTCTCTCTTCCCGAATGCTCGACATAGATTAAATTTCATTTCAATAATTCTTTTACGAGTCCCTGTATTCTCCGCAAATTATATTGCTCGAATGCAAATTGTTTCCTTGCGAGTTTACCCGTCTATGAATAAACAATTGCGTTTCGCCTATGAATGGGAGGATTGATTATTGTATTAGATTGTTTCTACAATTGAAAATTTATTTCAAACGACGCAATTCTCTCCCATGGCATGTCCAATCGGATCTGAATATCTTTCACGTATAAATAGTTTCAATTAATTCTTCAAATGTCATCTTGCACCTTTAGCTTTAGCGGAAAATATATAAAAATCCATGTTGCTCATTCACGTGGAAATGGGTCATTGTAGGATTAGTCTCGCCGTTATTTTCGTCCTACTTGCGTCGCGAGAAAGAGATTTCCCTTCGAGTCGCGTGACCCATATGTTCTCGAGGATCTCGAGATCCGTTGCATTAGGAGTGCAAAGGGATCGGGCGTGTACAATCGATCGAGGTCGATCGGCGGGGAAATCTCGATCGTCTTTTACAAACGGTGCCCTTCTTCCCTCCAATAATAAACTTCAAACGGGAGTTGCCTTAAAAAAAAAAAAAGAAGATCCAGGGGGTTCGCTCGCGTTCACCGATTTCCTGCATCCCTCGATCATTGTTCGCCACGTTCGGGGCTCCCCTTTGTATCCTTTGCGCGTACGGCGGGGGCCTCGAGGCCCGCGTATTGTGCACGAAAATTTGTCTCTGTTACGAGATGCAAAGTAATCTGCGGGTGTACGTTACCTTGCTCCGTCTCGCATTACGTTTCCATACGGCGCGCGCGGCATAACGGGAATTTTTTTTTTTTTAACGTGGATTCGACACCGCGAGAGAGTGAAACGAGACAATTAAGAGTTCTTCCGGTCTCTCGGAATCGTGTCGTGAAACCGAGATAAACGTCACGCCGCTCTCTTCTTTATTCAGGTCGCGTTTTAATTTGTACATTCGAAATATCTCTCAAAATTGTAATCTGTTATTTCTAGTAATATAATTACATTTTATCTAATTTAATCAATGTAGTAATATTTATATACTGGAGTTTATGCAATATTTATTTAAGGTAATTCCCAGATTATTCTCTTACACTTTTAACGAAGGCGAATCGATTATTGGCGATTAAAATTAAAACCGACGTGATTCTGAAATATTTGCGGTTCGTTTTGCATCATTTTTTTTTTCTTTTTTGCGCAATCGTGAATCACCGGCGTTGTTTCGCGGTGGATCGTCGTTCTTTGTTGCGAAATTCTCGATACGTATCGCATCGAGACGGCGCGGACGAAGATAACGATCGACAAACACTACACATGCGATTGCGTCGCTCGGCGATGCACGTTCGCGGTACAGTTGATGTTCCGCGCTATTTGCATATAAAAGAATGTCGTCGAACGTTGCGATTGCAGAACGTCGGACGAAAATAATCGAACGCAAATCGGATCATCGTATTCCGTGTCGATAAGTGCGTCCATTATTAACCGAACAACTTCTCCGCTTCATAATTAATCGGTTTTATTTTTCTTTATGGAGAATAAGGATAATGAACTGCGCTGTAGAATTTTTATAACACGATACTCGTGCAAAATTTGATTAGCGTAAGGAACAAAACAAAGCAATTTAAAATTAAATGTTTTGAAAAGGAGAATTGTGAGGATTAATTTTGTCTTATCCATTTTTCATTTTATTTACGTAAATATATCTGGAAAATTATCGATATGATCGAGACATAGAAGTATTTTACAATTTCTCCCCCCGATTTCTCAATTTTATGCACAATTTTCAATGTTAATAAATTCAACATATTGAAAATATGTGATACATATTTATAAAGCGTCACAAGGTTGCGGAAAACTCGTCTACCCGAATAGATAAACATACTTTGAGAGACGGACGTTGAGTCGAGGAATTTCTCGCTCATTACGTCGGTACGACAAAATTATCTCGCGATCATGCGGTCGATTTGACACCCTCGTTCGAGCGCCGTCAGCGATTCGTAAGGCGCAATGTGGAGTAAGGGGGATAGGTCGGGCAGCGATTTACGATGTAAATTGTCACACGGTGTATAGGATGCACAAATGCATTTGAGAGGAGGAGGAGGGGAGGGTGCAGCAGGGAGAGATGCGAGAGGGAGAGGAAGCGACCGTAAGGCTTGAGACGACGACGCGACGTAAGGCTGCGCCGTAAGTGTGTCGTGGTGAAGCGGTACACGCGACGGATCCTCTGTCATAATATGTAGTTTCACAATGGCGGCTATCGAGGGCAGAACACCGTTAGTTCCTTCGTTGTGCTCGCTGGTACCGTGTTACCCAGAGAGAGGAGGCGGTGGCCACGTCTCGTCCCCGGTTGCTCGGCAAGAAATCGCGCCTCTCGTCTCCGTCCCGCTTCGTCGCGCCCCCGCCGCGCTACTCCCCGGTTGTCACGTGCATCCCCGGCGCGCGATCGCACGAATCCCGTGACGGCCCTGACGACGGATCGGTTACCCTGGAACTAGAACAGCCAAGAATTGCCCGCGGTCTTGGGAACGGGGGGACAGATGCTCTTCGTCTGCCAGTCAAGCGGACTGACGTTGCTTATCGTAGCTTTGGGGCTCGATGGTTATCCCTCGAAACGATAATAAACGAAGCCTCCTTGAAATGTTATAAAACTCAAGTCGAGCCCTTTGTAATAATATCCATGGCAAACTCCCGCGACAAACTATTAATTTTAGTTACGGTGGAGTCTTTTAGATCGCGCGTGTAATTAATAATGGAATATCATTAAAAATTTGGGAAATTGAAAAATAAAAATCTTGAATATTTCATCACTAATTCATATTCTCTTACGAAAGAACCTTTCGATTGTAGTGAATTTTTAAGGCGTATAAATTTAGAGATAGCAAAAAAGCTTATTAAAATTCCTGGCCTCTGCTGAGGATTAGTATGTCAAAGTGATTTTCCGATAGGTTTTTCAAAATTTACATCATTTATCTTTTCGAATCTCGCGTGTTTCAATTTAACAGATTACATTTGACACTTTGTTAAATTATAAGGGATTAGTCTCGCATATGCGACAGAAATATACGAAAGGGATAACGACACGAGCGGATGAAACGCGACGGACGTTTATCAGTTGTCTTCCAACGCAACGCGTAAGGTTAACGACACGCGTTATATGGGAGGCTGCCGCAGCACGAGCACAGCATCCAGGATGTCCGCAGATAGGAACGTCGCGGCTGCAGTATCCTGGGCTGCCTGTCTGCGATGGAGCATGTTGCGTCCCCGTATCAACAAGCCTGTCCCTTTTTTCTCGGAAACTCTAACCGCGATAGTCCCCTGACGATCCCCTCCAATCAAGCTCCGCGACTCGCGCGAGCTTCCTCGTTGATGTAACAATTCCCGCCTCGAATATTTCCCGTCTGGAGCTTCGCTTTCCCGCGATTACCTCCCCGATTTCCGCATTTGCGACATATCGACGACGAATGACCGACGCTAATGTAATATGATCGCAAAATTTAATCATTAGAAAGCTTGATCGTCCAAGTAGCTGTACATAGTCTTGCAATCTGTTTGTGTAATTTATTAATTTAATTTATTTCGTTCATGACATTTTAATTTTGTTTATTAATTTGCCAGTTACCAAATGCCAGTTTCGCTGAGTGTTTCTATTTAAATTCTATCGCTTTGTATCTGAATTGTTTATTTTCCTTTTTTTCAAAAGTTTGTTACTCTACACTTTTTTTTCTTTATCCTCACCACCAACTTTAATTATAATTCTGGCATTGATTTCATTTGGAAATAGCTTCACATTTTCCTCAACAAGTTCCTTCCTCGCTCGAAAGTCCCAAGGCCGATAAGGCCGGGCAGATTAAATTTGATTCACCTTATTCGTCTGCGAGGATTAGGTAACGTTTCGAGCAATATTCAGCCGTCTTTCCTGTGACGGCCATCCCTCGTCGTTACACGGCGCGCGCTAAAACTGGAATCGAGCCGGGGGGAAAAAAGAACGGCCGAGATAAGTGAGTTTCACGTGCATCCTTGCCGTGCATCGCTTCGTTTTCGAAGGCTACGCGCGGCGCTCACGAGGCTTATGCACGAGAGCTCGGCAGCTCCGGCGTCTATTTCTGTCCCGACACCCTCTTTCCTGTGCCTGCCTCTCTCCCTTCCTCCCTGCCGACTCTCTTTCTCTCGCTCTCTCGCCCTTCCTGGCGTTTCCCTCCGATATCTTCGCCCTCACGTCCCTCCGCGTCCTGCGGCTGTGCCAGGGTGCCGTCTCCCTTCTTCCGTTTCGCCCGCTTCTCTCCGCCCGGTTATGTCTTGCCTGCCGCCGCTTGCGTCATCACCAACGCCCCGCCATAACCTTCCTCAAACGTTAAAAAGATCCGGCTGTTTTGCAAGGAAATCGCATTCAACGATCGGGAAACAGTGAATTTTCACCGCGCGCCGCGATATCATCGAATTGCATTATCATAACTTGCGGAATTCCGACGCTCGCGCGCCCATAAAAATCACGCGCGACTGTCATTCACGCAATTTCTCGTTCATCTCTGCCCTCGAATTCCCGGACAGGCGCAAATTTCGTCGGCGCTGACGCGATTTCGCGATGCAACGAGACAGTCCATCGCGTCCACGTAATTCGGTCGGGTAACGCGTGCATCGTTTGCCGGAGGGGGGGGATTGGATAGCACAGATAACGCGATCGATAGAGCTAAAAGTGCACGCAGTGAGTCACGACAGCGGTCAGAACTTACGTGTGCGTCGAAACTTTGCGCTATTACATGACAAATGTTTTAGCGGGGTTGCAAAGGAAATGCCTCGCCGCCGGAGGAAGCAAGTTTTTCCCTTCCTAACAGTTGGATTTTTGCCAACGTATATTGGCACGCTGGGAATGAACGTTCGCCGTCGAACGCACGATTCTTTTTTTTTTTTCTTTCCTTTTTTTTGCGATAATTATTGCTCGTCGTCGACTTCCGTGCAGCACGCGCTTCCGTGCTTTACGAGGCGCCATAAATCATTTGTATTCGCGTGTTTTATGGGCGACTATAAATTTATCCTAGTAATCGTTACACGCGAACAATCCTCGCGGGCCCGCTGTCAATGTAAATGATTTTAACTCCGTCCCGCCCGCCGATTATTGTTTCACTGCCGATCGCAACGGGCGAAATGCCACGCGCGATAAATTACGCGCCGGTGACATAACAATACGCAACGCGCGACGCTCGTTAAAATGTTTTCGCAAAGCGCTCGCTTAATACGGCTTTAATGACGCGATCGAATGACGAGCGAATAAATCTTCCGCCGAAAATCTCCATCGCGCTCGCGTAATCCGACCAGATTACTAATTTTATCGTGCAAATTTACGGCTAAATTGCAATCCGCAGTGACGACACGAAAATCCCTCTCTCGCCATTTCGCCGTCATTTGGATGTATATAAAATACAATTGAATAATCCGCCGCGATTGAAGACCGCGCTCGATATTTATCATAAACAGAAATGCATATGGCTTCGTGTGACATCACTGGCGAGGTCAGAGTCCAAGTGTCGTTGATATCCCGTGCGGGGACGAAGGAACGGATTCGTGTGGGTGCGCGCGATTAGTAACGCGAGTATAAAACTGCATTACATAAGCCGCCCCGTGGCTTATGACACCTCGGTTAAGCGCGCTGGCCGTTGTGGACCCGGCCTTAGCACGGGAAATCACGTTGACACGACTCGCGCGCGTATAATCATACTCCCGGCATAATAGCGGCAGAATGGGTGTGTTAGGTATTCCTGTTATTCTTCCACATCGCTCGTTTCACGACGCAACAATGGCGCCCGCCTGCATCTATTCTCGTCTATGGAAGAATGGCGTCTGCATGGCATACGATAATATAATAATGCCGCCTCTCCTCCTCGCCCTCTGCAAGTTCAGTTATCGAGAAACCGAGCAATGGGAAGGGTTAATCAACTTCTGTTTACGGCACGCACAACAGGTTTCCGACGGTTTCTCGCAATGTCTAGATTGAAATTTTCGGGAGAAATTTGACTCTTCTTTCATTTACATTTCTTTCGGAAAATCCTAAATCTAGAAATGTCTGAGATTTATCAATCCTACAAGTTCACAAATTTCCAATTTCTTGGAATTAAATATATTAGTTCCTCACGAGAAACTAATTTTTCCTGCATTTTAATTCTTTCGTTTAGGAGTTGGATTTAAAAATAGGGTTAATTTATTCCTGCAAGTTGCTTTCTGAGTTTTTCGCAACGTTTAAATTGAATTTTGTTCTTTATTTTAATTCTTTACTTTTCTCCGAAATTTTTAAAAAGGCCCTGGAAGAGCCTAGCCATAAAAATACCTAGGGTTAAAAACCGCGACGAGTATTTACCGAACGTCAAATGATTTTTGACGACAAGGCGCACAGTGTCTGCCGTTGTTACTCGGTCTTTGTGCTGTCTCGTAATCGAGGGGGATTATTATCTCGGAGATTGCAACGGGGGCTTGACACGCGATCGCGAAACGTGAAATTGTACGAGAAAGTCCGCGATAGCCCTTGAATGAGCAGCCGATAACAATCAACGATATTCGAGTGATAAAGAGCGTAGCGTTGTCGTTGAAAAAAAAAAAGAAAAAAAAAGAAAACTTTCGTATCACGAACGGGAAACCGCGCCTTTTACGCTTCGTATCGCGCTCGCGATCGCCTAAAAATACCGGCGGCTCGAAACTGCTACTCTCCAGCCACTCTAACTTAATCAAGATTAATTCTTTCCCGCTCCCTGACGAAGGCTAGAATAATTAGCCCCGCGCTCGCAGATGCTCGGAAACGGGAGGTCCCCTCGCGCGTAAGGCATTTCGCTTCTCATTAGTTATTCTCGTCCTGTCAACATCGTGCACCCCTGTTTCGGTGTGAAATTATGGCCGGGGATCTTCCGACGAGCTCGGGCCTCGGTTAGCGTCGTTTTCGTGACACTGCCGAGCGACAGCCCCGGTTTTTTTTTTTTTTTTTTAACTCATTGACTCTTGAGTTTTTCTTGGAATTAATACAGGTCGCGATCTTAAATTATTGAACTTATCGATTTATTATCAGAGGAGGAACAAAGATACGATCGCGGAGACACGTCACGGGCCACGTACAAGTTTCAAGTACGTGTAACGTGGCACTCGCCGTTCCGCTTTCTTACTCTTCCGGAGCATTCCCACCATCGTTCGCAGCTACAATTTCTAGAGCAATGCCGGCCGGTGGGGAAATGCTAACGCGTCCGCCAACTATCGCGATGCCGCCGGTGCGGCTTGCAAGTTTCTCCCGACGCGTCTATACATCGTAAGAAACTAACTTGGAAGCTCATCCATTGATCGCCGAGGCACGCACGATAATTTACGTAATCGGGATCGAGGGGAGACTTGAAGGTGATTCGTAGCCCTAACTGATCACCAGGAAGCGTAGCGCGATGTTGATTTATTATCGCGAAGCTAGGCGCGGAGAGAAATTACGCTTTGAACAAGAAACAAAAATTTCTTGTTCCGACAAGCGCCAGTCGAGGATAGTTATCGTATACTAACGAGTTATCTAATGTGAAAGATATCAATTATTTTCATCGTACTGACGCGACGTTACAAAAATCGCAACTCGCGCTGCAACTGCAGCGACATTGTTGCGCGCAGGTAATCGGAGAAAGTCGTTGACCCCGTTAGGACCCGCGCGACGTTTCGGCCAACATGCACTTGCGACAGGAAGATCCTGAGTCGACAGATTTTCCGCCGAATTGGCGGAAGTAATGTCGAAAACGGCCGCGCCGTTCGTCGACCCCGGCCCGCCGATCTCGGAAATCGCGGATGATACGTGACTAGTTTGCAGTTTTTTAATCAGATCGTCTCGTCGTGAGTCATAACTGTATTCAGTTTCTCCCAAAAAAAGAATAAAGTCGTATATATGACTTTATTCTTTTTTGGGAAGTACGGGGGAAACTGAATACAGTTATGACTCACGACGAGACGATCGGATTAAATATAAAAACTATGTGACTTGTAGTTTCTCAGAAATGTGGAGAGAAACACGCGTGTTACCCCGATATTTATAACTGTGATAATAAAACTCGTGTAAAATCATGATTTTAAAGATATGGACTTTATAATAATAATTAATCTCTAATAATAACTGCGATGCTTGAGATACGCTGAGGTAACGGGCGTTGCGTTTCCGCAGTACTTTAGGTAAAGCTGCATTACGCCGAAAGTTCAAATTACGCGTACGAGGCAGGAGAAGTGGGAAAAGCGTGAAATTACGTCAGGCAACGGAGAGACCGGGTGCAGTTTGTTGGCTCCCGGGCCCTTGTAATATGGGGGCCGTGGCGCCCCGTTATCCCCCTGCCGCGTTACGGAACGTTAAGCAGTTATGAAATACGCTTATAAGGGAGCGAGTTGCTTTCTCGCGCGCTCTCGTCCCGTTTCCGAAGAAAGTTTCCACGGCAAGTGCATTTGTACATTTGAAAGTCTCCTCTCCAATCTCCTCTCCAATCGGTCGGCGCTACTCGCTCTTCCCCATCGGTGCACCGGTGCTATGCAATTCTATTCAGCTCGCGATATGTGAGATCGAGCGAGCGGATTAATTTGCGTGATGCCGAGAAAATGGACGGAATCGTTTGTTGATCGCAGATACAATCATCATCGCGCGACTTGTCAGAGTTCTAAATCAACGAGTGAGATTTGTAACTTGTAGCTTTTCAAGAATAACGAGTGAGAAATATGATTAATTGAACAAGTCGATTCCATAAGCGTTAAATAAATAATTTGCAGATTATATGAACATCCTAATAAGAACATGTATAAATTAAATATATCAACATTTTATTTTTTTTCGAAAGTGCACTGAAAAAAAAATTCTGGTTAAAAGCGGACGAATCGGAAAAATCTTGTTTTTTAGAATTAGGAATTCTGATTATTATAAGTTATCAAGTATTGAGTTTTATTCTAATAACCAGAATATTTGCTCAATCCTACAAGATTTTCTGATTCGTCCGTTATTAATCGGAATTTGTTTTCAGTGTGATGCACATAATTTAATCTCACTCGCATAGAAATTACTTAACTTCTGTACAAATGCATTTGATCATGTTAGAACGATTTACGTAGAAATACGCCTTTCGAGGATTCTGAGAAAAAAAATTGGACACACGACAACCCACGCCTGTTCATCCGTTTCGAACGCGGACGTGTCGTTCACCGCGAAAGAGAAACCGCTCGAGCGGTGCATTTCTTATTACACGAGCACGGCGTCGTCGTACACCGATCGGTCAGGACATTGGCCTTCCACAACGCGCGCGCGGTCCCCGACTCGACTTTTATGTAACTCATTCCGCGCTAAAGCGAAACGCACGCTAACCTGCCGGACGCCACCGCTAATCGGCGGCTTAGCTTGGCTTTCACGAGCGATCGCTCACGAGACGTGCGTATCCATTCGCGTTAACGTAGATTACGAATCAATTAGGTGTATTTAGTGCGATAGGCGTGTACGCGTTAAAACTAGTGGTGGGAAGCAAGCGGAACCCTCTTCCGAACGTGAGATAATGTCGACGTTGCAGTTTATCGATTCGTTTAACGGTACCCTTGTCTCAAACAGTTTTTAAAAATTTTCACTTTTAAATTTGCGATTCACGCATAGTGCGTGAGAAAGAATGAAAACTCGAGCTGTACTGCACTGAGAGAAAAATATAGTTATTTTTGTTCTCAGACACAATTTTATAATATTTCTATATTTTTCTTCCAGTGTGAGAGAAAAATATAGTTACTTTTGGCCCAACCATAATTTTACAATATTTCTAACAATAAATATGATTAATATGCATCATTATGTTAACTATAATTATTGTTAGAAATATAAAATAACTATATTTTTCCTCAGTATAGAAATCAATTCCTTCATTCAATGATTCAAACGACCGATTCGTTCCTAGCTCCCAGGAAACTCGGCTCGGAACATCGCGAAAGATACTCTTTCACGGCTCTTTAATCAGTAATTAAGGAATAAGGTTAGTTTTACGGATCCCGGATGTCTCGGTGTCCGCGGACCGAACGTCGTACGGTATCGCCCGCAAACGGTTACAGAACGGAGCTCTTTCCAACTTACTCGAGCGGGTTACGCTCGCTGTGCAATCGCGAACTCGCGTAAGAACAAGCGCCGACATTACACGCTATTACACGCGGTAGCGCTTTGCTAACTATATAAAGCGGATGCGCGTTACGCGCGAACTTGCGTGCGCTCGTGTACGCGGTCAAGCGCACATGACATCGTATCTTATATTGTGCAAGCCGTTCCATATGTTTATACATGTTATATTATACATACGAGATACCTTTTTCTTTATTTTCTCAAGTTGCATGTTAAATGCAAGTACAAACAAGAATAAGGCTTGCATATTAAAATAATAAAGTGGATCCGGATTAAGCTGGCAAGAACGTGAGATCACGAACAAACATGGACAAGTATAACGAGTGCGATGTACCAAAAAACAAATGGAACGTTTTCGCTGATATAAATTTGGACTCGTACACAGAACCGTCTTTGTTGAAGCAAATTCGTTTATTCGTGTTTATTTGCATTATTTTGCTTGATTTGGAAAATTGATTTGCACTGGAAAACTCCGTGTTACGAAGCTACAAAAAGCTTCGTAACACAATCATCGTTTTATTTAAGCTGTACATTTCAAGATTCTTAATTCTTGATTTTTAATCACATTATAGATGATCTATAATCTTTTGTGCCAGAATTCAGATAGAATTCTTTTTATAATTCTTTATATAATATAACGTAACATAAAAATAAACGTCCGAGAGTCATCCGGAATAATATGTAGCCTAAAGTAGGCTCGAAATAGAAATAACAATCGACAGTGACTTTTTTTTTTAAATTTGAAAGTATCTGTGGCGAATTCGAATCTTTTGAATTTTCCGATTTATTTTTTCTCTGATTTTGTCCCGATTTTACCAGACGGCAGCTTTTCATACGCTACGCGTACCTGTGTGTAAAACACGCGTTGTGGCACGCGTAACACTTCGTCCGTCGCGCGCGATCGGCTTATCTCTCGCACGTGCGCACACGCGTGTCCTCCCTTTCTTTTTCCCTTCGTTCGTTCTCGTCATCGGACTTTCTCTCTCTCTCTTTCTCTCGCGCAGCACATGCGAGCCACGATATCCAGGGAGTCTTGTCTCGTTGCAGTGCGCGAGCCAAGACTCGTGATTATTTTGATCCTTTATGCCTCCATCCCGGAAGACACACGAAGCACGCGCGGCAGAGAATAATTACAAAGCGAGCGATGGGAGCTTACGTAATTTGCCATAGTTCAAGTTTTGCCTCGCATTTAAATGCGCAGCGACGGACCCGAAGTTCCTAGCTCTATAAATCATTTGCTTGTTGATTATAATTAATTCATTAATTATACATTTTATAAGAAAATAGCGATAAATCAGCGGATTACTTTGGCATCCAGCATCCGAGTGTTTAGCACCAGCCGCATTACGAGAAATTATCCAACCGGATAAATTATCTCTTGGCAATAATATGCCGTTAATTCCTTTTACTTTTTCAATCTCGGGATCTCTAAAAGTTTCCATATCCATTTAATTCTCTGATTTTTAAATTCCTCATTTCTCGTGTCTCCTCTTATTTATTCGTCCTATTAATAAATCTATAGCTGCTGGAACGTAGCACGATCTTTTCTCGTAATGCGATAATCCTCCCCGACGCAAATTTTTCTCATTGTTCCGAGTCGATCAACTCGGCTGCCGTTCGATTACAACATCGATCGCAGCAGTTGGCGCAGAAATGCTAATGCAATGCCGAGTTAGCATCGACACCTTTTCCAATCCTCGTCGCCTTCGTCATCGACACGCCGGGTGTCAACAACCTACAGCAGGATATGTGCGACGTAAATGCCTCTCTTCTCTTCGGGCTAATTTTACTTTCTACCGGCTCTCGATCGTACGTCCCGTGACACGTTTTGATGCTTATTTTATAATTATCAACCCCCCCAGTCGCGTTTACGATAATAACACGCCACTTGTTTGTGCTTACATAAGCCCGCGATCGGCTTAGAGATCACCGTAATTAATGCCTGGAAGTACGCTGAGAGAAGTCCCGATGAATTTCTTTGGGCTAATTTGTATTGTAATCTCCTAGGTTAATTTAAATTGTAATTATTATCCGGATATCGTGCGTGCCACGTGAGACAGGCTACGTATATTAAGCTCGATTATTCGTCATAAATACAATTTCGCGCAATGGAACGCGTTATGTATGCAAACGTATAATTCATCTAGAATTAAGCAATGAATTAATGCTAATTTTAACGACCTGAATTATTTCTTCGACTGTTTGTCCTCGCCAGTGGCAATGATCTTGCCTGCGGAGATGAATACTTTTAAAATTCATTTTCTAGCATTAATCAATTTCTTACATCAAAACTGATGGCTGATGAAAATATTATTTAGATATTACAGAAAAAACATTAATTTTAAATCAATAATATTCTTATATATAAACAAGAATATAACGTCTTCTTTAAAGAATTTGATAATCTTAAAACAGAAACTTCTTTGTGTGAACAAGTTATTGTCTGTTTATCAAATTCTTTAAAGAAGATGTTATATTCTTGCTTACACTGAAAAAAAAATTCTGGTTAAAAACGGACGAATCAGAAAATCTTGCAGGATTGATCAAATCTTCTGATTATTATGTAGAAATTCTAGTTATTATAACAAAACTCAATACTTCATAATTTATAATATTTATAATGTCCGTTTTTAACCAGAAATTTTTTTCAGTGTATACATGTATGGGAATATTATTGTTGATTAGAAATTAATATTTTTTTCTGTGCACATACATATCTATTTATCACGTTTTAAATCTCTGTAGACAACATTCAATGACATAGATATAATATATAATTAAAATAATTTTTGGAACTCTTTCTTTCAAACATTCCATCACCTTCCCCGGAATTGAGGGTCACGTGTAATTTCGCCGAGCGTTTTTCCAGGCATGACAGCGACATTGCGTTTCGCGATCGCGCGCGCGCGCGCGCGCGAGTATTCTCGCCGGTGGTATCGGCGTAGAAAGTGGGTCGCAGAAAGCAAGGCCACTGACACTGGCCGCGTCTTTCTTCCGGCGGCGGCGATTCCTCCCTTCCTTTCTTCCTCCGTGTCGCGTCCCCTTTCTCCCTTGCTCGTTACGCTCGCGCTCGCGCGAGAGTCATCATCGTCGTCCGGTTGCCCGGCGGCGGCGAATCGGCCTCGTAATATTTGCCGGTGAAAATGCCGGGACGACGGGGCGAGACCGAGCGCTCATCCGCGACGCCGCTCGTTATGTCACGGACAGGTAAGCCACCTCGATTTCGCGTCGGAGGGCCCCTTCCTTCCGGCCAAACGGCGATCATTGCCATCGCGGTTCCGAGAGTCGAGATAGCTTGTCCATCACTGTGAACGATCGAAATTCGGCCAACCGGATTGAGCTCGTCAAACGCCGCGATTTTTGCGAATTTCGGACTCGACCGATCCTCATTCATACTGAGAGAAAAATGCAGTTACTTTTGGCCTCAACCACAATTTTATAATATTTCCAACGATAATTACGGTTAACATAATGATGCATGTAGAAAAGTCAATCATATTTATTGTTAGAAATGTTATAAAATTATGGTTGGGCCAAAAGTAACTACATTTTTCTCTCAGTGCAGTCTGAAAATTGTATCATAACAATAGATTAACTTTGAATTAATGTACATTCTTAAAAATATGTTTAAGGAAAACAACGGAACTTGTAAATAGTTGAGATATCGTTTATACGACCGATACGCGCCGAGTTTTTCGCTTAAACGCGATCACGATGTTTTCTCCGCGACGAAATTCCGCATAAGGTGGAAAACTATTTTCCCGTTTCACGCTCACTTTCTCCGATGTCGCTACGAGGGTAAACCAGCTCGTGGACGAGACGCGGTCAGTTACCTCGATTTGCAACGAAACGCTCGGCGACGACCGCCGCGACTCTCACTTTGTGAATTTCGTGAATCAGCAATGCGTGGTCGTCTTTTTTTTTTCCGGGTAACATAGCAATGAATCACTATGCGTCATTAGTTAACGTTATCGTCGTTATCTCTAAAAGCAGCCATCAGCTATTATATTACCAAATTAACGTACCTACAGACTTCCCAACCGTTTGCCCTTTGGATTCCTGCTCTTTCCGGTGTACTCGATATTTCGTTTCCTCTAACATAACTAACGGATTTGGAATATTAAGGAGCTGTCGCAAGGCGAAGGCTTCCGCCTTCTTTCTCCGTGACAGCCGGTAGCCGATCGCTTTTCCACCGAGTAACATCGTGACGCAAGACGTAGCGCTTCTTGTAAGAAAATAATTGCGCGGTTTCCGCATCCGGCCGGCCCGCCGACGGATTTCGCTCGCGAAAGACATCGGGGGGCCCCGCTTGTCTCTCGCTCATTCGCGTCGTAAATCCATCGCTTGTCAATGACCCCCAGAGAGAGAGAAACTCTCACTCGAGTCCGCCCGCCTCCTTTCCCCATTCGTTCACCACGAATCTCGTTTCACGTTCGTTCAACCTTTCGCGCAACTTTGGCCATCCAAGGCGAGCTCGAAAGCAAATTTTATATCTTTTGCAGTCTTTTAAGTGCCGCGTAATTAGGTGCTGCGACATTCATGTTATTTAATATTTAAAATATTTCAAGTTATTATTATCCGATTATGCAGACTGACATAGAGCTTGCGACGATAAAAACTAAGATACATTAATTTTTTATAATTCATTTTCATATCTCAATGTTATACGAGTGCTTTGGTAATTTATTATCGAATGGCCTTTAACGGCTAAAATAGCTGTCGCGTATATCTTACGTATTTATTGAATATTAATAATAATTATGATTCAGGAATATTTATAACGGACAGGTTGCATCTTATTTAACAATTTTACTTGACCCATTTGAAAGAATAGGAGGGAATAGGTAGATTCTTGGGTATATTCGAGGGACACAAAATTCAGACCGCGAAGTTCACGTGGCTGAAACATTGGCACTCACGTGGATTTTACACGAGATTTCAGAGATAAATAGAACGCAAAAATTAACGCGAGCTCTCTTATATAATCATCTGCGACGTGCTTTTATTTACAAAAAGTGTGACGCTTAGGGAAAATCCTAATATTAGAGATAGGTAAATAGATAAGTAAAGTAGGCGTAGAGATAGGGTAAATAGATAAGTGAACCCGTCTTTATCAGTGTCGTAATAGCTCTCCAAAAAATTTACGCGAACCATTTCGATAATTTTAAGATAATGAGGTAAGAAATTGTTTGCTCGATTTGCGTAATTGATGCCACATTGTCGCGATTTGCAGAACGCGAAGATTGCTTAGTCATTCTGCGTTTCAGTTGAGCAAAAGAACCGGAAAAAAATATATCGCGCATAAAGCCAGCTCGGCCTTTACCTCCTTCGATAAACAGTCGGGTGTGTCATCATTTTGCGACACAATGTCATTACCTTGATTTTGCGATGCTGTGAAAAAAAAAAAGATTGCGCTTACGACGACACACGCGTTCTCGTTTTGTCTATAATATTTTCTATTGTCCGTTTTCGCGCAGAGACCTGTTTCCATCCCGGTGATTTATCGCGAAATAAAAGTTTAAACGAGGTCTGACGATGACGAGAGCGTATTAAAAAATATCACTGCCCGCGTAAACATATTCACTATTTCTCGCGGTTGTATTTCGAAATCTCTCTCTTTCTCTTTCTCTCATTCTTTTCGTTATAATCTTCGCGCTTGCTTGCAGAAAAACTTCGATTTCATTAAAGCGACGGTAATAATTGTAATAACGATTTGAGAGCGGCAGCTTCTCAGTGTCGGGGAGAGATGGAAAAAACGAGGTATTTTACGCGAACGAGAACAAAGATTGGCGGGAGAGATTATCCATTCGATCATTAATTTAATTATGACACGCGATCACCGCCTCTCTCATCCGTCACTTTCACATTGTAACACTTTTTCTCTTCTTTCTTTTTGCGAAATCGTATTGTTTCTTTGTGAAAAATACGCTTGGAAGAATATAAACGCGATTGAATACAGCATCATTAAATTATGTAGTCGTTCGCCGATAAAAGTTATTCGGAGAAGTGTACCTGAAGAAATTCGCGATGGCGCTCTGTAAACTAAACTGTTTCTCGTACTTGGCTTACTTTTGTTTCAAACTCCTTGTCCTTCTTTCCAAGGTATTATTTCTTTTTGAAGATATTATTTTTAAATAATCCTCGTATTTTCCATCGGTGCTCTAAATTCAAGAGCTTTGTGATTTCAGTCTCTCGATTGATCGTATCCCGAAAATTTATAGAGCCGCGTTTTTATCCAGATCGCGCACGAAGGGAAGGCACGCTGAAAAGGGTTAAGCGGCGGCCGCGAAGGCGAATAGTTTACGATGTTTCCACACGATAATTCGTATGCGCCCACGATGCCGCTGACTATTCTTAGCGAAAGCGCAGTGCGTTACTCGTGATTTTTTTTTTCGCATCGCGCGCGATGCGTCGTCAGCCGGATCGCCTTGGACGGGTCGTTGCATCCTGCCGAATCTCCTTGCAAAAATGTGACGGAATCTTTTTCCTCGAATCCGTTCTCAAATACCGTCCGGAAATATTTAATTTTCTGAAGAGCGAAACAAAGAGCACGTTGCCGCGGTTGTGGTCGCAGAATAACTGGATAATCGCATCAGTGCACTAAACGTTTTAACTCATATCAATACGAAAATAATATCAATGTATGTACTTGTACGTAAGACGCGATAGAGGCGGAGGGTTCTCTCGCTGGTGCGTGATAAAGCGTGCCAAGTACGAGAGGAATACGATTAATCCACGGCGCATCTATCGCGCGTGGCATCAGCGTGCAGGGACAAATGGCGGAGAAACGGGGCCTCTGTCGCTCGCGCGAGAGCGAATGTGCGCGCGAAAGCGAGCGCGGCGAGATCGGGGCGCGTACCGAAAGCCCTCCAAGCACTTGACGTGACCTTGCTTTGTCACTGACCTGTCCTAGGCGGTGCCCGCGCTGGTGCCATAGCAACGCGCTCGCTCGTTCGCTCGCACACGTAACGCACACGCGTGTATATGCATGGCTCGCAGCGCTCGGCGGAGTCTCGCCGCTCGAGGGCGGCCACCCACTCGCGCGACTTGGACGACGACTCCGTCGTCGACGCGTCCGGTGCAACGGCACCTTAAATTTCGACATTTAGAAATAGCGCGCACGCGGGATGAGGGTTCGCGGCCGTGAGAAGCGCGCGAGAGAGGCACGAATGCCGAGTCGACCTCCCACAGCAAATCAAACAAAGAAAAGATAAAAGGTAGAACGAAGGAATATGATGCAACGAATGTGGATTTGATGCAACGTTACCTGATACGAAATACCTGAAAATCATTGCAAATTGTCAATTTTTGACACAGGACATATCTTTTGACGTTAAGACTACGGTGACCATCCGTTCTATATTACAGAGGACAGAATTTATTTTAGGTCTGTCCTTTAGATTTATTTTTTTCTTGAAAACTCACTTTATTTCTGAAAAGCCTGCAAAATTTTCTATATTTCAGTCTTTATCACCTTCGTATATTTTGCATAATGTTTAAATAAAGATGTGTTTCTTTTTTTATATATAATTATTTTAGTTTTCAAAATTTTACTTTTTTTCATATAAATATATGTATATTCAGGGAAAAAATATTAATATAATAATAAATTTACATTGCTTGTTTGTGGAAGAAGAGTAAGTGGCGGCGTCCTTTATCTTTCTCAAAGAGAGACAGAGAGAGAGAGAGAGAGAGAGAGAGAAATATGGTATTTCTCTTTGTCAAATCTAATTAATTAAGTATCCTAATGATTACATGTGAAGTTAAATATCTATAAAAGCCAAATCCGATTAAGATAAAATATAAATGTTATACATCGAACTTTCTATTCTCGTTTCATAGATATCCTCATTGTCGGGCGAGAATGTGAGATGGATCGATACGGGTAAATTGCATCTTACGAAGATAGTTCGCATGCACATCGTGCCTACGGGAGGTCAAATGCATCGGCCTCAACGTCGTGACAACGTTATGCAATCGAGAAAGATCGGTTTAATCAAGTGACATCGCGGGCCTGTCGATAGGAATTGTACCCCGAACGGGGTCGTCGTACGTTCAGGAACGTATCTTGGTCGGATTGTCGGGACGGAAATAACTCGCGAAGAAACGCGACTCATAAACTCCGTTGTGCGGCGCAATATTATCTCTTTCCCTTCTCTCAATGCGGACGAATCTCCGTTCAATCCTAACGCGCGAGTTTCATTCTTCGGCGCGACTTATCTCGTTAATCGTCGACGACGAATCGCGTGCCGAAAGCCAAACGAACCTGATTCTCGGCTCTCGTGACATTCGTGTAAATTTGTATAATGCACATTTGTCGATTTTTTAAAATTCTTATTCGAAGAATTTATTTTCTAAACTCGAACGTTATTCCTTCGAGAAAATTCAAGTTAAACAGAGATAGACTTCTATCTATGTAATTTAGGATTGTATAAAATTTTGTTGAAGACAAAGGAGGACTCGGCCTGAAGATCAGTCGTAATGTAAATTTTATCTAGAGATTTATATCGCATGGATATATACTGTCTTTCGTAATATTCTATTTTAGACACATATACCTTTTTTTAAGACAGAGTTATTTCTGATTATCGTGTTTTCGGGATCTGCACTTTTTTTCGCTGACGTTACACTGTAGCGTCCGTTGTAGAACTGCAGTTGCATCCAAAAATTTACGCGGCGCGTGACCGTGAATATCGTTTTATGGTTTATAAATCGTATTTTATGGCTTGCACGAAATACATTGACGTAATGTTATTTTTCGGCAAAACTTCGTTACCTATGCAAATTCGTGCCTGTAAATTCTGTTTGGCGGTCTGTGATAAAAGCCAAAAAAAAAAGGAATAAGAAAAACAGATGTGTTTATAAAAATGCATATACGAATGCATATTAATTCCAATTGTTATTTTTCTACGAGCAGTTTTTGTGAAATCATTTTGTGCGATGAATCATTCCTTGATGCGAGACGTAATGAACACGCTTATTTTCTGCAAACAATAGCAATTATGATCGCGCTTTCAATTTCGCTTTGTAATTTTGCTGAGCCAAATTATCACAACGCAACGAAAAAGATATGAAAATTATTTACGAATTTTTTGCTATTTTTTGCTTCTAAAACTAATTCTTTTGCTGTAGTCTTTAAAAAGTTACGAAAGGCTCGATAGCTTAATATCAAGTAACTTTTTAAAAAAGGAAACCAGGCAACAATACTTCGAGACTTTTGAGTATCGATTTAATACGCCTTTTTTTTAAAGAGTTTCAACTTTAATTGAAACATATTAATTGGTATACTTTGAACGCAACGCGTGCAAAATAAAATAAGTTGGCTGTTAGATTAATACACATTTAGTGGCTTTATTGCTTGGCACGTGTGAGATTTTCCGTCTCCAATTAGATCATATACTGTGTGATTGATTTATGAAAAGCGCGTAATTAAATTCGCAACGTCGACAGAAATTCCCGGTGGGAAATGATGCGAAATAATAACGCCACGTGCCGCGTGAAATATATGTTAAAAACAACCTTGCCGCTTAATGCGCGAGAGATTTTCCGCCCTTCAATTAGATTAGTATCGCGCGATTGATTTACGAAGGAAGTGTATTTAAAATTCGCAGAACCGGCGGAAAATGGCGCGAAGTAATCATCGGCACG
Organism: Tetramorium bicarinatum; assembly: GCA_928718305.1. Classification (NCBI taxonomy): domain Eukaryota; kingdom Metazoa; phylum Arthropoda; class Insecta; order Hymenoptera; family Formicidae; genus Tetramorium; species Tetramorium bicarinatum. The sequence continues at coordinate 4,861,331 of OV788319.1, read as the reverse complement.
TGTCGCGCTGGGCGGATAATGTCCGTAGTCTGTGTTTTGCCGTCGGGAATGGGTAAACAAAGCCACGCGTCGAACTAGATTATATCACGCCGACGATGACGATCTTGCGAAATCGTTAGAAACCGAAGTGGCACTCGCGCCAAATGATTTTCGCGTACGTACACGCGTACGGAGCGGATGCAACGTGATTCGACGTAAGTGACCTATTTTTATGTTTGGCAATGCGCAACTCGTCACTACGTCTCGCTGAATAGCATATCTCGCATAAGTAATCAATGATAGATAACGGGCATTGATAACTCGCCTCGATGTCGCCTCGCACATGCTTTGAATGGCGTAATTTTTTTTTTCTCTTTTGCGAAACTCGCAACGCAGATCGCGCGAACGTTTCGGGAAAACAAACAGGGTAATCTATCAATTACTTGGAATTAGCTTGAATGGGCGACTGATACGCGCGTTGCGGAATAATCGATTCGACCGGAAACACAAAGCCGGGGGAGTTGCGTCATTGCGAATTCAGGCCGATCGTCGTTGCCGGGATTAAATTTTTGGCGAAAAAACGACGTACTCGTTCCGGGAACGATTCGCCCAACCGTTACGAACGATCGTTTTCCCGTGCGCGCCGAAAACTGCGCAGTATTTGCGCAGCCCAATATTTTGTTCGCATAAGTTATATATACAGTGTGCAATATAGACGCGATCGCGTCGAGAGATGATATTGCAAAAAGAACAGGCTTAATTGGACGCCGGCCAAGACTGTGATGTTTTGCGTTAAAAACAAACGTTAAATATCTCGAAGCCACGTGTACTTTTTTTCCCGTTAATAAGCGTTGCGATAGTTAATGCAACTTAAAGAAGAGCTTTGTGACGTCGACGGGTCCAAGAATGCCGAGTACAAAGGATTCCGAAGCCAGGTGAACATTTCAGGAATGGCTTCCGAAAACTTTCGAAAACTATTTACGTTTACAATGTTTTACTAACATATTCTTCAATGAGAATATTCAGTACAGAGTACTTGTTTATGGAAGTTCTTATAAGATTATAAGATATTAAAGATCGATTTAGGATATTAATCTGACAAATATATCGATGTAATATCGAGGATTAGATTTCAATTCAATCAAAGATTCAATAAGCTTAAGGTTCAATAATCTTATCGTATCAGGAAGCCTAATATTAGGAAATGTATTAGGTTGGTGTGAAAAATTTGTCCCATTTGTCAAATAAAAAATGAAATGTTTACAGTCAAGTAAAATTTCCAGACTTTAGTGTTTGTTTCTTTGTTAAACAAATTATTTGTTTTCTTTTTTAAAAAATTCTCTGACTTCATATAAATTAAAATTTTTAATTTTCTATAAATCATAAATAAATTATAATTTTTTAGTTTTATATGGAATTTGATAGAAAAATGACTATCTACCGATATCTTAATAAGTGTTAGAATCAAAGGATATTTAAGCATTCGGCGTTCTCCTCAACGCACTGTTCGATAAAAATAAATCCCACATATATGTGATAAACATGCATATGATATCTATATATATTTTTAATTACTTGTACTCTCTTTCATTGGAAACGCGCTTGACTTTCAGTCCCGAGAGTGTCATCCGGTTTCGTCAGCGGACGGATGCGCCGCAAACAAAATATTCCACGAAGCCGCTCGCGATAGCGTGCGTGCGCGAGCGCGTCCGTCATAAAAATAAGTAGCGCCGCTGCACGAGCGTGCGTGACGCGAGTACGCAATGGCGAACGCTTTTTTTTCCTCGCCCCGCCGTACGATTTTTCGCGCAAGAACCGTGCCGAACACGTGTAGGCACTCCATTTCTTTCGTCTCGTTTATCCGTGAGCCTTAACCCTTTTCGCCCCCACCGAGTCCCCGTTGCGTTTATTTACGTGATAAATTTGGCCGAATGATATACAACTTTGTTACGCACTGACGTAAAAAACGATATTGAAATAGCGTCTTCTTTCGGATTCGATCGATTTCTTCGGGAGAATAAGTCTCGGCGTTTCTGGAGCTTTTCAGCTCCGCGTCGGCGGAGCTAAACCGTGAACTTGAGTCTTTCTGTTACTTTACATAATACTTATCTACGTTATCGCACGCCTCATCGAGCCAGCAGTTCGTAACGCATAAATTATCGCTCGGAGATCAGACGTCGCACCGAAGGAATCAAGCCTCGATCGTGCTTTCTTCGCGCTCGGCGTGGCGCATTGCATAACGCGCTCTCGTACGACGAGCGCTCGCGCCACCGCTTACACCGGGCTTTAACCACAGGGTTCCCTCTCGCCTCTCAATAGCGGATTCCAGAGGGAGGGAGAGGAACGAGCGGGTGAGGAGGAGCGGGTCTGTTTCCTCCTTCGCCTTCTCCCGGCCCGCCGACGCGCCGCCGCCGCCGCCGCCGGAGCGGGCTCGAGTGTGCTTTCGGCCGAGTGGCTGAATTTGTCCTGCATAGGGGGCATCGGGACATTACCCGGGTGACCTTGGCTGGTGCGGACCGCGACGCCCGACGCTGTTTGTGCATCGCCGCCCGAGCATTGCACCTTGCTCTATCATGCGAGAGAGCGATGTCTCGCTCGCGCGCACGCGCCGCCCTCTCTCTCTCTCTCTTTTTCTTTCTCTCTTTCTTTCGCTCTCACGCTCCGCCACGCGGCGGATTCGTTCCTTTCCTCTTTCTCCTCTTCGGCGAGTCTCACGTGAAACTGAGCGTAATCGACCGGTGAATCTCATCGCCACACGTTCGTCATAATTGATGTCGTTAATCAGACATCGAAACTCGTTGGAATGTGTGATTTCCACGTGGCCAGATTCCCTCGTTATCGGAGCAGGAAAACGATTCCCTCCGTATGTACGCTCGCGACTGTTGACGCGACGGAACGGGATAAACACGCGTCGTAATTGAAACGTCTAATTTGTTCCGTCACAGTCGCACTCGTCAGGGTCTCGCTCGATTAGGGTTCAATTCAGAAGGTTTTTCGTGTTTCTTGAATTTCTCTGTCCACCGCCGTTCTTCCGTAGCGCGGAAAATTGCGATCATTATCGTGTTACGCTTGATTGAAACATCGCGTCGAGAGATTACGACGAAGTCAAGGAAATTCTTTCTCTCCGCGGATCGTGTAGATTTTCCTTGAGTTTTCTATTTTTTATCGAGTTTTCTTTTTCTCTCTCTCTCTCTCTCTCTCTTTTTCTCTCTCTTCTCTTCTCTTCTCTTCTCTTTCCTCTCTTTACTTTCCTGCCAAGCCGTTAAAACTTCCACTCCCACGGTCGCCTCTGTTTATCGAGCGGGCGTGGGCAGTCCTCGGCGTCGCGGCTAGCAAATTCTCGATTACGACCGTCTTCCTCTCGCATCGCGTCGTTCCGGATTTTCGATGCGCTCATCCCCTCACCCGCCGCCCCACCCCGTTTCTCCCCCTCGGGCCGGCGATGGATGAAGAAATGTGGTTTCGGGTTAGCCCCCTCAACCGGTTTGGATGACTTCTTTTGACGCGCGCGCAAGGTGCGCGCGGGAACGAGCGCGCGCTAGAGGCGTTCTTCTCTAAGCAACACTTTGTGAGGTTCGTTAAGGCGACGCGTGTCTTATTTTACCCCCTTAAGTGGCCGCGTGAAAAAAAAAAGGAGGGCGAGAGGCGTCGCGCACGGGATTAAATATAAATGTCGGTGGAGCCGAGCGGATAATATAGGCGAAGGTCTCCGCTTTAGAAAAAATGCACTTTAGTCGACATCGCTCGCGCTCTCGATATAGACATTCGACGTTCGTCGCGAGCCTTGGTTCATACGCTCGAGATGCACGCATCGAGAGTTGCGTAAGAGAACGAAGTGCGAAGGGGGAACGAGATAGAGAGCACGAAGCGATCCCACATTTTACGGCTTATTAATTGGATTACGGGCGAGCGCATTGCATTCTGTCGAGAAGGAGGGGGAGAAATGTTGCTGGGTATCGGCGCGATTTCGTCACCGATACATTTGTTCGCCGTTTGCTCCCGACTGTGACTAACTGAGGCGCATATCCGGCGCTCGCTTGTCCGGCGGGTTATTAATTGGCGCGGTGGCGCGGGTTTCCTGATAACGGACGATTGGTTAACTGAGAAAACGACGGAAAACAATTAAACCGCCCGCGCGAGAAACGGCAACGAGGCGGTCGGTCGATCGATTGCGAGTAATCGTTCCGCGATTGCGCAACCGTCTGGCGCGAAATTCTTTCTGCGAATTTCAGCCGAGACTCGCTACGGTAATAATAGTCTTATATAGAGCGTTGCGGGATAAGATTAGAGGATTAAAAAGGAGAGACGCTACATTCTTTACACGCCTATCTTTTTCCCTCCGATTATTTGTTTGTTTATCAAAAGTATTTATTGTTAATTTTTTTTTATAAGATTTACGTTATCGCGGTGCTTATCGGCAAGTGCACGCGCACGCACGATTTATATTTATTATCGGGATTATCGAAACCAGACCTTGGCCAATGTCGTGCGGCGATGATATTGGCATTGACCTGTTACGCTTTTGCGCGTCTCGCGCGCGCGTTGGCTGCTCGATTGGCTCTCCTCTTATGTCATTCGTGTGAGGCTTTGTGAATATCGGGCTTCCTCTCGAGGAATTGAATAAAACAGGCCACGTGTTTCACGGCCATCCGACATGAGCGAATGAGCGCCGGCGATAACGCGATCGATACTCCTTTCGCGGCGCGCGAGACGCAATTTCGCTCTGCCTCTCTTTCTCTCTCTCTCTCTCTCTCTCTCCTGTTTTCGCGCTCTGCCACCATTACCTTCGCCATCGGATGGAGAGAGAAAGGCAGAGTCTCGTTTATTTTCGACCCCGTGAGGGACAGGCGTCGCGGCGCGGTGCGGCTCGGCACGTCGGCGATATGAGGTCGATATCGTTGTCGCGACAACGAACGATGCACTTCGGTGAAACGTACGGACGGCATTCCCCGAAAGTGAGATCACCGACACTTAAGCCTGACGGTCGTCGTGTCGTTCCCTTCGTGGTCATCGTTGTCATCGTTAATCATCGTTAATATTTGCATTTTATCTAGCTGAGAAAAAGCAGTATCCGAAAGATCAGATATGCCCATGTTAACCGAGCTGTTTTTTTAATTCAATTACTTCAACATCTGTATAAATATTTAGAGCCTTCGGAAAGGCATGACTCGATATTATATATTATAAAAAGTGTGTGCATACACATATTATTTTTTTCTTAAAAAAATAAAACGATGAAATATTAATAAACATTTTTATTATTTATTATATATGTATACAATAAATATTAACTAATAAGAGTATCAATATTTCATCGCCAATAATGTTTTTTTCGCCGATAATGTTTTTTTAAGAAAAACAGTATGTAAACATTTTCTGTTATAAGTATAAATAATTAAGATTAAAATAATCAAGACTTATCAACGCAAAAAGAAGAAGAGGAAAATAATTAAGTGAATTAATCTGTTACATATTAAGCATTGAAATTGTTTATTCGTGAATCGAAGATTACGGCACAGTAAACATGGGCAATTAAAAGATTAAAACTGTTTTAACATATATCGGGAGTTTAATATGTACAAATGTTATATAATTTCCAAGTGTATCGGATCGATAAGCCGGCAGGGTTCCGAAAGAAACACAATAAACACAATGTGTTATCCAAAAATTCTCACGGTATCATACGTTGAGAATTTTTTGTCTTTTTTTTTTTTTTCGTAACCGCTCGTCTTGGCTTTATATAACAATGACGTGTGCATTGTCTAAAAAAAAAAAAGCCGGGCGATAAAGAATTTCGCAGATTCGCCGAAAGACTGTTAATCGGCGTTAAATAAGGCGTGCGTAAGCGAGACAGAATTTCGCAAATGTTTACGCGCGTCTTAAGGTGATCAGGACGATGAACCCGCCGAGACGTTTGCGTCTTGTTTTTCGAGGTATGACATTGCAATCCATCTTGTGTCATATCGATGTGCCGCGTACGTGCGTGCATGCGTGTGCGCGCACATAACGAGAAGTAACGACGGTTGCAATAACGACGACGAGTCGACTTATGGCATCGTTCGATCAACTTGAGGGAATAATCAACGGAGATATGTTTTTCCTTGAAAAACAGTTGAGATACGAAATTCCCCGAAATCAAGTCGCAATATACGCAACCGCGACTTTTGCGGGAGGTGTGTTAACAGTCGAGTTTCACGCGCGATCGCGTGAAGATTCTCTTATCGCTGGCGGATCGACTGATTTCAGCACTCGACGGCAATCCGCCCGGATATGTCGCGTTTGATCGGATATGCACCGGTGCGCGACACGTGTAATTTTTTTTATCGCGCGTCATGTTTTTTTCCTATGTCGTAAAAATTAATCGTTGACAAATATTAGCCTCGTAATCAGTTAATGCACCGCGATTCTTAGAAAGGAACGAAAATGCCGATGCATCGCGCGGTATTTTAATGTCCGAGAGAGGGAGAGGGGAGAAAGAGAGCTCTGTAAACAACTGCAGTGCTCGCGAATTGAAAGGATTTAATTTAAAACTGAAAATAACAGAAGCTTGCTTTTCGAGAGTAACGCCTTTCCTCCGTTCTACGAATTCTCGGGGAGGTCGGTTGCTTTTCGACTTGTCACTTTAAGCCGCACGAGGTATGCTGGGGTCTTAAAAATTTTTCTCCGACTGTTCTCTCTCTCTCTCTCTCTCTCTCTCTCTCTCTCTCTCTCTCTCTCTTTCTCTGTCTTTCTCTGCGCTCGTAGAAATAGCTCATCCGCGGCCTTTGACTGCGATTGCACTTTCCTCGCAGGCGAAACGCATTCACCTCTCCCGTATGCGTCTCGTAATGTCTTTCCGCGGCGGTTCGTTCGTTCGTTCGTTCGTTCGTTCGTTCGTTTCGTTCACAAAACGAACGGAGACAGAAACGCCAAGGGTATTTATAAATATCGTGTTGCATCCTGTGCGTCGGACCTTCGCTTTTAGAGAAGGGAGGCGACCGGGTGGATGTTCCGCGCGCGGGGCGGCGACGATGGGAACGACGACACGTCGCGCATCGGCTCCGGGCTTATTCCAGGCTCATTCCAGACCTCGCATATGCAAGGTCATTCTGCGCCGCAGTCGCGCCTCGCCGTCATTTCTTCTCTCGCTCCTCGTTCCATCTCCCTCTGTAATATACGCGTTTGCGCAAACGTGATTCACGACGCTATTACCAATCATTTCGAAGAAGCGATCTCGATTGTACCGAACAACGGGCGCATTCGAGGTTCCAGATTAAGCCATAAAATTTTACGGCAGACATTTTAAATGTGACGACCTTCGGAATTATAAGACATTATTTTTAATTAAAAATAATTATTATAAATGTACGACATTTAATTATTATTTCATTAATTATAACGAAAAGTATAAATTATTATTACATTAGATATAACACAATGAGAAATTTATTCTATTAAATTATTGAATTGCGTTATAAAGTCCACTTTATTTGCGTTTGAGTTTAAAAAAAATTTTATCGAAATCACGTAAGGTTCATAATTTTATCTGCGGACGAAGATACCTACACATTTCCCTCGCATAATTGTTAATTGCGATTCCTCGAAAGCTTCTGGAACGTTTTTCCCGCGAGCTTGTCTCGCACTGCCCCGGTTTTTGCTCGCGTATTTATCGCGCCCATCGCTGTTGCGTGCGTGCATACTGTGCGTGCGTGCATGCGTGCGTACATACGTTCGCACACTCGGACGCGCCCTAACCCACCTACGTGCGTTTGCAGGCCCTACCGAGCACCGAGAATGCGACGATTATGCAATCGTGGTCGCGGCGCAATCGGGGCGATGCCGGCGGTCTTATTTGTCCGAGGCTCGAGAGCCATATCGATTCTCTCCACACTTCGAAAATCATCGCGTTTCGACGCCGCTGCACGCTCGAATGCGCGCACCCGACCGCCTGAATCCCGCGTACGCGAGAATCTCCCCGCGGATTTATTTCATATTTATTCCCGGGTCTCGCCGCAGCCGTAAATCTGCTTAAAGGGATCTCGGGCGACTTAGACCGTTCGCAGGATCGCGCGAGGCATGAAGTCCCGTTCGAATGAAAAATGCTGTTAATTCCACCTCGCGTAATCGTCGCCGCGTCTTCCGTAATCCCTGCTGATGTGCGATTTGCATTCTTATTGAAAGTGCAGCAACCGCTTAGCTCCGCCGCGCTGACTGCCAACCTCGAAGCGCTCTCGAACGTTTCGCTTTGGGCGGGAAAGACGTAGAACGAGCAATCAGTAAATAGTTTCTTTAATATTAATATATGTTTCAGCGCTTTCCTTAAACATTAATATATATTTATACTTGTGCATATATTGAGGTAAGGCATCGATAGGCAGCGCGTTTCTCAGGTCGCCGCGGGCGGGTTTCTCTCTATCTGTCTCTCTCTCTCTCTCTACCGTTGAAAATCCGCTCCACCGCGCACGGATTCTTGCCTGTCGCTTTACTTAATGCGACGGAATGCACTTGAATGCCCGGTGCTAAACTGACTCTTTTCAAGGCTCGTTATGTAAGGCGGGGCCCCTCTCCGCCGCGCCGCGCGCTGTCGCGTAGAAATTTCGTCGAAGTTTCGGCGGTCGAGACGCCTAATGACCGTGGCTCATCGACCTAGACGCATACGCAAGGTCATGCGGCCACTGCTCCAATGGTATTATAACCTCAACCTTCTCTCCCTGCCGCAGCCTCCCCCCGGCGTTCCTCCGCGCCGCCGCGCCGCGCCGCGACGGCGGCACCCTTCCTTCCGTCCTGCTCGCCTTCTGTTGCCCCCGCTCGTCCTGCGCGCGAGCGTGTTCGAGCGCGCCCTAACCGCCTACCTTCTCTCTTCCCCTCTTCCTCCCCTGTCGCCCACCCTTTTTTTCTTTTTTTATCACTCGACATCAACGCGGTGCGTTCGACAAAGTTGCGCTCGCCACGTATTACATCCAACAATCCCGTAATATTTATTCTCTTTCACTTTTAGAATGTATTTTAATACTCAATATACTATGTACTTAATTGACGATCGTTTTATAAAATAAAACAAAAAAAGATGCAGAAAAATTTATTCCGGAAGAATATCGATTCGTTTGTTACTTAAATTTGTGTTTGATACTTTCTATTTTTAATCCAATCAATTCGATGTAAATTCGTGTATTTAATTATACATTATCCACGGTTCAAAGCGCATGTCGCTCCGTTTTCTGAGAATCTTTTAAATGCACATAAAACAAGTGACACTGCACACCGACAATGGATAATTGGAATAACATTAAACTTGATTTGCAGTTACAATTGAGTGGCCTTTTAATAATTAGGCGTTCAATTATGCGGAACAATTTAATTCAAGGAAAGTGCAATCTTTCCGTTTGTTCGATAAACATACGCTTCAGCGCGGATAGTGTTCGAAAGAAGCCACCTACATAGCCGGGGCTGGAATGCGTTTGCGAGCCGCGTGACGAGTAAGGGGAATGCAACTGATTATGCAACTAGTTGCACTGCTAGGTTCTTGTGTCACAGAGGGACGCTGCTGCAGGCCCGCACGCCGCATCGCGTCGATGCACTTTTGCGGGTGGCCGAGCTCTCGCTCTTTTTTTTCCCCCTCCCTTGCCTAATCGTCGCTTAATAATGTTACCGTTAGATCGTCGTCGTCTAACGCAACGGCAGGTAATCAGAATCATGGCGGTGTCGTGTTAATTCGCAGTCGCTTTTGCTGCAATTTATCCAGTGATTAAACAAAAATCTCGAAATTAATAAAACAATTGCTGAATTTAGATGTAAAAGATATGTAAAGGATAAAAAATGATTTTTTTTACATGGTACACTGAAAAAAATTCTGGTTAAAAACAGACGAGTCAGAAAATCTTGTAGGATTGATCAAATATTTTGGTTATTATAATAGAACTCGATACTTTATGACTTGTAATATTTACCAGAATTTCTATTATAATTATAATTGAATATAATAGAATAGAAAAATATAATAGAATATCGTATAATAACCAAAATATTTGATCAATCCTACAAGATTTTTCTGACTCGTCCGTTTTTAACCAGAATTTTTTTCAGTGCAAGTCTAAATTCGATTTTGCAGTTTGTTATCAGAAATGTACGATGTCACGATGTGTATAAACGGGAAAAATCCATGCATTCCGGATATGCGGACGTTTGCGTGTTATTGATTTGTATATTTAAATGCGATAACGCGAAATATCGGCACGTGAATCTCCGGCGAGAGTAGTCGGACATGTCGCGAGTGATGTAACCAGTTTCTAGGCTTTCGTGTCATCCGTTGTCGGCTGTCATGGGAAAATACAGCGACACACGCTCCCCGGCCGGGGAGTACGTAATGTCGTAGCCGTCGGTGAATCACTCGATTTCACGCCGGTCTGTAATATATCGGGTGTATATACCGCCTTTATGCCTGTCACTCGCGCCGAGGCGAGATGCGGTCTTAATCGATAACCCTGCCGTACCTGTCGTTGCGACGCACGTTGCACCTCGTCGTCGCTTTACGATCCTCCCGATCGAATCGTCCGCCTTTATGCTGTTCCTCCTAACGGGAAACGACCGGCCGTTCGCGTTGAATTAATCTATTCGTTAACGGAAACGATTAATTCCCTGAACGCTTTTTGCAGTTATTTAATTCTCATCCGCGTTTATTCGATGTTTATTAATACATTACATATTTACTGTTATATTAAGCTTATTTATGTTTTATATATATTTATATATCGATTCTCTTTTGTTAATTATATACTTAAGATATGCGCATCTTGTTGGCTGCTATTTTAAATGTATTTTTTTTCTGTATTTACAGGTGCAGAGAATTGCCGTTAGCAGCTTCGGTGAGTCTTTATGATGCATCACGCGCGAATGAATGCGCATAGCGGAGTTGCTAAAAGTGCACGTGCTCGTCCTTTCGCGCTCTGTGTTTGGAAACATCTCCGTCCGTGAGTTAAAATATCAGGATGAATGCCTCGTCGAATTAATTAATCAAACTGGACGCGCAACCGATGCCAAATTACGCATCCGCTATGCGATTCTGGCGCAACAATATTCGACAAAGTCTCTCTTTCCCTCTTTTTTCTATTAACAACGAGAACGTCGTTGCCCTTGAATGAGCGGAGTGCAGTCGATCTCTCTCACGAAGCGAGCCTATAAGGCCCGCAGGCTCGCGCGCGGCGGTCGGAATACCGAAACTCGATTAACCTACCGAAACATCTGCTCGCTGTTCGAAAGCAACAAACATTCGACTATTAATAGTCGGTGCAACTTAAGCCGACCTTGATTTTAACGTGTGTCGCGCACACGTGCTTGCTCCAACCCTTTCGTTGTTCGCAGGTATCGCATACTCGTTGATCAAGTCGTCACTAAATGATCTTCCATTCGCATTAAATGAAGATATTATGTTCATGTCAATATGTTGACATTGTCATTTTTAAGCATGATTAATTAAGAAACATCTGATAATCATGATGCAATAATTATAATCACGACGCAATAATTATAATCACGACGCACAGTTAAGCGGATGTTATGAGAGGCAGTAAAGAAAACAGGAAGTCTGAAAAGTTTCTTTTGATTTTTTTTATTATTATCATAGGGTCATTATTCATAAATTAATATTAGGGTAGACCGAGGCGAATCGGATCAAAGTAAGAACTGAGATCGTGTTTGTTACATTCATCAATGTCTAACCATGTAAAATACAAGTAACTATTATTTGTATTTTACATGGTTAGATATGTTAATGAATGTAACAAATACGATCTCAATTCTTATTTTGATCCGATTCGCCTCGATCTATCCTATCATAATAATAAAAAAAAAATCAAAAGAAACTTTCCAGACTTCCTGTTTTCTTTACTTCATCTCCTAACATCCGCTTAATTGTGCGTCGTGATTATAATTATCGCATCACGATTTTTAGAAGGTCAAGCTGTAAGCAGTTTGACTTTCTGAAAATTTCAAATTAAATTTAAATTCCCGTTATTATAAAGTAATAACACTTATATTACTATTCTTCTGGAAAGTATTACTATGTTTTAAACTATTCCTGGAAAATTTAACGAAAAGGTTCTTCACCTCGAAAATCACTTGCAAAGCAATTTTTGTCACACGGAAATAAGATGTCGATGTTAGGGACGAAAGGATCGATTTGCTTTTCGAATCTACGTCAGACTCACCTCGAGTCCTCGCGCACGCATTCCAAAATATCATGAAAGATGTTAAGAGCCGATACCCTAGGAAATCATATCGCCCCCGAATCGAGCGACGACGACGACGACGACGACCAGAGCAGGCGAGGCGCGGCGTGGCGCGCCTCCATCGAGCGCTCGCTTGCCGCCGTCGATGGGTGGTTTGTGGGGCGGCGGGGCGACGAAGGGGAGGCGGCAGCGGACGCCCTTGAGCGACGGGCAATGCACCGTGCGAGGTTCAAGGCAGAACGGCGGTTGCCGTCGCGCCGCCACCGCCGCCGCCGCCGCCGCCGCCAGACCCCTTCTCACCCTTCGCCGCTCCCCTTATCCGGGCACCCCACCTCCGCTCGTTGCACTCCCTCCATGTCGTATCGCCTGATGACTCGGTGCAGCATGCAACTCTCTCTTTCTCTCTCTGCGCCCCTCTATCTGGCTCCGCCGTGTCGCTCCCTTTCTCCTTTCCCTTCACCTCCCCTTTCTCGCCATCCTGAGTCCTCCGAGGACGCGCCATCGTGGCGGATCTTGACCTATTTTTGCGGGGGTGGGAGGGATCCGAGGGGTAGGTGGAGCGCCGCTGCTTTTCTTCGCGTTGTCGAAACTTCAAACTGGAAGTTTTATGGTGAAAAGAAGGTGAACGCGAGTGAACCCTGAAACAACGGAAGTTCATTGTTCATTGAGGGTGAATTTGAATTGAATATTATGAATCGAGGTATTAATACGCACACCGGCGCAGACTAATGGTATACTACAGCAATAAGAAAATACATGCTATTAATTAACAGCATAATGGTTAATAAACGTAATAATGCAACAGTATAGTATTGTAATAATAATCAAGCAGTATGTATGTATTACTGTATATTAATTCATTATATCAATATTAATACATATTTATAGTAATTATATCAAGGATATAATTACTATTAACACATTTAATATTATTCTATTTATATAATATTGGAATCTTAAATTAATTTGAACTTGTTAGTCGATTTAATAATACTTTCATTAAAACAGCAACACGATTTGACTTAACGTACCGTAAATTATTGCAAATGCATTCGCGCGTGTGCTTGGAATGCCGTTCTCGAATGCCGAATGCCATTTTTTCCTTTCACGAATTTTGTAAACCTTCGTAAACCTTGTAAGAATCCAGATGACGATGTTTAGACTTTCGGCCCGTCGCATCTGCTTCTGATACTGTGCTTGATCAGAGACACCCTGTATACACGGTTGAAGGTTACGCACGGAGGGGAAACGAATGGTCGGATGGAATGCGTGTGGAACTGGAGGAAAGGGTGGTGAGGAAGGGGGGTGGGGGTGGAGGAAATCTACGACCGTCCGCGCGTGTGTTCCCGCGGTCGCACATCTCTCCCTCTTTTGTTTCGCGTTCGCAACGGACTTTTAGTCACGATCATCTGGAAAATTGTGAAACGATCCCCCTTCCGCCCTCTTCCCCTCCTGCAATTTACACTTGCGGATCTTGCGCCGTCGTGACTCATTTTTTTTTGCTTCACCTGAAATGTAAACGGACGACACTGTAATTTATGACACTTGCACTTAAGATGTAATGATTTCTATCTTATTTTTAATATCGTGTTTCTCTGCATTTTGTCAACTGACGTTACACCCGTAAAATTGATATTCCTTAATTCCTGTAATCGCGACTGTTTTAAAACATAACAAAGAGAAGGCTTCTAGGTATCATTTTGCTGTTTTGAGAAATCGTTTGGAATCCCGAGGGGATCAGGAATTTATTACTAAAAATTCACGTTTTCCGAGGTCTGCGAAAATCTCCCAAAATCTCGTACGTGCGTCACTCGCCGAGCGTTGCACCGAACGATTCAACATGCAGTTCACGTGGCGGTATCTCGGGTAAACATTTTTCTTTCGAGGCCTATATCTTTTGAAGATTCGTGCTCGCGCGTCAAATATTATATATTTAATTCTGTCGCGGCGTATCGTTCGACAAACAATGACGCTGGTTAGATGTAGTCGAAATAGGGGATTCCGTCACGTTGCAGCAATGTGACCGGGGATGAGGCCTCTGCACAGGTCGCCGACTCACGTTTTCCGTGTAATCCCGCCTTAAAATAGAACGATTATTCGAACTCTCCCTCCGCGGCTTCGGGCCGCGTCGCGCGGAGTCGCGCACTCAGATTTATATCCCGAGTTATGATCCCTCTCGAACAATGAATAACACAGAGAATAACCGGCAAACAAATCCATATTTCGCATGCTGGCAGATAAGCGAGTTGGGACGGGTCGCAATTAACATTAAACGGAATTGGAATTAAAAATCTCAGTTTGAAATGCAAATTAGAATTTAAAATCTCAATTTTAATTTCAAAACGGTCGAAAAACAACAAGATGGCAAAATTGCGATCATTGTACTGAAAAGAAATTCTGGTTAGAAACGGATCAGAAAATCTTGTAGGATTGATCAAATATTCGGGTTATTATAACAGGAATTCTGGTTATTATAAATTATAAATTATTGAGTTCTATTATAATAACCAGTATTTCTGATTCGTCGGTTTTTAACCAGAATTTTTTTTTTCATTGTGAGAGCAGTTTCAGTAAAAGAACTAGCAGAGTAAAAACAGAATTTCTTCGCTTCTTTTAAAAATTGCAATTTGTCATTATTATTATGTTTACATGTGATGAGAGTGTTCTCGTCAACCTCACTCAGTTAGCTTTGCAATGTCAGGAATTAAACTAAAAAGTTTTCCCTGCAATCTCATAACATCGCGATTCATCGTAGTTTTTCGATTCTTTTATCGCATTTTTTTCTGGATGCATTTCCAAACAAGAGATTCATATTTTTCATAGAGCAGTGGAAAAATATCTCGCGGTCGGGAATTCGTCATCGAAATTTCTGGAAGGCAGGCGAAGCCTACGATGAAGGAGAGAGAAAGAAAGAGAGGGAGATAGAGCGCATTGGCCCGGGGCGTCCGGTCTATGACTCAGGAATGACCCTCGTTGAACCGAGAGCGCGGCGCAGCCCAAATGCACCGCGGAGAACAGACGTCTTTCGGCCGAAGGCGAAATTCACGACGCGCGCGTTTTTAGCTCCGTCAAACCTGAAAATATCGCGCGCGCCCGTCGACGCGGTTGGCGTCGCGAGAAAAATTCGCGGGATCTCGTCTCTCTCTCTCTCTCTCTCTCTCTCTCTCTGGCGTTAACGCGCCAAACGAGAAAATCCGATTCGCGTACCGATGATGAATCCCTCGCCACAACGGGATGGGAGAGAGAGAGAAAGAGAGAAAGCTAACGGTGGAGAGACGGAAAGAACGTGTCGCGATCGGCGAACGTCATCGTTACATTTAAAATATGCCGGTTACTCCTGTTTGCGATAATTCGCGAAATTAATGTTGTTTGAATAAAATTCGATTAAATCGTGCCACGGCGATTAATTGGAGCGTGACGACAAAACGTGTTTTTCGACGCTCGTCATGTTTACGTTATTTAATATGTGCATGCATAAGCCTTAAGAATAAATCTCGATCGACGTTCAACGACCGATTCATGGCGATGTGACGACGAGGACGCGGCGTTTTATCGCACTTTTTGTTTGTTCTCTCCGCCGTTTTTACCGTTTTTTGCGCCTTTGTGCTCCGCGCATCGAACATCGGGTCGTTCAACGCTCGCGAATGTGTACACGCGAATTTTGCAACGCCCGTCGCGCGCAATCTGCCATGATTTATTTCGCGATTGCAATTAATAAACCCCGCTGCAGCGATCGCGCCGATCTTATCGCTTCCCCTTTTTATCTGTTTATCCCAAGTGACATCAAGACTTACTACATCTGTAATCGGTCGATCATGTCACGATTGTCGCTTTCGCCTTCGGATTTTCCTCTTTTCTTTCTTTATGCTCAACTCGACGATAAACACATCTTACACGCTCGCCAATGTCCAGTGATTTTTTTATCATGCTATTTTCGCGCGTTACACGCGATAGGAGGAAAAATGGTCAGAAAAATGTGCGAATTCACGTTGCGCACGGCGCATAAAATTACGATAAACTGTCTTAAGCGTTTAATTATTCAAATCGGACGCGTACATGGAATAATTTTCCGATCGCACATTTATATACGTACAAGTAAACTCTTTTCCGTCGTGTAGCAAGGTGTCGAAAGTAATTCGTATAATAGCGCCACGTCGTTTTTTACAAGAGTTGGCACTCGATTTAGCATTCGCGAAATTAAACGATCGCCGAAGGCGGCCGAGGCCCGCTCGCGCGCTTGTCTAAAGTTCATATTTTTAAACCGGGCTTTCTTTATGCTTCCTCTGCTGCCTCTCGTTTCGCGACGTTTCCAGCAGCAACATTTAAATGCCAATCGGTGGTGCGTTGCCCCGCCCGTAGCGCAACTAAACTTGACTCTTTGCTCCTGTGGCCGCAACAGTCGACCGCACAGTCATTTCCGGCCGTTCAGACATTTTTCCCGAAATTTCAATGTGCAACGCGAGTTCAGTCATCGACCTCTCCTCGCGCATTTCGCACACGCGTGCGCGCGCGCGCGCTCTCGCGTGCATACGTACGCGCGTGCTCGCTATGCATGATAACTGCCGCGGCAAGCTGCACTTGCATCGCGCTCGAGTTCGTTGCGGATATACTCATATGTTTGCTGTTGCGTCACGGGATGTTTGCCCGTTCACTTATCCACGTGCGTCTTTATCCTCGTTCTTTCCTCGGGCCACGCAGCAGCAGGCGCATCTGAACGCGTAGCACCGCACGTCGTCGATCAATACCCGAAACTCACACCGCCTCTCACTCTCGCTGCGCCGATTAATAGCTCATTTCGTGTTTTCGTTATTTTCTCACTTTTATTATTTTGTTGTTTTTATTTCTACTTCATTATTTAAGTATATTCAAAAATTAATATATAGCATTTATTTATATATAGCATTATAAATTAGAAGAAAAAATTAGGATTAGATAACCTATTATTCTAATGAAATTATATATTTAGAAATTAAATGTTTATAACATTAAATTTAAGTATTTTGGCGGTATATAAATATATTAGAGGAATAAAATAAATCGCGTCGAATTTATAACCATTATTTCGGTGAATTGAAATTAATTTGACTGATTTTAAACAATTCTCATGGAATTATTTTGGGGTTGGTGATATCGAGAGCTTTTCGTTTCCAATCTATTTATGTCTATCTATTTTTTATTTCAGGATTTATATCCTAAAATGTATAATATAATATATAATTTAAAGAATATTTTAAAGGATAAAATGAAATCGTGCAACTCGAATTTCTCAGGATACATTTGAAGAAATAGCAAACCGCAGGGCAACTTGATGATCGCGATCTGGTCGTTCCTCCGTCGAGGATATGAGCGATAAAGCGCGCGCGATGTAATCCCGCCCGTAATACCGGATCTCCTCGAACGGTCGGAATTGTTAAGTGTCGACTAATGCCAAAGAAGTCTTATTACTCGAGCGAGAGCGCAGGGGAGGCCGTTAATTCTCGCGCTTTGACATTAGCGGCGCGCTTCTTTCCTCGCGCGCGCGCTTTATTTCGCGACCGGTAAGCCGTAAAATGCGCCTGAAGCACCCCGTCCCGAGCCCGAGCCGCCGTGCATATACCGCCGGAAGATTAATGGCTTCATCTCTCTGCGAGAAACACCGCGAAGACACCCGCCGTCGTGATCAATGCGCGTCGCGAAGCGCATTGCGCGCGCGTCGCGCCGATCGGCCGTGTTTTTTTGGACCGCGGCGCTCGGCGGAGAGATCGATGTTCTCGGATGAGCTTACGAAGCCGTGATCGGGTCAGTCACGCCACCGCGGTGGCGCGGCTCGAGTATACGCGCATCGTTTATTTCCAATGCGCCCCAAGTCATGCGCGAGATCGAAACACAATGGCTGTTTCGCGTGTCGGATTCCGCTCGCTAAACGCGGCGAACGATTTCGCCGCGGCCGTGTTCCGGAGAGCCATAAATAATCCCGGCTGTTGCGCGTGGATTCATGTAAATCAACGATCTCTCCGGCGATCGGCGCCTCGCCTCGCCCGGGATCGTCGTGCGAGCGAGAATCGCACGCGCGCGCGCGCGCGTTTTCGACAAGATCCAAGCACACGGGATGGGAAGGCGCGAGGGAAGGAGGGCGAGGGAGACGCGGGGAGGAGATGGACACGGAGACTCAATAGGTGACCTTGGCAGGCAGAGTCCTTTAAGAGAGCCGAATGGTCAACGTTCCGGGGACCTTCGGAGTCTCGTAGTCACGGACGGCCAAACTGCATCCAGACGCTCCCAATAAAGCTCGCTCGCTCGCTCCCGCGCTCGCGCTCGCTTGTACGCCTGCATCTGCGAGCCTCGTTCGCTCCCATGCATCTCGCGCTCGCTCCGACTCTCTCCCGCGCTCTTGCCCATACCCGGGCTTCGGCGTGATACCTTCCCTCTCCGACCCGCTTCGCCTCTCCCCGCGCCGAGGGAGAAAGAAACTAAATCCGGATCCTTGCGAATCCGAAGAATTCTTTCTTCGGCGTTCGCAAATCCACGGGGCGGACAGCAGCTCGTTTCGCCCGTCACGCGCGCGCCTTCGCAAGAAAATTCACGCGGCCGACCGATGACGTGAATCGGTGTGTAACTACCACTCGTTAACCCTTTCTGGGCGTATGCTCTCAGACTGCAATGCCGTTGTCGTAGTATTTCTTTTTCCTCGTTTTACTTACAATTAGTTTCAAGATCAGGTTAACGTTGTACAAGAGAAGAACGAGAAACATGAAATGATTATTCGATAAACGGATTAATGATTAGGTTATTAGTATTGTAAAAAGAAGAAAACCCTGTGTCTAGCATTCTAGTAGCAATATTTCTAGAACATAATAGATCTTGCGGTGACCACCAAGAGTTAATAATAGATAACACAATTAATAAAAAGCGTGGCATTACGAATCTAGATCTAAATCATGAAGGATATATTTCAAGTTTTTTAGGTCATTAATAAATAAATATATAAATAGATATGCCGATTATAACGATTATAAATACGTATATAAATATGTATAGAATATTATATTAAAATAAATATTAAAATATATATTTTTGATTGAAAGAAAAAGATTATAAAAGTCTGTTGAAAACGTTTCTTGATTGATTTATTGACCCAGTTTTGCAATTTAGATTTTTTAAACATAGATTTTATTCTGTATCGTACTATTTTCCTCTTTTTCTTTTGACTATAAATTAGCAAATAGATAAGCAAAAACTGTTCTATTAGGCATAATGAATACAGGTATGTGATTGTGAGTAATTTAAATTAATTCTCTCAAGAAATTGCACGCAACGATTGATTAACGCCTCTTTTTATTGCCGATGTTTATTTCTTACATTTGTTAAAAGTAACTGCAAACAGGAAATTTCCATCGTTAATACACGTATTACTCATGAATCATATTTAAGCAACGATTAATTTTGTATTCGGGTCAACTTTGCACAAATTATTTTCGCCAAATTCACCATTGTGCCAATCGTAATTACATACATTTTCCTCGTGAATAAAAGCCGTGCGTCTCGCGAACGTTAATTATGTACACGCAAATTTCCGCCCGCACATCCTGTCTACCCTCACGTTTGCTGTCCAAATCCAGCGTTACAAAGGCGAGTAAAAAAGAAGATTGGGAAAGTGGTATTAAATATTTTGCACTTTCGTTTAAATAATAATGCATTAAAAGGCTGGAATCATCATCACTTTTGCATAATCGTCGCGAAGAGAAAAGAAAAGATCGCCATGTATCCGATAAATTAATTTAATTACGTACGTTCAAGTACGCCTACGTTTAACGAGGAAAAATGAAATAATTGATATGATAATGACGTTTCGCGGTTCCGCCGGGAAATGTGACAGCTGATAAATTATCGAGGGCGCTTACATTGAGAAGTTATACATGATTCTCATTGCTTATTGACTTTAATGGCCGCGGTTTAAATCCGCGATCGGCTAATTAGACTTTCTATGCCCATTAAATTCACGGCGAATCCGCTTCAACGCGTCGAGCCGGCCGCGAATTGTGCGACGAATGTCAATAAATTCCGAATCATTCATTGCAAATTGCGCACTCGGACGTTCGAGAAGTAAAGATATATTTTTAAGCAGGTCGATGACTTTCATTCAAACAGGCAATGACTAGAAACAATTCAATCGTATGTTTGACGAATATTTTGGAGTGAATTCTTGTTTAGCAATAGCTCTAAAGAACATGAATCGATTTATTGTTAGTTATATAAATTTCTGGCCTCTTTTCTTAACGCATGACATGCGTGATTTCCCTAGTAGGTTATTATTAGCAATAATTGCAGATATATTGGCAATGCAGATTGTTTTGATCAATGTTGTTGCTGATACTTTGCACTTAGCAGCTGCGATGATTCCATCTCGCCTTCCGTCCTTGAGTGGTTTTTTTTTCTTTGTCTTTTTTTTTTTCACGAATGCAGGCTCGATCAGAATCGAGCCCAACGTGCGATGCGCCACGGCGGTTGTCCTCGAAAAGGAGATGCAATAAAGATAATGTATGTATTTCCATTCGTGACAGTGACGTCAGTTTCGATTGCGCGCTCGCGCGTGCAGTAATGATCGCCGCGTGTCCTCGCGTTATCGTTCTACACCTGTCGAACTTCCCGGGCGAATCTCTTAATTTCCCGATCTTTCGCGGACGTTTGTGTACTTCAACGGCGGAACGGCACCAATCGCGGGTCCGCGGTTCATTACTTCGAAGCGCACGTAATTAACGAGCAGAGAGAAAAATATTTTCTCAATTATCCGGAGATGGGGACGGGAGAGGGGTTATCCCAGGCCGCGAGACGTTTCGTAAACGCGCGTAACGACTCGCGTCAAACGCCCTTGTATCGCCGCGGCAAACAAAGAGTACGATAGCTCGGCGCTCGTGGGGAAGTGCAAATAGACGAAGATAAACCCCGTCGGTTCTCGTTTCGCAAATTCGCGCGGCGGCGGCGAGGGCGGGACGGGAGCGCGATTGGAACGAATTGTGTAACGATCGCCAACGGGCGATCGCGTTATCGCGGCGGCGAGGGCGGCACAATAATCCGGATCCGCGATCATCGGCCGGTCGAAGGCGAACCTCGCGATCGATGCTCGCGCTATTTTCGCGCGGTGTCCGTGCCGCGGGCGAGGGGGGGCGAGGGTGGAGAAAAAAAAGGAGAGAAACGGACCCTATGGCCCGTCGGACACTTTGTTTATCTACGTGGCCGTTGCAGAAAGGCCTGGCTGCAGTTGGCCGCGGCGGTAATAGCCGAAGGCCAAGTCAAACGCGAGTCGATGACTCCTTTCTTTCTGGTCTCTCTCTCAACTGGCCGCGGCGACGACGACGACGACGACGATGGCGGCGGCGGCGGCGGTGTGCTATACGGATCAATTCAGGGTCGTAACGATCCACCTCGCGCCTCCGCCGCGTCGTCTTTTTCTCAAGCGGCAGCGCCGGGGTAGGGGCACGATCTCAGGGTCGCGTTTTCGCGGGATGATGAGAGCGGGAGGAAGAGGCGGTGGAGAAGGCGGCTGTAAAATATTTCGAGCCAAGGAAAGCCAGCCGCGCATTTAGCCAGCCTTCTCGGTGATCCTTTCCTAATTTTTAAATCCTCCCGACGACGAGAAACGCGGTCGCGTTTATCCGGCCTGCAACGAGTTCGCTTTGCGGAATAATTCTTCGAGAAATTTGTAATCTCAAGCCGCTTCCTCTTGTCTCCTCTCGAGCCCGATTTGCTCTTGGCGTCCAGCGAAATGTCCGTGTCGACGGTAGTTCTGTTTGTCAATCGTCATTTTCGCGGATAGCTCGCCTATGGCGACTTTGCGTACGTGCCGGGACATGCGAATGCACTTATCCCCAAGATAGAAATGTCGAACGACGACTCGCCGATTACCTCGCGCACGTTTTTGACGCTCGCTGTTAGGCGAGCGATAAGAGGAACGTCGGGAGAAAGTATTTCGCTCGATCGGCGCGCATTGCCACGGCCGTCCTCCACGTTGCACACGAGTCGCTTAATGATGTCGTTGACTCGTGCGACCGACTCGCGCGCGCGCGCGCTGGCGCGCACAAGGCAACCGTATCGCAAAACTGCCCGCCCGGACCGGATACGCTCCCGGAATAAATTATTCGGCGCCGTCGTTTCGAACGAGGCGGTCAGGTGCGATACATGCTAACGAATATGAATACAAAATCGCGACGCCACGCGCAAACTGTGCGCCGAGTAGATTTTCGACGTAGTGCAGAAAATCGAACCAACGAGATTGACATCAAGGCGACAATAAATCGCTTTATTTTGATAATTGCAGGAAATGCATTAAAATACAATATTTCAAAAGAATAAACACTAGATACAATGAGTTATAAAATCACATTGAGATAATATAAGTATTTATATTTTCTGGTGCATGAAAAATTATAATTTCTGAAAAAATTGGGATTTTTATTTAAATTTGTGAAGCTATAATAAAAATAGTCTTTCCTATTTGCGGTCTTTGAGCACAGTTTCGTCGATTACGAATTTATCGTTTATCGTGTCGCGCCTAAATGCGTACTCCGGAAAAAAAGAAATGCAGCGTACACCCACGACGATCGTGGCTCTTTCGTGGTGGGCCCCAGTTAGAGCTATCGCGGGCTCGCTCCGTGGCTCGGTCGGTGGGGCACGGGGAGCTTTCTGTGGCATCTCACGGTGAGGCTGGGGGGGGACACGGCCGTAGCGGGGAACGAGCCGGCGGAGTAGGGGAGCGGGTCGGTGCAGCGCAGCGGCAGCAACGATGCAATTAGGCGAGTTATGCAGAATGACGTCACACTTCGGTCCGGGGTAACTGTGCTGAGTCAAGGACAGCCTGCCCAAGGCCCTGCCGAGCGACCCCTCCCTCCCTCACGCCTTCCCTTTTGCCCATCGCGTGGAAACCCGCTCCTCTCGTCGCCTCGCGTGAATCTCTCTCTTTCTCTCGCGCCATCCGCCGTCGTTTTCTCTCTCTCTTCTTTTCTCTCTCTCTCTCTCTCTTCTCTTTCCCCGAGATCATTCCACGGCCTCGTTCGCTCTCGCGGGCCTCGTTGGTCTTCTTTGTTGTCCACGAACAAAGTGCATTGTCGTTAAGTTAAGTCACGCCCGATCGAACGACCGTCGCAGACGAGATAGCGAAGAAAGGCGGAGGAAACCGCAGCCGGTCAATCGACGTAATCGCGGGCTTGATATTAGGGGGATTTGTCATTCGCTGTGTTTTCTCGTGGTCTAGAATGGCTCCGACGACACGCGTTTCTCTCGAAAGAACGGAGATGTCTGCTTCCTCCGATGTTATTGTCCCTCTAACTGCGTTTCAATCGATGATAAGAGGGCACTGCGCTTTGAATCGTATTATATAATTCCATAAAACTATGATTTATTCCTTCCTAGATTAATCAAACAAGAAATAAGAAAATTAATTGAAACACGGAACATTTACTACATTAGATTGTTGCTGCAATTTCAAATTGCTAGGATACAATTACCTTTTGTGCCTGTAAATTAATGTTATTGGAAGAAAGCGAAAATTACTTGTTAATCATTGACGGCTCTTATTAATTAATTGCGAATATAAAATTAGTGCGATCAATATTCGATTATATGCAAGTTTTATGCAGATATTAAAAATATATCCGGGTAGTGTTTGTAGGATATTATCTTAGGTGTTATGAATATCCGGGTACTCACTTTATTACAAGATAATTAGCAGGTATCAAGGTATTCAGGTTCCGCTTCGAAAATGCAAAAATATGCAATAAAACAATGTAACGCATGCATGTTGTTTCGCGTAGAATCATCGTAAGGTGGTAATGTTACCATTCGAGACGCTTTCTCCGTTCGCGTAAACAAGCTAAGGGATACTCGACAAGTTTTTACGCGGATATTAAATCCCGGGGCTAATTAGCGATCTCGATTGATAGACAGGTATCCAGAAGCGTGTATATTACCTGTGGCCGCGAATATCGCCCAGTTGCTCGAAGCAACTGGATATATTCGAGTAATATCCGTAAAAATACAACGCAGCTTTTCAAATATCTCATATTTATAAGGAAAAAACATTTTTTCCAACAGCTTTTTCCTAAAACTGTAGATAACGCGCGATAACGTCGCAAGTGCACATCAGCGTTCTTTAGAGAATATATAAATTCAAAACCTTTTCGGTTTGGGAGTAGAAAGATACCCAAATCTGCGTATACAATATATACTGACCGCGCTATCGAAATAATCGGTCAGGCGCAGCAGCCTCTCGCCTTTGGGGTTCCAGCTTTATTTCTCGTTTCGTAAATCGAGAACAAATAAACGCGCCGGCAGCGAACCGACAGCACGAGAAGTCGGCCGGTTCGCCTTGGCAGCGTCGCGTTTAACGCATCGATCCGTGCCTGCGATTTCAGCGCGGGGTTTTCGGCACGGCCGTCAAATGCAATATATATATGACGCGCGAGTTCGCGCGCTCTCTCCGAGAATTGAAGTATTATTATCGGGACGCGCGATTGCGTCAGGGTAACTCTTTTTATCTGGGCGTACCAGACGCGTGTTTGTCAGATCTAGTCAGCTCGGTGTTACCTCGACGAAAATAAAAAAGAGTCGATGAACGCGCGCGGCCACGCTTTTTCCTCGTTGTGACGCAGCGATAACCGATCAATCTTTGGCAGATTTTACCGCATGATAAGCCACGCCGCAGTTGCTTTTACAAGCGCAATTGCTGATAAAATATCCGATGCTTTCCGTAACGCTTAGAATGACGATCGTAAACGCAATATTATACCGAATACTGAAAAAAAAATATAGTTACTTTTGAACCGAACCACAATTTTATAATATTTCTAACGATAATTACGGTTTACCTAATGATGCATATAATTGAGTTAATTATATTTATTGTTACAGAAATATTACAAAATTATGGTTGGGTCCAAAAGTAAATATATTTTTTTCTCAATGTAGAATCATGGTTTTACCGACATTTCTGGTGCCGGAAAAAAATGTGTCATCACATTACGAGAAATGTAGATCGAGAAACCGCAGACTGTTACTTGCCTAAGGAGAAATTGCGAAATTAACGTCGTTCATCGTGACGACAGTTGCGTTTCTTATCTAGAGTTCTTTTACAAACGAAATTTTATTTGCTCTTTAAAAATGTTACGTTTCATGTAATCTTTTCAATGTCGTTATTCAGTGTCGCTCAGTGCGCGTGCAAAAGTGGCGTTTGATTCGCGGCGACCTTTAAGCGAGTCAATCGAGTGTCATGCGAGAAAAACGCATCTGATTATCGTAATGAGGGATAAGATCTCTTTTTCTATTCAATTCCGGTATTGCTTAGGGAAGTCGAGCTACTTGCGCGCGGGGGTACTCCATTTAATTAGACGGCCGTACGGTTAGATTAATTATATCTCGCATGTGATTTACACATGCTCAAGCACGACTTATTGGTTTCTCGTTACGTGGCCCTCATCTCGTTTGCAAAGAGCCGTGTGTTTTTACGCGTGTAGTTACGAGCAAGGTCTTGTTGACGGAGAGAGATATCTCCCGAAGGTTTCCGAATACTCGCGTTACGTGAAAATTTCTGTTCCGTTTTACCAATTACGACGCGTCGTATTCCTTCTCGGCGCGTTGTGCTGTTTTCCAGAATAACACACGAAACGACGGCGGCCGTTCGTTCAACTTATTATTTCTGCAGCTTCGCTTATCATTGTTTTTACAACGTTGGGATACACGAACGTTATTTTGCGCAGCGAGATAAGTTCGCTCGTACGCTTCTCGCCAGGAAAAGCTTCTCCGCTCCTAATTAAGTCTCGCGTCACGGGACGCGATTCTACGATTGACGTAGTTGAAATTTTAATGGGACTTTTGCGCGCGATTAAATAACAGCACTGCTCTGCCGCCGTGCTGATTTGCAGCGCCGCGCTTCGAACGTTGCGTCCATTGTTACGCGAGTCCCGTCGACCCGTTCATCCACAATTGATTGCGTGTGCATCGTTTTTCACAATGCATCTCTTTAAAACGTTATTACGAATAATCCATGCGTTCTGCCCGTCGATGTAACAAACGGGATTTCTTACGCGGGGAAGGAGGGCAGGGAAGATTGTGGAAGATTGATAGAGAGGGAGGACGTCTGTGTGTTCGTAATGACGTTGTAATACCGCGCTAATATCGCCGCGCGGCGCAATTCGCGAGAACACCGCAAGTGAGATTCTATGTCATGGACCCAGCCTTGGATCGAGCCTACCCGCGAGATGCGGCCAAGCCCAATTATATATTTATTCGCTACGTAATAACGCACACCGCTGGCCCTGATCCGGCAGCCGCGGCCGCGCAGCATGCGATTCTTGTATAATCGACGTTATGTAACGCGCGCGACGTGAGGCGGTATGCAGCAGTCGATATTGGCCCGCGAGCCGGGATTAGATTCCCATTCTGCCGATCGTGTTGCATGACAGGTGGCCTGAAAATCGATCGGCGGTGACCCGAACGGCGGTAATGCGGCTGTCATCGCGGACGAAACGCTAATAATTCGTATCTAACGGCCGTTCCTTTTATTCCTGGCGAAATATTCCGCCGGCAAAAATATTCTCGAATGTAGGTTTTTTTTTAAATCGAACGTTTATTCCACGAGTTCAGATTTAAATTCCGCGTGCTAGAACGTGTCGATATGCATGTACGGGACGGGGCGATAACGATAACTCGCGTTGCCCGAAGGTGTTTCAATCAATTGCTCGCTAGTTTCGCGCCTTCATCTCGTTCCTGCGAGACGCGAGACGTAAATCACCCGTGATCGATGGTAGCCAGCATTAAATGCGAAGGCAGTGTCGAAGGTGAAACGGCGGATTGGACGGGAGCAGGCACCGCGATAAGATCGCCAATGACATTTCCCTTTTAGCGTCGCGAGGCGGCGTGTGTCATTTCACCTTGCCGTAATAGCTCTGCTAACGGTACCCGCGCGACCGGTTGCGCTATAATTTAAAAAAAAAAAAAGAAAGAAAGATTTCTTTTCTTTGTTTCTTGCGCGGACCGCGATGACGCTCCGTTTAATGCTGATTCATTATCTGCCCCCTTTATTCTGAAATTTTTCCCCGATATGCCTGAAACGTTTAATTGATCGCGCTCCGATAATAATAATTTCCCGGCGTGTTACGAGGATATTGCGCGAAATAGTGTCAGCGAGATAATCGCTGATTACCAGCGAGTACATGACTACACGATTACGATGTGTGTAATTCATTATAAGATAGCCGCTTGCGCGCGTTACCTTGTGTGTTGTAACGACTACGCGCCGCCGTGAGAGAGCGTTACATAAAATAGTTATAACGCTGTTATATAAAAATATGCACCGCGAGTAGTGGAGTCTACGCGCGAGATGCGTACATAATATCGCGCCCGACGAGTCGCGAATTCAGCGCCATTAAAGTCAGTCGGAGCTAATGTGAGATTTCCCGGCGATGCGGGATATTTTTTTAAACTCGCTATCGCGCAACCCGCCGCGAACAACGGCGTTTAGCCTTTATCTCACTTTCGTGCGTTTCGTTTCTTTTTCCATTCTTGTTTATCGCGTCTATCTGCGTGCATCGCGTTCTAATTGTAGGTTTCGCTCTCGATCGTTCATTCCTAGGCAACGCACGAGTTCCCCCGAAGAAACGACGTGCGTGCGCGTGCATGCGTGTATGCGTGTCGTACGCGCGCGCGGTCCTTCGCCGACGGAACCCGCGTGTTTTCCGCGTGGGTTCTCCGCGCGGGATTGAAATATCGCGCAGGTGGTATCTATTACGGCAGGTGAGGTGACGTGGATCAAAGAAAATTCTATCGCGTTCACGGACGAGCACGGCCGGCCGAAGGCCGACGTTCTCTCTCCGGCAGAAACGGTAAAGTGACGAATGGCAGTGACGCACGCCGGCGATTCTAGTCGCGAGATCTTATCTTCGGCTATCACGTAACCGACATTGTCAGATATCGATCTGCGACGCGAATCGTGGAGGCCTTTCGCGCTCTCCGGCTATAGTAGTTGCAGCTTACAAAGATAGCCGCTAATTAATTATACGTTGTCTTACACCTAGCTAGAGACGCGATGTATCGCGACGGCGCGTCGATAATAACTTATTAGTACTACCGTAATTAGGGTCTAATTAGACTTGTCTGGTACGAACGTGAGATAATCCGGCGGTAATTGAGCGAAAAGTTTTTTAAAGTCAACCCGGGCCTTTCTTTGCGTGGCGAGGTACACGTAAGCCCGTTCGGCCTTTATCACATTCGTGAGTCAGCCGGAAGAATGGTTGCTGTGCAACGAAATGACGCTAGTCAGCTCTGCTCTTCGATCGCTTTCTTTTCTTCCTACAGGCATTTAGTCCGCTTATTAGCCTTCCTTATCTTTCGAGCTTTAGGAATGTTAATGTTATTTGAGTGCTTTTTCATATTTATAATTTAGATAATATAATGAAACCCGGGAATTTAGGTAATAATAATAATTAAATAATCCAACAAAATTATACAGTATATATTTAACAGGATACTTGAAGTCTGTAGATACTAAAAAATACGAGAGAAATCATGTGCGTTGTGAATATAATCATTGCTATGATTGTATTGGAATTTGAGTGCATATTATTTTTCTGTCAGCTTTATCTTACAATGTTATTTTCGTTTCACGGTCACGAAGCTTAAGGCATTCATTGCTTTATCTTTTGAGATTAACGTAATATACTTTCCCTTGGAAGTCGAAATGAGTGCCCGACATTCCCGATCGGAAATTCCACCGCTTGTCTATTTTGGATCCCGGCATCCGGCCTTTCCGGTCGTCGATTTTGCATTCCAGCCAATTCCACGTCCCACTGGTCTACTCACCGTCTAATTTCATTGTCGCGCTCCGGTATTACCGGTGTACCAGCGACTGCATAAAAGGAAGTCTGAGGGCTCGCCGTCAACGACGTCTATTTCCGGCTGCTTTCCTTCGGCCCTTTTGCTTCATTTATCGCGTGGCGCTTTAATTGGGACGCGTCTTTTTTTTATTTTTTTTCCCCTTATTCTACTGCGCGAGTTATTCGTTTTGGGAAAAACCTAGGCCGACGGTTTTCCGCGCTCATTACGTAAATACGTCATTATTTAATTGTATATGCGATAATCGTGAACATTCGCACGATGAGCGCGAACGTTTCTTGGCTCGTGCCAACGTGACGTAATTATTATACGCCACTTCGCTGCAACGCCATTCCGAGAAACGATTTGTATCGATATATAGAAATGAATTTACGTGAATAATTGTTATTGTTTTATGCGATTTCTTTTGAGATACATTTTTATTAAGCTATTAAGGATTCCAGCAACTCCACCTGCCGTGTATGTACACATGTAATGTATATGATATAAGGCTGTTTTAGAAGTTTATCGTTCTAGAAGTTTATTATCGTGAAAAATTTTTTATCATTAGAAGAACTAAAATAATTTTTAAAAATCTGCGATACCTTGGTATGTGATTAGAATCTAGAAATACTAAACGTGATAGAATTTTGTTCCATTTATCGCGTGGCGGTTTAATTGGGACGCGTCTTTTTTTTTTTATTTTTTTCCTTTATTTCGATAAACGTGTGATTCCCTAATTTTAATGTATATATTTGATGTATATATGATGAGGAACAAAATAGTTGTTACGTTCCTCCGTACAATCGGATTATGGGTCATGAATGCAAGCATCTGCTGTGACGACGATCAAATTTCCAAGGCGGCGCAATTGCGGCTGTGGCGCGCGTTCGCGCGGATTTCTTCATCATTACATGGGGGAATCACCCTCTCTCGGCTCTCTTTATCTGCATCCCCCCTTTCTCCCTTCCCGCTCGATTCGTTCTCAGAAGCGCAGATTACAGGGAAGAGCGAAAACAGCCTCGGTCGTACATGCACCTGTTTATCCCCAGCGGACGATTACGAAGCCGATTTCGAAATAATGCGCACGAGCGAATAAACAAATTCGTTGCGCAATTACCGTCTAATGTCATTGCAAACACGTATCGTGGATTGCGTCCCTCCCTCTCTCGTCAGCTTATCGCTGCGCGATAATCGCCAATGACGCATTCGTTCGCCTGCATCGTTATCTTTTCGTAACAATGGCCGTTGCATTCCGCTTTGATGCACTTCCGTTGCGTCGATTCTTGTTCGAGTAAATCGACACTTTATCTGCTTTGTTCTTGCTGATTAAAATCTTTTTTTAGTTAAGTAGCTACAAACAATGATCGATCTTGTAGATCGAAAAAAGTCCACTCTAATAGAATAAACGACTTTTCGATGACATTTCGATAGATATTCCAAGGTCGTAATTCCATCAATGATAAGCGATATTATTTTTTTAATAGTCGACAGTTATCATTCAGCCGTGATGATTAATCGACCGAGTAATTTCAATAACACAAAACATTAAGACTCGACGACAGAACGTCGCATTGATGATGAAACATTCGGCGGTTATTTGCCATAGCTAAGAATTACGTGTACAAATGTACGTGCGAGTTATCAGGCTGCAGCTTATGATTCATTGTTACGAGTGAATTGAACGTCGCAGGCATGATTGGTCAGAATTTGCATATAAAACAAGATATATTATACTCTAATTACAACTATCAAAGGTGACTAATTAGCCGTGTCTTATCTTTTAATCCTAATTTCACTTATATTTACATTTATTTCGACGAAATAAGTCTTCAGTCGTAATAAAATTCATAAAGAATCATAAAGAGTGAAAACGAGAGAAACTAATCATCCGCGTACGATTATCGATGCAATGACGAGTATTGGAAGTTTATGTAATCGTGAAGCAATTAATTCTTTTGTGTAAACGGATTTGTGATCGGATTTTTCGGTCTTTCGCTCGCGCACGTCTCGGGACGTTTACATTCGCGCTGCAAGAAACCAATATCGAGACGGTAATTGTTATCGTCGTATCGGGTGACCCATTTGCCTCAAGGCTACACATAATGCGGACGAGCGTTCGTTTGTAGCTCGTTAGGTCTCGCACGGCGCACCGCAAAGATTACGCAATGAGATGAAGCGTCGCGATACTTAGTTCTAATCTGTTGTATAATATTTGTTTGAGTAGCACGCGAGATATAATGCGAGCTCTTCGCGCTTTATCGCGCGTTATTTGGCGCGCGAGCAACGATAAACCGGAAGATGGTTTCTCGATGGCGTATAGCCGCGAGACTGACCTCAAAAACACAACTGCGCAATGATTAAGCGCAATTTTCGGAACAAGGCTGCGTTTCCAATATCCACGATGAATTTCAAATCGCGATAACGAAATAGCCCGATGAAAGTACGTTCGCGCGCTCGCAGCGAATAGGAAGGCAGCAGTCGCTGCCACGGCATTTCTTCGGATTACCAGCTTTCTCTCTTATTATCTTTTATTTTCAAATTAGACAGAAACGAGCGTAGAAATATCAGTCACGACGCGGAAACTGCAAAGTCACAATAAAATTGATTCTTAGCGTAAGAAGACAAAATAGACAATGTTGATTATAAATAAAGGTGTGAAGAAAAGGCGATGATTTTTCCATATATTTCTCCGCGTTACAGGCGCCTTTTCACAACTTTCCAATATTCTTTAAGTTTTTTTTTTAATTACACTTGATGTCTATATTTCTTTGCGTAAAACTTTTAACAATTATAAAATCGAATTGTGCACTGAGAGAAAAATATTGTTACTTTTGATCTCAACCACAATTTTATAACATTTTTAATGATAAATATGATTAATTTAACTTAACTATGTGCATCATTATATTAACCATATTTATCGTTGGAAATATTATAAAATTGTGGTTGAGGCCAAAAGTAACTATATTTTTCTCTCAGCGTGCGCGGCTAATTGTTCGTTCAATTATTCGTTGACAGTTTAATGCCGTCACAGTTCTGCGTATCTGGCGACATGTAACGCTCTATTAGTCGCCGATATCGGATTTAACGCGCCTCTATCCCGATATTCTTCGGCATGCACATTTCGCGTGCATTTTAGTATGTCACGTGAAAGCTCCGATGCGCATCGGGGATCGCTCCGGTCGCGACTACGTAACGGTTTCGTATCGTCGAAACGAGGCTAGCGCCGGAAAAAAATCGCCAGGCAGCAGCGTGCCGGGTAGAAAGTTGACCGAGCCGCGGTGCGATACACGAGGATCAAGTTCCAACTACGAAGGTTCCGCGCGCGAATTGCGTAAACCTTGCTTTCGCGTGCACCTAATCATTTTTGTTCCTCGCCTGTCTAATTGTCGCTGGAAGAATTTTTTTTTTTACCATCTACGTCTTAAAGAAAGCTCGAGATTTATCAGACTAATTCACGACTCGAAGTCGTGGTGTGAGAAAACCTGCGCTTTAAACCACCCTGCACTGTTAAACTCGTAGTGTCAAATTATTCTCAATTTGAGTCATTTTTAACTATTCCATAGGTCGTCATTGCTCCTACTCAATATTTCATTAATTTTGACTAAAAAGATGGTAGAATTTTGACCAACATTAGATAAATTAACAACATATTGAGTAAGGCTTACTCTAATTTTATCTCATTGTTTTATATCCATTTTCACCAAGATGCATCTCTTTTTAGTTCCAAGAATTAGAAAAAGATAAAAAATAAGTTAAACTGAGATTAAAGTTAAACTGCGTTGATAAAAATGGACATTAATCGAATATTCAGTAAGAGCAGTGGCAACCCATAGGAGTTTACAGTGCGGCGATGATTTTTCCGAACGTTTCCTATTTCGAGAGAAGAAATATTCTCGCAGTTCTGTGCGTTTCGATATAATTCGGCGCGAGATTTCGTCGCGACTTTTGGTAATCGATTCCGACACAAGGACGACTTGAGGTAGGTTCTGGTTCTCTCTCGCGGATTTCGGAGTTGCCATGGCCGTGGAGAGGAAGAGGGACCGGGGAGGGATAAGACGCGGTTGGAAAGTGGGAGGTTACACACGCAGTGAAGGTACGGCGTGATTCCGTGGGGAGGAGATGGGGCGACGATAGGGATCCCGAAGTCGAGGTGGGAATTGGCGAACGGAAATGCCGGCCGTCGAACGACGACGACGACGACGACGACGACGATATGAAGGGAGGCGGGACGGAGACGTCATCGTCGCGTTGCACTTTCTTCTCCGGCGACGTGCACGCCGATGCAACGTGCGTGCACTTCACCTTTCTCTTTCTCTTGGTAGCGCCCGCTTGATCATTTCCGACGGGAGTGTGTCACATTGCTGGCAACGATCTCGCTAGAACGGGATTGCCGCGTTTCGAAATCGTAGGTGGGCACGGCGAACATTAATTTTCTCGATATTGATTAATCAATGACGATTCACGCTTTCTGATGATGTTTCTGCGCTCGAGGGGATTTATTCACAGGCCGCTTAAATGAAAATAAATGACGCTTTGATGAACGATGATAAACGATATCTTAATATTTTTCTTACGTATTAATATTTACGTTATCTTATTAAATCAAGACATTTTGCTTTTGAATAATTAATAATCTGGAATAAATGATTCAGCTTACATTTGTTTTAAATCATTATACAGTATAATTAGTAACAATAATAACAATCTGTATTGTTAAATGTACTGTACAAAATCAATAAATAACATTGCTACAAAAGAAACGGCGAGAGAGAAAATTGAAAGAAAAAAAAAGACAGAAAAATTAATTCTGAATTTTATTCTTTCATGATGGAACGAACTAAAATTGTAGCTGTTGTTATCTTTTGATTTACCTGGGATGTATACCGGATGGATTCAGTGTCATTGTCAACTCTGCCGTTTGTGCAGATCGTCGCGCTTTCACCGTGAGATTTTTACCTGATTTCGCGCCTCGTACGCGGTATCCTTGAACCGATCGCTTTACGACTCCGATTCAAGATTTACAGCCAAGGTCCGCGGACAATTTTCTCTGACATAATTACGGGTTCTCGTGTGAGAGAAGGCGGCCGCTTCTCGCGGTCGAATATATCGCATTCATCACACGCACGCAACCGCGCTGATAACGCTCCTCAAGGCGTTACGCGCACGCGATATGACGAAATCGCGAACAAATCTAAAGCTCTATGTATCCGGCTTGAGAGCGCAAAATTATGGCGTAATTACGTACGCGTGATTTCATAATACGCGATATTATAGCGCGGTCCGATACAGGAATGCGAAAATACATTGCGAAATTATATTGTACGTGTCAAGTGCGAGAGAGAAAGAGAGAGAAATTGTTACAGTTCCCCAGAGGTTTCGATTCGAACTTGGACGACTCGGAGAAGAGCGGAAGGAGCTCTCTATACCGATGATGACGGAGGGGGATCGGCTAACAAGCAGAACCTTCCCTCTTTCTCCGGTCTCCACTCTCTCCCCCTCGCGCCTTCTTTCTCTCCCGTTTCCTCCCCCGCTGTACCTCGACAAATGCGTAACTGCCGGCACGCGATGCACTTTCATGAAACTTTCAGCTTTCCATTGGCCGCAATAATACGGCAGAATGGAAAAGAACCGACGTCTCCCACGTTCGTTGCCCAGCTTGCCACGTCCATCGTGCGACATCATTCACCTTCTTTTCTCGTTGTCTCGTGTGAAATAAATATTCAATAAATTAATAATTTGTAAAATCTTGATCGCATAATATAATTACGCGACATTTTTGTAATTATCGATGTTTTCATTTTATTGACACTCTATCGATATTTAATCGGAGAACATTAGTCTTACCAGTATTTCGCTGAAGCTTTGATGTTGCGAAAAATATTTTGAGTTTGCAGATTATCAGTTTCATCGACGAATAACGGATTAGTAAGGGTCGTCTACAATAAGTAGTAAAAATGTTTACCAATAGTCATCATCAATTGTTTTTCAATCGTGAGAAAAATAATCAACAATGTTTAGTATTATTTACTATTTATTGTTTACAGTATAAACTTGCTACTTATTGTAGACGATTACAACACTCAAGGATAAGGCTTCGCGATATTTTACGAGGCGATTATGCGCGATTTCGCTAATCGGATGAGAACTTTCACGAATTATAACGATCCGCGTAGAAAGGCGAAACCGCGGTTATCGGTGCCTAATCGCGACGCGAGAGCACGAAGTAACGATTCCTTGACATAAGAGCCGCGGAATCGAAAGCGCAATTTCCTTGGCCGTGGCAGCGGCACACGATGATTTTCTCCGGGAGATTGTCTCACAGCGATTACCTAAATGATTATACATCCGCCGCACTTTCATCGGCGTCTAATTCATGGCGGTGTTACCCGCGAGTTACTTTACCTGTAAAAGGAGACTCGTCGTAGCGTTGCGACGCTGATTGGAGAAAGAGAGAGAGAGAGAGAGGGACAGGAGGGGCAGAAGTGCGACGCGAGTCCGTCTAATGGAGAAAGTCTCTTTCATTTCTCCCTTCTGCAACGATGCATCGATGTCAAAACGATGCAAAAAACGTGTAATACTCGTGAAATTACGCGTCAGGATACGTTCTCCGCGTCCGACATGCCTGCTCGTTCGATTTCGCCTGGCGAGGATATTTTCTTTCTTTTCCCTTTTACCCTGAAAATATCCACGTGATTTTAGGCTGTCACTTGTTCAATCAGGCTCCCGTGCTCGCGCTTCCGAGCCGCGAACGGATGTCGCGATAATCGATCGCGGCCGTTTTCACTGCGACGACCCACTTTCCGGCCGGGCCGGTCGGTGCAGTCTGGTTTTATCGTGACCGTTACTACTGCGCGATCCCGCGCGGTGCCACGCTACCCACCGCGCCGGAGAGAAAGTCCTGATCTCGAACGTGAAACCGCCGCGGCCGCGAGATTTTCACGTCACATCCTATCCGCTGCGCGCCGCGAAAAGAATGTGGAAAGCTGCGGATTCCACTGTCAAGCCATTGTCGTCGTCGGAGAAAGTGGACTATAGAGGACACTTTCGGGATGAGATCCGGCGATCGTGAACTTCGCGTCTTTGATTCCGCGGCACGATCGATCATTGAGCGCTCTCGTCTCTATCTCATAGATTCAAGCCTTTCATTCAATCTTTAATCACATTTACAATAATTACGTATTATTTGCAGATTGCGAATTCTATATATTTTTGTCATCCACACAGATTTTTTTTTTTTCTACTGAAACCTCGGTCTTTTATTTGGCATTCACGACTTGGAAAATCACTGCTATGGCAAATATATGTTATCATAAATTTCCCAAGTAAGTTCGGGAGGACGTGTTGTTATAAAGGCGACGGATAAACCCGGAACGAGTAACGTAACAGTGTTACACGCTAACGCGGTGGCAATGAACTCTTTCGCCTTTCGAAATCGCAATCGTCGGCGCGTAATTCAGGCACGTTTTGGCGCGTAACGCGGCTATATCCCGCAGGTGCCGCGGGGAATTTCGAGGTGGCGATAGAAACGCGGCTCTCTCGAAAAACTTTCGAAGGCAATGAACCTGGCCGTCGAACTCAGGCAAATGGAACGAGTCCGCCCGGTTCGTTTCGAGGCCCGGGCCGAATTCAAGTTCAGGGCCAGCGGCGTGGCCTTCGGCACGCGGAGAGCCGAATGCTTGCAACAATCTTATTTTCTTCGTCGCGATTCGCTCTTCCATGCGGGCCCCCGACTTTCAATACATTTGATACCTCGTGAGAAGCGGAATCTTCTTCCATTCTTTCATTCATTCTTTCCATTGTTATTTACTTTATGTAAGAATATTTTATTTTTAGAACTTAAACAAGATAAGAAGTAATGGGATCATTGCAACATGGAAAGATAACATAAATACGTAAGAATTAGCTCAATTAGAGGTAATAACTGTGTCACAATTTGTTCCATCGATCGTTTCTTTTTTTTCTTATCTCTTTCCTCAAGAATTAAATTTTCTCGTTTCTGCAAATGTTTGTGAATTAATGGGCGAGCGGCACTTCCTTTGGAACAGGGAAGGTGGAGGATGACGGCGTTATTTGTGGTGAAAGAGACCCGAGAGGTATTGGGGTCAAGTGCCACCATACTAGGCAGCACGCGCGCGCGATGAGGCCTACTTTACTTAAACTAGACTGCCACACCGTGAAACAGTAACGCCGCGTTGCGAAGTCACCGCGGCTTCCTCCATAATGTAATTTCACGACGACGACGACGACGACGACGACGGCGGCGGCGGCGGTGGCGGCGACGATCGCGATGTTGGACCTTTCTAATCGTGGCCTGTATTTTCGAGCCGCGAGGAATTATCCTCGTTACCGCGTAAGTGTTACGTGGCCGAACGTGATTATACGATCTCTCGAAAAGCGACAGAGAGATCGAGACGTATCCTTTTCAACCGATTAACGGCGGAAGAGATGAATCAACGAGAGAGATAGGATGGTTTAACGATGAACCATCAGAACCATGACACGTGTATTCGTTACGATCGCGAAATAACGCGGCAGAGAAACGTTCTTTGCCATAAGATCGCCGTTTGTTCCGTTATATTTATGGATGATCGCCGTTGCGAAATACTTGTGCCAAATATGAAACTCGTGAAATCTTTGCTTTTGCGTTGTTGACGACGTTGTTGCGATTTAGCACGCGAGAGTCTCTATGCGTCTTGAATCGCGGCGTACTCCTCTTCCGAAACTGCTGCTTTCGCGAATTCGAGTTTTTTCGACTGGAACTTCCCCGAGCTTCAGGCGTTTCTTCTCTCCTCGTTATCTAATTCTTGTTGTTTTATTCAGGAAACAATGATCTATGTGGGAACGTGCAATTAACGATTTGTTCCGGCCTGAGTTTCCCAATAGAAAATTCATCGCACAATGGAGTAATGATAGGAAAGAGATAATAGTTCATGTACAATTATGCCGGAGGTGAAATTACGAATCACCGTATTATACGCGTTCCCCGTGGCTGCCGTGTGTGTATGTAATTGAGATTTATCACTTTTATACAAAAACATCAGCGATTACTTGTGCTAAATTATACGTCGCTTAAGTGAAACTGCAGGTAAACTCTGCTAATTAGATAGTTCAACATTTATTTCTCGTTGATGTATTTTATTCTTTTTAATTTAAAATAACAGAGAAATTTAGACTCTTGAAATACACTTGAAATTAACCGTCCGCAGATGTTCATATATGAGTATATATATATATACATATGTGTGTGAAATATAAAACGAAATTCGATCCAGTTAATTTCAACATAATACTAATTGACACAAATAAATTTTGGTTTGGAAAATTCTGATTTTCAGTAATAACAATTAATGTAGGTTAATGCACCCGTAAAGTCAGGTTTAACGAAATGAATTAACGTTAAATAACGCTTTTCAAATCATATTATATATTATTAAGTATAATCTGTTCTGTATTAATGCAAACCGAGTCGGAATGAAAATTCCCCGTTTAATTTTGTCCGGCGACACATCGGATGAGCTATTCCGAAACGATCTTCCGTGCAATTGTAGT
This sequence comes from Tetramorium bicarinatum, assembly GCA_928718305.1. Lineage (NCBI taxonomy): Eukaryota > Metazoa > Arthropoda > Insecta > Hymenoptera > Formicidae > Tetramorium > Tetramorium bicarinatum. Next base: position 4,822,755 of record OV788319.1, on the reverse strand, counting down.
CCCGAAAAGTAGGTCTTGTTGGTTCCAAATCTATCGGTCAGCCCGTCGACTCTGGCTAACGAGATATAATATGTCGCTGCGAAAGATGAGCACTTACAATTAAAGTTACAATAAAGATTAGATAATGGAAAGTTGTAATTCCAAATGTATGTATGTATACATGTATGCATATATGGACTTTCTGACCTCGATATTTTATCGACTTGGAAGAGAGAGGCTGATTTTACGTATCCCAGTTTTCCGATTCCGTTGCCGGTCCGAATATTTATCTCGGTTAATGATACTTTCGAATTAAGTTTGCAATGGAGTCATCGTGTTATCGGGAGAACCGATCCTGGGAAATGTCATTAGATAGACTATTAGGCGATGGGAAAAGGGGGGGGGGGAGCGGATGGTGTCGAGGCGAATCGCAAAAATGAGGGGAAAGTAGCGTCGTTACCGTGAAAAAGTGGATGATGGAATGCGCTTGCGGGACTGCAGCCGGCGGTGTGCTTTCACTCACGACGCGATTCGCCGTGACTATCGAGCCGGAGTCGCACGATAAGACGAATCGTCGGCGATATTGTCGCGATTACCTCAATTAAGGTAACCGATCCCGCCGCGAATCTAGCGTAATTATTAGCCGCTGGTGCATCGCGGTGAGCATAGGACGCGGCATGTGGCGCAGGATCGCGTCGTCTTTTTATTATCCGCCCGGCGCGTATCGAATGCATTGCTCCTCTACGGGGAGCGGGATTTATTAATATCTTTATCGGTGTCGATAGTGGAAACTGGGTCATGGCGGTCTATTCCGTGCTCCACTTTAATTTTATCATCGCTTAACGCACGAATTCTGAAGCACGTGATAAGTGGATAAAACGCGTTCCAGCCGCAGTTTACGCGCGCTCGCGCTCGCACGCCTCCGTTTTTTTCCCCTCTCTTCTCTCTCTCTCTCTTCTCTCTCTCTCTCTCTCTCTCTCTCTCTATTCTCGTCGCCGACTTTATCCGCGGTTTTTGTGACGCGATTTTGTTATTAGGATTAATGAAACGGATTTCGTTTTTTTTTGAGGAAGCTGATTTCTTTCGTCGCTCCTCCGAGAAACACAGAAATTTATGGCAAAGAATTCTTTCGAGCATGTAATAATAATAATAATTCCGAAACGATGATCCACTTTCCTGCGTTTATTACATTGAAATATGTAAATATATGAATACCGATGTTCGCGTTCAACATTGTTTCACAACTATGTTTGTGTGAATCGCGGAAATTCCATTATCAATTTCCACAGATATTCGCGTGATCTCCCGTTATAATGTGTCAGGTCGTAAATCGATATCTGAATGATATCCTTATAATGTAATGCAAAGGAAGAAATATTGCCATTAAAACAGCAACAAATGGCGAATCGTAAAGAATATGATCGACGAAGAAATAAACCTCGTTTTATGTATCTTGTTTCGAAGTTTCTCCCAAGAGATACCCGCGCGAGCCGAGTGACGGACCGATTCGATATTAAAACCGCGTAAATCGAGACTCGCGTGCCTCTCTCGTTCGATATCGGGAAAATAAATTCGTCTCGGGTTTCTTTGGCGAGTTTTTCCGCGGCGTTGCAATCTGGTGCATGACTCGCGCATCCAGAAAGGAAGGAAAAAGGGGAAGACGAACGGGTGGGACAGAGAGAAGAAGAGAGAGAGAGAGAGAGAGAGAGAGAGACTCCGCGGTTCGAATAGATGTTTACTTGCCTTCACCGCAGAGAAAGTGCCGATCCAAACGGCGGCGCGTTCGTTGCGGGCGTTGCGGCAGGGAGAGTAGCCAAGAACTTCTAACTTTACGACAACTCTCTTCCCATCGACCTCGAATAGCGAATAGCGGTTCAATGTCCCATGCCAGAAAAGAACTCTCGAATGCGCGCGTGAATGCCACTCGGTTCTGCGAGAGCCACGAGAAAATTCCTCACAATTAATCCCATCGATATTTAACGCGCGATTGCTTTCATTCCGTTTCATTCGCGAGATCAAACATGATTGTAAAAGTCATTAAAAAATCCATACTATGTACTAAACATGTATTATCTATCAGTTCATTAGATTGATTTCATCGCGATATTTGTAATTATTTTGACCTGGAAAGGCTCTGAAGAAACAAATGCTATTGATAAACAAATTTATAGCTTTCTCGCCGCAGTGATTAATCACTGTATTTCTGCGCGGAACACAACAGAGGCAACAAGAGGAAAAAAATGTTTCGGTACTTGGAAGAAATTCCAATTGTGGTTTCTATCGAGTTTATCGCCGATTTTAATTACGTCGGTAAGGCACTAACTGTAACCGAGATTGACTTTCGAAGATCCTTCGAGTGGCGCGTTAATAACGTTTTTAGTTTACCGCTCCTGATTTTATTACTGTTTTACGAGTTAAGTGAGTTATATTCCCGTACCGGGTGCAACGGGATACAGCGATGTTTGTGTCGCTTCGATCCGCTTAATTCCGTTCGCGAGGAGAAAGGTGGAAAAAAGGATGCGCATATTTACGCTTATGTTTATTACATAGCCGCTTCCATCTTTACGGATAAATAACGAGCAGCCTTGCTCCTCGGTAATCTCGTATATATACACCCGATAAAAATAGGTCTCTTAATTTAGAAAAATAGATTTTTTTTAATTTAACGCTGAAACGTGTGGCCGGGCAAAACGTTCGTTTCGCATTAAAAATATCTCTATTGATTCGATATGTTAAAAATTTAGTAGTTACGTCAGGTTTCTAAAGAATATAAATAGCCGCACGTCGTATTTTTAGAGCGAGGTTGTAGATGAACAATAATTAATTTGAATATTCATATAGCCGTTCGAAACGACTGGCTATTTTATATTAAGTCTCCTTCATTTCTGTTCTGACAGCGAAGTAGATTATGTTTCATGTATGATATGATTATCTTCGCGCAATTAACATTTATTTATAACATTCGTTTCCCTCGCTCGCGCATGGAACCTACCGATTGGCCGAGACAATGTGTCAAGTTTCGTAACGCGATTGAGTAACGCTGTTAGCACGACGCGAGAAGAAATAATGCCAAGGCTTTCGGTGCCGTTAGCGTGAGAGGGAGAGGGCAGATAATCTCTAACAATTATCGAAACGCGCGTACGTTCTCACCTCGTCCGAAAGCTTCGATCTTTAACGACCAGACTAGACGAGGAAAATGTAACGCTCGTTATCGCGCTCCTTAACTCCGGTGAATTGCCAAATGAATCCACACGGCGGCGGGCAAGCTCGGGCTGGAAAGTCGGTTAACAGCGGAAGTGCCGCGACGTAGGTGCCGCAAAATTCTGCCGATTAATTTGCCTCGCATTGAGAGAAGAAGGATGCATCGAACTGGTTTCGCCGCGGTACCCGGATATACGCGAATTTCGGTCGATCTTGTCAGCCACGCGAAATATCGATAACGTTTTGACGACTGTTGCTGCTGCTGCTGCTGCTGCTGCTCCTCGCAGTGGAACGATCTCGCATTAAACTGGCCCTCGGGGATCGAAGTAGGCCCCGTGACGGACACGCGCAAACATCTTCATCAGACTCGTCTTTGTACGCCTTCTAATCCGCGTCGCGGGAATCTCTCGAAGCGGCGTGACATAATTTTAGAATAAAAGACAGCAGCGGCACGGAGAGGGAGGCAAGAGGGATCCGCGAGAGGAGAGGGGGGGAGGGTCCGCGGCAGAGCGAGAAGGGGGACACCCGGTGTCATTTTGTGGGTCACGGCGATGACGTGTACAACGGGCTCGTGTGTAACGGGACAATTTGTGGGCTGGCGGTGCGCCCGGGTGGGTGTCAAGCCTGTCGGAAGGAGGCCGTGGGGCGAGAGGCCGAGGGGAAGGGACGAAACGAGGGTAATGTAGGTCAGTAAATGTATAGCCACTTTCTCCGGACCGTTCGAAAACTGGCTCCGTTCCCTCCTCTCGTCGTCGTCGTTGTCGTTGTCGGCCACCTTCCTGCTCCTCTTCCTCTTCTGTACGCGAAAGAGAGAGAGAGAGAGAGAGAGAGAAAAAGATGTTTCGTTTCGCTGCTCTTCTCCTTGCGGTGGTTCCTCGTCACGCGGACATAACGGGACGCGGCCGAAAACGGGTTCCGTACCGTTCCGTTCCGTTCCGTATGATACGGGACAGATCAAGGACACCGCAAGCCGCGGCACCTTGCGGTATGAAATGCACGAAAAGAAATCAGCCCGCTGTCAAACTTGGACGCCCGGATGGAAGGATTCGCATGTCGCGCGGTGTGTTTTCTTCTGAAGAGCTTGACTTTCGCATTAATTGATTTCCTGTGCATTTGAGTATAAAATACATCCTGTATGAAACTGGAATAAGAATATCTGGCGAGAGGGGAGGGACTCTTAGTCGTTTATCAATTGAACATTGCAATGGAATCGCTGTATTTAAATTTTCCATAATTGATAGTTACGTTTGTAGAAATGACGAGTGAAGCGGTATTTTGTTTCATAAAATCACATAAGAAATTACAAATTTCGTGTAGAATATTGCGAATGGTGTTCGTGTGTGCTAATTATTATCTAATCAATATTCTTTAAAAGTTTCCAGTTTTATCATATACATACACAATTAATAATACATTTTCTATAATTTTTTAAAGGCTGATCTAAAAATTTAATTACACAGTTATCGATTTAATCGCAGAGATTTGCTTCTTATCGTACTTCTTCAGTACGCAATACGTCTCTATCATATCTGATTGCATGCTCCTACAATTACAATTCAATTTGAAAATGTTTGAGCACATGAAAAAATCAACGATTTGTGATTTATGTTTAAAATCGCGTTCTCGCGTATCGGACATAAAAAATTTCACAGTCATACAGCAATAACTTACGCGTTTTAGAATCGCTGGTTAATTTGAAAAGACCCGTTAACGTAGAATGTCAAGTATGAAGTTGAAGCGACAGTAACGACTTTACAAAATGAAGTGAGTATTGCCACACTGCGAAGTCTAACGGTGTCTATCTATTTTTGGTAGCATCTAAGAATTAGGCGAGTCACGTCGGTGAAGTTACTGTTACGTTTACTCACGTTTGTTAGATGAGTACCGAAAACCCGAGGTTGATTTAATAAACGCTTGAACCTACTTTCTTTAGGACTCTTAAACTTTAATGTTTTCCAAGTACGACTTTTCGGAACTTTCTTTTTAGGTTCTCTATTGATTCTCGAGTTTCTGGAATCTCAAAAAATCTTTACAAACGAAAAACAAATTTACCAAATTTGAGTACCTATGCAGTTTGAAATTTTAGACTAATTACAATATAGAAAAATTGTTATTTTAATATGTTTATATGTATTTTATCTAAATTACAACTTGGCAAAATTTAAAAATACTTCTCAAGAAGCTTTTACATGTTATAGAATATTTTTCACATTGTACACATATTTTACAAATCATATTAGTAATGCCAACAACAATGCCAGATCAACATGCGTCAGTTCAGCAATTTACTTCGGTCGCGTGCAATTGAGAAATAATGTTACATCAATTTTCACAGCTCTCCATCGAGATTCCCGGCGGTGTCGTCGTGACACAGATAATGGCCAGAGCGAGAGGCGTGCGTTCGCGTTTTGCATCCGACATTCGCAATCGCGTTTCGCGATGCATCGCGCGATACTCTTCGCGGCAAGATCGCGGCCCACATGCTCGTGTAACACGCCGGCCAGAAGCATGGCAGAGCGGGAGGGAGAGGAACAACCAACTTTCACGTACTTGCACAGAAGAGTAATGGCATCGCGCGCGTTAAGTGTAATGCATCTCTCTGCGCGGCCTGGTCTTACCTCACCTCACTCCGTAATTTTCCCGAGGAACTTTCCTTGCCGTCGCTTACTTATTACCTTTCTAACTATCACGCAACCGCGAATTTCTTCGCGGAAGTTTGACCGTGACGGGGTTAAAATCCTTCGCGAGCGGCGCGAGCAGGAAGTGCGCGTTCCTCTCCTTTTTTCTCCACCCTTCTTTCTCCGCTATTTTCTCATCGATCAGATTTTATTGAACGTTACGCGTGTCACCTCTCGCCAGTTTCTGCCGCTCGTTTCTCTCTCTCTCGCGGCCGCTTACATAATTAGTATATTATGCAGATTATACATTGCATTCTGGCGCGGAAGTATCGACGCGGAGAGAAAGAGTAGCACTGCCGCTTTTTGTTGTTGTATTTAATCGCACGTTGCGTGCAATCATGCAAAACGCTCTTAATTGAGCGTTGTAGTGAAAAATAAGCATCTTATAAAAATCTTAATTTTTCATATTTCTTCAATGAATTTTTGTGAAAATGCAGATTTTTCTAACTTTTAAATTCAATTCGGATTAACTAAAAATCTAAAAATATGATTCGCAAATTTAATATATTTTCTCAATACATTAATACGAAAGCTATCGACTATTAATTTCTATTATTTAAGTATATTACATTTGAAAAAAGGAATGAAGAGAAGACGAAAATAAATCGGTCAATTTAATCGTTTATTGCAACAAAAAGTCACAGAGTACTTTTGACGTTTATAGAAAATCTAAAAAAATGCATTGTTAGAAATTTGAATAATTAAAAAAAAATTACAAAATTAATCACTTGACTGGTTTGATAGTTCTAATGTAGTTCTATGTACTTAGTTCTACTTTTAATGCAATACGTCTTACATCTTCGACAGGATAACGCAACATTATCCTTGCGCTACTTTGCTTCGTGAATTATTCTGAATTCGGGACGATCGGAGCGGGCGTCGTTTTGATGCCATTCTGGTTAGAAGTGTGACAAAGATCGCCGGACGGGAGAAAATCTAACGGTACTGACGGCGAGCCCGGCTTTAACTCGCCTACATTGCCGCGATATTACGTCCTTTCGTTTCGTAATGCTTCGTACTGCGTTTCGTAACCGAAACGGCTAGCGGTTCTCACCGCTAGAGAAGGATCGTCCGCACCGTCCGCACGTCGTCGCAGTCGCGAGATTGGTATCCGACGATCGCATTCTTGAAGCTTCACAATCACATCTCGCGTCGCCTCGGGAAAGTCATGCAGATAAATATGCGGTTCAATTTGCAATGAAATCAGGTGAATTAAAAATTAGCTTATAACAATTGATTTAACAGCTGCCATTTTTAAAAATCTTTGTGACAATTACCGATTTAATTAAAAGCGGAAAAAATAAATATACAAAATAATATAAAAATAATATAATATAAAAATACAAAATTATCTTGGCATATATCTTTTATCGATTCTACAATATCAATTTTTCATTGGAAAATAATTACGATGTCCCATTTACGGAACGATTTGATTCTTTTTCTGCCTCGCCACCCCTCTCCCCTATACAAATCAGTGAATCCACCAATTCCGTTCGCCAGATCGTTTCTCTGAGATAGTCTTGACCTCTTATTCGTAATAGTTTACATGATTATGTTGTTTCGGGCGCGTGGCCCTCCCCTCTCCCCTCGTCTTCCCCTTCTCCTTCTCTCGCCTTTCTTTCCCTTTCCCACGCCTTTCCCAGATGAGCGGATTGTGAAATCATGTTTTGGCGGGTCCTGCATTCCGGGTCAGGGATCCCCGGAGCGGGGCGAGAGGCGCGGGCAAGTTCAATGCGAGGAGGAAGTTTTCTGCACGAGCGGCATAATTCGTCGGAAGCCGCAACCGGCAACTTTCACATCGCCGCACACTCACGTCGCTCGCTCCTACCATCCTGCTGCACAAAGAAAGTGTACATGTAACACTTACATGATGGGGAAGAGAGAGAGGAAAGGAGGGAGAAGAAAAAAGATAGAGGTTGAGAGAGGACCGACGTAATGGGCGCGCGCTAATCCGAGAATGCTTTCGGCTGAACCGGTAGCTGTGTTCTGCCGGTTACATCGCCGTGTCACGTGTCCCGGACTGTTGATTTCGTCAATGCCAATGCCAATGTCATCGTCAACGTGATAAACCGTGCGGTAATTTTTCTTTTAATTTTTTTACTCTCGATGACAAACTTTGATTTGTCTCTCGATACGACCAGACAAGAGACCTTACAAGATTAATCGATTATTGTTAGAAGTGATACTCGTTATGCCGGTCCGGAGTCACGAGAGCGAGTGGAACAAGAGAGCTTTTTCGAAATGTTCGCCCGTGTATACGAATATAAAGGAGACGGTCATTTTTTTCTCCTTCAGGGGTCCGCCTTCCTTTGTGGCGAGACGTTAATTTCCGGCGGTAGCAGCCTTGTTCGGGATACCGTTACGCGTTTCGCCTTTTCGTTCGCGCGTTTTTGTTGTGCGTTGCGGTTCTCGTTAATCCTTGGCTGATTCATGGATTCGAGGAAAGATCGCGCCAAAGACTCATCGGCTATCTCGAAAGTCACGCGAGTTTTGCGTCGTTCGCGATATATTACCTCATATCATTACGTTTGAGCTTCGTTTCTTTGTTCTCTCTTTCTCTCTCTCTCTCTCTCTCTTTGGAGCACGCGTTGATATTGTCTGTAGAAGGCGAGTTTTCTCGACGTTCGCTTTGAAGAAATGCCCAAGAACTCCAATCGCGAATTGAAGGGCAGAGAGTTTTTAGAACAATAGATTAGTCGAGGTTTCGCGACGGCATTAACGCGGACTCGCACGTGCGAGGACGCCGATAGAACGTGACTGCCTAGCGGAAGTCACGTTCAATGACGATGACGATTTAAAAATTTCAAATGCCGGCGGATTACAGAGACGTCAATTGGACAAGGACGCGCCTTGTCGACCGGCCTTATAAGATGCAAGTTCTTAACCGTGTCGGCTCGTATTTGCTCCATCACGAGCGTCCATGCGGACTGTTTATTATTAATCAACAGTAAACGTCGAATGTCATTTTTTATCGACGTCCGACAATATATGCATCAGTTGCTCCTTAGTCTTGCCGATTTTTTCCGGGATGGAATGAATATCTGAAATGTCGAAATGTCAAAGTAACTGAAAATGATTAGGGCGCAATGTTAAGGTTTTAATATCGATTTTGTATCTGACGGAGTTCTCCATTATGCCCGACTCCATTATGACAATCAGGAAGTCGTGTGAGATTCTTCCTCGTTCGACTCGTGCTGATGACTAAATCTCGAAACGCTTCCCGATCGTTTACATAACGCGCTCAAGGATCAAGTTACTAATGTCGATGGAATCGTTACACAAACAATCTCACGTGCCCGCGAGTGATCGACATTGTAGATCGATCGAAGACAAACGGCGGTGCAAAGCGCGTTACGTGTACGGCTTACGACCTTGCGCACGTAAATTTATCGCGCCAGGTAAAACCTTGCTCATTCCTCCGCTTTTTTATTCAGCGACGGGACCTTGGCGGATTGTCAAGGATCCCCGCGGGTAGGCTGATCGATGAATCGTTTTCATCGTCATCGTTATGCTCGCTGGACAACGGGTCGGTATAAAATTAGCGACAACCGGGCTTTCAGTCACTTTCGCAGCGATATTTTAAACTCTCTATTCGCATCGAAGTATAATTTATTATTCGATCGCTCCTGAAAATTGGAGAATACAATTCATCGTTCAATTTACTTTGTAATCTTGACAGCTTTTTACTTCTTTTCTTCGAAATATGTATACATTATAAATAATGAACACTCAATTGTGATATCTCTGTCGCAATTACTGAAAAGGTAGACTTTTAAACATTTAAATGGCTTTTAGTATCTTAACCCTTTGAGAATTGGAGACTCTTTAAAGAGCCAAGACATTTAATTTACTAAATTTTTGAGTTTTGTAAAAAATCATATTTAATCATAATTTATTGAAATAAAATATTTCTCCTTGGCGAAAGAAGCTGGTCCTCAAAGGATTAACATTTGATTCCTTCTTATCAGATTCTTGTCTCCGATAATTCGATGAGACGACAAAACAACCAGCAAGACTATAGGATCACGACACGTCATAGTCATTTACGCTTATTGAAGCGCGGTTAATCCGTACCGTTTTACCGTAAAAGAGTGGTCAGGATCCCCGAAATGATTTTAAGTTTCTGCAATTGGGTTTCGAAGGACGGGCAGGTAACGGGCTGTTATCGTGCGTCGGCGTCGCGCAACGCCTTCTCCAGCGGACCCCGGATCCACTGGTCCGTGAACGCGGTGGCGAGTATACGCTTATTATGTAACGACGTTAACTGTAAATATTTACCGGAGGGTCCCCACCCGGCGCGGAGCGGCGCGGTGCGGGCGCGATTGTGTGCGTCGGTACGGAAAGTAGACCGAAAGACGTCAAGGCGGCGCGGCGAGGCGGGTCGTCGAAGAAAAGGAAGCCTCGGAGGGTCGGATCCGTGGGAGCGCGAGGAGGATGCGATGAAAGAAGGCCCGGCGTATTTAAAAATACGCCAAAGTGGAGCACCCCGCTATAGGCTTCTGGAAACGAGAGAGAGAACCGTCCGAGAGTCATTACGCTGAGAGTGTGTGCGACCACGTGCAGAATCGTTCTTTGTTCCCGTTCTTTGTTATTAAAGCTCTAGCAATCCGAGAATTTAAAAAAATCTGATATCTAGATTTCTCTTCGTTTACGAAGAGAATAGAAATTGAGAAATAGGATTTAAATCGACCCATAATTATCTCGATTTTTACTTGTGCAGTAATTGTGTGGATTAATAAATATATGTTTTTTTTTAAAAAAACATGTGCTCAAAACACGTTAAATTAAATCTCGAATCGTTTTAAATGTTATTTTCGAAATACTTGTTGAGAGTTTTGAAAGTCTCGAATTATTTCGAAAGTTCGGAATGCGAATATCAAAAATTTTGTAAGATTTTATGGTAATTCTGGACTATTAACAATTTCGACAATATGTTTTTTTTCATCACCTTTTCATTACAATTTATTCTCAGTTTAAATCTAGATATAGATAACAAATCTATTTTTAAAATTTTAAATTACTTTGGAATAGTTTGAATCTTCACATAATCAGATTTTCAAAAAAGACGGATGTTAATTAATTTTATGAATTCTAGAGATTCAAAGATAAATCTCGAAGACAAAGAGCCAATTCATTTTACATGATATCTGCGATATTAATTCAACTAACGAGAAATATTGTAATTGCAAAAACAACAATTTTCAATTTTCAATAATTTTCTTTCTCTTCTGAAAAGATTTTTACGTATCGTTGATGAAGGAGATTAAGTATTACATAAATATACGTGTATAATTCTACATGAATTAGAGTGACGGTACTGAGAAAACAGCGCTGGCAAATTATAATTGAAAATGCCTAGCTAATAACTGTTTTTCATTAATATCACGATATGTTATAGCTAATAACTATTTTTCATTAATATCACGATATGTTATGTTTTAGCTTTATCAAGGCGTTGAACGGGAGCGAAGTAACGTAATCGCGTTTAAATCGTACGTCGCATATTATGTACGGTAGTTAACGCAGCGTGCGGATTACGCGCGCGCTCAGGCGCGAGTTCGCGTGGCGGAGTTCGCCACGCAACGCGGCCTTTCGCGGCGACGAGATGGGCATTACCGCCTGTGTAATCTGGGCCAATGGGTCACACCACACGAGCGAGTTTCCCGCGTATCTTCGTCGTGGCGCGCCTCGCCATTTTGTCGGTGTTCTCCATTTGTCCGCGCTCCTTATCGTCGCTTTCGCGAAAGAGGCCGACGCGCGTATATCACAGAGTCGGAAAAAAATTAATCAACTGATACTATCTTCTGGCCATCACAGAATTTTTTTTAATAGTTAATACCTGAAATAACACACGCACGAAGTGATGTCTTAAATCAAGGCCGTTGTTTTAGAAATTAAAAGAATCTCGATGATTTTTTAATTAGACAGAAAGCTTAACAAAATTTACAATATGCCATAATTTTGTGCGAAATTAATTCTTTAGCGATGTCTTGTTAAATCCATACAACCTCGTTAAATCTTTCGAGTTGCCTTTCGGCATGCGACGGCTCTGATTAGAAAAATCGACTAATTGGGGAACGAGGATACGCGAAGTTCATGGTATGCTGGTCGAGGTCGATAGGCGAAACGCGCGCATGTTGTGTTTATTACTTTTTAATTTACGTTAACGTGGCAACATAGAATTACATTGATATCAACGATGTAATGGGATCTCGCGCGACCTTGCAATTAAGATCTATACACACATATATATATATGTATATAATATATATATATATATATACAAGTATATGCAGGTATGTATCGGTTCTTTGAAACCGTCTCTTACGTAAAAGCGGTAAGTGCCTACGAACGTAATACTTCCTACGTTTGCATATTACTTACCACTGCATAATAGGTGCCGATAGAGCGCACGCGACACATACCGTTGCGTCCAGAAATAGATGTTTTGCGCAAATACATTCGGTACGTACAAACACTTTGAAATTCGTGCCACGCGAGTAATACCGAGATCTTGATTCATTATTGTAATTCATGCTAATTCACGATACGATACCTTGAGGCGGCTTAATTTAGGAAAATGACCGCGATTGCTTTGCAATCGTTTCACGTGTACGCGATTGGCACAAAGCCGATTCGTGTAACATTCTATGCAATTCCGTGTAACATTGTTCACGATCGCTCAAGTTTGCAATCTTGCAATTAGCAAGTCTTACTCGGCTCCAAAGTTGCATGTAAAATAAACGATTACCTCAAGAATGATACATTGAGACGCGATGTTTACGGAAATGTGTGTGTGCAGCGCAAAATGCGAGGCTGCTTCGCGTTCAATGCCGAGTGCATTCCAAGTCCTTAAGACTTATGTCTTATAATCCTTGAATATTTCCCTCTCGTGGCTTCTCGAGATCTCGACTTTTCTAATTCTTGAAATTTCCGCGCCGCTGTTAGAGTCCTTCGAAAAAAAATCAGAAATCTTTCGCGTCGCATGCAAGTGGCTTCTTTAAATTTCTTTTTTTTTTTTCTTTTTCATCGATCGGTGTCGAGGATCGACGTCGCACTCGCGCGACTTGACTTCAATTCCGGCTCGCGTTTTCGTGCGCTCGAATTCTCGGCCGCGACGACGGGGACGACGGCGACGACCGCATTTCGTGAATTGCGGCGTGCACTCGCGCGAGAGAAGTGCGATGCACCGGCTATTGACACCATCGGGTACGATGCGCCAGTCCCCCGATTGCCCAATACTCTGTGCGTTCCGTTAGCCGGTTGCCTCATCATTGTCGTCGGACGGACGTCGTCGCTGGTAATCGACAACCGGTTGCTCTATCAGCGCCGATGAAAACCACAGGAAGTCGATTGCTCATCTTTTTTAGCTAATTACCAGACCTTCCATCGTCGCCGCCGCGGTCGCCATTATTGTTACCGATGTCCAGCGTTATTGCGCCTGTTACGCAACATTGACGCGAGCGTACAATGATTAAAATAATTGCTAATGTCGCGTATTATTCGTACGCCCCACAGTTATGCAAAATTATGCATCACTTGTCCAACGAACTTGAGAGCCATTGAAAACCAGCTTATTATGTTATCAGCCAAGTGCAAGAATAACGATCGATTTTATTATTATTTCCTTCGGAAGTAAGGTACTTATATATATATTTTTTTTATCCTGCAGCTCCATTGATTCAATACGCCACGCGCATTGAAGATTAAACGGGAATCGGAAGGTAGATATTTTCCCCAGTCGCGCGATTCGATACGGGTATATGACGCATAGTACAACTTTTGCAACGCGAGCGAGCTATAAACAAAGATTGCCTTTGGCGGCGAGATGCACTTAAAATTCTACGAACCGGTTTCGGGCCCCTGCGCGCTCGCAAGTTACTCGCGCTCCGGTTATCTTGCTTGAGTTACATTTATTTAATTTTAATCGGCTCGCGCGCTAATATGTATCGCGTGCGCGGCGCGCATTGCGAAACGTCAATATCGCGAGGCAATTTATTAAAATTACGGCGGCTAATCCGCGGCTTATTTTGTAAGCGTTAATTTTGCAACTCACGGGGCTGTGCGAGTGTTGCGTAACACACATGGCCGCGGAATAACACACTACTAATAGCGTTAAACAAGCGCTTGAATAATGCTGAATGAGATGCAACGCTGATGATGCAATAAGTGCGCGCGCGAGCGAGCGCGATTATCGGTTATTATTTTATATCGACGAGAGAGGAACGTTATAGCCAACATTGAACATTGTCCCGGCTAAACGAACGAATTGCTCCGCCGGCAGCTATGCGCGCATCCTTGTTCCAGTTTCGTCAGTTTCTTTTTTTTCCCCGTTTTTTTCTCATTTTTTTTATCAGCCAATCGCCGATTATGCAACGCGCGCGATGTTTCCCGTCCCCGCTGAAACAAACACCGCGTCATTGAGGACGGTCGCTTTTTAACGTGACTTGTCTCGGCCGTAATTAATTCCCTTTTGCGATCTTATCTGTCCCGTAAACGTGATTATGCGCGGATGAATGCACAAGTTCGAAGACGGCGTCGATATTGACGCGAGATATCTGAATCCGCGGCTCTTTAAATGGACGGGACGTTTGAATTTTTGAATCCTTGTGCTTTCGAGTCTTTCCTTGATCTTTGATAACTTTTACTTCGTTGAACTTTTGCGTTTGTCAGTTTTTTTTAAATCCTCGGAATTTTTGTATTTTTCTCTTTGGAGAGGAGAAATCTACGATTCTCGCAGCCTGGGACAATCGGACTGAGGAAACGAGCAGATCGCCACGCGATCGATGCGTTGTGGTCGTGAGGATTTATCGCGGATATCTGCATAAGGGTGTCGCGTGTCGACGTTTTTAACCCATTATCGTTATTGCTCTGCCCCGGATACGCTCGATAGCGTCCCACATCTTGCACCGCGTCGCGCCGCCGCCTGGTGCCGGCGTGGTGCCGATGTGGAGCAAAGGTGAGACCTCTTTTAGAGAGCACGCTTGCCGGAGTCATGAGAGAGAGAGAAAAAGAGAGAGAGAACGTCATTCCGGACGGATTTGCCTTGCAGTCTCGCGATTACCGTTAAACTGCGCACCGATAATCTCTTAATCCCCTAAACGTCCGAGGCTCTTCCGCTCTTCGTATTCTCCAAAAGTTTCCACAATTTTACGACTCGTACGTGCATATGCAATTTGAGTCGTGTAATTCGACTTGAGTTTCCCGAGCAGTATTTTGCAATTTATCCTAATTTTTAGTATTTAAAATCTTTTGTCGTTTTTGTTTGTTATTACGACTATTCAATTTTTAGACGTGGAAATGGAATCGGAGATTGCGAAGGATCTGACAATTGAGAATAAAAAAAGAATTTAATAAGATCGTTAAGATGGTTCGACGACCGATGGTTTCAATCGACCGAAAAGGGGTCCGAGGTGAGGATCCGTAATTCGGTTTACCCTTATTCCGCGGCTGCACGTAACGGGGAATAGTTACCGTTACCGCGAGAGTCCGACTTGTTCCGATTCATTACCGATCTTTCTGCCGATCGATAACCGACTAGCGTCCACCCACACATAGCCGTGCCGCCCGTCTGTGACTGTGGGCGCGGTGCATATTTCTCGACTCGGATAATCGAGGATGTATCAAGTAGATCGCGATCTATGTACTTGTTCCCAACAACTTCGGGCGACTAAACGAATAATGAATAAATAATGAGATAAACGAACGGCGTTTTATCTTTCAATCTCAATTCGGAAGTAACGTACGCGGTCTCGTGCGGTAAATTTCAAATTTTGGTCTCCGTCAAATTTACCCAAGATCTTTAAATACGTTCGTAATGAATTGGAAACGCTGCGCCTCTTTGCTCAGCACTTTTTAAACCGTAAAATGTAGTTACCGAGCACGATTAGGGGTAATATTCGCGTCGATTTCATTTCAATAACTCGAAGGAGTCATTCTCAGAAGGACGCTAATTTCTGCAGAGTCTTAATTACGAATTAAGGATTGCGTGGTGGCATCGCTAATTGCGCAGTAGCCCTATTGCAACCCATTGGCCTATATGCGTAATGACATGACGGCCGCTCGGCGTATTATGAAACATGACGTAACATGACTAACGAATGGCTGGGAGATTGCCGAACTACAACCGTTAGGCCGCAAAGAATGCATGCCGTTAACGGAATTAGAAAGAGAGAAAGAGAGAGAGAGAGAGAGAAGAGAGAGAGTCTGTGTCCTTCGGCACCTCTCTTCTCCTCCACCTCGTTATCATGCGATCTCGAGGATGGAGCTGAGATACAACTATTATTGAAGACAGGTTCCGCTATTTCGAATATTCGCGAATAATCGTGATTATCAGAGAGATATTTATTTAAAACTGTTATTATTTAATATTACAAATATTAAATAAATGATATAAATATATATAAATATTAAATTATCATTTAATGTTACAAATTATAACATTAAAATTAATTAATATTATTATTTAGTGTTATAATAATTTATAATACGATAATTATTTATAATATGTAGATAAAACTGACATAAAATACTGATATAAAAATATAATACGAAATACATAAATAAAAATACAGATTTTAGTAAAAGAAGAAATGAACATCCGGGATTGCCTTTTTCTTCAAAAATGAATTCTTTTCCAAGACAATTTATTTAACTGTTTTTTTTTTTATTGAAAAGACAGCGATTTCGTGACAGTACGATTACAACGTCGAATTAATTAAACACGCCTGTCGCAAGCGAGCTGGAAAGCCTAACCGTAAATTCGTGGCAACCTGCTAATTATTGATAGCGATTAGATTGACGAAGACATTAAGTCGTTATTACGTAATCGATACGCTGCGCCCCGTTGCACTTTACGTCAATTAATATCTTATTACGAAATGCTTCACTATTTGCATCACACGGACGCTGGCCATCTGTGTCTAGGCCTTACCTGACTTCTACAGTTTATTCAAAGACGTTTGTTGTTCCCGATAGTAAGTGCGAATCACTCTTGCAATCATCGCGCGCGAAGATTGTTAATTAAATTAAAATAATTAAGAAACGATTATTAATGGAATTAAAATTTTTAACATTAATGGTACAAAATATACGTGTTCCATTATATCAAATTTTTTGCAAATAAAAATTGATTTAAGAATAATAATTAAGATGAATATAACAACGTTTCTTATTGATATATTTTATAATTATAATAATATACATTATAATTTACTTAAAAATTTAAACAAATTGAAAATTTTTAATTTCAATAAATTAAAAAATTAATTTTTGTTGTTTTCAAATTGTTTAAATTTAAAAATTTTTGTAATATATAAATTTATAATTTTAAATTTTAGAAATTTTGAATTGCAAATTTAAAAAATAAAAATAATGTATAAACCTCGAAATTTCATATTAAATTTTAATATACAATTTTTTACAAATTTAATTTAAAATTTAATTAAAATTTGAAATAAATATTAGAATTTTTAAGTTTTATGTGTATAATCTTATTATAACATACAACACGTATCTTGAAATTATGGAAAAAGAAGCAATAACTAGATGTGGCTATCGGTTTTACAAGACTTTTAGAAGTATACATATACCATGTATGAATAAATAAAGGAAATAGAAATATTGCACACACACAGTTATGTAACAGAATCTTATAATTAATATATTTACAATAATATCACACGTTTTCAGTTGATTTATTTAATAAAACGTGCATGATTACCGTATGATTACCGTCTATTATGTTGATTTTTTACTTAATTTTTTAGTTTATCCATCCATATTTATTGATAACAACTGTAAATTATGTCTCTTATACGCGATTTCATATGCGACTAGTAAGAAATTAATTATATAGTGATTGTAGGATCGCTTATGCGCTTACGTACGCTTCGTATACGTAAGAATATTTTAGTCGTGGATATTATGTCTGGCTGTCCTCGATGGCTCGGTTCCCGTGCGAGGTCACGCGCTTCATTCTGCGAGATTTAAAGATGTTTTCCTGAACGTGGACGAGCATCCCTTTCGAGCGCGTCACCCTCGGTAAGTGATCCGCGTCGCGGATCGTATCTGGTGCATGCGAGACGCGGCAAAAAGCCGGGTCGGGGAAAAAAGAGGGAAGAACGAAAAAGGGCGGCCGCGCGGCGTAAAAATAATGTTTCGCGAACACGTCATTAACCGGCGAGACGAAAATAAGGCGCGAACGTTGCACGAAAGCGAGAGAGAAAGGAGGGAGGGACGGATGGCCGGACGGGCGGATAAATCACGGTGGCTTTGCCCCGCTAAAGTCACTTCTTCACCCAGACAAAAATCGTAAAAGAATCCAGGGACCAACGAGACGTCCACGATGTCTCGGCTGCGTCCTAAAAGCTCGACTGCATGTCGTCGTCGTAGTCGTAGTCGTGCGGTCGTCGTCTTCCACCGGCTGGCGTCTTTGTTTGATGCAGCTGCATCCTTCGTCTGGTCACCGACATCCGAGGGATTTTACCTCGAGACGCGTTCGAGGCGAGCTCCGAACGTGCCAAGAAAAATGCCGCTCGGCCGAGGCCGAGATTTTAATGATAATAATGATACGCTTTTAAAGCCGCGTCGCTTCGCGGACTGTAAACCCGCGGGAATACGGCGTTATTAGAATAATAAATGCAGCGCGCGACGTATAATAATAGCGGCAATATATAATTTTGCGCCATTAATAGAAAAGCAGAGATTAAACGCAGAAGGAGGATACGCGCGGCGAAGCGACAACGTGCAAGCGATAACACTGCTCGATTGACAAGGCCTGTGACAAAAGTTGTACGACATGTCTTACGATACATTTTAATCTGATATTATTTGCGCGATCGAATTAATATACGTCGGTAAATCGAGTTTTTTTTTTTTTCTTCGGATAATTAATTCAACAGTCAGACAATTCAAAATAGTTTTTGCATATGAAAAAAGAGAAAAATAACAGCGAGAACGTCGTCGTTCGATTTGCCGACTCAGCTCGAATCGCAATCTGCAATTATTTTCATTTCATGATCATTGTGTGCATTGTAATAAAGTATAAAATATCTCGATACAAATATATCGGCGAGAAAACGATTAAGATTAAACGATTCGCATTTGCTTCGCATCGAATGCGCTTCGACACTCGAGAAAGAAAGAAAGAAAAAAAATATTACGTACGCGACGCGTTGCATAAACAAACCGGGAAATTGCACGACTTGCGTAAGGAGCTCGTGCAAAATGGCGTCTTTATTACAAGGTCTCGTTGTGATTATGCTTATCCACCTCGCTTACATCATGCTAAGCAGGCGTACTTTGTATGCGCGTAGCGGTATACGCTGTAATCTCGAAGAAACGATTAACGAACTTATACTACGGCGCGACATATTCCGGGAAAACGGCGACAGCTTTCCTTCTTCTCTCCCGACTTTCGAAAGCCGCGCGATTTTTCGCGAACGACGACTCGACGGCGATTAATAACGTCGATGCCTCTTCTCAAACGATAAACAGATAATGAAGCATTTTCCCGCGATTTAACGCGCACGCGATTCTAACGCACGCGAGGGAGCCATGTGTGTAACTTGGCGTGAGAATACAATCATAATTAAGGAAATATTTTATTAGTTTAATGGCACATCGCGGGGAGAATAGAAAGAAAAACGAGCGGCGGACTTTGGTACGCGGCATTTATCGCGAATAAAGAAGTCGATTTACGCCACGATTAATCGCCGGGCATTTTCCATAATCCTACAATTTAATAATATCGTCGGACCGTACGTTAGCCTCCGTCCGTAATAACGAGACGCGCCGCCATAATTTCGAGCAACTTATCGGGGATGCCACGTCGTCTCTTCCTCTTTTTCTTTCTCTCTCTCTCTCTCTCTCTCTCTCCCTCGGTAGTCTCTCGTCAAGGTAGGTCTTAAAGGTGAGCATTGCGCGCACGGTGAGCAACGGTGTAACGCCGGGGATCTTGTATCTCGCCATTCCGTCGCGGAGTGAAAGCCAACAACCTTGATTTAATAATAAAGGTTGCGGAGTCGTCCCCCTTCTCCCCTCGCTCTCTCTCCCCTCGCTTGCATCGCGCGCGCGATGTTGGGCGCTCTAATAAAAATACTCGGTAGACATTTCCCGCTCTCACGCCGTAACAAAGACACGGCAGACTCCGTCTGACAATTTCTCTTTTATTTTTTCCCCGCGGGCCCACCCGCGAGGGTATCGCGCGACGCGCGCGAGATCGACTCGTCGCGATGCACCGAGACGGGCGCTCTCAATAGGATCTTCAGCAGTCACTGATCGGTGAAGAGTCAAAATGACTCTGCAAACAACGTCTATTGTGAGGTGTTTTGAAGCGCAATCCCTCCCGTCAATGCTAATTCATTTACTGCAACTGGGTCAGCGTGTGTATTGATAGTCCGCGGAGTGTTTGCATTTAAATAACAAACCGATCGTTGTTTGAAAGAGCTTAGACGCGGGTCTTTGGGCTTATCTACGAATCTCTCCGCGTGATATAATATATATTTTATCGATCTCTCTGTTATATCACGTACATCTTATATTATTTCATAACAAATTTCGAAATCTGTAGATACATTTATATCGATCCGTGTAGTGTTTATGGATTTGTACAGGAAGATTTCGATATTTGGAATTCCTGCGAGAAACCTTTTGATTTAAGTTGCAATAACAATATTCATGTATGCAGGGGAGTGTTGTCTCATAAATTCGTCACTCGTGCTTTCAGCATGTTTAGGTAGTAAAATTTAAGAGTCTTTGGTCTAGGAATGTAAAAAAGTAATATTTTATTTATTTTTTATATTTTTATTTTTCAATATAATCTTTTATTTCAGCACATTACGTAGAATAAATTGATTTTTATATACCAGACAAGAAAATTCTGAATTTTTAATCTTAAAATACTATTTAATACTAAACATTTTGTCAGCTTACAGTTTCGACTTGCAATTAGCTCCTAGTGATTTACGTGGAAAAGAATTTATCAGTGATGAAATAATAAAAAAACGCTCTTAATTTTTTAAGTATCTGTAATGAATAAAAAATTTAAAAACCGTACTTTGCTAATGTATTATATTTATATTTAATAAATATTTAATGTTCATTATAAGTAAAATAATGAAAAATACAATATAATATCTGTAATATCAAAAGAAGAAAGCACAATTATCGTTGTTTAATAATTAATTCAAGTTTTTTTATTGTATCTTAAAAAAATACAAAGTTTAAAATCTGTTTTTAAAAATTAATATTAATAGATATTTAATTCTAGAGAAATAAAAATATATAGGATAAATCAATATTTTGTTGTCTTAATGATATTTCGACATCGGTTAATTGTTGCATATAAATTTCTGATGTAATCATTCGATGTACTAGATACAATACGCTCTCTAGTAAAATATATGCGTTTTTTAATATTTGAGTCATCGTTATAGATAATTGTATAAAAAAATTAAGTGCGGCTTTTTTGTTGCGCAAAGTGTACAGGAATAAATAAATTAATTTTTTATTGCTATTTTAATGAAAAATACGAATGTCTTTTATTATTTTTTTGTTAAACCCTTGCATCAGAAATTTTCTACACATATCTTAATCATATGCAAAGCGTCCATCCAAAAAATCCGAGATTTTAGGACTCTTATGAATTAACGTTTCTGATTTCCAAATTGACGATAAGACTAATTAGCGCTGCGAATTCACGACTGCCGCGACGACGGTTTCAGCCGTCGGCAAACCGCGGTCAGTTAAGTCCCTCAAATCGCGAGTGATTGTTATTCGACGATTATTATTCAACGAGATTGCAGACACGCATATCCATATCAATGCGCGCTGACTCATTTGCATTCTCATTGTCGCTCGCGCGATTGTAATGGTCCCACGTAACGCTTGTAACGTGTAAGTAGCACGTAGTAGATAAGCCCCCCCCTTGTCCCATCCTTTTCCCTCCTCCTTTGTCCCCCTCTGGATGGCTTTTCACGCCGATGAAACGTGCTCACGTGTACGATGTATGTACGATGTCCTCTATGTATGTACATACATACGTGCGCTCGCTTTCGAAAATCGTTTGTTTACAACTCGATTGCATTGCATTTATTTACGTTGGCCGGACGATAAACGGAAGGTAATGTAATCTGTTGACGTAATCCGGGTAAACCTTAATGTAATCTCCAATGTACTTAGTCGAAGGGACATTGTTTACCTTCCGAGCTTCATTCGGGACTGCATACATTTGTCCGAATTATCTCTCGTTACGACAGGACACATAATCGGGATCTTATTTTCCTGTGTAACGGGAGCTAACTTTGCTTTTACGTTATCTTCTCTGCCGAGAATATGTCGATTAAATTAGAACGACGGCCTGCAGGCACGATAAGAAATAAAAGGTTAGGATTATTTTTGTAGCAGTTTTTTACGTAACATAATTTTAATTCTCCGTAAATAGAATGATGCGCATACATAATAAACTGGTTTACGTCACGCCGCGCGCGCGGCTAAGGTCAATAAAAATCAAGCAATTAAGTATTGGCCGCGGTATTCTACGCTTATCTCGGGGACGCCGCATTAATAAATCGCATTATCATGCCGCGATCTCGCGCGGGGTGTTGCAGTAAATCGATCAAGTCTTTTCTATTGATCGAAAGGCGGATCTGCGCGACAGCGCATTATCCCCGGCGCATGCAAGTCGCCCTCGAGAGAGCAACATTCCGTTTTCATCGGCGCATGGTCGACGACATCCACGGCCGATTATTCGCACCCGGGACTTATCGCGAAAGTAAAATAAAGTTCGACAAAAGGAACGCGGCCAGCCAAGGTTCGCGCCTTTGCCGCGTGTCCTTCGTCGTAATCCAATCCACGGACGTCGCGCGCGATTTTTTTCGTCTGGATTAACTGAATCATAATTTACGTCGGAATTTGCACAGTAATTCCCGCCTGACTTTCCGCATTTTTCCACGCTTCTTTCGTGCGACGTCGACGTATGATACGCATTGAAATCCTTTTTTTAATCATTTACCATAATCTCGAAGGCACAAGTAGAATTAGAAATCAGGAGTTTAAAAATCTTGGGAATTTTTAATATCTAGTTTTCATATTTATATAATTATTTGTTTTAAATATTGATAAAAGTAGAAATTAAATAGTTGAAAACCTATTTATATCAAATTAAATTTCTATCTTTGTCCCTGAAATTCTTCTTGTATCATCGAATTAGTTTTTTAATCATTTTCCATAATCTTGAAGGCACAAGTAGAAATTTTGAAATTGGGAGTTTAAAAATCTTAGCAATTTTTAATATCTATTTACATATTTATATAATTATTTGTTTTAAGTACTGATAAAAGTACAAACTAAATATCTATTCCAAATTAAATTTTTATTTTTTGTCGTTGAAATTTTTGTATCATTAGGAAATGAAATAAAACAAAATGACGAGCAGTAAATATGGATGTCGCGTCAGATTCGAGAATTAGATAATAATACAAGATCGATCGGACGAGGGTCGCGTTCGCGATCGAGTTTGTCAAACGTAACTTGCGAAATGGATATTGAAACGTGCGCCATTCATCGAGTGCATCTTATGAGGCGACATTGTGCATTCTCGCTGTTGTGTAACGCTCACGTGCTCACGTGTGAGGAGTGCACGCTCACCCGTGGAATTTTTACGTCGTTAAGTAGAGCTCGTTAAAACGCGACTTTTTTCCATCGTCATCAAGTTGAGAGAGAAAAAAGCCGATTAAAATGTTTTCATCGAATAATACACGTCACGATACCAGTTGACGGAGTTTTCCGCGACTTGGAAGACGTACAAATCGACGACGATGACGGCAACAACAGTACACGATTCAGTAAGATAGCTATTATTAGAGTCGAAGGCCTGGAAGAAGCCCTGGAACGAGAGATGAAAATTTCGAGGCTATTTACACGATCGGGACGGACTTTGCGACTGCATAACTTCCTCCCACAATATCTCGCCGGTTGTATAACGATCACGTTTTCCGCCTCAAGCTCCAAGATACACGCGAGGGCGGGGTCTCTCGATCGCCGGCCGGTATCGAAATCCTTCCTCGTTCAAACGCAAAACTGATTTGCGCAACTGGTATCCGCCTCGTATCTATCGCACGCGGCTCTCCGTCGCGTCCCTTGCCGCGAGTTTTCGTCACGACTGAGCACAATTCGTTACAAAACAAACGGATCCTTCCGTCGATGTCCGGGAACGCCGTCACTCGCGCGCGTCCCGTCGCCGTTCCCTCTTTTTTTAGAAAAATAAATAACGACAATCAGAGCTAATTGCCGCCTCACTTGCGACGTATCACCCGCTCGATCGGGCGTCTCGAGCGGATGACGCAAGCGACATCGATTACGGATATCTTTTGAAAGCGGCGTCGCCCGTCTAGTCTCGTCCCTTCGATCACACCTGCCTGTCGTCCGATTAAATCTATCGTTGCAACTTGGTTTCGCAGATTGCTGGACCCATCGAGCTCTTAAAATATCCATCGCTATTCGAATGGAATTTACACATCGAGTACGATGCATGGAAATTGGTTCAATTTTATTTAATATTGACGTGTATTTATTGACGTTTGTCGGACAATTAAAAATCAAAACAATTAAATTTTAACATGAAAATTGCATATTGTATAATGTGCGAATATTTTGAAGAAATTTAGAATGATATTGTCATGTAAGCTGACAAAGAATAATATGTAAAGATTACAAGAAAATGTATTATTAATATTAATAAGGCTTAAAGTGTGCCACTATAGAGATTAATTAAATGATTTAAATAATACTTTACTATATTATAAATATTATACATAAATATTACATTATAAATATGAAATATAAAATTTAGGTAATAATATTTTAATTATTTTTAATTAATATTTTACGTAGAAGATAATATAATTTATTTTAGAAAAATATCAAACGCTTCATCGAAGCGTTCGCATCTTAACGTCCTCGCGAATCACAAGTTACCGCACGCACTGTGACGCTGTCTCACCCTCGGCGCATACGCACGCGTGCGGAAACGCGTGGTGAGATCGCGGATGCATGATACATAGGGGAGCGGAATACGCGATTCCGCATGCTTCGCATGAGTCGCGAGTAATTATGCGCTTAATTGGAGCTCCGCGCCGCGAATCGTTTGCGAATATGGATATTCCATGACGCAGACAGTCGGAGCGAAGATCAGTTCGCGATTCCGTTGCCGAGGTTCTTCTTATCCCTCGGCTTTTTTGCGGTGGCGTTCGATCAATCGATTTTGTAATTTATTCAATCGTGGTTATCAAGAGCGACGGGAAGAATGCTCGTTTGAAGATTCAAAGAGTAGCCCGATAACTCGCGTTGTTCAAATCAGTCGCGCGCGAATGTTTGTGAGGAGATCGCGAGTATTAAATTAAAACAAATTTCTGTGTCAAACGCGACTCGACACTCGCGAGACAATACGTTTCGGGAGTTGATTAGTCGTCTTTTACATCGTAAACGCGCGTTTACCGTTTCTCTCTATATCCGCTTCTTTGTGTCCATCGTGACTCACGAAGTCCGCCCGCTCGCGTATGGTCTACATACCCGACCTAGTCTCGTTTTTTTCTCTCCTTCCAGCGGTTTCGCAACAGCCAATCCATTCCATTTTCTGGCTCAATTCGTCTGCGCGAATTGCATTTCCAATCGTCGTTGTAATCCATCTCAGATTCAACAGTTTCTCAGGAAAATTTCCGTTTCTTTCTTTCTCTGTAAGAATGTTACATGTTCATTCACGTGCAATCTCGATTTCAATTGAAGCTTTAAAATGCATTTCTTCCATTTTTAAATACGAGATAGAGCAATTAATTAAAAAATAAAATGAAAATTAAAGTTTACTTCAAACACGAAGATCACTTACACTTTTTATATTCCACCTTAATCTTTACTACACTTTAGTTTATAAAAATTTACTTTATAAAAATAATATCGAGAGACAAATCAATAAATCAATTATACGTCCAAGATTTTAATTAACCTTCGTTTCTCTTTAATTAATGCAACTCCATCAGTTTTTTCACCCTATTTTTCCCAACTTCCGCCGCATACTGCAGGCATTTAAACTTTCGCGACGGAGAGATTGTAGTGTGTCGCACGCGTGTTTATGCATGATCTCGCGCGCATGTGAGTCGCGAGCACGCGAGAGGAGAGGAAAGGGAGGAGGGAGGGAGGGAGGGAGAGAAGGAAAAATTGCCGTCGTTACGTAACGACGGCTCGAAGTAGGCGAGCTACGTTACTACGAGGTATGGTGCATAGTAGTCACGTGCTGCTCGTAGGATAGCTTTACGGCCGGCGCTAATGAGAGGGATGTTGTGCCTCGCTAACGAGGCTGCCTCTTCGATCTGCCCCTCTCGGTTAATGCAGCTCGTTGGCTCCTTGATACGACCTAACCGAGACCTTTGGAAACAATGTTGCTTGAGAATGCTCGGTGGTGTTTGCATTTAAAATTAAACGAGTTGAACACTTTTAAATATTGAGCTGATTCGAAATCGTGAACCATACGTCATTTAATGAAGTTTTTTGAAATGAAGAATTAAGTGAAGCTCGAAATTTGAGATAATTATCATTACGAATTTATACATTTATTCTGCAAAAATACTCTGTAACAGTGTATTTCTATAAGCTACGTAGGTTACATTGCACACTGGAGTAGAAGATCGGATAGAGACATTAGATATTTTACAGAAATTGATTGCCATTTTAAAATAGCGTTTCCCTTATAGTTTTACATTTTTCAAGGTTATAGAATTTATAGAGCGAAAATCTTCTTAGAATAGACGTATTAAATATGTAATTACTCCCCGTATGTGCTTGATTTTTCAGTTTCGTCCTTTTTATTTCTGCGGCCTGTGAATCGCGTTTAATTATTGGTTGCGGGAAAGAATTATCGGCGCGCCGAATAGCAATGATCTCGATATTAATCGCTATCGAAAAGGTCATCCGGTCTGGTTACGTATATCGGCTATACTTGACATTATTCGCTGCATCACGATGCAAATATACGGCGCGATAGCGAGATTGAAGTCGCGTTTGCGGCAACGTGAGTTCTGTTGACTGTATTTTTAGTCAAATTACAGCCTAGCTGCCACTGGAATTAATCTCGTTCTGCAAGAACGGCTGACGATCAGAAGCGATTCAGCACTTTCATTCATTTCTACATGACGTTACCTTATTACCGGTCACACGCTCGCATATTAATCGCCACGAGAAAGCGCGCGTTTGCTTCATGTTATGTTGAACGGTGTTAGACTAATTTATGAGCTTTCATCGTCCAATTTGCAAATGGATTTTGAATCATCCAATTTCCATTCGACACTTTGTTAGGTGTCATCAAACTGTATCGTCGCAATGAGTGTACATAATAAAATATTCGCATTAGAAGTTTCTAATCGTGCGTTTTTTGCGAGCTTGGCAACGCGAAACTGGATTTTTAAGTAAAGTCCAGTTGACAGAAACGTTAGACGACGAACGTGTTAGCTTACAAACGCCTCTATTAACGGACGGCAATCAGTATGACAATACAACGTTATCCGCGACTCGATTACAGCCAGTCACGACAGCGTCCGGGATGAAATCACGGCGTTATGAAATCGTCGATGGCAATCGTCGAAGTCCATCGATCGATTATTATTATTTTTTCTCTCTCTCTCTCTCTCCACTCGACTCCGTGCTACGCGGCGATCGGATTCCGTCTTCGTGAGTCATTCACACATGGTTTTCAGACACGTGACACGCGGCCGGCCGTCATTGATGCCTTGTCGCATGCAAAAACGTATTATGGCTTACGCGCCGCGCGTTGCGTAAGCGAATCGCGAGCCTCGGGCTCGTCACGTTCCTGAAGGTGAAAGAGAGAACGCGCTAATTGAAATCTGTGCCTCGTACACGTGACCGGAGCTAACGTCTACGATTTCGCGAAACGCGAGTCGCGCCGCGTTTCCATAGAATCTGCGCAGTTTTCGCCGATAAGAAGCGAGGGATGCTTTCGATCAAGTCCAGGCTTTCTAGAAAGTCAAACTGATGGGTTACACTTTCGGAGAAGCGTATCAATTTTTCATGGCCGATATTCGGTCGAAAATATTCGCTAATTATGATTGAACTGATCGCGATTGTGTAAATTATGAACGTGCTAAAAAAAAATCTCCGAATCTGAAGATATATAAATTTGATAGAACAAATTAGGTCGCTGGCTTTTTAGTTACGAGATTAAAATTGAAGTCGAGAGGGAAGGGGAAGATTTGAGACGCGATAAACATCTTTTCTTAATAAAGCTCGAGTATATTATTGACGTTATGTCATCGTTATGTAATATTAAATCGTTTTTTCATTAGCCACGACATCAAAACACGAAATTCTATTGCGCCGTATTATCTTTAGCTCGTTCGTTATCGCGATGGAATTCGATCTAAATCACAAGAGAGATCATCGGGAAGCCGACCCCGGCGATTGCGCCAGCAGTTTCTACATTCCGAAATTGCATAATTTCTAGCTATCGTCGTCCGTAATCGTAGTGCAAACAGTAGAAAACGTAAACGCGAAAAATGTATTCGACGCACATGATGTCGCACGACTTTGGAGTCACGAGTGTGCTGGAAATAAGTGCCGCAACCTTTAAAATATTAATTGTTGTTTGACTTGCCTAGCAATTTTTGCTTGTCGTGTACATTACAGTACAATTTTCAAAAATAGAAATGATAAAATATTGTGTAACATGATTAGATAAGACTTTAGCCTTGTGAGTTCTAAATTATATATTTTTTACTCGTACGTTTTTCTTTAACTATTTGTGCCATTCAAAATTTTATATTAAATAATTCGAATTACAATCAATTTATATTAAATTTTATATTTGTTTTTTTTACAAGTATTTCAAAGACTTTTGATAGCGTCAGTCGTGAGTGATTACCAGGACGCCACTAAAACATCAGGCGCCGACCACGAATGATTACTGCGGCAGTCAATCTATTAATAGGTATTTTTTTTTCCTTGTTCGTCAGTCTCGCGTCGCAGCAACGACGATCGAGCGATTTCTAATTGTCTGGATTCCCTTTTTCGTTGTTGAGAGTATTGTTGACAAAACGGGATCGAGAGCGGGCCGTTTGTTTTCGAAACTGTGGCGCTGATAAACCATCGCCCAGCTACCCGACGCTAACGCTTTTTGACGTAAGAGGGTCATTGAACGTGGCAGCTCGTAACGCGCAGCGGTGAACTTTAGACTCCGTGCTCGAGAGAGACCTATTGTCGTTGCATAACACACCGCCGCGGAGTCATCGCGCGCGACGGAAATTGAAGACAACGATGAAACGCGTTATCACCCGCTTTTCCCCTCTTTCGTCAGCCTCCGTAAATACGACGAATCGATAGCGTTTCACAATGATTTCGCGCGCGCTAAGACTTCCCGTAAGAAGCTGCATCAATACAAGATGCATTGATTTCTCACGATTTTGTGTCTTTAAACTTCGTATTTCGATTGAAATGAATCTTCTAGCACAATGACTTCGGATTCCAGTAGATTCTGAAGCTGACGCGATTCTAAATTTACACTCAAACAAATCTCGGGTTTTTTTTAGTACTCCGGATTTAAATGTGTTTGAAGGGATAATTGGCGGTGAATTATCTCTTGCGTACACGAGTTTCTTTACTCGTGCGATTTCTGGCAACGAATTCGAGGTGCGTTCGCGTGACGGCGTTATCGAAAGACATGTATTGACCTAAACAAGAGAGAAAGAGAGTGAGATACGCCTTGTGTCTAAATATAAGCGTAAGTGTGGGCTTTTATCGCAGCGGTGAATTTTATTTCCGTCGTAAAATCAATCTACGAGAAGGGCGAACGCGCGATATAATTAGCAGCGGTGGAAAAAAATGGCCGTCAAATGGGGCGGTTAATGCGCCCTTCGGTCAAAATAAATGCTGCGTTCGTCTTATAGTGGAGATCGATCGCGCTTTATTTTCAGGGCGAATCTTCCCTCCGTCTTTACGTACGCAGCTAATATCGACTTGAAAGATGTCCAGGGCGAAATAATGTTTTCGAGATTCGAGTCGCGAATTGATTCAAGTATAAATTAAGAAACTGTACTTCTCTTTGCTCGATTCTGCAGATTTTATGCGATAAAATGTAATTATTATTTTTAAAAACAATAGAAACGGCATTGCAGAAATAAGAAAATATTAATATGAAATTAGCGGAGAGAGAGGTTTTTTAATAAGATTTTTAAAAAAGTGGACAATTTGTGCGTACCGAGCGATTTCGCATGTTTTCTTCCTTATATATCTATATAATGTCTTAAACTATAATTACATCCTTTGTTTCGGGATGCAGCTGCGTCAAATACGAGGTCGGTTCGCGTGCCAAAAACGCAGGCCTTTGTGGGACACTGACAAACGCGTGACGAAGACTGGACGAATATTTTTCACTTTTTCCTGCAAATGTTGATTCATTTGTGTTCCAAGATATCTTCGAAATTACATCAGCCACGCATATGAACACGTTCGTCTTTTCGACATTGCCTTATTGTTTTCCGCGACGCGTGCTTCCAGTTTAATCGAAATTTGGCGCAAGTTCAGTCCGCGGGTTCAAAGTCCCTCGTGAAAAAATATTTGTAGAACGAAAATCATGCGAAGAACAAAATAACGTATGAGAATATACACGAAGATTCGCGTGCTGTTTCATGCAAGATAAAATTCGCATTCTCCAATTTTTCTTTCTGCCGTCAAGCCCGTGATCTCACAATGACAAGTGCATTCGTTGCGCAACACTTTGCAATCACGGGCGAACTACGTTGCGAAAAGATTTAAAGTATTCCGCTTTTAAAAGAAAAAGAAGCTCAAGAACGTCAAGGCGAACGTAATGCGTTTCAGAATTTTTGGTTCATCGTTTAAGAAAGTGGATCAAGCTACTGTTGCGCTGTTTAAACTCTCCGAGCGAGATACATTTTTTTTCTTAGAATCGGCATTGTTCTCCTCCCTCGATCTGGGAATATTCCTTCACGCTTTCGCCGCTCGGCGCTTCTCGCGGATCGCGAAGGCGTTTCCGAGTAACGACTCGCAATTAACGACCGCGGGACGAGCGTCATCGAGAGATATCGCCGACCTTGCGCGTCGCTCCGCGAAATATCACGAGTTGGCGAGCGTTGAACTTTCGTCGATCGTCTTAAAACGGCGAATCACATATCGGCGTCTTTCGGCCACGAAGACGACGATGACGGCAGCCGGCAGTCTCCCCTCTTCACCCTAATCGATTCGTCGCCGCTCGGTGCATCTCGCGATAACAGTTGCGTCACGTTGCGCAATCATTGTTTACGCCCGCTGTTAGCAATAATCGGCTGTCTTGCGAGCCCGAGGCAAGAGCTCGTTTTATAAATATAGAGATTTCCATGCGCGACCGCGTTTCTAGACCGACCGAGGCGCGTCGTTCGCCCCAAGGCGCCTTGTAATAACGGAAAGTTAATACTCGGTGTTACGGATTTGGATGCAAAACGTACTATCTCGCTCTAATTTCTGGAATACAAAGGGTCAGTCGCGATACAGAGACACATAAAATAAATTGAGATGTAAGACGAGGTAGAGGAGAAAAAATGAACCGATATTTTTCTCTCTCCCTTCTGTATTTTCTTTTATAATTATTAAAAATATTTATATCGATATTAAAAATATTTTCCTTCTCGCTGCGAAAACGTTGTTGTGTCGAAAGTACAGGTGCACGGGCAGAACATTCGGATTCACGGCACGGCACATATGCACTTCTGAGTTTGTATTCCTTACGATTCATTGTCTCGACCATTGTTTGACACTTTGCGGCGTGGTGCCGGACGGTTCGACGACCGACGATCACATCCTCTTATCAAAACACGGTCGAGTATTTTCGCAGCGTGGTGCAGTCTAGACTTTTATTAAATAAACACGATCGCTGCTGGGCTGGCCGCCGTTACGAGACAAATTACGCAGAAGTTAAATACGCGCGAAGACTGCTGAATTAGGCGACGCATCTTCTAATAGCTATTATTATAATTATTTACGTTATTTAATTTAGGATGCTCAATATTAATTTTCTAGTATAAATATTGTTCCGTGTGGGTTGTATTAAAAAGTTATTTTTTTTTAGAGAGACACAGAAATTGCAAACAAATACAGATAAAAAAAAATAAAAAATTTTTGACGAAGAAAAATCTTGACGTGTAATATGTAAAAGGATATTTACGGTTTCTACGAGTCAAGATACTGGCCGATTAAAGAGTCGTATCATGAGAAAAATAGAGTTAATTGATACTATTATCTCTCTTTTAATTCGTTAGATAATATAATCTCGGAAATAAATCGACACGTAATATTAAATTAATTCTCATTCGACAATGATGTTGTTAACACAATCGATAATCGAAGAGGAAAACGTGCGATCTCCGTCCGTAACGATGCACTCGCGAAACGAGCGGCACTTATCGCTCGTTTACTCAACCGGTCGGTGGATTCCTAATTAGAATCGCTCGCTCGGAATAGTATCTCGCCAATTAACGAGTTAGTAATAAATCACCGTTTTTACCTAGCGCTGAA
Source organism: Tetramorium bicarinatum (assembly GCA_928718305.1). Classification (NCBI taxonomy): domain Eukaryota; kingdom Metazoa; phylum Arthropoda; class Insecta; order Hymenoptera; family Formicidae; genus Tetramorium; species Tetramorium bicarinatum. The sequence goes on along the minus strand of OV788319.1, from coordinate 4,790,326 downwards.
TTACGTAAGCGCACATGATTAACATACTAACTGCACTTTGCGCGCGCGAATGCATATGTTTGCCTAGTTGGCGTTGCATCCTACGGTCTTCTCGTATTCTCTGATCTCCTGTTTATAATGTAATCGGTGTAATTGATTCCTCGAAAACATATCGATTATAATATAAAGCAGATAGTTTTTATATTTTTATGAATTCTCCGAAATTTTTCCTTATCATTTAAGCGGCAATTTACCTTTCAAATTGTCTGTCCATTATTCCCTGAATTCTCAGAAAATATGAATTCCTCGTAAACATTTAGTCAGTTTCTTTCGCATATTCGCGTCTGAATTGCATTAAATTTGACTTTATCTGCGCAAAAAAAAAGTACGAAAAGAGATGCAGCTAGAGAGGACACACCTACTCGGCTTACTCGTTTCTGCCTTCGCATTCGGCGGTAAACACAGCTGAAATCAACGACGTTATCAAAGTCGCACGATAAGACGAACTGCAAATATAGAATGCAAGAGCAGATACAAACGGTGCGCGCCTTAATTCGGTACGTCGTCGAGATGAACGATGATTATTTCGATCGCCTTGCCGGGGCAGATCCGGGATCCGCGGTCGGCGGATCATCTCTCTTTCTCTCGACAAAACGCGAAGGCAGCTGCGAAGCGTTTCGCGTATTATTCTCGACCGATCTTCCGACCGAGATTCCCTCGAGATACGAAGCCCGCCGCACAGAACGCATTTTTCTGCCCGATCGCGTTGCGTTCCGTGCCGCGAGATGGACGCGAAATGTCGCGACATTCCCGGCGCGGCGGCGGCGGCAGGCTATATTTAAATCCCACGGTATTATGCATACGGTTACATCATGCCTCCTCTCCCCTCCCTCTCCCGATTAAAATAGCAAATTTGCCCGACGTGTGGAGTCGCAATGCCGATGATAACGGGCGATCTGCTCGCGGGTCGACCGCAGCTGCATCGTAACCGCGATAAAGGGGCCCCGTTATCAATTCTTGACGGCGACGACTGCAAATATGTTTGCGCGACGCTCGAACACCGCGGTCTGCATCGTCGTCCTCGGCCAGTTCCTCGCCTTGATATTCGGGCACGTGCACCGCACGTTTCCAGCTCGCTGACTTTGGACTTCGCGTTACATTATATTAGTGCGATAAGATGATAGCCGGTGCATTCTGTCAGCGGTCATCGAAATTCTCGTCATTCTGATTTCTGACCTGTAATTAAAAAAAGTATAATTCAATTAAAATTAAAATTAAATTGTACTTAATTTAAAATAAACCAAAGTAAATTTCGATAAATTGAATTTACATTTATATTGAAGATAATTACTTTCAGTTTTAATTGCTTAGTTTAGTTAAAGATAATTCATTTAAGTTTCTGTTTTCGTCATTTGTTGTCTTGCGTCTCGCCCGAACAAATTACGAGTAGCAGACAGATAAGTATGAATCCAAATCTAAAACTGTGTTTTTAAAATTGTTCACGGCAATTAGTCTTCGAATCCTCCGAACAATATTAATTGGATTTAGGTCACGTGAAGAGATCAAGTTGTTCTATTGTAACATGCGAGAGTCTCACTTATCGCGTGTTTATGGAGTTATAGCAGCGTTCGCAGTGAACCGTGCAGTCCCCTGTTGATAAAAAGGCAAAGAGACTAATTGAAAAATCACTGCCGATGCTTATGACGACTGCGATTGTTCGATGCACTTGCAGTTATGCCGCGAGCTGCGCGATTATGTAACAAACAATCGATAAATATCAAGCGAGTAATAAACAGCGTTGTATTTCTATCTTTACATTAAAGTTGAAAGTTTAACTGTGGTTTGTCAATATGAATTAAAATAAGTTCCTTACGGTTAATCGTTCAAAAATTCGCTGGGTTCGGAAATCTGACGTTCATCGCGATAATAAATCGTATGGCTGAATAAAAGAACGGCGAATCGATTTTAAGGAATTACAAGCGCATAAATACAATACGGATATTGCAGTTCTGTCGATTAAAATGTTGGAACTAGGAAGAAAAAGAGAGAAATATCGCAATAAAGCCTCGGCCTGGCATTAATCTTCGTACGAGCCATTGTATTTCGGTGTTTTTCTAATCGGTCCCTGTGTTCAAAGTCTCCTTCCTTACGTTAATAGCGCACTATGTGCTTGATATACAAATAATATACTTTGTGTCCTGTGTCCTCTTACGATTCCTCTAAGGAGCATTAGAAACGCGACAATGTGGCACGCACAAGCGGTCGCCTACAGTCTATGGTTAGATAATTGACGTAATCATCTCACAATAGGTCATTCCGCAAATAGAAGCTTTATTCATAGACGCAAGTCGCGTTTTTCCATTGTAGTAGAATTTATTTATCGTCACATTAGACCTGAAATAGATCTTGCAACTTGGATTTATTAATATCTCAATTTTTGCAGGTTGATCAGCTCGTTCCTTTCGGAAATACTCGCATTGTGCGCTTCCTCGAGCTTGAGATCGCGAGCGTTATTTCCGATTAACGAGCTTAATCATCCAAGATTTACACAGAGGCGAGAGGGGGGGAGTGGTGAGAGGAGCTAAAATACATCGGGTTTCCTCGACCCGCAGGCGCGTTTTTTTTTCTCCCTCGCGATTGACATAACAACCGGCGGCACGCGAGATTGCGGGGGACCCGTCGTCGTTGCCACGGTGACTCGAAAAAGTAGGTTTCTGGAGCAGACAAGGGGGCCCGGGCTGCACGCTCGGCAGGCCCACGAGGAGGAACGCGAGCGGCGGAACGGAGCCGCGAGATAAGTGTTACGCGGCATGCAACGCGAGTTAGCGCGGCTCGTTTTCCATCGCGGGCCACCGCGTTATTTTTCTCGGGGCGTTATCTCCGCTTCGTCCAACAATAGCGTCGCTTCGATGATAATTGCGTCCTGCGTTGGTGCCTGATGTACGGTATCGCGGCGCTGAGCGCGACAATTCTGAGACATATTAGTGGAAACTTGTATCAATCATCTTTAGCCAAACTAAATAATTAAAATTGAAGTTAATCACCTTTAATTTAAACTTAAATTACGCATATTTCTTTTAATCGCGATTTATTAACCGGCCGATTTGCACAAATGATTTCGCTACTGTGTAGGTGTATTTTTTCAGGATTGCAGGGAGGGAATCAACGATAGTGAGATTGAAGACACGCTCGATCGGATCTTTGCGTTAAACTTCTTTTATTTTTACGTATCTTGACCGTCAAAGAGGCGAGATAAAAATAATTATCTCCGTGCGTGAAGATACATAATACACAAAACTCGTGGGTGTCTTTACGCAGAGGTATTTCATAGAGAGCGAAGAGGGCGTCCATAATTATCGCAGCCGGGCTCGTTAAGGAGCTGAACCCATTCCGTCATTTACGGAACTCCACAATCTCTGTTCTTAATTTTAATGAGATTTCTCGGGGAATGTATTTTTGGAGCGTATTTATCCGTAGGAAATGTCAGAGGCGGATGTTTATTATACGTTTAAACGATTATATCTTTGAAAATATATCGTAAGTAATACAATAATATGTATCTTTAAATTAAACTTTTCTTAGATAGAGATTTTTCGGATCGCACTTTGACTTGAAAACACGCTGTAATAAATCAAGCAGTAATTACTTCTTTTTTTTGCAGTTTTACGTAAAAAACGCAGTGAAATCACTGTTTTGCATAAATTAGATAATTGCTATACAAGAAAGATATTCATTATTATATTTATTATGTATTTTTATATTTCTGTATTTTTTCTGTCCATACACACGTTCCTACATTTATGATTATTATTAATTTTATATTTGTCTACACGTAAGAAATTAGACAAGAATTTTTTTGACGCAAAAATTGGGATCTGCTTTCTCGAAGTAAAAGATTAAAATTAACAAGCAATCGATTGCGCGCTACGATCGTACGAAGCGCGATTTTGATTATCTCTCGCGTGGGTGCTGTGCTCATGGAGATACACGTTCAGCTATACCTACATCCGTAATTCGCTCTTACATAAGGTTCTTGCGTTCACCACGTGTACTGGCGATCACGTTATACCGGGCGGTCTGATAAAAGCCTTGCGTCAGGAAAAGCACCGCGACGCGTGGACACGTGCGTATGCCCGGTAATCGCAGCCGTGATTTCTTCGCCCAGGCACGGTGTACACGACGGAGGCGCGTGACTCGGCGTCACGAAACAATTCATGTAAACCGACACGGCGGATACGGGCGTAATCGTGCGCATAAAACACGTTCGGACGGACGATCGCGCAGGAATTCCTGCCCTCGCGCGTACTCGTCAAAAAACAAATTCGTTCTAATCGCTCGTTCGCATACGGATGAATGAATGCCTTTCTCCTGAAGCAGTACTCTGCAATTCAGGATGCATAGAGGGCAGAGAACGTTCCGATCTGAGCCACAGATAGTTTCGCGCGAGCTTGCCAAAGCGCGCTGGTTAGAAATGATAAAAGTCTCGGCGACTGTTTTCTTCGATGATTCGATAGCGCGTTAGAAACTCGCAGATGCATCACCGTTGTCGCACTTTGCTCGTTGTTAAATATAACGACAAGTTTAAAAATAGTTTACTCTGTGCGGAGGAGGTGATGCATGCTTCGCGTGAAGCGCGCGGGTGCGTATAAATCCTCTCGATGCTCGTCGCAAATTTCGCAAAACCCTGGAAGTAACCGCCCGTGAATTTGTTGGATTTTCTGGTACTTCATGGTCAGCGCGATTCGCGCCGACGAATGCGACGCGGACGAACCGTTGCTACTCCGATTTTCGCGCTAAAAGTGCTCTTCGGTAATTTCAGAAATTACCTTGAAGGATGCGAGATTATTTTAAAGACATCCACGAGGTGGATTTGCTTCTCAAAATTTTATGCATCTTAATTCTGTCAACAAGTGAATCGTGGGCAAATTTTGCCCATTCCATGCGTTCCATCTTTCCGGGAGACTCGAAGTTTCTTGGAATTTAAAATTGATAAGTTTATTTTACGTTTAAATGTTTTTCTCGGTGTCTTATATTTATTTCTTTGTTCGATGTCAACAAGTTTATATCATTGCGATTTACATTTTATGTTTTTTTATTTGATATATATGTTTTTTTATTATTTTCGATTCAAACGCAATGTTTTGCAGTTTAATTCTCGACGTATTGATTTTGATTTCAAGCTCGGCGAAGATATAACGTATGATAGCGCAACTAAGGCAACTAATTATACGCTATAAACATTGCCATTATCCCGGCATAAGTGCTCCCACCTGGTCTCTGAACAATGTGACTGGACACGGAGACCTTTGCGGGATTTGTCTTACCCAACTCGCGCGAGCGGCCGGCCTAGCGAAGTGTCGTAACGCAGCCGCAAACGAGCGAAATTATCGTTAACGGTAAAACTAGCGACAGAAATATTCGCCGCGGCGAAGCCGGGATCTAAAATTAATTCTCATTATCCTACACGGCCGTAGCCGTGTAATCGCCGAGAAAATTCACCGCCCCATAAAACGCGGAACATTTATATTCCCCGCGAAGTCTTCGAAGCGACGCGCTTGCGTCATCAAGCAGGAGAAGAGAGAGAGAGAGAGAGAGAGGGGAAAAAAAAAGGAAAGACCGTAATGTTAATATAAACAGTTACTTTCCACGTCCTAGATTCGGCAAGTGCACGCGCGAGCATAATTCTAACAATCCTTCGTTATTTTATCTAACGTAATTCGTTACTTCGCTTTCCTTTTTCTGAATCTTTCTTTGAGGATCGCAGCGATTAGCATACAACAGACGCGCGTGACTCTGAGAAATTTGATTGAGACGGGAAGGCAGTTTAAGTTCCGAGGAAAGAGAGCATGTCGGGAATCTGTTTTATAATAGCTTTTACAATATATATTTTTATTTTTTATACGGCACAATATTTATTTTTTTAATTTTTAACGTACGGATTACAGACAGTAGCATTTAAGATAATTATTAAAGTGTAATAATTCTTCAGCAACGTGTCCGCAATGTCTGCTACTTTACATTGATAAACATTAATCTGATATTTATTCATATCGCCAGATAACGCGAAGGAAATTGCGCTGGCTCGCGCGCTCGCCGGTTTCGCAGTCAGTGCGAACGCGGTGTAGGTGATTGGCGAGCCTATTATGTCACAACTTCTAGTTACGGTGGCAAGGTAGAGCCGGGCCGTGAACCCAAGAACAGCCGGCGGCACGTTGCACAGGCGCACGTGACCGGTTCTCTCTCTCTCTCTCTCTCTCCGCAGGTTTTCCCTGGCGTCCGCGCTCCCGCCTCCTCTCCGACTTTTCAGCCGGGATAAACGGCGCTCTCGCGATAACTCCCGTGGGGAACACGCCCGTTTCCCCGACGCTTTTACGCCCCGTATTATGTTCCCGCCGCGTCTCCGGCCACCTTGCAGGCCGCTCGGTCGCCGTGTTTATCTCTCGGATGCAAAATAGTAATCTGTGTTGCATCGTTACGCTCATCTAGAGTAATATGATTGGAGAGATGATATTACTTTTAGCGTGAAATTAAATCTGAAATTATTTACTCTCAGTTATTTTATAATCATTCGGGAGGGACGCACAGGGAGAATGAAAGAGCGATTATTATTTTTAGCCCGGAATTAATGCTTCTTCGCGCTGGAACGCTAATATTTTCTCTTTCATCGGTATTTCTAGATTATACACCTTTTTTTGCAATGGTGTTATTTCCGCGCGCAAAAATAGTCGAACGCAAGTGTCGCACCGCCCATACCTCATTATTCGCGCGATAATAGCGCTTCCATGTAGGTACACAAACACACGCTCGCAGAGGGAACGCGCGTGTACGGGCACCGTTACACGACGTAGACAATCTTATCTAAATATTTGCATGTCATTGCGGGATTTCAGTCCTCCCCGTCTCATCCGCGTGCGAGGTAATCTCTTATTTCGATTTTATCTGCATTACGTAATCGCGTTCCAGCTGCGCGCCGCTTTCTGCGAACGTACACGTCGCCCGGGTGCGGCGCGTGAGGGCTAATTTAATTTACCCCCGTCCGACGGATCCCGTTGTGTCTGATTAACTCGTATTGTGACCGTTTTAATCGGATCCGTCCGGATGCCAAGTCGAAACGAGGCACAAAATTCCCGCGGAAAGTGTCTTTTCGAGAAAGGAAAGAGCTCCAATTTCGTTGGGGGGAGAAAGAGAGAAGAAAACTAATTCCGCTGTATATAGGAAATTATATCTATCCGCAGTAATATAAAGTTCATACTTAGGTCAAATATAAGAATTTTCTTTAGCATGTTCTATATGCAAAATACTTCTTTTATTGCTCATAAATTTTTATACATTTTTCTGAAAGGATACACAACGATTAATTTGATTAAGATGAGACATGTTACTTCGCTAAAATATTTGTCTTCCACCGATAGTCATTTACAGCGGATACATCTCTCTTACATAAATCAATAATCTGTTTGATAATAATTACATCGTGGAATTCATACATAATAATTCTTCCCTTGACCGGTATTTATTATACATAAGAAGTTATAGAAGAAAATATATTAAAATAAATGATTGTAATATAATGTATAAGATTTATATAACATAATGTATATATATACATAATGTATATATATATATATATATATATATATATATATATATACGTTTGTCATATATATTATACACATATTATATATATATATATATATATATATATATATATATTATACATAATTTAATATATATTTAATACATATTTAATATACACGTATATATATGTGTAGTGACATATATCATGTCGCTAGCGATATATATATATCTTAATATGTTAACTTATTTTAGTATATTTTCCTCGCACATAATATACATATGTTTTATATAAGTTTTTAATTTTATATCTGTTATATCACAATTTTTTATAGTTAATGTATTATTTATGGCAATATACATAATTCATTAAATTGATTAGCATGTCATTTTATATTCCGATAAAATCTCACAGTTAAATTTTTGTGCGTAATTCTTGGATATTCTCAGTTGTTATTGTCGCAGTTGTTATTTGCAATCTTCACCAGTGAAATAAGAATCACTTCCAGAATAGCCGCACGAGGATCTCGACAAACGTCCTTAGAACACAAAAAACATTTATAAAAAGTAATATGTATATTTCTACATACGTAATATAGATGTAAAAATGTCTATATAGATAAATATCTATATATGAGTTACAATTATTTAGTATAAAAACACTTTCTTAATGATGATTAAAAATAACACTTTACAATAGTAATTAATAATAATTAGTTTTGAGTAACAGGTTGGAATAATTAAATTTACGTCTCACTTTCAGCAATGAAACAAATAATTTAAACTATATTACATAAGTAATAGAATTATAGAATATAAATAAGAGGAATAAAAGTTATATACTATCACAATTATGTATGTCGAGGTTATCATTCATAAAAATTTAACAAACTTAAAGCGATCTTTTAAAAAAACATACTTTTAGGAAATATTTCCGCTATTTGTTTCGAATCCTTTTTTAGTTTTAACTGATTCATCGATTGTTGAACACAAGTCTGATGTTTTCAAATTTGTTGAGGCTCTTGTTCTTTTGAATTTGTTTTTCAACTTTTTTCTTTTTATAGTTGTGTGCTTTCCGCAGTCCGAACAACCGGAATTGCAGTCACTATTAGATGAATCCGTAAACCAGCTTTTTGCAATATGTTCTATTAAAATTAATTTAATAAAACTATGCATATAATAAACAAATTAAATATTCTAAAAATATATTAGTAATAAAAATTTAAGATAAAGTAATACAAATAAGTTAATCTTGAGCTATGTACATATCCCGAGTTGAAATAATTTATGTCTGGTTTTTGGAAGTAAACTAACAATAAGTAATTGGAAAATTTATTAAGTGAGAATCATAATAATTGAAGGGTTATAAGTTAAAAAATGAAAGATTTAAATATACTATATGAAATATGTATGTAACGTACTTTTAGAAACTTTTGCCGTTATATTCTTCGAAACTTTCTTACTACTGAACAATTTCAGAGTTTTCGCAGTTTTCATTTTTAGTTTTTTTGAATTTCTTGCCGATGTTTTCTTCGTGGGGTTTAGTATTCGCTTTTTAGTTGAATGTAGTTCTAAGTCACGTTTCATACAGCCCAATGTAGTACAATCGTTACTGTCGGAAGATTCAGGATAACAGCTTTCCAAGGCAGGTTTTTCTACTACAAATTTATATAGAAGCAGTTTGCGTGTACATTGAGAAAAATGATATTGTATTAAACAGACGTCAGTCTCATTGGAAATAATCTTGTTAATTTTATTGAATACATTATGCTCTTATTTTAATAAAGTATTTGTTCCATTAATACTGTTATTGATATAATTATTTCCAATGAGACCTAATGCTGTTAATACAATGTCAATTTTTCCGCGTGTAAAGTAATTAAATAAATTAGTTTTGATCTATCGTATTTAACTAATTAAATTCATATTTAATTTTTTTAAGTAAAGCAATCAAAAGTCTACCGAATTAAACATCGTAGATAGTATTATAAGAAAAAGTTTTGGATTACATAGTTTTTAAGATTATGATGCGAATGTGTAACATACTTTTATAGGCTCTCGCTCTTTTCTTTCTCAAAATATTCGTAGTGCTAAATGATTTCGCACTTCTTCGTCTTCTCTCAGACGTCTTCAGTGGCCTGAAACCACTCGAGGATCTTAGTTTCTTGACTTTATTTTTCTTCTTAATTGTATACGTGTAGAGCCCATAGTCGCAATCCGTGCAACCTGAACTGCAGCCGCAATTATCGGAGGAATATGGACAGTAGTCCACATTCAATAGTTCGTCTGTTAGAAACAAATATTATATTTTAGACTGAATACGACACATAAAATAATTTGACAATTTAACCTGAATCTTTTAGATTGGCTAAACATTTGATTCTCGGAAGCGAAACAAACAATCCAAAAATCTCCGTTAAGTAGAAATTACGGATAATAATTACAGACGATATGTAAGTATATTATGATTGAAAACTGTGGATTGAAATTTTTTTAGACCTTACAAGGCGAATTTAAAACATACTTTTGGATTTCGCTATGATCTTCTTTGAGACTTTGTTGGTTTTCAATTCCGCATTCTTCTCGGGTGAAAAAGGCAAACAGCGAGGTGGCCGAGGGCCGATCTTTCTTCTCGACAACATGAGCTTGATGCGCTCGTTTTTCAAACATCCATAGTCACAGTCCGTGCAGCCCGACGAGCACTCACAACTGTAGAGAGAGATGGGCAAGTTGTGGATTGTCGATAAGGATGAAGGTTGGAAGGAACCTTCAATTGAACTCTCGGTTTCATCCTTATGTTGCTGCAGGCTTTCGTCGGCGCTTGTCGATGTCATTTTTTTCTAACAAAGCATTCCCGGGATGTCGCAACAAACTGCGCCGGATAATTTTCGGACAATTTTCAATCCTCTGTGTTGCGGAAAGATGTGCCTTAGAATAATTCTGCAGTAAAAAGATAGAGAAATCACATTTGAAATAACGCGACATATAAAATAATTTCAACACTGATCTCAAAATGTTTCACACTGTTTTGCTTCGTTGCGGAATAATATAATTTTGTGAAACAACTGTCGAGAAAAATTGAAATCGTCACGTTATAGATAAACTTTTGTACACACAATGAAATGGTAGAAATATTATCAAGATTGATAATATATATGCATTTCGATAAGAAAAAATGGAGTTTATACTTTTAAAAGACAGATGTCGGTGAATTAATCGAAAGAAATTTGTTTTGAATTACAAGACGTAACGTTCGTTGGAATACATTTTTTCTAATTTGATGGAAAAATGATCGAAGTAACTGTTAATTATTTAAGAATGTTAAATTAATGTTAAATTTCTTATATATTTTTTGCGTATTAAAGACAAGGATTGTTTTATTTCAAATATTAAAATCTAAAAATAATTGTAATAAATAAATACTTAAGCCTTAAGCAATAATAAAGTATCTAAAAATGATTTTAATACTAATTAAGGTGAAATAAAGAAGACAAATACGATTAGACGTAAACACTCGTACCTTGCGAAGAGCGAAATCCTCTGATTTATCTGTCCAATACGTAGCACAATTTATCCGTAATATATCAGGCCTTTCGTTTCTCTTACAAACTTCAGTTACAAACAGAGCTCCAAACATGGAAATAAGTATTATCGCTGAATTATAACTGAATCGAGTAAAGCGGAATGATCTAGACAGCCGAAGACATTGACATAGTAACACTCGATCGCACAGTAAGTCGAACGTTTGATCCTTAAGTTTACATATGTTTGACCTTTTGACACGGTATATTTACAGAGTATTATATCGTGTGTCGTCACAGAAATTAATGGCAATTCAGTTTCCTCTGTCAAATTCTAAGTTTGCGTCTTAAACTTTAGGCGATCGTGTCGAAATTCAGACTGTTATTTTATTTATTATTTTACGTGCCATGTAATTCATGAAACAATTGAATAATCAATTAAAATACTTATACATTTAAAATATATTAATATGTTATATTAATACAAAATTATATATTAATATAAAAATGTACATACATGAAAATGCACGGCACGAAAAGTTCCTGAAATCCGACGCGAATTAATGATCGTTTAAAATGGACTTTATTGTTTGCGTCGAGAAGAGAATACCTCGTCCAATGTGGATGTTTACGTCGAACGAAACGCCCGTGTAACGACTCTAACTTGATAAATCATTGATCGTTGGCCAAGAGCCACATATTACGTCGATAATATCGCGATACCCCCGTCGATAGCGCCGCGAAATAGAAATATCGTGATCGCGAACTCGACGGGCGTGTGCGATACGCGAAGTTATGCCATATTACAGATTATTATGCAACGCGCGCGTATTGACGCAATTCAGATCCGATCGCAAGCGCGAACCGATCCATGGGAAATCTTGAATTACACGTTTTATATATCGGCCACCACCGCCGCCGCCGCCGCCGCCGCCACCGCCGCCGTCGTCGCTATTGAGGGAATTGAAAGGGCCGTCGTGACTGCGATTACGTTAATTTCTTCGCTTATGATAATGGCACAGGGCGGCCTTGTGCTCGTAAATTTTCGTTTCATAACCGAAGGAATTACATATTGACACGGTTGGCGAGTCCGGCCGCGCCAAGGAACAGCTAGATTTACATTTTGTTATGGCGCCGCGTCTAACGTACAGGGTGTCGAATAATCGAATACAGAGAATTGTGGCGAGTGTCAATTTTTTTTTCAAGAATCGTGAAGGGGTTGATTAATTTTAATTTTCGAAAATCGGTTTTGCGTTCAGAAAAACGGTCGGTTACTTATAATTCTTCAAAATTAAGTCGAGAGAAAATTAATCTCAGAGAGATGCTAAGTTATCTTAATTTTTAGAAACTAATTTTTCTCTGAAAGGACAAATTAAGTAATTTTGATTCCTGATAATTAACGTGTCACCGAAGATCTCATTTTCTGGGAACATACCTTTTGTTTGCGATTGTAGAAAAATGCTCTCCGATATTTTGCATAGATATTTGACGTTTCGAAAGTATATCCCGAACGCTGTTTGCGAAATACAATTTTACCCGATAGTTCTGAATACGAGGGTGGCGAATATTTACGATGCCCCCCTGGGGTGCAATAGAACGGCGTGACTCAGCGGCTATAGGGATGACGTAAGAAAATGGGGATTTCATAGTCTTTTAGCAAAGAGGGCGAGAAGCCCGAGCATTTATCTTCTTTGTCAGTTCTTTGTTATATCTTTTATTTTTATTTCTCTATTTACACATGAATTAGAAGAACTAGAGAAAAAAAGTTTAAGTACACTTTTAGAATTGAATAGTACAGTAATCTTTCGGAGTCAAACGATAATCGTTCTTAATCACGAATGTTCTTACCTATCTTGCAGAATCAGAAACTCTTATTTTTTTTCAAAGAAAATATCAAAACTATTTAAAATGTAGATGAAACGATAAAATAATAATAACTTTATTGAAGTGAAAGAGATATGAGATGTACATAAAGACAAATTTGATAGAAAACAGCTTTCCAAAAAATGAGGCAAGGTATCAACAATAATTCTGATTATAAGCATTTAATATAATATTATTAATACAATATAATAAAATAAAACTAATAATAATAATCAGATAAGTCATATACGTCATAACTGTCATGATAATAATAATGAAAAGTCATATAGAGTGATGCAAGATTTTCAATAGATGCAATTATTTTTCATGTGACGCGTCAAGAGAATCTTTCGAAAAGTCATTCAAATAAATTTGGCAAATTGTGGACGTAATGCTGATAAAATATCAGCGCGAGATTTCGTCGGGATTAACATCGAATAGATCGTCAAACAAGATAATACACGAATTACAGGCGGGAAAATCGAGGTGCGGCTGTGTCAGTTGTGAATTCTCGTTCTCGCAATTCCCGACGCGAAATCATGAGGGGACGAGGTGATTGTATGGCACTTTTCCACCTATACGAGCGACAAAAGTGCGCACCCGTTATGGTTCGTGACGGGACGCCTGTCGTGACTGTCGTGCTTATGCAATTGGGCTCCAGACCTGATTTAAGCGCCGGAATGTCCATCGCGATACCCCAGACGTCAGCCTCCATTCATGTGTCTCCCCGCTCCGTCATCCACAAATCGAGTCACTACCCTGCATTGTCTGCATTGATTCTCGACGATCTCTCGGCAATCGACGGCGACGAGACGCGTGTCTCGTGTCAAAAATCGTACCGATCGCTTCTCTAATACTTTTTACCGTAATGACAATAAATTAAAAAAAGGATAACTACATATGTAGTAAGATCTAAATTTTGGCTCAAAGATACAACAAAATGATAAAACATTTGTTTTTATTTTTCAATACAGTTATCCTTTATTTTTAATTTTTTAAAACAATGAATTATTTTTTCTATATCACAAAAAGATATTTTAAATTTTTTAATGATTTAACATTGTGGAGATCACTTCTTTATAACAACTGAACTTTTTCCATGCAAATCGGACTTTTAAAAATTATTTATTTTCAAACGTTTAGAATAAAATTAAATATTTAAGGCTAAAAAGGATATTTTTTTAGTAATACAAAAATATTAATACGCTTAAAAATGTTTATTTTGAAATTATTAATATTGATAAATAAAAATAGTTAGTTTTTATTATCATTTTTAAATCCTTAGGCTAGAAATTTTTACACTTTACTGTGTATTGTGATAATCATTGATTATGAAAGAAATCTTGGAACTCTGACATAAATCACATTACAGAGTCTATTACCTTTTTATCTGTTGATCTTTTATAGAATATTATGTAAGACATAACGTAAGAGGAAAAGAATGAGAAATAAAATAATTTTTGTTATAATTGATAACAGTAAAATGAGGAATTTTTAAATTAGTTACATAAATATATTGAACGATTGTTTTACACAATCTGTTGGTAAAGCTGCGAGTTAATTTCAACGTATATACCACTGACTCCATCTATTGACTGTAGATGGAAATTTCGAGTGATATACTCTGATAATTAAACACGTATTATTTATAATCAACGATAATAGCAATTGCTTTGCGTCATGCTAATTATCGCGCTCTATTAATATCGAATCATATCAGCGATGAATTGAAGAAAGCATTTTTTCCCGTGCGATCTTCAGTTTAAATTTATGATGAACAAAAAGAATTTATGACGAACGAATAAATCCTCATTTGCTTATTATAAATATTTGTAAAAAATTTAATTTAACACATAAAATTATTAATTACAGCTATTTAATAGTTAATTAACTTTCCTAAAAAAATATTACATTCTCACAATTTTTAAAGTAATTTATCGCAATTCTGATTATTTTTTGTCTTCACTTTATGTTGTATTATTGTAAGAATACTTTTTTTACGGGATCGAAATTACATCACCCGCGCGGGCCATTCACTTTCGTTTTCCGGGGTGGTTGTACTCCGTCATATCAACAAACACTGACCGGCCGATCGGCCGCGAGGGGTTGAAATCCTTGACAGTGCGCAGCCGCGCTGACCGCTGTCCACTTCTCTCTTCCTTAGAATTCCCCGGATTATTTCCCTGCCTGCTTATACCCGTGTAGCGCCCAGGTGTACGACGAATATACTGCTCTACTCCCGTAAAAGTGAGGCGACGCGTGTGTGCCGTAAGCATAGACAGTAAGGGTTGCTTCCAACATTTCTCGATCAACCGGCAAAATAAGGGGCTCCAGGGTGGCGAACGGTGAACCGAGTAAGTACAGCGTTTCCGCGAGCGCGCCCTTCCCGGGACGTGGGCTCCGCGGGAGGATCCACCCTCGCGAGGGCAAGAGCCCGTGTTTTCAGATCTCTCGAATTCGCATAGCGTGCCATTACTTGCGAGTCTCGCTAGAGCACCCCCTCGCGATAGAGAAACGGTCGAAGGAGTAGAAAAAAAAACCGGATACTTTGATTCGTAATGTTTTTTTTTTCCGTCGTAACGCCAAGAAACTATGATTAAGAACAAGAAGTAGCGAATAGGAATAGAATCGCAGAAATAATTAATGACACGTAGCAGGTAATTCGATCGGCCGAGCTCCACTTTGTGTCTTTGTTGGACACATAGTGGCGCGTCATGTGTAATGGAGGCATTTATTATTAATTGGAAAATCGTATGGGTTTCCCCGAGGAAGTTTTGCGTTAACTAAAACCCGATAAAAGTACGCGAAGAAGAGAAATTGGAAACAGTCGAAGACTTCGGCTTCCTGGTAGTCGAAACTTTTCGCGAGTCGATAAGTAATGCGTAGACTGTCCGGTCGTTTGTGAGGGAGGGAGGAAAAGGAGGGGGGCTAGATACAATCTGCAACTTTTCTAAAGGAAGTAGGGCAAAGTCGTAGTGTCGCGTAATTTCTGGTCTACGTTTCTGCTCGAACCGCTTATATACTCCATAATCCGCGTAATTTTTTTACCGGATTTTTGCCGGAAAATTATTTTTTATTCTTTTGTCACTGCGATAAGATATACTTATGCGATTTTTGAAAAGAAATTCTTGAAGAAAAAAATATAAAATAGTTTGCTTTTGCTTCTCTTAAGATTTTGATTTATAAAAGATTAAATATGACATATCTGCATCGTTCAGATAAATAAGATAAAGAAGCAGAAAATCTTTTTTCAGTCTATTAATTGTTTATAATTTTTTTTTTAATTTAACAAGTTTATGTTGATATATATATATATATATATATATATTCCACATAATTTTTTATGTTTTAAAATTCTGCCTTTGAGTAGAAAGATACGTCGAAAATTTACTTTATTAGAACGGCACAGATATGCCGATAGTCAGGAGACTATGTCGCGACGCCACGTGCCGATGTATATAAAAAAATCCGCGACCTCGTCGCAGACCCGCTATAGAATCCGTCCGAGTGCAACAGTTGAAGTCAAGGCGAGGAGAGTTTGAAAGTGTAGCCCCGTTGCGTCTCGAATCGATAGCCCGCGATTACAACAAGGTAGCACACTATATATGTAAATACGCGCCCCCCCAAGTCCGCCCCCGCGCTCAGTCGCGAAATCGGCGTTGTCGCGCGTCACGAAGGCGATCGCGCACCCTTGATCGCAATCCTTTTGTCCTCCTCCTTTTCTCTCGATCGGGGGCGGGCAATTCCGCTTGCCCGTCGCAGCCAGTGTAGCGCGCGAATTTATTATTTAACGGGAATAATCGATGGCCTATGGATACGTGTACCCGGGGTACGTATCCCTCGCGATAGTCGTCATTTTCGCGATGGTGACGCGCCGCGTGGCAGGGAAAGCCGCTCCACGTCCTCGTCCTCGTCTGCCGCCGCGCACCGGCAGCGCATGAAGTCGCGAAATCTCCCGGGCGGGAATAGCGAAAGCGTGACGGGCTCTCGGGCGACCATGCTGGGGAGATTCAGGAACAGCTTCCGCTGCGGCATGCCCAAATGCCCGTCTATCCGCATTCCAGGAATGGAGAAGCCGGAGTCCTCCGCGGAGGGCGAGAGCGCCGGGGAGCTCGAGGATCGAGATCCCAACAACCTGAATCAGCATCTTCAGGTAAATGGAGCCCCCCACTCTCTCCACAATCGGTCGGAATTCATATTTGTCTTTGCAAAATTTTGCACATCGTTGACAATTTGTTAATTAATGCGGCGAGATTATTTTTTTACGAAAGTTAATGGTACGCATCTGTGAAATTACGCTCTTGTTCTTCAGTCGCATGATGATTTTCTTTCATCTACCCATCTCCTGTAAAGCACGCACCAATCTATCCATCGCAAACTCGAATGCATTACAATTTCCATCTTTGTTAATAATCTAATCATTAGAGAAACTGATTAATCACTCTTGAATTTTTTATCAAACTTTTTGGATTTTGAAATTATTGGATTTATAAATGATAGCATGGTAGCATGAAGCGAAAACGTTGAAGTACACCCTGCAATCCACGTTTCCGCGAAAATAGTTGAAAATCGATGGTCAACGACGTAGACTAATGGGACTTTAGGCTGACTATCGTTGCTCACAGTTTTACCCGCGACAAAGTAATAGCCGCGTTTATTCACGATCATTCGCACGCATGTACCGTGTCGAATTAATGGCGCGATCGAAGCGCGATCGATATCGATTTTACGCGAGCGTGAACGCATCGTACGCAGGTGATGTGGGACGATGTGATCGGCGAGCCGGAAGGGATCCGGAGTCCCGAATGCGCCTGGCGGCTCAGCGGCCACTGCTTCCGGCTCTCCAGAGGATGCTGCTACATACTTCTCTCCGTTCTCATAGCGCCTCTGCTCGCCCTTTTGTTGGGTTTCACATTCGCCTGCCTTGCGTTTCAGGTGAGTTGATAATCCAGCTCAACTGTTCGTTCCCTCCGATTTCTACCAATCGATTCTGAGTGTCCCCTATCACGGTACACTGTCTTCGGATTATCGAATGCATTACGTATCGCGCTATAGCGAGATTAAGTTAATTGTAAGATCACGGAACGATATCAATAATTAGAACGTAATGTTGATTTTTAATTTAATTAATTTATCTCAATAACTTTCATATTGATAAGAGCCGGTTTTTCCAACTTTTTGGTAAGTTAACTAATAGTTAAATCATACGTCTGTCTTTGTTTTGCCTTCAAATTAGACAAGTTCAGACGTATGATTTAACTATTAGTTAACTTATCAAGAAGTTGGAAAAACTGGCCCTACACTTTAAAAAATTAGTGTAAAATTGTAATTTTGATTATCACTGTAATAATTTTAAATCAATTTATTTCTAATTTTGCAGTATAAAAGCAAAAATAATTCCTCAATTTGTTTTTTACAGTGTATGTACAGTAGTGAATCTCACAATTTCTATAAAATTACATGTAATCGTGAGATTCTATAATAGTTGTAAAATTCTAGGTATTTATAATTTTGCAATCAGAAGTAAAAATAAGTTTTTAATTTCTAATAAATTTTTTACATTGTATACACTGTAAAAAAAACAAATTGAGGAATTATTTTTACTTTTATACAGCAAAATTAGAAATAAATTAATTTAAAACTATTACAGTGAGTCTCAGAATTACATGTAATTTTACACCAATTTTTTACAGTGTAATTGTTTTTAACGCGAATGGTTACATTTATTAAATGTCAGTAATTGAAGAAATTTGATATTTATTTAATAAAAAAGTTACGAGACAGACAATTTCTCTATCTTTTTTTAAGACATGAAATAACAGAAGAAAGAATTTTTCCTCGAGCTTTTTTGGGAAAGATTTCAAGCGCACGGAACGCTTTTTGTTCCTTTAAATTTCGATAGTTAATATCTCGTTTGATTCCCGTTAAACGATCCGAATATTCTTCTACCTTTGTTACTCCTTGCAGCATATATGGTGCCTCGCGCCGTGCCTGCGCGTTTGGAAGATTACGTGCGCGGCAATGCGAAATTTCTTGGCGGCGGTGACGCAGGCAATCATACGGCCGGTCATGGAGGGGTTGGGTTACCTCTGCTACAATATCCGCGTATTCAATCAAAGGCTACCTGACGGCCCTCACCAGAAGGAGGACCTGCTGATCGTGTAACTCGGCGATCTCAGCGGCGGCTCCAACGGCCGTCGCCCTTCGGGTTCGCGTGCGACGGCGACTTTCTGCAATCGCAGTTTCCGCATCCTTCTGAACATGAACACCGCGATGCGATCGCGCAAACCGTACTTGTCGGTAGTGTTTATAGCGTTTAGAGTTAAACGACGGGAGAAGAGGTGTCTAATTCTAGAAATACTTGCGAGTTCGAATGTGGGCTATATCACGAGTACAACACCATAATTTTTAATATCTTAGTGTAAACGTCGAGAACGCTGATGGTCTAGGATAGATGAAGAGGACACCGCGACATGCGCAACGCACGTAACCGGGGCGGGGTATTTTTGTAGCTTGTAGTTATAATGACGCGTCAAAGAATTTTTTCCGTTAAACTATCTGCAATATAGCGTGCAACGAGCCGCTGTATAAGTGTACTAGTGAGTGTAAAGGTCCCTCGTTCTGGCCTTGTAGGAGTATAATAATTTTAACTCGTGCGCATGTCTCGGGGTGGACGCAGATTGGAAGTTAAGAAGCTCGAGTAGCAGGCTAGTCGATATTTTACATAAACCAGTCTCTTTGTCGTTTACTTTTTGTCGTTCACTCGTGAATCCGAGACGAGAAGTCTCGATGCGTAATCGTAAGTCTCGAGGCGAAAGGATAATTATCCAAATGAGATGTCGAACAGGATCCATTTAATTAAATATCTAAAATATCTAAAATCTAAAATTCTAATTTAATTGGGAATGTAAATTATTAAGGAGAAAATGAGGAAAGTTCAGTATTAATAAGAGATAAATATGCAAGAGAAATATATGTTTATTACGTCGCGTCGAAAGCAAAGAATGCAGAGTCCGAGGAATAGGTCTGTCCACTTAATTTCTGTACAATCGTATAATTAATATTAATTAATGCAATCAATGTTTCTTGATAACGTGATAAGATAACACAGAGCTATATCGGATAATACTTTCAATATTCTATGTTTATGGACGTAAATTTGTAATCATTGTCATCTTATCATTCTCTTTTTTTTTGCATTCTCAGCCATTGTAGATGATTTGCGGAAAACTTTCCACAACTTAGGAGCTGTACATACGAATCTTCTGTACGAGAACTTTTGCAAATAAAATATAGAACTTACACGAGAAAGATATCTTTGTGATTTTGCACCGTGAAGACACGAAGTTGGGATTCTTTATAATTCAAATAATCCGCCGATGAAAATTACGTACGATAGGAAATTATTATATTATTAAAATTATATAAAAATAAAATCTTTATTTAAAAATACTTTTACGTTATAAAGTTCGAAGCAGCGATGACTAAATCACAGAATCAAAGGCGCATATGTAATTGTTGCGTCGGATTTTTATAATATAAACGAATTTTAAAATAAAGATATTTTGTTTTTATATGATTTTTTAAAACTGTAAAACTTATCCGGCTCTCCGGTCATTACAAAGATTTAAATGTGGTCCTCTTGACAAAAAAATTGGGAACTATATTCTAAAAGGGCATTTAAACTTGCCTCCGAATTGTCGTGGCGCCAGTCGCAACCAACCGCTATGGAAAGTTTCACGATGTCTCAGCAACAGCTGATTAGTTGTCGGCTGTTCAGTCGAGACAAGTTCACCGGAAATATCGAAAGTATTTACGTCGAATCGTTTTGCCCGAAGTCTCGGTCGCTCGGTGTGAACGCGCCTTCAGGCGCGATTGATAAGAAGCCTTTTTGGCGAGATCAACAAAGTCAGTGTTTTGCCGCTATCGTCAGTCGTTGTTCAACATGGCGAGCCATATGCAGAGACTGTTGAGAGCCGGCCGTTTGTGTCGCGTTAATTCCACGAGGCGTATCCTTTGGAACCCCGTCAGGGATCTAATCGACTTTAAGAGTATTCGTTAGATCATGTGAGCTATCAAAACTCGTCATATTCATCCTTAAATCCTGATTAGAGATCTCCGCCTCTGCCACACTCCGGGCGAAACGTAAGTCACGCTTAATTGTAAATCGTATTTATAAGCACCAGGCAAATAAAACGCAGATAACTTCTCAATTACGCGATCTATACTGATCTATACTCACGATCTACAACCTTGACACGAAATGCAGATGGTAGCACAATGCAGAAGCGCGACTCGGCCGGTAGTTCGTTCTGTCGACATGACAATTTCGCTATCTCATCTTTACTGATAACTGATAAAAGATGTTTACCGTTACGTCGTTATGTCATTGAAATGTTACACAACGTATATCGTTCGTACTGAATTTTGTAAAAAGAATAATTCAAAGGAAAAAATTATTTTCGTGAAAAGAATATTCAATTGCGAGAAATTAATTTAACAAAAGGCGGCGCATAACTTTGAAAAATTTGAATTATTGAATTTCGTGGGTCAGCTACCTTCAATTGGGAGGATCCGTTCGATCTGGAGTCGCAACTGACGCAGGACGAGATCCTGATGAGGGATCAGTTCCGTTCCTACTGTCAGGAGCAGCTCCTGCCGCGCGTAATCGAGGCGAATCGCAAGGAGCATTTCGATCGGCAGATTATAAGGGAGATGGGCCAGCTTGGGGTGCTGGGATGCACCATGAAGGGCTACGGCGCCGCCGGGGTGTCCTCGGTGGCTTACGGACTCCTCGCCAGGGAGATTGAGAGCGTCGACAGCGGATATCGATCGGCGTTGTCGGTGCAGTCCTCCCTCTCAATCGGTGCAATCTACATGTTCGGCAGCGATGCTCAGAAAGAGCGATTTTTGCCTAAATTGGGTGCGTGCAAGCGATTTTAGGAGAAATGGAATTACGCTTCCTAATTTAATTTTTAAATCATTTGAAAATTATCAGCTTTTAAAATTTTACATACGAAAGTATTTCACTTTATTCAATTATTTATCTTTAAAAAAAAAACTAAAAAAATGAAGCGACAAGCGGAAACAAAAAATTATTTTTATTTATGAAAATTATATCGATAAAATGAAAAAATTGATAAAATTAACATAAATTTGTTAGTAACGTGAATTAAACGGCTGAATTACCGTTGGAGCCGTAGGCGATAGCTTTCGAAGTGTATTTCAGTTTCCGGGGAAAGGATCGGCTGCTTCGGCTTGACGGAACCCAATCACGGTAGCGATCCAGGATCTATGGAGACTAGAGCTGTTTACGATTCCGGTAGAAAAGTCTACAAATTAAACGGCAGCAAAACATGGTTAGTTTTCCGCCGTTTAAAAAATTTTTTTTTTTTCACGATTGAGTGTAGAAGTGTCAAACTATATATCGAATCTTTAGGATCACAAACGCGCCCATCGCCGACGTGTTTGTAGTATGGGCGAAATGTGAGGACGGTCAGATCCGCGGGTTCGTCATCGAGAGGGAAGCTGCGGGTGATCGATTGTCCACTTCGAAGATTGAGGGGAAGTTTTCTTTAAGAGCGTCTATCACCGGCATGGTCCTGATGGATAATGTAATCGTACCAGAGGAAAATGTATTGAATGTTCAGGGACTCAAAGTAAGCCAGCTAATAACCAGAGGAATTTATCTTATGCATTTTTATTTAAGAATAGCCAATTGACTATTCGCTGTCGTTGACCGTTAATTATCGTCATTTTTTTTGGTTGGGAATCTAAGACTGTAAAGGAAATCAATGACTATAAAAAAACAGAGTTGTCACGCGCGATCGTACTTTGCACAGCTTAGGATATCTAATAACAAAATTTAATAAAGGGACCGTTCAGTTGCTTAAACAACGCACGGTACGGCATCTCCTGGGGTGCGTTAGGTGCGGCGGAGACCTGCCTGAAGATCGCCCGGTCTTATGTCTTGGAGAGGAAGCAATTCCAAAGACCGTTGGCGGCGAATCAGCTCGTGCAAAAAAAACTGGCGGATATGATGTGCGACGTCGCGATCGGTCTTCAAGCTTGCTTGCGAGTCGGTAGACTGAAGGACGAGAACAGGTAAAATGCGCTTGACTCTGGAGCGAAAAAACAATGATCTAACCCGAAGATAGAGTTGTGGCAATATTTTATCATTTTCTGGAAAGATTGATAATATCTTAATGTTCCCAAATCAATCATCCTTTTCCTGCAGTTATTACATAATATCACATTTATGATATAGACATCATAAATAATGATACAGTATATAATATTTATGATATATATAATAATAATGATATATATCATAATTATAAAATTATATGCATATATTTATAATATATTGTCTATGTTTTATGTTATTTGGATATTGACGATATAATAATATATCGCTAATACATAATACACAATTATGTACGCGCGCGCATAAGAGAGATAGGAAATAATTTAACGTGCCGTAGAGCCGCGCCGGAAATGATTTCCATCATAAAGAGAAACTCGGCCGTCAAAGCGCTGGAGATCGCGCGATCCGCGCGAGATATGCTGGGCGGAAATGGGATCTCGGACGAGTACCATGTGATCAGGCACGTGATGAACTTGGAAACGGTGAACACTTACGAAGGTACGCGAGAAGATTGGCGATCGTTTAGCATGAGCCGGTTTAATTGCAAATGAATTGCGACATTCGACATCGTTCTCGCTTCTTTTCTTTTTCTCTCTTTCACAGGTACAAACGATATTCACGCGTTGATTCTCGGGAGGGCGATCACCGGTATCGCTGCGTTCTCGGGATAAGCGACTCAAGTGTCCGAATGATAAGACTGTACATGCACAACGTGCCATCGATTTTCATATTGTATTTACAAGCGTTCGACACGCTCATGCTGTATTGTCACTGTCAATTTTTTCTATTATCTCTAAGATCATTAATTATTTTTATAACGAAAATTTCCTTTTTGTACATTTTGATGTATTAATGTTTACTGATGTACTGAAAAGCTAAAAGTACTTTTATCTCTTTCACAAAAGGTTAAGGTCCTAATAAATTTATTGCGCAAGATCGATACTCTTTAGGAAAAAGATGACGATAATGGTATCTCCCTTCCTCTCTCCTCTGGTATGCTCCTCGCATAAGTGCACAATTTTCTACCTGTGCACTTGAGATCGCCGGACGTTCCCGCCGCAATAAGGCTTTAATCACTCGATACACTTTATTGCTCGTTTATTCTCTACTTTACGTTTTAACAATTTCATGGTGTGTGCTCTTTCATTATGCGCCGTCACTCGCTCTCGCTCTCGCCTTTTGTACCCCGCCGTTCATTCCGCTCTTTCATTCGTTCACGATAGCTATGCACGCGTGGCTCTCGACGGAAAACAGAATTCGCGCGACGAGAGCGCAAATCGAAACCTCCGCTCTCCCTCCCTCTTTCCTCCCTCGATCTCGATCTACAGGCGTTTGCGATTCGCGCGATCCCGGATCGTGCGGCCAAGATCAACTTTCATTGAGGTCGCGTTTCGAACGAAACGCCCCTCGAATTCCGAATAGAATTTCATGTCAAAGCTTAAAAAACGACAACTTAAAAATTAAAATGAGTGCCGGATACGTTCGCGATTGAGATTGCGAGATCATGAAAACTGCTTCGCGCTGCCACTGTTTCGAGACGATCGCTGGGAATCGAGAGAATCGTCGTTGATTGCAACAGCTTCAAAGATGCGACCGTCACGAAGCATCCGGCACATTTAGAAAACGCGGTTAGATTCCCGTCCAAATTATATAGAAGTCCAGTGGTGGAAATTATATAGAAGAAAAGAAAATGATAGGATCGATATATTTACAGATCGATCGTGCTCTTTCCGTTCGTCTTCGTGATCTTAGATTAATCAGCCGCGTAATGTACAATGCCGACATTTCTCATTCGCGCTTTCTTTCTCTCTCGCACATTCTCTCATTCTCTCTTTCTCTCGTTTGATCTAACAACTAGGTTCTCCGTATAAATATAATATGTATCTATATCTATGTATAAGTGTTCAGTGCCTTTAGACTAATTTGATACTAAATGAAAATATAAAAATCTATACGTCAGGACTACGGTTGTTTATTTATTTATACGACGTTGGGTGGCCCGGTCTCGTGATTTACGAGTGTGGCTGCCACGCTACATCTCGCGATGACCGCAGATATTGTGTGTGTATCACAAACAAGCGCCGCCGACGCGCGGCAGGAATGTTAACTGAAACGGCTCCGTTCGAAAGGAAAGCGCAAAAATAACGAGATAGTCCATCCCGTTCTTCGAGATGTGACTTTGTTAATAATTTTTTTTAACTATAAATACTTTAAAAGCAAGCACAATTGTCGCACCTCCGTTGCATCTTGACGGTTTTTTTTTTTTTTTTTTTGAAGAAAATGTTTAACCACTTATAAGGTAATTAAATGACTAGCAATAGCTTTCACTAAAAGAAATTGATGTTTGCATATAAATGCTATCATAGTTTCATAATTAATCCGTTAATTCGATTGTTTAAAATGGATAATTATTTAAAAGGTCGTAGCGCTCTGGTATAATAACGTTGCTAAACAAACATAAGTTTGTTGACTGTTGAGACATTAACAACCAAAGTGGTGGGATAAAAGTTTCAAGATAATTTCGAGCTTAATAGCATTTTCCATTTGCTTTACTGCCAAATTA
Source organism: Tetramorium bicarinatum (assembly GCA_928718305.1). Lineage (NCBI taxonomy): Eukaryota > Metazoa > Arthropoda > Insecta > Hymenoptera > Formicidae > Tetramorium > Tetramorium bicarinatum. Next base: position 4,764,678 of record OV788319.1, on the reverse strand, counting down.
TTTCAAATCGCCGATTATTTCTTCAAATTTCATTCTTTATTTAAACTAATTAGAATTTTATTATGAATTTAACGGATTGATAATTTTCTGAATATTTTCTAAGGGAATGCAATTCCTGTATGAAGCTGTAACGGTACGAGCTGCCCTAAAAATTGCAGGGTATTGCAAACGATAGAACGCGAGCTCTATCAGCAGCATTCTATCGCGAAGCGTTATCGTAGCTGCCTTCGATCGCCACAATCGATCGTCTCTTGGACTAATTGCACACGATCCGCAATAACAACAACAAGGGCGTCAACACAAGCGACTCGAGTAATCATAAATAAATTAAGTTTAATTGCTAAGTAATAAAACGTTAATTACATATGTCAATAATAATTAATTTAAGTTTACAACACACGTCTCGTGCAAAAGTGTAAAGAACGTTTGTCTTTTTTTTTTCTTTTTTTTTCGTGCTACACTCAATACCATTGTTGTCTTTTGTTATTTTTTTCTTGTACGACTTAGTGTGTATGTGTGTCCGCGCATGTGTGTATGTGTGTGTGTATGTGTGTCTGTGTATTTAATGATTCTCGACTACAATAAGCTCTTGGTAAAACGTAGTAACATTGTAGTTTACAGTAGTTTACAATCGCCTCTCCTTGCGGCCCCCGATCGCGGATGCGTTTTTATGTGTGTGTACGTGTGTCTATTACATAATTACACATCTCGGTATATGCCGGGATCGAACCTTCGCCCTTCCTCCCCCCCGTTCCCGCACGACGATGTTTCAGATCGTCGGAGCATCCGTCTCGCGGACGACGGCTCTTCCGTAAAAAGAGGGAAGTGGACCCCCGGTCGATCCGCGCGGATCGGCGGATCGAGCTGGGGGAGGTGAGATGCCGCGCGCCCTTACAGTCGCGAGTTCGATCCCGTCATTTTCACAAGTATCGATCGTCGGCCCGTCAACCGCGCAAGAAAATTCAATGGCACGAACCGCGAACCGTCGCAACAACAGCGTCGCTCGGGCTCGTATAACCACACTTGGTTGCCTCTACTAACGGATATACGTAATCGTATAAATAAATTAATGACTCGCCCTCTCGCTCTTTCTCTCTCTCACATACACACACATACACACTCTCGCATTCTTGCACTCTCGCTCTCGTCGCAATTTCGCTCGACTTTATATACGCACACATACGCGATGGACACTCCCGATCGATTCCCGCTCTCCTGCCGGTGTTAACATCCCAAACCCGGACTTCTCCTTCGCAACATCGTCGACGGAAACATTAAATGCTCTCAACCTCCCGTTCACGCCGTTTTCTTCGGACCATCGGCTCCGCGAACACCGCGATCGAACTGCCGTTACGACGTGACCCGCCGGGCTTGAGGTGTTAATCGCGATTCTTCGGTGGACGAAATTATCCTCGCGACAGGACCCCTCCTTCCTTTCACTCTTCCTTCCCAGATTATGACAACGGAGTGACCGGCTTAACGGGCGCGCCTGCTCTACGTGAATCTACGTATGCTGTCCCACGCCGATCTTTCCCAATTTCCGACCGGAGCCCCGACACATTGTCCTGCGCTAATTGTGACTGTCGTCCACTCTTCCCCTTTATACTCCGGAGGGTGGACCGGCAGTCCCGCGCGCGTATACGCCGCGCGAAAACTCGCGCGCGTTACAATAAATATAATAATAATAATGTATACCTGCTTTTGCACTTGTATTTTACATTATTTCGTCTCTGATTAACTAATCGATACCTTATTGTCGTATGAACTGCTCTCGTGGTTTCTTTCTTTCAGCTCCTTTTCGTCCCGTTCGAGAAGAAACGCCATCCCGAGAATTTTTCCGAGAAATCTCTCCCTTGCTTCGTCCCGTTTCTCTTCCCTCTCCGTCTCTTCCTCCCGGCTCGCTTCGATCGTAATTTATTTATGAAAAACCGGACGAGCCGAGATAGCAGTCACAATATAGGTCGTAGCCTGCGCTCTCTCTTTCTTTTTCTTTCCTTCATTCTACGGGGGGGGGGGGTGAAAAATTCTTGAGAGTGAAAAATTAGAGTCGTGTTGTCTCCCCTTTAGCCTCAAACGGACGAAAGCGCGACAGATTTTCCTTTCGCTCGAGAAAAATCGCATCAAGCCTCTTTGTTCTTTCTGTTTTTTTTTCTTCTCTGTTCCTTTTTATTCCGTTACATTCCGCCGATTCTCTTATCCCTGTCCGTGGAAAAACGAAGTGAAAATTTCTCTGCGAGTGGGATGGAAACTAGATCGATATAGACACCTAATATTGTACGTTGTCGTCGTCGATAGTTTCTAATCCACTGGATATGTGTCACGTAACGATGTAACTATCGAGACGAGCCCCCTCTCAGCGCAATATATAAATAGATCATCGAATTTTATTCTTTCGCACTCTCTTTTTTTCTCCCTCTCTCGCGCAATCTCTCTTTCTTTCTCTCACTTTCATACTCAAATTTAAGACGCGCAATAGTCGTTATCGATCGATCGACTTGGAGATCGCTCGATAATCGCCCCCGCGACGATCAACACCGCCCGCCGTGATCGACGGTAATATAATATCCGTATTTTATATATATATATAATTTATTTATACTTATGTTCATATTTATATTCATATTTGCATTTATATTATATTTATATCTGTATTTATATTTATATTTGCATTTATGTTTATTTATATCGTATATCAATTTATATATATATTTATATATATATATGTATACTCTACGCTCTCTTCCCGTCACTCTTTCCCTGGCGTTTCTTTTCCGCTTCCGGTTTTCCATGATGTGTACGTTTCCTTTTTCCTCTTTAACTATACGGCATCTTATTCTTTTCTCTTTTATATAACAAAAACATCTCGCGCATACGTCTGCCGTCGTTCAGCAATTAATAATCGTCGTAATGCAGTAATCGTAGCGGTAATAAATCTTCCTCTCGCGACTAAAGTTGTATTTACATCTGTATCGTACATCATCGATCCTATATCCATCCACGTATGTGTATTCCTCTCGGATGTGTGCACGTAATACGCCTCACGCGTGTCCTCAAGACTAGATGACGAGTTCCGACCTTCATCTTCAGTTCCCCTCGTTTTAGCATTAAAAATCAACAGTCGCAATTTTCTCCTGAACAGTCGAAAGGCTCGCGGGAATTATACGAAAATCGTAATAAAATAAATACAAAACTTCTCGCAGAATTTTTCTAGGGCTTTAATGCTGGGTTTAAAATATCAACAGCCGCGCACCGTCGTCCAAATTGCAAGATTAAATTATAGTCCGTTACTTTAACTGTTAATCGCGAATTCGCTGAATTGCCGGAATCACGGTGAAGGAACACAAAGAAGCATCCGCGGGGGGGGGGGGTAAAATTCCGTCGGAATTCTTGCACCTTGTCGTGATTATCGCGCCTGACAACGTCACCCAAACGTCCTCAACGAGGACGGAACTCTCACGGGAGAGAGAACTCGACGCCTCCGTTGATCCCGCATTTCTTTTTTTGCCTCTTCCTCTCGCTTCCACGATTTAGCACAGAGTCCTATTTGAACATCCTTGAAAAACGGCACGACGCGCGCGCCACGTTCCCTCTTATATATATATTATCTTATACATATAATTAAACACTGTTATTACAATATAATATATATATATGTTTACTTTGTACTATATATGATCTTAAACCGACGACCGAGGAGGCCGCTCGCGTCTCTCTTGGTACCGTTGGATTTATCTTCGCGTCGGAAGAGATCTCGCATCCTCTCGCCCGGCCAGGACAACGCGGCTCCTTCGAAGCGGGAGGGGCGGATGCGAGCCTTCCCTTACCGAGTCGAGCCGACTGCCGATTCGCCGATTGGGTTCTAATTCCAGCACGGAGCACTCAAGTCTCCAAACACTCAGAACTGTGATGCTCGCTTTGAATGACTCGTTTATTTGAGACGTCGTATGTGATAAATTAATAATAAATAATCAGAGTAGCGTTGAAATGCTAATCAATTAACGTGCAACGTTAAGGGGAAACGTGTATTCGGTGTGTACTCGATTTTTTCTTTTCCTTTTCAGAGAGGAGATTGTTGTTGTTGCTGTTGCACGAAAGCGGTAACATACCTCGAGTCGCCATGCGCACTAAGGGGGATTCGATATAACTTTACAAAATATTACACAATAAATTACACGCTCCCTCGATGACGAACTTGCCCGTATCTTTCGAAAGCTGCTTCAAACGCGCCACGCGTAATCTCTCTATCCTAAAATATAATAAATTAAGTAACATGCCATAGGTAACATCGCCGAACGAACATCCAACGGGCGTTCGCGTGCGAAAAGGGGACCTTCCACTCGCGAGACGGATGATCGCATTACTCTACGAACTCGCACGACGGCGATCTCTTCGTGCTTCTCGAGAAAACTGATCCCAGAGTATCGAGAGTTTATCGCTTTTCAAAAAAAACGTCTTTGATTCGCATACATTTTATTTATTTATCGATTTGGTTGAACTCTCGTGCGATCGAGAAATAATCAAAGTATTCCTGCCAATCTTCTTCTTAGCGGTATGAGGTTTTCTTTTTATGGTTTTCGAGTAATATTTTGCTTGTAAAAGCAAAAAAGTTGTAAAAGAATTTTAATTATTATCGGAATCGGTGAAGCACGTGTGCACGTAGTAAATTAATTTTCGTAATCAGCCCACCTCTCGATACTCCTGGATCGTTTTGTCAATCCCCGATTGAATCTCGGCGTTCATTCTGTACGATTAATCCGACTAGCATAAATGACCCTCTCGCGATCGTACAAAAAAGTAGAAGGGCGTAATATAAAATGTCGTTCCAACGAAATCTCGCAGAACCGATCGCTCGCCATCGCGACGTCGCGTTGATGCCGTGTGTGTGTGTGTGTGTGTGTACATGTGTGTTTGTGTGTTTGTATTTGTGTGTGTCGAAGCACAAAAGAATTCTCGCTACGCAGGAGCCACAGACGCGAAGTGCAAGTCGGCTAGGATGCACTTTTCTGCAATCAAACGTCACACCGATTCGTTTTCGCCCGGCTTAGCGAACGCCGCCCGCCGCTTACGTAATAAAAGTGTGTACGTGTATGTCTATCTGTATACGTACGTGTTTGTTCTTTTTCTTCTTTTTTTTTTTAAGTATGTACAATAGCACAGCACAATTGCAGTACGATATCGAGTGCGGCTCGCTAAAGTCTCTCACTCCCTCTCGCGCGCTCTCTGTTTTTTCTTTCTCTCTTTCTCTCACAGGCGCTCACTCATTCTCTCCGTCTCTCTCTGTCTCTCGTACACAGCGATGCAGCCACCCATTTTAAAAATTGCTCTCTCTTTCTTTCTCCTTCCGTTCTTCCCCTTCCCCCACTAAGCCTCCCTCCCGCCATCGGTTCGCACAAAAGAGTGTCCACTCTGATATACATGTTTATACATACATATATATATCACTTGGCACGTGTACCCTCACACGAAGCCACTTTGAAAATTGGTTCACGTTTCGTCTGACCAACGAGGACACGACGAGCCCGGTCGCGCATTTAGCGCGCCGCTGATTGCGCGATCATCATCGGATCTCACCGCTAACCGTACGGGTAAAAAAAAAAACGCCGATTAATTCCTCAAGGAGGTTCGATTCGCTTTCAATAATGCGCACGGGGTGGTGCGTTGAAAAAAGTCGCGTTCTTCCTCTCGATCGCGCTACGCGCAGTTCACCTCTAATGGGATTTCACAATTCTAGACCAAATTATCGATACGCTCGGCGTTTTAACTCAAGCCACCGAGGAAAAGACGAAATTAAATGCATTGAGAAATCCGCGAGAGAAATCGCGCGATTTTAAGCACACCCCCGTGGTATATCGGGAGAAACAGTTCTTTATGAACCAATGAACATAATAAAATGTATACTTGATCTCGAACGAAATCGTTAACGCACGCAGTAGAATTCCCTTCAATAGCCGCGCCAAGTCGCTGCTTTAACTCGTGACGTATCTCGATCATCGAGCATCGGAGGTTCTTCGAACTCTGGCGCCGCACTATGCGGCAAGGTATGAGGGCCAGTCTCGAGGATTAAGAAAAAGTGGAAAACGGACTCTTCTAAGTATTTACTCGCCCGCGATTGTCAGAGCGCTTGGAACTCCGTGCGGTTACTCGACATTTGCCCTCGCGATGTCCGCTGTTCTGCTTAAAGCAGCGACTGTTTCGCTCTTAAAGAGAAAAAGAAAATACGATAACAAAAACCCCGACGGATCTGGGAGTCTCGGGGTCGCTTCGCTACGCTAAAACGCCCCGTTTCGGAGCGGCGAATAAATACAAATTTCAGCCGCGCGATCTGCGCGAAAGGAAAACGGGGAAAATAAAGGAAAAAAAAAAAACGCGAGCGCTTTCGAAGCGATCCCTGCGCGCTTTTGGCGCGGAGGGCGGATTCAGAATTCGAGCTTCTGAATTTTGACTAGAGGAAAAGGACCGCCTCGACCCGATCGGGTTGACGGGGGAGGCGGTCCCTCTTGGAACTTATTACAGTGGACTAGAACGCTAAGAATCGGGCGCGGAGCGCCGAGTTGCGGATTAACTTATACTAATATGGCAAACTATGGCACAAAGTTTGCGAGGTGTCCGAAGTCGAGATACGCGACGTGTCATCGTTATCGTAAGTTGCGAACCTTAAAATTACGGGACGGCTCGTCGTGAGAGGGACAGCCCCGTTTCGCGTGAGAGACAAATTGCGTGTGTGAGAGAATAATAAATAATAATAAATAACTCTCGTGTGTGAAAAATTAAGTAGTAGATCATTGTATGTAATCGACATCCTTCAGCTCCTTTATTTAAATATCGATTCGTCCGCGTTTCTCGACTTCGAACATCGATTTAAGAGCCTCAACGTGGAACAATCTGTCGATTGTAAATACTCGGGAATGCACTAGCCTAAAGAAAAAGAAACGCAAAATCATACGGCAGATCTAATTCGGATCGCTTCGCGGGAGTTGTAATGATCGTTCGCATTCAGCGGTTAGGACGCTCCTTCGACACAGTTCGATCTTTAAAGACGATCGCTGTCGCACGGACAGCACGATAAATGAAACGAGAACAATTTGATGTCTCCAATTTCGTGTGAATTATAATTTTTCACGTGATTGAGAAAGATGTATAAATATTTGAAGTTCCTTAAATCTTACTTTGCCCCAAGTTAATTGTTTATCATCGAGAAGCTCAATGAAGTCCCATGAATTAAAATTATCAAATAAATAAAATTATTCCAGAAATTTCCGTTTGATTAGTCGATATAAACAACGTCGCTAATAGCCAATCAACAATATTCTGCACGTAGAGATGATTCGTAGAAACTGAAATTCGCGTCTTTGAAAGGTTCGAGCGTGTCGGCAAGGACTACGTCCGCGATGTAGTACGCTGCCCTTACGAGAAGGGCAGGTCCTCATCGTTTGACTCGTCGTGGTACTCCTCGTGGTCGGACGTGTGTCACAAAACGTCGCTCGGTTGGCGCTGGCCGATCCCTATCGTGGGCGACAACTGTTCCTCCTCGACCGCGACCGTCTTCGGGTCCTCGTCCTTCCACTTGTCCATGGAGCGGCGTCGGGCGTTCATGAAGAAGTTGCCGACCGTCGTCGGTTCCAGGCCCAATTGCCTCGCGATTGTCACCTGCATCTCCTTCGACGGCCTCTTGGTCTCCTGCGGGCAACAAAAAATCTGTATATATTCCATATTAAGATTTATACATTGTTTGTTTTGATAAGAATTATTTGTAACGTCAATTACTTTCTACGTTGCTGTTTGGTCTTTCTGTAAATTCCACTTGTTTATAACAGTCGCTTTGACCGTACTTGATTAATAATGACAGCGCATATACAATTTGCAGGATTTAATTACTGGAAAATTACTGCTTTTGGCATCTTTATATTTTATATCGAGAATGCTGAGTTTTCACTGTGGAATCTTATTATATTCATCGGGATCAAAGCTTTATGCATTCTTATTTCACTTAATTATCGATACGCAAAAAATTGTGTAATTTAATTTTAAACAATCGACAAAATATATCTGACAACAATAACGTGACTTTGAAATGATGTGTCTCTTTGACTTACACATTTATGGAGGTCGAACGAATGAAATAAAGTTTCTGGAAAATGTATTAAATATGTGAAGAAGTGGAGTTTAATATAATTATGTTAATGTCGCTTAATGTATTTTAATGTATAATCATTTTATAAAACTGCATATAGTTAAGGTAGTAAGATATTCTATTAGATCAATCGCTGAATTAATCTATTCGTCTCTATGAAAAGATCCACATTCAGATGCAGATTCGGGGGAATAATGTACCCGCGGAAGCCCTTGTGTGCTAATTTCGACTGTGTGCCATGTGAAAGTATTGGCCAGCAATAATTGTTACTCCGGCAATCGATACACTCTACCTCGAGTCATGTTATTGATCGTGCCACGTTGGGTAAGAAACATCGCGTGGGAAGAAAACGTGGTAGCCCATTTACCACAGGGGACTGTTTATCGTCCACCAATACTCCCGAACGAGTGGTGGATTATCGTTAAACATGTCGTAAATAATTTGGAATATTTCTTCCGGTCGCGTTTCGCAGAAAAAAGAAAAATTCGTCGCACGCAAATGATTAATTCACGTCGCATAAATGTGTAGATATGCACAGATACTTCAAGAAACATTAAAATATTACTAAAATAGACATGTTTTTTCTTTTTTCAGAAATATATTAATGAGTCAGAATTAAAGAAGAAATATAATTTGGGCGATCGAATTTACGCGAATTTAAACGAATTAATCTCGACAAAATCGCGCATTTTGGAGAGAAATTTAATGCGCGAAACAAAAATTGGCTGGATTTTTTAAAATCGCAAAACGCATTCGCGTCTCGCGTTGGGTAAAGAGAGATATGCGAAATTTCTTGCCGTCACTTTCGAAGGGCCTTTCTCCCTCGGTCAGCCAGGCAGTCAGCCAGGCAGCCAGGCAGGCAGGCGCGATGACGTGACGTATGTATACGCGTACGTACGTTCACGCGAAGCTTGAAACATACACGGGGCCGTGTGCGCGGCACAGTGGCTGTCAAGGAATAATCACGATGCCTCGTCGCGATAGTGTCCCGCATTTCCAACAATTGATGCGCCGTTCTATACGCGACGCGGCGCGACGGGCACCGCCTTCGTGTTTTGCGGCCGCAGGCGCGCCGCACACACGCAGCCCCTGTGAAGTGCAGCCGCGGATATGCGCGTATCAATAGCGACGGCTGTGTGCCTTAAACGAAGTCCGGCGTGTTCCGGCGCGAGTTAAGCGAAATTAACGTCCACCCAGTTAATTAAAGTACGCCTGTCGCGGCTGCCGCTGCCGCCGCCGCTGCCGCCGCCGTCGTCGTCGTCGTCGTCGGTTGAAAATCGAAACCCTGGCCGTCGATTTCCTCGCGTCACCGCGAATTAAATTATTAATTAATTTCGGGGATATTTAACACGGCCCGGAAAGCACGCGGCTCGGCCAGCGCGACCCTTGAATTTGGAATTATTTAATCCTCCCGGGACTCGCGGCTATCTGACCGGAATTCGTGCCGGTTAGCTGGAACAGGTACACGTGTGTCTGTGAAAATTTTATTATTAAATTTCAACTCCTTCCTGTCTATAGCTATATAATCGATAGGAGGTGTAACAAAAAATATTCAGAGCGGAGAAAAAAAGAGAGGAAAAAAGGAGAGAAATAGTCTCTCGTCGATTAGAAACGAAAATTAGAGCTAGGTTTTCTCACTTAGGGCCGGTTTTTCTAGCTTCTTAGGAACCTAACTAATAATTAAATTATACGGTTATCTCTGTTTTAATTTCAAATTAGACAAGTTTAGACGTATGATTTAACTGTTAATTTTCCAAGAACACTGATAAAAAAAACTGGATATAATAATCCAGTTTTGATGAAAGTTACCAACAACTTTGGTGAAATAGTTTCAACTAAACATGTATCATTGTGACAAAATAATGTTACAAAGAAATGTTTATAATTGTTATCAAATGTTTTGTTATTATTATTATATTTAGTATTACTAACTAAATATTTCAAAAATTGCATTACTAAATGCATCTTATAAGTTTACCTAGAATTGTTTTTTTTTTTTTTTCCAGTAAAGTTGGAAAAACCAGCCTTTATTCTTTATATTTAATCCTGCAGATTGCTTTTCCTTAGCCACAAAAATTTTCATGTTCGACTTTGCAGTCATCTGTCGTTTCGGGACTTTTTACAAATGTCTATTAAACCAGTGGAAAAGGTGTATAAGAAATTTGACTGGAAATCGCCAACGGATAATGGCAGGGCTTTGCGCGTCTTAGAGAGAGTGCTGAAAAGAGCCTCGGAAGTTTTTTTTTTTTCAAATCGGGTTAAAATTTCAATGTGAAAGGCACTGCGTCCCCGTCGCTCCAATCCCGGGTCCTGCAGTGCCGTTTCCAATGAAACGGAATATCAATTATCCTCGCAATTACAGCAATTAATACTCATCCGGATAGAGGCCGAGCCGCGCCGTAAAGGCGGCGCAAGAGCTACTTTGAGAGTAATCGGGGGTGAGGAGTGTGCTTCATACGTCCGGGGGCAAATAAAAGTCTCATCCGGAAATCTCTGCGCGCGGCCCATTATACGGCAAATCGGCCCTTGGACTGTTTTTATTATAAAGGGCGCGTATTAATTATCTCTGCAATTAAAGCAATTAATAGCGATCGCCCGCAGGAGCCTGTGCACGCGCGCATCTACGCGCGTTGCGTAAAGACCTCCGGACCGTTGCGTTTTAAACGGGCTCCCTCTTAAAAGGGGACGAGGGCACGTTCTCTTTTCGAGGGGAGAGATTTTATTTCTCCGACATATTCCCGGGGCAGCGCGTTAAACTCGCTCTTTTTTATTTGCTTATTAAAGGAAATTGCCTTCGTGAGTACGATCGCCCATGCGATCGCCATTATATCGCGAAACGCAATGCATTTAATGCGAGAGAAATCTATCCTTCGATATCAATTCTCCATTTTGCGCGAGTGTCGCATTAATATTATCTCTATATGTGAAGCAGTATTGTGAATCGTTTCAGCTGCGTCGATGTTAGTGCACTCTCATCTAACCGGCGATATACATATTTTCGGTAACGTCGCGTTTTTCTTATCGGACACTCAAGGCACTCGCGAATGTCAGCCAGAAATGGAATGCCGGCAGATCGAGAAATTCCCGCGCTTGATAATCCGATAATCGCGCGGGGGAACAATTGGGGAAAGATTGCGCGCCGGAATGCGCAAAGTGGGCTAAGGTCAATTCGCGAACTATTTGGCGTCCGTCCAGAAAGCGGGAGCGAGAGAGAGAAAGAAACCCGAAGGCGCAGACTTCGTTTTCTTCATGCCTTTCATGTCTCGCGATCACACGCGAGGCGCGATCGTGATACGGATAAAAAAAACCGGCTGGACGTCATTAGAGGCAGCTCCCGGATCCCCTTTTCCAAGGGTAGAAACGCCACCCGCGTTTCTGCTTCGTTCGTCCCGCGCGGAATTTCCGCGACGCGGCTGTGACCAGATCCCATCACTCTCGCGGGTGTTTCAGCCAGGATCCTTGATCGTCGCTTAAACGCGAGACTGTCGCGCCGAGCGTGGCTCCCCTCGACTGTTTGGCATAGTTCCCAACCGTAAGCTCGCACTTGAGGCTAATACTGTCGGCTGTTAACAGTTAACAGTTACGCATTCGTTTCTCATCAATGTCCCCGCCATCCCCACCATTCAAGAGATCTCTCCTTGCACTCTTAAGCACTCCTTGCATTGCTAATTTATTGTCTTTTTTTTTTAGTTAACACGTCTGCCCAGTGAGTTTTGCATGTCTCTTACCGTGTACACTACAATGAAATTTTCTTCATGTAATGATACAATATCGTATGAATTAAATACGACTCTCCTCTGTGGTAGTTGAATTGTGCATTTTTTATTTCAGGTTGTTATCGATTGTGTCATTCAGATTTTATATTAAATGACATTTTTTTCAAATGTTTTATAAAATGTCACTGATGACCATCAGAGCCTCAGTGAAAAGTTAGATACGATGACCACAATGTATCAAGAACGATATTTCTAGATCTAGGCGAGTTGGATTAATAATCTTCAATTAGATATTCTGTTCTGTTCATATGTATATATATATATATATATATATATATATATATATATATATATATATACGTCCATGTACACTGCGCGCGCGCGCAATGGTTTATTGTATATTTGATTTGGCAAATTTACTCGTTTATTTCAGTCGAATGTTTTGCCATTTAGCGGTCCGAGTTCTTAATGAAATCGATCGAAGAGCATCGCTGCTACTGATTAAATTAATTCGATTAAACAATTCTTTCGTTTTTGGACCAATTGACTTTTAACCGAAAATGTTCGTGAAATAAAATGCCGGGTTAATAGGCGACGCGTGATTTCTGTACGATTCTGCAATCGCATTCTGGATTATTCCGTTCTATGAAATATCGTTCCAATAATCTGGCCGATCGAGCGGCTCGTCGAGATTTATCAAATTTGATGCGAATGACAAACACATGTGCGTGCGCCACGGCCTTACACGCGTGCCGGCCGAAAAAAAAATTGATCATTAAGAGTAATACTCGCGTCTCCCCCCCATCCCCACCCTCTTCCTCCTCTGCGCCACCAATCGCGAAAAAAAAATTCTATTCGATCTAAAAGCAATCGCTTTTGCGACAAAGCAGAAAAGTTGATTTCGCAGAAAAGGCAATTTCGTGTACGTGCCCCCTCCCTCTCGCGCCGCTATTTATGCGATAATTTATCGTCATCGGAAACGAGTTATCACGTTTCATTGTTCCGCGATGCATCTGCCTGTAATTGTAATCGTAGTTCGCAATAGCCGCGGAACGTAACGATGTAGTGCGGGTCACGCGTTCGCGATTTCGCGAGTCCGATTTCTGTTGGCATGCGTGTGTCGGATTAACTCTATTAGATTAACGATTGCGTTTTTTTTTTTAATTCCTCGTCGATAACTCGTCTTTTGGGTCACGATTGAACGAGCTCGCTCGAATCCCTGAAGAAGATTTTGGACATCGTTCGCCATTTTCGGGCTGATACGCTTTTCAAAAACATTCAAGTGGACTTAATATTTCTATAATTTATTAATTAAAAAATGAATTCAATTCAATTCAATTTAATTCGAATATGTATGAATATTATTGCCAGGATAAATAAGTCTGTAAGATAAGTAATGCTATAACTGTCATCGAAGTTAGTCTGAAAATGGCGGGTCGATAAAAAAATTATCCGATCGATGTTTAAACTTTGGTGGAATTTCGCGACGACGCTCGATCGGGAGGAACGCGAACATGCGGATGGCGCGTTTTTCGATAGCGCTATTTTTTCCTCCCGGCCGTGACGCTAATGAGGAAACGGATAATATCAATGGCCATTCTTGAAACGGCGACGGCGGCCGCCGGCAGCAGCACGACGTTGCAATCAGCGGGCTGAAATACGGAGCGCATAAGTAAAGAACCGACCGCGAAATTATTCAAGACCGATCGATAGACGGAGAGCGCGCGCGGTCGGTTGACGCGCGCAACTGAATTTCAGGTATCTGCACGGCACACGGCGGACGTTGTTTCCCCGCCGCGGAAAACTCGCCGATTTCCCCGTTACCAAATTAAGAATAATAGGCCGCGCGCACGAGGCGCTCTCGAAAATTTATTTCCCCGTTTACCCTCGGGACCAACGGCATTCCGCGGCGGAAGGGAGGAGGGTGGATTGGGTAAACGCACCGACAGCGTTTCATCCTCGCGATTTTCACGAGTAAGTAGGCATTATTTGGAAAGGGCCGATTCGCCCCTCGAAACTGGTTATCGTTCGGTATTTAGAAGCCTCGTCGAGGCTCTTACGTAACTCTGCGATTGCGTGTACCATCTGTTTCCTACGTGAAGGTTTTTACTTGGCACAGGATGGAGGGGAAGAGTAGAGCTTACCGTTTTAAGGAAATATCCATCGACTGAGAGCGGGAAGAAGGGGAGGGGAGGAAGGACACAGATGTCCTCGCGAGCGGAGTGCGACGAGTGCGAGTTGAAACTCTCGCATATGTATGCATTTTCGACCGCGAAAGTTAGTTGCCGCTAACAAGCGGCGGATCAGTCGGCGGCGGTAGCGGCTCTCTCAATATTCAATTGCCTGTGCATATCGCCGAGGGGGCGGAGAAGAAGAGGGCAATTACTATCGATCACAAGGGGTAAGAAGTTACGTGTTGTGTGTACGTGTCTGTACGTACGTGCACATATGTGTGTGTGCGCGCGAGCGCGGTACTCACTTTAAAAATAGCCTGTAGAGTACGGCGCTGAAGGTCTGTGAAAACCAGCCGCGGTTTCTTGGGGGCGGCCTGTTGGTGTTCTGCCTGGTTCGCCATCTCGTCTTTCCTCTTGCATGCTGAAATTAGAGGAATTCGTGAGAGAGAGGTAGACGCAGAGGGACGGAGAGAAAAGAAAGATAGATACAAAGAGAAGGTGAGCGAGAGAAACGGTGCGGTTTCACGCGGACGTTTACGTAATATGACAGGCGATTGGGAGTCGAAACATGTATTTGGAAGTTCATGACTAGGTCTGTGGAGAAGATGATAATTGCGAAGTGAAACCACGATAATAGTGTCTAATTTCGGTCCTTTTTAATGTTAACGAGAGAGATTAGTATACGATAATTGTTCTCTTTTTAATTAGATTCTTCGTTGTCAAGTGAGAATCGATGGCTGCAAATTCTAAAATTGCGATATTCCGAGAAATGAAAATTTCATAAAGAATGCAGAAATTTTCAAAGATTATCATTGATAAATTCCAAGATCGAACATTCCTCTTCGGCTGTGAGATTTTAGGACCGAGAGATAAACAATTTTAAGAGAACGATAATATATTTGATATTTACACATTTACGTATTTTTTGAGAAATTGCACTCGCGATGTTATATCCGAAAATTAATCGAAACTATAGGCACTGTTATCGAGACGAGGCTACAGTTCGAAGCGATTTAGGAACAAGTCCTGATATGACTCGCGTTGCGCCAATCAAGTCCGTTCAATCAAGTCCTCCAATTCGCACTTTCGTTTCCATTCACGAAACAGAAAGGCACTGGCGTGACATTTCCCGCGCGGTTCCGCGTTCTCGCTTCTACGTCCCTAAACGGTCTAATCGACGATAATCGCAATTACGGAGCGAGAAGAAGTGCAAGGTAGGACGAAGGCAGGGATCAGTTGGACGGGAAGAGGCGCGGAGGATGAGGATTCGCAGGGAGGAAGGATGGTGGAGAGCAGTTGCGGTTTTTCAAACGTAATTTAATCGTACTTACTTCCGCGTTGTGGAATCTGTGCAGCTGAAAGCAGAAAAAAAGACCGATGTTAGTCAGTGGGAACATGGCTGAATGTCGCACGACCTTTCTCTCTTTTTGTCCTTTTTTTTTTTTTTTTTTTTACAGGTCGTCATTATCTTTTCTTCCGCTTCGTTTTCGCGTTTCCAAGACAGATATACATTAATAGGGCAATAGGTACGTAACGTAGCATGTACACAAGTCATTATAGGAAGGAACTGAGTTGCATACACGAATTCCAAACTTAGAGCTACTGGCTGGTATAATAAATCATACATATCACTAAGGGGGGTACGAAAAGGGCAGGGGGGCGGATGCAAGTGTGTCGTAAAAGATGCGCATTCTCTCTTTCGTATAAGGGGGTTGGGGAAGGAGGGATATGCGTTGTGACGCTCCGCCGGCGCGAGAATCCGCGGATCTCCGCGCTTAATCCGCAATTCTCCTCGCGGGAGAGAGTCCCGAATTCGTCCGCGATCCGCGGATTTGCGATTCTCGGCGATCGTCCGCGGCGCTCCCGGGATCCGTGAATTCGTGGACTCGGGAACACGCGTCCGTCGGAAATTCGATTCCGATAGTCCGCGAGAATATCTGAGGATCCGGAGCAGCCGCGGCGGGGTTGGCGGTTGGAGGGAGGGAAGAGAGTCTGTGGAGCGAGTTTCGTGTTTGTCTTTCTGTATGAGAACGGAATAGTAAATGTTGTTTCATTGTTGCTGGGCGAGAGAGAGAGGTGTATATATATATATATATATATATATATATATATATATATATATATATATATATATGTGTGTGTATCATCATGACGTTTTAATGTGATCTGAATGACGTCAGTGTGTGCCGAGTAAGCGACTTGATTAGTCGGTCGCGAATCAAATTTTCATCCGTCAACGACCGCACGGTGTGAGAGCGGGCAAAAAAAAAAAATATATACACATTTACATGTATTCACGCGAGCGCGCGGAGAGAGACAAAAAAATCCGTGACGACCGCGTCGTCGTCGCGGGTCCGTCCATACATCACCGTCGGAATTAAGCAGATCTGGGTTATTCAACCGGTTGGTCCTTAACGATGCATACGAATATAGTCCGATATCGGCGACAACCAATTTTATTCACGCTTCTTGCGCGCATTCTCGATCCTTCCCGCCGCTCAGGCGGCATGCGTTTTAATTAAATTAAAGAGCTGACGGCTTCTATTAATTTGTAAGTACCGATACGGCGGGAGGACTTGTGCATTAAAGGCAGAGGGGGAAAAAAAGTGCCGCCGGTCCTAAATTACAGCACACACGTGCACTTGCCCAGATACACACATACACACGCGCGCGCGCATTCGTACACACAGAGAAATGAATACATAATAATTGATCACCAGGCCGCACCAAATTGTTAATAGCCATTCGAACGTAATAGTCCTCCATTCATCTATGAAATAACTATATTTTGTCGTTTCGAGTTTAATGGCCCTTGCCGATCGATAGACGGTGTTCTCGGTTATAATAATAACAACGACTGCGTCGTTTTCAATTTGACCGTAAAATTAGTTCGAAATTGGAAATGATCGTCTCGCGACTTTTCGCGTTGCGCGTCTCGCTCTCCCCACCTCTCTCTCCACCTTTTCAATTATGTAAATTTTAAAAAAGAGGAAGAAAGTACGAGAGAGAGGGACAGAGCGAGATGGGCACTGCCGCTCTCTATCTCGCATCCATTTTTCCTCCCTTCCGATGGGATATCGATGGGATATGTCGAATTGGAGGGATGTTATATTTAATATCCATTTGCTCGTCCGAGCCTTTTATTGAATTTTTAAAACCCTCCAAGATGATTCGGAAAGATTTAACCCCTTCGCGGGTGGAGACAGCCTTGCGTTCGCGGAAGGAGACGACACACACACACACACACACGTATGCGCACACGGGTTTCACGCTCTTTTCCCTCTTTCCCGGTTCGGATAAATAAATCATCAATATTTAAAAAAAGCCGGTATTTCGTCAGGAAGCGAGAGCGAAGTTTAAGTGCTTTCGACTACGGAAGCTGTACGGAAATTAATGGAAAATAGAGAGCTCGTGGGGAAACAAGAGAAACGCGCAAAAAATTTCCTTCTTTTGCTGCCGCTCGTGAAGGGCTAATTTCGCAACGTGGCGTTAGCTGAACGAACATTCGCGGATGGGAGGAGGGGGAGGGGGTGGGAAGGGGCCGAATGTCGATCCGCGTCGCGAGAAATGAAACGTCAGGATGTGCTCGCGCGTGTCGCCGACACGATCGCGGAGGGCAAAGGTCGCGGGATGTGGGCGCAGTCCGCAGGCCCGCCGGTCGGACGCGGGAACGCCGTACCGGATAAACGCGAAAGGCAATCGCGTGCCATTAGCAAGCGGCCGATAACGGGTGAAAGGAGTTGGAAGAAAAAAAATTGCACGAGAAAATAGGGACAGCTTCGTCGCGGGAGGGGCAGGAGGAAGGGGCGAGAGCAGTAAGGGCGAGCGGATGGGACGAGATAGAAAATTGACGCGTTCATTATTGCCCGGAGCTTTGGGAGCGGAAAACAAAGAGAAAGAGACGGACAGAGAGAAAGAGGAGAAGGAAAAGAGCGCGCGAGAGAAAGAGAGAAATAGAAGAGATCACGAGTCACATCGGTGATCGACTTGTAAGAGCCATGAGGCACTTTGTGCGCCTTTTCCGACAATCGAGACGTTTTATTTATCTGACGATTACAAATGAGAGAAACCCTACACGAATCTATTATGAAAATTTGAAAACTGTATTCGTAGACACGAATTTCTAAACAAGATGTAAAGTTTTCTTCTTCATTTAAAAATTATTTTTAAATGTTTAATTTATATTGAAATTGTTTTTAACATATAGTGAAATATAATTCTTCCAATCGTTTTTAAAACATTTATTTATTCACTTTTATACCAAATAATGCTGTAATTGTCTTTTTTTATATTATTATAATGGATATTGAAATTAAAGAAAATTGGAAAGAGAAGTTTTGTAAATATTTGTAAAATTCACTAATTCATTTGTATTTTCTTAATATATAAATTTGCGGCTAAGAATGAAATCAAATTACTAGCAAATTACTGAGATATATCTAATGAAATGTGATCAAATTATTTTATCAGTCGTACAACGTTCATATCTCGCGTTGCATCGCGCGCAATTTCACTTTAGCACGTTAATCAAAGATCATATATTTGGAGAACCGAGTTGTGAATACGATCGGAAATTGCCAACAAATTAGAATAAAAGAGACAAAGAGAGAGAGAGAGAGAGAGAAGATAGGAAATGATTGCTCGTGTTGTCGATTCTGCCAAATTATTGCATATTATTGAGAATCGATTGCGGTGCGATATGAAAGTAAAAATCGGTCTCTGTCGCGGTTCCTCCATTCTTAAACCCTGAGGAAAAATGATAAGAAAAGACACATCAACGACCCTTTAAATTGGCGTTTAATTAACGTAATAATTAATTCGAAGAATTATGTAATCCTGTTTAATCGAATTTCTTGCCTCATTAGTGATTACGGTTTAACGACATGTATCGTCACCGATGTTCTTCAAAATTCACGAAATCCGATCCACGTTCATTAGTCGCACGCGGGAGCGAGTATCCTCTCATAAGTTTTATCGTCGCAACTTTGTCCCAGGTATAACGCGTACGACATCTTGCCGTTGCTGAAAAGTTTATTCGCTGGGAGATATTCCGACACGCGACGACTTATCCGACACGACGTCTCGCAAAAATTTGGGGCTGCGTCAAACAAGCGGACGTCAAACTATCCCGATTCGCGCGATGCACTCGCGATAAAGCATTAACGCTGCGCCGGTCGCCGCGAGACACGCGGAAGCTTCTTCGGAAAATAATTCAGACTGGGTACATTTGCACTTTGCGCTTTACGAGACCGTCGGTGGCGAAATGCGACATTTTTACCGTCGAGAAAGAATGCATTAGGCGGCGCGGAAAAGTTCACATCCGAGAAGACTATAAAATTCCGTGGATTCACTAAACGTTATTCTAATTCGAAGTTTAATATATTTGCAACAGATATTGAATAAAATAACGATCTCTCTTTCCTGGAATTTATTTTAATAAAATCGATGCCGAGCCCAAAATGGAAAAAAACTGGAAGTTAAGGACGGGTCGTTAGGCTTTAATGTGTTTATTTGGAATCGACGTCGGGATGGAAAGACGAGTTTAAAAATACCCCGAGCTAGGGAATTAGGGAAACAATAAAATCGAGGGTGTACCACGGCCAGGGGTGGTCGGCATACATATATCGGGTGAGTTTGTCAACGACACGGTCGCTTTGACGAACGGCCCCGTGCAACAGCGGCCAATCAGACCGCGTGAAAAATCTGATGGAGTACGTGCGCGCGCGCGCGCATCGGTGGGGCTTAATCGAACGTGGTTCAAAGTCGACGACGATGCACCGCGATCTCTCTTCGTATGTATGTGTGTGTGTGTGTGTGTATGTGTTTGTACACGTCGTGCACACATGCGCGCGCGCGCGCGTTCCATACGGACGTAACAAAAGCGGAAGTGACGGCGGGGATGCTCCCGATGCTTTGTGCTTCGCCGGAGAGACGGTGCTTGCTCGAACAGTACACCGCGACAAGCTCCACGTGGGTCAAAAGGTTGCAAAATGCACTTCACCGGAAGATGCACCTCGAGGAAGCCCGTCCCGTTAATTTTAAACGTGGTTCCAATCGCGAATTTAATTTACAATCGCGAGGACTCTGCGTCTCGGGGAAATTTCGAGCGCGCTCCGCTTGCCACGGGGATAGAAATTATTTTACGGGAGTCAGAGATTATATTATACGTGTATTATAAACTGACGACTTTATGAATTTTGTAATATTATTCTTAAAAAGATAGCTACTAGAAAGCAAGCGGTTTGCTGAAATAATTATTGAAGGTAAATTTCGCTATCGAGAGCCTCGCCGAGTGGTTCGACTTGACTCGAGAAGACGTCAGCCCTCGAGGGCTAATATACCGGGGTGATGTAGGTAGCCGGGCTAGCCAGCCCCGCGGATTGCTTCGTTTTCCAATCAAAATCGAGTTTGTCACTCGAGGGTGAGACGAGGGAGGCGAGGGGCGGCAGGACGGTGGGCACGTTCACCCACATACTCGAGAGCGGAGAACTCGAGCCGCTGTTTGGAATAACTCAAGAATGATTGCGATCTCGTTCCCGAGCGAGGTTCCCGTCCGTTGGCGTCACGTGGCCCCAATAGCCCCTTGATATATATATATATATATATATAAAATAAAATAATACACGCACGCGGTCACCCTTCACCCTCGTTCTTCGGTTATACACGGTGTCTCGGGACTATCTTGGCGGAAAACTAAACTGAAAAGAATGGCGATTGTGTCCCGATATCAAGCTAAATTAAGAGCTCGAGATATGAATTCATGGCGAGCGAGGACAAATGGAAACCTACATTTTTTATGAACGAGATGACGATTTGATTTTTTTTGATATTGCTATTATTAAGAATTTTAAAATTTTTATAACATGAATCACTAATGCGATTTTAAATTTTTTTTTTAGATTTCAAATACTCTTTCCGCTCTTATTGTTTTTGTTATTAATTTTGAAATTCTCTCATCCTGTTCGACAATTTCGGGATTCGAAAATATTAATCAATCTCAATTCAGATCAAAATATCAATTAACGCTGATGTTTTGACATCGGAGGTTCAAACGTTAAATTCGACTTGCGCTTTCCTGATCGGACGGTGAGAATCACTCGCCAGGAATCCAACGATTCCGCTCGCGCGCGTGGTGCCGATCGCGCGGTGTCCCGTTGCTTCGCTTGAATAGGCGCCGCATTCTACGGCAGAGTCCGCGGACGCGACCGGCTTCTTTCGGATTTTCTCGCTTCGTCGAGATTTATGGCGGCGATTCGATTTTATTGCTTATTGCCCGGCGCGCCCACCGCCGCGCCGGCCGGCGATATTCGCGGTGTCCCATTTCGTGTTCCTCCCCTTACGCCACCCTCTGTCGCGCAGTTCGGCGCGTCTCTCCCCTGATCCACCCTCGGTGTCTCTAATTCTTTTTTCCCGTTCCTCGAAAGGGCGGAATCGACAATTTCGGAGATGACGTTTTATTCCTGGCGGCGGAGATTACCGGCGGACATTTATTTAAATTTATAATGAAAATATGAATGCGCACGATTTTTCGTAATTACGAACGAATACATAGCTATTTCACTTGAGGAATGGAGCGGACAGTTCTACGATTGTTACAAGGCCGATCTGAAAATGAAATAAAGTCACACACCTTCCATCTTGCACACACGCACATGCACACACGGACACGCTGCCTGTTTAAGAGAAATCGCGACGAGTTTGAGCCGGCGATCGATTTGATTTCACGTCTTCACGCTTTGCGATAACGAAATCGGCAAATTTTTTCGGCAGATGTTTGATGTTTGCTGTTGTAGTTCACTTGATATATGTGAGCTCGTGAGAGAGGGACTCGACGCGTATATGATACAGCACGCCCATGGTATCATGAAAAGTTATAAATCAGTCAAATCACCCGAGCGGGTTTATTCCGGGTTTAAAGCGATTATAATTCTGTCGGGCGCATTTACGACTGCGATAATTACAGATTAACGCGTAAGTCGATCACTAATTCACGCGGCCAAATATCAGAGCCGCGCAAACAGAAGCGTGACCCGTACTCCGTAAATGTAAATCGTGAAACGTCGAGAATACGTAACTAACGTCGTTAATACTTACGTGTGTTTGCGTGCACAACACGTCGTATTGCACCTAAATGTAATTAAACATTATGCATATTTCGTGTTACGTCCGGTTGACCTTAAAAGAGAGACTGCACGTTTGGTAGGTTGGGCTAATTTCCGCAAACCGCCCTGAATTCACATTGGGAAACGTGGTTGCGGGTCGCGTCTTACGAAGCTCGCTCGCGATTTCGCGACACGGAGAATTTCTCCATCTGTCAGAGGTACACTGTTAAAACGAATGTGGGGATATCGCACACACTGAGAGAAAAATATAGTTACTTTTGGCCTCAACCATAATTTTCTAATATTTCTAACATGAAATATGATTAACTTAAATACATATATGCATCATTATGTTAACCATAATTATCATTAGAACTATAAAATTGTGGTTGAGGCCAAAAGTAACTATATTTTTCTCTCAGTGCACTTTTTGCGCGTGATGTGTGTCTCCCGTTAAGATGTGAGTGTGTGATCTATGAGAGTGTCTCACACACTTTTTAAAAATTCACACACTCATAAGTATCTTAAAACGGGGACACACATCACGCGCAAAAAGTGCGCGATATTCACACATTCGTTTTAACAGCGTATGAATTAAGGGCGGCTCGGAAGGTCGGACTTACACTTTTACACACACATTTTTACATTTCGCCGTTCATTGCTGTATGATATACGCGCCGAGTGTATCCAGCGGATGGGAATTGTACTTGTATCTGTGCTCGACTTCCTCTCGACATTCATGCTTTGTCTTGTTGAAGAGCAGGGGGGGGGCTGGTTTTGACTAACAAATTACGGGCGGCTGGTTTTTAGGGCTGAGCAAAAAGGGGGCAGGGGGGCGGGCAAGTATACTACCTGGCGGGAGGGCTATTTGTCAATCCATTTAACAGCTAAGAAAGGTTGGTAACTCTCAGTAACAACTCTAGTCGTGGGGATTGTCTGGCGGGGGCAGGGGTATATTCTGCACGCAGCAAGATGCTCGCGTCTATCGAGACATCGCATTCCCAGGCCACGCGTCGACAAACCTCCGCCCGCCTGTCGACCAACCGATTCAGCCGGCTAATCCCGGCTTGCTGTCCGAGTTTTGAGGACGAAATTTTCTCCGGCAGGAAATGCCGTCCGGCTCTCCGTCACTCTCATAAACAGACGTCGCAAATTGCGGAGATTGAATTACGGAGAGATGTGAAATGTCGCGGACGGTTTCGGTGAATTTTCGCGTGTCTCTCCCGATATACAAGTATTCTCCGCCGGCGTGTTCTCCGCATTTTAAGGTCGTCAGGCGCGCGCAGGGCGCAGTGAAACTCGTCGACGCTTGGCGCGGCGGCAGTTCGTCTAAAGATCACTTTTCCCCGTGTGTACGTCTTCGTGTCGTATTCTAAGGACAAAGACGCGAGAGACAGAGAAGGGCGCCGGAAACGAGGGCGCCGAGAGCTCCCACGTGTTGGTCGCCCGTCAACGGCGCGCTCGTTCCCCGTCCTCGTTTCCATGCCGTAGCAACGTAACAAACTTTCGAATCGCCGTCGTCGGATTCGCCACGAAAGGATCGTGGTCGCGCGGCCCCGCCGCCGGGTGTCCCGCGGGTCCCGTTTCTCCAAAGGGCGCGATAGGGCGTCGAGTAGCTCTGTCGCGAGGTGCAATTTATGTGGGAAGATCTACGAAGTAGATTAACCCTTAACCCGCTACGTTGGACGTAATAATGCGAAATGCGACAATACTCCACGAGTATTTTGGAGCGAGTCAAATTTCTCGCTCTTCAGTTTTTTTTTTTTTTACTTTAAAGTTAGATTTTCTCGCCGATTTCGAGTCAAACGGCTAAAACTTGAACGCGTCGCGATACCTACCGACAATCGTATTAATGCGCACGAGGGAACGCGTCGCGTTTTAGTGAAACGGAGAGAGAGAGAAAAAAAAAAAGAAACGCAGAGACGCGCTTGACAGCTGGAGATATCGCCGGATTGTCATATTTCGCATTCGGGCAATATTTCCAGGGCTCGGAAATAAATAAATTGCCTCACGTCAGAACACCTTCGGTCGCTCGTGCCGGTCTTACCGCGCGCGGGTGCAACGTGTGCAACGTTTATGTGTATAGGCGCGCGTGCGCACGGACCTTTGTGCCTATGTGTGTACGTATGTGTGTATGTTTGTGCAGCGTTGCACTCTCGCAACGGCATCGGCGACGACGACGACGACGACGATAACGGCACACAACGCCCTTGTGTTGCGCGCTTGTGGCGAAGTTATTTTCGTTCAGGGACACCCTCGTGGCTGGGCGCGCGCGCCCGCACGGTCGCCTCCCCCTTTTCAGTTGTTTTGAATTATCCCGACTACCCTGACTTCCTTCGCAAAACGTGCGTTCTTTTCGGGTGAATCGACCGGCGACCCGCCGCGATGCGCGGCGAAGGGCGCGAGGGCGCATCGCGGCGGAGGACAGACCCGAAGACGCAGAACGGAGGGGAAAACCTTCGTTAGAGTCACTCTCGTGAATTACGTAATATGTATATGGTAGCCATGCAGTATATATACTACTAATAGATATATATATATATATAATATATATAGATAGAGATATTGACTGAAATATACAGCCCGGTGGCGTTTTATTGAGAAATTCATCTCTCTTCCTCCGAAAAAAAACTGTCTGACCGGCCGTATCGTCCCCCCCTCCCCCCCTCTTGTTGCTCTCAATCTCTCTTTATTCTTTCTTTACTTCGTAAAAGGCGCTCTCCCTCTCTCTTCCTCGCGGGCGCAACTCTCAATTGCGTTAAACGCGCACCCCTCGTGATTCTCGCAGCTTTCGTCTCGTTCGCTCGTAAAAACGCCGATCTCGGGCGGTAGATAATTAGGACGTCCTCGATCTCTAGCATTCTCACGGCCGGACGTGAAGCCGATCGCGAGGGGTGCCTGCGATCGCAAGGGTGTTTCGGGGATTCCCTTTTTGCCGATGTATTTCAACCACGGGTCAAGTGTTCTGTGGGCGAATTGAACGTTCGTCTACGAGTACGAAATTAGATTTGTTTCTTCGCAAATAATTTCAGCCGAATTTCAAGTTTAGCTCAAGTTGACTTTTTACGTCAAACAGATCAATGACATTCTTTTTGAAAATGTACAATTTTGCGTGCGTGCGTGTGTCCAGGTGTGTCTCCTGATGTGTACTTGTACGTGTGTGTATGTGTGTACGTGTCCCAGCGTGGGCTTCGTGCTTACTCCTGATCGAATGAGCGCATGGATGACGGGATCGATCGTAACCTTCGCAGAAACGTGATCGTGATTATCGGGGCTAAAGATTCGTCGATTCGTGCACGTCTCTGAATCGTGATAGCAAACGAGCTCATTCATTGTCATTCGTGACCGGGGGATTAGTCCACATTTCGTTTCGACAAGTCAATCTTCTGAATGGAAAAAGGAATCCTAAAACACTGTCGCGAATCTGAATAATTCCTGAATAAAGCTCGCGGTTGAAAACTAACAATTGTAAACTCGCAATATTTTCAACGGTAAAACAATTTCCATTATTCTTACTCCAACACGCGCGACACATGTGATCGTTTTATTAATATTCTCGTTTTGTGAATTGCGGTTTCGAGTGATAACCCCTCAACGTTTGTCGCACATTAAAAATAAAAAGGGGGGAAAAAAAAAGAGAATGAAAAGAGATACGACCGTCATTTTGTGTCATCAGCGGTGTTGTGTTATTAGAGTTACGTTTCATCGACGTGCTAATTCGGCGCGCTCGCGTTGTGAATGAATGAATGCTGGCCGGCCGAAATAAACGGATCCGATTAATATCATTGTTATTGAAACCGGAAACCAGTGCGCTACTTATCGGCAAACCGATACAATCGTCATATCGCGTTTTGCCGCAATCTCGAGCGGTTTTGCTTGAAATACATCGACAATCGTACATCATCATCGTCGGCGGACTGACGCGTCTTCCATGCTGCAGAAAACGTAATCACTTCGCGTTATAGGAAAATTCATTTGGCAAGCCGTCGGTGACGAGAGAAAAGGTCATGCCGAGGTACGGCAAAAAAAATGTAATATGCTTTTTATTCTTTCGTCAATATTAATAAAAAATATTCTGCTATTCTTGCTGTTAACATGTTGAGACCTGTCGTAAATAATTTTATTTGTGCAATAAATAAAATTAATGATTTGTGAATGTACAGACAGGTACTATGTATTTATAGTACCTGTTTTGTCTCTATTCTGTTCTATTGGATTATATATTATACACGTATATTAGACGTTTATTTATATATGTACAGCAATATAATACATACATAAATGAATGTATTATATACATATTATATACATATATGTATATACGATCTATATAAATCTTTGATCTTTCAATGAATAAAGGAGAATGCTACAAATACGAAGGCATGTTCCACGCGTCGAAATTTCGACGTAGTAGAAATGATAAACTCGGTAAACAGCAATTATGGTTATGAAGCGTTAAAAATTAATGAAAACGCGGAAACCAATTAACAGCGAGCGCGGCGAGTGCGTTAGGATCAATTCGGTTTTCTCATAGGTCACGGTAATTATTCAATACGCCATTTGCTGCGTTACATCATTCAGCGGGCCGTCATTAACTTAATTATTTGCCGTTGCCGATAAACATGCGCTCGCCGCAATTTTCGTGGACCGATCCCTTTCGAGGATATATCGCTTTTTGCAGAATGGAAGAGCGCTCGTCGTCCTTCTACGGAAAGATGCACGAAAGAAAATTTTTATTCCTCTCTCGCGTGAACTCTCTTACGTGGGTGGCATTGTCTGCGATCTGTCTTAATGTCTTTCACTCAATTCCGATTAGAATAATTGCAATTAATTTAGTATTTATCACGCTAGGATTTTATCTTGCTGACAATCGGCTCGTGATAAATGATTTCGTGCAAATTTTTGATGAAAAATAAAAAGTCTTGCTGCCTTTCGTTTCAAAAGTACTCGATGCAAATTTGAACGAAAAATAGAAACTCGCGACTTTTATTCTTAAGTGCTTACTGCAATGCAAAATATTTAGATCTCTTCAATGCTCTCAAAGGATAATTACGCTTAAATTAGTTGGAGAGAACTTCTTCAAAGATCCAGCATATCTTTAACTTGCGGCGCTAAGTAGAACTATATAATTATTAATAATTTGGTCGAGCGAGTAAATATAGATCATCCAAGAAAGGACGATGCATATTTAATCTCGGCGAGGTATCATCGATAGCCAATACCACCCACTTCCGGTGTCATTCGCAGGGTCGTTCCGATAAGCGCGTGGGTGCGCGCTTTACACTTCGCCCCGTAACAAAAAAAAAAAAGAACCTAACCGACGCTCTCCCCGCGGACTTAATTTTCGGGCGGGGGAATTCCGTCGAAAGCGTTAATCGAGGGTAGCGAGAGCCGTGCAAAGTGACCAAGAAACAACCCTGCCAATGACAGGCGGACATTTCACGCCCCTGTCGCGAGCGATCGTGTCCACGTCAAGTCGGATCAATCCGATCGCCCAGTGATTTGCTGCGTGTAATCTCCCCTCTCTCCCCTCTCCCTCTCGCTCGCTCGCTCACATACACTCTCTTTCATTCTCTCTTCCACTTTTTCTCCATGGTCTCTCTTTCCGATTCGCATATTTGGTTTCGAATTTAGAGTGTGGCTGCTCGGTAGCGACGAGGTTACCCGCAAAAATCGCGAAAGCTGAATCTCGCGGGCGCGGATTAACCCTTTAACTGGATCCCTTCATCGTTCTTGGTAACGCGATCAATTTTAGCTTGGATTAGACACGTTAGAAGAGGCATATCCATGATTTGCCTTCGCGACAGAGAACTGTGAACGCAACTATTGGATTAATCAACAATTTCTCTTACATTTTTCTCCCGTTATGCTTACAGTTGTAATTTTATTTTAGTTATTCTGACAAAAATCAAAGTTTAAGCCTGGATAAATTTATCGGACAAGTGAAGTACAACAGAATTGAGAATTAGTTGCGACTTTTCGTAGTTGAAAAACTACTGCCCTGCCGCTCGCGTTTTAGCAACGAGCTGCTTGAATGCGTGTTTTGCCTCAAACGCGACAAATATATATCACAAGTACGATGGGAATCGAATGTCGCAAAGTGTACCGTCAAGATTCGTTTGATTGTAATTATAAAAAACGGCACAAAAGTTGTGCAGAAAGAAAAAGAATTCAACAGAGACCTTGGCGACATTCGAGACGATATCTGACTGTATTTGTGATACATCCTCGGAGCCCTGAGGCAATAGGAAGCAGGTTGGCGTCTGTCGCGAAAATCGAAAGTAGCAACTGATTTCCAGCTCCGAGGTGCGCGATAACGATCGATGTAAGGGACGTCACGGGCCAGTTAAAGGGCTAAAGAACTACTTGAACGTTGCCGATTCAATTTGGAATACGGTTCCCTGTTAATCCTCGAAACAGAGCGTTCGCTTTTCTCTTTTCCCTCCATCCGTCGGCCTTTCCTTTCTCCCCCATTTCCACCCTTCTTTTATTTTATTTTTTTTTTCTCAACCCTCTCTATCAGTCCAACAGCAGCGACTCGAGCGTCTTCTCAATAAAATGCCTCCGTACGTGTGTCACTTGTCTGGTATATTGGTACTTTCCTTGTTTTTCGGAATTGCTTGTAATGGTTAGTCACATATACATACGACTGGAATCGTTGTTGTGTTGTGGTGTGGCTGTTTGTTGTGTGCTGTCTGTTTCTCTTTAATCTAAAGCTTACGTTTAAAGAAGCAGCAGCAAGATATGGTATATAGATATATATATAATATGTAGGCGGATATGGGTATATAGAGGCCATAATCACGTATGTATATATATATAGATATATATGTATATACGGTTCATACAGGTACAGCGAGCGTGCATGGATATTCATTGTATATATGTATATATTTCCCCACCCATGTGAGATTCGCTTGCCTTTTCGAGAGCTGTCGATGCTGGTCGCACAGCTAAATCAACAAGACAGAACTCAGTCATAATATATAAATGCAGCCCGCCATCGCTCGCCCTTCTCCGCGCTTGTTTTCCGTGTCCGTACGTTATGCCCGATTAATTTTTAATCCCCCTCCCCCTTCGACCCTCCTCCCTCTCGCGCGCGCGAAGATGCATCCTCGCATCGGTCCGTCCGTTCTGACATACACGCGCGCGCTTCCGATCCCCATCCAAATAAATTTGACAAAGATCACCCGACGACGGGATATTCCCGGCGAAGCGGAACAATTTCGCGAAGCGGTAATACCGATTAAGCGCGACGACGGTCCCTCGAGAGCGCGCGCGAGATACCTCCGATCTGAATTTTCCTCGGAGAAGGTTTACCGTCGCGCCGAGGGAAAAAGTTCGGAGAAACGTCGGAGGCATTTCCGCGAGAATGCGCGTGAAGAAAGGGGGGAGGAGAGAGGGACCGCGGGCCCTCCTCCGAGCGCGAGGCCGGGGAGACTCGCGTCTCGCGGAAGACGTGCCGAAGGAAGATGTCCCGCGACCGAGGCCTGCGGTCGCGGGACATCCGTCGACTTCCGGGCACGATTCCATCGAGCACGATTCTCTCCCCGGCCTCTTGGACGCGATCAACCGCGCGCGCGGAAAAATCGCACGTACGACGACGACGACGACGATTACGACGCAGCGTACGCCTGCGTCGCGTCGCGTCGCGTCACGACGCTGCCATTTTTCCCGTTCCGTCGTTCTTTTCGGCTTTTTTTTTGGATCCTTGTCCCTCGGAAATCGCGCGCGAAAACGGTTCCGTTTCGATTCCCCCGCCACGTTCGAGCGGCGGCTGCATGGAAGTTAAAGACGAACAAAAATGCGAGAGAAAGAGAAAACAAACGATGGATGGAGGGACAGAAAGAAGAAGAAGAAGCTGCGCCTATAAAACGTAGATATATAATATCTGTACATATGCATGAGGTCGATCGATCGATTCATCCATCAGTCAGTCAATCGAAAGCAATTGACGTAAGGATTCAGCCGGGGGAGCGAATCAATGGGAAAGGGGGGAACGAACTGACTGAACCAAAAATGCAAAGGCAAGTCGTGTTAATAAATGTCATCGGCAAAGTGTCTTTGCGTGAGCAGAGAGAAGTCCTTCCGAAAAAAAAGAGAGGGAGAGGGGAAACGACGGTATCGATATTTTTCGGCAAGATGATGTTCGATTATGTGGAATCGCGTTTTACTGAGAACCGATTCTGTTCAAAGGAAGCGGCGACAACGTTTACTAACGGACCTTATTTTCCCCACGCAGCATTTTTGCCGTCGCCGTTTCAACAGACTCGACTCGCAATAAAACACGACATTTCTCGAATCTAAACCTCATATATTTTCAATTGTAAAGAAAGATTTTCTGGGAAAAGTTTAACAATTTCGCTTAATAAATCCAGGAGAGGATTGTGAAAGGATTTTCGGAAAAGACTCCTTTCCATCCGTGGCACGTGTCCGTCGGTGTGTTCACCTGTGTGTGTATTTGTGTGGTGTGTTATGCATATTCGTATAATATATAAAGACAAAGGTCAAAGGTCAATGTAATCTCGAACCATTACAACAATGTCATAGTAATCTGGTTTCAGAAACATGTGTGGTTATCATAGGTGGAATTATTTACGAAACACCGAAACTGAGAGACTCACAAGCAGGAAGAGGAGGGTGTTTTCCTTCGTTTAGAGTTGACCGATCTCACGTTAACATTGCGCATCTGGTAGTCTGCAATGCAAAACACACTTTGGTAGGGTCAGGGACGGACGACGGCCTTCGACGAGACGACGAGAAACGGAGAAGGCGACTTCTTTTTTTCTTAATTCGCGATTCTCTCTCTTTCTTTCTCTTTCTCTCTGTCTCTTTCACTCTCTCTTTCTCTCCCCTCTCTCTCCCTCTCTCTCTCTCTCTCTCTCTCTCTCTCTCGTTCTCTCTGGTCGCCTTTGTAAAATTAATTCAGATTCACGGTGAAACACCGTCGGATAATTATATGCGGCGCGTAAATCGGCCTTAGTAAAAGAACCTTCGTTCGTGATGCCATTAAATCACAGATTAAATAGTTAAATTAACATTTCTTCGGGAGCGTCAGTGCGTTCGAAAAGTAGCGCGGCGAACGGGCATTGTAAAAATTTTACTTAACCATCTGCGATCGATCGTGTGTCGAGACATCACGAGGAAAGATTTTTCTACCGGCACCGTGTTTGCGGGCGGCTGCTTAATTATCCGACGGCGGTTCTCTCTCTTTCTCTCCCTCTCTTTCTCTCTCCTTTCTTTTTCTGGTCGCCGTTTCTCTCGTTGCCGCTTTCTCTTCTCCGTCCTGCACTCTCCTGTCCTCTTTTCACATTACCCCGACACTTCGTCTCTATCTCTCACTCCGTCTCTGTCTCTTAGGTCGGGACGACGCGCACAAACCCTCTCATTGTCAATTTTCTCTTTCGCGTTCTCTTCCGCCGCCTGGCAGAGAAAGCGACGGTGATATCGCGAGACGTATTTAGGCTCGATAACGACACGTAATCGCGTAAAACATCGCGTCGTGATATTCCATTTTTTATTTGCATTGATAGTCTTTACTATTCAAAGAGATAAAGTACGAAATTTTTTCAGAAATTCAGACATAGTTAAGAATAATATCTAGTTAATTATTTAATTGCATAAATTGAAATGCATTTATTCATAAAATTACAATTACCGATGAATAAATAAACCTCGAAATTAATTTAATAAATTGCATCTCCGATCTTGTCTGATCAAATACGACTGTAACTCCTAATTCCATGTCTGACCACACAGTAGTCGTAACTCCTTACCTCCCGACTGGCCATACGCGGCCCGTAACTCCTTAAGTAAACCGCGCTACCTCGCGTCGCTTTCTCTTCGTCCTTTTTTTTTTATTTTATTCTTTTCGTTTCCTTTCTTTCCACTGGGGGATCGAATTGGCGACGAAAGAGAAATCGCAGGGACCCGTGAGGGACCGTTAAGTCTGCCCGCCATTGAAATAAAGAGGGACGCTGCGTCGATCAGAGAACAAGAAACGCAAATCAAGTGGCCCTCGGCGCGGACGGCCCTGTCGCTCTCCTTGCCTCGGGGTACCAAACTACGGGTACAAGTCCACTCTAAATTCGAAACGAAATCAACGAGCCGAACCGAGCGGCCGCTTCGCGAAAGCGGAGAGAATTCGAGGGTCCTCTATCTGATCTACGTCCCGGCTCGATCGGTCAAGCTCTCTTGATTCAGCGACCACTTTCCCTTGGCACCGACGTGAGATCCGGGGATCCGCACGGGTCCAAGGAATTTCCGAGACTCGAGGACCTGGTATCCGACGATCCACGGATTTTGAGATTTCGACTCGACAGTCCAAAAAGGAAAAAAAAAAAGTACGTGAAATATCTAAAAATCCGAGAATTCGAGAATCTCGCGAGACCGCGGGATTCGAGGAATCCGAGGACTTTTGCACGTGGACCCGAGGCGCCCGTGGACTGCAGGATCCAAGGATTCCAAGGTCCAAGCGCTCGCTTCCGGTTGGACGTCTTCGAGGATCCGCGAGGCGTCAGAAGTAAAAAAACCGCGTTTTACAGTCGTTATCTTACGCGTGATTATTAGCACGGTTTACTTTCTGCCCCGCGGAAACTCGTGGACGCCCTGATCCTGAAAAGAAAATCATTATATGCTCTTATACGATACGAGGATGCGGGGAGCGCGTCTGTGTATGTGTATGTGTGTGTGTGTGTGTGTGTGTATGAGCGCGCGTGTGTGTGTGTGGATACACACACACGTATGCCGGGCGTTGTTAACGCACGCCGTATTTAGTCCACGCGAAAAGCGATCGGGGGACGTAAACGGACGTAAGCGGGAATAAAAAGAGCTGAATATCTGTCGGGGCTGGCGATTTGCTCGTCCTCATCGTCGTCCTCGTCCTCGTTGCGCGCGCGCGCGTTCTCCATCCGCGTTGCGCGGGATGCTCATCGCGCTCGTGCACTCGCAGCCGATATATTTTCGCCTGCGTTCGTCGACGTCTCTTTTTTCGGGAGACGGACGATTAAAGAGAAAGGCAAAAAAAAAAGAGAGAATGCCGGGGGAAGGGGCGGAGTGGGTTCGTGCGATCGGGAAGCTTTTTGGAACTCGCTCCACGCCGATTAGTCGCCCGGAGCATTATCGAATCGCCGAGCCGAATCGATATGACGTGTCTTAACGCTTCTTATTTTAAAAATTATTATGGCATTATGTATCTGATTCGCAGATTTAATATCCACGAAACGGCTATCGAGGTATCTTGATATTAATTTTATTTCGTTCGACTATTAAGACCAAATTGAAATCAAGCGTCGTGGAAATAAATGTAGGAAATTAAAAAATTGATGATAATGTTTAACTTATCAATTGCATAATTGAGAGTATCATTTTCATCGTTGATTTAATTTGTCCACTTTCGGATAATAAATTCAATGATTTTTAGACGTTGCTGTCGCTAATCGCGAGATATTTCTTTACATATTCGTGATGTGATATTACAGGTTTTTTCCGAGTGCACTACGATAGAGATTATCTCTTATTTAAAAACATACATGGGAAGCCGACAAAGAACATGATACTATCACTTTTGTCCTGCTGCGACAAAGATAATAACGTAACCTTTTCAAGTTTCAAGGTTTACGCCTTCGTTCCATACCGTCACTCGTTTAGTGAGGCCAACGGTGTTTTAATTAAATGCAAAATCAACGGCTGTTGATCGAATTGTTAATTAAAGTCTGTAGACTTATTTATCGAATCGCGGTCGATCTTGTCCGCGTAATAACGCGCCGCCCGAGTCGCAAACAAACGAAGTGTCCGTCATGTCTTACGACGAGTCGAAAATACGACGGGGATGATCGGGGCGAGGAAAGTGGGTTGGGATAGAATAAGAAGTCGAGACTATTTTTCAGAGTCCTTTCTTCGCTCGCGACGCGCGACCCGATTATCTCCAGGGGGAGGAATAAAAAATCAAACTCCGCGTCCATCACCGCGCGATTCGACCTCGGATGATTACAGCCGTCATTTTGTCGTTTCAGCATTTCGGCAAAAATACCCGGGTGAAGAAGTGTCATTTCTCATTCCCCAAGACGGTGAAAGAATAGCGATGCGTTTAATGCATCCATCTGTGTTTTTAATTTGATCTGCTAAAGCGCATCAAGCGCCTCTCCTGTGACGCTCCGCTCTTCGATATTCCGAACGCGAATAGCATAAAAGATCGCTAAATGGATTTTGATTATTGAAAAATAGCTTATTCGCAAATTTTTCCGTGCATTTTAATCGATCGCGATTAAAGATAGTTTATCAGATGCAAATGACTAAATTGAAGAAAGTTAGACGTAATTTAAGTAGAAAATCAATTACTTTAATTTCTTTGGGTTTCTCTTTAGAAGAAATTTAAGGAAATTTCTCCGATAGCCTGAAGTTTCTCGATTTCTTTTCAGATGGAATTTAGGAGGTCTCCCCTTTTTTTTTATAAAAAATTATTCTCCCTTTCTATCTATCTGTGAAGGTATGAAGTTCCAAGTATTTAATCACCAGTTGAAATAAACCAAGAATTGACCATTCCGTTTGCGCTTTCTAGAATCTTTTCGGGATTTAGAAATTCTGAAGATCGAAGTCACACACAAGTAACGTGAGCCAGATCTATTCTTGAAACAGGAGAAACGATGGTCAGGACGAAATGTCATTATACTCCTCGTCTCTTCCATCTATCCTGTGCCTCGCTGGCACGAATTTCCCTTGCACTATTCTCGAATCCCCATCGGTCATAGAGAAAGATAGAAAGAGAAAGATAGGGGAGAAGAGAGAGAGAGTCGATTACCTTTGACGGAACCACCTGTTCGGCGTTATCCTCTTTTTTTCTTAAGCGACGCCCGAATTCGTTTCATGGCTCGCGTTTGCCGCCACCGCCGCCGCCGCCATAGCGCATCCGCATACGCTATAAAGCGGCAAAGTGGTCGGTCGGTCGCGGACAGAGGAAAGCGAAGGGTGAGGAGGCCCCGGTGCATCCACCAGGGGGTATGGGGCGGACGTCGAGCGGACGTGGGGCAGAGGGCGAGCCCGGGGGTGGAAGGGTGGGAATTTAAAAGTAATTTTGACGTCGGAAAGAGTGGCCGGTGCTGAGAGAGGGCACCGACGGATCGTTACGGTCCTTTGATCGCGAATTAAAAGCTCGAAGTCGACAGTTTAGCGATGCCACCTCTATCGTGACGATGGGCGGCGAGCGATGGTGCTCTGTCTTTTTCTCTCTCTCTCTCTCTTTCTCTCTCCCCCTTTTTCTCTCTTTCTTTTTCTCTCTCTCTTTCTCTCTGTGGGTTCTCTGGTTGCTCTCTCTTTCTCTCTCTCTTTGGTGCAAACTCTGGGTACCTATCCACCATCTCTTCCTCCTCCTTCTCCTCCTACCTCTGTCTTTTTCTGCGCAATGTCCATCCGCCTGTCTTTCTCTTCCACCATCCCCTCGTAGGCGCGCACTCGCGCCATATTTCCCTGTCTTCTGCGGCCGGTTCGTTAACCTGTCTGCAGCATTTATTGGCGCTTGCCGATGTAAAAGGAAGAGCTTACCAATAACATATTACTGTGTTTCAATTCTGCAACGGGCGTAGGTAGAGAAAGCGAGGGGAAGGGAACGGCGTTTCGCGGATAAATCCTTTGCGAGAGCGACCGTTGCGTCAGTCGACGGGAACGGGCCGCGTTCGGGGCTTTTCCCTCCTCCCTCCCTCTTCCAACCCCCCGGCCCTACCCCAATCCCCTTTTTCGCCGCCTGACCCCCTTTGGCCCTTCGCCTTTGGTCTCTTTGGACGAGAATCGGGGAGGGTATCCTTGGATCGTCCCGTCGATCGCCGCCGATTGATTTGCGATCGGCCGCTTGTCGCCCCGGTTCGGCCGGCTCGATTGTGCTGATTTCATTACCATCGAAAATTTAATTTAACTTTCATAGCGCCGCGGAGTGACGCCGGCACGCCGTGTGCTATTAATAAGAGCAAATAGCGCGAGGGCCGACCGCGTTTCTTTCTGACTGTCGAGTCAATAATGACGCGAGCGCGCGGATAAACAGAGGGGCGAGCCTTGAAAAAAAAAAAGAAGAGACTGCGAAAAAGAGGCAGCCATTCAGGCGACGAGAGGAATCAAAGGTTACGGAATAATTTGCAAGCGAATGGCGCGGAATCCTTTTGGCGACTGATCCTCGTGGTTGAAAATAGACAGAATCCTGGTTTTCGAGAGGGGTCGTCCGGCCACTTCCCTCCTCCCTCCTCGCGCGAAACTTATCCCTCGAAAGGGATTAAGATTCAACTGTCAAATGAAAATGTACGGCAAGCAGTGTGGCTTCCCTCCGGGGAAAAATCGACTCGAGATTTATCGTGAATTCTGACGCTTTCCGACATCATTCGTGGTCCTCGCCGCGACTTGTCTCTATTATCTAAACATCTTATTTAACCTCCCTCTTGAAGCATAAAAATTTATGCACATCGAGGAGACGCGACGGGGAATTACGATGTCGGCGCGTTCGGATTGCGTTTATCTGCAGCCGCTGAAACTTGGAGCCGGACGCGACTCGTGGCTTATAATAAATATTTCGACCACGTCGACGGCGGGAGAATCGAACGGCGGCGGGGAGGGAGGGAGGGAGGGAAAGAGGGTGGCTGTGCACGATGGAGACGAAGCCGTTTAGGCGGGATACGTTCGATTTTGTCCGAATATGACGGCTCGACGTTGCATACGGGAGTCGTCCGCGGAGCGAGCGGGACGGCCGCGGAGAGAAAGGGAGAGAACGGCGACTCGTGAATAGGGGGAGGGGTACTGCGCGGGCGGACAGCAGGGGGGCGGGTGGGGGCCGGTGGATTCGAAGGCCGGGGCTTTTCG
Source organism: Tetramorium bicarinatum (assembly GCA_928718305.1). Classification (NCBI taxonomy): domain Eukaryota; kingdom Metazoa; phylum Arthropoda; class Insecta; order Hymenoptera; family Formicidae; genus Tetramorium; species Tetramorium bicarinatum. Next base: position 4,727,717 of record OV788319.1, on the reverse strand, counting down.
GTCGAGAGTTTCGGCCGGAATATCGGAAAACGCCGCCGAGTTAGAGTACAAGGGAGAGTCCGGAGGCTTACCCCGATATATATGCATATAAACACAATACCTTGCCGGTCGCGGGGGTGGTACGCGCACACGCGCGCGCGGCCGCACACCCACGCGTGTGCGTGTGCGATTCTTCCGTGCTGCCGGTGCACACGCACCTCCGCTCCGAATATCCACATCCGCGTCTATTTTATATCCACTAGGGCGACGAGGGGACCTCGAAAAACGCGGGAGGGAGGCGGAGGGGGGCAGGAGGAGGTCTTCCGCGCGGGCGGACCGCTTCGCCTTCTCTCTATCCGCGTCCGCTAATCCGAAAACTCGTGTGTGCTCGAAAATCGCGCGACGATTATTGCCGTCGTCTGTTTCGGCCGGTGGAGAGCGATCGCGACGGGCGATCGAGCGGATCGACTTGCGACGGGTCCGCACGTTGAAAGATTACGCGGGGATCTCGAATTTTGGGGCTCGACTCTTTTTCCGAAAAGAACGGACGGGGAAAAAAAATAGGAATATTCGCTCGAGTTCACGTTCGATGCGTCCGAGTTTTTCCCTTTATTCCCGTCGCTGAGTTTTTCGATTCGGCAACTTCGAGTCATTAGGAATCGCGAATTTTTGGACGGCAAGTTTTTACACTGCGCTCGCTAATCTTTTCGACATTGTCAGTACGCGAACTTTAAACTGCGACTAATCGATATTTAATATTATCGTTTCTAATGAACGATTCGCGTTTTACTTAATTATTAATATATCTATGTGATATATTAATTTCGTTCCTTCGCATCCTTTCTGTATATTTAGTTGAATAATATAATTATAGTGAACGTTATAAAATCTTGGGAAATTGAGTTCTCTAAAAATATAATCTCGGTAGAAATGTCATCGAGCTTACAAACGCCTATCACATTCGACTTATTCTTTTGACCGAAAATCTCTTGTGAATACAATAATGTTACATTACCATTTCGTAATTAATACGAAACTTTATTTGATCTTTATTTGATTTGTTTTTTCCGCCTAAATTTGTCCCCGATTCTTTTGAAGAAATGTTTTTTTTTTCACAGTTAAAAATTGATTAAGTATGATCGGGTGTCATTCGAGTGACTTTGATTTTGAAAATCGAGTTTGCCCGTCACAAGATTCGCGCTACGCAGGACGCTAATTATCAGTGCGGAGCCCGCGGGTGCATCGACCGGAAACGCGACGCGCGAGCGCGGGATTCACGTCGCGCTGGCAGGTTTTTCCGGCGGGTAATGCCACCAGACCGGGTTTTCAGTTTGCTGCGTAGCAGATTTCGAAATCCCTCAATTTGATGAATGGCCGTGATCGCGCGACGCCGACGACCGGGACGAGGGCGGACGGGGAGATGGGTGGGTCGCATGATTAATATGCATTGAAAACGACGACGACGACGACGACGATGACGTCGACGACGACGACGACGACGGTGCGCATCGCGGAACGTGACGCCGAAATCGCGCCGCGTCGCGGATCGTCAACGACGTCGCTCGACTGCCGATCGCTCGCCGTGGCGATAAATCGTTCTCCCCCGTGGGACGGCGACGAGCGGGGGTGCTTTCCTGACCCAGGAGCCTCGAATTCACGTCGATCTTCCTTTAATCGTTTTGGATTGATATGCGGGCAATCAAACTGTACCGTTTTAACCGTTTGAAGAACGCGCGTGTAACAGTTTACGAGATATCGTATATTTTAGAAACCGACTTTTCCTTTAACGAGAAACGAAAGATTATTATAATTAAAGAAATCGCTTCGAGAAGTCAAATATAGAGATAAAGTTGGGCATGCCGTTACCGAGCAGTTCGATAAAATCAGAAATATTGCGCAACGTAGGAATATTTAGCATTTCCATATTATATTTAATATAGAAAAAGCATCATTTTCAATTAATGAGAATGTATTATCATAATTACATTTAATAATATTTAATCAATTAATATTATCAATTAATTAGAGTTTATTATTGTATAATTATTTTATAGTATAAAAAAATTCATTGCTAGAAGTTTTAGGAGTCGTAATTAGGTATTTTTTAAACGTATCTTTTTAGGGAAAAACTGAGAAGAATATGTGATGTAATTGAACAAGCCACAAATCTTTGAATAAATAATTTTTACAGAATGAAAGTTTTCAAATCATATTCTTGAGTTTAATAATATAGATCATTATATTGTAGTCTTATAAGGATTTTGTAAATTTGAATGTTTACAATTACAGTCTTTAATTGAACATATAGTTCAACAGATTCTAACAGATTCATGAAATAATTATTAAAAAATTCTGTTTTTGAATTAAAAAATCTAGATTATTTTTTTTAAATGATCAAATGAAATAGAACAAGTTTACGAAAGCATCTTGAAAATATAACTGTGTTATTAATCTTATAAGGATTTGTAGATAAAAAATTGGATTAGAATGGACAAGTCGGACGAAGGATCCCCTTTTCGTTTGCGTCGCTTTTCCTTCGCCTAATTATTTCCCTCTTTTGTCGATCCTCTCGCAGACCATTCGCTCTTTCGTCTCCTCTCTCGCGGGCGTGTATAACGTTACGGGTAACCTAATAACGATCGAAAGGCAGTAACCGAAACCGGAAGCGCACGTGAATGGGGAAACCCCTTCAACGCGCGACTAAGTCGATTCGTCCGGCTCTTTCAGTTTCGTCCTGTCTGTTACGTGAATTCGATACCGTGCCTTCTCTGTCAGTCTTCTCGTATTTTCTTTTTACACGTAGCTCGTGTTGGACAGTGTTAACGTCGAGAGATAGATCAGAATGATAGACCGCGAATTTTGGTTGAGATAATTGTAAACATATAATGAGTTGTAGTTAATTTCTATAGAAGTTTAGATTAACGTCTAAAAATTTATATATTTGCAGTGATAAATCGCGAATAAAAATTTTCAAGACTTCTCAGATCAAAGGGCTGGCAGTTGCAAGTCTAGTAATATTACAGATATTCTCTTTAGATAAGTTGATAAAAGAAAAACGTGCGAGCGTTACCAGTACCGTTAACGGAAAAATATACGCGAATGCGAAGGATAGCCGAGCTCCGTCATCGATAATCTTTTCTCTCAATCGCGGTAGAATGGAATCTGAGTTTAGATTGAATCGCGGGCTTAGTAGACACAGCAAAATAGATTGTTAAATAATACAGCGCGTAAAACGGGCACGGCGGGTGGGGCGGGGAGAAAAAGAAGAGGAGAGATTGGCGGTCGTAATAAAATTCTTCGCCGCGAATACGTGTAATGGAAAATTTGCGAGAATCGCGGCCACTTCGCGTAATGGACAATCACGCGATCGGCAAAAATCGCCGGGAATTAGAGGATATTACACGAGTCCGTCGCAAGGATAATGGAAGTCCACCGGCACCCTCCTTCTTTCCGAATTCCCGAGCTCCTTCGGCGATGTAACGTCGCAAAAGGTGTTGCGTGAGTGAACTCGGAAAAGACGCCACCTCTTTCGGAAGGGGTAGCCTTCCACGAAATAGGATAGTGGAGCAAGGTCGTGGCTTAGAGGGAAAACCGAGAGATGTTAGATTACGTGCGGGTACTACGGAGCGAGTCTAACTTCTATTAACACGAAGCGTTTCTGAGCGAATCAAGCGGAATTGCATTCTCGTCGATATAGAACGTAAATAAAAGTGTATTATATAAACTGCGCTATTGTTCAACAAAATTGAAACATCCCCGAAATATCGTCACACATACGAGAGCTAAAAATCTGATATACTGATTTGTGACAATTAATTAGTAAACTAATTTCAAAGTTGGTCAATCGTAGGTATTCCAATTTTTACTTACAAACGGGTCTTTACAGGATTACAATGGAACTGCCGTATAATAATCCGTTGTGGTTTTTGCGCGTGATGCTTTCATAAACTTGGCTTTGTCTCGCGAGATCAGGGAAATGATCTACATTATTGGACTCACAAGAGAATATAATTTTCTAACCATTCACGCATCTCTCTCTCTCTCTCTCTCTCTCTCTCTCTCTCGTGATTCGCTGTCAATATTTTAATGCTCCGGTCCAGGCTCTCGCGTCTCCGTGACGTCGAGTGATTGCGGTGTTCGTTCGAGCGCGACAAAGGCATTTTCAGTTCGCGATTCACGCGTCGCGATCGGTCTCGATATGCGCAACATTTCGACGGTCCGGGGTTTCGCATGTCTCCGCGAAGGCGAGCGTGAAGATGTTCTGGGAATCACGAGGAATTAATATAGTTCGACAATGTGGCGGGAGTGATTATTATCCCGCCGAGCCTCTCTCCCGCTTTGAGCGCGTGATTACGCGCTCGCGCGCGCTCACATGCACGCACGCACGCACGCAATATGTGCCGAGGCGACAACGGTGCGATGCGGGATATATATGCCGTATGTGCGCGACGTATGTACGTACCGCGCGAGCGCGGGTTGTATGTACGGAGACGCGCGTATGCATCTTATTGGGGCGCGCGCGCGGAAATCCGCGTGGGTGCACGCACACGCATTTGCGTGCGCACGCACACGTGTGTCCGACTCTGGATGCACTCCTCCATCTCCCATCTCCCTCCCCCGCCTCGCCTTCCCTCTCGCGCTGTGCATCTACATATGTAATTAGCGACACGGATTACGGGTATATCATCCGCGCGGGCTTGTGTACATACGCGTGTAATACACGCATATACGATTAACATCTGGCTGCCGACGACGATGATGACGACGACGACGACGACGACGACGACGACGACGACTGTGCTCGCGCCGCACGTCGGTACACACGCGCTGTTTGCAGCCATATGCATCACGGGGATATGCGGATATGTACGTATACGTATGTGTGTATACACGCGTATGCGCCCGCACGTCCGTGTGTGTACGTACGTATATGCGGGGTATGCGTGTTAATATCGGATCCCGAAATTAATCCGGAACGCGCAATTAGTAAGATGTGTCTGACCGTCAAGATACAATAACCCGTTTTTCCGAGATGAATGGGAGGGAGAGAGAGAGAGAAATAGAGAGCTGTCAATTGTATTAACGTTAACGCGAAGCTTCGCGTTTCATTGCCATTATCGTGTTTTTGAAATCCATTAAGCTGCCCTTTCAAGACACGTGCCGGATTATTAACAATATTAATTTATCATATTATCTATTAATCAAATTTCACGTCATTACTAAATAATTACGCGCAAATAGCCGGTGCGCGCTGGATGTTGATTTTTATTAGTCTGCGCGATTTAATTACAATACATAAGAGTTGATTATGTATATCAAACGCCACTTGCGGCCTATCACTTTGATAATAATTTATTATCAAAGCGATAGATCAATTAGATTATCAAGTAGCGTTTGATTTTTAACTGTCCGCCCTCATTCGTATCTTTTGTAATTTTTCGCACGAACATGGTTGCGCAACTCTGTGTCCTTCCACCTCTTTCTCTCTTTCCGTCCGACAGCCCGTTTTCTCTATCCTCGGCAGACCGAAACCCGCGCGCAATTACTTTGCAACGCGTCATCGGGCCGCGAATGCATCTCGCGACATATGTACCGCTGCCAATATCGAGTAAGATCGCGCGACACGCACACCTGCGCGCGCGGGCATGTGTGCGTGCGTACGTGTGCGTTTGTGGGTGCACCTGTGCACGAGGATGCGCGCATGCACACCGCGCGCGCGCGCGCGCGCGCACGCTGGCACCCCTATGTAACCATCGCTAATACATACGTTTTACATACGTGCATATATACGCATTTATATGTACATATGTGCTTGCGTTTCTATATATTATATACATATATAAACGCGACACACATACATATATATTTATATATATAATATATATACATATATACGTGTGCACATCGCGCGGCAATGGTGTACCGCGTTCCAAACCGACCAACCGACCGAGCAAGCGAGCGATTCCCCTTTCATCCCCCTCGCCACCTCGTATTCCTGGCCGCCGTTCCGCCCGCGAAAATTAATAAAGGTACAATTAATAAAAATTACATATTTTTCATCCATCGGCGCAGGGTGGGAGCGCACGGCGGTCGAGGGAGATGGGGGAGCGGAGGGGAGGAGGGATCGGGGGATGTATGCCGCGTGTGCGCGCCTTCGACCTTTTTTCTTCCTTTTTTTTTTGCGGGGGCTCGTTCCCCCGCTCCCTCTCCTCCGCCGTCCGCGTTCTCGCGGTTGCCGAGTTTTCCCTCCTTTTTTTGCCTTTTACGATACCGGGCGAGCGAGGCGGGCTTTCTTGCTATTTAAGGGCGGCCGCGGGCGATATTGTAGCTGCGGCCCCGGGAAATATGGGCGAATTTGGTTATTAGGCACCGCCGCGGCCGCCCCGGCAATTTTTACGGGCCACTCCGCCGCAGGTTTTTTTCCTTTCTCTTCTTTTTTTTTTTTTTCCGTGCGTAGCTGCCCTGCTTCGAGAGTAAGTAAAAGGCATCGATTGCAGGCTATACCATATACGCATTCTTTCTTCCCTGCCTCTCTTCTTCTCTCCCCAATCTAGTATTTTCGATGTGTAACTGTGCTATTCTTCTCATCTTTTATATTAAATTGTCATTTGAACTGTTGAATCTGTGATTCTTGTATCACTTTTTATTTTAATGTTTTACCATATTATTTATGCGTATAAATTTATTTATTATTATTAATATATTTTAATTCATTTTAACTGTGCCACATAATGTTAATATTATTAGTAATATAAATGTTATATTAATACAATAGTATATTAATAATTATAATAAAGATTTATCATATCTTGAACATTGAATCAACAAAGTTCTCTCTCGGTAAAAAAATTCAAAACTTTTTTAATCAAATTAATTAAAAAATTTATATTACGGAAGTTGGTAACACAACGGCACTGTGATTTCAAAAGATGATAAAAATTAATGAAATTACATTTGAAATTCTTAAATTAAAATTAACACGTTTTTAGCTAACGATGACGAAACTTGTGCACCGGGCAATTCTCTCAAAGGGCTCTTAGAATTATTTCTAAACAAAATGTACTTGTCCTCGTGTACCTGCAGTTTATCGTTGTTCAAATTTCCTCGCGGGAACTCCGCGTGTTAGGGAAGGAGAATTTTGGGAGGGAAGCAACAACCGGCTAATTCGCGTAAACAAAAACACGAGCACACGCCTTTTACGAGGGATCGCGTAACTGCGCGAGAGAGCGAGAGGGGGAAAAAAGGCAAAATAGAATAAAGAGGGCGAATCAGTGATGTCGGCGCTCATACACACCCCCGACGAAAAAAGCGCTGCGGGTGCATACTGGGTGCAAACCCCGGCAACTCCGCTCTCTCTCTCTCTCTCTCTCTCCCCCTCCTCCTCCGCCCGTATCCCGCGCGTCCACCCCTCTCGCTCACCGCGAGCGAGGCGAAAAATTTAATTACAAAAAAGTTTTGGCATTCCGTCAGTTTGGTTTTAGTCGCGATATATCGTCCAGAATTTCGCCTCACTCTCTCTCCATCTCTATCTTCCGCTCGGTTTTCATCCTCCGGTTTCTCATCTCGCCGTTCCACTCCCCTCCCCTCCGTTCTCTCTTTCTCTCTCTCTCTCTCTCTCTCTCTCTCTCTTTCTCCCGAGGTCGGCAGCCTCGCTACGGTCGCGCGCGTATCTGTGGTTTATTCGAGCCCGCCTCGAACCACACATACACCCCGCTACCCGCGGTCCTTCTCCACCGCCGCGTCCCCGTTGGCCGCCCACGCTTTTTATAAAGCGCCGTTATATAATATTTTATTAATAATGCGATAGAGTCCAACGAGAATACCCGCCGCCACCGCCGCCGTCGGAGTTTCGAAGGCTGCGGTGGTGAACGGTGCATCCCGAGGCCGAGAGAGTATCAGCGTCAATAACCGGGAATATTCCGCGAGAAGCCGGCCCCAGCTATCGCCGCGATTTTTCAATCCTCTCGGAACTTGGTCCCTATTTACCGAGGGAGGAATTCCAACTTATTTGTTGATTACCTCCATACGGTTAAAATTGTGTGGCGTGCGTTGATCGGAATTTTTTCGAAAAACTATTTGTCTCGTGTGGTGCGGGTTTAACTTTTTTTTTTTATTATTAAATCTAATTGGAGGGCAGCCATTAACTTGTTTTTTTTTTTTAGTTCAGTTTGAAAAAAGATCGCTCCCAAGAGGGGTTGAGAGATGTCAGATCAAATGCCTCTCGTCGGCCGGGTTTAAGGATCGAGATGTACTTAAGGCAAAAGAGTGACCCAGTTTCTTTTTGAGCAACTTGAGACGCTCTAAATTTTATTTTCTGAAGTTTAAGACTGATTCCTTCAAGCATCTTAGAGAAAGCGGATTATTACTTTCGGCTATCCAGGGATTAGTGCCCTGAGATCGGGAACTCGAGAGATAACTAATTTAAATTTTATTTTCTAAACTTTGGGACAAATTCCCGGGTCCTTGGAAAAAAGTGGTTCAGTCTTATGAATCCTCCTGAGAGGATCAGCATTAGAAGGATCCGGGGCGAATTGTTTTAGGTGCTTCCCGCACCTAATTAACATTCCGCGCGGCAACACATACGGGACAACGCGACGCGGCGGAGGGCCCCGAAAAAGGGCCGGCCCCGAGAGCTTTTTCCGCCGTGCGGGGCGAAGCTTCGGCCCGGGGGTTATCCCCGGGAATTATTTGCGCCGCTGCGTCGTTCGATAGCTCTCGAAGAAGAGCTAACGAACGAACGAACGAACGAACGAACGGACGGACGAACGAACGAACGGAACGGACGTCCAGAGCCGAAAAGTCAAATAAGCAAAAAATGAAAGCCGGACTCGATCGATCGATAGCGCACGGGACTATACATTGATAGCCGCGGGGTATACGAGACGACTCGAAGGGGCAGGGAGACGGAGGGGGGCTGTGGGAAAAGAGTACGGATGAGGGGGTGGCACGGCCGGGGGTTGCGCGAGGCCGACCGAGAGTCCAGCGTCGCTGAATTCTTTTTCCAAGAGTAAGAGAGGGATGGGATGAAATAACTGGCCAATTAGCGATTTTATTGAGAATTTGTCAAGTTTTGCCCGGGGATACCGGCCACCGTCCGCGGGGCCCGGACCAGAAGTCTTCGCGGAGAGGAAGGGTGGCAAGGACGGACGGAAGAAATTACTTCTCCTACTTCCGCGTCCCCCCCTTCGACCGGCAATTCCCCGCGGGCCTTTTCTTCGACCCAATTATCCATCGCTTTTTCTTCAAAAATCAGCGCAACGAAGTTTGCGCCAGCTGTAAAGGCTATCGATTCTTCTACGACGTGATTGAATTATTAGGTCACTAAGTAATTAATTCTGATTTCGTAATTAAGCTCGTAATAGCCCGGGGTGTATTTAGGAGATTTTTGAAATTATCTTGTTCGAACGCGAGCAGCCGCGGGTTAAATATCTCCGCGTCGATTGTAGGAGGATTCGTACATCGCGAGCGCGTCGTTTTTTCATCATTTTCGAAATTCTGTTATGAATGGAAAGACAGTCTCTTTGTGAAAAATCGTTAAATAGTTTCATCAATCCGCGATACTTCTCGCAACCGAGATTCACGCGAACGTAATCTCGGACGTAAAATTCTCGCATGGAAACGGAGGCGATTAAAGATATTTACCGTCAACGGTAATTCAGTCGGCTTCAAGGTCCCGCCGAATTATACAGCAACAATCGTATGACAGTAAGTGGATCGGTGGGTGGTCCCTCCAGCCCTTCTCCTCCCTCGCACCGCTCCTCGATGTAAACCCAATTTTCTGTCCGTGCAATTTCCAGCCGCGGGAACGGCGAGCCCCGGAGAAATAATTGTATTACCCCGTGGCACGACAGAAGTTAGAATTTAAACCGCAAGGTCGCTCACTCGAATTGTGTTTGCGGACGACAGAACTCGGTGTCCCGGGCGCGAGGCGTATGCGAGCGTGTGCGAGCGAGTAATCGATTTCGGTGGGCCGCAAGAAAGCTCTCAGACAACCGAAACTTCGTTATCCGGACACCCCCTCCCTGTTCCTTCTACCCCTCCCCCTCCGTGGTAGCGCAGCGCGACGCGCCTACTGGTATTCGCGCAGCTGGTACTCGACAGTGCCTCGAGTGCGCGAGAGAGTTTCGTAAATTCCGTCTTCTCCCTTTTCGAATACGCGATACAAAAATTTATCCGTGCATGTGCGGCCTTTATAAGGGCGACCAGACCGCTATTTAAAATGTAGAACACTAAGAGTATCTCAGAGTTAAAGAGATAGTCTGATCGCATAATGTGACAGTTGCGCTCTCTCGGAATTAAGTTCAATGGAACTATTTATTATTATAATCTTCTTTTATATATAAGATTAATTTTCTGGAGTTTTTATAAAAATCACCATATCGCTATTGTCAATTATAGGACAGGATATAGAACGAGTAAATTGTATAGGCAAAAGTTTCAGGGAGAGAGAACGACAGGGAGGGAAAAAGAGAAGTTCTACTTTTCTGAGCGGCATTTATGTATGCCACATTGACGTGGTTAAATTATTAATTTAGCAAATGAGAAAGAAATGTCAAGTAAATCTCAAATTAATGGCAGAAGCAAGGGGTCAAGGCGAGTCCCTAACGCTAACGGCCTAGATTTAATGCCACAATTATTCCGTATTTTTTGAGCCTCATCATTGTCGCCCTTCTTTCCCTCGCAGCGTCGCCGGCCATCGACGTATTGCAGGCCGTCAGAATGTATATTTTTTGACGAGTTTTCCGGGAGGGATGGGAAAGGAATGGAAAGGCCTAGCGCAAGTTCCCGGAGACTGACAGGGAGATAGAAGGGAAAGAAAAAGAGAGAGTTGGAAATAGCAGCGAAGGGGGATGAAGACAGGAGGGAGTGCAGAGCGGAGGAAGAGAGTGAAGAAGAGCGAGAGAGCGACGGAAATGGAGGAAGAGAGAGAGAGAGAGAGAGAGAGAGGGACGAGAGCGAAGGATAGAGGGAGAGAAAGAGGCACGACGGAAGCGAAAGGGGAATAAAAAGCTGGTAGTGAGGCGAGTGGGACGAAGAAGAGAACAGTGATGCGCGCGGGAAGGGATGAAAGAGGGAAACGAAGAGGCTAGACAGACAGAGGGAGACAACGGACAAGGAGACAGGGGACGGAAGACGAGGAGGGCGCGGGCGAAGCTCGCAGATAGGGAGGGTAGGGCGGCAAGAGGAACGGCGAACGGAAGAAGGAAAGGGGAACGGAGAAAGGAGAGAGGGTGGACGGCTGGCTGGCGAGGGAATCGAAGGGTGTACGACGGAGAAAGAGGGCGGAAGGAAGGAAAAGGGATAGATAGAGAAATAGAGAGAGAGAGAGAGAAAGAGAGAGAGAGAGAGAGAAGCATACTGGGGTATAGACGCGCGGAGAGAAGGCGAAGAGGAAAGAGAACGAGAAAGAGAAGGATGAGGAGAAGGAGGATGGGGAGAAGGAGAATGAGGTGGGGGACGCAAAGATTGGTGGTCTCCCTCTCGGCGACCACCCTCAACCAACCGCCCGCCCTCCCGCGGCCCTCCGATCCAGCCGCTCGCTTCTACCCACCCCACGGCAACCCGCGAACTGAGGACAAAAATCAATATGAACGTGTAGCCATTTCTCTTTAATCTGCCGCTTACTGGCTAGGAACCGAACCGAACTGCGTCGAACCAGAACCGGACTGGTCGGCGCGGCCTCTTTCCGAGCTGGGCCGGCGCGCGAGCGGAGGGAGGATGGAGGGTGGATTCGCGTCCCCCCCTGTCCCCGCGATCCACCCCCCTAACGGTCCTGCCACCCTCTCGCTGCCACCGCCGCCGCCACCGCCGTCGACGTTTTCGAGGCTATCGAAATTAGTACCTACCCGTCATCGGCTACGAAATGCGAGGAATTTTCGATACGAGTCCCCGGCCTAACCCTCCGTCCCCCTCCCTCTTCCGCAACCACCTCGCGCCGATCGTCCACCTACCCCGCTTCCGTGCCCCGCCCCCGCCGATCCCTGCAGTCACCTCGACCAACTTTTTCAACTCGAACCCTCCACGCACACGTGGGAAGCGGAAGGATGATAACACGGACGTGTCCGGGGGTGACTGAACCCTCGTATTTTTCAGACAAGTGAGTTTTCGGGAGCGTCAGATTTTTTGGAGACGCGCGGAGACGGTGGCGAGTCCTCGTCGACTTCGCGGCTTTGCTAATTTCTAGAATTTCGAGATCTAAGAGTTGTTCGAGCTTTCGCTCGGATGGAAAAATTTTCAGACGAGGAAAAGGAAACAACGAATGATTGTACTTTCTATCTCGTCGTTCCAAGTTCGAAGCTTGTATCGGGACGGATCGAAACGGTCGTGCAAAATATTCTGCTCTCAATACATGTTGCCGCGCGATGCTGCGTTAAATCCGCAAATAAATAAATTTCGTAATTTACGTAACGCGCGCATTTAGAATGACTGAATGTTCGTGCGTTTTTAAACTCGTTTAATAATCGTCATGCCTCGTGCGCCCGCCGCCCGTATAGCTGTCCTAGCGAAATTTGTTTTCCCGTTTATTATCTCGAAAACACAATAATCATTTTAATAAATGCGCACGAGCGAGCCGGCACGGACGATGACAGCGGCATTTGTATTCGGGCGCAGGCACCGCGGATTAAAACCTCGAGTTCCATCCCCGATGGTCTCGCGATCTGTACGTCGACATTTTCGCCGAAAGAAATTCCGACTCCACCTTGATCGGATAATTTATAACTGGAATGTTATTCAGCGATTCGATTCTTCTGCCTTCTATTATTACATATTAATGTCTATTGCATATTAATTTCCAATTATTGTTATTAAATATTAGTATCTATAATTCTTTGTATTAATTATATGTATATATAATTAATGCAATTAATGCACGTATAATATATATGTCAACCAGATTTATTGTCTTGCAATAGTGCATAAAGATATGTAAAATAGTAGATATTTATTTTGTCGTAATTAGAACTTTGTACGACAGCTTAAGCTTTCAAGTAGTATTTCTTTGGGACTTTCGGTGTGCGAGTCAATAATTCTCGCGATCGAGAAAAGAGTCGGTTGTCGCGGCTCGATACTCAACAGGCTCGCGAAACCAACAATTCGCGGAGGAGCGGTTTCGCGATTTGCACGAACGAGCCGGTACAATTCAATTCGTGCTCGCTGTGTTCGATCACCGGCAGTTTTCGAATCTCCCCGGCACTGGTAGAACGACGAACGGAACTGTCGCATTCGTTTTACGTATCGCATATGTTAATTTCTTTTAATTCGCTCCATCAATTAATCTTTAGCAATCTTGGACTGTAACATGCTTCTTAAATTAAGATGAATCGAATTTAGAGCCATTCATCCAGTATTTATCTCGAATAAAATCTACGATTTTAAAGTCAAAGATGTTTCAGAGATTATAAGTATAATCCTCTTAGAAATAATTAATATTTAATTAATCCTTTAAAACAGTGGTCGGCGAATTATTCCCGCCGTCTGTTTCTATATGTCCCGCATTATTATTATTATCAATTATCATTATTATTACATTTAAATTTTATCATTAAAAAACTCGTGGAAATTTATTTTCTCTCTTATTTTACATGTCAATACCTAATATTCTCAATTTTGCTTCTTGACTCGCAAAGCCTAAAACATTTACTGATTTACAATATCTGATCCTTTACAGAAAAATATGCCAATCCCAGCTCAAGTATATGAAATATCATCGGTGTTAAAAAAGATGCCGAAGACACAATCTTTTCTTTCCCTCAGCTCTTTAACTTCGATTTAAAAATAAGAACGTGTGGGTTTCGCCGACCCAATTCGATCGGGAGTTGGGGCGGCTTCGTGCCTTCGCCTCGCATCATCGTTCATCCCATGACTCATTTCGCGACCGCAAATATCGCTCCCCCGATTAATTATTTCGCGCGCGTTGGTGCATCGCGCGCGATTTTTCTTCGAGTCCATCCGGCGGATCGGGCTCGTTGGGGATGCGTTCCGCGCCCGGCGTGCAACTTTTAATTTCTCTCCCACGACTTTAACGCATTTTTCATCGCGGCCGGGCACAAGTTATCGCGCGGCTTTTTTTTAACGATCGCCGCGCGAGCGGGAAGCGGGAGATTTATTCGCCGGCCGCGTTCGTCGCTGCAATATTCAGTGCTCGAGGCTCGAGGCTCGCCCGCTCGCTGCCGTCGCCCCTGCCGCGGTAGTTTCGTGATCGCGCGATTACCTGGACACACCACCACCGTCGGCCGGCCGTGCTGGTGCCGCGTATAGATTATTGATCAGGTAATGGGGGTATTTTTGGAGAGCCAACTATTTCAGAGAATGTTTTTCTCCTTTGTAAGCTTTACTTTTCGGGACGCGCTTCGGTGTACATACACAGGACGACGGAAAATTCGCGCGACCCACTTCCCGCCCGGCGAAATATAAAAATCCCGCTCTGTCCCAGAAAGCTCCGCTCGCGATCCTCCAGAAGAGATGAGAGAGACGTCGGATCGGTGCAAAGATTAACACCTGTTTGGTCGCGCGTGTTCCTCTTAATTTCTTCAGCAATGGAGGAGATTACGTCGCGAGAACTCGTATTTTCAAGCCATTTAAATATTCATATTTTAAAAGATTAACATTATGTTCGGAGCACTTCGTAAATATTAATTATGCTTCGAACGTCCGATCAAGACGTTTTTGATGAAAGCACGATACGAAGGGCGTGTTCAAGGAAATTCCTCTCGTCGCACCAACAGTTGTCGTCCGCCATGCTCCTTTTTCGCGTTGGGGGCGACCGGCTTGAGGGGGAGGGGAGGAGGTCCAGCTCTCGAGATTTATACGTTAGCGATACGCAGCTGCGATGCATAGGACTCGGAGCTTATGCGAGCAGGCGAGCTTCGTGCCTGCGCGGGTTACGCGGACAGCAGCTCGCCCTACGGTGCCGCTGGTACTACATATAGATTATTGATCAGGCAATAACTCAAGGACTAGTTGGGGTGCATATTACCGCCGGGGCGGGGGCGCGGGCGCAACGCTCCGGCTGGCGTTGCCGTACGTTGCACGACGGTTATGCTAATTAAAGGCAACCTTTCGGCCGCGAGAGAGAGAGAGAGAGAGAGAGAGAGAGAGAGCGCTAGCTAGCCGGGCGTCATTACGAACACATGCGGCTGTCCGTTTCGCGAGAAATACGTATATCGAAGTAGCGAAGTGGAAGAAGTGTGTCACGTTCTCGCGAAAGTGGAACTCACATACCCTCACTCCGGTAAATATACCGCACGAGATCCTACGAGCTTGTAAATTCAGAACGGGCTACGTAAACAAATAGTTTATAATACGCTCCGTCTGAATATTGAATGTGTGTGTGCGAGGCGCGGAGGAAATTCTCGAATAATGAACATTCCGGAGGCGGCAAAATTGCCCATGATGCGAAATTTTAAAAATATCTCTTTCATTCTCTCCAGTTTTCCAGTGATACATTATTAATTTTCCACGGTTAATTCGATCTTGTTAATCGAGTTTCGCAATCGACATGTACGAAATGCCAGAAGCGCCAGCCGTAACCCGGTTCTCTCTCTCTCGCTCGCCGCTGAGCACGTCACACAAGACGATCGAATGATAAATGACTTACGGGGCTACGAATTAGACTTGTATGATGTTTCTTCAATTTTGAGAACGTCTGCCAATATCGGCGAACAGTGATCCTATCGACAGGACGTTTGCGAATAAATCTCTATCGAGAAGGGAATTAATATCTGTCGCGAGCGTTTTACTTTACCCCAAAACTGGGCCAACGGATCTTGCAACGAGTCATAAAATAGCGATCCTCCGCCGTGTGTTTAAAGCAGGCGAGATTATATTTTCACACGAATCCGGACTTTTCGTGCCGAGAGAGAGAGAGAGAGAGAGAGAGAGAGAGAGAGAGAGAAAAGAACCGCATTAGAAATTGAAGTATGCGCATCACCGCGCGTTATTTTCCCGATTTACCGCAAAATGCACCGAGAAATTCTGAGAAATTTATATTTCACGAAGTCGTAATGCTCAGCAGCGCGAAGATTAACGAAACATATTATATTATTTTGAAGTCGCGTGCGGGGAATTAAATATTAAGGATTACTGCATTTGCTTTCCTCCCCTTCTCTCCTCCCTCTTTCGCTCCCTCGCTCGCTCTCTCTTTCGTCAACAACGAAAAATAACTCGCCCAACGGCGAACCGCGCGGCGGATTTCCGATATTAATGAGATTACGTAAGTCTCTTATCCAACGTAAAATCATTAAGCGTGTCCCGATTATGTAAGACACCGTAACCACGTCGGGAGGATTATCGCGTTTTAATACTTAAGGGCTTACGAGAACGCACGTTCGCAAGATTCGTCGCGCTGGTGTCGTCGACGCGATCTTTCTTTCTTTCCTTTTCCTCGTTCGAAAAGGTCTCGCGCGACGAACGTCTCGCGGATCGGGACGTCGAATGTTAATAATTGGCTGGTAATCGAAATTCGATTTCCACGTACAAATCGCACGATTTGTCCATTAAATCCCGCGACGCTCGGCGGCACCGGCGACGGCCGTTGAGCGGGAAAAAGGGGGGTGACGGCCCCGCGTGTTGCCGCCCGCAAAAGCGCCGATACTTATTGTGCAATCCGCGAGAGCTTCCGAAGACTTAAAGTGCACCGACGATTTCCACTTTGCAAAGCAATGCATCCGCGCGACCAATCGATAAGCCGCCACTTCGCGATAAGACGAAGTACGGTCTCTCAGCCCGGCTGACAGGCTTGCGAGTAGTCACCGAGAAACTGCATACCGGGTGACCCGGAAAGCTCGCGCGGCTAACGGCACAGTTGTCCGGGTTACGATTTTTAGGGAGGACAAGTCGGATTAATAGCCCAGAATAATTTGAAATGAATGATTCTGTTAGTTACGACGAATTTATCGACAAATTTTTAATTCTTTAATTAAGTCGATGTACAATTTGATTACGACGTTCTACAAACGGTCGATAGGCGGGGAAATTTAGGAAATTATAGATTGATTTGACAAAGAGACATTAACGTTGTTTTCGGGAATGATTTCGGATCCATTAAAGAATCATTACGAGAGAGAAATCTGCCAGACTTTTCAAAATAAAACTTTCTTGAAATTTAAGGACTTACAATTCCAGAACTTTTCTTTTAAACATTAAGGATTCTCTTAAACCTTAAGGATTTAAAATTCCATGGAATTTATTTCACAATCTACGATGTTAGCAACTGGATTACTGAAATTAGATTATTTTAATAAGCAAGCATTACAGAGTTCGAGGATTTCAAAATTCAAGGATTTGAAGCATTCTTCAAGTATATATATATATATATATATATATATATATATATATATATATATATATGTTTCGGGCACCCTATAGGCGCACCTGTTAGCGAAGCTCGCGATATATAGGCGCGATTTTATAAACCTAAAGCATATTCCGAGGAGCGGAAGGACGACGACGAGCCACTAGAAGACTAAGAGGATTCTCTTCTCTGAAAAAAAGCAGAATAGCGAATGGACGAGGACGAGGGATAAGCAGACCGAGAGAGCTGGGTGGGAATGGGGGATGGGAGAAAGGAGTTGCGGGGGATGATGTCCGAGTGAGCGACAAGAGCCTTTCTTCCTTTACCGTGGCATTTTCCATAAGTGGATTGTTACGTCGATCCTTCGAGCTAGAAAGAGAGAGGGGAGAGAGAAAGAAGGAGAAGAAGATTCAAAGAGGAATTGATGTAAGGCACTTGCAAAGGAAAAAAAGTTAGAATAACTCCTAATAAAAATACACGACAAGAGTGCGTTAAATACGTACGGAGAGCCTAAAACAATACGCCACCCTTTTGCGAATCAGGATACATTGCAGAAAAACAATTCTCGACATGTCTGAGAAAATATTCCGATGAAGTAATTAAAAATATTTTTAAAAATGAGATATTTCTTGCACAGAATACAATTATCTAATTGTACGGTAAATAACTAAAACTGTGATTTAATAAAATCATTATTAAGACTATCATTAATTTATTAAGTTTACAATTTCATAAACAGCTTAAAGGAATTTTTTAATTATCTGTTAAAATAGCTTCTATATGTTTATGCCAGAGTAAATAAATTCCTCGTTTAACTCTATTTAAAGTTGCCTTATATAATTTTTTATCTAAATCAGATTACATTAAGTTATCTGATATTATTTACTTTAGGCTCTTATATATTATGTATATAGAATTCTTTCTGAACGAGATATGTCCTCCAATATTTTGCGATATCGTGACCGAAGGGCAATTAATAGTTAGGAATTAACGGCTCAGTCCGGTTTCACGCGTTTACGCAGTAAATTAATTGCGGATCGCCGAACAGCAATCAGCGCGAATACGGTTTCGAACGGCCCAAAGGCGGGACGCGCACACGTATCCTACGTACCAGGATCGGCCAGGATCGCCGATGATCCAGGACACGCGATACGCAACCCTCCGTGACCGCCCTCGCCGATAGCTCGGATTTCGTCGATATGAAACGCGCGCCACCGCGTTCGCTCGGGTTGCACAACCTCCTCCACCCCCGTGGGACCACGGGGGGGGAGTTGGAGGGATACCGCCGATGATTCATGAGGCCGTCATCGCGTGACCGAGTGACACGCTCGTGCGGGACCTAATGCTTCGTAAGAAACTAGATCCCGAAATCGGTCCTTTTATTTCCCGGATTTGCATAAGTGATTCATCACGCCACAAAGTGAGCGACATACAAAGCAGAATTTTACGGAATTTTTACGCAAACGAAAGGTCGAAAGAAAATATATCAAAGTCGTAAGATTCGGGAATTTAGGTTTCCACAAAGTTGTGGCTGAAGATTCCGAGCTCAAAAAACTTTCAAGATCCTGCGATCTTTGATCCCGAGCCTAAAGATCGGAATATGATGTTTCAGAATTTAGAGATCTGAAGAATCTGGAATTTTAAGAACTCGCGAATGTCGAAATTGGGGCGTTTAAAGGCTTGAGGGGATCCAAATATTTTCAGGTTCAAAGATTCGTAGATACACGAGGAACTTGGAGGAGAGCCCGGCGCTTCGCCTACTCAAATATACCGACGCTTCGCCTACTCGGAGAATTTTAGAGTCTCAGAGACCCGAAGATACGAAAATCTAAAATTCCAAGGATTCAAGGGGAGCCAAACGCGCGCGGGAATATCTCAGGATTTTTCCTTCCCCCGATGTGTTCGATATTTACATGTAAATTACAGAGTATAGATGGCGATAATTCGGAACGGGGATCTCTCTCCGCGGAGGAGGAGGCACCGCGCCGCTGAGGGCGGAAACGAGACGTTTAACTTGGGTGGGATGGGGATGGACGAGAAATTCGGTGCGCCCCGCGCGCGCCCGAGCGTAGCGAAGACACCCCTTCGCGATATACGGTGCAATGTACTGCGTCACGTCAGTCGGCAGCGCATTATAACATTGGCTTGCAATCTAACGGCGACGTCGACGACGTAGTCGCGCGAGTTCCTCTCTCGCTCCTCCTCGGGTACTCGTGTAACACGGCCAGCCACCGAGGGCCAGCGCCTTTGTAACGGCGGCGCTGGTGGCACCGTGCATGTAACGAGTTTCCAATAATGGCTCAGCTGCGTACCGCCATTGGCCACGGAGTTCGGCTAAACTATATAGCGAGAGAGCAAGAGAGATAGAATCATGACAGCAACTGCAAGGACGCGCGGGGGTGAATCTCACCCTGACTAGTTCCATCTCTTGGCCGCAGTTTTCTGTTCTTTCTCTCTCTCTCTCTCTCTCTCTCTCTCTCTCTCTCTCTCTCTCTCTCTCTCTCTCTCTCTCTCTCTCTTCTTTTCTCGTTTGCTCGCTTTCTGTATCTCTTGCTGTCTCCCACTCTCTACCTGCCTGCTTAACCCCTGATACCGCGACTTTATTTCGCGAACAAGCCACTTCGAGAGTCCAGTGGTGCTTGCCGGTGGTTCTCGACATGTTTTATTTCTTCGACAGAGAGAAGGCAATTTTGCCGAAAATTCTAAAGATGCTCGTAATAATCTTTTTCCTGCGAAAGTATGTCATTTTTTGTAGAAGGAAGGAGAGATACGTGTAAAGATAATTGGAAGTGTAACTAATTTGTAGCATTTGAGAGGAAAACGTATGATAAGATATAATTTCTTGTGCAACGATCAGTTAAACTTTTATTCGGTCACGTTGTCGGTGAGTTATCTTAGTTGCCCATATATTATCGATATTAATTATCGCGTAATATTGTTTCATTTAAAATGTAATTTTGAGGTGACATTAAAAACGTATGCAATTTTTATTGATTATTTCAGATTAATTTCAATTATTAACAAACACGTCAGGTTAAACTGAAATTGCAACAATGGCGGCCTGTGTGTGCCCATACGTCATTAAATCGTTTAATTTGTTTAATAAAATGGCGCAGTTTGCAATAACATACGCGATTTTCGATGCGTATACTACTTTTTCAATCCCCTCTCTCCCTCTCCCGGCTTTTTTTTATTTCAGCAATAATTACATTCTGTGCTTGATTGACTTTGTCGGCAATCATTGAAATTCCATTTTCCACGAGTGCGGCGTTCGTGAAAAATCATCGATTCTCGACTAATTACCTTCCGCCGTGTAAACAAAGCTAATATGAAGGCGATGTGTTCACGAGATTTTCCGAGCGCACGGAATTCGCGTAACGGAGAGGTCAAAAATAATTCATTGTTCTCTCTATATTTCTCTCCCCGTTCCCCCATCCCTCCCCTTCCGCGTTCGAATTTGAGAACTGTTAAACATCGAGCGAGAAATCGATCGTTATCCCGACCACGTCGCTCGATTCGGACCGATTCTCACCCCGCTCTTGGCTGTGAATTATTAAATCAGTTTCTTATTTTTCCGGCGAAATCTGACGGACGCGGTTAATGCGCGTGACATTCTCCGTATCTCTCTATTTAGCCCCTTTATAAGAAAGAACGTACGGTGTCGGCTTGTTGACTAGCTCGTATCTCCGCTCCGTGTCAACTTATTGGCTCGCTTGAATCGAACGCGGCTGGGGAAGAGAGTATATATCATTGGCGCGCGCGAGAGACTCCGCTCGTGCGCGGGATCCCGATCGCGGGGCATTAAACAATTTTGATTGACGCCTCGTATATCTCATCTAGGAGAAACGAACCGGCCATTGGTCCGTTTATTTCAGCATTCAGGTCACCCGGCGCCGTCGTTTCATTCGCGACAAAGTGACGGTAAGTGACTCTCGCGATTGGAGGGGGAAAAAAAAAACATTCGCCAGCGATGTTCTCCGCCATTCATCGCGACGCGATCCAGAAACGCTCCCGAAAATGTTCGCGTTTTCTTGCAAATTAATTTTCCTTAAAATCTCCCTGCAAGAGATTCATAACTCTCTTTCGTGTCCTATAAATTGGCCACTAAATTTACGTAATAAATCCACGAACGGAGCCGCCCGACGACATCACTTCTCTCTTTCGGTCTCCCCCTTTTTTCCCTTTCTCCCTCTCCCTACCGCTCTCCCCTCGCGAGCTTCCAGCGCATTTATTTAGTGGGGCACGAAAATGAAAAATCGCTCGTATCTCGCAGGCGACGTTTGTTCCTCGCATTAGATACACGCGACGCCGAAGAAAATCGACGAGAATGGATGGGCGCCAGGAATGCATTCCCGAGAACGTCACTGATAAACTAATGCCTCCGATTTCCTGGCTTCCGTGGCTCAGCCTAACAGAGACATCCCGCGATTAGGGATTGTCTCGCGATGCTAAGGGGACGACTCGACTTTTTCTTTCAGACGTTTGAACAATAATATACATTAGATAAAAACTTTTATGGGTTTCCCGATTAGAAAGATGAAAATTTTACGTAAAAACACTCGAGAACTAATACGAAATCTTGCGTTTAAGCTTTTATTTAAATGGGTTTGAATTTTAAGTTTTTTCTATTTCTTTTCTATTTTATAATAAAAATAGTAATATAGTCATGTTTACTGTTAACGTATGAAATCGTATTGGTATGCAAAATTATATTCACATGTACGACGGATACATTTGAGAATAACTGCGAATGGTCGAAGAAATTACTAGCTGCCAAGATATTAAGTGCGTCCCCTTTTTCCGATACACTATCCGATACTGTTGTGTCTTAACAGTTTCCGATCGTCCCACGCGGGTCAATCGCCCCTCCAATTCGATAGCCAAGAAACACGGGGACGACTATCTGAAAGCATTAGCGACTTTCGGGACCGATTTTAAAGCTACGACAAACGTCTCGCACCACCGAGATGGCAAACCACCGCCTCCGATTTCCAACCCCCGTACGAGTGAGAACACAAAACACTTCGTTATCGAAAAATTGATCTTATTAGGCGGGACGCGGCTTCTCCTTCGAAACTTTTCGCCGAGCATCCCTCGGCTTTCCCACGGGGGACCGGATCCTCTATAGATGTCAACCGCGCATCTTTCAACTTTTAATTGTGAGATAACGCTTAAGCTGTGACAGTTCCTTTGCTTAATTTTTTTTTTAATAGAATTTTCTTATGCAATTAGAAGCAGAAGTGATCAAAAGGATTTTTGATAATAAATCTGAAAAAATATAAAAGTTGTAAATGATCAGTATTTTTCAAGTAAAACAATGTGTATTTTTTAAAAATCTATTTTTAAAACTTATTAGAGTTTATTAAATTTTAAACTTACATGTCGAATAGAATACAAATTTATCGCAAAACTCGCAAAATCAATTACTAATTTCTTTTAATTATGTACATGTCCTTCATAAAATTTATTGCTGCAAATTCTTTTAATTTGCATTAAATCCTTTTAAATCCTTTTATTTGTTTCTATCTTCGGCTCCAGAAAAAAGCTAGTGAAAAGACAACGAATATCACGGCCAAACCGCGTAACTCTGTCATCAACGAGATTGCCTCGCGCTGCTGCTTATCGCTGTAGGCGAATAATTCTTCGTGAATTCTTGATCTTGCGTTGTACAGATCCGCACGTGCGACGCGGCGCGGGAGTTAATGCGGAAGGTGCATTACGCGGATGGGTGTGCGCCTGACAAGGCGAACGGCGGAGGGAGCGCCGGGAAGATTACGGCGAAATCTTTAAACGGGCGCTAGATCAAAGGGCGCGCCGGGTAGGATAGCAATTAGTTTCATTAGTAACGAGGTAATTAGCTCCGCGGAGATGCCGAGGCGCGTTCGCGGGAGCAAACGTCTTGCCCATTTCCATCCGAAACTGCGCTTTAAAAGACCACCGCCGAATCTCGCCCCTCGGGAGAGACCACCGGGGGATTTTATTCGCCCAAACAGGACCGGCGGAATCGTGAGCGCACAAAAGGATTGACCGTGCCCCCGCTGTTTCGCTTTTATCCGCGCGACAGCGGGACCGGGGAAACGAGGCAAAGAAGCTCTCTCTCTCTCTCTCTCCGTCCCTGGGAAAATCGCTCGCTGGCGTAAGGTATATCGTAAACGAAAGGAGTACTCCGCGTCGTATCTCCGACGAATTGCAACCTCGAAACTTCCCGTTATCCCGGGACCACGTTGTAATTACGTCGAAACCTTGGATTTTTGAGCCGTCGCGGTACAAGACTGCGATGTAATTGCGACGTGAGCTAAGCTAAGTTTCGGATTCCGGCGATTAACGGCCTTACGGCGAGCTCACGGGCACCTAACTCTCGAGAACTCGAAAGGCATCGAGTTACCGCGAGAAGAAAATTCTCTATCGGGGCGCGTCTCGTTTTTCTAGGAAGGGAGAGGGAGATAGCAGAGGTTTCTAGTATCTCGCTGTTGCGCGCGCGCGGCCTCTTTTGATAAATATAATTTTATAAGTGTGTATACGAGGCTATTTTAATTACAAAAGAGAACCCGCGTGTTATTGAGAGGAATTCTGCTGATAACAGCAGCTCGGCTAATAACGGATAAGCTCGGTCCGGCTGGCTGACGGAGAAATAAGGGGCGGAAAAATGAGGGGGAAAGAAAAAGGCCGATTGCCGGCCGGCGAGATGCGGCCCTTTCATGCATAAATCGGACAACATGGCAGGAACGAGCGAGCCTCGTCGAAGGTAGGTAGCATCAGCTGAGAAAGGTAATCTCGCTTCCTCGGCGACTCATTGTAATTCTACGCTAAATTTCAATCCGCGGCCGAACAAAAGCCGCGTAGCCGTCGTCTCCCCTCCCCCTTTCAGCCGTCACCCCCTTGTTTCATCTCGTCGAAGCCCTTCAACGTCGCCGGACAATAAATACTTGAACCGCGAGAACGAGAGAGCGTCAAGGAAGCGTACGAAAAATCATGTAAAAAGAATTGAGTCTTTTTTTGGGGTGGGAGAGAAGATAAGGGCAAGAAGAAAAAGAGAGTGCTCGTTGCGTTAAAAGAAAGAACTCCTTATCTTGTAGAAAATCTCGTATTAGCGCATCTACAATTGTTATAAGCGCTTATTATACAATTAGAGCTAACGTTGTTATCATTATTGAGAAAAAAATAGCGTAATTATTAACGTGTATATAATTGTTTTATTAACGTATAATATATTATTTGCTTATTTTGTTCATGTCGGCTGAAATGTAATATCGCTGAAAAATGGAAGAATTTCGGTGAAAGTGCGTAAAGATTTCAGGATTTCGGGCGTTTGACGTATGCGATATAAAGCGCCATGTCTTCAAGGGTTGCGGCTTTAATAGAGCGTCGCGGAAAGGGGGCAAGAAGGCTCTATCTCTCTTCTCGGGCGCTGAAAGTCTAACGTGCCCGGTCGCTTTCCCCAAGTTTAATTAGGTGCGCCCTATGTATCCGTTCTATCCGTGTGTATACAAACCGATACCATGGCGTTCGGTATTGGCGAGGGAAACGGACGTTAGGGATGCACTGCGGATGGGAGGAAGCGAGGGTGGCCTTAAAAGGACTTCAGGGAGACGGGGAGAGATAGAGAGAGAGAGAGAGAGAGAGAGAGAGAGAGGCTGCATGTACACATATATGGTGTCCCAGAACTCTTTACCGTTAAAATGTTAAGATATTAAGAAAAGAATAATTATCAAGTGATTTTTAATTTGATTAAAAAATATTCGAAGTGTTCCAATTAAAAAATTTAAAACTATACTTAATAATGTCAAAATTTAAAGGTGCAAAAAGTCTATCGGTTTGTTTCAGGCGACGTAAAATTTATAATTTTATTAAACATCTCGTCTATGTCCAATTTGCAATTTCTAATTCATTGAAATGATAAAAGTGCGATTGAAGATTACAATTCTGAGCCAAACCGGAAGAATTGCGGGCCAAGTTTAACATGTACACGAAATTTTGATAAAATTCTGATATCTCTCGTCTCGCATAAATCATTCGCGCCAGATTCTCCGCGCGCTCTTTCCGATCCTCCGAATCCTTCTAGGCGTTCGTAATTTTATGTCAATCCGTTGTTCAAATATTTACAAGAACTCGATACATAGACATTTAGACATTCTCCCCGTAAGTTTATTTGATCGGGAACCCGCGAGGACTTCGGGTTCCAGGACACCCCGTATACGCGTACGTAGGACCAGACATCGTATGTGCTCGGCGGGGGGCGGAGGGTGGCGAGGGAGTGGGTGAGAGGGAGGGAAACGGGGAAGATGAGGATCGCGGAAATGGACCGTTGCCTGGAGCTCGCGTCCCACGTCTCCGCGATATAACGGAGTCTCGAAGCGCTGAATCGGGATGGGCTTGGGGGGGGGAGGGGGGGCTGGTGATAGAGAGGGAAAGGGCCCGACTTTTGTACACGTTAGATTGAAATTTAGCGTGGGATTTCAATGAGCCGCCGAAGTAGCGAGATTACCTCCGTCGACTGATACTCCCGCGACGTTATTCGCGTTCGCGACTCGAAGGACGACGCATCGATCCTTTCCGCCTTCTTTTTTCTCTCTCTCCCTTCCCCCTCGATCCTTTTCCTCTCTCTCTCTCTCTCTCTCTCTTACTTTCCTTCGTTTTCCTTTCGCATTTCCTCTTTTTTTTTAATTCTCGAGTTTCCCCGCGGTGTCTCCGTTCCTGCGCAGAATTGCGTCCAATCAACCCTGAGTCCGGGCTGCTGCAGCGGATTTGTTGCTTCCGAAAGTTCCTGCTCGCGAAAGCTTGACTCGCCGCGCTTAATTCGTCCTTCGACGAGAGCTTAGTCGCGAGAGCACAACTCTCAGGCGTGTGGATCTTTCCGACTGAATAATATGCGCGCGCCCGGGCTGATTCGCGTTCACCCCTCGCGAGATAAAGCTACGACGGCTTTCGTACGCGAGCTTTTCGTGCTTCCGAACTTCGGAATCCCTGCGAAATTCCCAGTCGATTCTGTCCTTTACGGATGCTGAAACCGTAAACGTAAGCGCGGAACTCGACAAGACTCGAGTACGAGTTTTGATACAAGAGAGACGGCATTCCCGCGATTGCATTTTTATTGTGACGGATATTTCAGAGCGGTAATTGTCGGAAGTTTCGAAGGCCGCTACGAAGAAAAATGCTACGCGAACGCATAATTTGCGACGACGAAGGATCGTTTTCATATTCGCGACGCGCAGTGCATTTCCGAAATCCGATGCGAATGAATTGCTCTCTACGTCTTTCTGATTAGCCGAATGAATAAAAATATTAGCCGAGGCGGAACGCGTCGCGGAACACGAAATGCATATCGAGTCGGCTCCGCGGATACGTCTATAAATTCAATCGCGGTGGGATCGGTTTAAAAATCCATCGGAAGTCGCGTCGATTAATCTGGAGAGCCGATCGGTTCGAAGTGCCGTGTAATCGAGAGATGCGCTTTCTTCTGAAATTTATTCAAAATTCACGTCTGCTCGCTGCCGAAGGATCGAAATAGCGCGCGTCGACTTCGATTAGAATCGCGCATTATTCAACAATCCACCGGAACGGATTAGATCGATGTAAAAGCGAGGGCCGATTAATTAATTCGATTGCGCTAGATAAGGAGCTGTTCCTCATTTAATCATCGGCCTCATCTCGAGACATCTGTTTCGGGTGCGGATCGAATCCGCAGGATGTTCTTAGCCTCGAACGCCATTATTGAATTAAAAAGCAAGTTAAAATCCACGATTCACGTTTTGATTTAAATGATACGTGGTAATGGCATACCACGCGGAATGCTCGCTGTAGAAAAACTACCAAGGAGAGGATAAAAATGATGAATTAACGAGGAGGGACGACGGACATCGCGTTATCTCGCGGAGTCGTGATTTTATTCAACGGCATGTAAGTCGAATATGGATAATTAATTCAATTCGCGAAATAAGTTTTATATGTATCTCGTGCGAAGCAATTCATTGCCCCCGATATGATTTCCGTGCGAAAACTCCAGTGTGCAGCGAGCGACTTATAATAACTTAAGCTGAAACTCTTCAATATTACGACTCGAGTTACGTCGAGATATTTTCGCTTTCCCGGTGCTCTCTTGTACATAATAACGTATTCCCGCAAACACGTTTAACGGTAACACCATTAAGACGAAGCTCGAAAAACCACGAATCGACATCCAAATTGATGGAATCTATCAATCTTACGACACGCCGAGCAAGAGAGCTCTTTAAAGTCTTATGTCGAACAACTGCCGTCATTATTAATTTCGTTCCGTCCAATGACGGAAATTCGTGACCCAATTTGTGTCTTAGAATTATTAAAGAACCATAGGAAGAACTTTTGTATTATTCCGTTCTTTACCTCGCGAGCTCGAAAAAATATGAAGAAATCCTGAAAGCGCAAAGTCGAATTAATTTACCCGAACTTTACCCGCTTCGCCCAACCGATGAAGAAGTGAGATTCTAAGTAATGGACAATAATGAGAATAAAAATTTAATGAGAATCTCTTATTAATAATAATAAACTGAAAGGAAGAAAGGAAAAATTATTCTTCAACATGGACGGACATGTGAGTCCCATTTCTCTTCGTCGAACAAGTTCGCGGTGGTCCGCGATGGTGCGTTGTCGACGATGGGTGTTCGCATCGAACACGCAGTGCCGAAAAGGACAAGGGGGCAAGGAGGAGGGGGGTGAGCGAAAAGAAACGCGCCGCGAGAAACATCGAGGACTTGAGAAGCGCTGCGAGCGCGAGCGCGAGAACCTATCGCGGTATATTTAGGGTCGCGCGGAGGGCCGACTCCGTGGGGAATAGGATTAATTACTATTATAATGAATTTCATATTACCATAGGAGTTGTGAAACTGCGGATGGTGCGAGTCGATCCCGGTTCCTGGGTGGTGCATGTCCAGCATGGCGTCCGGCTCGCCTCCGCTCTCAGAGCAGTTGCTCAGGGCTAAAACCAAACCGATAGACACACACCTTGCGTTTACACTTCTCATCAGTCTTATTTGGTATCGTCGAACCATTAGCCCGTTTATAATTTCTTTCTCTGTTTGTCCCTCCTGATTCCGTTTCCCGCCCGTTCCTTCCCTCGCTCGCGTTTGCAGACCCCGGATTAAGCGGGACGATCGTTTACGTATTAAATTGTCAAAGGGACGGTCCCTCTGTGGACCGTCAGATGCCCGAGACGCGGCAGGCCAAAAGGGAAGACTCGCGGATGTAAATAAAACAAGCTTCAATTTAATTAAAACAAAGCGAATCTCAGAGTGAGTCTAAAAATCCGAGATCCCCGCGACTTCGAGAATTTAATGGATCGTGAATCTCCAAGTACTCGAAAAGATTCGAAAAATCTAAGATCCGAAGATTCGTAAATCTAAGGATTTAGAAGACTCGAGAATGCAAGAGACCACGCTACCGAAAGTCTAATAAAATAATTTAAAAAATCCAGAAAATTCTTGAATTCAACATCCCTGAATGCGTAAATTAGAAACCACGTTGTGCAGTACGTTTTGCGAGCCAGGAAAGGAACGGCGCAGACGGTAGCTCGTACCGAGCGTACGACGGTAACAATTGAATTAAAAAATTCACGACGGTGACGATATCGTTTCCGAGCGTTACGAAAATTCCGCGCTCTATTTCGTTAAGATTGAACCCACATGTGCGCTTGCTTCTTCCTCTTTTCTTGCTCAACGGAACAGAAACGACAAGATCACAAAACGGAAAAGCATACTTCAAGAAAGAAATCATACAACATAAAACGGGGCGTCACACACTGACTCAAGGCTCACGTAACTTATGGTAAAACTAAAGTAACTAAAATGTGAGTAACGCTAGCGGTATCTTTGCCGAACCGATCAATCATCCACGTTGACATGCCGGAGGCGAAGTTAGGAATATCAGATAACGTAGAAATTTGAGACACTGAGATTTTTAATTCTTTTCCTTCTCTTTAAAGAAAAATATAAAAGACTTCTTTAATTCGCGATAATCTTCGTAACTTCGTTGTTATCTCTTTATGAAACGTTTATGTCGAACTCTCAAAAACACAACAGTTGTCTCATATTTCTATTGAAATGTACTCTCTCAAACTCGTGCTTGAATCGTTGATCGAATAATAGTGAAAAATTCGATCGTCAAAGATACTGCCGCGTCGATTTCTACGAATTCCAAGCGTTTGAGTGTCTTAAAAAAATATATTTTTTCGGGAAAAGCAGGGTATGGGATACAGGGACGTGACTTTGGTTCGTAGGTTGTTGTCCCTGGTAAAACAGAAAACGAAAAAACAGGGGAAAACCAACTAAATCCAGCGTTCAATCGCAGCGAAATATAC
This sequence comes from Tetramorium bicarinatum, assembly GCA_928718305.1. Classification (NCBI taxonomy): domain Eukaryota; kingdom Metazoa; phylum Arthropoda; class Insecta; order Hymenoptera; family Formicidae; genus Tetramorium; species Tetramorium bicarinatum. Next base: position 4,698,114 of record OV788319.1, on the reverse strand, counting down.
AGGGTGCGAGAGGAGTTCCCGCGAGCGTGACTTTTTGCAAAAAGAGTATCTATTACAGAATAGAGGAGCGTGCCAGAAAGATGAAAAGATTCTCGGTATAATTGTTGTAATTGTTAATTGCCGTTATGTTAATTACCCCGTTATGTAATTAATAATTACAACAGATGCCACTTTGCAAAATTTATCGCGAAAATTTTATTACAGAAAAGTTTGAATGTTATTGACGATGAAATATAATTTAAAATGTCACGCAATGTTTTTTTTTTTTTCAAGAAAAAAAATTTCTTCCTTTCTCTTCAGCAAATTACGAATTTCTTTAATTTTCCTCAAAACTTTTATTTTTCTATTTCCTTATTGTATTATTAGCAAATTATTGTTTTACATGTGAGAAGAAATTGACACACGTCCTTTTTACAATGATCGACTCGTTTTGCGATTCGAAATTGAAATGCAAACTGTAACGCGAGCGGGAAACGATCCTCGCGCTCTGCAAGGCGCGCGGTCTTTTTTTTTCTCGCGGGCGAATCCTCGATCGGAGACGAGGAAACGGTAAAGGCAAAACTTGCGGAGTCCTTCGTGGTGCATTTGTCTATCCGTTTGGTTAGGTCGAGACACATTTACATTTTCGCGCACGAACGGGGGTCGTTCGGCTCTCTCGGAGATCGAATCGATGCTGCGCTCTCGCGCAGCTCTCTCTTTCTCTCTACTTTCGAGATTCTCAGCTGGTATCTTCCGTGTTGGCGTTCTGCCGACGATCATCTTCGGACGACGAAGAAGAAGGAAGACTGTTTGCAAAATTATACGGGCAGGGGACGAGGAGAGAACATGTAGAAGAGGGCTACACAGACTCAAGACGAAGAACGAACATGAGACGAGATCGCGAAATGTTATAATTATCGAGGGGAGAGGGGGAGGGGCGTCGTCCTCTTGCGATTTTTTTGGGGGGCGGGGAGGAGCGGTAAAAGTTGCGAATCGTCCTGCAAAGAGAGCCTTTCGTGAGGGAATACGAAGAGAATAATAATGGAATTAATGAAAGCCACCAGAGATCCGAGAAAATACGGGAAAATGAATGAAAGGTTTTTTCGTTCGTCGAAATCGTTCACTCGCGATCTTCGCGGCTGTTTTAATACGATCGATATTTGAGAAACCGCGCCAGTTTATCGCGCCAATTTTTTTTTATTCTAGTCGCGCTGCCGTTTGTAATGCGTTGTAAGAATTATTTGCAGGAATTTTAGTCGCGCGCCTACGTTATGTATAAAGCCTCTCGAAAATCTCGAGTAATATTTACGTAATTAAATGTACGACATGAATTATGCAGGGCTGCTCTCAATATTACGCGTTAATATTATAGAGACGGTTATTTTTGTTGCTTTCGATCTAGATTCCAATATTTAGCGTTCGTTGATATTAATTATTGATTTTAATACGCGTTGCGAACGTACGTATGTGTGTCAAAACAACGCGAATCGATATAACGACTCATCCCACAGGAGTGTTGATCTGAACAATATATTCATTATCGATACAGATATATCTTTTACCGATCTTTTCACCTGAGCAACCTGCCGACCTCAGAGCTCGATCTTAATTCTTGAACAATTCTAAAACGGCTTTTTATCTTATCGCGCGCCGCAGTAATTAAGCCCCGAGTTCGATTTCTGCAAAGAGAAAAGAATATCAGTAGGAAATGGAGCGAAAATGGCGAACACTTCTCGAAGATTTCACTGCGTGGCACTATCCGCTTCCGAATTTCCTTTTCTCACGGGGTGTCGTCTCACTCTTCTTTCTCTCCTTTTCTCTCTCTCTCTCTCTCTTTCTCGTTTCGTACCATCCTGTACGTACGCGGGACACGTACGTAACAGTTGCAAACTACGGCGTGTGTGCGTCGTACAACAGAAAGCCGGTTCCCACTGAACACCCCGTTTCTACTACGTCTACGTGATGGAGAACGAGGGTATGGAAGTGGTAGAGAGAGACGGAGAGTCCCCCGCAGGGGTGAGAACAGCAGAGAAAGAGAGAGACTTCGTGTGGCGTGCATTGTGTGCGGCCTACATACATATACGGGGTGTCTCGAGCGTACTCGCCGCCTTTCGATCGCAAAAGATTCGCGTTTCTCTTAAAATTGAAACTTGTGCACAGACAGCGGAACTGTAGATCGTTGAAAGTTAAAGTACTTTGGCGAATTGATTTCGAGAGACGCTGACAGGGGATGGCAAGATCTTTCGGATTTTTATTTCCAACGAAAATTCAATGTCGGGCTTGACCGTCCGAGTATCTTTTATTGAACAACTAAAGAGATATGCGACTTTGGGATATTTCTGAAAAGATTGACTGTACATATTGGAATCGAGTTCGCGGGCAGAAATTTTAACCGCGATAGAACCCGGGCACCCCGTATATCGCATGCGTGACGTGGTGGATGAGTCAGCCGGTGGAAGCGGTATCTGAGAAATTCGTCCGGAAACTTTCCGGAAATACGTACGCCAAAAAGCAGGATGTGCTACTTTCGGAGCTACGATAATAGTCGAACGATTATCAATATTTAATCGTCGCATGGTGGAAGTTCTACAGTCTTCCGTCTACGGCTTTTCCGCCTTTAAACTGTAGAACAAGGACTTCTGGCTCTTTCGAGCTACAGTCCCTCCTCGATTTTGATATTCCTTGAATTTTGCATCTCTCTCTATAGACGGAATCATGTTTAAAATATTAAAACGATTAATTTAAATTATTAATTTTTATTAAATTAATAATTTAAATTATTAATTTTAATTAAAAATTTAAACGATTAATTTAAAATATTACGATTTTTTATAGATATATTTATGGTTGATTTTTTAAATGACTGTTGCGCGTGTTTAAACTTTGTCCGGGATTTTTATAAAATTTCTGTACATATCGCCGAAAGTGAAAAGGAGAATGCCTGAAAATTACAAGTTTCTTGCATAAGCTTTTAAATTCCGCAATTTAAAAATTTTCACATTTTACTTTTCCCAAAAGTTTATATCGAGATCTTCATTCAAGCAATCAGACGCTTATATCCACATCCTTAAATCTCTTTTTCGAAATTACAATTTTTACCCGAATTAAAGCAGTAAATATTAATCGAGAGTTTATTTTCAAGCTCACATCCGTAAATAAAGAAAGAAGGTTAATTTAAAACGATTTACGGAAATAATTCTCAGCCAGTAGCCCGGAAAAAGTACGTAGTTTCCCTTGAGTAAGCTTACCAATTAACTTGCCGACTGAATTCGCGGATAAAAATATTCGCTCGCGTGCGACGTCGCCGCCGCGATTAAGAGGCCTCGTTCCAGGAGAGCAACGCTTATCACAAAACATACCAGTGTCACCTTTCGTTTATCAATGATCTACTTGAAACCCAAGCCGACCCGTCCGAACCCCGCGCCTCCGCGCGGCAGCCTCTATCGAGTTCTCTAGCGGCGCAGTAGCGAGCGGCCGTATCTCTCCGTTCGTAGATGTATGAAATAATGAAACGCGAGCGTGCGCGAAAACGACATTTCAGTAACTCGGCCGACCCGGCTCCAAGGTGTCGCGGACGGCATGCGGGCGATCTTGTCCCATTTCACGCGCGAGATGCGCATCTGCCGAAATTCCGCGAGCGCGGTTTCCCTGGCGAACCGAGTTACCGCGCAGAATTGTCGCTGTGGAACAGAGAGGCTCTCCGTATGAATGACCGCGACCTACGTTAATTCGACCAAGATCGCGATCACGACTTTTCCAGCCTGCATTGTCAGCTGCCTTACACTGAGAGAAAAATATAGTTATTTTTGGCCTCAACCACAATTTTATAATATTTCTAACGATAATTATGATTAATATAACGATACCTACAGTTAAGTTAATCATATTTATTGTTAGACATATAAAATAACGTTTGGGTCCAGAAGTAACTATATTTTTCTCTCAGCGTATATACAGATGTTTAAAGGGGGGGATACGTCTCTATCTCGTTTTTCCATAATTCAATATGTATCTATTTTATTTTTCTTTAATTTTTGATTTTTTTCATTACTTTTATATTAAACTCGATTTTCTTATACGTTGTATTTGATATACATCATATATGTAATGCTTTAGCAATTGGCACGATGTTATTTCAGCGTGTTTAACGAATAACTGTCGTTTTAAAAGTTCAAAACTATACTAGGCTAGCATATCATAAATGAGATTATACGTCTCACGGGAATAATTAAATAAATATTTGATGACCCTTTCACATTTTCGAAAAAAATAGAAATATACAAATACGCTCCGTTTTTTTTTTTTTTTTTTTAGATGCTCTGCCCCATACTTGAGATACGGCGAAACGCCGCTTTGTCGTGAGCACACGAGCCGGCAGAAAAGTTTACCGTGAGGCACGAAAGTCACGGTTGCGTTCTATCGGCTCTCGCATAGCGTAACAGCTGTTACGACGAAAGGTGTTCATTGATGTGACATCTGCACCTTGATCCCCCTTCTCCAAGCCGTCCGATAGAACGAGCGTTTTAGTGATCATTCACTCTTCCCCTGCGATCTCGAAAAACCGGCTCTCGTTTGAGATAAAAAAAGAAGCGCTAAAATAATAACAATTTATCCCGCTTCGACGTGCAAAAGGAGAACCCTTCGACTCCAAGTCCATTAGATCAGAATTAGAAGGTTCTGACGTTCCCGGGGATACGTTTAACGAAAGATTCGAAATTCCAGGGACTTCGTAGGGCTAAGAATAGAGATTTAAGAGAGTGCAGAATTGACAAATTCGTTTCAATAGCCGAGGGAGGATAAGAATTAAGATCTAAACTTCGAGGACTTGGGAACTTGCGGACCCGGGGATCCAAGAGAACAGAAACTAAAACTCCGGCGCCTCGTCAAATTGCAGACGCGCGAATAAGGTTTTAACGGGCTGAAGCACTCGATTTTAATCCTCCCCCTCCCACCCCCTCGGCAGCGCGGGTCGAGCGAACTCGCGTTCCTCGAGCGAACTAGTCCGTCAACTCATCTCGGATGTCGCTTTAAAAATAAATATATCGATAAACTCGACTTCAGTCCCCCCTTTCCTGGGCGAGCGGCGAGGGGGGGAGCGAGTTTACCGAGATTTATCAGAAATTTCGCGCAGAATAAAGACGGTGGCGGGAGCGGCGGGAGGGACGGGCGCGTTCCCCGCGAGCCGACGGGACATCCCGTAGGAACGACGACGGGCACGCGGGACACGCGGGGGCGAATTCGTGCTATGCCCGACATGTGAGCACGCATAGGGCCTCTCCACACCGCCGGGTGTCGCGTTTCGGCGCGTGCTACGCGACAACACCGTGGAAACCGCACCGCCGCGCGAGAATACGTCACTTCACCCTGCGAAGGCACGTCGAGAAAAGAAAGGGGGGAAGAGGACGGAAGACGCGAGAGATCCGCGAACTGTCTTAATTAGTCCTGGGCGTGGAATTGCGGGGTCACCCTGTCCAGAATAGAATTGCAAAATTGTAAAAGCGCGTGTTTCCGTTAGTTGTGAATCCGGCGCGAACGAGATTTATCGTTCGTTAAATCGGGGCAAGGAACGCGCAAGATGGCTTCCAAATTAGCAATATCGTGTGGTGCGATAATAAGGATCTCGTGTGAATAATTATGTTACGAGAGTTGAACTAGAAAGCAATTTGCCAAGGCTAATTTTCCGGTGATTTTTCCTGAACAAACTACAGTCTTGTTTCGGGAATTTTCTAACGTTCCCGGCTCACACGAGAGACCGTCCGAGAACATTTACTTTGCTAACGTGAATTATTTCGTCATCTATCGTGATAATTATCTAGATACATGCAAAACGTTATAAAAGTACAAAGAAACAACAGCTATAAAAATTACAAGAAATATAGCAATCTCTTAAATCAGAGACGAAATCAAATTGAATTTATTTATCTTAATGTTCGAAGCAGAATATCAACTATTAGATTGCTAATAAAACTCGTCGCTTTTATTACGTAAAACCGAAGTAAGAATTACAGTTTCCAAGTAATTCTTATTAATGAAATTTGTCGTTCGGTGTATGTATCTTTACCGTCTAGAGAAAAACTTTTTCAACTCCTTTCTGACCAACTACGGACTCCTAACTTTATTTAAAACAGAAAATAGAAGTACGGACGAAGTTCTCGCGCGCTAAACCAGTACTAAGCGAATTCCACCTTCGATCTTTCGAACTTAGAAACTCAAAAATTCGCGTTTACAGAGACGGCACGGTATTGATCGCGCTGTTAAAAACATAAGCGTAGCTCCGCGCTAGAGCGATGTAACTCCGTGATAAGCTCCGTGAGACAGGGAAACGACACAGCCGTATCGATTCTTTTTCCTTTCCTTTTTTTTTCCATTACGTCCAGTGCGTGTAAGAAGAGACGTGTGTGGCGGACCGATGTAAGACCCTACAGCGCGCGATGTCAAGCGTTGACGTTGAGGAAAGACGACATTAATTATGCGTAGCACGTCTGCATTTATTGCATGTGTCAGTTTCGGGCGAAATTCTCGCGTCTCGCAATTTCATCGCGACGTCTATTTAGTATAAATTTGGATCCTCGGCACTCTAAGATTCGTTTAGAATCTTCAGGTTTAAACGTTCGATTTCCCATAAATTAGATTCCCGAAATTATATAACGGGTCGTTCGAGCGCGATCAAAGATACCTGTAGTACGAGTCTGCACGAAAAAAAATTCCGTGCGATTTTTCAAAAACGATACTTGCGTGGAGATCAAATCCGAATGAGAGTCGCGAAATGAGCGTACATAAATCATCTAACTGGCTTAGGAATATTGCACATGGGGGATGCATCTGGCGAAAGTAAATAGAAAGACACGAGGAGCTCGCTGCGACTAATGCACCTGACTCCCCTCCTCCTCCACCCCCCTTCCTCCTTCCCTCCTCGTGTGACGATCGATAGCGACGATAACGGTGGACGCAATTAAACGCAAATGACATTCAGCAATGAGGCACACGTACCTATAGTCATTACCAGATGAATTCGAGCACGAACAACAATAGCAGCGGCATAATAAAGGCAATTTATAAGAGTGCAACGTTACGCTCGCCCGATTGATTGCCGTTTTAACGGCCGAGCGAATTATTCATCGTCTGTTTAGAGCCGCTTCCTGGAAAGGCGTTCTACAGACATTCCCCTTGAGAAACCCATTTCCCACGTGATCCTGCAAATCAGGCTGGCGGTAATTTATCGGTTTCTTTCCCGTATCTCACTTTCATATAATTCGAATTTCGATTTTAACTCGTAATTTTAATTCGAAATTTCGATGCACCGGTGTTGAACGCATTAACATTAATTCTTCAATTTGGTTTTCGATTTTAATTCGTCGAATTTAATTTTCGTCTTTAGAGACATTGATGAAATCTTTTCGATATTTTTTCTTTCAAAAATTGTAATCGCGGGTACTTTATTCGCTCCCGATCGATTTGCAATGAATTAGATTTAGAGGTTTGGCGGACAAAGTGTTGGCTTTGCGAACGCATTCTGAGGAGACAGGTTTTCGCGAGAGAGAAGAAAAGAAAGAGAGAGAGAGAGAGAGAAAGGAGGGAACGGGGGAAACAGAGAGAAAGAGACACGTGGGAAACAATAGCGGGAGAGGCTCTAATCTGAAGAGTACTGAATCGACCCTTCTTCTTCTTCGTCTTCTTCTTCTTCTTCGGCATTGTCTCCTCCCAGCGAACCCTTTGCTTGCCGCACCTTTTCTTCGCTCCCCATCGGCCTTTTTCACGACCCTAAGAGAGTTTCGTACCACGAGGGGCTACCGGTAGAACAGTAACCGTAGAGGTAGTCTTTCTTCTCAACATTATCTGCATGCCTCGGTAGGCGCGCAAAGGAGTGACGGAAAATGGAGAGAGAGAGAGAGAGAGAGAGAGAGAGAGAGAGAGAGAAAGAGAGAGAAAGTGAAAGATGGGAAAAGGGTGACAGGACGAGCGTTTTTTATTTTCCTTAACGAGAGTGGCAGTTACGGGGCGGTTTATACTATTGTTTGAACACCTTGAGCTACCGAATATATACAGAATGTCCCACAGTTCGTAAGCTAAACTCTTTCGGCCCTGAGTGTCCATTAGCATACTGTAATTCCGTATTCTTTTACGTAGAAAAATTTTATCATATATAAAGGTATAATTTGGCACGTAAGATTGCTTCCGCTTTTGCGCCGATGAAAATTGAAAGATGAACAAATTAATTTCAGTGACATTCCATGATGGACTCATGGAAGTCAAAACACTAATTTTCCCGAGAATCGAAGTGATACAATAATATAAATGGTAAAATAATCATTCTACATAAAGAAAAATATTCGAGAGAAAATTATACGAAATTTTGTACAAAAATATCACGACGCGAAGAGGCTCACTGTGCTTGAAAGGTCACACTCGAGTGACGCGAAAATCGCGAATCCCGCGCGGCGATCCTCGGTAGATGAAAGAAGGTGGTCCGCAGGAAAGGGAAAGGGTGGAGAGTAGAGGGAAGGACGACAACGAGGACGATGACGACGGCGACGGCGTGGCGAACATGGCGGCTCCGGAAAGCGAAGCGATGCCGAGTGAGGCCGAGGTCGCGCGGCTGCGCTGCGACGCCGTCGTCATCGTCATCGTCGTCGTCGTCGTCGTCGTCGCCGTCGTCGTCGACGGCGTCGGCGGCGGCGGCGGCGGCGGCGGCGGCGGCGGTGGTAGCCGCGTGACCGACGCGTGCGATCAATACTTGCACGCGCGGCGTGGCGAGCGCCGCGACGCCGAGCGTCGCGCACCGCGCACCGACGCCGGGGACGAAGGATGTTGAATTCGAAAAGTGTTATTCCGCGCGTCTATCTCTGAATGATATGGAAGGGAACGCCTCTCCCACGTGGGTGCCACGTGTGCGCTTCCGCTCTCCGCGCGCGCGTGCGAAGCGCGCGCGCGGATCCTTCGCGCACGTATCGTACTCGAGTAACATAATCCCCCCGCGATCATCTCTGCGAAGATCCTTCGCGTCATTATTCCTGGGGTCCGCTTAAATCGAGCGGAAGGGCCCCGTTATTCCTCGCTCTCGGCAAATGAGTTCGAAAGCGACTGTCTTTGACATTTTGGAGCAACCGACATAGTTTCTATATATTTTTTAAGCTTTTCATTTTTATACGTTTTTTTTTTTGTACATTCGACTATTTTTCACATTAGTATCTACGCTATAGCTTTTAATATTTAGCCATCTACATTCCAGGGAGATTTTATTTCACACAAATCACGAATGTAGAGTCGCTAAATATGAATAGTCGGTGAATATTTTATTTATCAGGAACTAAAAGCATACAAAGGCGTAATTCGGTACTGCTGGAACATGTGTAAACGTTAAGTAATTCCGAGCAATCAATTTCCGGACATGTGAAATTGATTTCCGTTGTGTTAATAAAAAATGAAAGTCTCTTGTACTCGCGGATTTCCTATCGGAGATCAGAACACGGATTAATGTTCATTAGTAAAATTAGCAAATCCTCTTGCAATTCGACCGATTTCAATTTTGTTCATCAAATAGATTTTCGAACAATGCAATTTGGCATATTTTTTATACATTAAATTGCTCGAGAAAGAACGCTTTTTTCCAAGCTCACTCTAGAGGGGAGCGTACATAAGAGAGGATACAGTTTATTTTGAATCAAAGGGTGTCACCGGGAAGGCTTTATAACGCGGTCTGTCAAGCAGGTGCAATTTACAGAATTATTTTTAAAATATCTTTAAATCGCTTGGATGGTGAATGTGGTGAATAATATGGATCTTTGTAATTATTCTGAATGCGATCTTAAAAATCTCAGTTTTCTCGAGACTTTTTCGACTTTTAGTTTTATTTTATAATGTCGTAACTCTTTGACAAAGTCACTAAACGAAGCGAACGGTTAAAAGTATACACTTCTATATTATTCCATTTTTATATATTTTATATTTCATTATTTCAATTTTGATTAGTTAAACAAGAAATTAAAAACAAAGATTTAACATTGCTTTTTGCGTGTTTTTCTTTTCAACTTATTATCTTTTGGAAATTATTTTAAATTCACTGTGAAAGGATGAAATGTAGAGAATTATTCAATTTACTGGGAAATCTGAGGGATCGCTTAGAAGACATAGGGACGATGTTGAGTAGCCACGAAGTGCCGGTGAACGACTCGGCACGGAGCATCCCGATATTCGCCGGAGGGATTTCGCGATCACGGGATCATCGATCACAGATCGATATCAAGGACGTATGCAGGACGAAAACACAGGCGAGACACGTGTGTACGAAGCGTGAGACACAAACGTGTGTTTACAGGTGTTTGTATGTCCTACGTGTGCGAAAGACTCACACGACGATGACAACGACAACGATGACGAGGATGACGAGAACGTCGATGAGAACCCGAGTGTTGCATTTATTTTTCTCGTTGTTTTTTCTCATAGAAATAGATAAATAGTACAAAATATGTACGATAGAGAGGTGGGACTTTCGCGACCGAGTGTTTCGATTCGAGTGGTTTGAGTGGGGGAGAGAGGGAGTTTTGTATACGTGATGAATGAGGGAGGGGGTGTGGGGGTGGAGGGTCTCTCTCTGACGCGTGGACGACTAACCTGCTAGCCGCAAGGCCGACATTCTCTGAAACTCGGGCTCCTGCAGCCACTTCCACATCCGCCGGAAGGTCTCGCGGCCGCTCTTGAGCTTGGACCAGGGCTTCGGGTTGCGCAGCAGGTCGCTGAGGGTGCCCTGGCTGCGGCACAGCACCCGCTGCGCGAAGATGGCCTGCGGTATGCTGTACCTCTTGAGCTCGGCGCTGATGCGCTGCGCGAGCTCCTTCGTGTTGATCTCCTCGACCTCGCCGGCGCCGCCGTTGCCCGCGGCCGACACCGTCTTCATCACCACCGACGTGTGTTGCACGTGCTGCGTGTGTGATATCGTCTGCTGCTGGGGCATCGACTGCTGCTGCTGTTGCTGCTGCTGTTGCTGTTGCTGCTGCTGCTGCTGTTGCTGCTGCTGCTGTTGCTGCTGCTGCTGCTGCTGCAGTTGCGTTTGCATGGTTGGTGGTGGCGATGCCGCGCTCGGCACCGAGTGCGTGCCGGGCGGGGAATGATGCGATGGCGCGAAACTCGCCGTGGCCGAGACGGCCGGCGGCGAGGACGGGCTAAGCGCTGCCGGGCTCTGCTGTAACCGCGGCAGGAACGACGGGTCATAATGCGGACTCGCGGACGACTTGTGCGGCGAGTTGAGGCCGCTCTGGCTGTACGCGCTCTGCGGCGAGAGCGGACTCGGCTGCAGCCCCGCGCCCGGCGACGGATAATTGTGCGGCGGTGACATGCCCATCGTAGGTAGCTTATCGTACGCGTACGGCGAGCCGCCCATTCCGAGGCCGATGTTACCCAGGCCGTTGTTCTGCATGACGGCGAAACTACCGGTGACGCCGCCGGCCGCGTGACCGCCGTAAACGAATTTGTCGCTCATAGTAGAGATCGGCGGTAACGGCTGCAGCGGCGTCAGCGTGGCGTACGACGAGCCCGGGCTGAAGCCGGGCGGCGACATCCTCTCGGCCACCGAGGTCAGTGTCTGATACGTCGGCTCCGGCTGCATCGCCCTGAAGTCCGTCGCGTCGATCATGCTCGCGACCGACACGCTGATCCCCGACGTAGGCGTTAGCTTGCCCGGACTGAGGAGCTCCGAGTCGTCGGCGTCGCGCGAGTCCACGTCCACGTCCTGAGGCGGCACGATCACCGACAGGGACTCCCGCGCGCTCTGCCTGCCACCGCCGCCACTACTACTACTACCACCACTGCCACTACCGCCGCCGCCGCCGCCGCCGCCACTGCCGCCGCCGCCGCCGTTACCACCGCTGCCGTTGCCGTTGCCGTTGCCGTTGCCGCCACCGACGGCGCGTCCGCCGCCGCCGTCGCCGCCGCCGCCACCGTCACCGTTGCCTCCGATTCTGCCGCCGGCACCGCCGCCGCCGCCGCCGCCACCACTATCACCGCCGCCACCACCACCGCCGACGCTCGGCGGATCCTGGGACGACGACAGATCCTCCGCGGCGGCGAGGTCTCGCTCCTCCTTGACGCCGAGCGCGCCAGCCGCGAGCAGTTCCAGCGGTAGGCTCGCGCACGCGATGTCGGGGCTTTGAGAGGCCGACGAAGACATACCCTCGACGCTACCTCCTCCGTTGCCACCACCACCACCGCCACCGCTACCACCACCCCCGTTACCACTGCCGCCGCCACCGCCGCTATTCCTACCACCCCCCGTTTCGTGCACGACCTCGTGCTGATGCTGCTGCTGCTGCTGTTGATGATGGTGGTGATGGTGGTGGTGGCTGTGATGGTGATGATGGTGGTGGTGGTTGTGATGCCTACCCCCACCGACCACGCTGCCCCTACCGCCGCCACCTCCAGCTCCGCTGCCACTTCCTCCTGCCGCGCCTCCGCCTGCTCCGCCACAGTTCCCATTCGAGCCGCCCCCACCGCCCCGGCCATGCGTAGACACCGCCGCCGGGGAATCGACCGAGTCCAGTAATTGCTCGCTATGCGATTGATGATTGCCTATGTCCCCTATACCTTCCATTTACGCACATCTAGTTCGGTAGTGGGCGCACTGCCACTCGCTCCTTCGCTGTCGTCCACGCCGTCGACGACGACACTCCGTGAGAGACGTCGCACCGCACAGATCGCACCGCACCGCAACACCACACAGCGCGCGCTCGTTTAAGTATTTTCCTTTTTTTTCGCGACTACTTGACTCGCGACAAGTATCTCTCTTCCTCCACCTCCTCCTCCTCCTCCTCCTCCTCTTCCTCCGTTTACATCGGCATACGGCCGAGCAAATGAGAGGGGTTGCTGCTTCCTCTCTCACTGATTCCACCGATCTCCCATCACTGATTACCGCACGACCGCGAGACGACGACGTGCACGATCCTCTCGGCGACTACCCCGCGAGTACAGCGCGTAAGCGGACGACAATGACGACGACGACGACGACGACGCTGATGCTGAGGCTCCACCGTCACGTCGGATCGGCATAGGGAGCACCCGGTGGTAGCGCAACGACCACCGTGCGCCCATGACACCGCGCGAGTGCGGAGCGAGTGAGAGCGCACGCTCTCTGCGCTCGCGCGCCCGAGTGCGAGCGCACCCGGCACACCGGCTCTTCCCGGTGGAAGAGAGACGAGGAGAGAAAGATAGTGAGAGTGAGCGTGAGTGAGAGTGAGGGAGAGAGAGAGAGAGTGAGTGAGAGAGAGCGCGTGAGCCACAGGCGGACCCAGAACACGAGACGAAGGGGGTCGATTTCACCGCACTCTGTCCCGCACCACCGCCACCGTTCTCTCTATCGGGGACTTGTTCCGCTCCGCCCCCTTCCCCTAACGGTCCCTACCCCGGGTGTTCCGAGTCACACTACCGGCATCACTGCCACCTGGTCCGTTCTACTACCCTGTTACATTACTACTACCACTATGTCACTACCGCTCGCGCGCTTCTTCGTGTCGCGTGCCGCGAGTTCCTCCTCTGGTCCAGGTGCGACCACCGCGTCTCTGTCCTCTTCTTCCTCCCCCCGGTCCCCGCCACGTGTCAGTTTGCTTCGTTCGTTCGTTCGTTCGTTCGTTCGTTCGTTCACGGAGGGGAATCGTTTGCTCTCACACACTACACCACCACTGTCACTATCACTACACCAGCACACCGTCAACCGGAGCCGTTGTACCGTTGTACCTGCGCAGTGTTCCCGCTCGCGCCTTTTCTCCCCACGGCTCGACGACGGTCCACGTCCACGTGAAGGAGACCCGGAGACGATGCCGGAACGACGAACAAGTCCCCGGGATACTCTTATCTCACCTCGCGACGAACCGCGCGCGACTACGAGGTTCCGGGAGACAATCGCAATTCCGGAAGACAGCTCGCGACGACTCGCGCGACCTTCGCGATTGTCTTTTGCCGGCCCTCTCGCTCTCCGCTCGACGAGGGTGCGACGACGATAACTTGGATACGTACAGAGCGTTAAGTGACAGAAGCGACCCCTTGCCGGTCACACTCGCCGGCTAAGCCAGCACCATCAACGGCGCACCACTAAGGGTGTATGGGTGACATGGACACTCACCGCCCACCACCGCCACCAGCACCACCAGCAGCAACTTCAACTACGACGCCGCTGCCGCCGCCGCTGCCGCCGCCGCCGCCGACGTCGCCGCCGCTGGCGTCAGTCAGCTTTCTATCGATTTTCCGATACCTCGTGACCAACGTAGCTCGATGCGCGCGGCTCGATACTTCGAGCATAAACATCGACTCGCGCGTCACCCGCGCCCGCCGCCACCGCCGCCGTCACCGCCGCCGCGTCCCGCTCGACCTCGACCCAGCGATATACAGCCGCTGATGAGAAGGCTGCTCCGGATTCGACGCGATTCGATTCGCGATCGTCACCTGTCTTCACCTCGGCGGCGCAGCGCGACAAATTGCTTCTCTCTCGTTCTCGGAGCGAATTTCTCCGAGTTGTTGATGAGTCACCCGATACGCTGCGGAAAGGCCACCCCCGTGAGATGTCCGCGACACTTGGCGGTCTTCTTTGCAATCTTTCCTCTCTCTCTCTCTCTCTCGCCCTTTTTCCTTCTCACCTGCGAATCGGCCTCGACTCCGCTCTCCAACTTCCTCCTCGGCCAACTTCCTTTTTCCTCGAACTAGGTCGTCGACATGATAGTTGCCCGCGGGAAGTTACTTCGCCCAAGTGCGCCAAGTTTCTCGAGTGCACGCCGCGGAGCGCACTTTGTTCCTCTTCTCCACCTTTCGCGGAAATTGTTGTCAGGTTAGGTGCTGAGTCTAACGGGCCGCCGATCTGCCCGGTCGATCACCAAATCGATACGCGTCGGACATCCGCGAAGCGCCGATCTCGCAGGCGCGAGCGCGCGCGCGCGCGGAAATCACCGTCGGAATCGCGGCGCCGCCGGTCTCTTCAGGATCGAAACGTCGATTATGCCGTCGATAAAGGGCCGCGTCGTCCAGCGTGACGCCGGCCGTCGCAACGACGAGATTCGCTCTTCAAGATGTCCTCTCTCTCCCGTGGCCGCGAGAACGAACGATCCGCGAGAACGATAACTCCGATCGAGCGACACCGATGGCGGAATCCGCATACACACACAGGCACACACACACACGCGCGCGCATACACATGCACGCACGCACACACACGCGCTCGCCGGGCAGGGGTGGCAGAGAAGAAGAGAGGGGTCGTCGACGATTGGTCGCGGCCGACGTCGATACGGAGATCAATGGCCGCCCGCGCTCTCTCCCGCGCGGCGGGAGGGAGAGAGAGAGAGACGGAGGGACCACGGAACGGCGTCGAATCGACTGTCAGACACTTCGGCCGCGCGCTTTCGATCGATCGGCTCTGCGGGGAGTCGAAGAGTCGCGGCCCGATGCTGCTTCGCGCGCTCAATGCTCGGCGCACCTGACCTCCAAGAGGGTGGCGAGAGAGGAGACGATTTTCCTTCGACGACTTCTCTCCCTTCGCGACCGGTCCTGGACTTGGTATCCGCGACTCGCCGACGCCGGCTCGCGCTCGCGTGCGCACGCTTCAAAGCGCACCGCGATGCTCTCCTCTCCTCTCTCTCTCTCTTTCTCTCTGTGTGTGTTGCTTCTCTCTTTCTCCCTCCCTCGCGCGCTCTCTTTCTCTCTCTCTCTCTCTCTCTCTCTCTTCCCCTTTCCTTCCTCGCACCCTCAGCGCTCCCGTTGTCGTCGGCGTCGTCCTCGTACTCCCGAATTCCGTCGCAGTTTGTCCGGCACGCAAGTTTTCTCCTCGAAAAATCTGACTTCCTCAGCGCAGAGACTGGATCCCTCTTTTTTTTCTTCTTGCTCTTCCTCTTCTGTCCCGCAGATCTCGGCCCTCCGGGCGCCCGCAGAAAGACCGCGCAGGAGGCGAGAAGGACGTTTTTAACGGCAAGGGCGCGCACGAGGTCGAATCGTGTGGTGTTGTTGGAACACACGAAGAGAAAACGAGCGCGTCTCGCGCTCGCACGGAGTTGTGCGGAGTTGCGCAAATCGCGAATGCTACGCTACGCGAGAGCCTCCAGCAGGAAGGGTGCCTTTCTCTCGCTCTCTCTCTCTCTCTCTCTTTCCCTCTTTTGCTCTCTCCCGTGCTCTTTCTCTGTCGCTCTCTGTCTCTCGGAGGGGCGAGACGGGACCGACGGAGCTGAAGGGGCGTACGAGGGGGTTGCAAGAGCGCGGCGGGGAGGGAGAGGGGCGGAGATCTCGCCACGGGGATCTGTAACGAACTCGATACGCAGGGGCCGAGGAGAGGGACGGGACGAGACTTCGCGGGACGAAGGGCGAAGGAAGGGAGACAGGGCGGCGACGGGAGGGTTGGAGGGTACAGAGGGGGGGGGGGAACGAACGAGTCAGGGGTGGCCCAGGGACCACTCGACCGCGTCCGGTACCCCGAACGACGCACAATGTTGCTTCTCAATTAGACGAACTTCTTCCTATATGGCTTCGTGCGTCCGCTTTATTTTTTTTTCCCCCCACTTCCTTCCCCTCGCGACTTGGATCGATAGCCGGGTTCGATGCTCCCGGAGATTTGATTTATCGAGCGACACGGAACGGTTATCGATTTGCCTCCATTCTCGGAGCTGTGTTTGCTATCGGCGTATTGTCAGGTCGATATCGATCCGTCGAATTGACTGACACCCCGCGGCTGTCACGCCGTAGTATCTTTATACTGACACCTGCGCGCGCGTTAGCTTCTCAAAAATTTATTTAATTCTATTGAACTGTTTACGAGAAAGGGCGAGGAGACAACACGGAACGGAATTTTCGAAATTAACGAAACAATCGGACTAGCATAGTATATTTTTAATAAACGAATACTGTATATATACGAAAACGTTGAGAATTTTGCAATATTAAGTATGCAAGATTTGTTAATGTTCCATTCAATGAAAGTTGAATACATAAAAGTGAAATTTTTTCTATAATATCGTGTGATTATTTACAGAGCTTTATATTATAGTTTGACGAACGCGCTGTACTTACAGTCTTGACTTTGTACTATTAAATATTCTGACGTACCCAAGAATGTTTTGTATCTTAACAACAATGATAAGCAACACCACAACAAAACTTTCGATTGGAAATGATAAAAATAAAAAATAAAACTAACTAGTACTTAGGTAATAATACGTTTATTTATGTATAATATTGTAATATAAATAAATAAAATTACATTATTACATAGAGATATAAATTTATATAAATATATGATAGATAATACATAAAATATATATTATATCTACAGGTGGCACAAACAGGTTTTTGCACAAGTTATTTTCTATTTATTGTATTTTGTTATTGTTTACGATCTGTCCGAAACGAAGATAGAATTTATTATTATAATTACGAGCACGAAATATTATGTTTTTTAAAACACGAAAAAACAATGTTCGTGCCAATAATCTCGTATGATTTTAATCTCAACACTTTGTAATTGCACGTATAAATATATAGTATAATTACTCACTTAAATTGAATTAAATATTTTAAATGTTTCATGGAACATTTTGTTACAAGAAACAGGGTGGAGAGAAATAGACTTTTACAATTTATACTTGTTAATGAAAAATATATTTCTAAAATAATTAGCTCTAAAAAAATTATTTTCATAATTTTCAAAACATTCGATCGCAATAAAATGCTGTAAATTTGCATAATAATAATTAATAAAATAAAGTGTACAATATTATCTCTCTTATTTTGTCTTACAACTTTTTTAACATAATCTCTCAACTAAATGTTACATATTTTTTCCAGCTATATATAAAAGATTTTATTTATATACATTACATAATTTTATACATATATTTATACATATATGTATATATACAAAGAAAAATGCAAAGTTTTTTTGAAATTACGTCATGTATCGATCTAATTCGAATATTTGCCGCCTCAAGTGGCATCAACATTGGAAAGGGGCACAAAGGGCGGGGTAAACGACAGAGATAAGGAGTGCGAATCTATACATGCTGTTAAAAGGAAATCTGGGAAATCTGGGGCTGTGTGTGCGAGCCGCTGCGATGTAGGCGCGGCGCTGGAATTATTACACAGCCATCGCTGCCGCGGGCGCTCCGTTGTTGTGTGCCTCGGACTGTTTGCTAAGTAGTTGCCAAGGAGTATAGCGCTTCGGAATACAAGGAGACTTATGTATGTCTGTCCGTCCGTTCGATCGCGGGGAAGCGCGTCGGATGCAGCCACGGTGCAGCACGCCGCGCCGATGCGCTTGCCGGCTCTACGAGGCGGCCATTTACAATTCAATTCATCCGCAATTACAATACAAGTGACTCACCCGCTCACTCATCCACCCACCCTTCTCTCCCTCCTCCGCCGGTTTCCGATTCTACATGCAGCATACTTCGGAAAGGTCGGAAACTTTGCCGGGGACTTCGGATTCCACGGTGCGGAATTTCCAAGATGACTCGGAAGGGATTCGATTTCGTTCGGATTCGCGAAATTAAAGTCGCTGTATCGGCAAAAGTTAAACGTGAAAAGCTGCGATTTTTCTGATCGATGTGCGTGCTGAAAGATTCAATGAGTTTCAGACGTTTACAGGCCGACATTAATATTCACAAAAATGCTGGAAAATACGATGTAAGAAAAAAAATGGAGAACCGCGTTCTCCAATGTATTATTTTTAAGTTACGTCGAATCTTGACGGCCGATAGAGTAATATTAGCCAGATTATTAATGATCGACGTCGCCAGATTGAGAAAAATGAGCGCGATCGACGGCGGCGCTCGGAGGAGATTCGCGCGCGGAAAGCCCGCATCGCCGGGAGGGAGATCGATCGATCGGTCCGCGCGATCCGAAGTATCTCGCCGGGCGCTTTCGCGACCTGATAAAATTTCGATAGGACGCGCCGACGACCGACGCATATTGCGGGTATCTCGATTCTGAGATTTCGATAAGCCCGTACGCGGCGGGGAGGGCGCGGAAACGCTGTGACGAAACACACGGCCGGCCGCGAGAGTCCTCGGGAATATTTTCCCCAGGCGAAATCCGTCCGTCCGCGACGTGTATCCCGCGACAAAGTGAAATCGATATCGGCGTTATACGGTTATATCCGGCGGCCGGAGTCGAACGGAAAGAAACGGCGGATTAAAGCGCGAGCGGATAAATTCGCCGCGTGATTAAAGCGCGCCGGCCGGATTATGTCCGGCGCGGGAAAATAAATATTCAAAGGGGATGCGCGTAATATTCATATCGAGTAATATTTTCCCGGCAAATTCTATGCACATACGCACGCACACGCTCGCGCGCTATTTATTTATTTATTTATTTTTTAATTTGTTTTGCATCCTTTTTTCCCCTTCATTTAATTTTCCCCGACGCACGTTAGGGCGTAATGAATCCTGGGCGCGGGCGGCGAGTTATTCCTGTGCCATTTAAATTTATACAAAACCGACCGTTGCTTACATCAAAGTACACATACATTACGCCCGTCGCTAATGTACGCTGTGACGCTTTCATAAATTACGCCGCGCCTCGCAATTCTTCAAATACGGCATTAATCAGTCTTTATGCGTTTTCCATATTGTTTTTTTTCTTTTTTTCTTTTTTTTTTTGGAAACGCCGATTTTCTACTCCTACCGATTAATTTCTCGCAGGGCATCAGCAATAATAGGGCTCGTTAATGCCAGAATTTTACGGTCCTGGGGGGTAGTTTCTCGACGCCGGGAGTGGGGCGCTCGTCGCTGAGGACGTGAAGAGGGGTAGAGGGGTGAGAGCTGCGATGTAACGTCGATATCGCGCTCTATACGAGGCGTCGCGACGCCGCGAGTGGGGCGCTCGCGCGGGGCGCGGGGCCACGGGGGGCGAGTTCCACATGGGTAAAATAATCGATAGCGGCGACCGATATGTATGTGCCCGACCTGTATATAACGCGCCCCGCACACGTGCACGCGCGACCAACCCCCTGCACGTTCATGCCGGTCCCCGCGTGTGCGTGCGTTCCCTCGCGCCCCTCCGTGTGCGTTCGCACGTATGTGCGCGTGTGTGTTTGCACGCGTTACGCAGGCGCGCGCGTGTCGCACGAATTCACGCGCGCGCGAGAGATCGATGGGCAGGCGGACGGCGTTACGTAGGCTTCGACGACGACATCGACTTTCCCCGCGCGCAATCGTTGCCGTTGTTGTTAACCGCGAGACCCCGAGCCACGGGATTTAAATCCGGTTTTCGATCCTCGAGCGGCGGAACTCCGACGCGGCGGTGCGGTTTAAACGGCGGAAACTTGAGCGGATCGATCCGCGGGAGAAACTTCTTCTCGTTATCGCACAGTTACTGCCACCCAGTGGGAGTTGCTCGAGCTTATGTCTATTTAATGCCAGAAAGAATACCCGCGGCGCACAAGGAGCGGCTTACGAAAATGGAGACATCAAACGGGCGAAACGTTGTAAAAGGTGTAAATTCGCCTGGGCTAAATATAGCCGCCTCCATCGCGAAATCTCCGTTCATAAATAATAGCGTGCTCCTTTTAATGTTGCGACCCACTTTTCCATTTTACGATATTCTCGCAATTTCCCTGAAATACCTGAAATAAATCGCGCGTTCCGCGAAAGAACTGCACATGCATATTCCCCCGATCGTACGAAAACAGAAATAAATGGAACGTAGAGGCGGACGGGGGGGTATCCTCGATTAGTATAATACGTTGAGCGTTTATGCATCGCGAAATTTAAATGCGAATATCAATATTGATTCGCGTTTATGAGTCGGGAAATGTCGCCGAGACGCGCGACCGCCGGGTATTTTTGCGAATTCTCGGCCCGTGACTTTGAGTCGCAAAAACCCCCGGCCGATCGGCGATTTGCGCGAAATTCGATCCGCGCAAAAAGATCCACCGTGCAGGGGCCGAATGATTTTTGCGAATTAACGAGGTCCCGATGTATCGGCTTTTCGCTCGCCGTTCCCGCGGAATGTAATTAAATCGAAAGAGAGCCCGCGGCCTTCCCTCGATATCGCGATAATACGCGACGAATCGTGCGTCCGATTCTGTCCCCCGCGCTTTCCATGATTTTAACACGAATTTCGCGCGACGCCGCAATAAAACGAATGACGTTCCCGCTTGACGATGTAACTCGTTTTTTTTCTTCTTCCTTCTTCTTTTTTTCTTTTTTACAATGTTAACCCGCCGAACGCGTGGAACGCAGATGATGCGTCCTCGCGTTTCCCTCGTCGTCGCCGAGCCGTACACTTTCTTTATGGAAATCGATATCTATAATTATTTCATCACTCGCGCTCTGTGCATAGTATTACGCTCGCATTATGGGACTCTACAGACTCGGTCGGACGACGGAGATGATTGCTAACAACAAAAGTAGTGCAACAAAGTGGTCGTATAATTAAATATCCTGGCATTTTATTAAAATAAAAAGCTCGGCGTATTACGTGAGGCTGCATAACTAAATAAAAAACTGAGTCTCCAGAGTTTCATGTAGTGCAAAAAGAAATAAATTCGACGGTATACGTGTCCGATTATAGAAATATTGAAATATATCGCCTCTCATATTACATATCTCGCTACGTTTAAAGGAAAGTCATTACGGTAATTTGATAATGAAATTATAATTTCGCCGAAGTATTAGGGATGTGAATAAAATATAAAAATGCTGAATAAATTATGACGGTATCCGAGATTTGACTGGGAGACTTACGTCTTGTACGTAATTAAATCATTTTCATATATCTGTATGTGTATTTGAATTTCACGGATCTCCTCCGTTGGTCGATATTACTTATTAGCGATTGCTACAAACATTTATAGATCATAGACGTCAGATCAGACATGAAAGTGGAGATATGCTATTCCGCGTAATTAACACAAACGACATACAGGCGTACTTATTGGCGTAACTGGAGCACCGTGTATACATGTAATACATGGGCGTCGATACATCAGAGAGACGTCAAAGTCTCCCTTCCCCCCACTCTGTCTTTCTCTGTAATTTTCAGAGTCTTTAATAATCACTTTCGGGATACGTAAGTATAAACAGTTTCATCAGGATGAAAGAAGAAAAAATAATGACGACTTCTCTGAGAGAGATTATAGGTTTTGAGTGATTAAAGGAAATCTTATTTGACTTGTTATCCTTTAATTTATTTCTTTGAAGATTTATTCGTATCTTATTTATATTATAAAACGAATTAAATGAAAATAGTATATCTTTTATAAATAATTCTATAAATTTGTCTTTATCTCATTTCATATATACATATACATATGTGTATAATAGTATAAATGTAGTAATTAATTCGTATAATGAAATATAATTATTCCAAACGAGCAATCAGAAAGGCAAAAGTATAAAGAAATTTATTATATTAAGGCGATTAAGGAAGATTCTCTTTGATTTGTATAATATATTTTAATTTCTTTTTATTGCTCCTCATTATAAAATCATAATTTAAGGAAGGTAATTAAAATAAAATAATTTTTTTGTACGAATATGATGTACGACTCAGGAAGAAATGTCATAATATGATAGAATTTATGTAGCTTAACGATAATAGTCAATCATTATTATTAATAAAATCGTCTAGTTATTGAATTCGTATTAATTCTTCGCGTCTATGTTCTAATTTTATTTAATCGTTTTGTACTATCTTTAATGATACTCATTCCTAAATGTCTTTGAATCCCTAAATGTCTTTGAATAGCTCGCATTTTCTTAATCAATTTATGAAAATATTAAATATGCTATATATCGTTTTTACATTTTAGTATAAATTAATAAAGATAACATTTATTAATATAAATTAATTTTAATTAATGAAAATTAAATATAACATGTATCATTATTGTATAAATTAATAAGTTCCAGTATAATAGAAAAACGTTCACAAATATATAGCAAAATGAAACAATTTAATATAAATTTAATTAACATTTAAATCCACGTCATTAAAATTAAATACTTGTATTTTTTGTTGAGTTTTTTACTTACTATTTAAAAAATATTTTATTATTCAGATGAAAGAAAGATTATAGAAACTTTTTCTCTGTAAGCGTGTGTGAGGAAGTTTTCAATAGGACTTTGGCGCAATCGTCCTGCAAGTTCTCGGCCTGACTAAGAAACAGTTGATCAGTTTCTTTATGATCTTTCCCTCTCTTTCTCTCCTTTTTATCTCTATCCCCTACCTTTTCTTTCCTTTTAAACTGCGCCAAGCTATAGCTAACATATGATCACGTTATGACACGACAGAGATCGAGTCACGTTTAGGGCACCGACAGGGTAGTCAAGCGGTAGGGAATCCCCTTCGAATCCCCCCTTCCCGCCCGTAATGAAGGCAGCCCTCACGGTAGGGGCTCACCTGCCGCCAGGTGTGACTCCCGGCTTGCTCACCATCTGCATGAGGGGCCCGTGCCGTGCGCGGGGGCCGTTTCCTTTTTACTTTCCTCGTGCGAGCGCATGATTAACGCACACACGTACACGGAGAACCGTAAAACTTAGCACGCGACCACGTTCGTGGACATACGTCACGGGGAAACGAGCGTAGCTGCGGCGGCTAACCGAGCTTAGAGTTACCTTAAGCAGAATTCTATTTCATTCGCGTTGAATAGAAAGTATAAATAATGAAGCATAATAATAAGGCGAACGAACTTGAATGAAGAACTCATTTAGCTTTAGAAAACTTTAGAAATAAATTGATTTTCCTTTATCAAACAAATAGTACCTTCAAAATATTGTTTTGAAATAGACTTTACGAAAATGAAAACGTTTTCTCAAATAACTCGATTTATTCTAAAAAGCTTAAATATTTTATAAATCTGATGAAAGATATGAATTAAAATAACACAATTGATTTTGGAGTGTAAGTAAAATTGTTAAAGCTAAAAAAGGTGTTAATAGTGATAATGAAATATTGAAGACACTTATTTCTACGCCTCTCATAATACGTTTCATTTTATTCCATATTTTCATTTGTATGTTTATATGAGAATTTATTCATATTTTTTTTTAATATTGAATGATGAATTGGAATATTTAGATAGAATAAATTAATAATTTTAATAGATGATATTGCTTAATTATTGCGTTTTTTTTTTAATTGTCAAATATTCACGAATGATGGAATGCATGATTAAGTACATAGTGTATTTTATTCTTATTAATATTCTCTTATAACATTCTGCACATTTGCACATAGGAACTTATTCTTATAATAATTTGTCAATTGTTCTTGTTTCATAACGAATAAATCTATACATATACATAATTAAATTAGCTTTCGAACTTTACTCGACTCAATCATATTCAGCTCCGATAGTAATGCTCATATCATCGGAAATGATTTTCGTTTGATGGTACCATCGATTTGTATCCAAGACAACTGTAATTAAAAATTACAATATATCAGTACAATGCAAGAAAATTGAAAGCAATATAATGCGTGACAAAAATAAATTTATTAGCGGTCGCAATTATCTCAAATCTTCTTCTAAAGTTTCTTTATTTATTTTCACGAAAGAAAATAAATCAATAATTTTATTTAAATTAGTGTTAAACGAAATTAATCTTTGTCCAAAGATATCCAAAACGGGATATCTGCATGTTCCGCATTTTAGTGTTAAATGTGACCGAGCAATTCTCAATTTGGGACAACATTGAATGTAACTGTCGATCAGAAGGCCACATTTAGCGCTAAATGAGGAAAGCAATTAATTTTGCAATTAATTCCATCATTATTTATTGGCATATATCGAATGGCTCTCACTTATCTCTCCGGTATGCACGATCACTTCTAGTCTCTTGCATGTGTAGTGACATTCCCTCGGCGGATCTAAAATCCACAATTTTTCACCTTTTATCTGCGCCTGCCAGGAGGGATAGTCCACATCGTCCACCTTGAAAAATTTAATATTTTCGAAATATACGATTAATAATAGTCGTTTGTACACGCACACAAACGCATATTTAAATATTAAATATTTTTACATATACAAATACAGTTAAGAGAAATACATATCAAAGTTAAAATAAAAAAAATAAAGAAAGTTAAAGAAATTGAATTAATACTCGAAAAATGGAAGATTTTGAAAAGATTTGCGTATGTAAATTATTTGATATATATTTATCTAAGAAATATACTATGAAAAATTATTAATAAATTTTTATCAAATATGATTTGTCAGACATTGTTTTTTATTCAAACAATGTATGATATATGATTGTTATCTAATCATATATCCTTGATATATGATTGTTATCTAACAAAATAAACTTTACATAATTTTGAAACCTACATGCATCGATGCGCCATAGCCTTTACTTCCCATGAAAATCCAATCCGTTTTCTTGCTTTCGGCAGTAGCGGGAAGAAAATACGGTCTCTGATAATGCTGCCGCAATATCACGCCGATTTTCTCGTCGCAATTGCTCCTGAGAGGAAAGAAAGCTTTGTAGAATAGAAGAATATAATTACAGAAAATTACAATATTATTTTTCCTCTCTGATAATTTCATCGAATTTTCGGAAATTCATTTAGGAAATTGATCGTTTCATCGAAATTTTCTACGGACAATCTTTCAATCGACATGACACTGAAAATGTGATTTTCTTTGTAAGCCTATTAGCGAAATCGTACGCGAGCACTGGTGATTCAAGGAAACATCGGAAGCCGTGAAAATACTCGCAAGCAAGTATACTTAACTCGCGTGGAGCCCCTCGGAGCTTAGAGCTTGACTTTTACTCTTCCTTTGCTTGCATAAAAAGTACATACATAATTTGAAATAATCTTAATGTAATAACTTTCTTCTTTCATTCTTTTTTCGGTTTTTAAAGAGATAACAGTTGAAGGTAATTAACACTTTTGAAGAAACTAGAGAAAAATTTTCGGAAAGTATTTGAATGAAAAATGAGAGTATGAAGTATTCATTACAAATTCCGACGTCATCCCCCACGTTGCTAGTTAAACGCAGTTTTTTAACTAGTGCTATTTATTTTCTAATAACTTCTCCTTTGCCTAATATTATATTAATCGCTGTGGCAGGCTCCCTTTCTCTCTTTCTCTGGACATAAGATAATGATACCGAGAAAATGTCATCGATAAAATATTTTCCAGTTTTGTTACATAAGAACCGAGAGAAGAGAAATAGAAATAAAGAGATGTATTTCTAATCATTTTCTAATTATTTTCTCCTTCGTCTAATATTATATTAATCGAGCAGCATACTGGACGAGAGGGAATAATAACGCGAGAATTGCCATTAGCGAAATGCTTTTCGCTTTATCTATTTATAACAATTAAGGGGGAAAAGATAAAAAGAAGTGAATAAATTTAATAATACAATCGATATGGAGAGCAAAACGGAGATAAGCTAATAATGCAGATAAAATCGTCGATTAGCGAGGTAATCCGTTTTCCACTTTCTTTCGATGCGAAGCAATCGAGGATGGACAAGGGACCAATTTAGCATACAGCAAATATCTAAATACATATTAATAGCGCGGTGGAAAAAATCGCACGTGGGATAAACACCACCCAGATAGGAAACTTGTAGTAAATGCACAATTATTACATTCTTCTTTACATTTGCAGCATTTCGCAATAATTGTACTAAGGTGATTCTGCGAACGCTTTTGCTAAAGAATTTTATAATTATAAGTTATAAATTTTGTGAAAATTATGAAGCAAAACTACTTAAAAGATAAAAAATAAAAAATTTCTTACTACTACTTGAATTATAATTGTACAATTTTATGCTGTAACGATTTTTGTAATTACAAAATTTCTGATATTTCAGTAATAATTGTGCTAGGATGATTCGCTCTAATTATATATTATATAAGAATTTATTTTAGGCATCAACTGTTTAAAGATGTCACAATAATT
Source organism: Tetramorium bicarinatum (assembly GCA_928718305.1). Classification (NCBI taxonomy): domain Eukaryota; kingdom Metazoa; phylum Arthropoda; class Insecta; order Hymenoptera; family Formicidae; genus Tetramorium; species Tetramorium bicarinatum. The sequence continues at coordinate 4,671,255 of OV788319.1, read as the reverse complement.
AAATTTAAAATAAATCATTTTAAAGTTGGATTTATGCTGCGATTCTGTGACTGTCTTAACGACAGTTCGATATCGTTATAATATCGTTGCGCAGCTTTTTTTTACCGTGTGAAAAAGCTGCGCAATGACATAATAACAACGAACTGTCGTTAAGAGTTACAGAATAGACTCATTACACAATATATTGTAATTATATTTTAAGATTAAAAAACGATGCTGAAATTTTTCCGCATGTGTTCCCATCTGGGCGCCGATGACACGCTCTCCTTCAAAAATATCATTCCCACGCGCTGTGTCGCGTATCCCGCAAATTTACATGCCGATTCCGGGAATGCCGGCGCGCGCGCGGCCGCCCGTGTTTTGTTTTGATTCTCGCTCGCTCCCGCGCACTTAGGCCCCTCTCCCGCGCCTAGCTTCATGGCAGTCGGAGCGACGACGGGATCGCCCTCGCGTGCGCGCGCGTATGTATGTGCGCGTCTCTCTCTCTCTACGGCGCGTCGAAATCGTGTCGAACACACGAATCGGGAATTTAGTGACCGGCCAGTTAATTGCGTGTGCGCGTCAATTACCATATATCGCCGCGATCGATGGCTCCGTCAATAGATATGTACGTATGTGCCCGCGAACGTCGCGCTACACCGTTTCGCCTCCGAAACTCGCCGCCCCGTTTCGGAATCGCCCGGATTCCGGCGCTCCCGGTTGATCGATCTGGCACGCGTGATTTTCTCGGCGGATCTTCCGGTCGATCGGACGACTGAGCGGTCGATCGCGCAAGCATAATGCCGCCGGTGAGAATTTTCCGTCGAGGATCCCGCGGGAAGAGGTTACGCTCGGCGGGAAGCATCGTGAAGTTGCCGCCGGGTAATCTTGCTGCTCGTTCGAATCTCGCTTCGCCTGATGGCGAATCCGCCGTTGAACGTAAGTATGTATACGTCATGTCGATGTAGCGATCATAAAAAGTTTCGCTCTTCAGAATTGTTCTTCGTATTCTGATTATGTTTCTAAGGAAATGAATATTGTATGAAAAGAAATATGTTGCCATTGGTCTGGCAAAAATTTTTCATTCGCGGTTGTCGGGTAATTTTTCGCAGTGAATGCGAAATCTTGGAGTGTTGAATTTGCGCGAAGTCGAAGTTGGGTTATCCTGATTTTTCGTTCGTTTGCGTAGCAAAAAACTCACCTTATAATGTTCATTTCTACCAATTTCTACCAATAGATTAACTTTGATTATATTTAATTTAATTTCTAAGAATTAGAAAAAGATACAAAGTAAGTTAAATCGTGATTAAAGTTAACCTGCATTTTTTGTTGGAAATAGATATAAGTGATAATTCATACTTCGGGACAGAATTTAAGATAGTATTGTATTCATAATTTTAATAGCACTAGTGGACGCGCACTTTGCGCGCGAAATTTCTCATTATTTTATAATAAGACATAATTTTTGTTACGCTACGTATCTGACTTATGTATACGCTATTTTTACGTACATCGTAACTTTTTAAAAAATAAAGCAAAAAAATTATTTTTGAAACCAAATAAATTTTATATTTTATTCGTTATGTTGTGATAATTTGGCTCACAGCTTAATATATGTTGTGATTATGTTGTGATAATTTGTCAGACAGCTTAATATATAAGTACGTATGTAAAGCTATCTGTGTAAAATTATCAGAACGTAACTAATAAAACATGAAGATTATTTGCAATTTTTTGCTTTTAATAATAATTTGTTTCTTTTAATTTCTCAAAAGTTACGACAAGCTCGATAGCTCAATATTAAGTAATTCCTTAAAAAGCGAAGCAAAAAAATTATTTTTGAAAGCAAAAATAGCAAAAAATTAGCAAATAATTTTCATGTGAAAACTCAGAATACGTCGAAAAAAATATATTCATCGAAACACATAAAATCGTAAATAAATTCTAGTCTGAAATCGGATTCATCAAATGTGAGTGATTATTTCGATTATTGATATTTCATGTAATTATTTCGAAAAAAAATATCGGAGATTGTGAATATAATATTATATATTGTGACGATTTCATCAAGTAAACTCCGTGCGACCGTACATCATTCATGCAACAAAATTTTTCACGCATCGATCACATTTAGTTAATACCCTCAGTAATAACCGGCAGTGATTGCAATATTTTAAAATTCGTCATGATTATTGACGCAATTAAGCTCTTGATCAAAACTGCAAAATAAATGCTGTAATTAATGCTATGATCTGTAAAAAAAAATTTTCGTATCGCAAATTAAACCCAGATGAGCTATAATTTGTTTCAGATTTCACGATAAAATTTTATTTATTGTAAAATTTATATTTATTTATTTATTTATAATTTTACGTGTCGTGTAATACGGAAAATAATCAAGCATCAAAAAATATATCTGTATTAAATATATATAATATATTTATATGCCGGCTACTTTTATTACGTAAAATGTATAAAATATGTATTAAAATTAGCCGGTAAATAAAGTCATATATAGTTTCCTGATATCCGACGCGTATTATGGATTATCTCAACTAGCCTTTAATCGTGAAATATCACGTAAAATAAGTATGTATCGGCGATGCCGAGAAAAGTATCGGACGATCATCATATTGTACGTAAAATAGAGTTGGCGAATTTTGACATCCCTGCATTATTGAGGCCCTTAGGGCTATACCTAATTAAAAATTTACCGCTCCGGCAGTGCCCTGAAGAATAAACGGCCATTATCATGTCTCGTTAATTAGCCATGAATTTATTATATTTTATTATATCTTGCTCGTTAATTAAATTCGTCAATGTGTCGCCCTACCGCGATGGTCGAGCGAGGGTTACACGATTGTTTAGAACGTGAACGTCGGGAATGCTGCGAAAAGCGACGAGCGAGCGTCGTCGCGTTAATTAAATACGCGCTCGTTCGTAAAAAAAAAAAAATATGACAATCGCGTCGCGCGATTGGCGAGTAGATTCATTTATTACAGACTACATGAGTTGTTTGTTTAATTTGCCCGCGCGATGATGATTCGATGCGCAATAATAATTGGCACTCGTTTTGGCATTCGTCTCGCATTCGCCCGTCGGTGAATTGAACAACGGAAAAATGGCAATTACGAATTGCCCGAGTAAAATGTTATTTATTCGCCGTCCGCACGGCAATTTAAAATTGATATTCTATATTTTCGATAATTATGCTTACAGGATGCTCTGCGGAGGAATGCGGTGCAACGGCGGTGCGTCGATCGGTGAGTGAATTCATATTTTACATTTGCGCGACTGATTTATTTCGTCCGCGATTATTTTAATGTCGTTGCGAGCGCGAAGGTTTTCCAATAACGAAATTAATAATTATTATGAAATTGCTTAAAAATGACGGGCATTCGTTTATATCAGCCGTAAGAAGCTTATAAAAAAATTCGTTATTAATTTACTACCAATTTGAAAAATTTGTTACTGACATTCCTCGTAATACTTTCCACTTTTATTACCTTTTATTCCCTCAGGTTTCAAGAAAATTTTATTAACATATTGATTTTGTTACAATGAAAAATCACATCTCGTCGCATCTCGTCTTATTAAACTTCATGTTTGCATGAACCGGAAATGAAAATCTAATAAGAGCGCGTGTAACGCTTCTTATCTCTTATCTCGTCAGTTATCTCTTATCTCGTCAATTCGAATTTTATAAGATTTGAATATAGTAATAAAATAATTTTGGATTGAGTATGAAAAATAGTTGTCGAAGCCTCTCTCTAAAAATTATCTAGACGAGAGATAAAAGATCGGAAATATCGCGGGAAAATTGCTCAATAATTCCCTTTGTCCCCCTTTACGCGTAAGAGTAAAATGCGACTCCGAGTTACGTACCATCCAACGTACCAGGGCGTCGTGCCCTTTTCCATCATGGCTCGATCGGTGTTCATATCGAAGACGTCCTGTAGATTCCGAAATTCCGTCTTGTACGGGAAGAACTGGCAACTCGCATCCTCCCCGTCATAGAGCGTTTTGAAAAACGAGAAGGAGAATATTTTAGGTGCCGTCCAGTTCGCCATTGCGTCGCTTATCACTACTGGCTTCCCTGAATATGCGTAGCTAATTACAAGTAAAGTACAATCGTGGAGAGATACTGAATTATTAAGTTCATGCGGGGATGTTATTATTACTAAGCGTAAGCTGTAAATAAATAAATAATAAAATTATAAACGGATATACATAAAATTTTTTAGCAAGTGATTATGACAAATTAATTCTTAGAAAGATTTATAGCGTTAAAGTCTTTTCTTTTAAGTGGCGAGGTGGATTAATCCTTAAAAAGTTTTATTATTTAGCAACGTTAAGTACAACAAACAAATTAGTTAATAATAGGTATAGGCAAATATTTTTTATAAACGATATTTGAGATTGGGATTGACTTTTAACATGTTTCATAATTAAATTATAAAATTAACAGGATTAATAATTATATTTTTACAAGCGATAATAAAATTCTAACGATTTCTATGAAAAATTTTAACGATAATCTTTACATCGTAATGAATTAATTGGGACTAAAGAAATTTGTTGTATGCTGTTACGAAGTGATGTTTTAAGAATAGGAAAATATTGCGCTTAAATTACTGAGTTAACAATATGCAGGACACGTTTTAGTACCGTTGTTCAAAGATCGTTGGATCGACGGCGGAGAGTTTGTCAACCTGTTGAACATCCTGGCAGATCGAACAGTCTTGCGGCGGTCGGAAAAGTTTTTGCACAAATGAGGGCGTCGTTATCCAGCACTGAAACAACGTTTCACAATTATCCGATCCACGTAGATCCATAACTCGTAACGAAGATCCGTAACTCGTAATTAATCTAGTAAAAATTGATTCTCCTTATATTTGGATTGAATCTGTTATTCTTATAGTTTCGCGATTTTGATCGAACGAATCTCAATTTCGTCTTTTTGCCATCAAGTATGATTATTAATTTATCTGGATTAGTAAAAATAGTCTGTATTATGTGATCTGTGTGTCTTGCGACATTTAATCAAGAGATTAATGTAGAATTTACGTCGAAGGAAATATCTATCGCATCGAAATAGAAACGTAAATTATCGAACAACGTAGAATTTGTCTCACCTTACTGTAGCGATACGTTAGCATATGAGTCCACGTAACTTGCACCGCGATCCACGTGGCGATCAGCAAGAAGAGCCACAGGTGCCTCGCGCGGAATTTTATCAATTTCGTCGGTCTCAGTCGCGAACGGGCGCGAAGTAGCCGCCAGGCTTTGACTGGAAGTCTCAGATCGTCTATTTTTCCCAATATCACGCTCAGTTCCTTTCGCGCGAGGTCCATGGATTTTTTCGAAGAATCCGCGGTGATCGCGTTGTCACTTATATTCGTCATGACGAAACGACTTCGTTAATGTTTCAGTAAAATTAGCGATCTGTTCGATTTCACGAAAATTCTTGAATCCTAATTTCAAATTGGCTCGACGAATTGATATACGCCTGATTAATTACATCAATATCAATTTTATATATAATAAGTATATAAAATTTGACTAATTTGTAATTAATTATCTGAAATATAATGATCCAATTAATTTCCGAACTTTTAACACGAATTATAGTCCGCCCCGTTGCTTTAGAAATTGGTTCAAGTCAAGATGGACGTTAAACGATATCACGCAAGATTTGTTACAAAACGAAATTTTTTTTTTTTACGCAACGATTTACTTTTTTGTGTATTCCAACGGTACTACTAGTTCTGATGGCTAACGTAAAACTGGGACGCGGTCCTTACCTGCTGCTCCAGCGAGCCAAGCTCCCCTCTCGCATTCGCCTCGTATGGGGGTGGAACAGCAACGAGTTCACAGGGGTGTGAAACTAAAATCAGCGCCCATCGATACGGGTCGCCGATTGGTTTCGATCGAATTGGTTTGGAGCAATAGGAAGTGGATTATTTCGCAAGTGTTTAACCCACTTCTCTCTTTGTCTCTTTCATTCAATTTTCCTCCTGCGGAAACTCTCGGAAACCTTTTCGGAGATTCTTGGAAGCGCGATCTTTCAATGCTGAAAAAATTTAGAAACTTCGTGAAATGAAAACTCGTTACTCTTGTTTAATTTTATCCGCACGAAAAAAAATAGAAATTCAATTTCGAAGAAGATGGAACAATGGTTTAGAGATGCAACGATTTGTATTAATTTTAATTAATAATGAAAATGAAAGACAAGAGAGGGAGAGAGCTTAAAAAAGAAGAGAATTTGTAAAGAAGAGATTTTACTGATTAATTAATATCGCAATCGTGCCGTATGCGCAAAATTTATACGGACAGTAAGAAATAAAGAGAGAGAGAGAGAGAAGATTAAGTCCAGGGGAATTATGGGGTAAATTTTCCGCTTTTCCGTTTCATGGGGAATGTGACGTGGGCGATGCCTCTTATCTCGGGTTGCAGCTGGCCCCGCTCATCGAAGTGTATAGACTTCGCCGACTTAAAATACGATTGACCTACTTCACATTATTTCTTATACTTCGCAACCTTCCCGAACGACGCAGAATCTTCCCTTGTCGGGAGGAAATCGTGCGCAAAAAACTATACAGCCGCTTTGGAAAAATATTTATTCAGAAAAATATGTATCCGTTTTAAACAATACTTTTTACTTTCCGATCTTGTACGATACTTATCGTACAAGAATTGTCGCAAGTGTGAATTAGGAATTATATGAATGAAGGGAAATAAGTCAGGTAGATAAAATGCAAAGCTGGAAAATTTACAACAACTATTGCATTTAAATCGCTTTTAATAAAATAAATTTTTATTAACTTTACTAAAATAAAATAGAACACAATTTATCTATATGCCCGCGCGCGATATATATTTTTATTCCGATTTTTAATCTGGTAGACGAATTTTATCGTGGATTTTTTTTCTGTTCACATTAGAACGTTTACAAAGTTTTACGAAACACCTCGCGGATCCGGACTGTCAATTCGGTTGCACTTCGCTGAAACTTTTCTTCGAAATTCGTTTTTCCGCACGTGGAAACGGTACTTGCGAAACAATTTCGATGCGATTGGAAACGTGCGAGCGAGATTCGCTCGGGCGATACGCGAACGAGATTACGCGCGAGGAACGGATTTTACAATTGCAAATTGTCAATCCGCACGGCAATCCGCGTCTTAATTAACAATTAGCCCCGCGCCGAACCGGTTTCGTTCCGTATGAGTTCGCCTTTTATGGAATAAAACCACGCGCATCTGCCCTTACGTTCCCTTTTTTTTTCCTCTTTTTTTCTCACCTCTTTCTTTTTCGTGCAAAAAGCGCGCGACCAGCGAATCGCACGCGAATCTCGTTATCTCAGCGGCGAGGCGCACTTTTCCAGCCACGCAATAAAATCGCAATCGAAGGGACGAAAGTCAAAAATACGATTACATGTTCTACGAATGTTTAATCCCTTAAACTGCGCGTCCCTTCGGTTTCTGATTCGACAAAAATATACATTTCCGCAACGAGCCTTAATTATTTAAACACACAAGTGTTTGGCAAGTTTTTTTAAAATTATTTCTCGCTTTATTTCGTTTGAAAGCTGGAAATGTTTTTCATTTTTTTCGTACCCGTCGTTTATTAAAATTAAAATTAGCATCTTTTCCAATTGTATATTTAGAAAATAAAACAAGTAAAATGCTAGAATATATTAGAGGAATCACAAATAAATTTTTAAATTTTGTACATATATTTCTTTTCTGTTTAATGATGTGGAAATTGGGAAAGAGGATTCGAAGGTTAAAAAGACGCACGCGCACGTGTCAGCGCAATTTAATTCTTTAATTGTTGTCAGTCGGATTCGAAATACACTAGTCGATCTTTATTATAATTATTATTGTATATACGTGGTACTCTTTCGAGAGATATAAACAATACATAATACAACGACGAAATAATGACAATATGCTGTCTTCTTTGTAACCGTCTTAAAAATTATACATACATACAATCTGTCAGTGGGAATCGCACTCGCAATTGAATCGCGTGTGAATTACATGTGAGCTAAATGAAAGCGACGATTTTTATCCCCAACTTTTTTCGGGGGATGAGACGAGGGAGAGGTTTCGCTTATCCTTCTTTTTTTTATTATATTCTTCGTAAAAACTTTTGCATTTTCGAAGTGCAAAATCACGCCAGCAGTTTGTTGGAAACTGAATAATGATAGCTCGATAAATCATTTGTAGCCAATTGTTTGACAATTGTTTGATGATTGAGCGTGATTCTGATCTTGGAAACATTTCAACAATCAGAATACGGCATCGTTTTCTTAATGGATCCAAGAAATATTATTATAGAAGAATATTACAAAACTCTGATTGTACGTAACGGTACATTTATGTCGACTAAATTGTTCATATCATCGTTAATGAATATTAGGTAAAGAGTTCAAAAAGAGTTATATTATTTTATTACAAAAGATATCCACAAGAAATGGGATTTAAAAAATTTTTTTCTTCTAAAACTTTTAAGATTCTTGATTTTTCTCGAAATATACCGACTATGCAGTCGATAAATTTTCAACTTTACGCATTCTTAAATTCGTAAATTTTTTCATTAAGAAATTCTCAAGATTGAATGATTTATTAAGATTTCTAGACATTCAGAAAATTCATATGGATCTATAAATTCTTTTTATTCCTAGTTGTTCAAGATATTTTCTATTCTTGCTCTTAAAGATCTACGAATTAATGCCGTGCATTTTAATTCTCGGAGTCCTCGATTCTTTAAATAACAGTAACTTGTCCGAGGAGATTTTTTTAGACGCTGATGTATGTAAAGGAAAATCTACGACTATGGAAGATGCAAATTGTCGCGCGCGATTGATCCTCTCCCTTCGCATCCCCTGCCATCATCGCCCTATAACGTTTCATAATTAACACTAAACGCGTGATGGTGTGGTGACGGTGGTGATAGTGATAGTGATGGTGATGGTGGTGATGATGATGGTGAAGGTCCTCTAATACATCTAAGATGCACACCCATGCTTATTTAATGCTCCGTTAATTTAAATACGTATGCAGCACAGTAGACTATCATTTTTCTATTCGTTAATGCACATGTTACATGTGTGTAATGGTATGCGTGAGTACGATTTTATTACTTTTTTTTTTCTTTCTTTCCTCCATTTTCGCCCCCTCCCCCCTTTTTCCTTCTCACTCCCTGTTCGAGTTTAATAGACGGCCTCGTCGAGCGGATCGTCGATCCACTTGTAAGTCATCCCTCCCGCGATTCTTTTTCCCTTCTTTAAGTTAAGGCGGCGGGTATTTCGCACCGGATAATAATTCGACGTTTCCAAGTAGGGAAGTACAATAAGTTTTCATGCGACGACGCCGATCTCGTCGTCGATCATCGATCGCGCGCGATTTCGCGAAAGTGCACCGACGACGCACCGGTCGAGGCCTTTTCTTCATTTTTTTTCTTCTTCTTTCCTTCTCCTCTCGACGTGTCGCGTAAGAATTCTTGCGGGGCACGAAATATATTCGGTCCTTCGTCCTTTCTTTTTTTTTTTCCTCTCAGTCACTAAAACGGGGATCGAAACCGATGTAATCTCCGCGAGATCAGATTTCCACGCGACAGAGTGCGATCTCCGCGTTTATGCCGGGGACGCAATATGGAAAACGACAACAATTTTTCTCGTCGTTTGTAATGCCGGAAATTGCGATAGCTCGCCGAAATTACGACGACCGCGATCCACCTGATCTCTTACTCCGAGATCCCAGGGAGAAACGATGATGATCACGCGGGATTCATCCTTTCCTCTTGTTTTCTTTTTCCTTTAACGCTATCAGTCTTTTCAAACCGCCAGCCATTGACAGCGATTGCGATCGGTGAATGCGTAAGATGAGTCGATCGCGAAATGGGATGAATATGAAGCTTGATGCGTATGTCGTGAAAAATTGCGCAATCGAATAAAAACGCCCATTCGACAGAGAATCTCCTCTCGGGGGGGGAACAGAGGGCCCCCGCCAAATTTCCCGAGTAGCGTTTCCCCCCGTTTTTAGGCCGACACGACGATTTCTTTTTCGGGGAGGATCGGGAGTTCCTTACCGCCAGCTTCGCAAGATTACTGATTCTAATTTGTAGAAAAAAAGTACCGTGTGTCGGGTAACGGAATTCGAAGTGACGTACAAAATCGCGACGAATCGTATTTTCAGGCGTTCGGCTTAATTAGTTAGGTCGTTATTTCAAGATATTTGAATCGAAATCAATGCAGTATTCAATTTTGATCTCTCCCCCTCCCCGCACAGTTAAAATTCACAGAAAATAGCAGAGCTTACGAATAACAGACGAGATCGAGTCGATACTTATGGCCAAATGATCGCGAGAAATAGACGCGGGAATAAATACCGGCGTTCCAAATCGGTCGAATCGATGGGCGAACTTGGGAACAAATTGCAGCTGTCATGAACGATGTTATAGAAAATTTGCATAATCGCTACATACACGTCGTGATAAATAATTTTCGATAATGATGGACATCTTCGATTAATAATTATCATTGCGATTCAATTTAATTTACCAGCTATTTATAAAATTTAATTATTGAATATATTATGACGGAAAATATATTTAATGAGTAATTGCGATAAACAGAAAAATTTATAATAATTTTATTATTAAATTAATATATCATTAATTTCATGTTATTTTATTTAACATAATTTTATTGTATTATAATTAATAAGTATTAAATTTATTAATACTCATTAATTGACGTTATTAAATCAATTAGAGCTGAGAAAAATAATGATGCATGTGCTAAGATATCGACTCCGCTTCTTAGTTAGAGAAAAAAATCGATATTAAAATTAATCCGAGAGAGAAAAGTACAAAAGTAGAGCATGTTTCTCCCCCATTGGAGGGAATCATAGATTGAGCCGCGATATCAGGAGTTGATGAGATTATCGAAGGTAGAGCGATTACGCGTATACAACATACGTGAGTAACGTGTGTATCCCCGTGATAACAATTAGTAATCGCGTACGAAGATAATGACAAAAACGATCGCGAAACGAAGTTCCGTCGAGGACTCTATACGGGGTGTCCGAAATGTCCAAGTGGACAGAAGATGTACGACATTAAAAATAGTTAATAAGAAGATAGTTAAAAATTCTTTAGTGTCCTTATGTATTTTCGTTAAAAATTTATATTACAAGTTTTGCGAGAAATTTGTAGCAAAGACGGCGGTGAGAGTCGTCTACCCCGTATAAGCCGTGAGAAATGCGAAATGACTCGTACGATTCCTACGTCGCATAAAACTCGAACGATTATCGCACTGTGGACCGAGAATGAAAAGAGCGTCGCCCTTGCGAACGGTTTGTACAAACGTGATGATTTTTACGTGCTATAGGTGAGCACCTGCTGCCGCGGGGCCCAACAATCGGATTCTTTCTCGGACGAAACGCAACGGCGAGAGATAAACGAGTAATTATTAAAAATCCACTCCCCGGACCTTCTTCTGCCGTTTAACATGCTGCCGGGTGTTCAATGATACAACGGTTAATAACCGGAAAATAGATACGACACAATAATTCGGTACTCCGGTTGTAGATGAATTTTTGAACACCCTGCGAACAGTCATTAAGTTCATTATCGAGTCCCATTTTCTCTCTCTCTCTCTCTCTCTGTTTTCATGCCAGTTGTTAGATAATCGGTCAGTACAGCTGGAAAGTAGACGTGACAACAAATCGATACTTTTCCGGTTGCAGCGTGACTTTTTAAACAACTTTGTTTTTTTTTTTTTTGTCAACCCCTTTACTGCCCATTGATTGTGTTCACAGTCGCTTTCGGAAGTGACTTTTCTCGCAAGTAACTTCGGACATTAAGGGGCTTTGCAGAGTTCCAACCGCGTTTCCTGAGTAACATAATAATATAATTGTATTGTATATTGTCGCGCGGTTAAATCGCGCAACGTTGCGCTGCGGTTTAGGCGAATATATCTGGCAGCTTGCGGTGTGTCGGCGGCTCTCAACAACTCAATATTATATATTAAAATATGTAATATGTTCTCTCGATAACACGTTGGCTCCTTAAAGATCTCAATATACTATATTTAATATATAATATCAACTTTCTCTCTAGCGTCGTCATAATATCGAGTATAATCATTTAGTAACTATAGCCGAGCTGTCAATTTAAAGACATCCGATTGTTAGGTCCGCGCGAGTGAATGCGTATAATACAGTGACGCGGAGGTGCCAAGATGCGCCTAGTGTTGTCTCCACCCTTCTTTGAGGGCCGCCCTTCCGCGTCGAAAGGGTCGTCCCGCTTTGAATGTTCTGTTTAACATCGACAGTGGTATCGTTGAAAGTTAGACCGCGTCCTTACTCCTTTGCAACTTTTGTGACACGTAATTAAAAATAAACGGTAATAAAATTAATATAATGAAGTCAGATTAACAATTAATATAATAAATTTAATATAATATAATATAATATTATTATAAAAAATTAATAAAATAAAGAGTCAGATACAATATAATTCAAATATTTAAAAAATGTTGCAGTGTTTATAGTGACTTTTCTACTCGAAAAAAAATGTAAGATTGGAAATTTTTTAATTTTTTTTCTTTCAAAGCAGTATGATTATTTTTTCACATAAACTGCTTAATTATGATGGATTTATAAAATCCAATTGTAGTTTTTATAAATACATTGTAAGAATAGAAAAATCAGATTTAATTGAACGAATTTAATTACTTCGCGAAAGATATTATGGGAATATATTCAACAATATCACTGCCGCGTTAAGTGATAAACTAATGTTCATCGCGCATTTGTATAAATACTACATTTTCCCGTCGCTTTCTGTCTCGATTACGCCGACCTTGGGGCGCAGAGAGTTGCCTCCCTCTTAATACTCATCGAGCACTTCCGCTCGATGCGCGACATTTTTTTACATCCTTATAAAATCGAGAACAGTCTTTTCTACATATGCCCTCCAAAGCTGTCGCCGCCTCCTCCCTTCATCTTCTCCCTCCTCTTCTGCATCTCTGTGCTTCGTAGAAAATTATAAACACTGGAGTTATACGCGGGACAGTAGTGTACACACAAAGAATGAAAAGCGGATATCAAAACCTCGGTCTAGTCGTCGATCGACCGATCGATTGACCGGTAAATCCTGATCGCTGTTATCCCGGCACCCGCGGTGCCCGAGGCGGAAGATCTCGCGGTGCTGTCGAAGCCGAAAATCAAATTTCAGGAAGGCCTCAACGCCCACACTGGAAACCCAAGAGTCTCGAGTGTCATAACATGTGTATATTAATTTATGTACATTAAAATACTCGATATTACATTTACTTGCCGCGATAAATAGCTGCGGGCGGCTATTAATCAAGTATCTCTGTCGCCATTTCGAATTTCGGCCTGTGAGAAATTAATGTCGCGATTAATGTGCAATGCGATAATGGTGCGTCGCCACAGAACGCAAATATCGCGCCGACTTTGGGACTGTCCGTCGAATATCTCGCATCGATTAATCTCCTCGTCGGCGACGACGGGCGCCGTTCGGGCGTCTAAAATGCGACTAACTCGCGGATTTTGCACAGCACGGTGTAGTATCAAAATTCATAGAAACGATGAGGTCACTCGTTGCATGCTTTTTTTTTACCGTGGGTATGCAGTATAAAATTCTACAAAAAACACGAGGTCCAAAAGTTGCGCGCCGCCGAGGAGACAAACATGCGCGAGACGGATCGCGATGTATCTGTATGAATCCTTTTCTCGGGATTTTTGGACACTCGAGTGCACGCGAGACTTCTTGCCAGTCGTCGGGATTGTTCGTTGCCTCGATCGTAAAAATGCATAGGGATGTATGTCTCTCGTTTGATTAGTATTTTCGATCAATAATTTCCACATTATAACATTCCGATTTATAATAATTCAATGACAACTCTCTAATTTATCTGTTCTAATTAATAATTTCTATTTCCGTGCTCAGATCGATGCGATGTAAATTTTAATGAAAGAATTACCGATTATTCTCTAAATAGAAATCAATAATCTAAGTAACGTTACACCAAGCGAGCTGAAAACTTCTACTCTGCTTTGCATGTAGTTTTTAATCAGCTCGATTTAACCTCGAAATATATCGAATTTAGGCACATTTGAAATTTTCGAAGCAACTTCGACTTGAAAATTTAGAAAGATAGGAACTAAAAGAGCGCATCCTTGCACACTCGATTATCTCGAAGGTGACGCTGCGGATACCAGCAACGAGTCCCGACGAGATCGATCGACCTCGAGATCGCGTCGTGTCGCTTGCCAAATGGTCCAAAATCTTCTAAGGATCGCGCCAGTACCGATAATAATACTACGGCGCTCACTAAAATCACGCTGTGTTTTTATCACGAGCGCAACGGATCTGCTAGCCAGTCCGAGCGAGCGATAAGCTCGAAGGTTCCTTTCCTCTCTCACCTTAACCGGCGAGAGAGAGAGACATCAGTCAGCTCGTTTGAGTGCAATTTCACACAGTCTCTCTCTTAATTCGCGTGACAATGTATCCGCACCGAGATGGAAATGATCGTATAGAGTTGCCGTTGGATATTGCTCTCCGAAATCCAGATCAAATCTCGTCGAGTGAAGAAATAAAAACGAGCGGCGAAAATCATAAAAGGATCGTATAGAAGAAAATAATTATTTATTCGCGATGCGCTGTCTGGAAATTCGTTTGCGTTGCATATTTCTCAAGCCCGCTTATTGAAAAGTGAGTGAAAAGAGGGTGATATATTTCAGGCAATGATTTAAAAGCTAAAAAATATACAAGTTCGAACAAGGAAAATGCGTGGTGAATAATAAATTAAACGAGCTTATATACTTCGCAAAATTTTATCCGGTTTCTTAAATTCTAGAAAGGGAAAAGGATGCTAATTTCTAGAGATAGCGCGATTGAAAGGAAAAGAACGTAACGTAAAAGTAAGCGGCTCATGTTGTATCGAATAGCTAAAGTAATTATCGAGTTATCTTCGAGTAATTCATCGCGTTGTCTTTCTCTAAAAATTTGCATAATGCGGGATAAAAATTTGCATATTGCGGAGGCTATTAGATAAAATCCTCGTAGAAAATGTCGCGCGGTAATATAAAAACACTGTACAAAAGAATCAAATAGGCGAAATAAAGGTCACTTTTCTATAGACTCACACCAGCATTTCCATTTCTAAATATTACGGATGATCCGGTCCGAATTTCTCTGCGCTCAATTCCCCTCGAGAACGTCGCCACGGAATAAAGTGAGTAGTACGTGATAGAATAACGCTTTTCATCCAGCTATCCGCTCAACGACGATCGTCCACCTTAACGAGACCAATCGAATTCATCTCAATTAATGAACGACGTCGCATTATTGCGCGAAGTCAATTTTTATATCAATAATTCGAATGATAAATTTTTGTATTTAAATTACGAATGTAAATTTTTTTACTTTTCCATTCTTTTGTTTGTAGTAATAATATATACTGTATATTGTATATTATTGCATAATAATAAGATAGTAACATATTTGCATAAAGATAATTTAAATTTATGTTTCAGTTGGTTTTTATTTCTGATATTTACTTTTTCGAAATTTTTATTCAATCTCATGATTCAACCCTTTAAGCCGATTGGAGTGAAATAATTTAGGTTACGCGGATAGACGATCGTCGTCCGGTCTTTCTTACGGAGAGCAACCATTGTTCCATCGCGTGTTCCTCTCTGATCAACTGTCATAATATTATTTTAAGAAATAGAGAACAGGGATATATATATTTTATCTATAATATGTATATCGGCTAATTAATATGTCACCTTGTAACCATTGAATAACGTTAACACACACAAAAACACATGCATATATTCTCTCTCTCTCTCTCTCTCTCTCATGTTCGCTACTGGATCTCTTGCACGTATTCATGGGCTTGACGTACATTGGTCTCGCAGCTCGCTAATTGTATCTATTTATTATGTCATGTAGCAATAGTAATGATGGCTCTAAGGCGCCGCTGATCAACCGCGGATTGCGTTTCAGGACAAAACGTCGACTAAGGTGGAGACCCACCCTTGTTACGTCACGTGAGCTCGCATTTTATTATTATATTGCACTATAAATAATAATAGTGAAGCATCAATGTTAATAGCATTGATTGTTAGTCATTGGTGTTGTTTCACGGAGATTCCCCTCGCACTTTATTTGTTCTTACAATGTTTTTATTTGCTCGCTTATCGAGCGATCCATATATTTTATTCATCAGTTATTCTATAAATTATTACACCATGTAAATATCACGCTTCTCTAAAATAGAATGAAATATACAAAATAACATATACGTGTGCGCGTATAAAAAAGTAAATCATTATCATAAAAAATAAAATATATCTTTCTAATTAATTTCTACTTAAAAATAAGACGTATTTTTCTAAAAATTCCCCCCATTTAAAAACGTCGAATGGTTTAAACTACAACTTTCTTGTGTTGCCCATTCAACGGTATAATACCACTACCGTGGAGAGACATGAGCTCGCGTGTACACGACGATGCGTCTCCACCTCGACACGCGCACTCTCGTTCGCACATTTGCACACACGGACAGGATTCATGCGTACCTTAGAAGTTAAAAGTATTTTCTAAAGTCACACGCGTTGGAATAGTGCAGCAGCTCGTATAATAAATCAGCATCCTTGTGCCACACCCACAGCCTCAGAAGTTTACATTAATACAGTCATGTACTAAATTCTACGCCAGTGTGTCGCCAATGTATATATAATATATATAATATATTCATTTATTTATATGTTCATGTCTCGAATATATTTATAAAGAGCGCACGCACGCGCGCGACGATTGGTGGTATCCAAGTATTACAAAGAAGCAAGTGCAACTCTCTCTTATAATGGTAACGGGATTAAATTATTAATTGGCTCTTATGATATTTCTCCGTTAACAGAGGTATATATACAGATCTTTTCTTATCCTTTAAATCGAATGCCATTTCTCCGAGGATTGTAAGGATCCCCCTTCTCTGGAGAACTTAAATTCACATGTTTAATTATAGCAACTGTCGAATAGTCTGTCATCATAATTATAATAATTATTAAACTATTTAATAATTATAATGATTATCGATGCTCTGTATTGTTTAATTAACTATCTCTCTGTCGTACGTTTCATCAAAAGAAAAAGAAATATATGTATATATTTATATATATATACATAATTAAATATAATTATATATATTTATAATATATAAAATTAATATTAATATAATTGATATATAAAATTGATTAATTGTTTAATTATATTATTAACTATATCATAAATATATATTCTGCTATTTATTTAATTATATATATATATTTTTCTTCCATGAATTATTCATGAAAAATCACGGGTGATCCTTTAAGTCGCCACGGTGCTTCTTCGCCTTTACTTATTTATAATACTTACATAGACACACCTAACTTATTATTAGCACAGTACTTCGCGATGATCGGTATACGCTCGCGCTTTTGCCGCCGCTAATACCATCTTAAAATATACACTTAGGGGATGTGTACGTGTACGTGCGTATATGTGTGCTATATTTATAATATATTAATACGCAGACATATATATGTAGGTATATATTAATTTAGAATTGTGCAATGAAGGTATTAGAGCCATTAGTGCGACTACTGCTGCGGATGTGGTTGGACGTCGCTCTCTCTCTCTCTCTTTCTTTCTCTCATTCTCTCTCTCTCTCTCTCTCTTCTCGCTGATAACTATTATCGTATATCAAGATTGCAGATGCACGCATCTGCAAGTGCGTTCTTGCGTTTGCCGGATCTACTCGGTGGACACGACTTGTTCGCAGCCTTCCCTCTCCTCGCTACCGATCTCGATCTTTATTATCTTGACGATGAGGTTCTCGGACTCCGATAAAAATGCATCACAAGGTCGGCTCCCTCAAGGTCGGCCGGAGTTTCTCTCACAATTCATGTATACTTAATCGAAGTGTACCAAAGACGTTTCGATTATATCTTAGGCGCGTCCCTTTGATCTCGACCCCTTTCTCCTTTCCCGGCTATTTAAAGTTTATGCCGTTATAACCGCAACGCTCGTACAAACGACGCGGGAGAGACCGTAGGAAAAGGGTTTATTCGCGTCGTCAAAACTAAGGCAGGACGCGCATCATCCCGGCGATCGTGATCAGTTTGTTTTTCTAGCTCGATCTTCAGCTTCTGCTGTTCTGTTCGAATCCGATTCTTCCAATCCACGCGTCGCATTAGTAACGTAGCCTCACTTGCGAGTACCGAAACGCGGCGCATCGTCGTTTTTTCCGTTCTTCCACTTGTTGATCCGTCAATCCGCTCGTTCGTTTCATCATCGGTCCGTTTATTCCTGTCAGCTGCTATTTTATATACATCTCCGTAGTCTCGAGTAGATCAATATATACTTCGTTCTCGTTCTCTAACTTGAAAACTGCCTGTCTTTATCACCTTAGCTCACATTTAGCTGCCATTTTGTCCGATGAACTCGTTTCTTCTTCATTTGCATTCTTTTCTTGAGATTCTTCCTAATCGTAATATGGACGTCTGTTTCCAACGGTAAAGCGTAATGTCTGATCGCTCTTCCGCCCTTCGGAAGTCGGCGCGCATCGCGTGATCCAATATCTAATAATACTTTCTCGCGCATATTCTTTCGACAATACTGCAAGTACAAACGCGTACTCGAGTACTCTTCTTCTCTAATCATCTCGAATCATTTTCCGAATTTCTATACTTCCTACGTTTTCCATATAATCGCTATATTCTCGATATATCCCTCTGCTTCAACACTCTGCGACAAACGTTGCCCTCAACTCGCTCTACATTCAGCTCTAAGTCGACGTCACCAACCGGCGATCCTGATTATTCGCGAGCCCGGACGGTGCTCGAGTAAATGACAACGGGTGTCCGTCTTGCATCCCCTTAGCGTCGTCATCGAGCAGAATCCGCGTCCCGGGTTTCGAGTAGAGATCCTCCTCGGATCTCCCGTTCACCTTCGACCCTCCGTGATCCCGCGGAAGAGCCATTCCGCATCCCGGGGCAGGGGATGCGAGACACGATCCTCCCGTACACCTCCGCTACATGGACAGGCTCGGAGACGGAGGCGGCGGCTGCTCGAGGCGGTCGTGAGACACGACGAGGCCGTGGTTCCTGGCGAGGTCCTCCCGGCGGTCCCGCGTAGGACCCGCTCGTAGGACCCGTTATACCCAGGAGTCGCCGGCGGCGGCGGCGGCGGTCGAGCTCGGCGGCGGCACCTGGTTCGCCACCGTCGCCGCTACCGACGTGGCGCCGGTGCCGTCCGGCACCACCATCCCGACGCCGTCCGGCACCCACTGGCCGCCCCCGCCGCCTGGTCCAGCAATGCCGCCGCCGCCCCCGGGTATTGCGGCGCCGCCGCCGCCGCCGCCGGCTTGACCCACCTGGCCACCCTGGCCCACCCCCAGCTCGTACTGCCGCTTCTTTTTCTTCTCCAAGTTAACTTGCGCGTAGAGCGGCTCACCGGGTTTCGGTTGCTGCAACACACACACAAGCCAACGGTTAGCCAACTGGTGGTCGCGCGTCTCTCTTGCGAGGGGGGGTGGGCGAGGGTGGGGGGAGAACCGCGCGGTGCCTCGATTCTTCGGACGCTGAAAGAAGCTTAGACACTTTGGGGGGTGATATTTCATGCACATTGTACCCTCGATCGTCCGTATATTCGCTGATGGATTTCTAACGATAATCGATACATGCGTGAAATGTGCATAATAATAAAATTATTCTTATAGAGATATTTAAATAATTTATTTTTAAAACGCGATACATGAATATCTTTAAAAAAAAATTATAGAAATTAATTGTTATTTTTGTTTGTTTGTGTGTTTCGAGATAAACTGCAAGATGTGATTTGCAGTCTATACTCTCTCTTCTTTCTTTGCAATTACTCCCTATATTCCGGATAATCGAGAGTACACTGTAACGTGTAGGCAAAACCACGAAGAAGATGTGATATGTTTGGCCTTTATTTGCAATCAGGTATATAGGCTATCTAATATACATATTTTCAAGTAATTGTTCTCTTTTGTTACATTGCGTTTTAGTGTTCGGCTAAATACAGAATATAAATACTCCGACGGTGACGTGAGTAATTCGTAGCTGAAATACACATGATATAAAGACGCACATGAAATCGCGTGTATTGTGTATACGTGTGTATGTGTGCTACAAAATTATACATAATAATATTTAATGCAGGTTTCGTCTCTCGTGCACAGGAAATAAAATTCTACACGAACGTTCCTCATTGCCTCGCGTTACGAAAATGAAATCGTCACAAGAGCTCTCCAATTTATATTCCTACATCGTTAGCAAACTGAACAATTTGTCGTGATTCTCCATTAAACTTCATATTCGACGGTATTATCTTTAAAATGAATTTTTATAGGACAATATACCGAGGAGTTAATAGTTTTATACGGCGTCGTATATGGCGTGCGAATATCCATATTAATCATATTCTGTATATTGTAACTTACGTGTACAAGATTAATATAATCATTTCCTAAGCTTATATACAAAATCGGGTATACAGTACAGGCTATATAGGCTACGTAATAATTTAGTTGTAAATGCGTGTTATACCTCGCTAATAAAATATAACTAAACTAGCAGGGCACTGGGAAGATGCGTAGGAAACCGAGTTCGCTTCCTAGCACGGTACAAATGCTTTTCTCGATAATCAATCGGTATGTATGAAACCACTTTCTTATCATACGCTAAAAGTTAAAATAATTGTTATCGTTAGTGACGGTGTGAGGGTGTTCGTTTAGGCAGTGATCACGTCAGCCGTAGCTCCTCCTTGTTAGTGTAAATTTGTGCGCTCTTCCGGAGACAGAGGTGTGTGTACAAACATGATGCGAATATCGTGAGTAATTTCGCTTAGACCTACAGTCGTTAATAGCAACACTGCACGGTGCGTTTCTAAGATTACATTATGCGAGACATCCTCCTCTCGCGTAATCAATAAAATTAATTAGCAAGTTGGAAAATTGTTATGAAAACCGTGCAAAAGTCTCAGGATTTAGAAAGTGGCTACGCGGCGTTATTAAAAAGTGAGAGTTTGGTCCAGTTTCGTGCGGTAATTCGTGTAAACATTTATATGGATTCTCGTCTACAACCAGATTCGCATCAGTAAAGCATATTATATACGACGATTAATTTTAATCTTTAATTTGAATGTATAGTAACATTTATTAGAGACGTTCGAATTTTAAAACATTAGAAAACGTTCGTTTTTTATTATACATAATTTTTGGTTGCGTTCTACCTAACGAAAAGCGCGATAGAAATAAAAATTTTACAAGATTATCCAAAATGCACAAAGACAAACACTGACAAAAATTATTTAATTAGCTTGTGTACAGTTTATCACGCAAATTACAATGGCTGTGTATTTTCGGTTAGAAATTACGAAGTGACCTTTGTTCATTTTGGCACAATTAATTGCGCCAAAAGCTGCATCGATCGTCCTAAGTAACTACCTTTGTCGCGTTTGAATCACTTTGCGAGTCTAAGTAAAGTCAAACACTAACCGTAAAGTTAAATATAATTATTTATTGGTGTATACGATCCGTCTGGTGTGTTCAAGGAAGTCATATCGAAAGACTATAGTTCTTAAATTCTATTCTGTATAATATTTAAAAATTATGGCAACAAATAATTGAGATTAATAGGACGAAATTTCGCCAGTCTTAAGAAAGAAATTGTGAAATTCATCAAATTTTTGTCAAATTAATTTATTTATTTTATTAAATTGAGTAATGTTTCGTAGAAAGAAATAATGATCAAATTTAAACAAGTGATAATAAATAAATGTAGAGTGAGGTATTCGAAATGTAGAAAAATTTGTATAAATCTTAGGTATTATGTAAATATGAAATATAATCGCACATTTAAAAAGTTTTTCTAGCTATATTTTCAAATAAATATTTTTTATTATTTATTAAATATTAGACTTTTTTTTCGTAAGACCGACGGCTTAGATTGCATATAATGTGCAAGTGTAATTTCTTTTCCTACGCTTCGAGTACGCTGTTCTCATCCTATGGTGTGTCTACGCGGCGTATATTTACTTAGTGATGCTGTTAGTTATTATTACTTACTGATTGATATATAGTAGGTCGACCGACATTATTCGAATTCATGTTCCCTCGCTGAATCGTTCGATCCTCGTATCTTGTGCTTCCCTGGCTCGCCATCGGTCGATTCAGAGTGCTGCAATCGTAGCTGTATTTTAACTCGTAGAATCAAATTGTTTGAGAGAAAAGAGGGAGGACTCCGCACAATAAGTAACGCGAACTAAATAAATTCACGCGACAAAATGAATAAACCATAAACGAAAGATAAGCGGAGTCCAGAAATCAAACTACTAGAAAGAAATATCATAAATTCAATACTCAAGAGAAAACAAATGATAATTTAATGACGAAAACAAAATGTTTTTCGATAATTAAATGTAAAGAAAAATCCAGAAAAATCAAATTTGTTTAAAAATACAGAAAGTTAAATAATATAATACCGAGTATTTTAAAATTTAATTAAAAATACCATTTTATCTAAATTTACCATTAATTTTTTAAATCTTTCAATTATAATTGTTAATTGAATTTGATAATTATATTGTCATCTTGATATTTTAATTACCTATTATTGCGGAAGCTATCAATCATGTATATCTAATTTTATTTATTGCTCCACTTATGGGCGATAATTACCTGTTAGCGTTGTTGGGTGAATTAGGCCCTGAATTCCTGGCGGCGACGGTTTTCGTGACGAAGTCTTGTTCCTTCCAACCGTGCTTCTTATACACGTCGCGCAGTTCTTGATGTTGCCACATAGTGAATAGCACTTGCCCTAAAAATACGCATAAATACGATAATCTCTTTTTCTCGTATATACATACAATAATGTATAACAATTACATTTACACAATTATTTAAATCGGTTACATAGAGTTTCACGATGCGTCAGTATTATCGGATGAGTATTTCAATTTGTGTCTGGCCCCGAAATGTTACCTGCAAATTTAAGAACACGTGGCGTGTATTTCTGGCGTTGCCTGGTGATGTTCATCAGTCTGTCGACACCGCCGGCATCGAGCAATGACCGCGAGAACTCGGCGTTTTTCTTGATGACCTCGTTTAGAGTTGCAAGCACTGCGGCGATCGTGTCGTCGCTCGTTCCCTGATCGTGCTGATTATTTCCAGACGGTAGCTTCTGGATGAGATCCCTCATCGCGTATTTGCCTATTAGCTCCTTATTGCGTTGGTCTATCGCCAAGTTTCTGAGCGCGGTCGCGACCGCACAGACTACTCGGTCCACCTAGCCGCAGAAAATACATTATTAGCTACAGTATTAAATTTTACTTATTTTGAAGAGAAATAGCAAATGTCAGCATTATTAATATTTAATAAATGTGTAACTAATTATATATATAGAAAAGATATTTTTTTATTATTTGCTATAGTTGAATCTATATATCATTTAATAACATCTTTTTTATACTGAAAAAAAATTCTTATTAAAAACAAGTGAATCAAAAAATCTTGTAGGATTAATCAAATATTCTGGTTATTATAATAGAACTCAATACTTTAGAACTTATAGTAACCAGAATTCCTATTATAATAACCAGAATATTTGATAAATTCTACAAGATTTTTTTGATCCATTTTTAATAAAAATTTTTTTTAAATGTATACAATCGAAATTTAGAAATGTAACACATAAAATTAGATATCGAAAATTTTTATATAGATGACATTATGTATAGAAAAATAAGTATTAGTTTGAGCAATATTTTATTCGCAAATAAAGAGAATAGTGTGAAATAATTAGATCACTGTTGGATAATAATTTCATTGAGGCAGCGCAGAAATACTCTAGTTTAACATGTAGATACATTTAGGATGGCACGTGACTCCGTGCTAACGCGATAGTAACGGATACGTCCCGAGTTGAAATCCCGACCCCCATTCTACATACAATTTTCAACGGGAAGTCATAGAGGATCTTTATAGATCTATTTAGGTGACATTATTGACTAAAATAAAATAGCCCATTTTACCCTACTATATGTACATTTTACAATTTCGGGTTCAGTTTGTGTGTATTCACGGATCGCGATTAAATATTTTTTCACCTCGTAATTACCTCCATTCTCAAAAGCTCCACTAATATAGGGAGACCTTTTTCTTTGCGTACGGCCGCGCGAATCTCGATGCTCGGCTGCCAGTAACAGGCCGCGAGATTCTGCAGGGCCCCGGCGGCGGCCTCCAGCGTTTCCGGATTCGAACACGTTTGCAGGAGACTGAGATACGATTGGACCACTTCCGGTTGCCAGAGCAATTCCATTCCCCTGACTGGTTCGGTTCGCGGACTCGTTGTACGTGACGCGGTAGTCTCCTTTTGGACTGGTTGACCGTCCTTCTTCTTTTTGCTTCCGCCGAAGCAACCCAGATTCTCACCTAGGGCAGAATGATAGGGGATTCAAATTAAAAAGTCACCAGAATTTGATTGAGAATATCATGAAACCAAAGGCAGTTGTCACATATAGATTTTTATTTGAGATTCGAGACCAGATTGATTTATGTCCAATTATCGAATCGCTTTCTGTAAGATTCCTTATTCCGATATTGCAGCAGCGTTGCAGAAACATTGAGCAATATTGAGCGAAATCGAGAAAGGTACGATTCGCGTATTCGTGTTCCCAAGGCGCCTGTTAAACTTCTAAATTTTCTAACTAACCTGCTAAGTTAAACGAAATACTTATCTACGCAATAAACGAAATTAGAAACGAAACTATAAACTATATATACCATACTTTGCAGCAAGCTCGTTCATTATCGGTCAATTTTACTTTTGAATTTTAACAATTTTGCAAAATAGACAGTGTATACAGAGGTATAAATCATCGTTTGAAAATATAGCGGTTACAACATCAAATAAAGAAAAAATAATTACAGGGAAAGTATAAACTCATATATAACATAGTCAGTTTACGATATGGCAAGACAAAGCATGCAATAACTATGTCGTCGAATGGAAACTAATTTATCAATGGAATTGCGAGAGGGGGCTTACCTTGACATAAACTGTATGCTAAAAAGATTGAAACACAGTTTAATCCATGCTGAACTAGGATTCATAAAAAATCTGTATGATTCGTCAACTGAATCCCGAAATCAATAAAAAAAGAAGAGAGAACTCTTTAAGTGTTTAACTAGGACATACGTGTAATCAACTGTTGTCTAAAAGAGAGAAACAGAAACTCAATCGATACAGACAGAGGTGTACAAAGATACACGGGATCGTCGTTGTGTATGTACATTTCTGGACACACTGTATATATCCATCCGTCTTGAAAACATTAAAAGGCAACTTAATCAAAATGAGGAGACAGTCTGAGAATTAATTGTAAAAAGATTGTGAGATGTATAATTATCTATCTACAGCAAACCATCTACTCTTAATTGCGACATTTTGCCATCGCCACTTTTCTAAGTACATTATTTACGGTTTACGGAGCGATACAAATTTCGTCCTCACGCTATCTCACTTCGGTAAACCAGCCCCGGAAGTTTTAATCAAATTTAATACGCTACGTAAACTAACTATCTATGAACTACCGACTATGCGCCGTAAAATATCAGCGAGTCCGTGCCCGTGAAATGCGAGTGGCAGAATTAATGATACAATTTCATTCAGACTGTTGCTTATTTTTTAGCAAATATAATCATAAGTATTTTAACAACTAACGCGTAAATATTTTAAACGGTTTTTCTGGAACATCAGGATCCTCGATAACTGCGATAAATAGAGATTAAAAAAATTTAGATCCACGAAAACGGGGAGATTGCGGAAATAAGAGATTTCGGCAAATTGCTTTGTTTTGAATTTCGCGTGAGATAATTAACCGTTTTTAAGGCCGCGTCGCGATAGTTTCGCACAATGGCTGGAAAAGTGTCTGCAACAGGGAAGCTGCGTGTCCCCTCTGATCTAATTTCATGGTTGGTTTAAGGGGTGAATCATTTACCTTCTCTCCTCACCTTATCCCTCCCAATCTTTACATACAACACACGCACAAGTTCTGACTGCTACATGCATATCGGGGGAGATTCGTGTTGCGGGAAAACATACTCGTTCCAAAAGCGACGCTTGAGATATCCCTCTCTCTTCGCAATTTATTTTTCCTCGTTAAAGGACACTATTAAGTACTACGTTCACACGTTTCACGTTCACAGTTATCTATGCAAAAGTACTTTTATCATAGAATAATTTCATGTTTATTTGTTTCATTCGCGTTACTCTCAAGTCGATCCAATTCTTTAAATTTTAAAAACTCGTGAAAATTATTTCTAATTTAATTATATAATATAAGTTAATTTATGTTTAATCTAATTAAAGAATGTAAAAACGCGTTTCATTCGTTATTCATTTTTCAAGATTAAAAAAAAATAAAATTAAAACTTTCGACGCGAAACATTTTCTGCCTACGTTTTTATGATAATTGATAGGTGCGAAAGAAATAAGTAGAAAAAGAAAGCAAAAATAAATTAAATTGAAATAAACTTAATAAATTAATACCTCGGTGTATTTGCGTGTACAAAAATTCTACTTCTTTGATCAGACTAAACGTAGTTTAAATTTAAATTAAAATTAGATTAATTTTCTCGAGTCTTTCATTCTTTCCCCATCGAAAACGAAATCTAAACCGCTGTCGCGCATCGAATCCTTCCAACCAAGTTCTCCCATTATATTTCCTGGGCTCACCTTTTGCGGGCGCGGTGACTCTGTTCTGCATCGTGGACTGGATCGGGTGTTTGTCGTAATTAGGGTCCTCCACTTCCTGGCAGCGATAGCTCAGGTTCCTCAAGATGCACACGCAATTCTCGACGATTTTGTTGCTGATGTTAGACTTCTCGATCGCCGAGCGCATCACGTAGAGCAGCGCGTCCACCAGGCCCTCGCACTCGCGCAGGTTCTTCCGCGCGTACTCGCCCGCGCTCGACACGTTTCTCAGCACGCCGGACGCGTTCCTGAACACGGTGGACCAGCAGGTCTCGCCGCACGACGAGCTCGGATCCCAGCCGCTGTGAGGTATTATTATGTTGTTCACCACCATCGTCACGCCGTCGTCGATGATCGATCTCTTCAGATCCTGAAATCGCGTGTTAAAGTCAGCCCTGCGCGACCTTGAAAAATCTCACCCGATAAAAATATCCCGGTCTGATTGGAATTATAATTAAACGACTGCAATAGAAGTCTGCATACTTGATGGAGAAGAAGAGAGAGAAAGGAGGAAAGAAAGAAGATGCGTGGATTATTAATGTAAATACACTGAGAATCCTATTTTGTTGTATGAGCAAAAAAGTGAGCAACCAAATTTTTCAAACAAACAAAATTTAACCAAATTTTTTGTTTGATTCAACAAAATGGGATTTCTTCCAAAAGAAATTAGTTAAATTTTGTTAGAAAGATTTGGTTGTTTACTTTTTTATTTATATAACAAAATAGGATTTTTAGTACAGATAGATTTGAACACGAGGAGGAACGTTTCTCGTTTTTCTAACTTTTATAACAATTTCATGCGGTTCGAGGATCACTCACTTCGCACGATGATAGATTCCACAGTACCCCCGTAACCAGCTCTTTGACCTCCGCGTCGGACGTCCGTCGCAGCAGATTGATCAGGGCCGGCACGCCGCCCGCGTTCTTAATCGCGCGCTTGTTCTCGTCGTTCTGCCGGCCGTACGACAGATTCCGCAGCGCACCGCACGCGTTCCTGTACACGTCCGGATTGTCGTGGTCCAGCAGCTGCACCAGCGGCGGTATACCGCCGAGGCTGCGCGTCTTCTGCTTGTTCGGGTCGTCCATGTAGCAGAGGTGTTGCAGATACGCGGCCGCGTTCGCCTTGATTACGTTGTTCGGGTTGCTCAGGAAGCCGATCACCTCGGACAGGTTCGGGTCCCGCCAGCGCATAGACTTCTGATCGTCATCGAGCGGACTCGCTATACCCACCGGCATCACCGACGGGTGACGCGATTGCAGTCGTTGCAGGTGCACCTCGTCCTCGAAGATGCCGGGCGGCACCGCCGACGTGAGTGGCACTCCCGGGTGGCCCTCCTCGTAGCCGGGCACGTCGCTCGGCACCGGTCCGACTCCCACGGCGGGCCCGTAACCCACGGGCCCGTACGGCGACGGCGACACGTAGCCATAGGCCACTTTGCTCTCGTCTGAAACGGAATTCGGGCAGGCCATCGATTACTAATCTTGTCACGATCTAATGTCGTTCTTATCGAAGCTGCCGTCCAACTCTAAGACGAAGAGTCTCGAGAGCGCATAATTCACTCACGTTATCTTTAGCGATAGCTGCTTATCTTCATTTCGCGATTCGAAGATATTAATGCTTTCCAGTGGCTTCATATATATACGCTTTGAAAAGATATAATATCGCGCGCGAGTAGGATTTGATATGCCGGCTCGTATAGTCTTGCATTTGTTTGATACTTTCACGGAACTTACGGAATCTTTTGACCGCTGAAGAAAAAATTTATTTTTAAGAATTTTATTTATCGGATTTTCTTTTACTCGTTATGTTGTGTTAAGTAACGAATACGAATAAACGCGAAAGTAATTAGGGGTCAGTCAGTTTGGCAGTCGCTCTGAAAGACCAGTTCATATTCGTTTTAATTGTACTACTATCTGTATATCAATAAAAATTCCATACTTACATAATGTAACATCAATACCATTTATATAAATTTTTCAAATAATCAATTACTAATTTTAATTGCAAAGAGATACTTTATTTTCTATTTTACGATTAATTTTTCATTTAACCTCGCGAACGAAACATACCGAAAAAGAGGCAATATAGTTCCGAATTGAAACCGTATATACCATTAAACATGATATACATCACGGGTTAAAATTAAAATATAAAATGTCGTATCACGTGGCAAATTAAATAGTCTCTTATATGTGCCACGTCTATCCGATTTCACGTAACGATCATGAAAAGAAGATAACATCATTTTTCAATCACGTTTAATGGAATACGGATAGCCTTAATAAGTCACATTAAGTAATTAACGAGACTTCGGGGAAGGAGGGAGAGTACTGATCCGCGTTTCGATATTAAAGGAGCCGTTTAATAGATGGAAGGGAAGAAAGGAGTTAGATAAATGGTAGATGTGACCTCCGTCACGAGGAAGACGTTGAGAAGGCTCGCCGGCACCATCTATATTCCGCGCGTTGCCGATTCGATCTTGAACGAATGTGAAGTAACGCCGGGAGATAATCGTAGTGAACTATGCTGCATCCCCATCGTACGGAGGCGCGCGTTTTCGCCGCTACCGTCGTCGCACGTGACGCGATCTAATCGC
This sequence comes from Tetramorium bicarinatum, assembly GCA_928718305.1. Lineage (NCBI taxonomy): Eukaryota > Metazoa > Arthropoda > Insecta > Hymenoptera > Formicidae > Tetramorium > Tetramorium bicarinatum. Next base: position 4,641,809 of record OV788319.1, on the reverse strand, counting down.
GGCGCGAACGGCACGTTAAAATCGAGCTCGCCGCGGTTCGCGCCGGTAATACGAGACCTCCTCGAATTGCACTTGTTGGAGTCTGTTCACCTACCGTACTGATCTCCAGGACCACCTGGACTCGGAGTAATGCGATAATGGTCCTGCAAAGCGGGGTTTAAGCCAGGGTCGATGTCGTTATAGCTACCCTCCACGTAGGGTGCACCCTTGCGCATGTACTCTGCGGAAAACAGATCACCGTGTTTATGTTGTTATCGAAGATTCACTTCGTGCGCCGCCTCTCCTCCGAGACGTCTTACTTAGAAACAAGGTAACGTCTTCGAAGCACGTTACGTTTAATAATCTTTCTCTCGGCGCGGAGAAAAATTTTACTGAGAAATTACCATTTCTCTTTTATAATACCGCTTGCTAATTTGAAACTTTTAAAATATATGGATATACGTATTGGATAATATATTATATTGAATTTAATATGTATGTTATTTATTATAATACTGTATATTTTATTAAATTATATTATATATATATGTATATATATTATAATAAATAATATATTAAATTTCATTTTGATATGTTGGCTAATAAGTTTATACATATATTTGTATATATAATATAATACTACTTGCTAATTAAAAAATTTAAAGTATATATATATGTATGTAGGGTCACTGCACTAGTCAATGAACAAATAAGAAATTCACGATGTATATTGTGAATTATAACACGTGTATAAAATAGAAAAAATAACAAATTACTCAATATGAATGACTGTTTATTTGTTCTTTAAAAGTGTTACGTGTTATCTTTAAAAAAGATTTAAAAAGTAATACTTTTGATTAAAAAAATGGATAAAAAAGTGGAAAATAAAAAATACCAGTAAATGACCGGTATATATTTTCTTTTTTTCTTTAATGTAATTACATTTTCAAACAAAAAATCATATTTTAAACAAATCTAAATAAAAATTAAATCTAAAAAAATATCAATTAATTTGTTATTTATTATATTAAAGTTTCATTTTTCAATATTTTTCTTACACGGTCATTTACCGGTGATTGTTCAGCGATTGGTGCAATGACCCTAACTAAAAATTTAAAATTTGCAAGTGATATTATATTACGATAAACAATATATTTGCTTATATTTCTCTCGTCGATGAAACTGTCATTAACAATGCTCTCTGCGACAATTGAAAATTATGAAATGAAATTAGAAGAGACACTAAAAAGTTACGTACCATGTGGCGGAGAAGCACGACTGTGTTCCGAGGGGCTGTGTGGGCTGTGGGGAGAATGCGAGCGCGGCATGTAGATGCCATGGGGTCCCGGGTATCCCGGTTGCGGTGGGTAGCCCAGATACGGATCGTAATGATCGAAGCTGACCATGTACGGGTCCGCGGGGTAGCGGGGATCCGCGTGCTGATAGTCTTGTGACATCAACGGCACCGACATGTAACTGACCGCGCCCGGATCCGGCTCCATGTGGGAAACTTCGCGCACGACTTTCGTCACAGTCGTCACCTGAGGAAGCAAAGTCGCGCCGTCACACAATCACGTTCCCTCTTTCACGCCTGTTCAACGGGATTTTCACCGCGCGACACGTACGTTAATATCCGCGCTCAGGCGTCCTACGAAATGCGATTACGTCGATATCGACGGCGGAATTAGATTGCCGAAATAGAGTGCGACAGAAGTCCCGATGATTTCCGATAAAGTTAATCGAATAAATTCATTTTATTTTCATATTAAACGTTTAGGAGTAAAAAATTAAAGACAGATATCAGCGGTGATTGAATAAAAAAGTGGCTCTCGAAATGCATATATAATATAAATATAAAAGTTATTTAAAAGAAATACAATAAATATAATAAAGAATTTTTAAATTTCCTTTAATGCTGCTCCACCGAGCTGTGCTCTTATAACTGACGACAGCGAAAGGTGAGTGAACTTTCGTAAGAACGGGTCGCGCGCGAAATTTCGGGCGGGAAGTATCGACAGCAGTCTCACTTGTTGAGAAGTCTGTTGCTTGTGAGTTCGGATAAGCAGCGGATCCTCCTGGACGGACAGATGAGACGAATGCAACGAGTGGGTGTCCGCCTGTCCGTTACTCCCATGATAATCCGTGTCGCCCTGTCCGCTACGGTAGGTGAATCAGAGAAATGAGAAATCGACGGAAATGCGTATACATATAACGTTGCACGATATCGTAAATAACTATGGTGAACTTACGTATATTGCGGCATGTCGGGGGCTTTCTCCTGTAGGACGCGTCTGAAAATGAATGTTTCTCTTTGAGACTCGCTATATATCTCAGCGTGCGAGGAAATGCTTTATAATAATTATACTAATGTACTGTTTAAGAGAAGAAAGCTACAGGAAAGTGAAAAAAGGGGAAAATGTTTTACGATAATTGACATTTTATAATGCACTTTAAAGCTAAATTCTACAGCGTATTACTTTCTGAAACAAGAATAGCATTATAATACTGATTACTAAGCTGATTTCGACTTTGAGCTCTGGCAGAGCCAAAGTCGAAAAATGCACGGCTGTTTATAAAATATGAATCATATTACAAAATAAATCATATTAAAAAATTAATAATACAAAAGCTGTAATATATTAATAGATATATATCAAATATTATTTATTTCACTTTTAATAATATAATTTTAAATGGTATAAATAAAACTGTTCCCTATAAACAGAAATAATAGATATTTTTGCACAGTTAAATTCGTAATATTAAATTATATTTAATTTCAATAATTTTTAACCGTTCTTTAAATAGCCTATTCAATACATCGTAACTTCATTAAAACAATGGAGTTAAATAACAATTAGATTAACTACATGTTTTGTGTTAAAATAATAATGTTATAATATATAGTAGTTAAAAATAATAAAATAATATTTATTCTTATTTCAAGAATTGATTTAAACTTGATCCTGTAACATTTAACAGTATATGACAGAATTAGATATAACCAGAGAAATAAAAAATTAATAACTATGTTTTTAATAGTGTATCATTTTATCGTACTTTGTTTTTTTAATATCTAAATATATATTTTTATATTATTTTTTAATGCTTATTTAAATATTTAATGAAATTGTTTTTAAAAGCACGAAAATAAAACTATCACCCACAAATGTATGGCAGTCCCCTTGCGGGAACTCATGCGTCACCTAGATATGGGCGATATGGCAGTTAAGTGATAATTTTATACGGTGGTATTTCATTCATGTCTGAAATAATAAACTACGGAACGTAGCACACGCAACATATACAAGCTAATAATATGAAACAGGTTACCGAACTTTCAGCCGTATTCTTCGATTGATTCAGGATTAATTTCTCCTTAGGAAAGTCTTTTCGCTATTTTACCTTTTATCTATTTTAAGTTTTCTTTTTTAATTAATATTGATTGATGAGCGCTAACTTATTGCTTCGGCCTTTAATCAAAAGTTGCCGAGATCGATATTTTCAGGAAGAATTAATTGAAGAATACGCAAATTATATCATAAATTACACGAAAGTCGATTGCACGATGACAAGTAACATCTCCTGCGCGTGTAATTGACGCGTAATGAAAAAAGCAAACCAAGTGCAAACAAAACGAAGGCGATGCACACACATACACACACACACACAGTTAGGCTTGACTGCGATCTCGAAGAGAATGATACCAACTAAAGGAGCATCCTTCTTCTCGGCCACGTCACTTCGTCATGCTAAATGATTGCACAAACATGCGTCGATGTGCGGCGGTGTTACTCACTCCGAAAGCGTTAACGTACGTCTTGGCGGATTTAGCGGGTTATTAGAAAATTACGCGACTATGTCGGGTCAATTAGCGCTAATTAGGTCGCGCCGCAATTTAGAATGCGCTCGTAACGGTTTACGCGCGCGATGATATTCCCCGCGTTGCGGCATCGTCGCGGAGATGGTCGCCGATAACGGTCGCTTCGTCACCCGCGCAAATTGACGTCCTTTGTCATGGTTTTATTACTCCAATTGCAGGCTAATAAGATTACACACGCGCAGGTAAATCGCCATTAGTTGGCGATAGCAGATCGACACTGGAAAGAGTTCGCAATTAATCCGGAGTAAAATTGATCGTACGCTCCCGCGAGTTTCAGCGTGAGCAACCGCATGATTAATGCATGTTAGTCACCTCTGCGTGATCTCAGTGCGAGTTATGTTGTGCTCCTGTCTCTGCTCAATCCGGCGATTCACCAGCCTAATGGTTGATCATTCGCAGAATTATCAAAATCGTTCGTCGACAATATTCGTGTCTAGTGTCGTTGTAACTGTCTTTTTCGCCGGAGACGCACCATCGTGCGGTCTCGGGGATGTTTTCTTAACGTTTTTACGAAATTCAAATGCGAGAAGTATTAAGACCGTTTGAATTAAGACAACTTGCAACGCAGCTCGCTGGCAATCCATGGAGAAAACGTGGCTTCGTTGTTTATTTTGCAAGCCCGAAGCTTAACGCGCCGAAAACCTTTTTAATCCTTCACGTTAGGTAACTTTGTAATTATGCCTGAATTATCGCAAAGGAAAGTCGACGTCAAAGTCGTCAGGGAGTAAAACTGGAGTTTACTGCGAGAACCCGAGAAAAGTGCTCGCGGAGTTTATTGCGAAATAGGGACTACAAATTGTTAAAGGGGGAAAAAGAAAAAGTGGAAAAGTGTAATGACCATGGGAGATCTACGCGATCAATGAATAATAAACGGCTCGGCGGGCGAGTGATATTATATATGACATACGACGAGATACAATGTTTATGTCTTATCGTACACGATAAATGGAGAAGCGTGTGAGAATTTTGCCGCGGTCTACCGACGGTTTATTTTAACATAGAGAAAGACACTTACAGACAGGAGTCAACCAGCTGATTATTTGACATACCAGCTGATTTGCGTCTCGTGCTCCCGAGCAGTGGATGATGTTCCCTGAAAGGAAAAAGAATGGAAATTATTCTCTGTACACGTGTTACTCTGGAAAATAATCTTATCGATTATATCTATTTACGTATCTCCTGAAAAGATAAATTAGGAAAAAGTTTTCTATCTATTTATAGACATAGAGAAAATTCTTATCAACTATATAGCTAAACCTGAATCATAAGTTAACGCGCGTAAAGTCGTGTTTCGATCTAAATGAAATCCGTGTCGAGAAAATATCACATTTCTCTGCGTAGATGAATATGATTTGAAATTGATAAATCACGTTTAGCGTTAAATACAAAGAGAAAAACGACGACAGCTGAATACGTTGGTCGGCGCTGTTCTTTCCCTCATTCGTTTATCGTAATTCTTCATTTGTATTATATCTCGCAAAGCCCCGGCGATTGATTTAGGCGCCGTAATCCGTAATTAGTTGTTGGTCCACGATATCTCGCCCATCGGCGGAGAAATCCTTTTAATTCATCACTTAACACGTCCGAGACCTTCCGGGCTACGATTAATTTCTCGCCCGGGCGCTCTTTTTATCGCGCTTTTCGATTTACTGCGGATTTTCTGCGGCCGGCTACGAAAACCTCGACGTAAATTAGCGTCCATTGAGGAAGAAAGATAGAAAGAGGCGGCTCTGGGAATCGTGTGTCGCTCGTAGCGCGAGATAACTCGCGATATTCAGTCATCAAGATAGAAAAAGGGATCGACGAAAGTAATCCGGCGTGTTTCTCTTTCTCTCTCTTTCGAGAGAGAGAGAGAGAGAGAGAGAGAGAGAGAGTATTCTCGACTTTGCAAACGAATGGGTCGATTTTCGGAATAGTCGAGTGGGTTACGATCAACGTAAAGAGGAAACAGGACGGGAAACTCTCCGCGCAGAAAGGCGGGGTGGCTGGACTGGGGCAGTAATTAATTTATGCCCCAAATGCTTTATTAATGAGAGCACTTGATTGCCAGCGGCGAAATGAACACACTGCCCGCCGCGGCGGAAAAATAACGAACCCCCATTCCGGTTATCGTTTGGGCAAGTACACTGTATGAATTTGTGATCATAATGCGTTTAATTTACGCGCGACGCTTCGAGAGTTTAGTTCGCGAGATGCGAACGTGATAACGCAAAATTTTCGGGCAATTGGACTGAGCCGTATTTAGGATTCACGATAATCGTGATAATTCCCTGCTTCTTATTATCATTTGCTTCATGTCATTTACATCGACGGTTTATATTAATATTTTTTACATCTGTTTGTTACAACTGGCAACTGGATATTTTTACATTACGTGTCCATTTCTGTGTTTCACATCTTCTCGTTCGTGTAAACCTCCCTTTAATATTGCAATTTATTATGTATATTATATTGTGATTGCTTCATTGTTATTGATAATTTCACAAGCAGCCAGTAGAGGCACCGCAATTTCCGCATGTCGACGCTTTCGCGAGCGCAGAAGAAAATTCATTCTTAAAGATTCATCCCGTCGTTGCAGGGAAAGTCATAAAGGCGCTCACAAAAGGCTCGGAAAGGCGCTTAAAGTGCGCGCGCGCGGTGACAATTCTCGTGAATTAATAAAACGGTATATTAACAATCATGCGCGGATGGCGCGCATCGCGCCGGAAGCGGAAGCGGAAGGAGAGGAGAGGAGAGGAAAGAGAGAGAGCGAAGAGAAGACGAGCCGGTCGTTTATCCCCGCCTTCTCCCGCGGGAGGAGAAAGAATCGCGGATCGCGTCGCGGCTCGTTGAATGATACCGAACGGGCGCTGTAATGCGGAAATTTAATGCACATCCGAAAAAGGTATTAATTATACCGAGTAAATGGCGTCGCGCAGCGTCGCGTGCGCGCACATGAGAGATGGGCACCCCCCCCCCCCGTTTGGTAATGTAATATATATCCTATAACGACAGTGGCTTGCATTGAAACAGTTGAACCGTTAATTACGACGGATATCCACTGGCGTTAATTTAAAATTGCCATTAACGTGCGCGCAATGATAGAAAACCAATTACTGTCGCATTTGGACGATAATGGGAAATAACGTATGGGGAAGTAGGAGAGGAAAGGGGGACAGAAAGACCTCTAGGGAAACAGACGGATAATCCGTTGTTAATTCATCTAATGCGTAATATTAAATTTTTTTTATCTGCCATAAAGATGATGCACGAGGAAAAATTAATCAGTCAGGTCGGAACGTAATTTACTGCGATTATCCGTGAATTTAGTCTCGTAATACTTGAACAGAAATAATGCGATATGAAAAATGGACGAGAGGATACGCAGCATGCATTTTGCTGGTGAAACACTGATTACTTTCGATCGTGTTTGATCTGCTTTGGCGACTGATCTCTTCGCACTCGATAATCTGCTCTGGGCTAATAATGTCCGCGGCTGTATTTGACGATTCGCTGCGGATCGGCGGTTTTTCACAGGGGTTTACCGGCCGGGATTTTGTCGTTCCGTCTGTCGAATCGCGTGTGATTGATAACAAATTTTTTACCGCGCCTCTCTCTCTCTCTCGATAATCCGCTCCGTAGTAATAATGCTCTAGCGGAATGGTGTTTGACGCGCCTCGGGATCGGGACAAATTTTTAAATCGGATTTAATAATCCACTTTGGGCCGTCGATGTTCATTTCGCTCGGCGCGGCGGTCCGCTCCACGGGCGATCGAGGCCCTGGGCTTGTCCCGTTCCCGTTTGACGATCCGCGTCGGATCGGTAATTCTCCGCCGCGCGGGACCGCGGACGAGAATGTAGGGCGACGCCGCCCGCGGGCGAATTTATTCCCGTAATGGTGTCGGGCATATTAGATTTTTTCACACGTCACGACAGATTCACGAGCGTCGCGTTCGCCTCTTCGCGGAGAACGGAGCCTCCGAGGGCGAACGAAAATCATCTGTCCCGCCGCCGGCGACGGTCTCCGCGATCGATGAAGATTTCTCCCCCGGAAGGGGTTCTCTCAGCCGGAAAACGACTGGCCGACAATCCAGGTCGCGGATTTTTAATTAAATTCATATCGACCGCCTCGGCGAAAATATCAAACTCCGCATTAAATTTCTATTAACTCCGCCCGAACCTCGAGAAATTTTTCATTAAAATTAATGTATATTCGCGATTAAAATTCTTATTTCTGCGACGGAGAAAAAAGTTTTTTTAATTACCTTTAATTACGTACTGAATTGCATTTTTATCTATAGCTGATATTTATTTAACATTTCTTTCGAAAATTTCTATGAAAATTTTTCTATTTCTAGAAGTTTATATTTTTATATTTGAAGCTTATTTTAAAACGTTCACAAAATCGTCTTCTGTGCGTCCGCGGGATAAATCGAGTTGAGCGGCGAGTCTGTAATTCTGGGTCAATCTGCGTTTTCCCCGGTTTTTCTCACAGCGCTTTCGCTCCTTTATTACAACCGCGGATTTTTTTTTTCTCATTGCAGGCAGTCGGCAACAATCGAGTCGCACGCGTTACGATTACGCCGCGCGATTAGAAATTCGTATTTTTCCGGTCTTTGTCCGCGCCAAGACGTCTCGTCCGCGCGGCCGATTTGCAGTGCGTGCGTACGGCTGCTCGAAATATGCAAAATAAAGATCTCGCCGGGCGATAATGGCCGCGGGACGCGCGTATGTAAATACGATCGCGTAATTACACGTAAGGGGGAGGCCGGTACTCTCGAAAGGCCGTACGCTGCCGTATAATTTGCCCACCCCCTTCAGATCTCATTTGCGAAATAGTCCGCGCCCGTTGATCTGTCCGCCTGTACGAGCTCGCGCGCCTCTATCCCGCCGACTCTCGCGGCGAGAAATCTAAATGGCCGAGGAAAAGACCGGGTATCGCGCGATCCCCCGCGACTTTTTCTTCGCGCGACTTTTCCCTCTGCCCCCTTCGTGGAATCGTTAAATTCTCGTGACTGCGTCGCGTACCTTGGGAGCACGCCGGAAGTTTATTTATCCCCGTTTTATGCGGGACACGAGACGCGCGAGATAAATTTAGAATTGACTTTCAAAAGCAAATATTTTTTCCCGAATAATGATCCCTGGGACCGTCATCCTCGATAAAAAAGTATTTTTATGTCCCTCTTAAACGTATACTAATTGTATGAAATTTTCTATGCTTTTGCTGGCGGGATATCGTTATTAAAAATATATTAAGTCTGCTTTTCAATCCGATAATCAACTAATTTCTTTCTCGAGGAATTTTTAATGCAATCACCGGATGCCTATTAAATTAAACATCTCTCCAAATTAGCTATTTCATAGAACATGTAATAAACACCATAAACATTTGATTTTCTTTATCTATTAATTTTGTTTTTTCATCAAAGTGTACGCGAATTAATTGATCGGGCAGAATGCATAACAGATTCCGTATGCGTGTTCCGTTGCGATTGCTGGGCAAATCGCACGAAAAAACACGGAAAATCTCGGCTCTTCGGTCCGAGAGAGAGAGAGAGAGAGAGAGAGAGAGGGAGAGAGAGAGAGAAGGAGAGAAGTCAAATCTGGAAACGTAAAAACGTGCCGACGTGCATTATATCGGTGATCGATGCAACGCGAGAGCCCGCTCGATAAGAGCAATCTGTTCCGCTTCGAGCTATCCGTCACAGGGGGTGAAGGGTTAGAGGGTGGTGAGGGTGTAGCTCGAAAATCCCCCTCTTTGCGCTCTGGTAAATCTCGCGCGATCAGCCTCGGGTCGGCCTCGAATTCGCGTCACAATTATTTGCGCTTTCCCATAAATTTCCCACGAAATTATGACGCGAAAAATCACCGCGTCGAAAACGACCGCCGTGAGTGCATTATCTCCTTTTTTTTTTTTAAACATGCGGGATGCGGCATTTGCGCGATTCTTTTTCATTACACGTGAAATGCGAAAATATCCGTGTTGACGAATTCACGTCCGAGTAAATGTTTTTACCGATGCATTATAGCGCGGCTTTCGCCGCGCATTAATGCAATTGATGTTTCTCTTTAGTTTCCGGCATTATGCTGGCATAATTAAATTATTTGGCATTTTCCTGACATAACTATTATAAGTTTAATTGGCTCGCAGTTTAAGAATTAATTAATTTATTAAGAAGAGGAGATTTGGTTGAAGTCTAAACTATCCCTTCAAATAAATATAAATATATAGTATATAATATATATGTATAATGATTACAGTTTATGTATTGAAGACTAAATATATTTAAATTGCATATCTTAAATATAGATACATATATATGTATATATATATACATACATATATATATATATGTATATATATATATATATATATATATATATATAAAAGTAATTTATTAAGAAATATACATCTAAATCTTGTATACATCGAGAAAAATGTTTTGTATTATGAAAACCAAAAGTTTGGTTGATATATACTTAAAAAAATTGTTTAGTTGCTGTAAATAAATATGTTATTTGTTTGCAGCATCTACAAACAATTTTCTTGGATATATATCAACCAAACTTTTGGTTCATAAATACAAAACATTTTTTTCTCGGTGTATTACATTAAAAGATATTTTATACGTATATTTAAGATGTATGTATGTATATTTTTTGAAATACAAAAGTTTGAACGCATTTCGTGACTCGAAAGAATGTAAGAGATTGCCAATTGACTTTTAGATTCAATTAACTTTTTTCTGGGCGATGGATCACTGCATAAAATTTAGAAATGGTAAAATCGGTAAAGATATACCCTCGCGTGAGAGAATTCATTCACTTTTTATTCATTCACGTTGCGCTTATATAACCGCTAATTATTACTCTTGCTTTCAGTTATGCCATTGTCCATTTTTACAACTACTCATTTGTTTCTCCCGGGCACTACATTAACGCCATTACGCCGCTAATTCGAGCAGCTGTACTTCTTCCGTTTCTCATCCTTCGGCCGTGCCGCAGATGTAGGTCGACCCGTGCTTATCCCGTGCGATCCACTCGACAGATTTCAGACGACCGTGTCCGCTGATCCGGCCGCCCATAATTATCCCACGGAGCTCGCGACGTCGGCTCGCCGCGCGAGTTTCGCGGGGCGAGACACTCCCCGTCTGGGGAAAAGGGTTTTTCGCCGAGAGAGTTTCTTCCTCCCGGCGCGATTGAGTTCGCACGGCGCGCACGGGGGATGAGGGGATACCATCAATCAATCGCACGTTCTAGGAACTATCTCGCGATCGATGCCGGGGCCACCCCCGAAGTCCTCTCTCGCTCCGTCGAGAGCGTTCCTCGACAGCGGCGTCGCGGCGTCGTCGTCGGTTGACGCCTACCTATCTACCTACTCACCTGCCTGCCTGCCTCTCGGGCGTTGTACGGTTTCGACATATTCTCTCCCTCGTGCACGCGCTTTATCGCGTAACGCAAAATCGACGGCGTCGGCTTACGACGACGTCCCGCTCGGATCCGGCGCGGCTGCGGACATTTGTTCGAATTTTCGCAGATCCCTTCGAGTCCTCCCCCGCGCGACTCTCGAGATGTAAATCCGGGAGAACGGAGGAGGATCGAGCCTCGCGCTCCTCTTATGCCTGTCGTCAACGAGATCTTTTTCTTTTCTACTTTTATTTAAAGTGGCTCGATGCGCACGGGCGCCTTAATCCTCCGGAGGATTCTCCGGCGATTTCACGACGTCCTTTGACAACGTCTCCGAGCTTTGTGTAAGCGTCGGATCGTTTCAAGTCTTTCCTATTTTCTTTTTCCCTCTCGCTCTCTCTCTCTCTCTCTCTCTCTCTCTCTCTCTCCTTCAGACAACTTTCTAACGTTTGTCTTCAAATTAAGGACTGTTGATTTAAAGTCGGAGTAAAATTACATCAAGAGCAAGATTTTCTCGTGCTCGCAACCGCTGCAAGACTTAATTCGCGAATCTCCAATTCTTTATTGCTATTCAAAACTTATTGACGTTCTACGCTATTTGACGATTCTGTTTGTCATCCTCGTTTGTTCCTGTCACTTTATTCGCAAGAATAATAGCACCATCGATCGAGCCTTTAATAAAAAAGTTTTCAATAAAAAAGTGATATGCATCTAATAGAAAACGCATATTAGACACAAAAAAACGAGGTCTCCTTTCCTCGCAATATCTTCGCGCAATAGCGGAGCTTTATTTCGCTCACCCTTTACTGAAACGAGCGGGCGATGTTCTCTTATAAGGACGGGGGTGAATGGGGCGGGGGAGGGAACGAGATGAAGGAAAGCCGGGAAAAAGGGACGGAGTGCATCGCAGCGCGCGCACGCAGGAAGTACGAGAGCGCGAGAAGCGTGCAGCGCGTCGCTCGCGCGAGAGGAACGGAACGGAGCGAAGCTAAAGGGTGACGAAGAATACTATGGGGAGAAGAAGAGGCCACACACAAGAGAGCGGACAAGGAGAAGCGGTAGGGGGAGGCAAGCAGACGACGGTATCGCGAGGGAATGAGAACTCTGCCGCAACCTCGTTCTCTACTCCGCGGCACTGGCGCGTTGTTGAAAAGCTGCTCTCTAGCCCTTTCTGAACTTCTTTCTCTCTCTCTCTCTCTTCTCCTCTCTCTTTCTCCCTCGTTCCCTTTCGCTGTCGGAAAACGGGACAATCGTGACTGCGACGCGTGCGCCGACGCTCGATAAAATTCACGCGACGATCTCGAGTTCTCTCGCAGGATCTACGATACGCGCGGGATGTCTTTCTTTTTTTCAAGAAAATGAGTTCAGAAATGAGAGCGAAAAATAAACGAAAGAAATTGAATATAATGACGGGGATGAGAAAGTGAGAACGGGAAGAGAAATTTAAGTGTCACAACTTTTCACGTGTCACACCAACATTACAACCGAGTGAAGAAACATTTTTTTTGCGTGAGCGTGCTATTGAAAAAAAGTAGAACAAAAATAACTTTAGTCCTTTTTAAACTTTCTGACACATGTGTCAGAAATTTTAATAATAAAAAAAAAAGATGATGAAGAGATAAGAAAGTATAATAAAGGTAAAATCCGATAATATTTTATATTCATCTCAGAATAAAACAAAAATGAGAAAGAGAGAGAATCCGTATTAAAAGTATATATCACATTATCACATATAATTAAGAGATGAAAAACTTCAATTAAATTCTGTGTAAAATGTTTTCGTTCGGTATATGTACATGAAATCTGACAATTTTAGAAATAGGATATTGGCTTCGCAGCACCGCTTGAAATCTGTCTGAGCCGTTTTCATTATTAAAATGTAATGTACCGCTGATGAACACGTTTAAATTTTATTTAACACTGTCAATATTGCACTTGCAAATGGTTACGGCGTGCAGCGTAAGAAAACGCGCGCGTGTGCGTTTCGACATGTCCGATTAGCAATCATCGCGTACCGCGGTGTACGAGTGCCCTCGTCCGTAAGCCCCGTACGTGCCAGATCTGCGCGACGAACGAATGAATGGGAAGGCAATAACGTATCGAGAATAACCCATGGCATTATACTGTTATTATTAATACACGTCGTTTTCCTTTATTCATTCTTCCGCGTCGCGCCGATCGATTAATATGCAAGCGGTAGTAATAAGGGGAGTGTCATGGACGTCGGATGCGGATGTTGTCCAACGTTCTCTCGCCGGAGGATTCCGTCATCGGTCGTTAAATGATCGACGACACAGCTGCGCGAGTATCCGCACCGCAAGCCGCTTGTCCGTGCAAATCTGCCCGCAGAAAAGCGAAGCGACGAACATTCCGCGCCCGGTCGAGAAAAATAACGGGGGGAGGGAGCGGTCCCCCTTCTCTCTCTCTCTTTCTCTCTCTCTCTCGATGCGGTCCCCCGGTCGTCTCTTTGCTCCCTTCGCTAATCTTTCCGTCTCTCCGACTCTCAGTTGTTCCCCCGCCGCCTCTCCTCCGTCCCCCTTCCGACAACACGCTGTCGTGTCCCCTCTTCTCACGTCCTCGCTGCGGCGTACAACGAGGTCGATGTGTGTTTGAATGAATGAACGTAGGGACACGGGAACGCACGCATGTGCGTGGCCCCCGACCAGACGTCGGCGTACGTACGCACGTACGCCGTGTATCGACGTATACCGGGTGTCTCAGATCTATCGTGACCGTCTTTTCCGTTTCTTTTCCCCGGTGAATTTCCGCTCGAAGAAAACGCGACGAGATAGAAATCCAGAGGGTCTCCGACTCTGTGTATAAAGTTCCTTTGTAAGTTGCGAAATAAAATTCCGTTGGAGCAAATTCCGCCTGGAGATTAGCTGAGAATCGCGATTTTATTTATTTATTTTTTCTCTTTCTATTCTCCCTTCTTTCTCGTTTTCGGATAATTTCAGAAAGGACAAATTCCTCGAAAGTCTTTTATTTCGAATGATTTATCATTATGAAGGACATTTGACATTCTCGATAAGGAACACCCGTTGAGTTTGGAACACCCTGTGTATGCATTTCTATGTTGGCGCACGAGGGTGCCGGGGCACAGGGTCGAAGAATGGACAGGGAAGAAAATCGCAGGATTCCACATTGACGGCGCATCATGTCGGTCGAAACGCCGTTAAATATAAAATAATCGAGAGAACTAAACGAAGAACAATAATTAGGACCATATTAAAGAAGATTAGGCAAATATGTATCATAAGTTTGAAATAAGCGCATTTTTTTATGCGCTGATTATGGAGTGCATAAACAATATTTATCATGCAGGATTAGCTGGTGGAGATAATTTGTATGCGATATAATTACTTTTCTTGCGCATGAAACTTGCTATTCAGAGCTTATTTCTAGCGTTAGAATTTATAATAAATAATAGAATATTTTACGCTATATTATGACATAATATCCATTAAAATCCATGATTGGGAAATATCTGTGCGTTTAACTTTTGTACATAATGAAAGAATATAATACATTTATTACAAAAGAGGGTGAAAAAAGCATGTCGAAAATCACTATAATGACTCGGTGCTTTAAATTTACACTCGTTTATGTTCCGCCGATGGAGCTGCATTTCCGCAATAATTAATATCCGCGAATCAAACAATTCCGGAAACGCGTGTGTGCGAGACGGTTACGAGATTGCTGAATTAATTTTCCCCGAAGAGTCTCCGCGTAAATCCCGCCCGCGTATCCATCCATCAATCTTCATCTTTCATCGTCGGCGTGAAAAATGTCGAACCACTTATCTCGCCGTCCCGATTAACGGCCCCGAGAATCGCCCGAACGTCGCGTTTAGCGCGGATTAACATCGCAAATCGCGAGCGGAACGCGACATTCTCGTCCCCAGTTTCCTACTTCCGGCCTCCGGAGCGACGAGACAAACGGCGAAACCCCGCATTTTCTGCGGTCGCATCTCGAGTGCGTCGCGACGCACCCAGGAACAAAAGTGTCTGGGAGAGGGAGGGAAGGGACGCCGAGGGGGACGCAAAGGGACGACGAGAGACCTGTGCGCGCGCGCGCGCGCGCGTGCATTCTTTTTGTCATAGGCAGGAAGCCATCGAAGATGAGAGCCATTTCCTGCCTCCCGCTCCCCTAGAAAGAATTCCGGTGACATATAGAGTCCTTCGTCTTTTTTTTTCTTTCTCTCACAGGGGCGCCCGAAGACGCCGTCCGGTAAAAACGGACGTACGTTTCGCCTGTGAGATATTGGACGGAGAGAGGAGCCACGGGACAAAAGTGCTGAATGGGCACGGGTGAGACGAACGACGGTGCTTAATTAACGATTATCGTACGACTGTCATTCGTGCGTTGCGACCCGTTAAGGCTCGCTTATCAGTGAATTATCTTTAAATCTTTAAAAGCGTAAAAATATCCGCGTTGTTCTAGATCCCATTCTTCGCTCGATAGTGCGACTCGTAATTTGTATTATTCAAAATTATACGACCTCGTAATAATCTTCTTAGATTCTTATTCTTTTAGGTTTACAATTTGGATGATAATCGGCTGTAATAATTCCTCCAAGGAATTATCACGTCCGATTTGTAATTATTTTGGAACCATTCTGTATAATGCTCGATTATCTAATAATTTCCCCGCACCAGTGTTTCAAAATATGAGGGCTTTTCGCGAAATTAGTTCGCTTATCGCTGTGTATGGCGCGTTATTTCGGGCGATGCGCTTTTCCGCAAATGTGGCCGATATTTCGGTGGCTGTTGGGACGCCACTCTGGTGCAATTCTAGTGGAATGCAGGTATTGCACAATAATGCCTGGCGAAGTAGGGCGTTAAGAAGTTGTCCTGATCCAATATGCTCGCCTTGGTGAAAGCGCGGCGCATCAGCAGCGCGACACGACTCGGTTTGCGTTAATCGTACGCCTCGCATTTTATTCTTTTTTTTTTTTTGCCTTGTCAGAAAGTGCCGAATCGCGAGACTTGGCCGCGAGTCTGTGTGGCCATTTCCGAAATTGAGTGGCCGAGTACACAGTTTCGCCATTTGCCTATCCATTTCGGGATTGGTAATTAATATCTATAATTCCAATTCTGTGTACTTATTAGCAACGGAAATATATCAGTTCATCTATTACCAAAAATTTCCGTCGATAAATAGCCGCAATAACTGGATTTCCAGTTCCGAACTTAACTCGTTTATAAGATTACATATTTTCCACCGGGATTTCAATGGCGTGCTCGACGGACAGCGATTGGCCCCCCTTACACCTTGCTCATTCCGGATCGAAGCCGCGCGGATATCGACGAAACGTACGTTCGAATACGAAATTCGCCGTAGCGCGATTCAAAATTAGCCGGACAAATTCGGAACGGTGGGAATGAGAGAGGGGGGCGAGGATAGGGGAGAAGAAAATACGACATCCTCTCTCTCTCTCTCTCTCTCTCTCCGAGTCCCTCTGATAAATTCATTCGGGTCAGTCGGGGGTCGACTCAAACCGCTACTATTCACCATGCGGCTGAATCAGCGCTAATGGGTCGGTGAGGGGTCGGGAAGAAGGGGGGGGGGAGCGAACTGCAATCTTGGGCTGAATTTCAGCGACGCAGCTCAGGTATTTCCGATTACGCGCTACTTGAGAATTCCGCTTGATTGCCCTAATCGGCCGCGTGTCGATTTCCTGTTCGCCGCGCCCGTTTTTCCCGTCCCTCGTGTCGGTATCGGTGCGCGTGTCGTCCGCCGTGTGCCCGCACGTTCGGCGACATTACGCCGAGATATTTCAACCTAAAACGTACATACTTAATGTTGAAACAACTGTGCGTTATCGTGGTTAATGCTCGTTTCAGCCGGTTGCGTTATCGCTCGCTATTAACTTAGGCGCGCGCGCGCGCTCAATTTGGCGCAATATCGGTGGTATTAGTGTTTAGTATCGAAATACGGCGCTGCAAAATGTCCCCATATTGCGCAAATACACCCCGCGACTTCACTAATAATTTAGATTGCACAAATGTGCATTTAAATTTCGGATAAATTATTTGTAATTCACACATGTATAATTGCGCGCGCGGCGCGTCGCATTTCGATAAATTTGTACGTGATTTTATCGTACTTATAGTACGCGGCGCGGAGTTATACGCTATAATTACGCTCAAACAGATAGGATACACGCGCTCCGATGTTATTTTACATATAATTTAATTCGTGCGGATTCAATTGTGTGCGAGAGCGCATTCCTACGTAGACTACATTCACGTCACTCTCGCTATTTTCCCCGCATGGACTTTCCGACTCTCTTTCCTCCTCCTCGAGAGTGCACGCTCCCTTTATTTATTCCAGTGGAATTCCGGTTGAATTATAGATTCGGTCATTGCCATCGGAGAAACGGTAGCGCGTTGGGGATTGCGTTTAGCGTGCGATCGAGACCTAATCGCGTGAATGATTAAAGACATTCGCAACGGGGGATGTAGAGCGGCACGGAAGCTGCACCGGGGCCTCCTTTCGCAGGAAACTACTCCGACTCTTTACGCCGAACTAGCTCTCCTTTATTATTAATCCTAAACGCACCATCGGACCGCAGGAATGCGGAGCGGAAATGAACTCGGAGAATTTCAAGAATCTTGGCGGTTTATCAGGCCAGATTAACGAAGTCTTGTTTCAAATTTAACTGTTGTATTATTTTGGCTCTTAAAACTAGCTCTTTAATCGTTGTGTGAATCACGTTGCTGCTCGATTTCGTAAAATTTTTTATTATTGTTTTTACTGATTAGAATCATTAGTTGTATTTAATAAAATAGAAAAATATATCGATATATATTAATATTTTTTATTATTAAATATAATAATTTTGTACTTATTTTTAAAAGCATTGTTTTGTTAAAACTAAAAGGACAGGGACCTTTTATTAGAACAAAAAAAAAGTTAATTTAATAACAGATAAAATATCATTAATATTTAAGTATTGTATGCATAAAGTGTATACATATTTTGAAAATATTAATATGTTAATATATGTTACTTGTTCTCATACCTATTTAGGCATCTTTCTCGAACAAGATACACAATCTTGTGTTTCAGAAGAAATTCGATCGTATCGAGAGTGTCAGACGCGAGGAGAATAAGTTATCTGAAGCTACGTTTGTCTAAGAATGCCAACAAACTGATGCAACACAAGGTTAACGCCGCACGCTTATCTCGAGTTCGTATGTGTTAATTGCTAAAGTTAACAATAACAGCAAGTTATTCGGAGGATGCGGATGAAGAAGCCGAGCGGGATAACGAAGCTAAACGGCGATGTATCGCGCTGCTTGTAGTTTAATCTATCAAATTGCGCGTGCAATTTTTGCGATAGACGCAAGACAGATGGAAGATAACGCTCGCGGCGTAAACGTGAGAACGCGTCACGTCACAGCTATCCTTTCTGACAAAGGCAGATTCTCCCGACTTGGAAATTTAAAAAATTATAAAACTTTAGTGAGTTACTTAGAAGTTGTTTTATAAGCTGATATAACTAGCTAATAAACAATTTTTTTATTGCTCAAATTTATTCTGAAAAAATAAAATCACATTTCTAGAGATTGGTCCATTTTCATGTTTGTTTTATAAGATTATATAAAATTACATAAATTATATAATTACAATATTTTTGTATATTATTTATTGTACTTGTATATATTTACACTTTATTGTACTTGTACTTGTACTTGTACAAGTACTTTATTGTATTTGTATATATTATACTTGTATATATTTACACTTTTCTAATACACGTATTATACAATTGTTAGTTATGTAATGTATGCATTATGTAATTGTTAATTATATAATATGTGTATTATATATTGTTTACATGTTTATTTAGGTTTATTTATACGTTAACGTAATTTCATATAATTTTATACAAGTAAATAAAGTGAGGTTGAATACAACACATATTATAATATTTTATAAAGTATATTATATAAAAAAAGTCGTGTTGAAAAAATAAAAATATTGAATATTTATTCCTTCTACTATTGTTTTATATATATTTTATTATTTCTTAAACAATCGATAAGTTTTCTAATCGATAAAATTTTATTAAAAGAAATAGGTTTTCGTTACAAGTTTTTTCTATCTGTTGATGTTGGGAAATAATAAAACAAAAACGAATTTCTAAAGATTTTAACTCCTTGAGATAAATTCGGGCAGCAAAAAAAGCTTATTACATAACAGGACATCCTCTGTATCTTGCCAAAGTATCATAATTTTTTAAATTTCTGGGTTGGAGATTTTTTCTCGTGAGAAATTGGTACGCGATGCACTTTCACGTTTGAACACCGACAAGTCGTTCCCTTCACGAGATAAAAATGATAACCGATACTATCAGTCCCTTCTACGGCGACATCGGTATTTTTATTGAGATGTGTACGATAAAATAGTTCGCTAAAACTGTTGCGCTTTTCCTGTTATATCCTCGCATGCCTCGAAAAAATCTTTATTAATGCATATAACTTACACAATATTTATAATATCATTGGTATTTTATCTGTTATTAAATTAACTTTTTTTCTATTCTAATAATTCCTACCCTTTTAAACTGGAAATGAAAAAAAGTTTTTAAACATCTACGAGAATGAGAACTTATAATTAATTATATTTAATATTATAGATAAATATTAACACGTAGTATAAAATATTAATGTATATTACTATGTACGATATAAATTACAGATTATACATATATATTTTTAATGGAGATTTTTTTCAATGAGAGGATATAACAAAAATGACAGAGCGGGAATGACAAACAGAAGCTTTTCGATTCTCTCAACAAATATAACTGGAATCTTTTTCTGATTCGTTCTCTTCTACTTCCAACACAAAAAATTATAATAGAAGAGATCTCTCGAATATTTCCTGCTTTTGTCCGTTTAGGTAGATTTAACGCGCATTAATTAACGTAACCACGATTAGTATTCCTCTCATTTCGAGCGTTGACATTTCGGATAAAGCGCCCGGCGTGTTTTGAATAAAAATCAGCATAATTCAGAGGGGTTAGTGTAGCCGGGGT
Source organism: Tetramorium bicarinatum (assembly GCA_928718305.1). Lineage (NCBI taxonomy): Eukaryota > Metazoa > Arthropoda > Insecta > Hymenoptera > Formicidae > Tetramorium > Tetramorium bicarinatum. The sequence continues at coordinate 4,621,512 of OV788319.1, read as the reverse complement.
AGTTTACCGTGCGGCAATCGTGCAATCGCCGCGTGGCATGTGACACTGACAGCGCTATTTCCGCGGTTAACAATCGTCGCGGTCGTCGGCATCCCAGTCATTATGAACGTTAAATATGTCGGTTCAATAAAGTCAGTTGCAGCAGAGAGCGCAGAACGTTGGATGTCACTCCAACCATTAGACAGACTTCATGGCTACATCCCGAAGAGACTACGTTTCCCGTCGCGGAAAAGAAAATTATATTGCGGACCAATAGAAAACATTTTACCGCAAAAAAAAAATATATGGCTATCATATTCTCCGTATATTTTTATTCGAATAATCCCCTGAGCTTTTTATGTGTTATAAATTATAATTTCTAACTTCTGCAGATATAATTTGTATAAATACTTTATATAGGAATATGAAAATTATTATTTTAAATTAAGTAACTTTCGCGTACAAGTACTACAAGTAAATGTAACTGCAATTCGTTCATTTCACGTCGCATTTTGCAGTTCTTTCGCGACATACACAAGTAAATATAATTATTAATAATACCTTGACATAAATTTTATTTATATAAATTGCATTTATGCGAAAACATTATTTATAATTATATTTACTTGCGTAACATGAAAGAGTTGTAAAAAGTCACGCGAATTAAGCGAACAAATTAATTACATTAATGGAACTCGGCTATCAAAGAATTTATGGTTAAAATGAAGAAAAGTTATTTCCCGAAGTAGAGAGTCATCGCAGAAAAGAAAAATTGCGTTGTTACATTGTACATTCATAAAAACAAAAAAAAAAGACATTTCTCAGGAGCAATACAAAAAATTTAGATGTATCTCCGATCACTGAGAGTAACGTAATACTCAAGAGTGATTCTCAAGAGCGACTAATTACGTTAATTAGCAATTAGTCGAGAGGAATGGCGCGCGGATTAGCCGCACTTTTTGCGCGAGTTTGCAATTCCGAATTGCGTCCCGCGAGGGGACCGTAATTCGACCTGGGGAACTGCGGCGGGATGCTGCTCGCGTCCGACGTATACAAGCTTTATTTTCCGCGCGGTGACGTCTCGGAGTGCCTTGGTCTCCCATAGCGGCGGTATCCTCGACGGAGCCGTAAGTCACGACGCTCGAAATTACGCGGACGCGATATCGAGTGATATCGAGCGCACGTAGGGGCGCTCCGTCGAGTGGGGGGAGTGACATTGTTTCGCGAGTGATGAACAGTAGGCGGTCGCGGAGTCGGGAAAAGTCGGGGAAATTGAAAGCGATCCGGACCGCAGTGAGTCGAGGGGAGGCTGCGGCGAGTTTCCACTTCGATGATTGGCAGCAACGCGATAGAAGATCGTTTGATCGGTGATATATAATCACCGATGTCTGAATGTAATAGTTTCGAGCCCCGAGACCCTTAAGCGTCACCAATCAAACATGCGAATAAATGAAAGGAAAATAATTAACTTTTTAGTATTTGCGTATTAAAAGTATCATGGAAATGGAAGAATAAAACACGATATGTAATGAATATAAAAATTAGGAGAGAATAAAATAATATGGAAAATATAGCAAGATATAGGATTACCAGCGTATTATTATTTACTTGCACTTTATATTTTAACTCTCATTTTGGCCCGTGGAAAATAATACACGCGGAAACGTTGCGACATACTGAGTGTTTTTTAAGTATTATCTAACATTTTACGAGTCGATTTTTAAAGATATTTTATGAAGAAAAGAAATGTTTGTAATTTTCTTCGTAAAATGATTTCAATCTTCAATTCCTAAAATATTCAACAGTACTTAAGAAACATCCTGTACAAAGGAAGATATAGATGAAGTTTCGTGTCACGAGAGATCGCACAAAAAAGTTTGCTGATCCTAGAAATCGGAAAATGGTTTTCACATGGTCTTTATGTATATTTGAGCTCCATGTTCCATAAACCTCAAGGGGAAAAAAATACAGGACTTATGTAGGATCGTACATAAGATATAGGTTTCACATATTTTAAGACACTAATTCTGAGACATCTATACTCGTTTGAGTTCAATATTATATCCCTCTTGAGTCTTACGATGACCTTCCGATGAATTTTTGACGTGTACGGCGGGGCCGGTTCTCAAATCCGGAAAAGGGGTCTTAAATCCCGCACGGCCGCACGACGGCGCGCTCTAATTTTCTATTTCCGGCTTGTACTTCTCTCGACGCGACCGCAGCTTAATTAGAGGCACGAAAAGTGGAAAGCAAACTAGAGGAGAGAAAGAGAGAGAGAGAGAAAGAGAGAGAGAGAGAATGGGAGAGGGAAGAAAGGATCTCTCTCTCTCTCTCTCTCTCTCTCTCTCTCTCTCTCGCGAGCGAGCGCGAGAGCCTGCTCTCTTCCCAAGATAAAAGATACTAACTTCCAGGCTTTATCGCGGCGCGCCGGGTCTGGACTTGCTCTCGGGGATAAATACGCCTGGCTTCGTTATCGATCCTCACGACGACGCACCGTCTGATAACGCGGAAGACGAACTTCGTTTTCTGTGGATTCTTACGAGTGTCGTTTCCGTCGCCCGGCGACTCTTCTTCTTGCGCGGCGGGCGGTCAGTATTGCGCGGCCGAGGGAAACGCGATGCTGCTGGGGGCTGACGTCAATTGCATTTAATTATAAGAGTGCTACATGTGTGTCTATAATTAAATTAAACGTAATTTATAAATCGCGATTCTTTTATCGCATATCTTATAATTGAATCAAATGTGTGATTTGTATAAATTGTTTAACATGGCTTGATTAACTGGCCGCAATTAAAATCGATTATATAAAATATAAAGATAGGTCAAAATCACTTTAGAAATCATTGAACGAATTCATTGTTCAGAAATCATTGTTCTGTATTGCACGATAATTTTATAGTATGAAAAATTCCGATAAATTTCTTTTTTTTTATTATTATACTTGTAATTGTTTATTTAAATTTAATTTATATTTTCCAGTCATCGGTGAAAAGAGCGTAATAAATAAACTAATTTTTTACTCCATTTCAAAAATACAAATATTTATTTAAAGATATATGATTAAAATGTCGATTCCTTTATTCTTTTTATCGTAGCTTATAAATACCTTTTAATATCTTTTGATAAAAAGATAAATAACTCTATATTGTACACATTTCTTAATTTTGTATTTATCAGTTGTTAATCCTATTGATAATTTTTTGACGCACGAGTATGTCTTTCTCATGTAGAAATATGTGACGAGATTAAATATAATTTATTTTTAGTCAAAATATAACCCGCTTGTCCTGTCCTGAATTTGATTATTCGTCTGCGCATAGGTAATTCTCTCTAATTCGAGAATGATAACGCAGGAGTTCAAAGACCTACCTCGCCTTGCAAGTCGATCGGAAATCCCGAACGCCGAATAGCTTCATCAGTATAACATAATTAACCGGATTTCCCAAACACGATTGGTCGACCCCGCGTAAACGGATAATGCAAATAACGCCGAATCTCGCGATAATCATTCATGGAGTAACACGCGGCATGCCGGGTCCGCCACCGCGTAAAACCCACGTGAATAATCAATCGACGACCACTATACGGCCACTATTTTCGAAACGCTCGTACGTTCTAGTTTTATAACTGAAAAGGGGATTCGGGGCGACCGATCGCAAAGCAAAATGCTGAGGAGGAGAGAAAGGGAGAGGGAAAGAGAGCGCATGTGTCGCGCACAAAACGGAGCTATGAACTCCAGATTTAGTGTTGCACGACAGATCCTTATTTAATTTGGGAGGACTCAAAGGCCAAAAAGGCTCGACTGATCGAAGCGTTTAGAGACCTGAATATCTGCAGAACCGAAGATAAAAAGAAGATACTCTGTGAAAAGGATTTAAGATATTAAATATGCAAGAATTCGGGGGGGGAACTAAAGTCTAAGAGGATTCATCTTAACTTGCAAAATTTAAAACTTGAGGATATTTTTAAAGAAAATCCAACGATTAAAAAATATAATTTTAACGGAAAAAAGATTTTCACATTTTTTTCTCTCACTTCTCTTCAATGGAGCTTGATAAAATTTTGTCAATAATTATTTTGTATTTCGTTAATTAATATTCAGTGAGTTGAAATTAAAATTTGATCGATCCAGAGATATATTGGAAGTTTCACTAAAGTTTTACATCAATAAATATGTGCAATATTTTTTTCCTCTTGTTAAAACGATAGTCTCTTTGAAGTGTATTAAAATCCCATTAAATTGAAGATCACGTAAAATTAAAAGGACGGATAAAAGTTCCATTTGCATTCCTGAAGTTTGATCCTTGAGGTGCACTTCATTATTAAACAGAAAGCAGCGAGCTTCCGCGTTGCTCGATATCGAGGAAAGACCGGCCGGCCGCGCTGAGAGCTCCGCGCGATGGTCGCGGCTCAAAGAGAATACGCGAACAGGACACTCGGTATGCATCCGCGAGTCTCTCGAGGGATCTGGAATTCGAACGGTCGGCCGATCCGTGCAGTCTCGGAATAACTCCAGCTACTCGGGCGCTACGGTACTCCCCGGCGTGTATCTCACGTACCTCGCGGGGATACCTGCCTCCCCCGGCTTACCTTTTCTACGACTCGCTACTCCACGCGCGACGTCTCCCGTCACATTCCACGTATCAGCCGCGACACCCGTTACTGCCGCAGGAAACACGATCCGCCTCGTGACTGCCGTCGCCGTCGTCGTCGTCGTTGTCGAGTGGTCCCGCAAGCCCGCCGGTATCATCCACGCCTTTGTCCAGTCGGAGCGCGTATCACGCGGAGCGGAGACGACCGAGTGGGAAATGCAAAAATGATTCAGTCGGACGAAGGAGAAGCGCGCGAGTTTCTCTTCGATTCCCCTTGTTCAATAAAGCAACCGGCGTCAAGCCACGCGGTTCTTCAGGACCTCGGTGCGCACATGGAGAGGCGTCGGTTGTCCCTCGTCCGTTTCTTCGAGTCCTCTTCTCGTATATAATAATAAACGATCTCCGAATAATGAACTTTGTTGCCGTGAAAATCAAATTTGGATGTATCTTTTTTTTTTCTTTCGCAGAGGCGGAGCGATCGGGAAGGACTCGTCAGGATCGTCTCTTCGCACTCGGCCGGGAGAAGCGCAGGATGCGGCAAGATGCACCGCCGCGCCGAGGCATGCACCGCAACTAGCCGCCCGCTTTGCCGGTTGGATCTCCCTTCAGGGCGCCGAACATTTCTCGCAGGAAGCTGCGGCTCGTAGAATATCTTCTTGAATATCTCTTAGCGTCCTTTCGACGGAAACATATTGCGATTTCTGCCGGACTTGTCAATAATGTCTTTCAATCACTCGCGCCTAACGATTTTTGGTACTCTCTGCAGGTATCCCGGAGTAAAATGGACCTCCGTTGAAGGGACGGTAGACCTCGAGACTGGGCGCCGATGCCACCGGACAACGAAAGCCGACGCGGCTAATGGATCCGCTTTGGGACGAGTTGGGCAACGTCGGGAAGTGTCACGAGGATCACAGAAATCGGTCTCCCGCTGCTGGTCCTGTTCGCCGCGGCGAGGAACGCGGTCAGCACGCCTTTCTCGCAGTACTCCGTTCTCGCGAGTAGTCCTCTCACTCTCTCTTTCTCTCTCTGTCTCTCCTTTCTCTCCGGAAGTCACGACCTCTACGCCAGCGAGCGAGAGAAAGAGAGGGAGATATCGCGAGGAGAACGACGTGCTCCAAAACGTTGTTACTCCAAAACGACGTAGTGAAGGAAACGATGCTGCAGCGGTGGCGGTGGCGGCGGCGGCGGCGGCGGCGGCGAGGACAGACGTCGTTCACGCCCCCGTTCCTTCCGTCTCGTCCGTTCCCCTTTCTTTCACGACGCGACACGACCACGGGGACGCCGTTCGCACGGGGGGGGAGGCGTTGGCGGCGACCTTCCCCGACCACCACTCGCGAAATAACAATAATCACCGAGACACCCGCGTTCGCGGGACGTGGAGACGTGGCTCCGTTGAGGAACGAGGCTAGACAAGGCTCTAGAGGCACAGAGTACGATGATGGGAGAGGGGGAGAGGGTGGAGAGCAAGACTGAGAGAGCGTTAGAGCCGTTTCTTTCGGAGCAAAGGGAACCGAACGCTCGCGACGAGGATTCCTCGAAACGACGCACGTGCGGCAAACGCGGCACCGGCTGCTGAACACGTTGTCCTTTTTTTCCCTCACAGACGACACGTCCCCGAGAGAGCGAGCGACGGCGGTCTCGCGGCTCTCGCCTCCTTCCTCGCCAACGCCTACACGATACACATTGCACGCAGTAGCAACGACGCCCCTACACGCCGAACGTCAGTGGTGCTCAGTGAACGGCGTCTGTCTGCGACGGCGCCGACATGCTGAGAGCCCCCGTTCTACCGAATGCCGGAATGATTTTTATTAATAAAATCAAGAGTATTTCTCTTTTTATACACGTTGAAAATTTTTTCTAGAATTTATTGTGATTTGTATTTAGCACCTTGACTGTTTACGATAACAATTTTCTTAAAACTGGAGAAATTAAATGCTAAACAAAATGTAGGGATATTTTAGGAACGTGTTTGTGACGTTGGTTATTATGAAATTCCTAGAATTTATAGTAATTTTGCTAATGTGTCTAATTTATTTAGGAACATATGTGTATCCCTAAAAAGATACAGAATGTACTAGATAATAGTTATTTTTGTTTTTAGCTAATTTTTCCCCAGCTAGTTACAAATTTTAATGTTTAACATTTGTAAAATGTTAAGTTTTCCTTAGTCAATTCTAAAATATTAAAAAAAATTATATTTTATATTTTACTTTAAAAAATTTTGTATTTTAATAATCTTAACTGTTCTTTACTTTAATAGCAAGACTATAAAAGATAAATAAATCATATTGTGAATAATTCTATGAAAATATATAAAATCTTTATAGTATTATATACATAATATAAACTTACGAATATAAATACATAACGTATAGAGGCAAATTAATCATTTTTATAATTTGCATGCCATCAATATAGTAGAAAACACATTTAAAAGCTGCAGATATTCATCGCTTCCTTCTGTCAATCTGAAATCACATTCCTGAAAAAGAAAAATTTTTTGTTACATTCAGTTTGTATTATCTTTTTATTGTATATATACAGAAAAAGTTACTTACACCAAGCACATCGCCAATCATCGCTTTTTGTTTGTCAGTAAATTCATCGGAGAAAATAATTTTCTCGTTCAATTGTTCAATTACCTAAAACAGAACATAAACAAGATTGAACAAAGTTGATCTAGTTAACAGACATGACAAAATAAAGTATTATTTTTTACTATCATCATTTAAAATATTTTTAATGTCTAATTTAATAGATTATGAGAACAAATAAGACAATACTTGTGATCCTGGATAGCCTTCCAGCAACAAATTTTCAAGTAACTTCTGAATATTACTATAATTCCCCTTTTTACAAGCCTCCCAAAGTGTATTAACTTGATCATCAGGAACTAACTAAAATGATAAATGATATATAATTGCAATAAGAATTATTCAATCTTATTTATCTTTTTTTTTTTACAGGAACATATGTTTACCCCGATAACGTCGAGTGCATCATTTACGGTAATCTCGTAATCTTTTCCCTTCAATCGTGTGATAGATTGTAAACACATGACAGCCTGTCTTAAATCGCCACCCGATGCTTCAACGATTTTCTCTAAGACGTTTCTGTCAGCCTTTAGGTTTTCCTCATTGCATATATACTCGAGCCTGGCAATACTCTTTTCATCGCTTAATGGCTTGAATCGGAATTTGGTACAGCGTGACGCTATCGGCTTGATGATTCGCGACAGATAATTGCACACCAAACAAAAACGTGTGCTGTGCGATTCTTTTTCCATAATTCGACGAAGCGCCGTTTGCGCGGCGCCAGTCATACTGTCTGCCTCGTCCAGTATGATGATCTTAAATGGTGGACATTTTCTCCCGCTGAAAATATAAAAAATTAATTTCATTCTGTTTTATCATTTTATTTTCATAAATTTTAATTAGGTAAGAATATGCCTCAGATTATGCCATTTTGATCATTGACTACAGTACGGCGCGCAAGACGTTCAAAAGAAATGATCAATCTTCAAATATTTGCGTCAAATTAATAGATTCATACAATTTTTTTTTATGAAATAAAATTGTTCGTGAAAACCATTGAAAATCTAATTGTAGTATTGTCAGTAGTATTTTATCACAAGTATAGTAGTAGTATTATAAATGTAGTAGTAATATCACAAGTACAAAATTTAATTATATTTCTTTAAGAGAAATATATAACCGATCTTGATCACATGTATTTACGCGACTTACGCATACATTTGAAAATTGAAGTTGTTTGCTCATGCTTCTGAGAAATTCACTAATCTTAAAGTTTTTTTCTTCCGTTATGAGCATTTTTTTCTATTTTCTTGCTAATAAAAGGTACTAAACACTTTATTAGACCTCCTTGATAACAAGATGTGCCTTTTTATGAACAATCTTTTGCACTAAAATTCTGTAGCCATCAGACCTTTTACTAATTCATCATTGGCATTGATCACCGATAATTTTTATCTTGGTACAAATAAATGATATTTCATAATGTTAAAAATTTTGATTTTTTTTTATAGCAGAAGGATTGAGAGAAGTCTGTTTACACTCACTCTGGTCCATTAGGATTAGCCCTGCGCAATGCAAAGGTTTTGATCTTCTCTCTTACAACCTGAATACCTCTGTCATCGGAGGCATTCAGTTCCAGTATTCTGTCCTTGTACATGTTACCGAACATCTGTCTCGCGGCCGCATGAATGATGCTGGTCTTGCCGGTACCCGGTGGCCCGTAGAACAACATGTTGGGAAAGTCTCCGTGTTCCATGGCCTGCCGTATCACGTTCACCACGTCCGTTTGCTCCACAATGTCGTCGACATTTCTCGGTCGGCTGTAAAGAAAGTACGAAATGAAAAAGTTCGTCCTCGATCTGAATTCCTTCTTTCTTCTATCGAAAAGAAGAAAATCATAATTTCCGGATGAAAAAGAGATATTCAAATAAAGTAAGGACGAAGTTTAACGACTGCTTCCTCGTGCGAAGGTCAAGAGGTTAATCCTGCCGGTTAGTGCACACTCACTATTTTTCCACCCATGGCGTCAAGTCCTTCTTGTCATCCTTGGCCCGAGAGGTCGACGGTTTCTTGGTCTCCGCCGGAGCACCCAATTTCCCGGTCTTCAGGAAAGCGTGCATCTCTTCGATCGATCTAACTGCACGCTGGCGTCGCACAAGCTTTCCCGCCTATTCGCCACCATCTGCCTTTGAACTCGCGCAACGTACGTATGTACGAACTGGCTGCACTAGTTCAAAGGTTATCTTTCTCCTTTCAATACGGAGGGAAAAGGATAACATCTGAACTGGTGCAGCCAGTTCAGCTAAAAAGAACAGGCCTATAGTTCACTTGTCACAAATGCTTTGAAGCGTTCTTCTTCTTCTTCTTTCTTCATTAAAAGAGAGAAGAAGAAGAATCCTAAGAATTATGCCAAGTCAGCCTGGGAGACTAACAAGTTGATACAAGGACGTGAGTATTGTATGCATTTTGTAGACAAATTCTTTTTTACAAGACAAATGCTATCTGCCTACCTGGGCTGCGTTCAGAAACTTCACTCGGGTAAGATTTCTATCTTTGTTACTTACTGAGAATTGAATAAGGACAAGAAGGATAGAAATTTCACTCGAGTAAAGTTTCTGAACGCAACTCAGGTAAAATAGCATTTGTCTAGTCAAGACATGGTCAAAAGCTATTTTCCTATAATAATCTATGATATATATAAATATAACTTATTCGTTTAATAATTATAATATATATTTAATTGTATTTCTCGTTGGAGCTTATCAATGAGTTATTTTTATTTAAACTGTCCGCATGTGACAGCCAATAGCTGCGTTTAGTAGAAAAGAAAACAGGTTAGGTTCTTTAATATGATTGGTTTATACTCTCAGATCCCGCTAAAAATTAACGGAAAGAACCAATTATGTTCAAGAATCACTGAGCTTAAGTAGCTTTTTCCGTTGAACGTAGCCAATGGGCTCTTTCGAAAGTGACATACACGGAACGGGCAACATCGGCAACATGATACGACAAAGTTGAGTACTACAGTAGTGGCTGGTGTTGGAGCTGTGTCACTTTTAATCGCCGATATTTAACGTACGAGACGAATAATGACTTCGCTTCTCGCGCCGGAAATCCCGCCGTCAGGCTTTTCCTTCGACCTCTGCCAAAGGTGTGGATTTTGTTTCAGAAATTTATAATTCTGGGCGATCTCAAGTTGTTCTAGCTAACCTGCATACTGCTGTGTCACACATCAGTTTTACGAAAAGGAAATCTTATAACTGTGTATTTTGTAATATTATATATTTCCAATTTCTTGCTTTTGAAAGAAAGATTTTCAAGAATTTTAACATGAATAATAGTGATCGACTTGCTGCCTTCTGCAGTTTTATTATAATATTGCGAATAATGCTAATCTCTATTTAATAAGTATCAAATTAATCAACATTTCTATTGTTTAAGATTTTATGAAGCAATTGTTCATAAAATCTTAAATTTATTTTTATTATATTAATATCAGTATCTTAAGAGTTAATTTGGAGGTTATCTTACTTATCTTACTAATTTTTATTTATTTTGCGCAGGAACACTGCCTTGATCAAAAAAGGCTTTGCCGCGCCGAAAGCAGTCAAGACAGGTACCACCATCGCTGGTGTAGTGTATAAGGATGGCGTTATTCTCGGCGGTGATACACGAGCCACCGAGGATACCATTGTGGCTGACAAGTACAGCCTGAAGATTCATTATCTCGCTCCCAATATGTAGTAAGTATTATAGTATCTTACCCTCATGACAAATTGATTTCACGAGCAATGCATTGAGAAGAATGTAAATTCTTTTTAGCTGTTGCGGAGCTGGTACAGCAGCCGACACTGAAATGACTACCGAGATGATAGCTAGCCAATTGGAGCTGCATCGTATGAATACTGGTCGCATTGTGCCCGTGTGTACTGCCAATACTTTGATAAAACAAATGCTATTCCGTTATCAGGGTCATGTCGGTGCTGCGCTCATTTTGGGTGGTCATGATCTTGATGGACCCCAATTATATTGTATTTATCCCCATGGTTCATCCGAGAAGCTGAAGTATACCACTATGGGATCTGGCTCACTGGCTGCTATGGCGGTTTTCGAGAGCAGATGGAAGCCTGATCTGCCGGTAAGGCATATTTTTTTGATTAATAGAATATTTTGGATCTAGAATAAACGCTGCTATTTTAAAACTTTGAATTTAGAGAAAGCTGAGTATTCAAATAAAAATTTGACAAAATAGTACGATGAACGGCTAAAACTGTCGCTAATGTCACCTAGATTTAAAAATTTCGTTGTAACTTTCTACTGAAATAGGATATTGAAATGGGATGCGGGATAAAGGCTGAAATTCAATTCCAGGACCCTTCTGTTATTAATTACGTTAGCACAGATCCATGCGTCATCCCAAAATTTGACAAATCAAATAATATTTATTTTAAATATAACTCTGTAAACAGTGACAAATTTATCACATTATTATTTGTTATAAAATCTTTTAATTCCTGGTATTGATATTATACTTATATCTATATATGCATTAAGTAATTCTGATTTATGTATATCTTTTTATATTAAATAATATACTAAAATTATTTCTTACAGTAAAAGTTCCATGTTCTCAAATTAAAAATTAATATTTTTAGGAAGAGGATGCGAAGCAGTTGGTGGCGGACGCCATTCGTGCGGGTGTGTTTAACGATCTTGCGTCAGGATCCAACGTGGATCTCTGTATCATTCGCAAGAACAACGTCGAATACTTGCGACCGTATGACACCGCCAGCGTGAAAGGCGAGCGGCAGATCAGTTATCGTTACAAGCCCGGCACCACATCAGTGCTTACAAAAACAATACAACCGATCATCGTGGAAGAGGAGACAGTGCGCACGATCGAAGCAATGGATACGTCCGCATGAGATTCCGTTAATTAATTTAGCGTTCTATATAAGCTTTAAATAATAAATTTTTTCGAGCAATGGGACTTGTCGATTATAGATCGAATTTGATGTTTGTAATAAAGACGCTATCGGGATTGCGCAAAGATAAGTATATAATTTCTACATTCTGGTTCCGAAAAGAGAAGAAATATTTAGATTAAGATCAATGTAAACAAAAGAATACATTAGAAGAGTCCAGCAGCCTGCTTGAGACGCTGTCTCTTCCATGCCGGTAATTTCTCAAATTCTATAGGTTCCATTTTGAAGATCGCGATAAAATTGTCATAGGTCAGATGCATTTCTTTGCGTCTAACGTCCACGCCAGCCGGCAATTTTTCCGGATCGTTTTTCAGCACCGCTGGCGGGTATTTGATATAATTATCGAAGTCTGTAGTGGCCTTCGAAGTCGTCTGTGTCTTCGTTGATTGATCTCTATCCTCTAACAGGGCGCAAAAGATGTCGAATGATTTGTAATCCCTTAACAGATTATGATTCCAATTATCGAATAGCCCAATAAAAGTAGCTGGCTCCAAACCTGAGAAATGACAAAAATAAAATTGTAGACAACGAAAGTATAAAATACAAAGATTATTTGCAGAAGGAAGAATTGAAAAAGACTAGAAAATAGATTTGATAAACCTATAAAAGATGTCTGAATTAAGATAACTTCTAGAAATCTACTGTCTTAGATATTTATCTAAAACTTGCTAGTCTGAGACAGACATTAATCTTTAAAAATTTTTTTACATTGGAATTTACCTTGCTTAATCACAGAAATGGTTGTGTTGCGATTTCGACCAGCGGGATGAGTATAGAGATATATAGTGGCATCCTCCACGCACTCTTGCAGCGTCCTCGGGCTGCAGAACTTGCCTATCCATATCCAGATCACGTTGCCGGCGTCCAGCAACCAGACAGCTTCCGGTATCAGAGAATTCTGTCGGAATCCGAGGATTTGTTCGCCCACGAAGAGACCGTTCTCAGTGCGGCATTGAAACAGATGTTTGTCCAGCTCCTCGCCGATCTCTTCGGTCTCCGTGCTATAGACACCTCTTCCTGAAAAAAAAAAAAATTAACACGAAGCAATGATGATTGTAATGTAAAATGTGATTTTAGGAATGTTCGAGCCGCTCCATTTTTTTTCGTTTGGTTTATTAATTACCTCCAAGCTCGATCCAGAAGTCATCGTCCTCTTTACCCTCGACAACGAGAGGCGCGTTTCGGGGCGCGAGGCGTCGCGACGTCTGTCTTGCGTCGCCAGTACTCTTGCCACCGCACCAAACGATCGGCGCGTTGGAGAAAAGAATGAACACTGCGCTGGAGTCTAGGCTGCTTGCCCGTAATGGACGTTCCACGGCTTTCGAAGTATACGGCGTTGAACCGAACACTCTGACCAGATATTTTTTCGGTGCTACAAATTGAGAATTTTTATTGTAAAAGTTGGAAAAATCGACCATTCTTCGAATCCAGTTTGTATTTTCAACACAATATGTTTTATTCATATATAAATTTAAGATTATGCATGAACCGAATAATAGGAAAAGAATATTTACGCAAGTCACGATGGCGTCCGGCGAGTATCTTGAGCTTCCCGTCGTAAATCTGCAATAGATGAGGCGGTTCTCTGCCTTGGGATGCCTTCACCAGTTGCGCGTTTGTCTCTTCAGACAGACGGCAAGCCACTGTTAAAGCTGCATCTCGATCGACTTTGACAGAATGAACACCTTCCCAGCAGTAAACCTGAAAATATAGTCGTTTCTGTTCGAATCCTTCCACAAGGTAAGTGCCATCTCACACAATATTTAAACATTTTACAAAACCGCGTGCATTAAAAGAAAAATCCAATTTCTCTTTTCTCAATTTTTAATTCGTTTAATTCTTGGAAAATTTTTATTTTTGCGTCTACAGTTTTTAGAAAGTTACAAACGATATTAAATTTTTTTAATAATTATCGACGCGAATAAAAAAAATTTAATAGCTTTATTGACAAATTAAATGATTAGTAATAATTTAATTAGATTTATCTGAGATATTAATGAAACATTATGTTTAACAGACTTCCTCGGAAAAGAAAAGATTAATAAATTCAAAGAGTTCCACGTACAATACTTCGACACCTTCGTCCTTGTCCATACTTGTACAGCATCACGTAGCAGGCTTCCGCGTAATAGATTCCCCTGTCGTCCTCCACCTGGACCATGCCCTCCTTCAGCTCGACCCTCCACAAGGTTCTCTCGCCGGAGCCATCATCTACCAGCTGGCACTCGGCCGCCATCCTGGGCCTCTCGTTCATGTAATCGGGCTCGAAACTCGTCGGCAGAGTCAACGGCCTCGTCTTGGAGGACTCCCAGCCCCTCAACAACGCCTTCATTTCCGCCGGTTCGTGACCTTCATTTTATTTTATTCATTTCAATCCAATTCGGCGCACTGCGCGTTATTACTACGATCTTAAAATTCTAAAAATTCTTGCGATTGACTGGAATTTTATCAGTTTATCTGAGTCATTTTTATTTTATCTCAATCAATAGTTAATTAATTTCCATTTTTATATTATATAGTGTCAATATTTTCCTTGTTCGTTACAATTAAGACGCTGCTGTCCTTTGTATTAATCGGTGTGCATTTTTAAATAATATTGTATCTCCAAAATAGATAATTATTTTATCGCGTGATAAAATAAATTTTATTTTACGCTCTACCTTCCGTCGTCCTGGCCACCGGCACGCCGTCGCTGTAATCCTTCTTCTTGACGAACCCCCGCGCGTTTCTCACGGCCTCCAATCTCTCCCGCGCGTTGACGTCGCGGCCTACCCAGGCCCAAACGCCGGCCTCGCCCCGGTCCACCAGGTACACGGAACCGGAAGTCAGATCGCCGCGTAGAATCGGACCGGATTTGAGCTCGGCGACCTTGTATTTACCGGACTGTTCGCTGCACTTGTACAACTTGATGGGGCTGGGAGGGTTGACGCGGTGTTGGCGATCAGGCGCTACCATCCTCGCCGAAGAATCGAGCACGCTGCTGAAGAGTTCCCTGTCGTCTGCGGGCAAGGTCTGCTCGTAGCCATCCTCGACTACTACTACGCGGCCGTTGTTGTTTTCTTTTCGAGACTCCAGGAGAGTGGCGGCGTGACGTTTGTGCAGTGGGTCTGACAGAGAACCCAGCCACAGGAAGACGACACCCCTAAGAATGAAAGAAAAAAATATCTATTTTTGCAAAACTCTGTGATTACAGAAATTATTATAGGATTTTTATTATTTTATTTGTAAAATCAATAGAGGAAAATGGAATGTAGAAATTATACAGTTATATTGAAAATTGTTAATAAGAATTTATTGTGAAATTGGGAAAATAACAATTTTTGATAAAAATTAATTTCGCCAAATTGAAGTGTGATTGCTGTACTGATTGATTTTTACTATTTTATTAATATATAAATTAACATACTTTTATAGTAGAATTTATTAAAAAGTCTAATAGAAAAAGAGGTACTAGTAATGTGAAGCTTATCAAGAATTTAAAAAAGTTTGTTACATTTTTAAATAAAAAAATGAAAAAAAAAACTGTTAATATAAAGAAATAAGAAATAAATCAGAAATTACAAGACAATTTTTCAGTTCTTGAATAAGTATGGAAAATTGAAATTCTATCTAGAAAATTGTAATAACTTCAATGAAATCATCATTTATTTTTTTAGACTTTAAACTTTTTTAAACTTCTAGTGTTAAAGGGACTAGCTCTATTATTATCGGACCCCAAAAAGCGCATACATTTTTTTGCGGACGCGAAAACTTTCACCGGCCGGATTTCAACATCGTCCGGTTGCGTAAAATTATTCGCATCACGTAGTACGCGATCACCCTGAACTGTCACGCACTTTGCGCGGATGTCCACCAGGATGACGTCGCGGCAGCTAAAGTGCTCCCAGTGGACCCTCTCCAGCTCGGTCAGAATCGGCACGACCACGCCGGAGACGCGGTGCAGGGCGCAGGCGGGCGGCTCGTGGTGCAGGTTCTCCACGATCAGCCGCTGTCGGAAGTAGGCGAGAAACCGAGGGCTCTCGCGGCCCTGCGCCTCGCGCGTCAGAATCATCGCCGACGCCTGCGAGTCGAGCTCGGCGGCGCGGAGCGCCGCGGCGCCGGACGCCGTCGAGTCGCAGTTGGCACCGATCCAGAAGTGGATGGCGCGCACCACCGAGGTGTCCTTCAGATCCTTAATCTATCAAAAGGGCCGAAGAAACCATCGGGAACATACATTAACAAAATAATAAAGCGAATAGAAATAAAAGAAGATAAAATATCTTCTTTTTAAATATCGCGTTTTATCTTCTTTTTATTTATTAAAGATTGATGAAGCAATCTTTAATAACTGAAAACATCTCATGCATTACGAATAGATTGCGCGCCTGCAAGAAATTCATTTTCTTTGAAGAGGAGAGTAATTTGATGGCAAACTTGAAGAGCCAAAAGTCTAAGAAGAAACACTCTAGGACGTGGATTTCGTTAGGCGAGGCGGTGCTCGCACTTTCGTGCGGTTTCTCTCTCACGGCGACGTAATACAATGGAAGTAAAAGTACCGGCATGCTCGGGTAAGGAAGTGCACCGTCCTTTGCGGACACGGCGTAGACGATGTACGCCGACTCGGAGAGGAAGAGGCCCATGTTGCTGGTGCTTACGACCGTCGCCCGTAGACCCTGTCCGATAAAAGCAAACATCGAGTAAATGCGACATGAAATGAATAATTAAATGTAAGAATAATTAGAGAAAAGAGATAGTAATTATAAATAGTAGCTAAAAATAGTTGATAAATAATAGTTGTAAATAGTAGAAATAAGTAATGAAATATGGTATAGATGTAATTCAATTAAATATAGGATTGATTAAAGTAATTGAAGAAAAATAATTTCCTGTAGATTTAATTAATATAAGAGCACTAATACAAAGATGCTTGTTTTACAGCCGATATAAAACGTCTACTATTAATTTTTATCCATGACTAATATATTTCTAACTTTATACATTAATCTTCCAATAATACATTAGCCTTTATAATCTCTTTTTTTTTTGTATTGCAATGCGTATTATTTTTTATCGTTGAAACAGATTTCGATGTCACAGTCTTACAATTATTCAGCATCGTAATTGTATCTTTATTGATAACTACCTCGATCTTCCAGACTCGGAAGATGCTGCTGTTCTTTGGAATGTTTCTGAAGACCTCGCCGCCGGAATCATCGCTGCGACAGCTCCTATCGTCCTGCGGGATGGTAGTTAAAACTTCAGGATACAGCACGCTCGTCATGTTCGTCCGCGACGAATAATAATATCCAGCTCTTTAAGAATTCCTCTCCTCCCGAAGCTTTTCCCGTCGCACTTTATTTCTCAAAAATAATGCGCAAGATGATGGACGAACCGAGGCGAGATCCGAGTAGTGTATATCTAGCGATCGCGTGTCAAGAGTGAGGGGTCGAAGCACTTTAAACGAGAGTTCTCGAGATCGTCGCGGAAGGATTGCCGGCAAAATTGGAAAACGGATTTCAAGATCGAGACGGACGAATGCACGCGTGCGGCAATGAATGGTAATTAATTACGGCGCGCGCGATAACATTGTCGGTGTTACATTCGCAGGCGTGCGAGCCGAGGTTTCGCAACGGACTGAAAACTGGGATAGCAGAGAGGATCGCGAGAGGATCTTCACAGGTGCACTCGAGTGCGTGCTCGACGCACCGCACGCACAGCCTTGGCCGGAAGAGCATTTAGCACATTAAATAAGTTTATTTTATTAATTTAGCTCACGTATATCTTTCAATATTACGCAGTTCGATTTAATTTATTTTGATTTCAATTAATTTGAAAGTTGAATATCACCGTTTCACTTAATTACTACTTAATTAATTAGTTAATTATTTAATGATTAAAAGTGCAAAATGAATTAGTTATTTCTATGTGAGTTGTTGAGTGATTAAAAAAAATGTTGCTATCTAGAAAGTTAGAAGAATATTTAAAAGACTGGACTTTTCCTTCCGGTCATTTTTACGTTGCTTTTAGATGTTTTTTATTTAATTAGTTAGCAAATTAATTACTTGACAATCGGAATATAAAATGAGTCACTACTTCCGGATGCTGTATGAATTGCCAAGTTTAAAAAAGTATTGTCTAACTATTCAGCTAACACAGAATATTCTAGTAATAGTGCAGCAATAATATTCCAGTTACATTGCAGGAATCTTATATCGCAAGAGTGTCTTCTGTTTGCTGGATGGAAGCGTTAGAAGAACTGAGAGACGCTTCTACGACGCTCTTAGAGCTCGCGTTGTCAGACCGGTCGTCCCGGGGCAGATTACAAAGGGGACTGAATTTTTGAAAGAACTCTCATTGCGACTAGCAAATTGTCATTGTTCCCGAGAAAATGAGCGGCTTTTGTGCCGCTCGGCTTTCGGCTCGAGTTGATTGACCTGTAACCACATCGGATCCCGGTAAGACGGGGGGCCCATTATGCCGCCGTCGTATTGTGCTGGTTTCGTTCCGCGGCGTGTGTGCGTGAGCCGCGTACACCGCGATTCATTCATACGTGAGGCCCCGCGCCTCGCATTCGCCTCACGCACGCACGCACGCACACGCACGGCCCGACCATCATCCGCGACGATCATCGTCGCCGCGCGATAGGGCAGGAAGTCGCAACTGTCGCCCACATCTCGGCGCGGGAATCGCGGCAAAAGGTGAGAATTCGCGGTCGCCCGACCGCGAACGACCGCGAGTCTCCCTCGCAAGAAGAGGACGGCTCGTTCCTACGCTCGTATAGTAAGACTCGTTCGACGACGATGATAGTGTAACAGGTGGTGCAGAAAATAGCGGAGATGCCAAATGGAATTTTAATGGACGTCGATTTTCATCTGTTTTTAAAGAAATATTCAATTGCAAAATATTCGACACGAAATAGAGAGGCGCAAAAGATAAATTAAATGATTTATTGTTATTTCTTCGAGAAGTCAAAATTGTATTTACTCCTCCGTTACGATTTATTTTGTTTTCGTTAATGTTCTTGTTAATTAATTTTTTTTTTTCAAAATTTGACACAAGAAGTATTATTAGATTTTTCGTAAAAATGTTACTAAAATGAAAAGTAAATTTGGCAGTTTTTTACATTTTTAATGCTTTTTTTACGGATCTTCTCATTATTCCTTCTCATTATTCCTTCAAGTAGTCAAGATTATAATGAAACATCGAAGTAATCTTCTGTTTTTTTAATTTTTAACATTTCCGTCTTTGCGACTGTATTTTTATGTAACGATCATGCAAACATTAAACAGAGCAGAAATGAAAGCAAGAGAAGGAAGTTTAATAATTCATTAATTAAAACTTATTTAAAAAAGAAATTCGAGATCTTTCAGAAGCCTCGTAGAAATGTAGAGTTAAAAAAGCGCCTCTGTTAATAAAAACTTTTACAACAAAATAGAAAATCAAAAATAAACCTTCTCAAAAATAAACATTATAGAAGAACAAAAAATTAAATTAAATCAATGTAATTGGCATATATTAATTATGCATATATCCTTCACAATTGTTTCTACATTCGTTGCATCTAACTCTTTCTCTTTTTTTTATTTATTTATCAGAAATTCAATGAGAGGACCAAAGGACATCCGGTTCCGCCGTTCAAGGATCTCCCGAAAGTGTGGTGCCCCGTCGAAGTCGGAACGATTCGCGAACGGAATGATCTCACTCACCCGCCTGTGGAAGTCCATTGTTCTCCGATATCTCGCGGCTCGGAGAGGCCGGGGCCCATTTAAATCGCCTTCTACCTCGCCGGAGGGACACGCGCGAAGGAGCAGGACGACGCGGGCTCCGCTCCTCGCGTATGATGCGCGGCGGCTAACTGTACACTGCGCGAACGACTGATATTCCCGGCTGAAAACGAGACCGTACCGGTGCCGCGCGAGTGTCCGGAAGTGGGCCCCGGAACTCCGGCCGGCCAGCCGTGACCGGCAACGGCAGGCGGCCCGGGACGAGCTGCGGCCTCATGAATACGTGAGCGCGCGCGCGCGCGCCCGGGGGGCCCGTTGCGATCTCCGCCGTTGTAACACACACAACTCACACACGCGCACACCTGTTCCGAGGTCCGCTGCCTTTCCAACGTTACTTCGCCACGGATAGATAGAGCACGGCGGTTTATTACACGTCCTAGAACACGTAATGGGCCCCTCGCGCGCGGCCCGTTCCGCTCCTACGTGCGTTAAATGCGCTCCTCGTAAGAATGCAAGAAACTGAGAAGGATCCTGTAAGAGAGTCAATGGGCATCGGATAAGAAGCTGAACGGATAAAGAGTTACGGGGAAGAAGTTGAAAGAAAGAAAAATTGAAAAGTGCGAGGATAAATGTAATTTCTGCGGATTTATTGAATCTACCTCGATCAAGATATAATATTTCATAATGCTCAGTTTGCGTGACTTGAGACTCTCCACAACGCGCACGAATGTGCAATGTAGATGCGGCGGTATTTATTTATATATTTGTAATTTAATTTTACATTGTTATATCGTATTATAGAAAGAAGCGTGAGAACGATCAATTTGTAATCAGCGGATCTCGGGCTCTCCCAATTCGTGCTTTCCTTAGAAAAGACAACACAGGAAACTAATGATAATCTCTGATTATTGGTTCCCAAAATAGTCATTCTATAAAAAGAGAAACCTAAACAAAGGAGTTCGTTCCGGACAGCTCTTTGGTGGGCAAGTCACGTAATCACGGAACAACTCTTTTTAAAGTGATCCCCTAATGTCAAGGGAACCTGATGTGGCACTGAAGAAGAGGACACGTATAATTACAGGGCGATTATTCAGTCTTAGCGCAGTTTTAAACTGTCATTAAAACTTTTGGAAAGACTTTTCTAACTAATAAATTGGGAGAGACAGATCAATTCTTTGGCAATTATGTTCACCGGATTTGAGTCTGTTGAGTTTTCTTTTTACATGGAAACAGTAAGATTGTTATTTATTTTCAAAATTTCGCTCTTCAAACGATGTGAGAATAATTAATGTATTCGAGATATAACTGTAATAAACTGTAAATCAATTGCAAAATGATTTGTAGAATTTCATTTTAGAATCGTATCTAATTTCTCGTAATAACGATAATACTGAGTGGGGGTAGACAAGACGCTACTAGAGTATTATCGACGACTTCCACGCTCACATGCTTCCCGCGTAACAGAAACGATTTTTGGAAAGTGTACGCCTGTCATGGACGGCTGTACACTCGCGAATCTTGCCGTTCTTATGATCTGAATTATTCTAAATTATTCTTGTCAGATTCTTATGATTTTTCAAACATCTCGATGAATACATAATATATATCTCGCTGTTACCTAATAATAATTTAATATTCATATGTATTATTTATTAAATCAATAATAATATATTTATAAATAATAATATATTTATTAATTACATTTGTTTATTAAGAAAGACGGTAATATCTCGTGCCATGTGCATAAAACTTTAATTATCACATACAGAATTTCCCAAAACATTGTTATTTATCCGGTGTAGATTTAATCCAATCGAGATGGACATATTTTGCGAAATTCGCAAAAATAATCGAGATAATATCTTAATAATTAATTAATATCTCGACCGCAAACCGGCATAGGACTTGTTTATTTCAATCCGTTTTACTCATTAGGAGAAAATATAACAGTGCTCTAGGACATTTCAGTAATAATGAATCTGACAATAATTAAATTAATTAATTATTTTAATGTCAGATAGAAATAAATGATAAAAGAAGATTGATTACGTTAATGCATAGAAGATCATAAAAATTATTAAAAGAAATTATTTGAATGAGAGGTTAGGTGAGAATGAACGAGTTCTCGGCATCGAAAACCTCTGTAAAATCGGCTGAGGTATCAGGAAAGCAGAATTAGCGAGTAGGTATTTCGAGACTCCGAACGATGTCTCGAATCGACGCGGTGATTGGTCGGTGGGTGCGGGCCCGCTGCCCATTCCAGTTATACTTGCCAGCTTTCTAATTGGTCGAAGGCAGGCCATAAGCGCCGTTGCTATGGTAATATCAAGTGGGGGTAGACATGGCGCTACTAGAGTGTTATCAACGACCTCCATGCTCAAAATGCTTTCCGCGTAACAGAAACGATTTTTGGAAAGTGTACGCCTATCATGGACGACTGTAAACTCGCCATTTTTGCCGTTCTTATGATATGTAATTATTCTAAATTATTCTTGTCACAATTCTTATGATTTTTCAAACATCTCGATGAATACGTATATTTCACGCTGTTACCTAATAATAATTTAATATTCATATGTATTATTTATTAATTACATTTGTTTCTTAAGAAAGATGGTAATATCTCATGTCAAGTGCAAAGATTTAATTATCATATACAGAATTTCGCAAAGCACTATCGTTTATCTGGTATAGATTTAATCTGATCGGGATGGACATATTTTGCGAAATTGGCAGTAATAATCGAGATAAGTCTTAATAATTAATATCTCGATCGCAAATCGGTATAGGACTTGTTCATTTCAATCATTTTACTTCATTAGAAGAAAATATGCTCTAGGACAATGCTCTAGGACATTTCTGTAATAATTAACAAATCTGACAATAATTAAATAAATTAATTATTTTAATGTCAGATAGAAATAAATGGTAGAAGAAGATTGATTACGTTAATGCACAGAAGATCATAAAAATGATTAAAAGAAATTATTTGAATGAGAGGTTAGATGAAAATGAACGAATTCTCGGCATCGAAAACCTCTGGAAAGTCGGCTGAGGTATTAGGAAACCAGAATTACCGAGTAGGTATTTCGAGACTCCGAACGATGTCTCGTATCGACGCGGTGATTGGTCGGTGGGTACGGGCCTGCTGCCCATTCCAGTTATACTTGCCAGCTTTCTAATTGGTCGAAGGCAGACCATAAACGCCGTTGCTATGGTAATATCAAGTGGGGGTAGACATGGCGCTACTAGAGTGTTATCAACGACCTCCATGCTCAACATGCTTTTCGCGTAACAGAAACGATTTTTGGAAAGTGTATGCCTATCATGGACGACTGTAAACTCGCCATTTTTGCCGTTCTTATGATATGTAATTATTCTAAATTATTCTTGTCACAATTCTTATGATTTTTTAAACATCTCGATGAATACGTAATATATTTCACGCTGTTACCTAATAATAATTTAATATTCATATGTATTATTTATTAATTACATTTGTTTATTAAGAAAGACGGTAATATCTCATGCCAAGTGCATAAAGATTTAATTATCATATATAGAATTTTCCAAAGCAATTTATTTCTCTGGCGTAGATTTAATCTGATCGAGATGGACATATTTTGCGAAATTCGCAATAATAATTGAGATAATATCTTAATAATTAATATCTCGACTGCAAAACGGTATAGGACTTGTTCATTTCACTCCGTTTTACTTCTTTACGAGAAAATATAACAGTGCTCTAGGACATTTCTGCAATAATTAATGAATCTGACAATAATTAAATTAATTAATTATTTTAATGTCAGATAGAATTAAATGATAGAAAAAGATTAATTACGTTAACACATAGAATATTATAAAAATAATTAAAAGAAATTATTTGAATGAGAGGTTAGGTGAGATTGAATGAATTCTCGACATCGAAAACCTCTGCAAAATCAGCGGAGGTATCAGGATAGCAGGATTAGCGAGTAGGTTACAAGAATTGTGGGTAAGAGTATGGCTTCTCCCGAACGGGGTCTCGCATCGACGCGGTGATTGGTCAGTGCGTTCGAGCCCCGCGAGCCCATTGCCAGTTATACCTGCTAGCTCTCGATTGGACGAGGGCTGGGCATGAGCGTCGTTTCTATGGTAATACCAAGTGGGGGTAGACATGGCGTTACTAGAGTATCATCAACGACCTCCACGCTCGACATGCTTCCCGCGTAACGGAAACGATTTTTGGAGAGTCATGGACGACGTAAACTCGCGACTCTTGCCATTCTTATGATCTATAATTATTCTAAATTATTCTTGTCACTGTTATTATGATTTTTCAAACATTTCGATGAATACATAATATAATTCTTGCTGTTACCTAATAATAATTAAATATTTATATGTATTATTCATTAAATTAATAATATATTTAAAATTACATTTGTTTATTAAGAAAGACAGTAATATCTCGTGCCAAGTGCCTAAAGATTTAATTATCATATACAGAATTTCCCAAAGCACTGTTATTTCTCTGACGTAGATTCAATCTGATCGAGACGAACATATTATATTTTGTGAAATTCGCAATAATAATCGAGATAATATCTTAATAATTAATATCTCGACAGCAAAACGGTATAGGACTTGTTCATTTCAGTCCGTTTTACTTCATTACGAGAAAATATAACAGTGCTCTAGGACATTTCTGTAATAATTAATGAATCTGACAATAATTAAAATAATTAATAATTTTAATGTCAGATAGAATTAAATGTTAGAAAAAGATTGATTACGTTAATACACAGAATATCATGAAAATTATTAAAAGAAATGATTTGAATGAGAGGTTAGGTGAGAATGAACGAGTTCTCGGCATCGAAAACCTCTGTAAAATCAGCTGAGGTATCAGGAAACCAGAATTACCGAGTAGGTATTTCGAGACTCCGAACGATGTCTCGAATCGACGCGGTGATTGGTCGGTGGGTGCGGGCCCGCTGTCCATTCCAGTTATACCTGCCAGTTTTCTGATTGGTCGAGGGCAGGGCATAAGCGCCGTTGCTATGGTAATATCAAGTGGGGGGTAGACATGGCGCTACTAGAGTATTATCGACGACCTCCACGCTCAACATGCTTCCCGCGTAACAGAAACGATTTTTCGAAAGTGTACGCCTATCATGGACGACTGTAAACTCGCCATTCTTGCCGTTCTTATGATCTGAATTATTCTAAGTTATTCTTGTCACAATTCTTACGATTTTTCAAACATCTCGATGAATACGTAATATATTTCACGCTGTTACCTAATAATAATTTAATATTCATACGTATTATTTATTAATTACATTTGTTTATTTAGAGAAGACAGTATTAAGAAAGACAGTAATATCACATGCATAAAGATTTAATTATCATATACAGAATTTCCTAAAGCACTGTTATTTCTCTGGTGTAGATTTAATCTGATCTAAAAAGGGTCTTTTCTATAAAAATGTCTTCTCTATAAAAGTAATAATATGTTTTTAAAAATTTATTTTTTTAAAAAAGATTAAGAAAAAACGCCAAGTGTACGCGTCGATGTAAAAACGGTTTTCTCTACAAATCTTTTAATTTTTTTTCTTTCGATTGAGCCTACTTAGAATTTGATCGGTTCAGCCGTTAATGAGAACCGATAATAAGGTCTCTGGAATCGTTAAACTCGCATAAATGAGCCTCTGTGGTCACGCGAGCTACGCGCGCCTCGCGCACGAAAAATCTTTGTTGAGTACTGTTGCTACTACACTTGGCGCGTGACACTACCATGTCGCTTGATGTGTTGAGAAATAACAGTTTTAAGAATAAATGTATACAGTATAAAACTAAAATAAATTTTTACGTTCACTTCTTTTAATGATTAATTTTATCGGATGTAGAACGGAAATTACGACAGTTCAAAGCTGCTGTAAAGTTTTTAAAATCACCCTATAATATAATGTGCAACATGTATGTTTGCAGTTAATATATGTTTTTCTGGCGAAAGAAAACATTCAAAATAACAAGTATACAATTGTTGAATTTTATATTGTGTTATATTATTTCTTGTATTATTTTTTGTCTTCTTCCAGAACGACGGAGGGCATCACTTTTAAAATCGGGCATCGAGTTTCTTGAAGCCATATAAATTCGGTTCGATTCGGTCCTTGAAACAAAGTGCGCTCGCCGCAAATTTTTCTCTGACAGGAAGCGACAAGAGGGATGCGGATCTCGCCGACAAATGTCAGAGAGCTGTCTCCGTCTTACCACCCTTCGGCGGCGTGAGGATGGATTGGCGAAACGAGGAGTCTGATCAGTCGAGCGGTATAATATCGAGAGGAACGATTGTTGCGGACTTCCTAACGTACAACGTGCGCTTTCTCTTTCTGGACAGTCGAGAACCTGAAGTGGGATGAGAACGATCATCCCGCAGCCAGGACGAAGGATGCTGCCGCCGTCGCCGCCGCTCTGGACCGCAACGTTTGCTCCCAAGGGGTTCAGGTTTATCAAAACATTAAGATTATTCATAAATTCAATTCTTGAGAGCAATTTAATTCCATTTATAATTATAACAATTTAATTTAATTGTCATTTAGTTTTACATACATACACAATTTTTAAGCTAAAGGAATTTCACTTTTTACTTTATTTTAGTTTTAAATTAAAACAGCCACATATATAGATAAATTTTTAACTAATATATGATACATAAATACACAAATATAAATAAAAATTAAGAATTAAAAGGATTATGTTATAAATTTTGTGTTAAAAATATTGATAAATTAATGAATCTAATTTTTAATTAATTTTGTAATATTATGAGATATACATTTTAATTACTCACTTTTATATCCAGCGTGTAAGTTGAATATTTTAATATGAAAGTTATTACGTTTTCTTGATAAATTTATTTGACTTAGGTTGGGATTGGAATTTGCAAGGGCATTGGAAATTTCACGTCTGCTTTGGAAAATCTGGAGCTTGAGACGAAAAATTACCCAGAATATAGAACAAATGACGTGCAAACAGATTACTTCAATGATTCTGAGCAGGAAGAAACTGTTCCGGTTTTCAAGACGAGAGAAAAATCTACCTTTCAATTAGTGGTCCACGGACCGGAAATCTTAATTTTCCAGGTACAAATGTCTTCATTTACTTATAATTATTTGATTCTTTTAGTAAGCAAATTGATTTTTCAAAATTCAGGATTTCTATAAAAATTATTAATACAGAAATTCAAAGAGATGTTAAATTATTGAAGATAAATAGGGTTATAGGATATTAAAAAAATAATATAAAGGGAGAATTTAAAAGTTTTCTCAAATATTTAATTTTTTACAATCGTATATTTAATTTAAAAATTATAATTGTAAGAAAGAATTAAATATTAAGATATTTTCTTTCTGCAGGGCACTCAGCATTCTCCCGCGGATATCGCGCCCTATTGGAAGAAGGATTCTCGAATGTGGTTATGGAAGTCAGTCAGACTCGCGAGAAGACTGAAAAGAACTAGAGCGAAGACTATTCCTACGGGCGTTTTGTATCACGAGAATTTTTCATAGCATACATTTTATTCAATTATGTACGTACAAATTTTTGAAGAATAATTTTATTTTTTTATATTCAAATACATTTTAATATTCGAACAATATTTGTGATACGCGTAGAATATTCTTTCAGTTTATCGAAAGTCTATTAAATATAAAAAGATATTAAAGAAGACATAGAGCGCAAGGAAAAGAATGCATCCGATTTCTCGACTTTGATACAATAACATAATTTTACATTCGAAAAAGGATAATTGAAATAATGATTTAAATTTTACACTAAGTTATTACAGTAATATAATATTCTGTACATAGCACTAAAACTAAATTTGTTTCTTTCAGACATTCGTTCTTAAAGACAAACTTAAGAATCTGTTTTCATACGATATCTTCATTTCTTTGATGTTATAACAAAAATAACAGTTATTATCGTGAAAATTAATATTAACGATGGATAACAATCGAGTATCTACCCGAAGGTCGAAATTGACATTCAGCCGCTATTTTGAGCGCTCTTTAGCGTGGATTCCTCGTCGAGTTCCTCGCCGATCTCAAAACGCGCGAAGTCAACGATCTCGGCATGCGCCTCCGCCAGCAACTGCTGCACAGAGACACTAGGATCGAGCAGGAATTCTTGATAGATCATACATTGTTCTTCATCTGTGTTGTTATGCGGCTCGTCCGTCTGTGGATTTCCAATCTTTTGCGGGTCCATGCCTACAAAGAAGAAACAATTGTAGATATTGCTCCTTTTTCCCTCTCAATCCACCTATCTAAATATTTTCATAAAGACCTACCGATGATGTGCTGGCAGAGCTGCGTGCCCAGCATATTGTCGTTTTCCATGCACTTGATGGCCACGAGAGCGCCGTACTTGCCGAAGGACACAGGTATGGGATTCATCGGCGCTGGATGTGTGCAGCCGTACAGCATCACGTCCGGCGATCGGACGCTGATGGCTAGAGCGCGTCTCAGACTGATGTTTTCGCCCACGGTGCCGATAGTCAGGGCGGAATGGTCGTTCAGGGGCTTGCCGTCCATAGCTGGCAGGTCTTTAAGGCTGTCCGCATGAAGAACAGTCCGCTGCACTTCATTTTGAATCTCCTGGGACCTCGCGTGATTCAAGACGGCACAGACCACCGTTTCCGCGAGGCTGTGAAACTTCTTGTTCCGTGCGACGAAGTCGGTCTCGCAGTTGATCTCGGCCAGCGCCGCGTATTGTCCATCCACTGTCACTGTAATCAGGCCCTGGCTGGTGTTGCGACCCTTCAGCTTGGCTGCCTGGGTCCAGCCGTACTGCTGCGCTTGTTCTCTCAGCCACTTCTCAGCCTGGAGCAAGTAAGAACTAAGAGATACGGTCATAAGTCGATTATAGTTGCAGAGTGCATGCTTAGACAGTGAAGACTGCTTCTTACCTTGTCCACGTCGTTCTCGTGCAGCTCCAGAGCCTTCTTGCAGTTCGTGAAGGTATAGCCGGTCTTCTTTCGCAGCTTAGCCAGCAGAGATTTGTTCGTGGCCTGCCAGAGCAGGCCGTTTGTGTGAATCAGCCGGAATATCTGGGCCGGAATCATCTGGAGAATGTACCACGTCAACGCCAATATTTGAGATAATAAATTACTTAGAGAAATAGAAATATAGAATCCAGGAAAGTCACATAGGCAAAATTAACTGATAAAAATCGCGAAATCAAATTGTGACGCAATTCTGGTCTCTAGTCACCGCTGACCATCGAGAGCAGGTGGTTCCTGGGACATAACCTAAAAGAGGAAGTCGCAGATTCGAGACCGAAGGGCAAAGGGGAAAGAAATGCGAATGCGGGACTCGTCTTCTCGTCGATTCCGCCGAGGTTCGCGGGATTTGTTAATCCCTGCCGAATCGATCAACCACGTTGCCTAGAGACTGCGATCGACGGTGCAGTTTGCGAATCTCCGTACGCGGCTCGTATGACACGGGGACGCGTGTAGCTCGCGCGAACGCGATTCGCAACCTAACTGTTTATCACGCCAGCGTGCGAATATTCGTGGAAACTGGTTTCGCGAATTTTGAGTTATATCATAATGATGCAACAACGTAAAACGCTCACCATATTTCGAGGTTAGGATACAACACACGCAGATCCGTAATCATTCCTCCGTCAAGAGGGCGTTTTCGGGCCTTCTTCACACCGTGACCCAATAGACGCATATTGTTCAAAAATTTTGTGCAGATTTCAGTATATATTCTATAGAGTCATTATTGCAATAATGAATCTAAATAAGTATGTAAAATAATAATTGTGAATATTATAGTGACGTAATAACTATTATTGTATTGTATATGCAGTAACAAATACCATTGTGTGTATTTTACTGTAATATATTTTATTTATGTCTTATGTTTTATTGTATTTTATTATAATATAAAAACCATTATATTATAGAATATTTAAAAACGATATATTTTATATTTATGTTATATTTTATTAAAAAATTATTAGAGCGTATCGTAAGATAGTTTAAAAGATAATACCTTATTTGTGTCATATTTTATTACTTGTGTGCGTTACTCTTTACTCTATATTTATTTTATTTTATTTTATATTTAAATTATTTCACATTTATTGTATTATAACATATTTTATATTTTATTTATGTATATTTAAAAAAAATGCTAATAGTTATTTGAAATGAAGATACTGAAAAAAGTATCTATTATCATAAAAAATTATCAAAAGTTGTATGAAGCAATCTAACCTTACTTTATAAATATTCTATTTTAAATAGATATCTGCATGTTACATTTTATAGATTCAATACTTATAGATTTGAATTTTATATATAGATGCTCTGTTAGTCAAGATTTAATTAATATTCCTAAAATATTTATTCTTAAAAAGGCCAAGAGTGAATTAAATAGTTTGCAGTTTCGCAGTGATATTATTATATATTTTTCAGAGATTTACTAGAAGTCTGTTAAATGTCACTTCGTAACATTAATCGTCATAATTGCGATTAAACATGGAAAGTTTTCATTCGGAGACAACGAAGGTACGAAAGTGCGAATCCGAGGATGTGATTCGAATACCGAAGATCCTCGACCCGAAGGTGGAACCGCTGTTTTCCTTACCATTGGACTTGATGAGTCCTAAAAGATGTAAGAGAAAAGGAGAGACGCTAATCAAGAAAATTGGAAAGATGCAAAAATTTCGCGACGCATCTTACACAGCGAAACGTCTTCGCGAGCAGAAGTTTCGCAGGTACAAAAAGTAAAGAGAAAACTCGAAACTTGCATTTCCAAGTAACTCTAAATTTACTTAGCGATCAAACTATTAAACTAAATTCTCAAGTAACGGCAGATCTAAACCTAATCATAAACGTAATCATTATAAATTTATATTAATTAAATAAAATTATTCAATTATATGAATTTATTTACTTACATTAATATAACAAAATTATAAAACACAACACATTGTTGATATATAAAAATTTTTTATGTATAAGCATATTAAGAGATAAATCTTATTAAAGTAAAATAATTGATCACTAATAATGTAAATTATGACAATAATAATAAATAATTATTCAGCTCTTTCGGAAGAAATTTAAAGCTTTAACGAATCTTCTTGCGATTAGATATATGATAGGTTTGATAGTAAAACCGGAACTACCGGAGAAAGACGTGGATCTGAGCGACGATGTGGACATCAATAGATATTATTATTATATTTGCAACGGAGTCGATACAATTCACACGGTGAGCATCGAGGACGTCTTTGTCGAAGCGATCCTTGATCTGATTCCCAGCAGCCTGCGTGATAAATTTCCCGATTATGCCAGTGATCTGATCCTTGAAATCAAGGAGAACTTTACGAAAAATATGAAGAAGGCCATCGTTGAGTTTGCGCTTACGGACCCTTTCGAGGAACATCTTACAGAGGTTGGCTATCGAGGAAGGATTGAATTATAAATAAGACTTTCTTATCAATTTCAGAATCAGCTCGAAGACAACTTAACATTTTATTGATAAAATTTTAAATATAAAAAAATTGAATAATATTTCAATATAAAAAATATTGACAATCAGTTTTTTTTTAAATATAAATTTTAATTGGGATGGAAACTTTGCATTCTAGATATTATTCAATAGGGAGACTTTTTCATCTCGACATACAATATAAAAAAGTATTGGAGCAATAAAAAGTTACATAAATCATTTTACGTAAAAATCTCTTTAGCGTAAAACTTATCTTGCGTAAATATCTCTGCAAAATAGAATAAAAGTCGGAGCTTTTGTCATCGGTGATTTAATTCTTGCCGATCACGTTGCAGCTCGACGTGGTCCAGAAGGATGAGCGATGCATCCAACCGGACTCGCACAAACTTCTAGAACATTGTCGCGAAATTTTGCACATCGATCTGTATTTAATAAATCCGTGCATGCGAATGACTCTGGATCTATGGATTCGTGATTACAGGTATCAATCCAAATTATAAATACACTTGATTTATGTCGATGTTGCTGCTATGATACGTTTTAGCGAGAAACATCGATTCTTTCAGTCAATTTCGGCTGATCAATTTGGAGCACATTGTCGCGCACGAGGAAAGCTGGGACCTGACGAATTTTCACACCTTACTCACTCGTCAGATCGCCGCCAATCGGCAGATTCTGAGAAGAGTGTGGTACAGCGGGATTCAAGAGATATTTCTCGTGGTAAAGTATCGGAAAAGAATAAATTAATGCAGATGAAAAGGCATTGCGTTGAAAAGAGACATTAAATGAATTAACAATTTATTCCGCACGATTTTTATTTCTGATTTTTTCTTCGTTATTTAAGTTTATAGATATATACTTCCTACTTATTTTTCTAATTTACTTAAGTATTGTTGATTTATGTAATTTTGCACTCGACTGAATTAAAATTAATTAACAATTCCTTATGAATTTTAACTTTTTATTTTCCTTGTTTATGTGTTTATTAATTTTGCCAATTATTTATACAATAAATCCGTTTATGAGCGAGAAGTATCTCTTGTTTCCATCGATTCCTTATCTCGTTCCTTTGCAGAATAATAGGAAGAATCTGGTGCCCAGTCCGCTGCGGCGCAAGCAGTTCAAACGGTTCTTCGATTGCGCCAGTAAGCTGATGGAGTCGCAGCTTTTAAGGGCCTGCAAGCGCTCTCTGCGGGATTTCGTTAATTACGTCGCGGACGGCAAGGTGAATATACATATCTGCCTTCCGCGATCGATCGACATGAAATCATTTCCAGACGAGGAAACACGCACGCGTTCGGCGTTTCCTTCCTCCGCTTATCCACTGTCGCGCGCGTTATTGGAACGCTCCGAGACACAATTTCCATCAATTTCTGCTTATCAAAGCTTTTCAAGGCTCGTACGCTCGTTTGCCTTGAGCCCTTATCGCGCGCGTAACCCAGATGTTGCGACAACCAATAGAAGGTTTAAAAATGAACATTAAATGACAACTGGCGAAAATTACAAATCGTCTATTTTGCACCTCCTCCTGCAAATTATAAACAAGTATTTAAAAAAATAATTGTTTTCTTTAGCTCTTAAATAAATCTTCAGTCTCTCTTTTTCTCTCTGTCTTTATTTTATTTTTACAGATAAATAGATATTATTCTAAGAATTAATTTTTCGCAGAATTTCTATTTTCATTTAAATTCTTATGCAAAGTCTTTGATTGATGTTTATTTTGCATTTCTTGCAGATTTTACGAGCAAATAGTATTCCGGGAAATAAAAATTTTCTTCAATTTTCTTTTAGGTTTTAAGCCTTCAGTTTCGACTTTATGTGATTTTTGCACCTAAACAAGTATTATAAATAACTTCTTTTAGAGTTTTGCTTTTATTTTAATTCTTATGAAAAATCTTTGATAAATACATATGTTTCGATAGAGTGTATTTTTTTCTTTCGTGTTTTTCTACAGTCTGTAGTCTGCCGCTTTAAGGTGAACATGATCGTGGACTCCAAGGAGCTCGCTTTTCAACCATCCTTCGACAGATTTAAGAAATCACTTTGCGAAATTCTCGAAGCGATATGTGACGCCGTGAGGAATTTTGAAAGATTAGAGACACAGCTCTATCTCGATTGGGCGGGACCACAGGAATTTCTCAAGGTTTCATAAAATATAAAGATCCGACTTCCTATTTGGAAACTTGTAATCGTAAAATAAGAATTGCGAAATAAAACTATTTCTCTCTATCTTTTAATTCATTATTACGTAACTATCTAGCACATACTAATAAGAATTTCAATTATTACTTATACATATACAATAAAACTATTATTAACAATTTTAATTTAAATAATTATTGTTATAATTATTATGTATGTAATAATAATTTAAAAGACTACAATTTTCACGAGTTATCGTGTACAAGGAAATTATAGACGCACATATGTATGATTATGTTTTTCATATAATAATTCGTGAGTTGATAAAATACTTATTTTTTAAAAATATTATTACAAACAGCTGTCTGTGCGTTTCGCAGCCGCAGATATCGCAGCCGATCGTGGAGCAGCTCAAGAGACAGATTAATCAGCTGATCGATCATGAAAG
Organism: Tetramorium bicarinatum; assembly: GCA_928718305.1. NCBI lineage: Eukaryota > Metazoa > Arthropoda > Insecta > Hymenoptera > Formicidae > Tetramorium > Tetramorium bicarinatum. The sequence goes on along the minus strand of OV788319.1, from coordinate 4,587,610 downwards.
AATAATCCCAGAGCAGAAGATGGCAGAATTGAAAAAGTGCTTATCGATCTTATTGTCGTAGGCAGTGATAAACCATTTGATAACGTAATACCTTCGTTTTTTGCAGATACGCGTACCTCTATAACGACGAGGAACTCGGCCGGACGGAGGTTTTCTTGCTAAATGAAATGACGAAGCTGAAGGAATACGAAAAGAAAATTAAAGTCTATCACGATCTCGCCGGAAGAATACCGATCGAGATAGAGAGGACGATCTTTGCAGGATTCTTCGAAGTTTCCCACGCGCCCTTCGTTAGGGCTGTAGTGGAGAATGTCGAGCATTTCAAAGGACTTTTAATTCACTGCCTTGTTAGCCGATATCAAAATACGACGAAGAAGTAAATAGTTAAATTTATTTTAATTAAAGTTAAATATATTTTACGTACTTCATTTTTTGAATTAAGTATTATTGTTGTCTAATTTTTCGCGATTTATTATTATGATTAGTTTTTGACTAATTAATGTTATGGCAAATTTATACATACAGCATGATCCTCGAAATTGTTTAAAGATTGATTAATCATTATTTTATGAAGATTACATATTTCATTACACGTTAAACAGGTGACTATAATAATGGTGCAAAATTTGATATAAATTTGTGTGTGTGTGTTTATACATAAATTATTTTATTTTCTATTTATATATAATACTTGTTATAATGAAATCTCCACAGAGAGTGTAATTTTTTTTTATTTAGCGCGTGGGATTAATTGCGGAGTAACTTCGGAGTTATTCTCTGTAAAGTTAATTTCAGTTTCACCGACAATTCTCTATCTCGAAACGTTATATGGAGTTCAATTCTCTCAAACTAAATCTGTACCCAGTGTCATAGCGGAATATGAAGCTATATCCAAGCGAGTCCTGACCCCGCCTCCCAATACCGCGGCTCTGATGGAACTCATCAAGTTCGTCCGAACTACCAGTGACGTCACTCTGAAGAGCCTGGAGCTCAGACTGCTGGACGTGATCGAGCACATCGCGTTTCTGTCAGATTACTGGCTGCTAACGGAGAGCGAGATAAGTAACAACAGCCTGGCCTTCCAATGGTATCACAGAATGCCCCAGATCTTCGAGGACAACCGGGTGATCATTGAGAACAAGATGCAAGAGTACCAGATTGCCCTGAAAGGTTGATTCAATGATACTCCAATCAATATCTCCGACAATAATCTTAATTAATCTTAATTTAAGTGCTTGAGAAAAATTAATTTATTTCCTCCTCAAAGCATCAATCATGAATATTTAAAAATTGAATATATGAGTTTTCAAAGTAACGGTTTCAAAAATTGATCGTTGGAAATCTTTTATATTTATACATATTTCGCATCTGCATTTTTCCACAATTTTTCAATTGTTAATATTACACACTATGATAAACATTTTAAAAGATAGAATTCGTTTTTTGTCTTTACAGTTAGATATCAGAAGTTTGAGGAGGAATTGGACTCGTATATGAAACAAGTGGAGGAGATGCAATACTGGGGCGACATTGAGGAGGTGAATCGGTATCAGCGTAGGGCGCAAAATTTAGAAAACCGGCTGATCACGGCGATGGACAAGATCGACAAGTTCAACGAGGAAGAGGTCGCCTTCGGCTGGGAAATCACGCAGTATCCTCTGCGAAAACGGATTGCCGATCGTTTGCAGCCCTTCAAAAAGCTCTTCGACAGCATCTGCGAGTATCTGACCAAATACGACAAATGGATAAACAGCATGATCGGCAGCTACAATCCCGAAGACATCGACAATGACGTGGCAACATGTTACAGGTCGATATGCATCTGAAAAGTTATAATAAAATTATAGAATAAGAATAATGTAAAAAATAAAAATTGTTATAAGAAGTTCTTCATAAAATAGAAGATAAAAATGAAAATAATTATTAAAAAACCTACCGTGATAATATTTATATTTTTTTTATAATTACGCGACTATAACCAAAATTAATCCAACTTTGGCAAACAGTTCTTTAATATAATTCTATATTATTATTACGCTGTACATATTGCTTTAGTTTTTTGACGATGAAATCGGATTCAGGACGATCTACAAGCTGGAGAAAGCGTTCCAGGAGCCGGACGTGCGTGAGCTGGCAGCCGCGGTTCGCGAGAGAATCGAGGAATTTAAGGATCAGATGCCAACGGTGATGACTCTGGGCAATCCCGGGATGAAAGCGAGACATTGGGAACAGATCTCGACGATCGCCGGCATTCCCATCAAGTTCGACGCCGATCTGACACTGGGCAAGGTCCTGGCTATGGGTCTGGACGCTTATATCGCGCAGTTCGAGGGTGTTTCCGAAGCTGCCACGAAGGAGGACACTCTGGAGAAGGGCATGGACAAGATGCAGCGGGAGTGGACCGATCTTACCTTCACGGTGAATCTTTACAAGGACACCGGCACCTACGTCATCGCAGGCGTCGACGAGATACAACTTTTGCTGGATGATCACATCACGAAAGCGGTGACCATCAAGAACTCGCCTTACATCAAGCCTTTTGAAGTCCGAATAATGTGAGCTTAATTGCAAGATTTTGTTTTTAAACATAACCTTTAAAGGTTAACATAACCTTAGAAAGATTAAAAATTAATCTTTCTAAGAATTTTAAATTTTATTTTATTTTGACGTATTTTCTTTATATCACGTACATAATGTTTTATATTTTATTTTTAAAAAATATATGTAATTTTATATTTCTATTATTGCGATATAATTTATTTGTAATCTTATTTATATCATTACTGTTTTTTGTTTTGATTATTATAAATTTGTATTTTATTAACTTTGCATTCTTAACATTTTTAATATATAATGAAAATTATTTAATATTGTTACATAATACTTTTCAATTGCAGTAAGTGGGAAAAGACGTTGCATTTGTTAGAAAATATTTTGGATCAATGGTTGAAAGTACAGGGCACATGGATGTACTTGGAACCAATCTTCACCTCGCCGGATATCCAACAGCAGATGCCAGAAGAAGGAAGGAAGTTTGCACAAGTCGACAAGATATGGCGAGACATTATGAAGAACGTTTACAACGAGCCACATGTTCTCGCTATCATAGAAATCGAAAAAATGTTGGAACGGCTGAAGAAAAGCTTCGGACTATTAGAACTAATTCAAAAAGGTCTGAATGAATACTTAGAGAAGAAGAGACTCTTTTTCCCTAGATTTTTCTTCCTTTCCAACGACGAGCTGCTGGAAATCCTCTCCGAGACAAAGGATCCTACACGGTAAGCTGTTTATAATACATCTAGTTAAAAAGTATCAAATGTAATTATAATAATCAGCGAGTAATTTTAGTTAAAAAATTTTAAACATATATAAAATTTATAATAATTTTAATTTCGTGATTTTATATTTATTTGTGTTTATTTACATTTTATAATATTTAGATATTTCTTGGTTTATACAATATTTAGATTTTAGATATGTTTTTATTTGTATGTATTCATTTTTATTTTATTGAGAGGAATAAAATAAGCATTTTTTCACTTAATAATATTTTTTTAAGAAAAAAATACAATTATAATGATATACGTAATTTCAAGGACTCTTGGAGTAGACGACTGTTTTTTTTTATCCAATAAAACTGTTCTTCAGTGTGCAGCCGCATTTGAAGAAGTGCTTCGAGGGTATAGCTCGGCTGAGGTTTAACGAGGATCTCGAGGTTCTCGCCATGCGATCTACGGAAGGTGAAGAGGTTGATATTTTAGAAATCATATCGACTTCCATCGCTAGAGGACAAGTCGAGAAATGGCTGATCGAACTCGAGACGGAGATGCGGAAGAGCGTGCTCTACATGGTATATCAAGCGATCAAGGCGTATTTCATCAAGGTGAGGACGGCTTGGGTCCTCGAATGGCCCGGCCAGACCGTCCTCTGCGTGAATCAAATGTATTGGACGCAACAAGTCGAGGAAGCCATGTTGAAGGGAGTGGCCGGTTTGAAGAGATATTTGGACCAATGCCAAGAGGAGCTAAACGATATTATTCTGCTGATCAGGGGAATTCTCTCGAAGCAGAATCGAATCACTTTAGGTACGTAATTAAATGACGATGATCGTGGTACTTTGAAAACTGTCGGGAGTACTTTTAATAATTTCTTACATTAATTGGAAATTCTTTAATGTTTGTCTTTTTCAGAGGCGTTAGTCACTTTGGATGTTCACAGCAAAGATGTCCTCGCGGAACTGTACGAGGCGCAAGTTGTAAAAAATACCGACTTCAGATGGCTGTGCCAACTTAGATACTATTGGCTGGTGCGACTATAATTAATATTAAAATTCTATTTAATAACAAAATGCGTTGCAAAACTTAGTTCGGAATACGCAACTTTAATGTATCTTCTATTTTTTGTAATATAAAGGTTTGTTTTTATATTTGCAAAATATAATATTTAAATACTATAATCTTTTACTAAATTATTTAATTTTTACTTCGTTTTCAACTTTACTACTTTTACTTCTGATTTTATATTGCAATTACATTCGAGCAGGAAGACAACATGTGGGCGTACATGATCAACTCGTACATACTCTACGGTTGCGAGTACCTCGGCAATACATCTCGCTTAGTGATCACTCCTCTGACGGATCGATGCTACCGCACTCTCTTCGGCGCCCTGAATCTTCATCTGGGTGGCGCGCCCGAGGGACCGGCTGGTACCGGCAAAACGGAAACCACGAAGGACCTGGCGAAGGCGGTCGCCAAACAGTGCGTGGTCTTCAACTGCTCCGAGGGCCTCGACTACATCGCGCTGGGCAAGTTCTTCAAGGGCCTCGCCTCGTGCGGCGCCTGGTCCTGCTTCGACGAGTTCAATCGGATCGATCTGGAGGTCCTGTCGGTCGTAGCGCAACAGATCCTGACGATCCAGTGCGCGATCAATGCCGGCGCCGAGAAGATGATCTTTGAAGGCACGGAGATCTACCTTGATCACACCTGCGCCGTATTCATCACTATGAATCCGGGCTACGCCGGCAGAACCGAACTGCCGGACAATCTCAAGGCTCTCTTCCGTCCGGTGGCGATGATGGTGCCAGATTATGCTCTCATCGCGGAGAACACCTTGTACTCTTATGGCTTCTACACCGGCAGACCATTAGCCGTAAAAATTGTAACTGCTTATAAACTCTGTTCGGAGCAACTCAGCAGTCAGCATCATTATGATTACGGCATGAGGGCGGTTAAATCAGTGCTGATCGCCGCCGGCAACCTGAAGCTTCGTTATCCCGACGAGTCCGAGGATATCTTGATGCTGAGGAGCATCCTGGACGTTAATCTGCCGAAATTCCTAGTCCACGATCTGCCGCTTTTCGAGGGTAAGTGTTTTTTTTGTAGAGATGATATTATTTCTTAGATTGTTTTTTATTAGCTTTGCATAATTATGTGTATTGTATAGAAAACAAAACATATAGAGAAATATTACTACAAAAATTAAATTAATTAAATATGTATTATTAAAACTGAATTATAAATATTTTCAAGAATGTAAATTTTGCTATTTTGAAGTTACGTTAGAAATGAATAGTATAAGCAAAATATTTTTTTGACAAAACCGATAATTAACGTACACCTATTTCCATTTAAATATACCATGCATATATTTTATTTTTAAAAAAGCGAGAAGCGAGAAAATAAATTGATCAATTTTATATTGGATTTACATATCGCAATAAAAATCACGGAAAAACTCGAAAAATATACTGTTATAAATTTGATCAAACATTATATAAAATTATTTTGATGATTTGGTGATGCTAACATTAATATTCAATGGATTTCTTTTAATGTTAGGAATAGCTTCGGATTTATTTCCCGGCGTCGTACTGCCGACACCGGATTACACGCATATTAACGCGTGCACGCAAGATGCGTGCGCCGCGGCAAATCTGCAGTGCACGGACCATTTCTTAGAAAAAATCCATCAAATCTACGAGATGATGATCGTGCGCCACGGTTTCATGATCGTTGGACTACCGTTCGGCGGTAAGACCTCGGCCTACCGAATGTTAGCGGAATGCCTCGGTCTTTTGGAGGACAGAAAGTTGATGGACGAGCATCGTGTCGAGATTACTGTTATCAATCCCAAGGCCATCACGATGGGTCAATTATATGGCCAATTCGATCCTGCGTCGCACGAGTGGAGCGACGGTGTTTTGGCAGTGTCTTACCGAGCTTTCGCTACTTCCATTAATCTGAACAGGAAGTGGCTGGTTTTTGACGGTCCGGTCGATGCACTTTGGATCGAGAACATGAACACGGTACTGGACGACAACAAGAAGCTCTGCCTTACATCTGGGGAGATCATCCAGCTTGCACCTACGACAAACCTGATTTTCGAGCCCATGGATTTAGATGTAAATCGCGATTTCATGACATTTTATTAAAATCCGTTCGTAAAAAAATCTCTCTTCAATTTTGGGAGAAAGTATTTTTAAAATGCATTATGAATGCATCTTGAATTCACAAGTGTAAAATATTTATGTCTGCAAATTTTATATACAGAATTTAAAGTTTAAAATTTAGATACACAGAGCCTTTAAAAGGATAGATATTTAAGGTCTAAAAAATTTATATTTAGCTTTTAAAACTTAGCTGGAATTAAAAAATTAGAAATTAAAAATAAAGACACCCAGAATAATAGGATTTGAAATTTACATGGATTTGATATTCAGATTTTATATCCAGAACTTTAACAAATTTAAATATAATATAAACTTTAAATGTTACTGCTTTTTGGTTAATATTTTTGAAATTTTATAACACTGTCGCGTTTAATTTTCCAGATTGTGAGAGTGTGACATTTATTAATTTATTAACATATAAAAATCTAGAATAAACGCGTGTTTAAACATTTTATTAGAACATTCTTCTTATCAGGTTGCGTCGCCTGCTACGGTGTCACGGTGTGGTATGATCTACATGGAGCCAGTGAGTCTGGGTTGGACGCCACTTTTGATATCGTGGCTGAATACATTACCGCCCAGTTTCACGGAGGATATTAAGAGCCATTTGAAGGACATGTACCTGCGCTTTTGTCCGCCTCTGTTGCATCTGATTCGCCGTTGCGGCGCAAAGGTGAGCGCGTCATTAAAACTGACTCTTTCCGTCGAAATTCGAAGTATTCAGATTCCTCCTTGAGATGCACGATCCGCCTTTCCGGATTTTATGCATAACGCAGGGGAATATTTGTTCTTAGGATAAGAATAAACAAATAAACTTTGCGTATTGCGCACCACGACAGAAACTTTTCTCGTTTCCGTCGGAAATTACGAGTTCTCACGGTCTCTCCGCCTGCAGGAAATGATAACGATGCCGGATGCTAATCTAACGCGCTCGGTTATGTACCTGTACGACTGCTTCCTGGACGATTTTCGCGACGAGAAGCACATGAGCGCGCTACCCGACTTGGATTTCAGAGCGCAAGTGGAAGTGAGTTTAAATTATACTACATAAATTGCGAAATCATTGAGCATTTTACAGCTACACGGTTATTTCAAATTCTGTGCAATTTTAAATTGACAAAAAAATTCTTCATTAAAAATGCATTTCTCGAAAAAAATGCAGTTTGCTACTGTTTGCTTATCTTGTTAATAATAATTAATTAAACAAGGAAAAAAGATGTAATTAATTTTAATTTATACAGTTATTTCAACTCTGTTCAATTTTAAATTGACAGAAAACATTCTGATTAAATACATTTCTTGAAAAGAATGTAATTTGTATTTTTTAATTATTTTATCAATAATAACAATTTAAATACGACAGAATTGACGAGTACAATTAATTTTTAATTTAATTTATATAATTATTTTATTTTTGTTCAATTTTTAAATAGCAGAAAAAATTTCTGGTTAAAAATGCATTTTTCGAAAAATGCCATTTATTATTTATTTATTTTATCAATAATAATAAAATAATTTAAACAATAACTATAATTATGTTTAATTAATAATCGATATTTACTGATTTTATGTTTATTATTAGTTATTATTAGTTATATATCGAATCTTTTATTCTTGATAGACATTTTGATCATTTTTGTAAAGTACCAAGTTCAATTTTATTAAAGAAATTTAAGGAGAGATGATTTCGATAGGGCTGCTTCTTTTTCTCGTGCATCTGGGCGATGGGTGTCACTCTGATGGCCAACTACCGCGAATGGTTTAACATCCTCTTCAGGGCGTTGGCGGAACACACATTTCCGCAGGAAGTGCGCCAACGTTTCGGTATATCGCCGGAAATTAGCGACCTGAAGAAACCCTACATAGTCTCTCTACCGACCACCGGATCGGTTTTCGACTACAAGTACGTCAAAGAGGGTAAAGGCAGGTGGAAACTCTGGCTGGAGGATCTGAAGGACGTTCCGCCGATCCCGAGGGATATGCCGGTGAACCAAATTATCGTCTCCACGGTGGAGACCGTTCGATACTTCCACCTCTTCTGGTACCTCGTCCGCCACCACAAACCGGTCCTTCTGGTCGGGCCGACGGGCACCGGGAAGTCTGTCTACATTATGGAGTTTTTATTAAAGAAGAACAATCCTGAGATCTTCAAGCCGCTCTTCGTGATATTTTCAGCGCAGACTACTGCCAATCAGACGCAGGATATCATCATGAGCAAGCTGGACCGAAGAAAGAAAGGTTCGTTGATTTATCCTGTTTTAATTTTATTGGAATTCCTATGGCTGTGTGGATAAAAATATGTGTGAGGAAAAATCATTATTATTAGAGATTATCAATTGAAACTACCGTTCTTGACACTTTAGAAATTGTTTTTGACAGATAACAATATTATTTTACTTTGTTAAAATGTTTTATTATTTTATTAAAATAAAATTAAAATTATTAGAACGTCAGAAATTATTAGGATTGTAATGAAAGTAGAAGATTGTAAAGAAATCATTTTAGGCCATAAATTTCTATAACGTTGGGGAAGATCGTCATAGAGTCATTTTCGTAAAAGCACTTTAAAGTATGAGATTAAAATCTCGTTAAGTTTTCTCTTCGTAAAAAAGAAAGTTGGGACCAACTTTGCTTGAAGGTATTTTAAAGAAGACACTGTAAGCTTCTAGGAGATCTTGGGCGAAGTTGAAAACAATTTTTTTTCAGCTCCGTGCGTGATCTCGAAGTTTAAGTTTTTTTCGTCAAGTTTGCGCGATCGATTTAGAAATACGTTCTCTTGAAGCGTCGCCAAAAGAGAACCTGAAAGATTTAAAAACAGAAGACTTTAAGACAAACATACTGTTTTGAAAATAGTTTTGAAAATAGCTCTATAATTATCGTTAAGTTACATTTGTAATTTAATCCATCCTTTTCGCTATCAATCCGAAATATTTTCAATTTTGTCGAGAAGTACATTCGTTTATTATTCAGTAATTATTTCCTGATAAGGTCTATATGGTGCGCCGCCCGGTCAGCACTGGGTGATTTTCGTGGACGACGTGTCGATGCCGCAAAAGGAAGAGTTCGGGGCGCAACCCCCCATCGAGCTTCTGCGCCAATGGCTCGACCACTGGACCTGGTACGACCGGAAGGAGGTGGTGCCGATCAAGCTTGTGGACGTCCAGCTGATGTGCGCGATGGGCCCGCCCGCGGGCGGACGTGATGTCACACCGAGGTTCAAGCGGCACTTCGTCACCCTGGCGATCTCCGAGTTCGACGACGACGTCCTGGTTACCATTTTCGGCAGAATCACCGCCTGGCACTTTGCCACTCGCGGATTCCCGGAGTTCTTCGACCCGTGCATCGATTACGTGGTCCATGCCACGCTGGATGTGTACAAGGAGACGAGGAGGAATCTGCTGCCGACCCCGGCGAAATCGCATTATCTGTTCAACCTGCGGGATTTCTCGCGGGTCATTCAGGGCGTGCTACTCTCCACTCCTGAAACCATTACAGATTTGGTATGCAGCAGTCAATTACTAGAATGAAAATTATATAAAGTGAACACTGAAAGAAAGATATAGTTACTTTTGGCCTCAATCACAATTTTATAATATTTCTAACGATAATTATGGTTAACGTAATAATGCATATAGTCAATATTTATTGTTAGAAATATTATAAAATTATGGTAGAGGCCAAAAGTAACTATATTTCTCTCTCAGTGAAATCACTTTTTTAATTCGTTTCCTATTATTTCAAAAAGAAGATATTAATATTTTTCTTTTTGAAAGAATTCCGATTATTCGTTAAAGAAATATACGTATGTCAAACTTTCTTATAATTCTTAGGAAGAATTAAGTAATATACTTTGTATCTAATGATTTTTTAAGATAAGCATGAAGCGTTTGTGGGTCCACGAGGTTCTTCGAGTATACGGAGACCGGTTGGTCGACGAGGCCGACAGCAGGTGGCTGGTGGAGCAGATTCGGAAGACGATAAGAGAACGCATGGCTGACGATATGGACCGCCTTTTTCAGGATTTACAGGATAAGCCTGGCGCAGAAATAACAGAGGTGAATCTGCGAAATCTCATCTACTGCGACTTCCACGATCCGATCGCCGAGCAGAAATTATATATAGAGATTGAAGATTGGGATGCGCTCGCCGAAGCGGTGGAGGAGTATCTCGCGGAGTACAACGATATCTCAAAGACGCCTATGAATCTGGTGCTCTTCAGGTATGTCTTCAATCAGTCTCGAAGGAAGTCTTACAATTAAATGCGTTGAATTAAAATTATAAAAATATTCAAACTACAAGGCAAAGAGAAATCTATTCTTCTTCTCGTTGAAAAAAAAATTATCAATATACTTAAAAATCAATCGAGAATTTAAGTAGTAAAATAGCAATTAATATTGATTTTTTCCCGATTTTTTTTTAGGATCAGCTAATTAAAAAGATTTAAGTTTTTTAAGCGCGCTATAAAAAATTTATATGAATTAAAAATCTATTTTATTTTTTTTAAATTATAGTTTTAATTGCTAAAGATTTTCGAGATGAATTTCATTAGATCGAACAGCTGGACAATTAATTTAACAAATTAATTTAATCCGTAGATTCGCGATAGAGCATCTCTCGAAGATCTGCCGAGTGATGATGCAGCCGCGCAGCCATGCTCTTCTGGTCGGCATGGGTGGTTCAGGTCGGCAATCCTTGACGAAGTTGGCGGCTCATATATCCGACTATGAGCTCTTCCAGGTGCAGATATCTCAGCTGTACGGCATGTTCGAGTGGCACGAGGACCTGAAGAACATTCTGCGGAAGAGCGCCGCGAGTGATCTGCATACGGTTTTCCTCTTCATGGACACGCAAATTAAGGAAGAGGCTTTCCTGGAAGACATCAGTAACCTACTCAATTCCGGTGAAGTGCCTAATCTCTTCGCGGCGGACGAGAAATCCGAGATCTGTGAGAAAATGCGGATCATCGATCGGCAGAGAGACAGGTTTGTCTCATATGAATATAGAATATAGAATAATCCATTGAAATCGGATAATTCAATTTTTTACTAATCAGCGATAATATTAGTACGTCTTTCGTAACACGGTCCATATATTTATTAAATTTGTGTAATAAGAACGGAATTGTTTGAGTAATTAATAATTATGCTGCTACTCTTTACAAAGTAATAAAATATAAAAAATACTTTTGAATAATGTAAAATATAGATAATATGTAATCTTTTAATTATATGACTTATAATTATTTTTCACGTTGATTTCTCAAATATTTACTTCATGTGAAATGATATTTATGTCAAATATTATGTCAAATGGATTTAATTTATTGATAAATCTTCGCATTAGCTGAAAGGTTGAAATTACATCGAGAGATATTTCTACATCGTGTAAACAAATTTTTTTACATAAAAAAAATTTTTCTATTAATTAAGAACGCATTGATGAAACTGATTTATGAATTCGAAAAATCGAGATTAAAACTTAAAACAGATATTTTAATTAATATTTTACACATTAAATTTTATATTTGTATTTGTAGAAGGTTAAAATTCAAACAATTACAAAAATTAATAAAATATGTCAAGCACATAAAGAAAAATATATATCATATTGTACGCGACAGAAAATAGAAGTAATATCAGTTTTCATTCAATAATTAAAATAATAATTAATATAAAATGATATTAACTTTCCGAACTGTATTTAGATCTGTCCAGACGGATGGCAGCCCGGTAGCGCTCTTCAACTTCTTCGTGCAGACGGTGCGCGAGAACCTGCACGTGGTGGTGACAATGTCGCCGATCGGCGACAGCTTCCGCACCCGGATCCGCAAGTTTCCTGCGCTGGTGAACTGCTGCACCATCGACTGGCTGCAACCTTGGCCCGAGGACGCTCTGCTCGCGGTCGCCACGCAGTTCCTAGGCGAGATCGACCTGCCGAGCGACGAACGTCGTGCCTGCATCGGGATGTGTCAGTACTTCCACACGTCCACGCAGGAGCTGACGAGGGACTTCCTGAAACGGCTGAATCGGCACAATTACGTCACGCCGACGTCCTACCTGGAGCTCATCAACACGTTCAAAGAGTTACTGGACCGGAAACGAAAGGAGGTGCTACAGGGCAAGAAGAGGTACGAGGCAGGTCTCGGCAGGCTGGACAGCACGCGCAAAGAGGTCAGCAGGATGCAGCAAATCTTGGTGGCTCTTCAGCCAAAGCTGCTGGTGGCTGCGAAGGACGTGGAGGGCATGTTTCTCGACGTGCAGCGGCAAAACAAGGAAGCCACCGAAATGGAGCAAGTCGTTAAGAAAGACGAGGAGGCCGCTATGGTGAGAGCAGATTTCACAATTGCAATATACTTATTACTTGCATTGTTTTCATTATCAATATCATAATTATTATACTTTTATTTATCTTATTATAAATAAGAATGAAATAAGATTAATAAGAATAAAATACAATTATTTAATTTTTTATATTTTACATAAATTTGGGACTTAATGTGTAAAAAATTGATCAATTTCTAGTATTTTAAAGTTTTGTTTTAATGTATTGAGTCAGTTAATTCACTATTATTTGAATAATTCAATTTTTAATATTCTCATATTTATTGATTTTATATCGTGAGTCTTGAATTATTTAATTTTAATTTTCAATATTGCACGAGAATATGGTGGGTATTTGTTAGAAATTGATCAGTTTCTGCGTCAGTTTTAATCTTCCAAGTCCGTTTCTGAGTTATGATTTCCCTTTTAATATATGGAAATATTTTGGCAATTAATTAATTTTGTGCTGAATAATTTCAAACAAACTTGCGAGATTATTTAATGACCAATTATAATTTGCGCGCATTGTGCCGTCAGATCGTCGCCGCGGAAGCCAAAGAGATTCGCGCCGAATGCGACGCGGATCTTCAGGAAGTGATGCCGATATTAGACGCGGCGAATGCCGCTCTGAACACTCTGACTCCACAGGATATCCAGATCGTCAAGTCCATGAAACGTCCGCCGGCTGGCGTGCGACTGGTCATGGAAGCGATTTGCATATTGAAGGTGTATTAAATAATTGGAATAAATGATATGTAAATAATAATTTGTATCTTGTTTGCTCGCAGAAATAGAAAATTAATCGATGTCATAAATGATATTTAGTTTCCAGCTTGCACGAATAATAACATGTAAATATTAATATATGTATGAAATACATATTTATGTAGCATCTAATTGAACGTATCATGATAAAATATTCGAATAGATACATGTATATAATATGTAAATTTATAATGTATAAACATTACAAAATACACATTGTAATATGTAGTGTGAATATAAGTACTTATGAATTTATATAGGTGTAAATTCATGTGTGAAAGTTGGTTCAAATCTGATTTCTGTTTGCTTAAGAATCTCTTTGAAAATCGTGCAGGACGTGAAGCCGGAGAAGGTGCAAGGCCCGGAGGGTCCGATAGACGATTATTGGAGGCAATCGCTTCGCATTCTGGGCGACATACGGTTCCTGGAGTCGCTGCTGAACTACGACAAGGACAACATTCCTGAGCGCATCATGACCAAGATCCGCACGACTATCTTGACGAATCCGAACTTCGATCCGGAACGAATCAGGCAGGTGTCGACCGCCTGCGAAGGTCTCTGCCGTTGGGTATTCGCCCTGTCGGAGTACGACAAGGTCGCTAAGGTGGTGGCGCCGAAGAAGCAGGCTCTGATGAAGGCCGAGGCTGATTACTCCGCGGCGATGGAACAGCTGACGTTGAAGAGAACCCAGCTGCAGGAAGTGCGGCAGAGACTGGCCCGACTGGAGACCCTGCTGGCGCAACGAAGAGCTGAGTACCAAGCGATGACCGATGAGGTGAAGGAATGCGAGGAGAAGCTAAGGAGAGCCGAGGAGCTGATCGGAGGTCTCGGTGGCGAGTACACCAGATGGTCCGAGACCGCCAAGTAACGACATTTGTTGATCACTTATCACTTTGTTGTTCGAGTTCTATCTTTTTTTTCTCACTTAATCTAAACCATACATAGTCTTCTTAATATTTTAATACTGCATTCTGTTCTTTTTTCAATTTTAAGGATTAGAGATTTTTATTCAGTCATATTATTAATATTATTATACTATATTTCAAAATTCATTTTTTGAAGATTTTAAATTTTGAATAGCTATAATTAGCATCTGGTAGATCTATAAGGCCATCATTTGTCTTTTTATTTTTAATTTCACCATTTTTTTATTATTCTGTTTTCTTATAAATTATATATAATTTGAATTTTTGCTTTATTTATTAATAGTTTGCAATCTGAAATAATATCCAACATGACTCGAAGCTTCATGTGATTATTAACAGATCGCTCGGAGAACGCTATCACAAATTAACGGGCGACATTCTGATTGGTTCCGGCGTGGTGGCTTATCTCGGTGTCTTCACGATGCAGTATCGGCAACAGCAGGTGGAGAACTGGGTGGAGTTATGCACCAGTCTGAAGGTTGTCTGCACTCAGGACTTCCAGCTCACGCAGGTGCTGGGCGATCCGGTGCTCATCCGCAGCTGGAACATATTCGGCCTGCCGAGCGACCTGTTTTCTATCGACAATGCCATAATCATCACAAACTCGCGTCGCTGGCCGCTCATGATCGATCCGCAAGGTCAGGCAAATAAGTGGGTAAAGAATATGGAAAAGACGTCGAATTTGAACATCATCAGACTGACGCAGCCGGATTACATGAGGACCCTGGAGAATGCCGTGCAATTCGGACAGCCGGTGCTGCTGGAAAACATCGGCGAAGAATTGGAAGCGGCCTTGGAACCGCTGCTGATGAAGCAGACTTTCAAGTCTGGCGGTGCGTTGTGCATCAAGATCGGCGATAGCATCATCGAGTATTCCGATAAATTTCGGTAAGTCAATTCGACTCGCTTGAATTTTTCTTTCCAATTCGGACATGCTGGGTATAAACATAATTTGTAAATTACATCATTTTATTTGATTTTAATAATGGCAATGAATTTAAAATTATAAGAAATTTGAAGATAAGAATAGATTTGAAATAAATCATTTTTTTAAATTTATTATAAATTTTATGTATGAGATCTATTTATAATCTTTGACGGTAGAAAATTCTTTCTGTGATTTCCATAGATTTTACATCACTACGAAATTGCGAAATCCACATTATTTGCCGGAAGTAGTGGTAAAGGTCACTCTGTTGAACTTCATGATTACTCCGGCCGGTCTGGACGATCAGCTTTTGGGAATAGTCGTTGCGAAGGAAAGACCCGAACTCGAGTCCGAAAAAAATCAGCTCATAGTTCAAGGAGCAGCTAATAAAAAGTACAGCTAATAAAAATAAAACTTTTTTCTATTCTATCTTAATTTCTATTTCTTATCTTTCATATATTTTTATCTTAAATAGATAAAATATTAAATGGTAAATTAAATTACCGTAAAATTACTTCATTGAACGATTATTCTGCATTTATAAAATTATTAAAAAATATATTTATATCGCTGAGACGAATAAAATTTATCGTGAATAATTATTGACGGGCATTTCATTTTTAATTCATTCTTCAATCTTAATAACTTATTCACGATAATTAAGTGCTGAAAATTCTTTAATGACAAACAAATATGTATTAATAAAATAAATTTTGTATGTAAACAAATATTGATTCTATAAAGTTTTGTCAATTCACGATAATTGGCGACGTTTTTCCGCAGAATGTTAAAGGAGATAGAGAATAAGATTTTGGAAGTGCTGTCCGCGGCCAAGGAGAATATTCTCGAGGACGAAACCGCCATTGGTGTGTTGAGTTCGTCGAAAAGTCTGGCCAACGAGATTCAAACTAAACAGACTGCCGCTGAAATTACCGAGAAGTCGATCGACGCGGCGAGATTGCAGTACACGCCGATTGCAGTCTACAGTACCGTTCTCTTCTTCACAATTGGTGAGTAAAAATGCAAATCAAACTAGCGTTTAATTTGTAGGAAAGTCCAAAGTCTGTAGGAATTTAAATCGCCTGAAATATATTTCTGTTAAATATATAAGAATAAAATATGTAGTCTAAGTATAATATTATAAAAATAGCGTCAAACTTTATTAATTTACGGAAACTTGAATTTTTCTAAATTGTCATATATAATATAAGTATATTTAAAATCTGTAAAATATAATATACATCTAAATAAAAACCATTAAACACGCGTGCGCGATACATTTAAAATTAGTATCATATCAAAAATTGCGTGACAATAAATAAAATTCTTTTTGGGAAGGCAGTATTCATCGATGCAATAACGTTCGTTGATCTTTTTTGCAGCCATGCTGGCCAATATCGATCCGATGTATCAGTACTCACTCACCTGGTTCGTCAATCTCTTTAAGAACACGATCGACAACACGCCGCCAGTGGAGGATATAAAGCAGCGTCTGAAGGACCTCACTAGGTGCTTCACTTATTCCCTTTATGTCAACATATGCCGCTCGCTCTTCGAGAAAGACAAGCTGCTCTTCTCGCTTCTGCTGTCCGTGAACTTGCTGAACAAGCAGGGCCAGCTTTCGATGGCTCAGTGGATGTTCCTGCTGACCGGCGGCGTTGGCCTCGAGAATCCTTTCGTCAATCCCACCGAATGGCTGCCAGCGAGGTCCTGGGACGAGCTTTGCCGATTAGATAGCATACCGGGATTCACGGTAATTTGCATTTATAGAGAACGTTTGCATTAACTCCTTTCCGGAGTGATGCACAGCAATACCAATGTTAATGCAAATGTTATCTATAAATAATATATTAAATTTTTTTGTAAGAGTTAAAAGTTCTTTGCAACTGATCTCGAATATTTCCATAAAATTGAACAAAAGTTCTTTAATCTATTATTGGTTTATTAGAAATTTATTAGAACGTGAAGTTTGGCTTATTGCAACAAGGTCGTTTTTTGTATTTTGTCATTTAGGGAATAAGAGAGTCGTGTACAAAAAATGTCGACGAGTGGAAGAAGCTATTCGATCACAAAGAGCCTCACACTTCGTCTTTTCCTGCTCCTTGGAACAAACTGAGCAGCTTTGAAAAGATGCTGGTGCTCCGTTGCATTCGTCCTGACAAAATAGTGCCGGCGGCACAATTATTCGTCCAAGGTAAGGCTGTTAAAAAAGAAAGGAAAGCACCAAAATCTAAAAATAGATCGACCCAGATTAAGGATACGGGGAATCTAGAATGGGCCGTACATTTCGAGCGAAAGGGCGAAATTAAATTCTTTGCGACAATGGGAAGTAGATCGCGCTACGTATAATACTGTCCCTTATTTTCCTTCCTTATAAAATATGTAAATCATATCGCCAGACATGAAATTATTGGACCGAAACCGTCAGTTGCTAGTTTGCATGCCTAAATTTTTCGATCATTCGATAGAACAATTAGGGCAACAGTACATCGTGCCACCGCCCTTCGATCTGGCGGCCTCTTTCGCGGACTCGCATTCCTGCATCCCGTTGATATTCGTCCTGACACCCGGTGCGGATCCCATGGCAATTTTATTGAAATTCGCCGACGATCAGGGTTTTGGTGCCAGCAGGCTGTTCTCCTTGTCCCTGGGCCAAGGACAGGGGATCATCGCCGAGGGTCTCATTGACGAAGGCGTGAAGAATGGCACCTGGGTGGTGTTGCAAAACTGTCACGTCGTCAAAACTTTTATGGTCACTCTGGAAAAAGTAAATTCTCGTATAAATTAAATCTATTATTAAATCTCGTATAAATTAAATCTATTATACGATTAAAAGAGATTAATATTAGTATTACTAAAGCAATCAAAATGACTGATTTATTATTTTATGATGGTACTTTGTAAAACTTTCCATAATTTTATAAAGTTGCAATATGCAAATAATTAAATTAATTCATTTACTTTCTTTCTTCATTTCTTTTTCAAAGGGATTTATACATATTAAATTGTTTTTTAACGATATTATATATCATATTTAAATAATAAAAATAGATGTACATTAATCTCGCCGATAATTTTAGAGTTAAAAAGGATATTAACTTTTACATACAATTTTAATTAAGATTATATATTTCTAAAATATTTATTAAATACAATTTTACATTTGGAAAAACATAAAAATTTATTAAGTTCTATAATTTATAAATGTGTATGTGTTAAACTTTTAAATTTCAGATTATTTTAAATTTAAAGATACAATTATTTAAAATTTTTTGTTATTCTTTTAACTCTTGAATTCTGTGTGGTTTAGAAAATATATTTTCACCACGTAGCGCTTTTTAATTTTTGCACGAGGATCCTTTTGTTCCTTGTTCTTATTATTTTTATTTACATTTAGATATGCGAGAGCTTCACGAGGGAAACGGTACACCCCGATTTCCGGCTGTGGCTGACGAGTTATCCGGTCGCGCACTTTCCGGTCAGCGTTCTACAGAACGGTGTGAAGATGACGAACGAGCCTCCCAAAGGACTGCGCGCGAATATTCTACGATCTTTTCACCAGGTAGATGCAACTTCCGTTTCTCTCGCCAAAGAGAGAGACAAGAGGCTAACTCTAAGAGATTCGATTAAATCTCGCGGTAGGACCCGATATGCGATCCCGACTTCTTCGACAAATCGAAGCAGAGAGTGACTTTCAAACGGTTGCTCTTTTCGCTCTGCTTCTTTCACGGCATCGTGCAGGAGCGACGGAAGTTCGGGCCGATCGGCTGGAATAATCAGTACGAATTCAACGAGACGGATTTGCGTATCAGCGTGCTGCAGCTCAAGATTTTACTCGATCAGTACGACGATGTTCAGTTCACCGCATTGAAATACCTGACTGGTACCCGAATCAAATTGCTTATTGTCATTCTGGAAAAAGTAACTTCTCGCACGTTGCTTTTCTTCACCTAAAATCTTATTCACACACAAACGCGAATAAAATCTTCACGTAAAAAAAAAAATATATATATATAAATAGATATATTAAAAATAGACAACGACCGTTAACACATTTTTAATTAAATTTGGAATTAATCTAAAAATTGAGCTAACATTAATAATAGAACTTGATTAAAAACAAATATACAAAATCATCTCACATAAAAGTAAAAAATAAGTGAATAAAAATGATATTTATATTAAATATATGTTACATTAATATTAATATGAATATTCAAAAATATATTGATATTAAATATGTATATGTAATTTTTTCATCCTTGTTTCTATTACAAATTATAAAATTTTAATTGATATTAAAAACGAGAGGAATATTGTGTTGAATAAAATATCCGAGACATTGATAAGCCACAGTACGCAACAAGTTTTCGTCAGTGTGTTTTTAATCCTTCTTTTTAAGGCGAATGCAATTACGGCGGCCGCGTGACCGACGAGTGGGACCGACGGACCCTGAACACGATCCTGATGCGATTCTATCACGAGGACGTGGTTGTGTCTGATCGGAAATATCTGTTCGATGCCAGCGGTCTTTATTACGTACCGCCGGTCAGCGAGTACAGTCAATTCTTAGACTACGTGAGAGAATTGCCGATGACCACCGCGCCCAGCGTCTTCGGCATGCATGAGAACGCCGACATCATCAAGGATCAGCAGGAGAGCTACTTGATGCTGTCCTCCATCCTGAGCACTCAGGTATTAAACTGAGCCTCGAGATTGATTGTTACGCTTCTACGCAGCTCTTCGGTAAAGAGAATTTATCGCATACACATGTTCCGGTCGACTCGAGGTAAATTATAAAAAGGCGCTGAGATGTGAAACGAGGAGTTAGTTACACGATTTTCTGAAAAGATTGAATTTTGTCTGGGTGAAATGAAGAGAAAATAGATTCAAAATATATTTCGAGTTATTTTATTTCTCGTAAAAATTGAATGTTTTTTAAAAATTATTTCTTAGTGACTTCTTGACTCTTTTAATCGAGCCATAGTTTTAGGATTTTAAAATTACAGCCTTTTGATTTTAGAATCAAATTGCATTAAATTCTATTTAAATAATGTTAGATGTATGTACATATATTTATTTATTTATAAATTATTTTCATTGGGTCAACAAAACCGCATTATAAAACCATGTTACATTTCATGGTAAATTAAACTTATTTGTATAACAAGAATCTGAATTGCTCAAAATTATTTTAATTAATTATACAGCGATAAGCTAGCTCTAAAAGCACTTACAAATAAGATTAGAATGTCTGATTTTCTTTCTAAAAATGTTACATTAACAATGATACTAAATAAAATGTTTTTAATATAATTTATAAAATTTAACTCTTGCTCTCTCAACTTCAGAGATATTTTTCTCACAAAACTTTTATAATTGTTCCGTGACTAGTGTTGCATAATTATTAGAGTTTCGAATGTAATAAGGTGAACGATATCCACTCTTCTATAATTTATTGATTTTTTTTCTCTTATCTTTATTTAATCTCCCGATTCCTCCAATACGATGGAATAATGAGAATGTTCTCTGTTGTCTTTCCATCTTTGCACAGAATATTGAGGAATTCAAAGTAAATAATGTTTATTTAAGAAAGCCTTTATGAAAAGTTGAAATGAGTGAAATAACGATATCGTTTATAATAATTGTCACGCGATTAGCATCAGGAGGAAAATCGAGATAGACAATAATATTCCTATTTATCATTGCAATTCAAAAAGTTCCCTCAATGTGCATTATAGAATTAATTCAGATTATTTGGCTACAAAGAGGAAAAACTTGATCTTTTACTTTTTATAAAAAGTTGTAATTATTCCTTGCAATAGAAAAAAAAGAAAAGACTAAAAAAAAGATAAGACTCAAGTATATGAATATAATGTTAAAATTAATAATAACATTACAAAACAGCATTATTAAACTTTACAAGTCTCCGTTCTTCAATTTAAGTTAAACAAAATCTATCTAGTTTAGAGCTAACAGAATTAAGATAGCGCGGTGCAGCGACCTCGTCAAAAGTTTACGAGTGCTCCGCGTTAAGGAAATCTTCTGATTTTTGTCAGGACACCGGCCAGGCGGAAGTGGGCGCCGAGAAATCGCCGGACGAGACCGTCTACGGCGTCGCGGCCGACATCCTGTCGAGATTGCCACAGGATTACGATTTGGTGGCCGCTCTGAACAGATATCCCACGTTGTACGAACAAAGCATGAATACGGTGTTGGTCCAGGAGATGGGTAGATTCAACAAACTTTTGCAAACCATACGGAGCAGCCTCGTGAACGTCCAGAAGGCGATCAAGGGTAAAGAAGAAATAAGTTCTTACTCTCTTTCGCGAGTCTTACGCTTCTTCTGAAGTCTACTTATACTTGTTCAGGCCTGGTGATAATGAGTCCCGATCTCGAAGAGGTCTACTCATCGATCATTATCGGTAGGATACCCAAAATGTGGATGAGAAATTCTTATCCTTCTCTGAAGCCACTCGGCAGCTATATACACGATTTTCTGAAAAGGCTGAATTTCCTTCAGGTGAAATTAGGAGAAAATAAATCATATTTTGAATTGTTTTGTTGTAAATATTAAAATTCAGCTTAAATTATTTTGTAATAGCTGATTTTTTAATCGAGCGAAGAAATAACGTTAGAATTTAAGATTATTACTTTTTGATCAGGTTACATTAATTGTCTTAGTTATATTTACAATGTTACATCTACATAGATTTATTTAGGTGGAAGTTATTATTTTAAATTATAATCCTATTCAATAAAACTATACATTCTATTTTATAGTAAAGATTTATACATTTTATTTTATAGTAAATATACATCTATACATTTTATTTTATAGTAAAGATTTATTTTTTTTATATTATGACAGGAATCTAAATCATTCCAAATTATGTTAATTAATAACAGAGCAACTTTTTTCTTAGGCTTGGTATACGGAAGGACCGCCTACATCTTTTTGGATTTCCGGCTTCTACTTTACACAAGCGTTCCTTACCGGTGCCCGTCAGAATTACGCAAGAAAATATTCCATTCCTATCGATTTGCTGATCTACGACTTCGTGCCTTTAAAGGACACTGTTTTCGGGAAGCCGCCGGTCGACGGGGTATACATTTATGGGTTATTTCTTGACGGAGCTCGCTTCAATATGACCACAATGAAGCTCGATGAATCCTTGCCGAAGATTCTTTACGATACCGTGCCTTACGTAAGTCAACACAAAGAAAAGTTCAATCTCTTTAACTAAATTCAATGCTTTCCGAGCGGTGCTCAAATAATTCAGAAATTTCTCTGTGAAAGGGCGCAGTTTCCTGCGAAAGATCCTCTGGAACATTTCCAAAAATGCAACATGCTTTTCTTGACCGTCCGAACTTTTAATCGAGAGACGGGGCTTTAAATGTCAGACTCTAAAAGCGGCGGCGTCTTCTCGGGGGGAACGGGCTCATTCCCACGCCTTATATTTCCAGATTTGGCTGATACCGGTGACGAAGGAACAGGTGCAGGATAAAGACACGTACACGTGTCCGGTGTACAAGACCACCGAGCGGAAGGGCGTGCTGTCGACCACCGGCCATTCAACCAATTTCGTCATCGCGATCTGGCTACCGTCGTCGCATCCGCCGGAGCACTGGATTCTGCGTGGCACCGCCATGCTGTGCCAATTGTCGGAATAACATGGGATTGATTTCCCGATAGACGGGAAAGTCCTGGGCATTTTAATAAGCTTGCTTTAGAAAATGCACGTCGCCGTAATTAACTTTCTTCAGCGAATTAAATTCCTTGAACTGTTTCAACGGAGAATAACTTAGTTATCTCTCTCTAAAGATCCGAACAAATTTATTTCAAAAGATCTGAATTGCGATGACTAATTTTCTTCAATGTTAAGTTCTTGGCGCTCGTACAATTGAGAAAAGAAATGCACGAGTATAAACTTGGTCATGATTTTTTTAAGCATTTAATTATAAGCGCGATGCGTTCGACAATTTCTGTCTCGTAATAGCCTGCCTTTTACATAACGTAGCAAGATATAAATAATAATTACAAGTCAATGAAATTACATTAATATTTTATAATATATAACATGTTTTATAAAATGCTGTCTTTTAAAATAAAAATATTTCCATGAAAACCTTGCTTGAAAAAAAAAAAACAAATATTTATGTGCAAATATAATCCATAAACAGCATTTTTTTAAACAACAACAATAACTAACAATGTAAAATAAATTTTAAAATATTATCTTTCGCATCTATAAATATTATTTAGATATATAAAAATTCAAATTTCAGATTAATTTCCAAATTCAAGAATTTTTCATAAAAGAGAGGAATGTTGCGCAAGTTATTATATGAATAGCACAAATAGTATCAGCTCAGTCTAAGCAACATCGAGAGGAAGATATCGTCAAAAGTGCCGTAGGAAATTCGAATGGGGAATTCTGAAAAGCGACCCGTTAATTAAACTCGCCAGAAATTCTCGTCGAATTCTCGCTGAACTCCTTTCGCATCGTCGTCGTGACGAGCACCATTTTCGCCGGCGTTTCTCCTCGTGTTATCCAGCGCGCCGTGTTGCACAGTTGCCGGTATTTATTATGTGGAATATGGCGCTTTCGGGGATGGGGGAGTGGGGGTGGATCGGGGGAGAGAGGGGTTGAGCCGCGCCGCGGGGGTGGCGGGGTGGCTACAGCGGCTTGCTTGGCGGCACCCTGTCTACCCGGACCGAGATCGCCGGAGGCTCGTTGCCTAGCGACCCCGTATTGATCTCACCCCGTATCCCCCGTCTCTCATCCCCTCTGTCCCACGCGAGCATCCCCGCGTGTCTCCCTTCTACGCCTTCTCTCTCTTTCACCCCTGTTTGCTTTCTCTCCGTCATCCTCGCTCCCTCTGCCCCTCTATGTTACATTTCTCTCGCGATTATTACGCGAAACGTATTTCTCATTGTATAATTTTACGTCTCACGCGCGATGTTCCTCGCGGTGTCGCGCGTGTTCCGTGAACCAGGCCGAAAGTTTCTCCTCGCGAAGAAGCGCAGGATTATTTCTCTTCGGCTGTCCCTCCCAAGTCACCTCCCCCGTTCGCGAGCGTTGCTTCCTCTCCCTCGCCCCGATCTGAAACTTCTGCGTCTTTCCTGTCAGCTTCCGCGAAGCTTTCTCGGCCAGGTGTTCTCCAGTTTTACAGGCGAGCCTATCAATTCACGGTTATTTAATTTCTGTCTGTAATTTATCGATGAGAGAGATAATTAATTTCTACCAATTTATCTAATAGGATTTATTTATTTTGCAATTGTTTCTCTTTCGAATTTACTTGAGCTCATTAATTTCCCGTCCACCTGCGCCACCCGTCAGCTCTATTTTTTTCTATTTAGTCGTTCTTCATTTTCCTCTCCCTTGCCCGTTCGTCTTGTTTATTTTCTATCGCAGTACCTTTCCTTAGTTTCTCATCCCTTCGCTCGCGTTCTTCGTGCGAAGTACCATCATTCGAATTAAGCCGCGACTCGAGCCATGAAGAAAATATGTGATTATACCCGATGCAATTTCATAAAGTGCACTCTGCTCCTTCTCTCAATCCCTCTCCCTCACTTGCCCTCCATCGTATAGAATTTCTTTCGCTTCGCGATATCTCGTAGATTCGAAGTCCAATTAAGTCAACTTTAACCGAATACAAACCGTTGCTTTCGAAGCACGCAATAATGGTTCCAATTATCTTAGATTCTTATATTTAGTTGCTCTATAATTGCTACATATAATTCGGACATTATAATTATACACGTAAACACATTACTTTTTGTCGATATTTCTGTCTTTTTGATATATTCATTGATAATTTATATTCTTAAAAATTTAAAAGAATAACTGCAAATAATTAAAAGTAAAATTTGCATCAAACGTTGCACATTACAGAGTTAACAAATATATTGGGAAACGATGAATATATATTAATGTTTAATCTTGCAAAAGATTTATATGAAATGACGAAAATAAAATCTAATCTTAAATAGTCTCTCGATATAATTTTAAGAAATATTTTTCTGTATAAACAACGAGTGAAAATATATTTGAAAAATAATGTTTGCAAATTCTAGTCTGCTCCTCCTGACGTTGGGATGGACACGGTCGCAAAAATCGCGTTAATAATCGCGTTAACAACCGACTAATGCGATTGAGATCGGTTGCGGTCGCCTAAGAACACATCGCTTGAATGGAAGTCAGGCTCCCGATACAAGCCGCAGAGGGTCGCGGCGGGTGAAAACTCACGAGCGACAAGCCTTTCCTCCCCCTCTCTCCGTTTCGCGTGCATGAATCCTCTTCGCGTCCTCCCTTCGCCTGTTGTTTCGCCGTCAGGCTATCTTCCTATTGGCAAAGTGACCTTCATCTGAATTTCTTTGTTGCGCCTACGCTCCGGAGGGTCGATGGGGCGAGAAAATTTACGACGGGATGGCGATGGAAACTCGAGGCACGCGCGGGTGGGAGGGACGATATGCCAGAAATGGCGACCCTTTACCTTCGAGGATCTCGAAATGGCAAACTTCAGCGAGCCGCGGCTGCTAGGATGGGATTGTTGCCGTGTTTTGGGGACGACGGCTAATTTAATAAATTAAGTTACAATCGAATAATTAGATAATCTCTTTTTGCTCGGAGCGAAGCACTTTGTACCACCTACGACGTCTTCATTTTCTATTCTGGTTGTTTCTCATTACCCTCGAGTGTCGCTGGGGCCCAGCTTGCCTCCGGGTTTGCCGGGGGATTATAAGGTTTGCAACAGGTGGCAAAATAATTATCATTACCGAAAGTTCACAAGATATTCGCACACACAACTCCTTGCATGGAAAGTTCGCGGTATCTCACTTGTAATTGATATTCCCTACCGTCAAAACAATTGGAGAACTTTCCGAAAGCGTTGAATCTTGCGCGATTTATGTTAGGAGATGTGGGAAGTGAGAGATTTATCTCCGGCGCGATTATATCGTTTTTCCTCGGATCATAAAGGAATAACGCGAAAGAAATTAAGTATAAAGGATCACTACATTAGTTCTCATATAACAATCAATCTTTCTGTCACTTAGCTAGTTTCTTAAGTCTTTGTTAAGAAAAACAGCAGGGACTGTGCATAGACAGAGGTGAAACTTTTTATGAAGATAAATGGATACGTTAACAAACGGTTGAACGATACATTTCATAATTAGATTATGGATGCTTGAATGTTCTTTTTTTCACTTTAAATTATTAACTCCATAAGTTAGGATGATAAATTCATTTGACTTTTAATTAATTATACAGATCATTTGAAAAATTAACGAAACTGGAACTTTTGGTAACTGATATTTTAATTTCTATTACGATACTTTTGCAATTAATTAGAACATAAAAATAATACGAAAATTATGAAAAATTAAGGAAATGTGGATAAGAGAGTTTATACTGTTTTCTTGAATATTACATTTCTGTATAACTTTGTTAAAAAAAAAAAATAATTATATATTTTTTAGATTAATTTAATAATTTGTAATAGAGTAAAAATGATATGTGCAGGAGGATACGAGGGAGTAAGGATGCAACAAATTGACTGTTCTATGCATACACATTTTATTTTTTCATATATCTCTACATAATATTTTACAGTATAATTTGTACAATTAAAGTATCTTTTTAGTGCCATTTTAACTTTTGTTACATCAAATATTTACAATACCATGTATATCTTCACTGAACAAGATTTTTAATCAAAGTATAATATCTTTGGTTTTCATTCTCTGATAGAACAGGAATCACAAAATATTGATATATGTCCTTAAACTTATAGATATCATAAATTTCTAATTTCACAACTAATTTTCTTTTCTTTTGTAGATCGTAAAATTCTGTTAGACTCTTAGTACCTAAGAATTTTCAAAATCTAGAATTTTTAAACATTTTTTTAGGATACTGACTGTTAGAGAATCCTTGAACCATCAACTTTCTCTTTTTTTCTTCACATTAAAAAATCTTCAAATACCGATTTCTTTAGAATTTCTTAATTGCACAAACTTCAATTTTCAATTTTGATTTAAATTGTCAAATTCCAGGATTCTCCCGGAAAAAAACACACATACACACACACACACACACACACACACACACACACACACACACACACACACACACACACACACACGTACACAGGTACACGCGGAAATCACAACGAATCGAGAAAACGAGACATCTCGGGGTGAGATATCGATCCTGAATAATGGCGGACGCGCAACAACGACGACAACAATGATCGTGGAAGTCGTCGATGGCGGCGGTGGATAGGGGCGGTGGCGGTGGCGGCGGTGGTCCAGGAGGGATGCTGCGGGAGGGTTGCCAGGCAACGTGCGTCCACCCTTAAACCGCGCAGCATCCCCACCATCGCCGGCATCTCCCTTCGCCGCCCTTTCGTCTCGGTCGATACAACCGACAGCCGTTCTCGTCCTGGGAATTCCCCGATTTCCATTTAGGGGCTTTTCGGCTTTAAACTCGACCTCGGCGACCCCCGACCGTCGGGGAACGCTTGTTTTCCACCATTACTGTTAACCACTCTACCCCCTTTCTCTTTCTATCTTGATGTTTGATACGCTTGACGGAGAAAATCAGGAACCCAATCTACATCTATCTTTATATGTTCGGAAAATCGATTTTTTGTCTCATGACTAAACTAGAATAATGCTAGCGTTTTAATGTATAGATTCGACATAAACAAATAAAATTAAAAGATATTCTAACAGAAGAAAATTTGTAAATATTATATATTGAAGATTTTGAATACTATACAAGTGAGAGATAAAATTATGATTTTACATGATACATGTATTACATGATACATGTATGATACAATATTTATCACAAGAACATATAAAAAATATTTTTTACGTGTAATAAAAATTAAAGAGACGATAATTCTATTCAGATTTTATATTCTTTTAATCTTAAGGCACAGTATTATTTTATGATTTTTTACAAGATCATATAAAGTAGATAAAGATAATGATGGAATGACTATTTTATCAAAATGAGATATCCACTTTTATAATGATCAATTCAACTAATGTGCGATTAATAAGAATAATTAATATTTATTAAAACGAATGCCTCTGTATTGAATTGCATTGGTAATTGTAGATAACATGAATCAGAAGATTTTCTAACTTTGGAAATAAATGGAGTAACATTCAGGTAACATTATGTTTAAGCAGACACAAAAATTAATAGTCACGTTTACGTTCCTTAAAGTTACAGAAAAGTAGAAACGAAGAGAGTATCGTCGTGTTATCCCTTGATACTGACCTTTCCCAACCGATCTCGCCGGACGCGAAACTCTTGAGACATTCTCGATGAATTCACACTGAAGTTCAAGTCGATGTAAATCGTTGAATTTGGTCCGCTCTTGGCATTCACCGCGTGCCTTATGAATTTTGAAAAGTTGGCACATGGAAGCCCGCAGTGAACGCAAGGAGCACAGACTCACACTTCTTCTCTCTCGTCTCGATCTTGCCGTCCTTCGGATATTGTCCGGTACCAGCTTACTGAAACTTGTTACAACCGTCAGAGATTGCAATCCGGTAATCTCGGAGAACACACTTTGTCACTTTTGATGATATTTCCAGTTCCAATCTTCGATCTTCCCTGGAAATATTCCGCACACATCTAAAGAATCTTTTAATGTAATTTATGTTTTATTATATTTTGATGTTGCATTAATTGATAATTAGGCAAAATATTTCAAGCTGAATAACGAGTCACTGCTTGTGAAAGAAATCCAAAATAGATTGATAATCACAATAAACGATTGTCCTTTTCCGTTTACAATTAATTATGCACTTATTCAAATATATCTGACTGTAGCGAAATATCTTTTTCCAAGTAATTCAATCATCCACACAATCGTGAGAGTAGAGTCACGTGACGATAGCCGAGATTTCGCACTGAAAATAATTTCAATCCAATTCTTCACCAAATTAGTCAAAACGATCAACTTCTTCTTTTATTTTTTAATCCTAAAAATTCTCGACGTTAAATACTGTATACTAAATATTAAATTTCGAAAACTGTATTGCCGGAAAAATTTGCACTCGAGAAACAAAATCTCACGACATCCCTCTTAATTTGCTTTTAAAACCTTCACTAAAAAGAAATTATTTAAAAAATTGTCTCTTGCACACAAAAAGAAAAAAAAAGACCGGCTCTCTCAACCCCGTTGCTAATGATCGCGTTAATTCTGGGACACCGGCTACATCGCACAGACTCGAAGCGAACATGATGAACGCCGAAACTGCACTATGGGGGACGTTCACCCCGGCGCGTGCCCTCGGTCAAGGGGGGGTCGATGCCGCGCGAGGGGGATCGTGGAGGGGAGTGGTTCGTCACAGTGCTAACGTAACTTATTGCTTATTTCGCGGGGGGGTGCACCGAGACTCCATGCCGCTCGCTGGACGAGGGGATGATGGGAGCAGCT
Organism: Tetramorium bicarinatum; assembly: GCA_928718305.1. Taxonomy (NCBI): domain Eukaryota; kingdom Metazoa; phylum Arthropoda; class Insecta; order Hymenoptera; family Formicidae; genus Tetramorium; species Tetramorium bicarinatum. The sequence goes on along the minus strand of OV788319.1, from coordinate 4,557,751 downwards.
GACATTGGGGTCCCATTGTGCTCGTAGATATTCGCATAATCGAGAAATTTCCCCCTCCCTCCTCCCTCTCCCGCCACCCCCTCGTCGTCCCGCGCGCTTCTGCCGACCAACGCTTACGCGCTTTTCACGCCGGCGAGCATATGCGATGCTGTAACCAGCGTCGACGGTGATCCTGATTGATAGTTCCACAGAATCGAGACTTTCCACTCGACACTCTATTCCATTAACGGCGTATTTTCTCATCTCGGTCATTGAACCCGATTCGACGCGATGACACCTTGTGCAGCGATCTCCGCCCCTTCGGTTTTCCCACGGGTTTTTACTTATAGTTCATTTATTTACCGTTTCACTCAACCGCGTTTGGCTCGTTTACTTTGTTACATAGAATCACACAAGCGAGGAATCAAAGAGAGAGAAATATCTTGAAAAACTAAAAGGAAATTAATTGAATCGTATATACTGACATGTCACGATTGCCTAGATACTGATAATGAATTTTTATGTAAACACAAAACAGATATTAAACAAATGTAACGCCAATGTGCGAAGCGAAATGATGAGAAACGCTAATGTGCAAAAAATAAGGCAGTATTTGAGAAAACAACTGGACTAAATTAAATTAATTATCATCGAGAATACTTGCCACCAATCTCAAAACGCAAATTCATAGATTAAAGAAATTGAGAAAAAACTCAAAAGAGAATTCTACGTATTATAAATATATTTTCTTAGATTTTCTTTCATAAAAACTTTAAACTCTTGTCAATCTCAGAAACGTAACGTAATGTCAGATTTTCTCCTCTTTTCAATGACGAGTAAAAAAACGAGGGGGACAGAAAGTCGTTACTTTCTCCGAGGGTTTCGCTCGTTTTAAAAGGCGCGTGTCCGCGTAGGGTGAGTCTGTAGTTGCTGTAGTTATCCCGTTCCCCCTGTTCCCAAAGGCTAATTCATATCCATCGCGAAGGAATCGTAGGCCGAGTGGAGAAAAAGGGAGAGCGGGAGTGCGTGGTCTCCGCAACACAATGGGGCATTCCCTCAAAGGGCTGGAACCTCGTCGGCCAAAGCTGTGGGTCAGGGTTACCTTCACGAGAATGAGAGAAAGAGAGAGAGAGGCAAAAGGGGGTTTAAACGTAACCCTCGTGAACAGAGGGGAAGAGGGGGATACGAAAGAGCCAGGAATTTAATAGGAAGATATTTAAATGCTCCCGTCACACATGACATCTGCGCGACGTAGGGCGATGCCCTATTATCGACGGAAAAAATAAATTCTCGGACGTAGAAGGGACGAAGGGCGAGGATACGCGATCTAATAACGAGTATAGAGTCAGTTAGTTCCAGATAACTCGATTCATGCGCGAAATGAGAACAAAGCGTCGGTTTATTTATCATTTTTCAAAATAATAATTATATATATTTATATATTTAATAATATTAAAATCGTATTATTTTAACTATAATTTATAATTTAAAGATTGTATAACACTATAATTTAAAGATTGTATAACATATTACTGCTGTTCTGTGCAAGTTAATTAAAAATTAAAATAAAAATTAATTATATGCGAGAGTAAGTTTCGTAACAACACGTTTAATTGCTGGCGGACATCAGAACGATTTAATTTGGCCACGATGATTTAACCGTTGACAAAACTGATCAGTAATAACCTAAAGTAACAGTTTGAAGTCTCCGAAGAGTCAGAAGACAAGGGACGCAAAAGGGCAGGAGGGTGTGTAATCGGGCGTGGCGGTATGAAGCTAATTATAAGCGCTATAAAGTCGCAGGGGTAAGAGTGACGCTGACACGATCGAGATGTATCGACCTGTCCTTCCCCCGAGCTCTCTTTTAACTTTCACATAACTTTCCAATAATTTTATCAAGATTAATAAAAGATATATGTAATAATAGCCATTTATAAATATAAAGAGGATATATTTAAAATTAAAATAACAATTACTTCCTGTTTTACGTATACATAAACCGGCACGTTTAAAATTCATCCAAATTTGCACCTTCAGTATGTTTTGTATCGCGTTAAGAGAATCAAGCTTTCTATCCTATAATACGTACATTTTTGTCGATCCTTGTACGAACTAAAAATGCGTGCGATAGTTTCGCTACAAAAGCGTACAAAAGCGCGGTTTGATCGATCGAAATTTCGAGAGGCGGAATTTATGTAACTCTTTGCTATTTTGAGACGCCAAAGCTGTTCGTCAATCAATAAATTAACCGTCAATAAATAAATCACGGGACCATGATTATCGTTCTACACGCGACGCTCGCGTCACCTTCGCACCTCTCATTCTCTCGCTCCTTTTCTCTTACCGTCAATGCTATCTCGTCTCATCCCGCTATCTTCGGGATCACGCCGGTTCTCCGAGGAAGCGCCTCCGATGCTTTTCACGAAGTGATACCTGAATGGCTCGAGTCCTGCGGCCGCTCGTCCTCGTGACGTAACCGAGCACGTGTACGTCGCGCCCTTGCTCAGGTGGGGTTGGAAACGTCACGGTTATATACCCAATCCTCCCCTGAAGGCAAGCACGCCCTCACCATCGATCCTGGCGAACCCTCTTCCATTCATGAGAGAGGCCCGGTACCAGGCCGGCGAACCGCATGGCTCTACCTGGTATCTGGAACAAACCAATGCTCTTGGCGCGCTCGCGGTAATGGAGACGGAGAGAGCGGCGAGGGTTGGCGAGTACGGGGGATGGAGGGGTGGGAGGGTGGCGGCCGCCCACGACAGCTCTGTGATCCTAGGTCAGCAACGATGTCCTTCGTAATGGCCGGGAATTCATTTAACGCCACGTCAGCGAACACGCCTCTCTCTCGGCCTCTCGTCACTCCTCGATTTTAGATTTCCTACCGTCGACTCTGAATTCCGAATCTGACTGCTTGATTTCTAGCTCGCGAATCCTCGTTTTCTGATTCTCATCCCTTGTGAATCCCTCAATGCTAATGGAATATAAATCGCGCAAAATATAAACGTTCAATCTTCTTAACCGCGAGATAAAATACGTTGACGGCTGTGGAAATTGTCGACAAAGAAAAGAGATTGTCTGCAATTGAATCTTTCTCGGTATGGGTAAGTCTGTCAATCACAGTAATGGATTATAGACGCAGGATTATTTTTATACACGTCTCTATTCTAGTTAATGAAAGTAGAAATAATAACAGCGCGAATGAAATAATACTTGCATCTCTTTATAAAATCGTCTTATTTTTAATACATGTTTTTATATTTTCTGAAAATTAATTATAACATTGCATTTCATCTGTAATTGGAGAAAAATGTTTTCCCGACATCACCGAGATTGATAATCTTGCTTGGGTTCATACGGAGATTTGTTTTTTTGTTCTCTATTGATTAGTCTTGCTTAAAAAAAGAAAGTTTCCTTCGGATACACTCGAGAAACGCTGCAGCGACGATGGACGGGAGGGAATGTCGCGTCAACCTTTTGCGGAACGACGGCGTTCGCAACGTGCGAACCGCTATAAATAGGAATCCGCTTGCGACAGCCTCGATCGAGCGCGTCAGCTGATCACATATTGACAGTTCGATAAGTTGCCACGCGGGAACATCGTTCAACCGTCGAAACTGCTCCTCGCGCAATTAGTCGCGCCTCCGCGAGGACGACGGAATCCGGAGGATCGATTAAACCGCTTGTCGATAGTGTCGTCGGTGAAAATAAAAAGAGTGTCGAGTGACCTGGGCAAAAATGTTTTCCCGAGAAATCGAATTTTATTTTAATATGTCTTCTTATTTTGTACTCTATGGATTAATTATTTCAGTTGGCCTATTGCTTATATAATCAATTTATAATTACACCATAAATGTGAAGAAAATTAATAAGAAATTTAAAGAGTGTAGACTGGCTTTTAAAGTAAAATATAAAAATAAGATTGTAATAAAAAAAAACAGAAAAATTATCCAATTTTTTAAATAAATGAATTTACAAAATTTTAATAATTATTTATGATTATTTTATTATTTAATGTTGATGTGCAAAGTTTAGATTTATAATAAATATTGAACAATTTTATTGTGTATTTTTTAAAATCAATCAATACCTTAAAGAAAGACTTTAATAAAAATAAATAATATATCAATAAATCAATGTTTGTAATTAAAACTAATAAAACTCTTTATATAATTTCTTATATAAATTATTTAAAGTATTCAGGAAACTCAAAATAATTGTAATAATAAATTTAGTCAAAATGCAAATATATTACTTAAAATAAATGATTAATAATTATTGTTAAAATCTTAAATCAAACGGGGAAATATTTTTGTGTTAGATATTGATTCATATTGGCACTGTATATAGATTGTAGATCACAAAGACACACAAACCTGCTCGTCGAATTCCGAAGAAGCTTAGTGCGGAAGTTCGAGAGCCTAGGCGAAGAAACAACTCGGGCGCGATCGTGATCGGGAACCGATTTCAGGTACCGGCTCGCCGGAGTCAGTTTCGTGACAGAAAATTACGAAAATGGTAATTAGGCACAAGGCAGCAACAGCGGCGACGTGCCGGCTACGGCTTATTCATACTTCGTAGCCATGGCGATCCTGCACTACTGATAAAACAACAGTACACACCATAATGTACTTACGCGGAATAGGGGAACACCTTGCGTACCGGGTGTCACGAAAATCGCGCGCGTGGGGATACGTCGCGAGAGAAATCGCCGCGGAATCGCGGTTTTTTTCTCTGATCCTGCGAGACCCAAAGGAAAACGATGAGGATTGTTTAAATATCGTTAATAGATGTTACTTTTAACGATAAAAAAAATTGTAATTTTAGAATTTATATGTATATATATATATATATATATATATATATATATATACACAAACATAGACAATATTTATTTAAAAAATAAATTTTAAAAAATTAGTATTTTTTAAGAGTCAATATTTCTATCTCGAGAGTTCCTAATTTATGTAATCTTTTTTTATAACGCCAAGACGTTCTTGAAAAAAAAATGATATAATTACATGAGAGCACTGCTCTTCTCAGAAATTAATTAATTTCACAGATAGTAACAGTTTTCTAACGACATATGGCGATTTGATGCGCGCGGTACGCCTCTACCAATATATGTAAGCCATATGTCGGCTCTTCTTCAATCTGCTAACTAAGAATTGACGAATCAGGATGACCGTATACTGCCCCTTAGAGGCAAGTAACATTTCAGACCGGAGAGCAGAATCCGTTCTTCAAAGAAGCAAGTAGCCACGCGAGTAATTATTGTAAAAGTTAACCTGTGGAAGTAATCGGGTAACGATGAAGAAAATGACATCCACGTGCGTGCATGTAGCACATAGCGATAAGGGACGATAGCGGGCCAGCCACCCGGTAGATATCGCGGTCGAAAGTCTGGTCGGAACGAGTGGAAGATTGTTCGATTGATAGAAATCTCGAGTTACGAAATTGTACAACTGTACATTATTAATCCGTTGTGGAAATATCTGTCAAGATATGAATACGAAAGATACGAATAAAGAGAATTAATAACACTAAAAAATGGATTAAACTAAAATTAATTTTTCGATTATACAAAAATGAAAAAAGACTGCAAAAGTGTCAATCGTCGTAAGTTATCGATCGATTTCACAGTTTCATTTCGGAGAAATAAAATAAAATTTTCACATTTCACAAACTTTTAAATTTATAAAGAATTTACAATGTGTATCAGAATATATAAAAATTTTAGTCGTAATATAAACATAAAATATGTATGTTAAAAAGTAAAATGTGTAAATAAAATTCCAAATACTTAAAAAATCAAATTCACGTTTGCTGATGATTAATTATCAATCGTGACAAAGATTAATGGGCTATCACCGTTGAATAAAATAGAAGTATCTTGACGATAAGCGGAAGTATTTTACTATCATCACAGCCATTCATACGATCGAGATTCACATGCAAAAAAATTGCAAAAAAAAATACGATAAAAATCATCAAACGACAAAAAAATAATTCACTTGACAAGAGAATATTAAATAAAAATGTAAAAAAATAATTAACGAATGAAAATAATACCTTTTCAAAGTAAGCTAAAAATAGGAAAATACATCCAAATTTAAAGTACAAATTAATCGAGATTAAATCCAGCTGCGATCGATAAATCAATTCAAGAATCGTACCGCGATCGATAATGATTAAGGCGCTCGGCGAAGGGATCGGAAGCGGGTTAATTAATTAGACTGGACGGCCGGAGGGGGTTGAAGCGCGAACGACGAACGCGATTGCGGGCGGCGAGGGTGCACGCCGACGGAAGGGACCTTCAGGATCGGGATTGGGCGCGCGACTGGCGTTACCTGTGCTTTAGCTTTACCGGCTTTAGCTTCGCCCCGGTTCCTCTTCCCAGTTTCCCGCACGTTGCTCCTCTCCTCGACGAGAACTGCTGTTCGGCGAGCGGCCCGGGGGTCGCAAGAGATCCATCCGCGATCGGGACGGATTCTATTTCGCGGGATAACGACGGCAGCGCGGCGTTACGGAGAAGGTCGACGACGTCCGTCGCCGCGTCGCCGACGTCCGTCGCTTGTGAGAGCGGGCGTCGGCGGCGGCGAGAGAAGAGAAGAGAAGAAGAAGAAGAGGAGGAAGTAGGGGTCGGTCGGCCGCCGTTTTCGCCGTACGACGGCGGCGGCAGGACGGTGTTGTTGGTTTGATGGTCGCGGGACCACTGCGCCCTCTCCGTCTTCGCCCGCCTAGCCCTGCCCCTCGGTATCAACCCCCGGTGCCCGCCGCCGCCACCCCCCCCTGCCCCGGATTGTCCCGGGGATCCTCGGCTTCTCCCGCGCCCTCCCGTCCCCCCGGTCGTCGTCTACCCTGTCCCCACTTGGCCGCCCTGTTTCCACCCCTGCGCGGGCGATATGTGTGCACGTACACCCCCCTCGGTTCCGGAGCCACCGTCGTTCCTCCGGAGGACAAGCGCGCCCTCACTGCTGGCGGGAGACGGGTGGTGGCGAGCCTCCTGGCACGATAACCACCCCCGAAAAGCGCGGCCGGGGCTCCTCTCGACGTGCCTGCCACCCCTGGCGCGCATTTTCCACCCTCCGACGGAATGGACAGAGTCGACTGTCGACTTCCGAAGCGGAGAAAAGAAAGGGGAAAGCGGAGAGCGCGAGGAGGGTGAGAGTGTGGCTTGCTCCAAGGCGCAAGCGTTACCCAGAAAATCAAGGCACCGTCGTCGTCGTCGTTGTCCTCGTCGTCGTCGTCGTCGTCGTCGTCGTCGTCATCGAGGTGTTCTCCGAGAGCGCCGGCCGCTCGTCTGGTCTCGCCCAGGGAGATGGAGGGCGATGAGGGGAGCGAACGGGGGCGGCGGGAGAAACGTACGCTGTAGGGTTGCCCTGTCTTCGTTCAAGGGCGTACGACCTCCCCCTTCTACGAGCAACCTTCAATAGAGGAGAGATTCAGGCTCCTTCCTTCCTTCCTAAATTCTTCGCGCCCCTTACTCCTCGTTCTCTTCAATCCTTCGCCACTCATCCCTCCCTCCCCTTTCGTCCTCTTTCTCTCTTTCTCTCTCTCGCGTGCGCGGATCGCTGTCGGTGGGGTAACGTGTTTCTCTACATCTCGCGATCTCGCTTTGTCTTCCCCACGAGGACTATTCCTCCCTCTTTCCATCCTTTCCGCCACCCACCTCGCGTAACCCGGAAAACGAGATCCTGCGAGCAGTTTTTCTTCTCTTCGCCCATCCTTCAAATTCTGCACGCGTGTGAGTGCCTGCCGCCTACGGTCACGAGGTCTCCTTCCGGAAAATCGTGCGAGAATGATGGGAAGAAAGGCGGACAGAGATGAGACAAGGATTTTGAATGACGGTATTCTCAATGAATGGACGATTGAAGTGATTTTCTAATTAAACGCATCATTACTTCGAAGATTTATAAAAGATATAATGAATCAATTTAAAAAATTTAAAATACAAATGTAAATGCACGTTGTTGCGCAAAACAGTAATAAAAAATTATTGGATAAACAACTAATAGCAATTTTGTTTAAAATTTATTTTCAAATCATATTAATATTAAAATAAAAAATATTAAATGAAAAAGGAGAAAAAATGTTATATCTATAAATTATTATTAATATCTGTGAATTATTATTTAATGTATTTCGCATGTATTTTTCATAACATAATTCATATTCATAAAATTTATTAAGGTCTAAAATAAATCGTTTTAAAAATTAATATTTTTACTTAAAGAATTATAACAATAAATTATAACAATAGAGTTTGGACCTTAGACCTTTAAATTAATATTAGTTTTTTAATAATTTATATTGATAATAATTTCTGATAGTAATTTTTTATTAATTCAACAATTTCATATAGCGACATCAATAATTTTACTACTGTGCTGTGTTAATTTAAGTATACTTCTGAATTCGACTTTGTGAAGCGTGTTTGTGACCAATATCGTTGATTACCTGAAACTACTTCGATCTCAGCGGTCTCTGATAATCATCTCCACTCACCTTTCCCAATTTCCTCGAGATCCCTCGTGTTTGAAAGTTCCTTTTCTGTTGGGGAAAAGTAGAAAGTTCCAACCTGGCAACTTCATCCGGCGAGATTATAAGCCCTGCGATGTCGCAGCGCAAAATATTCGCGATTTTTCCACCGGATTATTTCCCGTAAATTCCTTCATAAATAACTCTGCCAGCATTTTCGCATCGCGCGCGAAAAAAACGGAAAAAAGGAGCGGACGCGCAATCAATATCCATAGATATTTGCGTGATAAACAAAAAATATGAATCGTCAGATTCTCGTTTATCTCGTTTATCTTTAAAAAAAAAATCAAAATGTGTAACGCAATTAAATTGACGCATGTAACGTAACATTAATATTTGGCTTGACCTTAATATCCATCATAAATCCAATAAGAAAGGAAAGAAGACGCGATGTCGTTAGCGATATACCGTCAAAAAAAGGTAAATGGATCATTCTCAATTTTATCGCAAAAATTGATTCTCCTTCAGAAGAGTGATAAAAAATGGTTGTTTCGCAAATTCTTTTTAACCGAGAGGCTAAACTTTTTTTTTATTACGTCGGATTTCGACAACAATTCAGAATTTTTTTCATCAATGTGAGGCCGATGCCATTCAAGACACAATGGTATGTGAGTGACGCGATGCGGAAAAAAAACCTTTGACAATGTCCATGATCGCGCCTCGCGTAGTATCAAAAAATCAAAGTGCTTTTTATTCTCTATGACCGAGGCTATCGTCCGCGCCGGAACGGCTATTGAAAATACAAGAATAGTGAAATGGCGAGACTTGGAAAAGGGACCTCGTATTTTTGCATCTTTTGCAATAGAAATAAAATCGAACCTCTCAGTAATCAAACTGATTGTGGTAGATACAAGAGAGGGATATCCATTTTATATCTTGGCAGAGTTCCGAGACGATTTGGAGATATCGTTTTCTTGAGATATCTGAATTTAATACCAATTTTTAAAAATGCAGCTTCAAGAAAGGCGCTCCTAAAGCGCCTTTTTCAAAGATAAATTGAACATTTTTTTAGAGCGATCGGCAGGGCGAAATCAGCTTTAGAGCTTCCAAGCACCGATAACTGCCATGGGCTGATAAAAGTATCGTTCTGTGACGCACTTTATCCTGTCGATATGAGATGAGCCGCGATCAGCGGGATTATCTTGATCTCGTCGTGAGGAGACGTCCCGGGACGACTCGAGAAAATCGAATCCTGGCCGTAGAACGACCTCGGGGACGGTAAAAGTCCTCGGACGACGAGGACGAGGTCGGTCTAATAGCCACCTGCTGTTAGACGACCGGAATCCCTGCGGCTCCTACGGAGAGCCGACGGGATTTGCGAGTTTTGAAGACGAGCGAGAAGGAAGACAACAACGCTCGGTCAACGAAAGTGGAAACGTCGTACGCGATGAGCAGTATATCGATCAAGAAGACATTTTATCGAGACACTTTATGGATGAAGAAAAAGATGATCGAGAAATTGGATAACGAGAAGATGAAATTGAAATTTCGCGAGAAGAATGTGCGGAAAATTGATAATTTCCAAATCTTTAAACATTGTAACTCGAAATAAACGTCGAAACACTATAATAAAATTAAAGCAGAAACATACAAAGAAATAGATTAATTATTTGCATTTATAAAAAAAATTAAAATATGCCGATAATGTTTCTATAAATAAATGACATACATCTCGCATTAAAAATATAGATTAAGAATACAGGCAACGCAGTTGAATGTAAATCCAATTTACGAACGTTTAAGATGTCGCGCGCTACAACGACAAGAATCGCCGTCGAATTTTCCCAATCTGCGACTGAAAAAATAGGTCTGGGGCATGCCGTGTAATAGCCAGTCCACGGATTGAATCGAAACTGTTGTCGATGGCACAAAAGCAACGGCGGCCGTCGCGGCCGACAAAGGGAAGTTTCCGTGACGGTTGGCGAATTTCCAGCGCCGGCTCGCGCGCCGAGAGCGCCGACAGAATCAAAGGGATTATTTTTTATGTCTGGATTAAATTGCCCGAGGCCGTTATCGGGCTTCTCTTTCTCTCTCGCCAGACGTGTGACGATCGTCCACGTCCCGGGAGAGGGAATTGGCCCAGGCTTTTCGGCCAATCCCAAACCTCCCTGATCGTCCCTCTGTTCGTTCTCGCGGCGCCGACAGTCGGATTTTTATAGCTCGCGGCCTATCATGGGATTATTTATATTTCTGTTTAATCGAATCTCGACGAAATCCCGACTGTCAGACTCTCGCTTGGAAACCATCGACTTCCTATTAAGCCCCGCAACTCCCTCGGGACCCGGTTGACCCATTTTCGACGTTTAAATCGCGACGATCTCTAGCATTTTTCAATTTATCATTTTGTCAGTTTTTAGGGACTAGAAATCGCGTAGGAATACAAAATTCATACGACAACGCGAACGTTTCTTCTTCTTCTTTTTTTTTTTTTAGTAAAAGCTTTTTAGAATACAGTTTTATTCAACATGTAATATTGCACGAAAATAATTTCGTACGTTTCTGTAACATGAATACAAAATGGATGAGACAGCAAACGGATGGACGTCCATTTACGTTATTTCATTTTCGTTTTCACTTTTATTACACGTGCAAAGCAACTGCTATTTTTGTTATATCACTAATATTATTTTTATTCAAACATGTTATTTAAATACTCATATCAAAGTTTATTTTTTACTAATAACACGTCGAGCGGAGATTTATTAAAATCGAGAGCGACCGAGGAAGCGCGCGAATGAGACGCTCGTTAATTTTTCCACTGTGCAACCCCCCTCGCTCGGCTCGATGACGGTTCGGCCGAGTTTCGGGGCCCACAACACGTGCGCGCGTAACCGCAATCTTTCGAGTCTTCCAAGGGGTGGTTGAATGAAGTCGAGGACTTGCATCTTCCTCTCTCTCTCTCTCTCTCTTCCTCCCTCTCTCTTTCTCTCTGTTGATAGTGGCGTGTAGCGTGGCATGGAGTGGCGTGGCGTAGCGTGGCGTAGCGTGGCGTAGCGTGGCGTAGCGTGCCACGGGTCGATAGAATTCGGGCCACGGCCTCCGGAGCTGTAGCTACGTACTCTCCCGGTGGAAGAGAGAGAGAGAGAGAGAGAGAGAGAGAGAGAGAGAGAGAGAGAGAGAGAGAGAGAGAGAGAGAGAGAAAGAGAGAGGAAGATGAGAGATTTCTGTGAAGCTGGGAGATGAGAGGCTGGAGGTATCAGATGCAAGCAAGGAGCGAAAAGGTGCAGAAAGTGAGCGACGCTCGCCGAGGAAAAGGATACACTCTCGTGGGCTGCAGGTGCGCCGAGGGGGATGAGGAAGCATAGTTTCCGGGAGGGGAATAAAACCCGGAGGTTCCTTCGGAGGTACATCGCCAAACGGAAAGGAGAGTGACGGAGAAAGCACGGGCGGATGAAGCGGATGGCGTGAGAGGGTGGAGGACCGAGGATGCGAGAGCAGGGGGGGATTGCGCGACGGGAGAAAAAGAGAGCATCGGTATTCCGCTGTACGGATACGCGAATGATGGGCGGAAGGGACGGGAGGAGAGGAGAAAAAAGTGAAGTGGATACCGGAGAGTGGGACGGGGAGAGTGCGGCGGTGGTTAGACGGGAAGGGTTGCGAAGGGGTAAGAGCGGAAGGAGTGAGAAGGGAGCGGGGTAAAAAGGGAACGGGATGCTGGGGTCGCTAGGCAACCCCCGTGAAGCGATAGAGGTGCACCCTCCGGTACACCCTTATTGCCTTTCCAATTTCGGTGGTTCCCATGCATCCCCCTTCGTCCCACTCGTCCGCGCCTCTCCCCTCCCTCTATCGACCGATGCCGACTGTCAAGGCTGCACTCGGGGCCCAACATTCGGTCGGAATCGATAAAAGTCCATCGGGCGATCTGCTTTTTTTCTGATTAACCTTCTCGCGCGACAGGGGAATGACAGGGGACGGTAGCTGCGCGAGGGTGAATGGCTCGTTGCGCGTAAGTAAGCGGAGCGATCGAGGAGGATGATCGAGATCGCAGTGTAAATCCATTGTTTTAGTTTTTTCAAATGTTTAAAAAAACGGCCATAATTAAAATAGAAATATTATCGAGAAATATAACGCATTTTAAAACACGAAACAATTGTTGTGCAAAAATGAACGTAGTACAATTATAATATAATATTCATGTAAAAAAAATATATATAAATCTCGATAAATATACATACGAATATGTTTAAAGAAATATATAATAAAATGTTATAATTTATAGATATGTACAAAAAAATATATGTATACGTATAAATTATGCGATAATTTCCATAATACTTCCATAAAACTTGCTTCCTTCTTTCTCTTTTCCCCCTTGCTTTTTTTCTGTTCACTTGTACGCACATTTTGAGATCACTCGTTCGGTTTGCTCCCGTCTCGTTTGTATCGCGATCGATGTTCGATCGCCAGGGCGCTCGGCGTAAAGAAGCACGCGGTGGGTCGGCGGTCAGGAGGGTCGACGGTGGCGTGCAACCTCCGGGTGTGTTGTTCCGAGGGTGAAAATCCGCCCCGAGACTGCACGGCGTCACACCGTCTAGCTCCATCGGGACGGCGACCGCCCTCGAGTGGTCCAGGGGGGAGATAAAATTCGGGATCAGCTGGGACTCGCCGGAGGCCGGCAACCCCGTGCGCATCCCTAACGGACGGTCCGCGCGAACGATCGCGCGGGGTGGGTAAGAAAGAGGCCGGTGTCGTTGCCTCTATCGTCTCTATCTAAGGGGACGAGAAACACTTCGGGAGAGAGTGACGTTCACTCACGCTTTCCGCGACACTGCCGCGGTAACGCAAACCGCGCGATCCCCTTTTAAGGGGTGAATCTCTCGCGTCTCGGGGTGCTTTGTCATAATTCTCTTGGTATACTAATGAAGAACGTGATTACACGATTACGTGACACGCAGCATAATTGAGCGAAATTAATTTTCTCTTACTATTAATTATACTTAAATATATTTATGTGCAGCTACTTATATATTTGTTACTTAAACACATGAATTGTTCTCTTTGCCGATCGCATTAATAAAGATTTCTTCAAATTTGCAAGACCCGCGCGTCATCCGAAAGATGCATCAGCAAGTTGCTGCGTAAGAACTTTAATTGGCACTCTCAAAAAGCGCACTCCCTTTCGTCGCGGCCTTCCACCTGTCTCTCATTATCATTCCCTAGTTTCTATCGCGCGAGCATGGCCTCTTCGGTGGCCCGTAAAAAGAAATACAGGAACCACGACGGATCCTCCCATACCCTGACCAGGATCCTCGTCCTTTTCATCGTAAGAGGATTTAATTAAATAATGAAAACCGAGGGGCGCGGAGCAAGTAACGGAAGCGGGAAAGAGGGAGAAGGCAGGAGCCTCGACGAGAGACTGAGAAAGAGAGACAGGATCGGAAGAGAACAGCGAGAGGGGTGGTGAAGGGACGCGAGAAGGGAGAAAGAGAGAAAGGGGACCGCGGGACTAGGGGAGAGGGGCACGGACGCTGGACAAGCCCTTTTCCCCTTTCCCATCCCGACCATCCATCGATCGATAATGCGATCCGCAACCCGAAGGGTACACCGGACGCGACGAGTCACAGAAATAAGGGCTGCTGCCGTTTCTAGTCCGGCATACCAACTTTGTTCTCCTTCGTGCACCCACCCATCTTCCCTCCGGTACCGCCAACCCCTCGCCATCGATCTGGAGATGTAACCGAAACTCGGAGAATCGAATACCGTGGCATCTCAATGATTCTGTCGATCGATTGATAACGTGGTCGACTTCCTCGCAAAGCAGTCATGTTATAAATGCTAATTGTGTTTTTCTCTTATTCATGTATATATCGCATTTATATTTATATAATTATAATTTCATAAATTTATATTAAATTTACGAATATTATTTATACATCTATTTAATTATTAGATTTAACTATCACGAGTTTTACTTGTTCACGCTTTGAATTTTATAATAATTATGTATTTCATTTACAAATGTCGGTCTCTCTTCCTTTTTCTCGTTCCTTTATTTCTCATTATTATTCACTGTTATTCACTTACACCTTTGTGATATCATTATATCTGAACAATGCGCGTATGCATATGCGAAATCACGCTTGCTGTTTTGCTGCTTCCAAGATACCATCGACCCTTGAACATGGAGCAATATCGATACTCTCGGAAAGAGGCTACGCATACCTTTTGGTATCGATCGATCCCTCCCTGGTCCTTCCCCTCACCTGGCCGCCTACGTCGCCACCACTCCGGAGGGAAGATAGACTTGGAGGTGTCAGCATGCAGCATCCACCGGCCGGCCGGCTGGCCGGTCGGCCATCAGCAAGGTTACTCACTTTCCTCGTGTGCATCGTGCGTGCGTGCGTGCGTGCGTACATGCGTGCGTGCGTACTAGCCATTCGCGTAAGTAACATGCGCGCGTGAGCGCACGCATGAGTGCACGCGCGTCTCCGCGCCGGAGAGGGAAGAGTAATGGATTGCCGCAAACGGAAGAGAGAGAGAGGGAGGGAAAAAGATGGAAATATAGAAGTAGAGGGGGGAAATGCATTTATTTATATTTACGGGATCGTGGATGATGCCACGAGAGCGTACGTTCGCTTCGAGATGCACAAAGAGCGCGCGCGTGGCAGGGGGATTAATTTCCAGTGGGGGGATAAAAATGGCCGCGACGCGTTCGTGTAAACATACGGAGAACGCAACCGGGAATGCAAAATGTATATAAAATACGTAGCGAAGGGAGAAGAAAGCGCGTAAGGGCGAGAAAAGAGCGAGGTGAAAGGGTACGAGCGATAAAACGTTGGTATATATTAATGATGGAGTTTGTAGACAGGATGTCTTATTATGTAAAAACGTACCGAAGGATAGACACGTAACATACGGAATATACGGCGACGGAAAGAGTGAAACGCGAGAGATTCAGGGAAAGCGATAAGATGGAGGGTAAATGTAGCACGAAAGATAAGATACAAGTATAACTAACGACGTGAAGGAAAAGAGTAAATCTATGTAAACAGACGAACCTAATAAAGGTAATATATGCATAGCCCAGGGGGAGCTAAAAATAATTAGACAATATTTCATTAAAAGGCAACTACAGATTTATAATATTCTTCATAAATAAAACACCAGTTAAAGATAAATAACGTGCATAAAGCAGATACATATATAAATCGAAATCACGTCGAACTAATTGAAGTTAGATGTTAGCTAAGGGTTGAAACGCAGCGAGAAGGGAGAGAGAGAGAGAGATGGAGCGCTCCTCTTTCAAAGAAGAACTCCTTTTAATCCCGGCCGGGATTTCCCGGAATAAAGCGCGCGATAGAAATAAAATATGTAAGAAACCATAATTAGTTAAAAGTAACGGGCCAGAAAGAGAAAGAGTGAGTGAGCGAGAGAGAGAGAGAGAGAGAGAGAGAGAGAGAGAGAGAGAGAGAGAGAGAGAGAGAGAGAGAGAGAGAGAGAAGCGAAACGTTGAGAAGAGAGTGATATCGGGAATGCGAGAGAGAAACGGAGAGATAGGGAGCGTGGGAGAGAAGAGGGAAGTTAGACACACCGGCAGCGAGAGAAGGGAGCCGATGGCGGCGGCGGTGGCTGCGGGCTACGATGATGGTGGGGTGGCAGCGATAACCGTAGAGGGGTGCGTGGATCGATGGAGCGGTGACGTCACGGGGCGCGGGATGCTGCGTCGCCATGGTGACCGCCAACGGACCCGGCCGTCCTCTTCGCGATAGTATATATCGTGACTACTATGTCCGAGTGCGAGGGACCAGCGGGCTTGAAATTTTATTAAATTTCATTTGCGCCGTTCTCTCTCTCTCTCTCTCTCTCGCTTCCTTTCTCCTCTTTTTCCGCCGCCTTTCCCGCTCCTGGACTTCGCGGATGCTGCAGAGGTCTGCAGCACCTGACGAGACGAATATGGAAAAATCGGTGAGAAAAATATACAACCAAGGGATCGCGACGAAAATCGTATCGCAGGAAAATAAGGGACTCGGGAAGGCATAATGAAAAAATGAGCGGTAAGAAAATTTAGAACAAAGGAGGAGTAGACGTAAATACGTGAGGAATCGATAAAAAAATGCGAGAGAAAGAGAGAGGCAGTGAAGAAAAAACAAGCAGATGGATTTACGAGGAGATTAACAATAGAAATGGTTTTGGGGGGGAAAAAAGTGTGCAACAAAGAAACAACAGAGAAATTTGCGACTGGAAAAGGAACGGCGGGAAAAGCCGTTGATGAAGGAGCGGATGATGAGAAAAGGCGCGAAGAAACGAGCGAATGAGAAAACACGGAAAATAAACGCGCGTAAAACGAGAAAATCCGCGATGAAAAAGATGTTCGTGGAAAAATGTGCTGAGAGATAAGTAAGATGGAAAAATGCATGACGAGAGAGGATTTGCGAGAGGAGAAAATGCGCGACAAAGGGAGCACTTATGCTCCCAAAAATAGGGAGACGCAGATAGAGAGTACATAACGAGAAATCCGCGACACGGGACAATTCACGCCGCCGGAAAAAATATGCAGCGGGGAAGCTCGGTGACGGGAAAACTCGCGGGAGGGAATACGCCCGTGAAAATGCGTGACTGAAAAATTCGCTGTGAGAATTTCCCAACAGCCCGTTGCGTTTTCCCCAACGGTGCAGGACGCACGTCGCGCGCGACAAAGACGGATGACGAATTTAAAAAAACCGTATTCACGACTTTAATTCGAGCGGCATTTCGCGCGAAGTAAACAGGGAGAAGCCTCGGGGGTTGTTGGCTTCTTTGGGCCAGTCGTTGCTCCCCTCTCCCCCTCCCTTTCTCTCGCCGTGTTTTATGGCTCCGCGCTTGCTTTCTCGCGAAAAATCGAAGACCGCCCGAACGAGCCGTCGAGCGAGTTTTGCCCACCAAAATATTTTCCTCATTTCCATATTTATTCGTGACGTTGTGGAAACGTAATAATTGACGCAAGCTGTATCATTTTTTAAATAAAACCGTATACATAATTAAAGAGCCTTCTCAATTTTGATTACGTTACTTACTTCGATTTCAATCGTCTTTTTGCTCATAATAACAAGATAGTACATTTTTAAAAAAATATGTTTAGAATCTTTATAAAGTTTGCAATTAAATTTAATTACATTCATGTTATCTCATTATAGTGACGTTAATTAGAATTATAAATAAATTTAATACATATCTATAGAAGTCTAATATGCAATTTATTTGTGAATGCATGAACTTTACGTCCTTCTAAAATTATGCGTTAAACTGGAACTGGACGAAACTGAAATATGCCACGATCAATGGCGTCTCTTCGCCGCTCCAATATACATCATCCAATAATATACCCAGAATCTATTTGGCGAGGATGCCGTCGCGCTAATATCTCGTCCGAAAGTATTCGGGGCGCTCTGTTATACGTGTCCTTGAAAGAACAAAAGTAAACTCGCCCTCCTGGCTAAGTATTCTCATGATTTTCTTGCGTTTTCTGATTCAAAAATAACTCCTTCTCCAGAGAAATGAGAAGGACGGGAGGAAGGAGAGGGGGAGAGGAGAGATCGTTGCGCATCGTCTGACACAGGACGGCGAAGAACCTTATTAGCGTTCTTCAGGATTTCAATTCTGCGCCCCTACTTTCTACGACAGCGAAACTCGACGCGATACGAAGTAAGGACGAAGCTCCTTCGCTCTTCCTTCTTCGGCCCCGCCCCCACTTCGTTAATCTTCTGGCAAGAAGCTTTTTTTCTTTACTCCTTGTGAGCTTCTTCTTCGCAGCTCTCCTTCTCTCGCGCGTCGTTAAATTTACGAGGAAAATGACGAAGCGGGTGTCCTCTTGTGTTTCCTCGGCGCGAAGGCTTTCAAAGGACTCGCGGGCTGCTGTCCACTGAAAGTTTCCCTGTCTGTGTATGCATTATCTCTTTTTTACGAAAATAACGTTGCAATTTAATAATGTTTCGCAATTTTTATCTGGGAACGAGAGCAGTTATTTGAATTCGATATATTAACGTCGAGAAAGTGCATTCCCGAAATTGTCCTTTTTTTCCTTTTTTCCAGAGGAAATTGAATTTTTATGTCAAAAATAATTTGTTTCCTATAGAGGAAAGAGAAGAAAATTAAAAGAAAGGAGAAAAGAACAGAAAACAATAAAACTCATATATTACTTCATAATATAAGTTTATTTCCCCCGTACATACATAATTAATTTGATTTTATTATTTCTCTCATTTTGTACTCTAAAATACTTTCTGTATTAATAATTATTTTACACTTATTTTATTTGCATACATTTTTTCAACTCATAAACCTTATGCAACTACGTGAAAATTCTACGAATTCATTCCGCATTATTATCCACGACATTTCACATTTATTATTTAACACTAGCTCTCCCCCTCTCTCGCGAAGACGCGTGTAAACCCCAGTTTCATGTACGAGAACGCTAACGAGAAGGGAGTTTCTCACGCAGCCCGTAGATCGCGGCGCGATTGTGTAATTAACACGTAGCCTGTGTTTTACGCAGTTCTGGATGACTGCCCGATGCGAGCGTTCCTGTGGGAAAGTGAGCCTGCGAATCGATCGCGCGGCGCGCGGCGACTTTCAGCGAGCCGGGGCGTCATCAATTAAACCCGGACGTTGGAAATGATCTTCCCTCGTTCTTCACCCTCCGTGTCTCCTCGATTCCCGGCCACCGCCACGTACGATCCCGACTACGGGCGTTACTTTAATTTGACGTTACTCGGCCGTTTCCGGAGCGAGGACGATATCGCTGACTCGGCGCGCGGTCCTTTCATTTTTCACGGGATCCTTCCGCGACATATCGCGTTAAAATGGAAAAGGGACGAGGGGAGAGGAGTGCCGGACGCCCCTTTTTCTCGCGACGGCGAAATCATGTCGTTGAAGTATATAAGCGGCATTATTGTTTGATTTATGTTTATGACGTCGCGCGCTATTTTTGTGTCCTCGGCAAGAAAGAATATCGTCCTCGAGAATAATTCACTTTCGGGTCAATCAGTCTTCGCTCCTTTATTGTTTCCCGCTTTTCCCCTGCACGCTTATAATCGTCGCGATTTATTTATGCAGAGAGACACCGAGAGAGTGTCGCCAATTTAATTTCATTCAGATTATTTTAATTAGCTCGCTCTCTGCTGCGGCTAATTTAATTCAATTTTATTTACATGCCTTAATTACACGGACCGTAAAAAAAAAAGAAAGACAGAAATATCCCCAGGACGATCTTCACCTGCCAGGATGACTGATCCCATCGCGATATAATGATTTTTGCATCGCATGCAACGATGAGCGCGCACGTTGCATCGCGGCTTTCACGGCGACACCCTGCGCCGGCACCAGGCGAGGGGTGGAAGGCAGCGTCGACGAGGGGAAGAGACGGCAGGATGGGGATGGACGGGGGAATATTCTCCGGAACGGATACGATTGGGAAAACTGTCGATAGCGGATGCAGGCAGCCGCCGCCGCCGCTCACTCGCGGGATGATCCGTGGACCAAATTCGGGCCGGGAACGACGACGACAACGACTATGATGACGATGACGACGACGACGACGACGACGACGACGACGACGACGACGACGACGACGACGACAAGGATGATGACGATGACGACGATGACGACGACGACGACGATGACGACGATGACGACGACGACGACGACGACGACGACGACGACGACGACGACGACGACGACGACGACGACGACGACGACGACGACGACGACGACGACGACGACGCCCATGTGCATCAACGGCGCGTAACGAGCCGTCGTCCCCCCTTTCTCCCCCAATCCCTCGCGACGCGTCCGTATCCCTCGCAATAAGTGGGCTCGCGGTCGGCTTTAACATGCAAAACGGGTCGCATACTGAAATGCAATTAAAATGCAAAGCAATAGGAAAGAGGAAGAGAGCAGCGGCACGTGAGAGAGAAGTCGAAATTTTATTTACACTCTCTCTTCCTCCTTCTCTAAGTAAAAGTCGCGACGCGGTCTGATTAAAATTAATTGCGCCCTAGATCCTTCAGCGTGGCTCACGCGAGAATATCGCACGGGCTTACGTTAATCGAATCGGTAGATTAATTATTTAACTCTCTCTCTCTCTCTCTGTCACTCGATAAGCGATCGTTTATTGGGAGGGTTAATTTTGACGATAGGGTTGGAGGCTGAGACGAGGTTGAAAGCACTGCGAGTTCGTGTCGCGATCGCAGATTTCTCACTGAAATTTCCAGAGTGTGATTTTGTACGGCGCTTGTTAACGATTTTATTGAAATTCGCCATATGAACAACAATTAGTCATTCGGTTACTGATAACACGAATGCAAAATACTTCGCTATTTATCACCTTTTACGTAATTTTATACTTCGCTTTTGGAGACTCAACAAAAACATATTTTGTTTATATCAATATATAATATACGCGTTGTGTTTCTTCACGGCATCATGCCCAATATCATATTTTTTTTATCGTAATATCGAGTAGCTGTACTTTGTTAGCCGCAGTTTTGTTTACGGCCGGACTCTCGAATGGCTCGTCACGAACGTTGTAGCGAGCGCTGAACGAGCGATAATTCGTAAATAAACAAATTTAGAAGCGTCGCAAGTACACATTGCATAAAACGAGATTTTCGAGACAAATTCATCAGGAGATGAGAGGGAAGGGGGGCGGGGGAGAGTAAAGATAGAGAGCAACGGAGGAAAACACACCCGAAGATAAACGGAGAAGGGAATCACGAGATGATGGGGCGAGGCGAGAAGGGGGGATGCGAGGGGGAGGGGGGGATTGGTTTGTGACGGTCGACGGTAATGCGCACGTGGAGAGGCACGTAAGGAGAAGGAGACGGGCGGAGGAGAAGGGCTCGGGGGAAGTACGGAGGGGCGCGGTGGGACGCGGCGGGCGACGGGGGACAGAGGGGTCGGAGGGAGGTTTGCGTTTGGTCCGGGAGCTCACCGGGGGATGCTGTATTGATCGCGAGAGCGAGCGGGCTAAAGTAAGCCGAGGCTGGCTGGCACGGAGGGTTGCCGTGGCAACCCTCGTCGTCCCTCATCCCTCAGGAGTCCGGCCGCCCGTCGGTCGGCCCGAAAACCACCCCCAATGCCAACCACAATTCTCTTCATCTCTCTCTCTCTCTCTCTCTCATCTCTCCATTTATCTATCTATCTATCTATCTATCTTTCCTTCTCTATCGTCGGCCTCGCGATCTATACGTAACGAACGGTACGACCGATAGATATGCGTACGCGCGAGATCTTTTTGCCTCCCTCCCGCAGTCTTGTTTGATCTGCTTTCCGGTCGCTCGTCGATGCGCGTCTTTCCTTTCGGAAATAATTGGGACAGGGCCTGTTTCCTGATAATGTTATCGGAGGTGATGACGGTCGCGTTTAATCCTTTCAGAGCAAATCTTTCCGAGTCCGCTTGAGATTTATGAGACGATTGCACTGAGGAACAATGCAATATTAATGAAAGAAGGTAACTGATCCTCTTTTCTGATAATGTCGTCAAAAGTAATGACAGCATTTGAATGTAGCGAGTTACTATAAAGACTATGGAGGTAGTATGAATGTTAATAAATAATGTTAACACGGTAACGGGAAGATTTTACTTCTTGACAATGTTACGGGAGATAATATTAGCGGCATTGAACCATTTCAAGATCATTTCTTCATTGCTTGAAAAATTGATAAAAATATGTGCAGCTGATATATATAAAGTATATATATATAAAAATATATAAAGTGAAATAATCGCAATCATACTTTGTAATAATGTGGTCAAATATAATAATACTGTTTAATAATATTGCTTAGAATTTTTGAGACTTTCCGTATTCTAGATAATATTTCTGAGTTTGAAAAAAATGTATAAAAACTGTAAGATAATGCATTATTAAAGAAATATCATTATAAAAAGAATTTAAAGATCTGAATATCAATTTACATCATAATTTTAGATGATCACTAAAAAAAATTGAAAAACAATAAATAAGAATAGACTCAGTGAAGAATTAATTATAATACTTTATGCTTCTTTATTAATGGATTTCGATGTGCTGGCATGATTAATTTTGCACGGTGAAGCAGACGCATTCACAATTATTTTTGAAATCTCGCGATATTTCTCGGTGCAAAGGAAACAATAAATCTTCAGATGCTATGCTGCTCGACCCAGAAAGATTTCGCGCGTATCTCGCGAGCGAGTGAGCGAAGCACATCGATGCATGCTTCAATAATTCAACTTTTTCATTCTGAAGTCGCTTACGAAAAAATGGAAGTCAAAATATTATGAAGCTTTCTATTATTTTTAAACCCGTACTAAGTTAATCATGTTTTAGTATCTGCTTTTGGCATTTTTCATTATTTATCTTTTCAAAATCCATTTCCATTTTGATTCAATTGCTTATTATTCGAGTCAATGGGAGAGAAATATTTAATTATCACTGTGGTCACTTTTAAAAGCGACAAATGTTCAATTTACTTAGAATAGAAATATATTCACAGACAGTTTCTTTGAAAAATACATCACGAGAGAATTTACACGATTTAGTAGCTCGATATTTCTGATTTATTAAAAATTTATTTCAGAGCTCTTTATTTTTCAAGTCTAGAAATATTTTTGATATATGCATCCGCGTGTAATAAAAATATGAAAATATTAACAATAAAAATATCAATTTGCAGTGTATTATTTCAGGAGGGGCCTCCGGTTTAGCTTAAATACACGCGGGTATTTATTTCGGACGCGTTTCCGGAAATTTATAATATTTCGCACATAAAGCATCCGCTAGTCACTTCCAAATACACGCGCGCTGGCATTAATTATCCTCTCGGCCGCGAAATAAAGTACGCGTGCAAACAACAACCCCCGTTTAACCCCTTCGATTAATTTATGCGATGTCGAAGCTGCGGGCGTCTCAACGCGGGTCCCGCGCCCGATTCTCCGGCGGCGCGGAATATATTATTACGTCCCGTTGTGTTTACAGTAAATACATACACACGCAAATACATACATCCACACACACACACACACACACACACGCGCGCGCGCGCGCGTACGTAGAGACATACATAAACACATATACCCCTACGCACGCAAACACGCACACGTCGATGCAAAAGTAAAACCGGGGTCACCGGTTCGTTCGCGTTCGTGCGGTGTGGGCGAAATGCTTGAGGGCGGAGGGGGTGATTCACACGCAGAGGGGGGCGATGCTTGTCGCCGAATTGTCTCGGCATCCCCGGCGACGCTCGCGGTGTTTTTCCGCGTGCTAACGCGTGTCCGTTAATCGTATTCAACGACGATGTATGTCGGCGAGCTGTAAACGCGACACATGATAGTCGGACGAAGGAATGGAGAAGAAGAGGAAGAGACATTTACGATAAAATCGCGAGGGATCGACGTTAATTTCTTTATGATCGTGAAGGATCTCGTCTCTTCAATGTTGCAACAAATATATAGAGTTTAATGTAATTTTAATATAAGTTTAACATAATAAACATGTAGAAGTTTAGCAAAAACAATAAAACAGCAGTAATATAATATTGCAGAATATTGAGATATAAAATGTAATTATGATAATAACAAATATTTCAGTATTTATAACGCAATGAATATTACATTTATCAATTGCGTCAAATATATTTATAATTATGAGGTACTCCTTTGTTCATTCATTGCCCTGTGAATAAAAGAGATTATTGAGATGTAATAATTAATAACAATTTCACAGAAATAATTCCCTTGTTAAAAGTTAGACAAGTTTGAAATAAATTTTTCCTCGTTGAGATTTTATTTAGCAGTCCATACCTTCCTTTTTAATTGTTAACTTCCATACCATCTTTCTCCACAAATTTTTTATCCCTGACTCCGAAACCACCCCTGCTGCATAAGAGATTTTTATGTACATTTCTCATGAGTAACTCCGTCGTTAAAGATTAAAAAATGCAACGGCTCCCTTATGTAAAATATATATCCGGCAACTAGCGACTTCTCTTGCTTCTCTTGGACACGATTTTCCTTTCCCGATGGTAACAAGACGCTCACGGGGGTGATCTTCGGCCCAACCCGCCAGGGTACGCCAGTCGATGGTCCAGCGCAGCATCCCACGGCTGTAACGGGCGCACCCTGGCACGCGGTGACCGAATTAATTTGGGGGTTGCGGTCTCTCCTGCGCAGGACCTGCCGAGTAACGGGGAGAGACGCGTGCGTGCCCCCGACGCCTGGGACGTGCGAGGTTCAGGCGATAATTTCGTCAAGGACGACTTTATCGGAAATCATCATCGTGAAACAGGAAAACTCAAGAACTGATCGAGCAATCCCTCCCGCGAGACGGAACTCCTGCAAAGAGATCTATACGAAGGAACTCGCGGGATTTTTTTTCCGCGTCGGCCACCGCGGACAGCTCCGGCAAATTAAAATGGCTGTGTCTGACCGAATCGGGTGATTTCGACGGCAGAACAATAGGAGGCCACGGCGGTCCGGGCAGAATCGGGATTCTTGAGAATTCCCGAGCCGCTTGTACGGAACGGTTGTTGGAATAACGCGGAGACGTACGGATGGAGGGATGAGCCGGCGTTGCGCGCTGGTGCGCGAGAAACTTTGCTGATCGCCGGATTCTGCACCCCGCGGGGCACGCGGGGGGTGGAAAAAGAAATTTGTCGTCGGTAAGTGTTTCGCTTGATATTGATTGCGTTAGAACGACCGATGACGCCTCATATTCCATTTACGAATGGCGGCGACTCACATTAATAAAAAAAACCCGCGGAAATGGAAATAAAAATCTTTCTTGAGAATAGGCGTTCAATGAAATTTAGAAATCATTGAGAAGTACAATCGTGTTAATAAAATTAAATATGGATTTTTCCACAAAATGCAAAGATTTGAGGAATAATAAAATAAATTTCGAGAATTTTTACTGAAAAAAGTGAAAAGCTTAAAATTGTAATAAACTGCATTAATAAAACAAGTTTCAGCGAGAATGAATGATTCGCGAGAGGTGTGATTTAAGAATGAAAAATTGTATTTACAGATATAAAATAAATTAAATCATTTTTAAAATTCATTTTTAAAAATATGAAAAGTTCCAAGATAAATATATTTTATTGATGAAATAAATTTGAAGAGATCTCTTTATAATAAAGAAAAGTGAAAAGTTAAAATTTGCAAATGTAGAAATTGAAAGTGAGGAAAGTGAGGAGGGATTTGCCGGGTAAATCGAGAAAGTAAATCTTGTCGCGAGAGATGAGGTCTTACGACGGCGAGAGTAGCTCGACTGAGGACGACGATCGCAGAGAGGGCCTACCGGAGACGCATCTGCAACAAGGATCCTGGCAACGTACCGCATCACATCCTACTTGGGCCTGGGAGCATCGTAATACCGTAAGTAATGCAAAACATGAAGAACTGTTGACAATTTGGTGTGAATTTTCAAAATTTGAAAGTAATCAAAGAAACAGAATTACGATATTTTCTCAGCAATGATAGAATGACTAATTGTAAGTTGGAATAAGGTGAAGCCATAATTTATTTCAAAGTTACTTCAACAAGTTGAGATAAAATGGAAATTTAATTCCAGAAATTTAGAAACAAATATTTAAACAGAATTACCTAATTCTATAAAAAAAAATTACGAAAAACATCGCTCTTTTAAATATAATAATTTAAATTTTATTATATGTATATGTATCCAAGAGAGAGATATATATAATAATGTCATAAATATTATTATATTTTGTATTCAAGATTTTAATAAAAGAATACTTCTTCTAGCATCCACTGCCTCCACAATCCGCGGCAGCCCTCGAATCGGTATACTCGACGCCAGGGGCCTCACACCCGGGTGTCTCGGGTCCCCCGGCAGCATATTCCTCGGAGCACACCCAAAGCGCACCAGGACGAAGGACTCCGCTAGGCGCCGTAGGTCTCGGTGGTTTCTACTTTCAGCAACAACCGCAACCACACGCCTCATCAAGCGCGTTGTCTGATGAAAATCGACCGGACGAGAGGTACGTTTTCGAATCAAATAAAAACTTTAATTAAAAATAAAGCTATTTGGAAAATTGTCGCTGAGATTGGAATAATTAAAACAAGAAGTTAATTGTAAGATATAAAGGGAAGTCTGACAGAAAGAAGAAAATGGGACTGTTTGAAATTTCATGTATAAAACGATATATAAATAGAAATCAAGGGACATAAATATATAACTGAATAAATATAATTTAGTGTAACACATATTTGATAAAATGTTTTTAAAGAATATCCGAAAAATTTCAAATAAATGTAATTAACAATAAAACAATATGTAATTAACAATATGTATGCAATCTCATAATTCTTTTTAGACCCGCTTCTTCGCGACTGAACTGCCCCTCGAAGTCGAAGACGACTCGCCAGGGGAAGAGCGTGAGGCTGAATATTAACGCTCGCGAACGCAGGAGGATGCATGATTTGAACGACGCACTGGACGAGCTTCGCTCCGTCATCCCTTACGCTCATAGTCCGTCGGTGAGGAAGTTGTCCAAGATAGCTACCCTTTTGCTGGCGAAAAATTATATTCTTATGCAAGGTAATGAGCTCGCGTTGACGTGCGAATCTCGGTGTCTAAGCCTGACCTGAATTTAAAATTGAATTTTAACTCAACGATTAATGAGAAAACGTGCCGTTTGCGTAGGAAACGCTTTGGA
The DNA here is from genome assembly GCA_928718305.1 of Tetramorium bicarinatum. Taxonomy (NCBI): domain Eukaryota; kingdom Metazoa; phylum Arthropoda; class Insecta; order Hymenoptera; family Formicidae; genus Tetramorium; species Tetramorium bicarinatum. The sequence goes on along the minus strand of OV788319.1, from coordinate 4,530,595 downwards.
GGAGCTCCGAAGAGTGATCGCCGTCCTGCAATCACCGCACGCGCACACCACGGCCTTGCCGCCCACGCCGGTCTCCTACGATCTCCTGCAGGGATTCCCCGGCAAGTTGTTTCAGGGGGTGCAGGAGATGCAGGGATTGCCCGCGAGCGAGCCTCAGATCGTAACCGGCCCTCCGACCGACGGTACGGTCGCCAGCGGAGAATCGAATTAAGAAATTAATTTTCGTCTTACTTTTTCTGCGACTCCAGCTCTTCTCTTTTCTTGTCATGAAAGAATATCTTTTCAAAGAATTCTTTATAAAGAATACGAATCGATCGAGATGCAAGCCGTGAAATTAAATAATAAAAATATCGAGAGGATAGCGAGAAGTACGAATCAAAGTTTTAGGCAGAAAGAACGACGATCGATAATTAATATAGGATATCGTAAAGTAAAGATATGGAAAAGTACTTTCAGGAAAATGGAAACGCCTTTGGCTATGAAAGTATTAAGTACTAGAGGATTGAAGTACTAATTAAAACCTCCGAAAGAGAAAGAGGACAAGAGGATAGATTAGCCTTTTAAGTATCTTATTTATTCAATTAAAACGCGGAAGAACGAACCGTACAATTTTATTTTTTCCGTGCAAACGACGAGATTGAAATAAAGTGGCAAAAGAAATGTCAAACTTAAATAATCAAAAATTAACGAGAAGAGATACTAAAGCAACAACTAATTTCTCTAGGATTTAAAAAAACATCTTTCACACGAAGAAAAACAATAACATGTACGGTGATTTCAAGTAGCATCAATTCCCTCCAGCGGATTAATTAAGCTCGTCTCGAAGTCCAGATCAAGTCTGGATGAAAGTATTGCGAAAGTACTAGCAATTAAGTGATTAATACCGTCACGATCTTACAGTCAATAATGCAGCAATAAGACGTCGGCGTCGTTTTCGTCCATCTGATAATCAATTCTCGAGATAACGTTCCGATCGCTCAACAATTCTTTATTAAATATAATTCTTTCATGGAAAAGATTTTCTTCTAAAAGAAAACCCTGTTTCTTTTACAAAAGAGAATTCTTTGTCGAATTTGATTACTTTTAGAAACATCAAGTTAGCAACAAAAGTCCATTTTAGATTCAATAAGAATTAATGAGAGGAGATAAGAATTAAGACTTATCAGAAGATAAAGGGACCGCGGAGACGAGAAAGTTGGAGGAAATTAGAAGGGTTTACGTTTGAGGATTCTCGATTTTCGAAACAAACGGAAGGACGAGAACGTCGCCAAGACTCGGGACGCAAAGAGCTTCCGAGTCTCGTCCTGAAACTCGATAGTCAATATTAGTATGTGATACGTGTGTTGAGGAGTTCTAGTCGTATATACAATATAAAGATATTGAATATTCATATACACATATACAATATATACATATATATATATTTAATAATCTAAACGAGGCATCGACTTACGACTTATTTATATACTTAAGAATCTACTATACAATGTGCCAATAAGGATTTATTCGCTTCGAAGAGCGAACGAGTGAGAGAATGCGATGTAAGAAGCGAGAGAGAAACGTGGGAACGGATAGAAAAAGAAACATTATTTATTGTGCTATTTATGAGAGATATCGTGCGAGTTTCTTTTTTCTCGCGACGCCACCCTCTTTCGTCGAGAGGAAAGCAAGAACGGAGTAGCGTCCCAACGAAGGCAAGGAGGATATACCTGTTGTAGAGCGTAGATAGTAATTGTTTAGTGCCCTCGAATAAACTCTATTTAAGAAAATCGCATTTCGATGTCCGACGAGCTGCATAATTGTATGGCTATCGGAGGATTTTACGTTTCATTTGAATTTATCTTATTTCCTTTTAATTTATCTCAATTATTATTCTACTTTATATTACATTTCGCTTGATTTGGTTTTGTTTTACATTAACATTAGATATCTAAATTTTATCATGACGATATATTATTCTTCAATTCGACTATTTTAAACGAGTTTTATTTCGTTTCTTTCTTTCTTTTTTTTTTTTTTTTAAGATATTACTTGAACTGTTTCAATATTATATTTATTTTTTTAAAATAAATTTTATGTGTTTCAAAAAATTAATAAGAATCTGCAGAAATGAAAATAGCTCCATAAAACTCTTCACAAATCGAACGTTCTATTTCATCTCCATCACTTTCAATCAAAGAGCAGGTCCTTCCAAGAGCCCAACCCTGACTCTTCAAAACTGCCGCCTTTGGAGTAGCGCCGCTTACCGATTACAGGTGGAAGCTTCTCTCCAAGGTCACTTGGCCATCCAATCCCCATCATCATCGTTTCAAAAATACCTTTTGAATCCTCCTAAGCGTATTTTGTCAACGTCGCTCTCAGGGTATTTCGGAGTAGGTCCGCAAAAGGTTCATCAGACTCTATGAACACTCTTTTAATCTTTGGCAACCGCCGCGGCTGAAGTTGCGGCAGTAGCAGCTGCAGCAGCAAGCAACGGCGGCGGCAGCGATAGCAGCAATAACGAAGCGATGGCGGCGGAACAATGGCGGACGGAACGATCGTCTCGTGGCGCCATCGTCGAGTACTCTCTCGTCGTGCCGTGTTCTCATTCAGCCGCCTCCCGTCCTGGCAAGAGGACCTGACCGTCGCGATCAGAGGCAGGTCGTGCCGTTTGTGCGTGCGTGCCCTCTTCAAGATGGCTTTGTCCGCCGCGGCGCAGTGATATCGCTCCGGACGGAGAAGGCCTCCCAATTCGAGCCTGAGTCGGATTACTCCGGAGTGCTGAGGCGAGGTGGAGAAAGCCGCCAGCACGACGACAATCATCACGATCATCACGACGACGACGAGGGAGAAGGCGCCAGCCAGCAACGTCCTCAGCGGTGCGGAGATGTGACGCTCGTCGGCGAACCGGTGAGTCCCCTCGCTTTCCCGACCTCGCGACTCGATTTATCCCGAGGGATTTAGACTCAGGAGGGCTCACTCGGAGCCGGAACGCCAGGATGGCGTAGTTGCTGACGGCAAAAGAGTGAGAGAGAGAGAGGGAGAGGAGCGATTTTCAAGAGGTGGGAGGAGAAGAGAGGTGAAAGAGGGAGAAAGAGAGAAAGAGAAAAAGAGGCCGGGGATAGAAAGAGAGAGAAGGAGGTGTTGTTAAAGATATGATGTTAACCGTCTAGATACTGTTATTTGCAATATAAAGTTGAGAACGTTCTTCGCTGGGCCACTTTGCGAAAGCGGCCGGGATCCTGCAGGTGCAAGCGCGGGTAGTCAGTTGGCAACAGTTCCTCGATTGTTCGGTAAGATAACTAACAGGAAAAAAAAGAGTATATACAGGGATAAGAGAGTTTGCAATAATTGCTGAATAGTTAAATATGTCACGCGTTATCTCGCGTTTCTCACAGTTGCGCGTACGCGAGAGGTCTCCTTATTTAGCGATTTCGGAGGAGCGAGGCATTTTTCGGAGCAGAAAAGGCTCCTGATGATCTCGGAGCGAAGAAGTCGCTCCGAGTCATTGCTCACTGATAATTTTGGAGTAGGAGGGCATTTCCGTGACGGTGCCAGCTTGGCGCTTCGAGTCTGTCACGAGTATTATTTCCAGTTCATAATGCTGACTTCAGATTGATAAATAATATGGACGAGTACGCTCGCGCGAAAGCGTCTTAGTGGAGATAAATGGGCATGTAAAGCTAGTATCTACGTATATATAAGTAAATACGTCAACCAAACGATAGTGCGATCCACTTTTCTGTGTGTCTGTTTACAATATTTTAAACGTCACGCAAGAAATTAAATTGCATGAAAAGATATATGTGAACTTGTAAAATTTTAATTTATTGCGAAAATTTATGCCACATGTAAGTGGAAATTTCCTCTTTATTTAGTAATGTAAAACGGGCGAGCAGAGCTATTTCAGTCTCTAATGTCACCTAGATCTTTAAAGATCGTCTGTGACTTCTCGCTGAAAATTGTATGTAGGGACGAGATTTTAATTCGAGACCCTTTTACTAATCACTCGCGTTGGCACGGAGCCACAGGTCATCCCTTCCATTTTATTTAAATATCAAAACATTTTGAAACATTCTCAGTCTCTCGAAAAAGGTTTTCTGACTTAATCACATTTCGTATCTCTAATTTAATTCGCATTTCTCATCATTTCGATTTCTTCGAAAAAGCTGATTTGTTTGGTCTCTCTATTGCGTAGCTACGTGAGTAAATAAATGGAAAACTCTGGAGATTCGCGTCCAGTCAGCAATATTGAGCACAATGGGTCAAGCATCTTTGCTAGATATCTGAATGAGAGTACGAAGCAAAACACTGCTGCATTTACTATTACCTGCAATTAGAAAGTAAACTGTAAGTAGCCGGGGAAAACGAAAGGAAAGGGAAAAGGATAGCGACAGGCGATACGATAATGCGATATGTTAAGCGTCTTCGTCCTTCCGTATCTTTGAGTTTCAATTCAATCGATTTATTGCGTTATTAACGGGGAAAATAAATTTATAGAAAGCTCTTGATAAAAAATTTACGTGATTGTTTTTACATTATTGTTACTATGTATGATTGGAGCCACAAATTGGAATTGAAGAATTAATACGAAAAATATTACGTTTCTATATCTTATCTGATTGATTTCTCTACATTTCTTTCATATATCTTTCTATCGAACGATCTTATAAATTATGAAATAAGTGAATTATTTGCGTCGGCGTTTACTATTGCAAGTAGAAACTTTGAAAGTGATATTTTCTGCAGCGAGTGAGAAAGCTGGCTTTGCCTTTCGATTCAACGAAAGACCAGGTTGCGTTGGTAGTTCCGTCTGTGTACCGTGATCCCACTGAAAGGCATGGGACCCAAATAGTCCCCTCGCCTTTCGTGCCTGCGATACATCTGTTTCGCCTCTACAATACTTAGAGCACTCAAAATAATTCTCGATCAATATTATTGGAATTTAATCGAGAATCTTTTTCATCATTCAATAATATTGACCAAATCATTTAATCTTTTTAATTTATATCTTTTTATAGGAATGAATTTATATTTTCCAGACGAAATTAATTTGTTTTATCAAAAATTCTGAGCTTGTCCTTCGAGACATGAAATCATTGATAAGAATTTTTAGTTGATTTTCAAATGATTGTAATTGCATTGAGAAATAATGCGCTACCATGTATATATACGATGCATTTTTAAATATACTTCACGTTCAAATGATTCACGATTATATATATAAACGCAACGTATTTAAAAGCCAATGTAATCGGCGAGCTGCAGATTTATTAAAATAATTATTGCAATTTTCAATTTCTTAAACAAGTTGGACGTATGCAAGCAATGAATAAACAACAAGAGAAATATGTGAAAATCAATGTACAGAATTTGTAAGTTCCTCAAACTAATGCCCTACATTGCCGCCACATCCGTCACGTTGATGCACGTGGACGGTCGCATATTTGTCGCACACGAAGTAAACACGTGCTCCGTAGAAAATGCAGGCGTATAGTAACGCGTGTGTACGCATCATGATCGTAAATAATGAACGTAATTGGGGCAGAGTTTACTCAAGATGCTTTGTTGCATAAAATGGTTGCATTGATACTGTAAAGGTCGATACCGAGCCCGATCTATAGAACGCGATTGTCCTTCATTTTTTCTTACCCGCATGTTGAATTTGTCGCACGCGGTCATGTGTGCAGTATTACAATGCTTATCAAAACGAAAAGTCCATAGTAAGATCTAAAAGTTTCAAGGATATAAAAGAGGTAGATGAAAGAAAATGAAAGAACAATTTTTAATCACTCCTTATTTCAATACATTTTTTAGAACATTAACTTAATTTTATTTCACTAAGACAATTCTGAATCCTTGAAATAGTTTACACTGCGGAGATCATTTCTTCGTCAGAGATCATTCGCTCTACGGCCTCGACTTAGCCCCTAGTGATTATGTTTTATTTTCAAAGTTAAAGTCCAATTTGCATAGAAAAAATTTACCGTGATACTGGATATCGGATCTTGTTACATATGTAGGTATCAGAATGCAGTATATTTCAAAGTTTAATATTGAGGCCACTTGACGTCTGCTATGTGTGTATCGTAATTTTAACTTTATTCAGACAAATCTTCTCGGATATACATTTTATAATAAAAAAAAAACTTTAATAACTAAAACTTGTAACATAGAATAAATAAATATTGACATTTTCGGATGGGATCTTGTAACAATTTTTGTAAATTTTATATATTTCACTTTTATATTTCTTTAAATTACGCACCGATTATTATTTGATCTTGAAATGCAGTATGTTGAAATACAATATCGCATTATTAAATTGATGATCAATTTAATATTGTACATAAAATGAATTGTTTTATAAATTTATAAGGAACTTATTGTGAGAGATATCATCCATGTTTCGAACTTGGACTTCTCAGTTATTGGAACGGTCGTTTTTATCAATTCGATCATATATGAAAAGAGCTTTCAATATTTCAATATTTCGTCCTTTTCGTCTGATGTGATTCGTGCAGTCCAATCTCGTGTCTCAAACGTGCATCTGGGAAAATTTTCCGGTTATGTGAGAAGTGTAACGGGTTCTGACGCACTTCCGGCGTGCTTATCTCGCAGGTATACGTCACGTATGTATGTCGCAAAATCGGCCCGCAGCGATTGAAATGCGCCTACGCGAAATAGCATCCTATCGTATCCCGCATCACGCGCGAAGCACAACTTTCCGTAACTAGAAAATTATCTATATGCTTGTAAGCGTTATACATATATAATCATATTGAAAATCATGCGAAAATAAAAAAATATTTAAAAAATTATTTGGAAGTTGTAAGTGCTATCTGTAATCATATTTAAAGTCATACAAAAATAAAAAGAAAGTTCTCAATACATGTAAGACTAAAATAAAATTTTGAATATAATGCCCGATATAAATTTTGCAATGAAAAGCATTTTTTGTATTACAATCCTCTATTTTTTCTTGCAGTGCATTTTCAGAAATGAAACAGTCTGAAAAGACCGAAACAATAGAAATATCCAATTAAAAATGTTAATTAGCGAAAATATATAATCTCGTCGACATTATTAATCAAGTCGAGAAATTCAATCGTGAATGCTGAATACGTTGCTCCAAAAAACGGTCATTGTCAAAAAGAAAACGCGAACTAAATCGGCTTGTCGTTATATTTTTATACAAAGGAGAATCGCATTAGCGAAGTTTCAAAGTATCTCTCTCTCTCTCTCTCTCTCTCTCTCTCTCTCTCTCGCTTCGTTTCCATTTCTTGAATCAACTGACTCGATTTTCCCAATGTTACTTTTCGATCTTTTACAATCGGCGTCCAATTGTTGCTAAGTCTCGTTAATTAAGCTCAGATGAATTGAATTCAATTAAGAATCTTGGGACGTGAATTTAAGTCTCACGCAGCGCGGAATCTCGGCGTGTTTTTCGCGCCGAGAATCGCATCCTTCGGTTAATTTGCAATCGGGGGTTATCCCGGCGCGCATAAACGAACGAAATGACTGGCGAGACGGGTCAAGGTGCGCCGACTGATGAAGTTATCGACGACTGAGGATCGTTGGACACAATCGGAACGCATGAATAAAGAACACGTTGTCCGTTGTCGAACAAAAAAGAAAGAAGAAATAATTCAATTTCATCAAAATTTTCGAATTCGATCGCGATATACGCACATTACACATGTATAGAAAAAATGTTGTTTTATTGAAATCGATCAAATAAGGACTTGTTTCGTTATCATTATTTTGTGTTGTTATTGTTTAAATACGCAGTTGTCTGAGTTCGGAACTTTTCGTCGAAAGAAAAAAATTAAATTCAGACATTTAATGGAGTAGATTAATAATTGTTACATAGATTCATTGACATATTATTTTAATAACAAGTTTTGAGAAAAAAACAGAAAAAACTTTAAAAAATTTTTTGTAATTTAATGAAATTTTGATAAGATATTGTTAACTTAGTAATGTTTCAGTATTTAAATATTAACTGATGTAAATATTCTGTAATAACAAAATATTAATTTAAGAATGGAGATTTTTAGAGCAATTTATTTCAAGATTCTAAATGAAAAGCATCATTCTTTCGAAGAGGCAAGATAGAATATAAATTCAAAGCATACGATGTTTAATAAATAGTACTTCTATTTATTCGTTAGTTTTATCTCAGATTGTAATATCCAGCGATTTTTTATCGTCTTGTCTTTTGCGGGCAGATTTTTCGCTTATTTGTAATATTATAATTATAATTATATAGTATATATAGATTTTTATAATAATATTTTGTATTATTATGAATGTTTTTATGAAATTTCGAACTATAAATAAAACAAAATTCACCTAAAATTAATTAAAGAATACGTGACGCCATTGTGTGATATCATTCATCTTTTCTTTTGAATGGGCAATCTTCTTTAAGATGAAATCGTTTCTGAACCGAGTACGAAAGACATTAAAAACTAACGCAATAAAGACGGAGAGATAGGATTAGGCGAGATACACCGTGTATTATGCATTTGAATACGTCACGAGATTGAGATTTGGATACGTCACGCTGGCTGTATGATGTATAAATCATTTTTTGTTCACAACATCGTTTGTTCAAATTGCGATACATGGCCATGGAAAATAAATGGGAAAAAAAATCGGAGTAGCATCGACGACTGCTAGTGTGAGAAGTAAAACTGGTTCGTTGAAGAAGCTGCCGCTGCTCTGTTACTAATCAACCGTCGCGTTATCTCGTTATTGTAGATCGTTTTCCTGATCAAGAAAGAAAGAGAGAAGGGAGTGACTGAAGAGGGGAGATAGAGAGGAAAAGGGGGGAACTCAAGATAATGTCTTATCCGAAATGCTAATAATATGACAATTTCGTTAAAATCGACTGATTTCGTTACAAAGTTGCAATATTCACATGTTCGAACGTTATGAGTTTTACATTTTCAATTTTCTGCCGAGATTTGGATTTTTATGATCGTAGAAAAGTCTTTTAAGAATTTATATCGGTCCCTTTTTATTAGCACTTTCTCTCTTGTTTCTCCTCGTCCATTCTTTCCGAGTAGAATTTTCTCTACGAAATCAAATTTCAACGGAAAGAATTCGTAGTCGCACGTTTCGCGGAAATCACGTATTTTTCGCTTCTTCTGATTTTCGATGATTTACATCGAAATGGCACGTCGCGAATAATTCGACTGTGGCTTCCATGAATCATACAATTCGTCAATTTCGTTCTCTTCTCTCTTTTTTCAGTGGAATTATGTTATATTGGAAGAGAAAGATGAAGTTATTATAACGTATTTGTTGTGTCCTATTATCTTTCTTTTGCATTACTCCAGATTTAATTAATTTATCGCGTATCGTGATTTTAAATAAATAAAGCCAGATATCGTGAGTATAATCGTGATTTTACTCCGATATCTGGCTTTATCAGATTTGATCAAGAACTGGAATTATCGCGCGCCCTCACAGTTATCATCCTCTTTTACCGGAAATTCCACGGGTATTTTGAGATGACCCGCCGCAAATACATCGGCCGTGGCCTCCGCGAATCATTCCGTACTCGCGTTCGGCACGAGCGCGCGCGCGCGCGCGCGCGTGATTGCATGGGTGCGGAAATACTGATGTGAGTGAAACACGTCGAAACGAGCAAAACGCGCAGCATGCAAAGGAGAGAAGACGGGGGAAATGAGATGAACGAGGGAAAGAGAGAAAGACGGAAACAAAGCGAACGCAGCCGCCGAGGCAACACACAATGGCGCATCGACCCGCCAAAACTCGCGCCGTTAGCCGGCCGATGCGCAGGAAACACGCGCGCGTCGTGTCTCCTCGAAACAATGAATACTTTTGCCACCCCCTCCCGGGGGCTCGTTTCCCACCACCCCCCGCGCCGCCCGGCATATTGATCGTTCGCCGAGCGAAAATCGATCGCCCCGCGCCGAATTTCCGAGGGAGAATTTCCGGCCGGCCCGGAAGCGGCCCTCTTTCTCTCTTGTCCTCTCCCACCCCTCGAATATTTCCCTATCGTCGATATTTTATTTTAGCTCGTCTAATTTTGGCAATCGAGAGTTCGCCGAGCGTACGCACGGCGTCCTGTTAATTTTCATCAAGCTCCCGGCAAGTTTTACCGATTTCCATGAATTCTCCTCGAGGCTCGATTCAACCTTTTTCTAATTCTCCCTGGTTCTCCACGCTGGATCTTACCCAACGTTCGCCAAGTTTCCGAACTTCACTCAATTCTGCGCCGACTCTCCCGTCTCCAACAGATTCGATTCGCGCGGAAATTCGCCGAAATGAAAAATCTACAGACCAACGGGAGGGAACAGCACTGAATCCGCGTCGGGTCCGACAGCATCCCGTACTGACGGCGTCTCGTAGCGTTTAAGATCGAGAGGGAGGGATAGGAAGGCCGAAATTCGCGAGTCCCCTCCGAGTAGATAGCCCTCTTCTTGCGGGTCCCTCGCGAACCCCCGGTCTGAGTGTCGGCCGTTCCCTTTGACCCCCTCCGGCGCCGCGATGCTGCGCGGGGTCGGACTGAGCGAGGAGTACTCGCTCCCCAGGATGGATGGAAGGAAGATCAGGTGCCGTGGTTGTCCTAGCAACCGGCATTGATCCTTCCCCTCTTGTTCTACCGCCGCTGCCCTCCTCTTCTCGCCCGTCCGTTATTGCTGCGCCTCCGTCTCTCCCGTCCCTCCCGTTCCCCCTACCCACGCGCGCGCGCCGCCTCACACCCCCGTCCACCCTCCCTCTCATTCTCTAATGCACTCGGAGACGCGCACACAGACCCGCGCGGCCGATTACGCACGCACCCGGTATATACACGCGAATGCCGATCATTCCTCTCGCTCGTCCACGACTCCTTGACTCTCACGTTCTCTCTTTATCCGCTCGTTCCACGGCTCGACGGGGAGTTTTCTTCTTATTCTCGATCTTCTGAACTTGAATATTCAGATTCAGCGTACATTAGCGGTACACCGAGCATACCTTCGTTGCACTCATCCTTATTTATGCGTTTTTATATGCGCTACCTTCGCATCTCCCTCGTCTGTGTTTTTTTTTTCTTCGCTCTTTCTTTGACAGAGACGCTGGAAAGGATCTCTTCACGGCCGGGTATTTCTCGCTGGCGAATATTTCTCGTGATTTTTCAAAAGTTTCATAAACATCTTTCTTTTCGAATCTCGCATCTTAAACGTAATTAGATCAGCAGGTGCGTTAAATTGGAATAGAAGGATTAAATAGTTTAATTGAGAGGAGTCAATTAACGAATAGAAATTAGGAAGTAATTAACTCTTTATTTATTACGGCACGTGAAAGGGTTTCTACAAAAATATAATAAAGATGCGTTGTAATCATGACACAACGCTTTCTGTTACACGCTATATAGATACACTTATTATTTTCGTATTAATCACCATGGAGCACAACGCGCGCGGTGCCGTAAATTAATGCTGAAGTCTTAATCCCTTCTTTACAATTTTACCCGCTGTTGCTGCAGGCTTCTCGATCTTATCCGAATGTAGCGTATACAATAATTACTCAATTCATAATTTCGCTGAAATAAGGTCTACTAGCCAGAGATACGAATGCAGAATAATTAGAAGTCGTTTTCTCTCTCGGGAGAATCCCCTTTCTCCACCTTTCTTTGTCCCTCTCTCTCTCTCTCTCTCTCTCTCTCTCTCTCTTTCTCTCTCTCTCTCTCTCTCTCTCTCTCTCTCTCTCTCTCACCTTTCTATTTTCTTCTGTTCTAAATTTTTTTCTCACTCTTTTATATGGAGAACAGTGTCAATCACTCGTTTCTGTCCCTCGGCCAATGAGGTGCGAGGGTGGAAGATTGGATAAAGCGAGACAGAGCGAGAGAGAGCGAGATGCGCGTAGGGATGACAGGGGGGAGAATGAGTTAGTTGCGAGAGAGAGAAAGAGAGAGAGAGAGAGAGAAGGGGAAGAGAGAGAGAGAGAGAGAGAGAGAGAGAGAGGGCAAAGGGAGAGAGGGGTACGCTAAAGGTAGAACTGGTCGTGAACAGAGCGGTTGCCAAGCAACCGATATTGTTCCCATTGTTGCGGGCGTAGCGTAAATATTTGAGGCGAACTCGGAGGTCACAAAACTCATCCCCACTCCCCCCCCCCTCCGATCCCGTGCTTTCTCTCTACCGTCCTCGTTTCTCTTTAGCGTTTTCTTCTTTCTCATTTTCCCGAAAGTTACCAAGATGCGCCTCGTAAGTCCTCGAAAGCACCTAATGGTGCCCGCCGCAGATTGCATATCGGGGCTGTGTCATCCCCTTCGTCTAAAATCCTACCTCATTGTCAACGATGCACCCTTCTTCCCACCGTTTGATACATTTGCGTCGAATTAACCGCAAATTATCCGCCGAAATGAAAGAGAAGAGATGCTGAGGAGAGAGTAATTATTCGCCTACATTGGGCTCGAAATGCATCAGGACATTTATGTGCTACGCGCGTTTCTATCCTCAGTATAAATTTCGCAAAATAATATTTCTATTCAAAAGAAAATCATATGGCTTACATTATTAAAAAAAAAAGGATTTATTTTTAATTAAAACGGTTAAGTTTATGTAATTCTTAATACGTTCATTTTAGACAAAAATTTTTGTAAATTCCTCATTTCATCAAATTCTAATGCTTTGCACATGATTTTAAATGCCTAATTATATATGGCATACAATAGCAGCTTTTAATGAAGAACAAGTAAAAAATTTCATGTCTTAATGGCTCAATCGTTGATGACAAGGCGAATAAAACGGTTTCGAGATGTACGTCGCGTGATTCGCTTTCGGATTCTACGCGCAAATTCTTGAATGGATGTCGCGCATGTTGTTTCGAGATCATCACCGTAACGGCGACAGCGTGTGAGGGCGAGTGTTTGTTTACAGACATTTATTTCGGTGGTCCCGCAGGGGCGTGTGAACGTACGTACGTCGTTGACCAACGTTGCTGACCCCGCGGCCGCGGGTCAACCCTTCCGCGGTTGTGACAGATTACAGACGGGTCGTCAGCTTTCAAAGGGAGCAACGAGAGAGAGAGAGAGAGAGAGAGAGAGAGAGAGAGAGAGAGAGAGAGAGAGATTATTGATTATCTTTTTACAATTTATCAGGATGTTGTAAAATTACTGATATCTGATATTTTAGTCGGAGCACTCGTAATTTATTGGCTGCATTACTGTGAGATTTTTTGGAATTAAATTCAACAATCAAAATTAAACACAATTACGCAGAGAGACAGGTGTATTTTATTTTGCTAGATTATATAGATTTTATGAAGTAGCTTCTGGTAATAATTCACTATTTTATCTCTTAAAATTTATGGATGTATTTTAATATTATTATCGTTCGCCATTTTTGAAGAATTAATTCGGTAACAAATTAAATAGCAACGAATATAAAAAAGTCTATTTAATAGCTTATATAAAGTATGTAACCTTTGATAATATATGTAAATTGAAGAGAACAAATTAATGAAAAAAAATTTATAAGAATTAAAAATTAAAATAAATAAAAAAAAATTCTCGCTTCGTGAAATAAATTTAATCTTGATAAAATAAAAATGTTCAATTTAATTAAACTTTATCAAACATGATTTATTAATTAAGCATAATTTTCCTTTGTTTCATATAAATACAATAATAATCTCAATCAACATTAATACTACATATAATAATTGAAATATCACGTAATTTTTATTACATGTCTTCCAATATTTTTAAATACAATTTGTGACACTTGACCATAAAAAAATTAATTTCCTTACAATTTACTTTCATATAATTAATATGTGTATAATTAATATATAAATAATATATATTTATATATATTATCCAAAATTCGTTTTAATAATCTCTCAACTAATATTACGATTAATATTTTACAATTATCGTATTTTTCAAGTATCTCTTTTTTTTTCAATGCAAAAGCGATTTTCGTTGTCTTCTATCGCGGCGTCGCGTGGCGCATTACGTTAGTACGTTTTCGCGAGAACTTGAAATTAGGAATGGTCAGTTACACGGAAAATGGAGTCCATCCCCTTCTCGCGTTATCCCGACGGTTCCACGCGTGGTGACGTTCGCCTCTGGGACACGCTATTGACGCGGGACGTCGGGACGCCTCATGAACGCTCAGCCCACCCCCGCTCAACCCTCTATCCCACCTGGTATCCTCCCTCCACCCTTTATTCTCGTCGCTTTCAAAGCACATCTATGCGCTGTGTGTATTATCAATTTATTATCGAGAATTATCGAGAAAAATCAAGAGCTATAAAAGTCGGGAAAGTTCCCTTTTTCAATATTACAGTAAAATTAGAAATATTCTTAAGAGATTGTGATTTAAGAATAATTTACATTTTGACGACATTTTTACAGTTATATTAAAGGTATTAATAAAAAAATATTATTCTTGAATATATATTATAATGATTATTATGAGTAATAATATGGATGATTGTAACGTAATATTGTAATGATAAGCATTATGTGAATTCGAAGTAATTACGAAACATTGTTGATTAGTCTTCAGACCCAAGAATTTTCATAATTTCTAAATCTAGTCTCGCTTTTCAAAACTTTTGTAGCACCTTTAAATTCCTCGATTTAAAAATACAATATTTTTTTGCATTATTAATTTAAATAATAATAAAAATTTCAAGTAACAGTAGAATCGCGCGATAAAATACCAGCGTTAATATGAAAATATTTATCTGTAAAAAAAGACCATTACCGTGTATTTTTACGTGACGAGCCATACTCGGCCGGTGATATTTAAAAATAATTTCACTCATCAATGCAGAGTAGGAGAGAATGGAGCTTTAAATGAAATAAAACTGAGAAGTAGCACTTTTAATTAAACTGACCAGATTAAATTTAAAAGCGCGAAATTTTATTGATGATTCAAGCCGCACGTATGAGGCATATTTTCGACCATTCGATAGCTTCTATTCTCACAGAATTTAGAAGATTCACTCCCGCGAGAACCCGTGAATTTCTCTGAGCCACGATCCCGGGACCACAGATTTTTTTCTTTCGAGCTTGAGATTCCAGCCTCTCCCTGCGTTTTCGAAGGTCGAGGAATATCGTGATGCTCCTTCTGCGCTCTGGCCTCGTTTCCTCTAAAATTGATGCGGTTTCGACATCGTTCCATCTAACAATGGCCGTGTTGTGAAACTTTCGCAGCGCAACGCGGCACGGCACGGCACAGCACAGCACAGCACAGCGCGGCCGAGCCGAGCCGAGCCGGGCCGAGTCGGCGATCTCAGGATGATTTTGCAACTACCGCACAAGCCCGTTCGTTCGTTCGTTTGTTCTACTTGCATTCTACCTTACCGGTCGTCCTGGACTGTACACTTTCACGTCCGAGAAAAAGCGTCGGTTGCCGCAGCCGACCTCGCGATCGAAGAGCCGATCGACAGCTGTTTTAAAAGTCACCCCTCGCTAGACTCGTCGCTGGCTGTCTACTTGTCAGCGACGTCAAAACAATCGCTGGTTTCTTTTTGCGGAAAATTGAATTCGCTTCCCCGCACTTTCAAGTACTTATAATAAGTATAAAAGAGATTCCATATTGCAACCTTGACTAAATCTTTCCTCTTTATTTATGGACATTATGGAAAATATAACCGGTGATTCTAGCGGAATCGAAATTACTAGATTGTCTCATTGAATTTTTTTCTCGAAAAAAGGCTAGGAAATTATATTTCGAAAAAATCGTTTGCTTATTAATAAAAACGAAACGCGCATTTAATAAAGTTGATGAACTTATGGTCGATGTCTTTGACAACTTCGACAGCAACATCCTGTATTCCTCCCGCGCTCGATGTCACGCGACGTCTTGCGCGGTATTTTTCATTCAGAATTTCAAATCCTCGCGCAAGAGAGACGGCTGAAGGATAATGCGGCCGGCGTGTCCGCTTATACCTCCACCTACGGAGGTCGCTCGGTCGGCGGCAAATGTGGGTCAGCCCTCGTTCTCCTTGGGAGTCTCGTACGTCATGAATAAATAGACATTTCGTGCGCCGCTCTCGGCGATCCGCACTTTTGAACGTAACGCAATATGGGAAAAATCGACGGAAGCTACGGCGCAATGAAAAAGCGGAAGATCGTGAAAGCCGGAACGGGTCGAATCTACATTGCTGAGCTTCTCCTCAGTTCGCTCGCTTTTGCATCACGCGGTGATTTGTATTTCTAAAACTATCGGAAGAAACGTCATTGATTACAACGCTCGAAAAGATACGTACAAATTAAAAAGGCAAACATTGATAGAATAATAGCTGAGAAATTGATAGCTTAGAATTAGATTTCTTCAAAAAAGTATATCTTTGAAGAATATGATATTTTAATAATTATCGTATGAAGGAAGAACTGCAGTTTATTTATAAATTAATATAATTCATCCACAGCTATCTTTTTATATGACAGAAATCTGTGAGAAATTTTGAATATGATTTTTGCAAGAAAAAAATCTCTTGAAATCTCTTTGGAAGAATACTTTCATTGATCGTCTAGTTTTCACGACAGATGAAAGCGTTATAGGAGTATTAGTCTTTTAAGAATTGCCTCCACCCTTTGTTATTCATCGTGACGTCACGGCGAGCGTGACGACGACTATTTCGTCCGCGTAAACGTGCAACTGTGTCGCACTTGCGTCATATTATTTGCATGTGCGGTAGTAATGCAACGAGACAATGCGGAATTTTCAACCGAGGATTTTTAGAGTCTAGAGTAATGTCATGCGCGTCTACATAGCTCGAAATATCGCATATCTTAAGAAGATCTTAAAGGTCTTACTATGTTGAAGTATTAAGTTCATATCTCCTGCAAATCCAAGACTAAAATCTAAAATATAATAGTACTGTTCAAAATCGTGATATTTTATCATAAAGCTCGACTTTCTTTAAAAAAGCTTATGATAATTTAACTTTTCCGAGTTTAAGTCCGGCGAGAATTGGTTGAACCAAAATGATGAACTGATTGGTATTAGAAATTATCCAAGTAACCAGATTACTAAAGAAGATATTTTAATAAATATTACATTATAATTTATTAGAATCATAATAGTTTATGTAATAGTAATAGAGAAATGTATAAATATAAATTCACATTATTCTTTTAGAGATTAATTGATGTATAATAAATCTTAACTAATAAGCATCGTAACTATTTTCAACAAAATTTAAATACGAATTTGCTCAATACGGTTTTTCAAAAATCTTTTTATATTACGATTCGGAGATGCCGTCTATTGCAAATCGAGCAATGGTTATTGTTGCGAGGACGAGAAACGGCAGTGACCGACGAAGTCAGGAGACTCGTCTGACCTCACTATTACGATCCCGTTAACCAGGAGTTCGTCTTGTGCCCTGCCTCTACCTCGCTAGGATCTCGCCGCTTTTTTTTTCTCCTTAATGTCTGACCGCGACTGCTCAAACTACTTTAGACCCGGAAACTTGAAGCTCACAGCTTTCGGAAAATTTTTAAACCCGAAATCTGAAGATTCCAACTCGGTTCTTTTCCTTCCCGGCTCTCAGTTCGCTAGAGCTGCTCGAAATTCGAGAAACTGTAGATATCAAAGGACCCGAGGACTTTAATATCTTTAATTCAAACATTCATAAATACAAATCATCTTTTTTTCTACCAGATTTTGAGATACATAAGAATTAAAAAAATGAAATCTAAGGATTTCAGCTATTTTAAGAAGATTTTTTAAATTTTAACTGCTTCTTCTTTTTTCTTCTATTTGATAGCGATTGATCGCGATTTTTTGAACTATTTAAATTTCAAGAAATTGAAATTTAATTTTCTTTATTTAATTATAAATTTAATTATCTAAAATCCGAAATGATGAAATTCTATCTATTACATATTCGAAGGTTTGACAATTTCACACCTAAAATTTTGGAATTTGATGTTAAAGAATAGATGCGAAGATTCTCTCCGATTCGGAAATTGAATATATTCTGAAATACCAGGCGAATAATTTGACGATGTAAATATCTGTTAAAAATTCTCAAGTTCTAAGTATTTGCAATTTTTGCAAATACAAAATTCAAAAGATAATAGATTCAAGGATCTACAAACACTTAAATGCACTTAAATGCACTTAAATGCACTTAAATACACATTGCTTAATGTAACCAACCAATCTCATCGTTTATAGATAAATAAGTAGAAGTAATTCAAGTCTTAGTGCTTGGAATTCACGAATTCTCGATTTCTCCGACGGAACATCTAAATTGGACGATGTCCAGACGCACGAGTTTAAACATTCCAAAATGCCGACCGGCCTGAGATCCCTGGGAGAGCACGAGCTCTTGAACGGATTCGCGGGGGTACGTTGTACTCTCGGGCGAGTGTGCGAGTCGATTGTGCATCCCGTGACACACGTTGTAATACCTCCTCGCCCGTTATCTTCCCGCACCACCACCCTGCCAGCCCTTACTACGGCATCCCTCCTCCATTCCCGCGCACGACCGATGTCGCCGGTGCATTCCGCGTTTGCAGCCATGGACCGCGAATTGAATGAGCGCGTCGGTGGTCCTCGTATTGGACATGCAATCAGTGCACGAGGATACCGTGTCGTTCGAGCCTACAACGAGCCGGCCGGTCGTTCGAAAATCCAGAGATTGCGAAGTCTCGAATTCGATGAGCGTTTAAATAATCTAGGATTCAAAAAAAAAAAAGATTTAGAGATTTAGGAATTCTAATTTTTCCACCTAAGATTTCAAATTTGCTGAAACATATTGGATTAAAAATTTTAAAATTACAGTTTTGAGACGGTAGTCTTAATTTCTATTATCTTATGAATGAATTTGCATCTAAGAGTTTAGAAATGCTATCATACATAAAACATTCTCAAGCTCTTTGATATTAAAATTTGATGTTTCCAAAATTTTAAAGCTCTTCAAAAACTCAAAAAAATTCTAATTTATTAAAATTCTTAATGGATTTTAAAATACAAGTAGAGAGATGTTAAAAGTTAAATTAAAAATTGTTAAATTTTAATTCAAAAATCGGAAAGGCAGAGATTTATTAAATTAAAATTCTAAAAACAATTCGTGCTGTTAAAATTCCTGATAATAATCATGAATTTCAAATTTAAATAATTTTAAAAATATCTTGTATTTGAAAGTCTGAAAATATTCAGAAATTTTCTCTAAAATATTAAAATTTTCAATACACCGAAGCCGAGGCTTTTGAGCTAAAAATTCCAAACGTAAATCCGGGGATACTTTATTCGGATCGGAGGCTCCTGAAGGGTCACTAGGAGAGTCGCCTCACGAACGCGCGCTAAAACGGCCTCTTAAATAGCATTCAGCTGGCGCTACGTCGTAGTGATTGTTACGGCACTGAAACGCTATAGCATTATGGAAGCAGAGAGCCCATGGTATGTATGCACGTGGGCTGCTATAGCGCTACACTGCGGTGGGATCGATTCGGCTGGAGGTGGGCGGAACCACCCCCCGGCCGCCCACCTCCATTTACAAGCCTCAATATACACCCCCTCGGCGTTCTCCATCCGTTCGTCCATCTCCTTCGCACCCCGGCGAAATATCCTCAGTTTGTCTCGAATAGTCTCGTAATCTCTCTCTCTCTTTCTCTTTCTCTCTTTCCTTTTTTCCTCTCGTCATCCTTCCCCCTTGTACCTTTCTCCAACTCTCAACATTGCCGCTCGTCATGTTGCTTTCTTGTTAGCGGAGTGGAAAAGCAGATTTCTCGTCACCCTTACCTACGGAATTTCTGATTTACCTTCTACCTACCGGCAGAATTTCCGACTGCCGAGGGTGCTTATTATGCAATCCGAATTTTTACGAAGGCTGTTTCTGGAGATTTATTTAACGTTCGACGCGTGCCCGAGTGGAGGACGTCGATTCCTGCTTGCAATAAATGTGCGCGATGTTTAATATTGTTGAAACACTTCCTGAGCCATTGTTATTCCGTATTGAATCGTTATATTAATCGTCCTTGTATCAAGATGCGAAAATCAGATGAGTAAATGAGATGAAACAAAATCGATCCACTAATTAGTTATTAGGTAAAGTCTGCAGAGAGCATGAATTGAGCGTGATAAGTTAACCAGAACACGCGCCTTCCGACAAAGTACATCAACTCTGTTTTACTTTCGCAATTCATCTCTGCGGAGGAATCCGCGAGACTCTCAAGCTGAAAAGGGTGAATCCACGCGGTTCAAGTTGGAGAAGGGTGAATACTCTATGCCAGATATAGAATCCTCTCTCTATGCGATTCCGCGTACGGCGCACCGCCAACGCGGAAGTGCATAGTTGCGAGCGACTGTAAGTTCGATAAGCCCTCCCAATCGATATCGCGTCAATAATTAAGATAAAGTTCCCTCTTCGACAGCCGGGATTCATTTCTAATTGCTCCGTAATGTTATCGCGATATCTCCTTGTAACTTACCTTCAAATTAAAATTTTAGTCAAGAAAACCCCACTTGAAGTTTAACGAAGAAAAATTGTTCTCCAAGGTAGCCATAAAAGTATGTTTAAAATCGAATTATAGAAGAGATTCTAAGAAATCTTTGTTTGCGTTACAGTGGACTTTTAAGAAAATTAGACTGTTAATCTTAGAGTTAGAATGTGTTTTAGAAATTTCCATCAATTTCGCAACTTTACTTGTAAAAAATTTCTCAGATCTTCAATTATTCGTAATTGCAAGTTCACGTAATTAAGTTCACGGTATTTTTTTCCGAGAGAAGCTCGACTCTAAATAAACCAAAAGTTGAAAAGAACGTCATAGATGCCCGGAGAAAACTGTATTTGCAGTTTCATAATTTAGCACGCTTGAATCTTTATTACGCAGCTCTAACGTCCGTTCTCGCGCTTCGTATTCATCGGCATCGTGGCGGCTGCTTAGAAAACATCGGCCACGTGCAGCGTGGCGATATTAAGAACTGCCTCGTAACGCTCACCCCTTTCGGGCTTTCACGAGGCGCGGCGAGGAGGAGTAAGGGGGATTGTACGAAGGCCTCGGTTTGATCGGAGCTTGATACGGATTTTCGTGGGAAAGGGAGAAGCGTTCGGTTTCGGGCTCCGTCTCGCCGATTTCTGCAAAGCCGAGAAAAAAAAGAGCGGTAACAGAGGGAAGGAAAGTGGGAGGCGGGGAGAAGGTAGTGGTGTCCTTGCTCGTGCATGGGAAAAGGAGATAAAAATGTTCCAAGTGGGCGAGAGAGAGAGGGGGAGAGAGAGAGAGAGAGAGAGAGAGAGAGAGAGAGAGAGAGAGAGAGAGAACCAAGATCAAAGCGGTTTTACGACACTGGCAGACGGCGCGATATTACTCTACGGCGCTTTCTACGTATCGGGAAAGCTCCTGAGGTTCTTTCTTCTCTCTCGTTCCCTCCTGTCCCTACTAATTATGTTTCCCTCCTCTTCGTTCGCGCGCCCTCGTTCTTAATATATTATCCTTTCATATGTAACGCTTGTATGTTCGGATTTTTTTCTTTTTTTCGAAAACTGTCAATTTTTACGTGTGTCTGAATTTTCGACACGCGAGAATTCTCTAAGAGACGAATTCTCTTTCAGAAATGTCTTTTTTATTATAAATTGACAAACGTGAAAAATAATTTATTCGGATTATTTCTTTCCTTAGGAGAAGGAAACATCTTTGATATAAATTATGATTGATCAAAACTCTGACATAAAAATTTTGCAAATAAACTTGTAGAAATAAGAAAATTTCAAATAACAATTCTAACTTTCTCAAAAGTTTCATGATTATTATCTATTTTTTAAATCCGTTTTTTGTAAATTATATTTCAATTATTTCCTTTTTCAAAACATTAGGAAGATTCCATGTTTATTATCATTTCTAATTATTCATAGCTTAATGTATTAGGTTTATTTTTCATGCATAAGACGATTTTTAAAATTTGTGGTTTGCATGCCTTCTTTTTTCTATTACGGATTAAATAAAAGAGATTAAGAGCGCTATCTTATTACTGCAGTTTCTAGTGGCGAGACACACATGTACAGGAGACAGAAAGATTTTATTTCGCGGGTGATCGCGGGGTTCTCAGGATCACGCAGATTTTTAGCAGGACACCCTGTAGAGTCGGATACAACGTCGATGGGGACATGTGCGCCGCGTGCCAGCCAGTTGGTGTGCCCGGCGAAAGAGAGTAGCGAGCAGACGGCGATATGTGGGCCTCACTAACAAACTCACGCACGCACACACAGCCACACGATACACACACGCATACGCGCGCACGGACAAGCGAGACGGTGTGGGTCGCACCGGAATAATAAGAGCGAGGGAATGGGACATAATACGGAGCCACCTCCGCTCTCGGTAGCCTCCCTGGAAGCTGCGGAATGCACCACCCTCCCCGTCTTCAGCATCCCTTCGTCCGGGACTAGTTTCCTCGCCGTCTCTTTACCTTCTCCTTCTCTTTCTTCTGCCGCGGACGATTTTGGGAACACGAACAACGTAAACACGTTAGTATATCATTAGACGATGATCGAACGTGGCTGTGGTTAGTTGAACGGGTTTGGAAGAAGGTACCAGGTTCAAATCATTCCGAAAATAAAGGGTCTTATTTCAGGCGAATGCACGACGAGGAATATCTTCTCGATTAATTTTTCGCGGAACTACAAACGACAAATGTATGAGAATTTGATTTTGAAAAATTAAACTAATTAAATTATGATACTTATCTCTTAATAATCTAAGTTATTTATTTGTTTTTCGGTGAAATTATATACAGGGTGTATCAAAATTCGCGATAAATATTTTATGACAAATTAATATAACAAATTCTTTGTAACATTTTAAGACGAAAGTTCAAATATGAAAATGCTGAGGCTATAATAGTTTTTAAATAGGAAAGATTTAAAAATTACGAATGACAGGGCTAAGATTTCGTGCGCTCAGGGATGGAGCAAAATGGTCGGTGACAAAAATGCTTCTATAAACCGAATATCTTTGACAATGATAAAATTATTGAAAAAAATATTCAAGAATTTTGTTAAGACTCTATTTCTGTTTAGCTGAAATGAATTATAAAAACAAATTCTAAAATAATGTTTTTATTCAATAGTTTAAGGTACTGATATTAATATTTGTCAGGTGTCATATTTATTTGGTTGTGTGTGTGAAACAAAAAATTTTTTTATCGATCAATTTTACCTCAAAGACTTATCATCATATGAACCAAATAAATATGACAGCTGACACATATCAATATCAATATATTAAACTGAATAAAAATATTATTTTAAAATCTGTTTTTATAATTCATTTCAGATAAACAGAAATAGAGTCTTAATAAAACTCTTGAATATTTTTTCAATAATTTTATCATTGTCAAAGATATTCGGTTTATAAAAGAACTTTTGTCATTGGTCATTTTGCTCCATCCCTGAACACGCGAAATCTTAACCTTGTTATTCGTAATTTTTAAATCTTTCCTATTTAAAAACTATTATAGCCTCGGCATTTTCGTATTTAAACTTACGTCTGAAAATGTTACAAAGAATTTGTCATTAAAATATTTATCGCGAATTTTTGATACACCCTGTATAATATTAATCTGCCTGCCAGTTAAATTACACATTTACAAATTATTACACATTTTAGTTAAAATTATAATAAAATAATTCTTGTCGTCTCTTGGGATAGTTGGTTGATATTGACGATCGATAAAATTCTATTATAGTGCTTTACTACCAATAATAGATTAATAAATAAATATATATTAATTAATTAATATACATTAATTAATGTGCTATTAATAATATAATGTGTTGCCGTATTGCTACGCTAAGTAATTAACGAACATTTTGATGTAATTAATTTAATAATATTGCTATTTGGCAACAGGTTAATGTAGATTAAATTATGTCATGTTATGCGAATCCCTGTTGATGCATTATCCACGACAATGTGTCGTAGCTGCGAGCGATTCAAAGCCAGCTCTAATAAATAGACGAGAAATTGAGAGCGGCAAAATAAAAGATTGTGCGAGCGCGCGAGATTGGTGACGCGCGACGCGCCAGAGCGACCGCGCGCGATTCAATCGAGCGATTGTCTTTAAATAGAAAGCAATTAATAAAGCTCGGCCGAGAGGCGACGTTACAAGATGGCGAGATAGGCAAACACAGGCAGAGAGAGCTTACACCACCGCGACTGTCCGTTCTGCCAATTCAATTAGATGGAGCATCGGGTTACCGACGACTAGTCCTCCCGTTCTCGCATATTTATCTCTGGATTGCTCTCGAAAAAGCCAGCGGGACGGCCTTTATGGCTCTTCCGCGCCGCGCGCCGTGGTTCTTTCATTGTCGCGGAAATTCATATCTAGAGGATTCGCTCAGCCCGGTCTCGGGGAAAGCCTCCCGGGAGGGAAAAATTCGAAAAGACGAGGGAACGCTTTGTTTTTATGGTTTCTTTTATTTCGCTGATGTACGCTATTCTCGTTTCGTTATTATACGCATTACTTCTTATTATACTATATTAATACATTATTTACGATGACCGAAGTACCGGAGAGTCACGTTTAGCTTCAAAATTCGGTGCCGCAAAGAGGCACTGATGGCCGACCAATATTCACGCGGCCGCCAATCGATAATCATTCAAATTCTTTGCCATTTGTTATATTAAAGATTCATTAAAAATCGCTTTCGCAAGGGCAAAAGTGCCAGAACATCTTGTCTTCAAGGTCCTGGAGCTTAAAATGTCAGAAGACTCGGCTCGTCTCTTAATTCCTCAGTTTCAATCTCCTTAAATTGAATAACCTTCGCATCCGACGATTGAATTCGAGCTCGGATTACATGCCTAGCTCTACATGTACCGCAAAATGTACTTCGTACTTTGATGGCGGCTCCAACAATTGTACAAGAATTCCCCGTAATACACCAATATCAGTTATCTCGAAAGGCCGCATCTCAAGATTCTATCTTCCGAGCTGCTGAGATCCCGAGGCGAGCAGACTTCACTCACGACTTCTGACTTCGCAGCTCTCCGCGCGTCCGGCTCTCGTCGTCCCGTGTTCGGAGCCCGAGAAAAAAAAAATGAAATGCGGTCCCTCCGCCGATTCGGGGCGAAATTCGAGTACGCCGTGGTTAAATCGAGCAAATTTCCAACATTAGGCGGTCACGCGCATTTAGCATCCAGAGTAACTTTGCACCAACCGGAGGCGGATCAATACTCGCGCGAACGCCGATCAATAATCCTGCGAAACTGGCGCGGCTCTCTCGTTACACCGGAAATCTCGGCGTCTCGGCGAGAGAGGCGACGAGACGGACAGCACCGGAGGGGCTGCCGGTCGTGCTCGCCCCCGGATGAGGAAGCCTCTGGCTCCTCGGCCGCTTAAATTCCACGGAGAAGACTCCGCTCGCCTTCTAGTTTCGCGGAGCGTAGCGACAATTACGGCGCCCGCCGCGCGCAAGCGCTGCGCTCTCTCGTTCGTTGAACCGTCCGTGAGAGAGAACCGTTGAAATGTATACGCGTGTGTACGCGTGTGCGCGCGCGCGTACGTGTACGGCTGTGCGTCAGATGGAAAGGAAAAAATATAGATTAGAGAGAGAGAGAGAGAGAGAGAGAGAGAGAGAGAGAGAGAGAGAGAGAGAGAGAGAAAGAGGGGGAAGCTGCGGGGAGAGAAAGGCAGAAAGCGAGGGAGAACAAGAGATAGGCAACAATCGCTGGATGCTACCGCACCGATTCTGGTACCAGCACTATCCCTACGAACCACGATTCCACATATTTTCAAAGTAACAAATAGTAAATTAATAGTAGAATACTAGAGCACACGGACTTTTATTCAGAACGAAGTGTATATTCCTCATTCAGCTGCAAGCCGATCTCTGGCGAACGTCCGGGGAAAGATGCCCTCCGGTTCTCTAAACATCTCGCGCCTATCGCGACCTCCCTCTAGCACCGTTGCTCTGAAAGCCAGCTATCGCTGCCCTGAAGAGTAGTAATCGATTCGCGATCATCCCGCCCGAAGCTTCTCGGCGAAGAGGAAGACAGGACCGCGAGAGCCACGGACAGCTTTGGCGCTGACCTCGATGGAGAACGCTCGTCGAAGAAGTATCTTGGGATCCGGCGAGATCGCGCGGCGCGTATCGGCAAGAAACAGCTTACAGCGTGTTCATCGTGTGCTCGCGCTTGCGTCACCGCTTGTCAGGCTTACGTCAGTAGATTTTGTTATTATTATGTATCATTATCGCACGTACTTGGTATGCATCTCGCTCCATCCTTGGCGATATTCGTTCTCGTTTTCACAACCCCGAATCGGGAATCGTAAAAAAATCATCGAATTTGAAGTAAATTCTGCCGGTCAAATATTTGCGAAGTATCCCGGGATTATGCATTTTAATTTGTCATTTATATATTGTTTGTACATCAGTTCGGATTTTTCGTTCGCCGAATGTACATACTCGTACCCTATAAATGTTTAATCAAAATATTTATTTTATTTGATTTAAATTCGGTGGAAGAAAAACGCAAATATTTATCTTCTTTCAGCAAGATTTCGCGAAAATTGCAAAGTGGAAAATTTTTAAGAAACATTTTCTTTATATAATATATTCGTATATTCTTTTATATAATATTGCATATAAATATTCATCTTTTATTTATTGAAATTATTTAATTTCTGGATATATGTATAATCGCGCGATGGATGATTTATTAGTAATTTTTTTCTTTATTTTGAGTTATTTCACATGATGACTTTATTTAATTTAATATGATAGATTGTGCCTTCAGCAGTTCGTCAACAGGATCATTTTCTCACGCAATTAACAGATTATCATGCACGAGTAATGCTCCACGCGGCTTCTTCGCGAATAAACTTTGCTCCTCCTGGTCGATGCGTCGCACGCATCACTGACATAATTAGACTACGAATGAATGCATCATCGTTATAGAACTGTCAATTCATATTGTACAGCCAAGACTGTAGTCGAGAAAAATACAATTCGGACTTCTATTATGCTCCAAGTATGATATCGAAGAACAAGTGCAATATTCAATGCAATACAAAAAGAGAAGAAAAAGAAACGATGCAAGATATCGTGCAGAACATTAAAAAGAAATCTATTTGAAACATAGTGTCAAATTTCAATTTATTCCGCGTTTTCCCGAGTGATCTTTGATCTCTCCTTCGCTAGTAGCGCCGTATCAATTACTTCTGTTTTATCCTTTAACTCGGCAATCTTTTTCCGCAACTACGGCTCGAGCTTCAGAATCTCGTTATTAGGAACGAACCGCGCGATTGGTTTTGCCTCGCAAGAGAAAAAAAGAGAGACTTGCGCCGAGTCTTCCTCGCGAAATTAAAAATATCACGAAAAGAGTCGATGAGAAAGACTCGGTCCGTCGATGACTAATCCGCTCTACCGGGTGTGCGCTTTGAGAACCGCTGCGCTTCTCCGCGGCGCGCGTCCCGTGTGCAGCACTCTATTACGCATTCACCAACACACGTCCTCGAGCGTGTCTTCCATCCGAGCCGGGTCGAGCCGAGCCGAGGGGATCCGAGAGCGCGACGTCGGCGTCGGCGTCGACGTCGACGTCGGCGTCGTCGATGACGCCGAGCGGCGACGCCGACGCCGCCTCCGCTCACTCTGCTCCGAGCTGTCGAACGCGCCGCACCACCTCGTCCTCGTTCTCCGCACCGCCAGTCGCTAACCATCAGTCCCCTCACGTCCTTCCTTCAACGCACCACTTGTCATCGTCATCGTCATCGGCGCCTCCTCGCGTTATCATCGACGTTCGTCGCTTTCGGAAGGGCGTCAGTTACTTTCCCGAACTCGTACGTTCCTCTGTCGCGCCGGGCAGACTGGGATTCCTCGCTAGACGACTAGCCAACTCCGATCGTCCCCCTCACGTTCACGTTGGTTCACTTCAAGTTAGTCGACTCCGTCGGCTTGCCGGCGATCCGTCGATTCCACTCGGGATTCTCGGGGCACTCGGGGATCCCCCGGCTGCGCGGTCGGATGAATCTCCAGGGGTGAAACTCGCGTCTCCCATGAGAGTGCCGGCGTGCCGGTAGATCTCTTCTCTTCGGTCCAAAACGTGTCCCCGGTTCATTTTGCCGATCGCGAATGTTGTGCCCGAGCCACTCGTCGTCCCCCTCGCACGAGGACGCGTCTGGTCCTGCAATGGGACCGTACCATCGGGATCTGGCGGGCCCTCGTGAACGGGGCGACGGTGGTAACCGGAGTCGCGAGACAACTTAAGACGATCTTCTCCCCCCTCAGAGAGAGAGAAAGAGAGAGAAAGAGAAAGAGAGAGGCTGCTCAGCTCGCGAACCCTCGCCGCAGTCGAGGGGCACAAAGCTGGACCAAGCTGGAGGAAGGATCGCGCGACTTTAAGGTAAAAGAGCTTCCCCGTCTTTACGACCCGGGGGACGGGTTCAGGGTCCCCCCTCCCCTCGAGAGTATAACTCGCGCATATAGTGTCCCGTCCACGACGCGAACGGAGGTTTACTCCCTGTCGCCCCCCATTCGTCCCCCCTTTTTCATCGCCGCTTTGAATCAATAATCTCCGGCCAAGATTATATGTAGGCTCCCCCCGCAGTATCTTGTATTTCGAGGACGATAAGAGAAATGTATCGAAAGGGTTTTGAAACGGCGGGTAGGGATTGCGCTAGGTTCCAGGAAATTGATTTTCCTTCCCGCATCGATGTTTTCTCCCTATTTCTCGCTCTCCCTCCCTCCCTCTCCTCCCTCTGTCTCTCTCTCTCTCTCTCTCTCTCTCTCTCTCTCTTTCGCTCGCTCGCTCGCTCTTATTCTCTTCTGGGTTTAGCAACGGTGCGCGCGATATCAGTGCGCGGATTATTGATTTCCCCGTTCTCCCCGACTTGCTTATGTTATTTTCGTGAAAAAGGTAGAGCGCAATGATCGTTGATTATAATACCGGTGAAATCATCTGCCCGCCGCGGAGGATAGAGGGAGGGCCAAAAGTCGTTCCCGCGGTGAATGTAACGACCCAATTAATCTGTATTCCACGTTGGTTATTTCGGTATCATTCCATTTTACTCTGCGATCGTGTAATTTCATCCCTGATCTGTATATAAATCTCCGTCTCGGTGTTTTCATTTTCGTGCAACTTGACTATTTATATTTTGCTTATTATCTTGGCATTTCGGCACTTATTTTTACTTTCCCAGTAATATCTTTCTTATAGAGCAGCACTAATATATTTATTTATATAGAAATATAGACAGATATATAATGCAATATAATATATGTATAATTATTTTTATAAACATTAGGCGTATAAAACATTAATTATTATTTCATTACATGATTTACATGACTTTAGGATTTTCGTTTTAATAACCTTTGTTATTTACGCGCGAGATATGTACGGACGTTGTAACTCATCGATAATTTTATCATCGTCCTTAATGCCGCAGAGAATTCCTAATCGATTATTCCTCCATCAAGAATGTAGAGCTGTCCTTTAATCTTCAATTGAACTTGGTGCTTACAGATGGCAGAAACACCCGAGATGGAATCGCCTTCGGCCCGTCAGGACTGTTTCGTTGAGGCCCAAGAGGATTCCACCTCAGTGGAAGCCGAGACAGAAGCTGCACCGTCGCCGCCAGGCGGTACAACAACAACGATAACGACGGCAATAACGGACGTCGATGACGACGGCGACGATTACGCGGCGCGTTCATCCGTCATGCTGGACTCGCGCGAGGATCTGGTGATGGTGTGCGAGAAATTGGTGGACGAGAGATCGAAGAACGAAGAACCCGAAGCGAGACAATCGAGTGATAAGCCGGAAGAGGATCAACGGGGAGTCGAAGAGGAAGTGAATATGGGTATAACGATAGGAAAGAAAGCCAACGAGAACGAGAGAAATGACAAGGACGAGATCGACGCAAAGTCGACGGAAGATACTTTTCAGGAACCTGAGGAAGAATCGCCGACAACGTCCGAGCTTCAAGATCGCGACATCGGAGAGTGCACGGAGGTGTGGGAAAACGGGATTGAGAAGCCCGCGTCGCCGGATGTTTCCAGAAAGCGGCCGGCCGCGGGTGACTTCCTGCCGATCGGCGCAGAGATCAAGAGGATCGGTATCGAGATCTCGGAGGAGCAGGCGACCCAGCTGAGGAACGACGTCAGGAGGCTGTCGCCGGTGCTGGTGAGCCTGCGGGAGAGGACTCTGGGCGAGGTGTCTCTGACCTCGGAGTCCTGTCTCTTCGGGGACGAGCTCGACGGTAGGATAACGCCGAGGTGTAACGACGTCCCGGCGGGGTCGTTCGTGCCGAACGATTCCAAGATTCAGGACGTCAATCAAAATCACGGGGCGCAGGAGTTGGGCGAGGAGGAGGAGAAGGCGGCGATCAGCAGGATCGACGCAGGTCCCTCGGAGTGCGCGACCAGCGTTCTCGACAAAGTCGAGGACACGTTAAACTGTGCGAGCAAAAAAATGGATTACGACAGCGAGGGGGAAATTACGACGACGCTCGGCGTCGATGCGACTTCTGCGATACTTTCGAGAAGCGAGAGTTTGGACGAAACGACGGAGTCGCGTCA
Source organism: Tetramorium bicarinatum (assembly GCA_928718305.1). Classification (NCBI taxonomy): domain Eukaryota; kingdom Metazoa; phylum Arthropoda; class Insecta; order Hymenoptera; family Formicidae; genus Tetramorium; species Tetramorium bicarinatum. The sequence continues at coordinate 4,500,112 of OV788319.1, read as the reverse complement.
GAACGACGTCGGCAACGCGAATGCGACCGCGAGCATTGGAAACGAGCTTTGCACTCCGACCAAAAACTGCCTCATCGAAACGAACTCCGCGACGCCGTCGAGTCCCGTCTGTCGAAATTTATCCGTCATGCTGAATCGCCTCGAGGAGGAAGATTTGAAGAAGAGTGCCCCGATGAACACGAACGAGAACATGTGGGAATACGTCGTCGAGGAGAGCTCGCCTTTTTCCGACGAAAGAAGGGATTCCGTCGAGAAGGAGCGCGAATCGTTCGCCGAGACTTTGGAGAAGAGCCCGAAGAAACAACGATGGCAGGGTAACTCGTCTCCGATGACTAGATCGAAAAAGTGCGAGATAATAAAGGATGCACGCAGTCCGGACAATGAACTGGTCCTGAAGAAGTGTAAAGTGGTGCTGGAGCGAATCGGCGAGGTCACGGGGCAATCGGAGAATGCCGAGGAGAGCGGAACTTCGAGGGAGCTCGAGAAGGGCGACGAGTCCGCGCCCGTCGCTGTGATCGGCAAGCTCGAGGAGGACGAAGAAGTAGTTCTGGCGAGTTCGGCCGAGGACAGCCGCGTGTCCAACGAGTTGGATTCGTCGGAGACGATGCCGAGCTCGCCGGAGGAGACGCCGGAGATATCTGTGGACGTTGCCGAGGGCGTCGACACCGAGACGGAAACGGAGACCGGCTCCGACAGTTCGGAGGTGTCGCCCATCACGAGCATCCGCCACGAGTTGCGCGACGTCGACATGGCGCCCGATCAGTTACCCTGCTCCGAGGGGGTCGCTCTGTGCTGCGTGGAGGCGATGGCGCCGATCATGACGAGACTGGAGGCCGACCGGCCGGAAGCGTACACGGAGGACTCCGCCGAGAGCTTGGCCTTGGCGACCGGCGCCAGGGATGAGGTCAGATCCGATGGGAGCGATTCAGGTCTTGGCAACGAGATCCCTGGTGACCCGGGACCGGCACCTGCACCGGAAAGCGATTCGGAGACTTCCTTTCTCGATAGACTACCGGACGACATCCTCTCCGACAAAGAGAAAAGTAAGAAGCTTTTATACGAATTTGCAATCTTCTTTATTTCTTTATAATTTCGATGAAAGTGTCAAATAATTAAATTGTTCTGATTGCGAGTCATTTTAATACGTCTATTGAAATTTGGAATTTATTGATAAAAATATCAAGAATAATGGAAAATTGGAATTAATCGTTACTATTGAATTTTATTTTTTAATTGCTTTTGAGCAGATTTTAATGGATTTTTTAAATGCACGTATTGTTGTTCACGATAATCTTGGTTTAAAAATCGCTCCATTCATTTTATATCCTACTTTTCCGATGACTTCTTTACTACTACGAAATGCTATGTATCTTTTCTATTTTATATTCAATTTCTGAATTGAAATGTGTTATTGAACATTTTAATTATTCGATGTTTAAATTGCTATCTGTACGCAGATTATATTATTATTTCATCTTTTACAAAAGCTCTTAGTAAAAGCTGCTTTAGTGCAATCTTTTAATAGGGAGATTGGTATTAAGTATAAAATTCTAAGGATAATCATCCTACATTAGACGACCAACTTAAAGATTCCTTCAGATTTTTATTCTTATAAAAATGCAAAATTTTTAGATTCCGCGAAGATTCTCCTTACCAGTCTTACATTTGCTGGTCGAAACTCCGGCGAGCGAGCGAGCAGAGCGCAACTCGATAAGCCTCGCATCGATTGTCAACGCGCGATACACCGGGTGTCCCAGAACAAGCGAAAAGTGCTGCTTTCCCGATAAAAATCACAGTGAACTTTTCTCGGCGAAAATGTCAACCAGTCGACTTCTACCTCAACGCTTAAGCTTCGAATTAATATCTCGTCGCGGTAAAACCTGCTCCGAAGGACGGAATAAGGAATTTTGTTATCTATCGACGAAGGAATTTCCCCATAGTCACGATTTAACTCGCGGGAGAGAAACTCTTCTTCCCCTTCGATAAAAAAATCATCCCCGAATCTCTTTTTTGACAGAAATCGGTTTCGAAATTTCGCCAGAAGAATTTGACAATTTGTTATTTTCTTTCTCCAGAGTCTCAAGATTGACTTTCCAATTGATGCGCCAGAGTCTCAAGATTGACTTTCCGATTGATGCGAAATTCGACGGAAAATCGAGCGTGTCTTTTCGTTCGTAGAAATCCCTGTTAGAGGATTTACTATTTTGTGAATCGACGTTCGTGTCTTTCAGGCGTTAACCAGTTGGACGGATACGCGGCATCCTCGGGGACGCCCGGGACGCCGGGCCAGCTGCCTCTAACGAGCTTCCGGACGCTTCCGGCCAAGAGCAACCTGAAGCGCAGACTGACTGACTGTATGGAGAGCGACGAGTCGCGGAGCAACGTCGACGAACCCTTGAAGAAGAAGCGCAACATCCATTTCGACGCGGTGACGGTCTATTACTTCCCCAGGGCGCAGGGCTTCACCTGCGTACCTTCCCAGGTAAGTCCGAAAATTGATCCCTCTCTCTTACTTTTCAATTCGCAGACAATCTCTGTGCTATCTCGCGATATATCTCTCCTTTATGTCTATATCCTATCTTTCTACGCTTGTAGCAGTAAGTAGTTCATTGAATGCCGCATTTACATTTCGTATGTTTTCGTTCCATTGTTCCGGAAGAGCATGAATATGGAAAACGTATTTCATTTGACTGTTTATTCGCTAGCGTTCTCTTTACAATGTATACGTTTCATACCAATTATGATATTTAATTGTCTTTTTATGTATTAATTATTTATTAATTTTTTCCTCATCCTTCTCTTCCTCTTAATATATAAGTATGCATAAATAATCGAGGCAAGAGATATAATATTTTTATTTTACGTTTACCAATGCTAAGATTTTATTTATACGGACCGAGCGAATGAATAATAAGCGTCCAAAGTTGTTTATGACGGGAAATCTTGCCGTCATTTGTAAAACCTCGTGAGAGTGTGAGCGGTCGAATTTATATGTAAGATACCATCGATCCCTCTTTCTTTCAATCGCGTTCACGCAAGACAACTCCTCTTACAATTCTACCCTCTATATCTCGCATCATTTATAATACAGTTCAATAATACCACGATAATATTCGCTATCGAGTTTGTATAAGACACCATCGATTTTCCCTTCTCTTTTGTTGTACCATTACTTTACAATAAAATTCTATCGTGATATAATCCTTATTGGTTGCACGCAAGGTTTCAGCCATAAAAGATTCCATAATCGCCATATGAAGAAAAAAAAAGAACAAATTTTTTATCAATCTGACGTATAGAAGCGTAATATGTATTTTATTGCTGAGTTTACTTTTATTCCGTTATTATTATTTTTTATTATTATCATAATTTCTACTATTAATATATAAACAATTTCTAGATCAAGTGCAAGTTTGAAATGATAAAAATAGAACGATAAAAAATGTTTTTATCATCAGTATACACTATTAGCGTTTCATTCTCTTGTTGTTTCGAAAGATTGATTCCGATCACACATTGAATAAACAAATAAACACACGGTTGTACGATGGTGCGGATTTATGCAAGAGACGCGAGAGATCGATTCTCCCGGTTTCAGGGCGGCAGCACTCTGGGCATGAGCGCGACGCACACGCACGCGGAGAGATTCTCGTTGTCGGAGCACGCAGCCGAGCAGAGGCGGATCCACCGCGCGCGCCTCGCGCAGTTGCGCTCCGAGCGCAATTGCGCGGCCAATTGCGTGACCGAGACGGCGTCGAGCTCGGAGGACCCGAGCGATGACACCGACGAGGAGCCCAGCGACAACGAGGAGCTCGACATCGATAGCTATTACTTCCTACAACCGGTGCCCACGTGGCAGCGTCGGGCACTTCTTAGGGCCGCCGGCGTGCGGAGGATAGACGCCGTTGAGAAGGACGAGTGCCGCGATATCCGCGCTAGCAGGGAGCACTGTGGATGCGGCTGCAAGGGATACTGCGATCCCGAGAGCTGTCCTTGCAGCAGGGCCAATGTAAAGTGCCAGGTGAGAGAGAGAGAGAGAGAGACAGAAGAAAAGAGAATAGAGTGGAACAATAATTAGAACTTTTGAGTACGCTTATGAGTACACTTATGGAGTACGCTGTAGATTCATACAAGTTTGAAATAATGAAGATAAGAGATAAAAAAAATATATATATTTAGGCATATGTTATAGTATAACTATATTACAATACATATATTTTATGTATACCTAAATATAAAGTAAAAAGATGAAGTAATACGCAAAAGTGATATGCAACTGATATAATAAAATTAATATAAGATAATTAAAGTAATGAAATGACCGCTAAAATATATACAGGAAAAAATACAATAAGAGATGTAATATACTTGAAAAAATTTATAAAGCGTGCATGCAATTTGTGTATTTAATTTAATTCCATGATGCTATTGGCAAAGAGCTCTATACGACAAATCTACATCTCTATTTCCTTGTTTCAATTATAGTTATTAATGTCATTGCATAAAGAGAGAGAGAGAGAAAGAGAGAGAGAGTCACAGAGAGAGAACATAAATAGAACAACATATTACTTTTATAAATTACTTGAATAGTCGAACGAGATAATTAATTTTTTATTTCTAATAAGACGTTTTAAAAAAAGAAAGCACTTTCTTCAAATATGTAACATTTAGAAAACTTTTATCTTGATTGAATAAAAAATTAAGATGTCTGACCTACTTTTCCAAGAATTCATGAAAATTCGTGTAAACTTAATTTTCTCCAATTTAAGATCAATGCGTTACGTAATTTAAGATTAATCTACTAAAATTTTCTGAGACTGCCGTTGCATCGAATCCTTCCAGCAATTAATCTTTTCATTTGTTAACACGTTGTTAACACGTTCTATTCAGTTGAGATCAGTTTAACTGATTGAAGCTGAAGGATTAACGGATAAAACTTGAGGTCAATCTTTCCTTAGCTGCTCTAAAAAAAAGACTGACACGTCACTCAAAGAAGCGCGAAACGATTTTTCATTGAATTCGATTTTCAGGTGGATCGACCGGGTTTTCCTTGCGGCTGCACGCGGGATGGTTGCGCGAACAGCACAGGCAGGATCGAATTCAACCCGGTGCGGGTGCGAACGCATTTCATTCACACGCTGATGCGATTAGAGCTGGAGAAGAAGCAGCGCGAGGAAGACGGTGGCGGTGATCACGATCAGATAGTGGACAATCAGGGGCAGAACGGCAGGGGCGCTCGTGCTCTCAGGGACATCACTTCCTTAGGAATGGAAGCTTCTGTGGGCGGCGATGCATGCGCGATCCCAGGTACGGGACCCGGAGGAGGTGGTTTCACGACCCTGCACTACGAGACAGGTCACGACAGTGTCGGAGCTGGAGTGGCCGGTTGTCAGCCGGAAGTGCCCGGCACGCGGGAGGACAGTCTGGACCTATATGCCATCAGGGACGACTGTTACGCGAGCGAAGACGCGGTGGACAGTAGCCAGTCGGTCGTCGTGCAGCGGAAGCTGCACCCGGAATTCGGCCAGGCCTTCCAAAGCTTCTCGCCCGGCGTGCAGAGCGGCGGCGCCGCCAACGGCGGCGGCAGCGGCGGTGGCGGTGGCGGTGGCAGCATGAGCTTCCAGCAGTCCTCGTATCAGGACTACGGATCGCCATACGCGAGTCTACCGTCCTCGTCGCGGGTATCGCAGTTCCAGCCGCCGCCGCCGCCGCAGTTCCAGTCGCCGCCGAATCCGGCCGCCTTCGCGCACTACGGACCCTACGGCGGGCCGCAGGACACCGCGGGCGCCGCTCTTCAGAGCGGCTGCGGCGCCCAGGTGCACCAAATGCCGCAGCCGCCGCCGCCGCAGCCGTCGCAGAGCCAGCAGCAACAGCAGCAGCAGCAGCAACAACAGCAGCACTCGTCCTACGACGTGACGGTGTTCGCCCAGGATGACGCCGCGAGTACCGCGCAGTACACAAATCTCACCAATTCGGTGCAGCCGATGAACGCGACGGTGGTGCAGCAGATGCAGGGCAAGCTCGAGCCCTTCTCGGAGCTTCTCAGCGGCAGGTATTCGTACTACGGTGAGATGCACGAGCCGCAGCAGCACCACGGTACTTACGGTACTCACGGCACGGCCGGCAAGGTCGCGGAGATGATCGAGCCCGGTCAGGTTGCCGGCGAGCAACAGCCCGATGGCGCGTCCGAGGACTGCGACGAGAACTTTGGCGAGATCATCAAGAAGTCCATGGTGGAGACTGTGTCTGCCTAGGATGAAGGAAGCCTACCTCGCGAGGAACTGTCCAGGACTAGTACTGAAGACGCTCAGTGCGCGCCAAAAGATCGTCGCTTTTCAAAAGGGTGAAGCTCTTTCCTGCCCGCGCAACTCTGAGAAATACGGAATACCGGCCTCAGCGCTCGATAATCCGCTTCTCCCGAGCTCCTCATCCAGATCGTTTGAACGACGGACTCCATTGAAGATGGAGACACTCGACGCACTCCGATCTTGATGGCTCGATTTCTTCAAAGCCTGGAAGATCGAAATCCTTCGGATCTCTTCCAATTTTGCGGTAATCTCGAAAACGAGGACTTCGAGGACAATCTAGACAGAGGAGAGTACTCCGGGGTTGTTCACCCTCCCGTGCGATACAGGGATTGAACATAGGCGCCCTCCGAGGGAGACGGAAGATCTCCTGGGGCTAGAGCATCGCGTCTTTTGAGAGATCTCGCCCCGAGATCGTTAGGGAATTTTACGGCTACGACGTATGCGTCCGCCCGGGATGGAGAGACTCGCGACGTCATCGTCGGCGCCGTCCTTAATCCTCAGGATAGTTAGGTCGCTTCGCGATATGAAAATTTTGCAATCCCTTTTTATCGCAATCGACAATTGTGATTCTCGTTTGTGATGAAAATACGAAAAAAAAAAAAAAACAACAGCATATCGTGAAGCTGAGTTGACCCGTCCGACGCGAGGTCGACGACGATGCACGTCGTACGAGGCGACGACGGGGAATCCGAGCTTGGAAGGTCTCGAGGTAAGGGCCTCCGAGCTTCGGGATTCTCGTCGGGAATGTTCAAGAGCGATCCGTGAGTAATGGTAGGAAAAGATTTCAACGAGGTTGTGACCAAGAAATAACACATGGGATCAGCTTATAGATTGCAGTTTATAATATCTAACTTTAAGCGTAGGGCACGACCGACCGGGAGCGGGTCGCGTGCCCTTTTAGACGAGCCTCGTGTCAGAGGCTGCATACGCGGATAATGTATCGATCTAGAGCGAATCTGCACTCGCTCTAATTCGAGAGAATCGTTCTGGAATACACATATACATAAATCTACAAATACACATATACACAGTTGAATTTTGAAGGTTTATATCATTTATATATATTGTATGCAATGTTACATTGCATACAATGTACTGTATATCGAAATTTATATACATATATATATGTATACAAATATCAAATCTGTATTCAATATTTTTATATTGAAACTTGTATAATATTTATATGACTTTTCTCATATAAGTACTATATATATTTAATAAGCTATATATAATTTATTTAATATTTTATAACTTTATTAAATAGAGCTCCGATTAGATTGAAGTTTACGTGATTGATTCCTCTCAGTTTCTCACGTCCAAGCTTTTAAGCGTCGGGAAATGTTGCGTGAAAGAAAAAAGAAAATTAAAATTCTGCAAAGCGCATTGCATCTCACGGTGAGGACGAAATTCCAGAGTGAGGACTTTGGATCTCTCGAAGCGTTAGAGCTGCCGAATCGCGCTCTAGAGCGGAACTTTGGAAGCGAGGCGAGCGAGGCGTGCGACAGCGTTTCGTTGATCGCCGTCTTCGTGCGGCGTGGAAAACAAAAACAAGAGCGACAAAAATGATAAAAATATAAAGCGAGAAAAGCATACGCATACACATGACACATTCGTAGACGAGCGTGAAACGTGAGCGATTGTGATACTTGTGCATACGAAGAAAAAAAAAGTAAGAAAGGAAGAAAGAAAGAACGGTTCAGCGCCAAGTTCGTAGGTTAAGAGATAAATTATATTATATGGGACTTTTTTTACGCCGGTCAATGTAGAAGCTGCGAATGTTCCAGTGACGATCGACGACGAAGCGCGGATTTCGATTTTCTTCTCTCGCGAATTCCAAGCGTGAAGATCTCGAACGTGTCGAGCGCCAGAAGAATATTTTTTCGAGAAGGAAAAAAAACCATGCATTTCTGCTCGTGCGGGCGATTCTTTATATTTATAATTATGCATGTAAAAAAATGATACATATATATACGAAATTGCATATAAAATGATATATTTTAAAATTATATGAGTATACTTTACGAAAAATATAATGTATTTATAGGAATATATACAATTGTTATTTCTTTATTTTTATAAATGATATTGTTTTATCATTATAATCAGGATCGCGGAATGGTCAAGCAATTAATTTGATTGTTTGAAACAGGACGTTAATTTTTCATGCGTTATCAGCATATTATATATTATATGTTTTCTCAAATTATATTTCTATAATTATATATATACATATATACAAATATATACATATAGTGACTCTCTAGAGCAATCATACTTTTTATAATTTGGCGCTCGATACATTTGAAGTTCTCCGTTTTAAATTGTTGAACACATTTGTAACTGATATTACGGTGCCTACGTAATTATATACGACTTTAGTCGCGCGATTATCTCTCCACCCTGAAGAGGAGGGGAAAGTGGTGAAATTCGACGGACACGAAATACGGCGAGAGATTCGACGAGGGCGAAGACGGAAGCTCAAGAGGAAGGGGGAAGAGGGAAATTCGCGCTTGAGGCTCCGACAGGCTCGGCTCTCCGCGACGAAAGGAACGGCTGAGAGGGAGATTCGTGAGGGGACACACATCGCACACCGCCATCACGCCGACTACCCTTTTGCACACCCGTCATCCTTCATACCGAAAAGAAAAGAAAAAAAAATATACCAATCAATCGTATCCCCGTAGAAGACATTTCAAGAGAAACGGACCTCTCTTTAGCGCATCCCGGGACGTTGATCGCTGTGTCCACGATTAATCGAAGCACTTATACATAAGCGAAGCGTTAACGATACGACGATAGTATTAAATTTATACACACACGGATACACGTGCGTAAGTAAACACGCACGCATACACATACACATATATACACACACACAGGCATGAACACGCATACCCAACATACGTACGCGTACATACATATACACTCGAAGCCGGACGTGTCAGTTCCCAGAGGTTTGCGAGGCACCCTTTTTCTTCTTCTTTTTTTTTCATTTTTTTTTTCTTTTCGCTCCCTGATCGCGCTGGCGTACCTCACTGTGTTCATCGTCGATGATCGGTGCCTAACAAAACGAGCGGAAGGTAGAAATCGCCGATTGATAGAGAGAAGGAGGGAGAGAAAGGGGCAAGGGTGACGAAGCGTTTCGAAAAACAAAAACGCGTTGGGAGGGATAGGGGTGTGTTCCAAAACGCGAGAGGGATATGACACGTCCGCGCGTGTGGCATTGAAGGAAAAAAAAAGGAATAAACATATAAAAGATTATACACGTATGTAAGTAACTTTTAGAGTATTTGAGTAAAAAAGAGGCATACATAGTTGATAGCGTTTTATTAAATGTTGTGAAAAACGTCTCTCGTCTGTCTGTCTGGTCTGTCTGTCGTCTGTCGTCTAAATGTCTGTCTCAGTTTTTTCGTCTTCATTTCCTTGGCGCGCGTTTAACGTTAAAAGCGGCTGAATCCTCGTAAAGTCATTAAAAAAAATTTCGGAACTTGGTTCTAACAAAATAAAAAATTCTTTCTATTCTATTCTATATCTTTCTATCTTCGATCGAATTGATTATCGATAATCAAAATCGGAAATAAACAGCCGTATTTAGCGTTAAGGAGCCACTTATGTGTTCTCACCATACCTTTTGCTGATAGAAACCTGACACTCTCCAAAGAAAGTTGGTCTTACCCATGTTATCTGTCCTCTCTCATTTCAACACGTTCATGATGGTTCTTTTCTGTTCTTCTTCTTCGGTTCTAGACTATTTTAACGATGGTGATTACATTTTAGAGAACTTTTGTTTTCTAAATATCTCTCTCTACAGCAATATCCAATAATTAGAATTGTTTTCCATTATTTTCTGGTAAACTTTAACTTTCTGATTTTATTTTTTTCTTAGTTTAATTTTTGAGGAACTTGAATTGTTGAAGAAATATTAGCTTGGTGTAATATTGATCTTTTTTATACAGATACTTCATTGGTTTAGATTATAAACGTTATTTTGAAGAAGTAATATTTGCTTTATGATACTAGAAGCTATTCGAACAAAAGGAATAAAATATGGACTGAATGAAATTCGCGAATACATAAACAGAAGCAAAGAATAACATTTACAGAAGAAAAATTTAGAAAAATAGTCGTGTAATATTAGAAAAATAGTACTGTGACATTTTTCAATTTCACGGCGCATTTAAAGCAATAAAATCTTCAACGGGCGGATTCAGAAATGAAGAATCTGACAGTCGCTCCATTCTCTCCAGAAAGCAGTAACAAAAATGGCAAAGTGGTATAGCAATTCTAAACATGGCGCGAGAAATCTCTCTTTCTCTCTCTTTATGGGCGTCGGATACGGAATACAAACCTTGGAACCTTGAGGAAAGCAGAGCCTCAGATAAGACCGATATAATGGTAAGATTTCGCCGCCAAATTGTAAACAGAAAATGCAGAAATATTTTATATTTCTTACTGCAAAAGTGAACGAAATTGATTTATGTATGATTTTTACATGAAAAGTGATTTTTCTTAACTCTCTTGGGTTTATAATTTTGATCTATTTTTTTCTTATAAAATTTTAAAAGTCATTTCATTTATACACCTGAAAAATTTTAATTCTTTTCAAAGAAAATTATTTATTCTTAGTCTCTAAAGAAAAATTTAAATTAAACTTGGTTATCTTAAAATCCATCAAAAATTGCTTTTACTTTTATAAAATTTAATTTCTCACAATTTTTAATTCTATTTTTAGACATTTTAGAATAGGTTTTTAATTACTTTCACGACTATAATTATCTAATTAATTTTGCAACACGCAAGTCTGAACATTAAATATCCAATAATTTGGATTAAAAATCTACTAATTCAAAACCTCCTTAAAATTTCCGGAAAAATCTAAATTTTTTATCCCTGAAATGGATCCTTGGAGATTTTTTTACTCCAAAATTAGGCGCCATTTTGGCTCCTCAGCGTCAAGCTTTGAGACGCATCGATCCGTCCCTGAATGCCCTCTCCTCAACAAAAGCCGAGGGGAGCACCTCCGTTACAACAAATGGCGGTACCGTCGTAAGTACCTGCTCCCCACCCCGTGTCTCGTCATGGTGGGAAAAAGTCCGTCACACACCGGCACACATCTCCGGCGTGACGGTGGTTGCCACACAGTCGCACACCGAGGTCCGATCCGCGAGGGAAGCTCGGGATCCGTACGGCTAGCAATTTTCCCGGCGCGTCGCGGCTCACGCGCCCGTCTCCCCCCGGTCCCGCCTCTTGGTTTTTCCTTTCGCAATCTGAAGAGCGGGGACCCCCGTGCAGTGGTCCCCCGATCTCCCTGTACCGTACCGTACCGTACCGTGCCGTTCCGTTCGCGGGGAACGGCACTCGCTCGCTCGCTCGCCCGAAAGAGAGAGAAGTCGTCGTCCGTTCGTTCGTTCGTTCGCGTTCGTTTGCGAGTGATTTGTCTCGAAAACAGCGAGATTCGAGGGTATCGACAGTGCGTTTTCGGAGCAATCACGCAGTGAAGTGAGTGAAGTTCCTGAAGGGAGGGGGATTCGGAGCGAACGAGGGAAAAGGAGAGAGGGAGAGAGAAGAACGACGACGTGCTCGGAGGTGTCGTTGACGTTTCGTGTGTCAGTGTCCTCTCTCGGGCTCTCTCGCGCCTGCACTTGCAGCATTGTTCTCCATCTCTCTCCTCCTCTCGCTCGCTCTGGCTCTCGTGAGAGTGCGCGCGAAGGGAGCGACCCGAGAGGAGACCCCGAAGTACTCCGCGAGGGTACTCCGAGATATTGCTACTGTATCGCGGATAGAACATAGTTCATAGTTCAAACATACTTAGTTCACGGTGCATTCCTAAAATTTCAAAATACTATTAGTACTATTGGTACTACTCTTCACGGATTCCTCAATTTGTCCCTCTCTTTCTTCACGTGACAGGATATCCCTATCCGACCGCTATAATCCTATGTCCCTAGAGATCACTATAATCTGATTGCTCCACGTAACTATCCTTTTCTTTCGTGATAGTCGAATAAACATATTGACAAACTACTTCTCCTACTTCAAATATAATTTTTATATAATTATAGAATTAAAAAAAATCTTTATCATACTCAACTATGATTATAATGTTTCTTTTCTTTTTTTATGTTACATGTTTAGTTTATGTATAATATCATTATCATAGTCTCTATTCGACTATTATTTTTATAATTCCTCAAATAGTATTCTCTCATCATTAAAATTCCTTAGTTACAATTTTAGGGCATAAAGTTGATTATCTTATTTAAATTATTAATCGTACCATCTGGTATTGTCACAGTGTTGTTTCTCTTAGTGTTTTACTTTTACTATTAACTCCCACACTGTCAATTGAAAATTTACATACTAATAGCTTTTTAAAATTTTTTTATTTAAGTTTGTATTATTATTGTAAACACATGTGTTTGTATTATCTTCTAAATCGTATTGCTGACATTCAACGCACGTTTTATAAATACAATTTTAAATTAAATCCTTAGTACATACATACTCTAGAATAATAATACATCTGTTTATCCATCCAAATTCTATTTTCTATGCTTCATCTCTTTTTTTCTCTCCGTTAGCTTCATGACGTCAAGAGAATCTGACATATACGTGTCAGGACATATATGTAAATGTCCTCATATAACCTTTTTCGTACAGCCTTTTGTCTACAGCCCTTTCTTAGATATATATCTTCCTTCTTCACTTTTTTCTCACTTTGGATGGTAACTTCGGACAACTCCAAATTCATTTACAATTTTCATAACCGTCCTTTTTCTTTTTCTCATTCTGACACTTCATTTTTCCCTCAAAAGTGGCGTTCTGCACTAGAAGAAGCAGACAGTTCTGAAAGACAGAAGAAAGTACTCTTCGGCGTCGTGCGGCGCGATGCTGGATGACAGATTAGACCCGGAGCGGCTAGTACAAGTAGAGTCCCTCGGGAACAGTCCCGTCTGGGGTGAAGCAGGCCTCGGCGCAGAATGACGAGAGTCGTCGGCTCGTGCTGCTGTTGCTGCTGCCGGAAGCGAAGCCGCGAAGAGGAGCAACGAACAGCCCGGCGACGAAGACGACGACGACGAGCGACGAGTTCGGGTCCCTCTAGCGCCAGCGGGGGGCTATGAGCGCTGACAATGGGGACGAATCCTTGGTAATTATCGTGCCTTTCTCTTCTTTTTTCATCGCCCCCACGTCCTCTCTCGCAGCTAAACGCGCCGAGCGACTTTTCCATCCGTCATACGTTTATACAAGCTATGCGTTGAGTTACATTTTCCTGTAATCTATCGACGGAGGATTTACGTAAGAATAATGATGATTGTGTCTAATCTCTTTCTCTTATTTAAGTTTCCGTTTTTTTTTCGCATATATCTTCTTCTATTTAAAAGTATTACTCCGCTCTTTTTTTCACATTAAAATTAGCAGCATATACCTGTATATGATTTGAATTGATACGAAAATATTTTAATATTTTACGAAAAATATACTTAGCGTGAAACTGCATTTCTTGATATACTTATTTGAATGTTAAGTTTACTCCGCTGTCTCGATATTCACTATTAATTCCTTTTTCGTATCGATGTTCGAGTTTTTCCGTTTTAATCAATTTATTGATATCGCTGTCTCTAGATACGCGACTTCGAAAAACGATAATGTATTCCGTGCTCGCACGCCGCTCATTCTCTCCTTCCCTCGGTTTTCCGTCTCTCTCGTTATCGCGTGGAAGGATTGTGGCTGGATTTGAAAGCCCGTTCCTGACGTAACGCGGTCACGGATCGTACGTTTTCGTTTCCGGAGGTACGACGCTTGAAGACGCGATCAATAGACTACAAACCTGACAAAATTTATTCATTGCTGTTTCTTTATTTCGGCGTGTTTGTACCATTAACAATTACTATGCCGACTCAGAAATTTTAAGAATTTCTGACTCTTAATAAACACGTGATAATTTAATTATAAATTAAATAAAACATAAATATCAGAAAAGCAATAATTATTTTTTATTATTTCTTCGTATTTTGGAAAATCCTGAAAAGATCGACAAAAGTTTTAAATTATCACTCATATTTTTCCTTCCTAAACAAATAATAGTTAATTTTTAAACTAAATTTCTCAATATTTTAAAAATATATTTCGGAATTTCTATCACTTTGAGAAATATTTATAAAGAATTTTAAAAGAATTGGAAAATCTTATAAAATACAAGAATCACGAACGTGCTTCCGAATAAATATTTCTATTTTAATAGGAAGAATTTTTCATGAAGGGTCAGAAAAATCTAAAGATCTCCGCATTAACGTGAAACGAATGGAAATTCTTTCGGTTTTCCTTTACATAATTCTATAAAAAGCGAAAGCAAAAGAGCAGCGCGTAGAAAATCTGATCTGCTGGCATTTCTTCGTAGCTAATTAGACCCTAGTCAAGTCGAACCGAGAACTTGGCAGCCGTTGACCAGCACCGCTGATCGATTTCTACCTTCACTTCCGCCGCGGCGTTTCAGGCGACAGTTTGCACGCGCCGAGCCGTTTTGCGGCGTGCCGCCGAGGTACTTGTATCTTTATCGCATCTAGCTCGCGCAAAGCGGCGTAGCGCCGTCCTTGGTGCCTGGCGAACTTCTCCATCTCGGGCGTTTCACAACTTTCGCGCGATTTGTGTAGCTGAAATTGCCGCTGCTGCCAGTAAATCGCGGTTTCGAGTCGCGTCGCTGGTTTCCCTCGCACCTCGACTCTCCCTTATCTCTCGTGCGCATCGTCGGGGAAATGTCAAGGATCTCGCGCGTGCGAGGTGCCCCGTCGGGCCACCGTAACACGGTGATTCCCTGTTCGCGGGCACGACGCTTCCGCAACTGCCGACGGCCGACGCTAATGGGCAGAAAATTACGGCACCGATATATCACGCCTGTGCAATCGTCGCCGGTTTGACATTGGGCCTTGACACGCCGTCGCGCTTCCACGAACGTTATCGACGGTATCACCAAGTCCTTCGACGCGCCCGTGAAACGTGCGCCACACGTGTCCTTATCAGCATTTGCCGTTTGCGATAGATCCTCCTAGATCAATACTGTCGTTTGTGTTCAACTTCGAATGGCGTCCCAGAACTATCGGGACAGCCTCTATCAGTTGAACGTTTATTTTTCTTTCGAGAGAAAATATCGTTGAGGATTAGATAAGTGGAAGAGAAGTTTTGACGAGAAGTATTCCAGTCTTGAAACTCGAATACGGTCTTATCCCTTAAAAAATGGATAAACTTTTTCCTTTGTATGAATGTTGCAATTTGTTTAGGAATAAAAATATTAATATAATGTTACAATTAATAATTATCGTATTATCATTATTATATAATAAAATAATAACTAAATTGATAGTTGATATTTAAAATCTAATCACACGTGTCTCGAAATTCAACGACGATCAATTTTTGTATTTTGATATTGAAAGAATCAATCTTAGGAAATATATCTTAAATGTTTTCGAATCCCCGATTCTGCAATGATCAAAGCGAGATTGTGTGCGACATGTCATTCTCGTTTCTGCGGGACGGACAAGTCGTTTCCTCGCTCCAGGAAAGTTCTCGCGACGAGCTGGAAAAGCGCGGCTACTTCCAAGTTGGGAATCCGCTCCAGGTCGGCTTGTCCGCTCCGACGAGCCGCGCACCGTGCCTCGTGAGAGGCCCGAGACGTTTGTGGGGAATGCAAAGTAATACGTGTCAAGTCTAACGAGGCGCGTCGCGGAATGCAGACAGGAGGCGAAGGAAAACGCGCCGCAACGTGGGAAAAATTAAGGCCGGATCGAAATATGGCTTAACACCCTCCAGGATAACTGTCTTCTGTGTTGCGCAAAGTCCGTCGAGAAGCATATATCCTCTCGCTCAGATTGTAATAAAAAAATACTTCAATTATAGAAAGATACAACGTCGTTATTTTTTTCTAATTACTTTAATTAGGAATACCTTAGTTATATAACGTTGCAATTAGTCTTGAAATTAAGCATCAAGTGTGCCAAACTTGAACGTGATCTTATCTCTTGAACGGTTCTTTAGATTTTCTTTCATAATACTGCAATTCATATGAAAATTAATTATAGTATAAAGATTCCATACATTAAATATTTCTTATCTATTATAAATATAACTCATTTAATTGAGCAGTTATTTTTAATTTATTAATAACAATTCAATTAATCACTATTAATTATACTAAATAATTTATATATGTATCGTGAATTATCATAAAAATGATAATTGATGTAATGTTGACGCCTTGAAGTAATTGCTTTCGAAGATTACATAAAGCGGAATGCAAGAAATTTCAATATGCACACGCAAGTATAGCAAGAGCATTCTGGAAAAACAACGGGATGAAACTCGGCTGCATGTTACAGTTTTCAAGGAGAAACCGCGACAGTCGCGCGTGCCACGATATCGGCGTACTTTCGCAATTCCGACGTGCGAAAATCGCGAACGCGAGTAGCGCGGAAAGGAAAAGAGATTCCTCTCGTTCCGTACCGTGAATTCAGAATGGACATCCGCCTTTCTCACGGCGAGACGTGAGAAGATCGGCTCGAGCGCGTTATAACTGGCGCGCGTACTTCCCGCACACCTCTATCGTATCTTCAATTGGAGCAATCGTCTTTATCCGTGTATGAATCTACCCACACCTCGGGCTCGACTCAATTTCTCGCCGAGAATTGATAACTAAAATTGTCGCAGCGAAATCAGATCGAATGGGATAAAGGAGGATGGCCTTTATGATTGTTCCGATCAGAAAATTTAGCCTCGATCTGAGTATTAGGTCCACTTAAAGCGATTAGCACGTTTTTCACGTCCGAAGAAGGCCAGGAGATGCGATGATCGTGACAATTATCCGATGACTCAAGCCTCTCTCTTGGAACTCGTGCGACTGAATCAATCAACCGATATGGGGGCTTTACTCCTTTTGGAATTTAAATTGATTATTTAATTGTTACAATTTCGATATATCTACGTTTATCACTTTCAAATTGACTTGTTGTATGTATAATTGGATGTTTTATTTAAGTAGCATATATAATTATAAATTAATATATTTATTCAGAAGAAATTTTTATATAAAATAATTAATAATATATGCACTGAAAAAGATTCTGGTTAAAAACGGACGAATCAGAAAAATCCTGTAGGATTGATCAAATATTCTGGTTATTATAAAGTTATAGAATATATTGAGTTCAATTATAATAACCAGAATATTTGATCAATCCTACAAGATTTTTCTGATTCGTCCGTTTTTAACCAAAATTTTTTTTAGTGTGAAAATTATATTTTAAGTGTCATTATCTAGAATGGCAATAGAAAAAAATTAAAATAACTATTTAAGATATCTTCTTTATTTAAGTGTGTCACATAAACTTCAGCAAATAAATTTAATTTTATTCACATAATTATCTTTTACTCAAAGATGTCAGATCGAGAAATGTCGACTTAATCAAACGTACTGAACATTTAAGCAACCAATCAAAGAACTCCGTTTTGTGTTGATTTCCTGTCAATTGAAATCACTATTTACTATTACACGGACGTTCGTTTATACAAATGTTTGATCGCCGGCAGCTCTCGCCAGCATTCCGCGGGACTCGATCGCTTATTTCAATGCAACACATGTGGCACACTTCTATTTGAGGTTGCTCCCCACGAAAGGAAACGAGACACATTTCGTGCATAATATTTTCGAAGCGTAATAAAGAGAACTAATCAAATTGCCCTACAAAAAATAGTCTCCAGATTAATTTTTTTATATCATATCAAACAATTAAAAGATGAATATTTTTTATGTCAAATAAATTTTTTTCATTTAACATATAGGCAGAATAAAAACATATAGAAGAAATTTAGTTAATTTAAAAAATTATTCTCAATTATTTGTATAGATAAAATGTTTTTAAATTAATATTTATAAAGAATTAGGAATTTAAAAAATGTATAATTTAAAAGTAGTTTGCAAACAAAAAATTGCTTGCAGTAATTGATCGTTTGCACCATCCGCGTGCATCGTGAACATACAGTGATTATGAAACTGAGCCTCCCAGCGCGAATTTTTCTGCCGTGATTTCTGCCGATTAGCGTCCGGCTTCATCCGGATTGAACTTTAGCTCTTGAGAGGCGGCGTCGAGACTTGACCGACTTGAAACCACTAACTGTTTCGACGAGTTTAACCTTGACTTCAATATATTGCTTCCGTCAGCGATTCTCGAGGAAAAACAGCCTGGTAAGCGTGATAGCATCATTTCGTTTCACCGTGCGCCCCTTTAACCCCTCGCCGTCAATTTCGACCTCTTATCTTTCATCTTCGCGTATTTCATACAGAGGCCATATTTAATTTTTCTGAAAAATTGGACGCGCCGCAAAGAGTGCAATGAAGTAATTCCAGGACAAATAAATTAAATGATCGGCTGTAATTATATTACGACGTATTCAATTCGTGTAATTTCCGAGAAAGACTTAAGATGAATTTTTTAACATCAGAAAATGAAATTTGCGTGACGAATAGAATCAATTTGTTTTTGCTGCAGCTAAACGATAGTATTGCGTAAGGACTTTAATATAATACTTTTTTTTTATTAAAAGAGGAGGCAATCTTGGACCAATATGTGTACGCGTGAGACACGCGTGATCCTGAGTCACGCTCACCTACGAAATGCTGCAACTCTTCAAGGCCTCTCATTAAAAACGGTCGCGACGATGATCTCGCGCATTTCTAAAACGGGGCTTACGTAGGTTTCTTATGTAAATTCGCGATCATTGTGCGTTCTCCGATTGGGCCCGCGGGACGTAATTATCACGGCGATCGTATGTGCGCGCGTTTGTGTGCGCGCGCGTGCATGTGCGTCTCGCATTGTGCGCGGCGCGGACGAAAGTAAAACGCTGAGAAAAATCGCGTTCTCCCGCGAGTTTCTATGCTTTCGCTAATCATGCGATTATCCCGCCGACTCGAATTGAATGGAACGAGAAATTGGACGCTGCGAATCGAGCGAGCGTGATCAGCAGACGCGCTTAATCGCGCGAGCGCAACGATTTATTCGCGCATAGATTTATCGACTTGCATAAGCAGCGAGGTATCTTAACCGCCGTGTAACAGCTGGTACAGATTCCGCCGTGCGATGCAACGATTATACTTGCGTATGAGCGCTGTTTGTCGCCCATACGCCGCATGTATACATGTGCCCGACTCGTATCGCTTTAATATTCTCGCTATATTAAATTAAACCGACTTCGACACTCGAGTTGAGCTCGCTTATCAGTCGAAATCGCGCCGTAGACTTGAGTCAGCACTGCTCGATAACGAGAGGTACGCAGGTTGATTACCGCTACTGAAGCACGTGTCCGCGGCGTTTCGTTACCGCGTGAAAGTAGAGAAAATTCACCTCTATTTGTACGATAGATACATTCACAGACACAAAATACACATACAAACATAGAAACAGAGACAGAATTTGGAATCTGATATTAACAATCCTGTAGGAGTAATTTTTGTCATTCATTATTATTGCTGCACGTTATATTTTAGATTCAATGTTATTTTATAATCAAAATTTTAATTATTTCTGATAGCATATAATATAATATTAATAATGCTTAGTAAATGTATGTAAAGCCAAATATTATAGTCAAGTAATTTTTCTTAAAATAAGATCTCTCAAAAATTTAAGTAATATAATAATTTTTTTTTTAAATCAGAGCATCTCTCAAAAATTGGGCTAACTTTAATTAGTTTTGAAAGAGAAAATTAATGTTACAAAAATTAAAGTTGATGTTATATCAACGTAATCATCGTTCAAGCAATTGCCACTGATTTTCATTAATAATTCTAATACAAACAATTAATTGCTATAAAATATTTCTGTCAATTCAGCATTAATTTCCTTTACTTTTGTACACCTAAAACTATAATTGTTTGCTTTACTTTTACATTTTGCGAGTGTGAAATACATATTAAATATTTCGGTCGCGTAACAAAGCGGTTCCGACGGTCATTTATAAATATATGTTAATTATCCAACTTATTCCTGAGTTTAGAATTTCTTTCAGCTTGGTGATGGTATAATTCTTCACTATAGTTACTCGAAAGACGCTTTCTAAACAGGAAGAGAAAAATAAATACCTCGCCAATACCGAGGTTAACGAACGTTGATTCGTGAAATTTTTGCCGGATCCGTGGCTCCTCTCGAAGCTGTAGTCGTACGTGAGTGAACGACGACGCGAAAGTAAACGATCTGATCGACCAGCTGCTCAGATGACATCTGGCAGAAGATCAGTCCATTGCCATTCCAGATCTGCGAGATTAATCCTATTCTTTTTTCAAGCGTAGCTTTTTTAAACCATAAAAACTCAAAACCATACAATTGTTAGAATTTTAAAAATTAATTAAATTAAATTCAAATAAAATTCGTTATTAAAAAACTGTTGAAAATAATTAATAATACATATAATTATAATTTTATATTAATATGAAAATTATTTTGAAATAATTAAAAAGATTAAATTAAGAAAAATTACGCACGTATTTTCAAGTTGAATATAAAATTGTTAAAAATATCAAATTAAAATAATAATTAACATTGATATAAATGATATGAAAACTAATTTTTGTTCTAACGAAAGGTGACTCATACTTATTTTACGATAATTGACTCAATCAGCAGTTCCGGCATTAACTACGAAATTAGCCAAGTTTTTTAAATGCGTATCGATTCGCTGGCCTCGTCCCACGATAACAATGACGTCGCCGTAACGCAATTAACGGTGGGCGTGCTGCGTCACCCATATGACGTCTCTCTCGCCAGGAGCGCGTCACGAATGCATCGTGTCATCAGATAACGAACGATATAAGGAATTAACGGCGAGCGTTATTGCGGGTTCAAGTTCAATACTGAGAGCTTCGTTGGAAATTTACGGCCGCGCTCGAGAAACCATCGACTTGCGCGATCAAGATATCGACGATGATCGAAGGTTGCACGCGAATTATTTCCTCAAGCGCGAGTCGACGAGAATCGTAATCGTGGCGCTTCCTTCGACAGGTCTGAATTTAAAGTACAACTCAAAATATACAATATAATTCAAATATTTCGTAAAAAATTTGTATTAGACAGGAAAAAAGACAAAGGCTCTATTTCTCTAAAAATTAAAATTACATTATTATTGCAATTTAAAATTATAATATAAATGTTAAAAATATATAAATATATATAAATTCTTGCAGAAGCATGATCTATATTTTAGCTTATTATTTAAAATAATTACTATTTCTAAATAAGAATAAATTATAAATTTAAATATTTATATTTTAATTAAATAATTACTTTAAAATTATTTAATTTGAAATTAAAATGTATTTTAAAATGCAAAGTCAAAGTTCAATTGTCAAATAAAATTATTCGGATGGCATTGAAATTGTTATTTCACCGCAACAGAAATTCGGATAGGTAATTTACCCTCTTCAAATATGTCCGTAACTTTTATTGAAGGAAGCTGAAGAAGCAGCTGGTAGACAACTGTTCCCTATGGTTTAACTTCACTGTCGGGCTGTCTGGGGATTGTCCCGCCACCCTTACACTGCCGCTCTTTCTCCCCAGGAGATGGTAGTAACTACGGGAAAGATTTGATGACTCAGACCTTCGTTTTATGGGGATGCAAAAGCCTGCTATTCTCTCATGGAAACGCAACGCAGCCCCCATCGCTTTTAATAATGAAAAGTAATAAAAACGAACAAATCGCGCGAGATCAAACAGAGAGATATTATTCAACGACCAAATGTATAACGTGAAGGCAAAGGGATTTCAAACAATTAATTTTAATCTGTTATTACAGCACAGTAATTCACAATAGTTAAAGTTAAAACATTATTCTCTCATGTAGAAATAATTATTTGCGAGAATTGCTTATCAAAATAGATGGTGGGAAAATATTTCATTTTACTGTAATATTAATACGATGTTATTATCAGCTACATTTATTCGTGTCGGCCGAAACGAACGAAAATTCGCGTGATCATATCCAAATGAAGCCACGATTACGCGTAACCATGGAGGATCTCCGTGTTACCAGGATTATGTGTAGAAAGCGTTAAGGGAGCCTCGAAGACCCACGGATGGTCACGCATGTGTACGCTTGTCGTGTGCGGTACAACTATTTCGAGCAAAAAGAACCTTAGTTCCTGCATTTTATGTCTTTCATCCGCACAGAATCTTTCACGAGTATTATTATTATTATGATATATAAATTCAACGATAAATTCATTTATCTGTAACAAAAACTTTGATTTCTCTCCGACTCTCCAGAATTTATTGTAAAAAATTCATTGACGGTTGTGTAAAAGTTATCTTGTAAGTGAAAGATCTTCATTAATTTTCGGAATAATAAATAAATGATTTAAAACAACACAGTCTGCTAAATTAAAAAATAAATAAGCTCTCTCTCTTTCTCTTTTCTTAACAATTATTAAATTAATCTGCTAAATATAAATTAATTTTTTTTGGTTCTCACAATTAACGCAAATTAATTCTAATTGTCGAGCAATTTACTACTAGATCGAAAGATTGAGGGCGGGTTTACAATAAATGTAGTAAAACTTAAACCATAAGGAATTAATCATAGTTGAATATGAAAAGAATAAATAAATATACTGAAAAAAAATCTGGTTATAAACAGACGAATTAGAAAAACCTCATAGGATTGATCAAATATTCTGGTTATTATAATAATAGGAATTATGGTTATCATAAGTTATAAAATATTGAGTTCTATTTTAATAATCAGATTTGATCAATCCTACAAGATTCTGATTCGTCCGTTTTTAATCAGAATTTTTTGCCAGTGTATGATTAGTAAGTTTACGCCATAAGACTTTCTATATCTACTAGAGCTGGTTTAACGTAATCTAGTTTCGAAATTGATGCGTTTAAACGCGTCCTCGTCCCTTATCGGGCCACGGTGCCCGATATCAGCGTACGTTCCTGACCGTGTAGTCACGACCATAGCGTGGCGGCATGGTCAGTGCATCCTCGAGTGCACGTTCAGCCAGGGCGCGCGGCAGCAACGCGTCAGTCGGCGTCGGGACGGCGTGCGGTGCGGTCATTCCGCTTGTACCTCCGTGAACCGGTCGCGCGTGTCACGCTCGGCATCGTCAGGTGATCGCGCGCTGTGACAGTGCACCTGGCCCTTGGTCCGCAGGTAACGAAAATCCGGAGCAGCTGCTCCTCCGCCGCCGCGGCGGTTCCTCGCGCGAGTCACTTCGTCGTACAATTGATCGTCGATGATTAAGAGAAACGTTAGTGATTAAGAGACGCTGATATCATCGGGCGTGTTTGTAGCCTCGACTCGCGAAGGACATCGTTCCGGGAGAATCGGATAAAGAGTGATGTCTCGATCTCGCGTCAAAGAGATTCGGCGAGAATCGCTCGATCGACATGTCGCTCATTTCACCCGTTTCGCCAAGTTTCTGATCAGCGATTCACTTACGTAATTTGAACTCCGTTTTGAAAAAACTTTTAAACTCTTCGGTTCCACTTTGACCTTTTCGAAGTGCCTCGAGTCTACGTCGCGCTACACGAGATTCTTCGAGCACTCTCACAGGAGAGTTATCGAGGAAAACTCGTTTCGAGCGTTCCAAGAGGAAGATAGCAATTATTTAAATTATCGAGGTTATAATTAATCTCTGTATTATGTATTTATGTGTGCTGTAAGTTCTTCGGATTCCTTGAAAAAATCTTACTTTTTATTCGTAACTCCAATCGCACGTTGCGGCACGCACGCTTTGTCCGTGTCTGCAATCGATCCAGCTGCATAATGATTCATAACATTCAGGGAAGTAAGCAAGATCCATAAGTCCAATTTTTCTTCATAAAAATACACAGCGTTTCCGCGAAATCGGAAATTACTCCATTGCTCTGGAGCGATCGATATTCTACTCTAATTGCCAGGGAAATGTTATTGTCGCCATACAATGTTATATTTTAATGGTTTCATATCGATGTAAAACATTCATTCACGATTTTTAGTTTAGCACTTAACTTTAACGCTCTGAGAATCTAACATTTATCTCATCATTGACAAAAATAATATGTATTATTGAAACACGTAATATTAATCGTTTATAAATTTCACAGAATTTAATGAAATTAAAAGTTAATGATTATAATCATATAATAAACAAGTATAAAAATTGTCGTATATATTTAATGTAAAAAGACTCCTGAATGAGAATTTAGAGTGCAGAATTAGTTTCCAAAATTACGAAAACAGCCTCCGTTGTGCATAACATCGTGAATAATAAAATAGAAACTTTAACAGTGCTATTGTCCTTGAAAGCAAGTATACTTCTCTAATATAAAAATTTTTACGAGCACATCCACCTAGTTTTGTCTTCGTTGTCAAATTTTAATAGGTTTCGCGTGTACGTTCGGCTATAAATTTGAAAAATTTTTATTCGTTATTTTACACAAATATATTGTGTGAAATTATTTTTACTCTTTTGCTTTTTGCTCTCTTGACATCCACGACTGTCTCACCCGCCCGACGTAATCATTCCAATATCATTTCCGCTTTCGATTTCGCAGCTATTTTGAGATGATCTCAGAGTATTTCCCCTTTTCGAGACTGTAATCATTTTATTTAACGATTTTAGAAACCGTAGCTTTCACAGATATATATTCTGCATATTTTTCTCTCTCAAAGTTTCGTAAAATTTTCACGCGGTTTCTTCAGCGCTAATAAAGTTGGCATACAGTATCGAGGTGGAAAATTACGCGACAGAAATATTTCGTTCCATTCGGCCTGGATGCAGAAACACCTTGAAAGACTCTAACCAGGTATTGTTGAGTCGCGCGAGCACACATACATGCGCGCGTGCATGCGTACATGTGCAAACCGTTTCGCGTACCAATGTAACGTATGACTAACCGAGTAACCCATTAGTTAGGCATTCGCTTCCCATGACCGCTGACACTATTATTCTCCTCCGTTTTGACCGAAACTGCACTTTTTTATTCGAAGGAATTAAAAATGTTTTCAATATTATTTACTTAAATAAATAAATTCTTGCAATAGTTATGCAGCCGTTCAATAACATTTGAAATAAAATTTATATTTGTTATTTTTTTCGTTTATTTATATAACATCGAGCGATCGCATGTTTTTATTGCTGTCACAAAATCGACGAATTAATCCTCGTAAAAACAATATTGCAGTTTACAGTAGGAAGGTGTTTACTGACGTTGACAAAGTACTCCCACAGTGCTTTTGCCAAAAATCGATAGCTCGTAACGCCGGAGGGTAATTCGGTGGTCCATGCACTATCCACCATGTACGCACAAAGGGACGGGCGTAATTATTATAGATGGCGAGTCTAGGGCAGGGCGCGCGGAAACCGGAGCAATTAGGATCCTCCATTGCGGATGAAGGGTTTTACATGGACGCCATTAAAGCCGCTAAATGACACGAGAGCGAGAGATACGAGAGGTGCTTTAAACGTGGGTTAAGCACTTCCTGCTGCCTCCCGCGCCGAACGAGCCCGTTGCCTCCCTTTATGGACAATACCTGTGTTGCATAATGCATTCCGATTGCATGTGTCTCTCTCGAGAGTCGCGCATCGAGAGACGCGAGATCTCAGATAAAATCAGATCGATAAATCGAATATTTCGCGGACGTGCATCGTTGCAGAATCAGATATTCCGAAAGGAAAAATGCAATGAATAACATCTCTTGCATGTGCCAGAAAAGTTTCGGAAATTTATTTATAAAAATCGTTCTTCAATCCACTTTCTGTGTGCCCGTTCTTCAAGGATTTTTGTCACGGAGAGAAAAAAATTTTCGCTTATTATGTCAAATTAACGTCGCTGTGAAAAAAGAAAGATACAAGAGTTGTGAAATTTTCTCAGAATTGTTTTCTTTATTGTCTCAAATTTGAGACAACGCAGGAAATAATTTTAATTGTTATCATTTAAAATGGAGCGGAACTTCCAAGCGCATTTTGTATAAATGAATTCTTGTCAAACTTGAAAAAATTTTGCATAATCGCTAATTTTCTGTAGAAGTAAACGTGATAAAAAAATCTGGAGTTACTTAGCTGATTTATACGTCTGTATAAATTAACAATAATCTACTTTGATGATGAATTTTACTTGTTTACTCCTCCCCTGAATTTTTAATTCTAAAACTTTTGTCCTAATGCTATTTTTTAAATTAAGAATACCTTCGATATCTTAATGATTAAAGTAAGTCCTTTTTAAGTTCCTTTTACGGAGCACAGTAGATTCAAATCAAACTTTTATTTAAAGCTTCATCTTCTTGCGTTTCTTGTGTTTCACATTGATAAAAAAAAAACTCCTTATTTTCTCGTTTCACATTCAAACAGTATTGCGCGATCGTTTTTTAATACAAAATTCTCACGATAGAACGCGACAGTTTGAAAGAACTTCACTTGAAATGAGAAAAATTGAGAGAGAAAATTAAGGAAATTGCTACTCGCGCGCGTTTCCGAAAGGGTTGAGATTGCGACGTACGCCCGTTGGCGCTCTCGTGTCATGCCGCGACGGGGCGTTCGTTTTATCATTCGCCGACGAGCGAGGCGTCGACGGGCATCGACACTTTTATCATTCCGCGTATTCTACTTAATCGCCGTTGCGTCGTAGGGCCATCGCACCGCGTGGACGTTCGTTACATTCGTCCAGCCGGCGAAATCCAATCGCGAGCGATAATCGAATTTCGACGATTCGAGCGCGTTTTTCGCAAACGAGCTCGTCGCAATCAGTGCCCGGTATGTGTCTTCTCCTCCCCGAGTCTCTCTTATTCCCGACAAACACGACCGAGAATCGGGACCCCGTCTCGTTTGCGCGGCGAGGGAGCATCTCGCGAGAACGTTTCTCGCATACTCTGACGTAGCGTGGGAGAGAGCATCCTGAAAAAAGAACTGACTGAATTCTTTCGCGACCTGGAGAAAGTATATTCTCGAAACCTTTTTCTCCGTAGAGTAAAAATATCCCGGGGATATTTCGAGATGTCTGAACACATTATGCTCTAAAGATAGTTTAGAAGCGTATTTCTGAAATGATTGCGCGCTCCTTAATGCATAATAACGCGCATTCTCCTCCCGCCGGACTATTCTAAACAACGCGCCCTAAGAATACTTTTCTCCCCATCCCGGGGAGGGATAAAAATCGAGAATAAAAATACTTTCTCCACCGCCCCGCGTCCCATTCCGACGGTCCCACGTTTGTTCTGGTATATTAAACCGCGTCGACGGGAGATATCATTCCCGCACGCGCGGTCAATTCGCGGAATGAAGATTATCGCCCATTAATAAAGCGAAACGCAACGGCGACGTAACAAACTGACAATTGACAAGACGTGTGCGTCACGTTTTCACATGGCGAGATCCCAAATGCATTTAACCCTTTGATATCGAGGTGAGGTCTCACAGAGAAGCCTATCGAAGCGGCTGTTCCATCTCGGAAGAGAAACAATTCGAGTGCGAACGATCGAGTTACCGTCACAATTAAATCAATTATTCTTGTAGCAGAATAAATGAACGATATGCAATTTCTGTCGCATAATTACATCATACGACATCTTTCGTTATTATTCATCTCGCGATTGTTTCGGATTATTCAACTAAGCAACGCAAAATTAAAGTTAAATTAGACGTTGCAAAAAGATTTAACTTCGTTTTGGTAAAATAATATTTAAATAACACGCCGTGCCCTTTAGCCCTTTTGCATACACGTTGCCCTTTAACTTCGAAAGGGAAAAGAGACAGCGAAGTCGGGCTACGCAACCCCATCCTGCTCGAAATACACAATTCCCTCGTACGATAGGGAGGTTGTGCAGCCCACGCGTGAACGCCACCGGCGATACGCGTACCGGAAGTATAAACACGCATGTCACCTACGACCTTTTAAAGCTAATTAACTGTCCTAGCTATTGAAGCGTAGCGAGCGGGGGCAGCTCGCTCTTTTATTAGCTTCCCGAAATAGAGCACATCGAGCGTATTCGTACGTTTGTTTCCGCATTCAGTCGCGATGTAAGTCAGGTGTAAGAACGATCGATCATCGATAAGCGTAAATGTATGATTGTGCACTCGCTTCCCAGGGCCGAGATGATGGATGCGCGAATCAATTCGAGATGGATACAAGTTAGAATTTGAATTTGTATTCTGAGATCATCTATCTAGATGTATTATACATATATTATCGATAATATTTTAAAAATATAAAAAATTAAATCCTCTTTAATGGAATTCTGAAGAGATGTAATTAAAATCTAAATTTATGTTGAAACTTCATTAACGTTTCTCCGGATACGTTAAGAAATTGTCAATATTTCGGCGTGGATTTAAATTATATAATATATATATGAGTATAAATTATGAAAGATGGATAATCTAAATAAATGCAGATTTATTTTTATGAAAACATGTATCCGAGAAAAAAATTTAAATATTTTTGCTGTAATAAATATGTGTTTCAGATTCATGTAAAAGTCTTTGATAGGAATAAAATATTTTAAAATGAATTTAATTTAATTAAAATTTAATTTAAAATCAACGAGAGAACAATGCGTACAAAATGCAAAAAAATGAAAAATTAACAATTGAATAAACTTAATTAATAATACGTGGATTTGAAATGGATATATTTGAAATTCAGAATTCGGATTTATATTCTAAAATAATCTTTCTGCGTACATTACTCGTAAAATTGAAAAATATCAAGTCATTATAATTGGAATGTATAATTAAAATATAAATTTATGTTAAAATCTTGTCAATATCTCTTTCCAGATAACAAAGTTCATGGTCAGTATTCAGGATTGGATTTAAATTTGTAAAAATTATACATGAGGGACGATGACACGAATAAATTCAGATTTATTTCTGAAACGAAATCATATATCTAGGAAATTCATATATTTATATTGTATTTAGAATAAATATGTATCTATATGAGTGATAGTCATTTAAAATCGCGACGATTTGGAAGGATACTAGCTCTTATTATTCCGTCGACTCTCGTGATGAAATAACGACGAAGTGACTCCGCGTACCCCTCAGGCACTTAAGTGTGTCTGTCGTCCCCTAACCGATCGAAATCTCAAACTTCAGCCGCAGCTGTCGCACGTCGGAAATCCGCTTCGGCGCGGTATCATGATACGCTCCTGTATCCCGAGCGGGCGATCGCGCGTGAACGTCAACGTCGTCATCGACATCGAGGCGTGGTGACGCGACGTCGGCCGACGATCTCAGTTCGCCGGCAACGGGCGTCGCGACAGTTCACGTTGTAGCGTGGGCCTCCGGAAGGAGATCATCACTCCGGGAGGAAGGTTGTACCGGAGAGTGTGCGAAGAGGACAAACAAGAAGACGCGAGAGGCGCGAAGAAGCGTGGCTCCGCGATAAGAAAAAAAAAAGGGTACCAGGAGCCCGCCGAAGGGGTGACACCGACGATAAGGGGCGAGGACAGTAGCCGAGGGGGGGACAGAGGGCAAAACACGTGGATGCTGTGGCCGGTGTTGGGGGGGGATGACGGGCTGAGCCCCACAGCGTCGCCCACACCGGCGGCGACCGGCCACATCCCCCCCGCCAAGGGGGTAAACAAACTGGCTCCCCTGCTGCTCTGCGCCCCTTGCAAGCCCGGTGGCCACCGGAAGAGTCAGAGTTCTACCCAGTGGTACGTGCAACAGGTAAAGAGACATCGGATGACATCCTGACCGGATGGCCTCCTGCTGTTTTTTGATCTTCGTTCGTGCCTGCTTCGTTTTGTGTAGTCGGCTCTTGTGTTCGTCGTGCACTTGCCTGGAGCGAGAGAGTGGTCGACTCGCGGGGTATTAGTAGATCGCGAAGAGATCACGGGATAACGATAACGTATCGAGCGCGATAAGATCGCTTCGCTCGAGTCGGAGTGATTTTATTTCCACTTGGTTTGTTTCTATTTGGTTTGCCAGCGCTTCTGTCATTGAGCATGCTGATCATATGTTATATTTCGCACGAGAGGTGTATCGTAATGGGCTCCGATAATGTGACATGCTATCGGCAAACACTCGAGTTAAGCAAGCTTAATCACAGAATTCTTTAACGCCGAAAGTGGAGCTCTCAACATGTAACATACGATGAGTTATTCATTGATAGATTCTTTTCATATTAGTCTCCTCTGTATAGAAAAAGAGATTGTATTAGAGCATTGGTATAACTAAAAATAATCTTGTTAATTAAATAACAGTATTAATGAGACAGATAACACTTTATGCAAACAAAACATGACGTTTTTGTTTAATTAATCTGTTACTAAATTAACAAGATTATTTTTAATTAGGCTAATGCTGTTAATACCTTTTTTTCACGAGTCTATATTGTTTTATCAAAATTAATGCAGTATATTAAATGCTTTTATAATTGTTTTATCAGAATTAATCCAGTAATAAATTCTTAATTTAACTTCTGCTTCGCGAAACTTGACGTCAAAGATGCAAATCGGAAAGTTTGGTGTTCGATCAAGTTTTTTCGTCAACAAGAAATTCGAAGTTCAATCAAAGAATATATTTATCTTTACGATACACTCTGAATGTTTGCATGTGACCTGCTACAAGTATCATTTTTGCAACGAGTGAATATTTAATTTGATTTAGAAGAAATGCACGAAAAAATAAGAATGTCAATTTTTCCGTCGCTTTCGTTATCGGTGTTTAGACTTTGGTGCATGTCAAACAGGCTTTCGCACATACATGAGCGATAAACGTATTATCGCAATTATATCTATTCTCGTGTCATCCAAAGCCTTGGAAGCAGTAAGTAACACTGATTCCCGAATTAAGCCGCTTACATACGCCGATCCTTCTGCGTGTGTCCTACACACGCTGGCTGTTTAACCGAATAATCAGGGTCAGAGTGTCATCGGAACTGTATCGTTTTCTGAATGGAAAAAAAAGTGATTGCTTGGCAACTCGATTAGTGAAAATAATTTGCATTAACCGTACAATCATCATGCAGCTGAGAAATTTTTTCTTCATAAAATTCATTTTCATTGAAAAAAAAAAACGTCTTTCACCTACTTCTAGAATTGAAATAAATTCTGATTAACTTTATAATATTATTAATACAAGTATTATGTATATTCTAAAGTTTAAGCACTATTTATCAAAAATATTCTTTCAATAATAAAGAGGCGTTAATTCTAAATTTTGCTGCAGGAAAAATCCAAGGTAGCAAACAAGCTGATTATTTGTCATCATTTTAATGCTAAAATATCAGAAACGACAAACGACGACAAATCCATACTTCTTACTCTCTCCAATGAGTGGATAACAATGAGGACTCTTTATAGTTCTTAGTCAGTAATTCTAGAAAGGGAAATGAATAAAATATCGATTCACCGACACAAAGACGACGAGTCGGCGTTTACGTTCGAACGTTCCGCGTCGCGGTTTCGCGATAGTCTTCGACAGGGATTCCGCGAAAATCCAACGGGAAATAATGGGGATGTATTTCGGGACCTCGCGGACGGACCGTTGACCCCGGCGGGACATTTGCGGGATTCCGCGACGCCGTCCGCCGCGCCGTTCGCACGCGGCAGACATGTGTCTCGTGCAATAGTCTCGACGTTCCAGAGACGGCAGACGACATACAGTATTTTACGGTGTACTGCTACCCCCGTCAATTTACTTATAGTCGCACGAGGATGACGTCGACGTGATCTCATGAATCTTGCATTCATTCCCGACGATCGATCCCCGAACCTGCGCGAATCGCGTATCTACGGCCGCGTTACCCGATATATATTTAGCTCATTTACACGCGATTAAAATTCGGAAACAAGTTACGCGAGAAGTCAATGCTCCCTGTCGTTCGATCGTGTTGTTCAAATCACCAAATCATTTCCATTTTATGAGAACCGGACATTTATTTCAATAGAAACACACACATATGCACAATTTACTTTGAAGATTATTCCGCATCGATGTAGATTTCCAAAATAAATAAGTACTATTTAATTCAGTAGCTTCTCTTAACTGCTATTATAAATCGATGGTTACCTGATACGCGATTGCGATTAAGTAAATTTTATAGTACAAATGAATATAATTGATTGTGAATTTCGAAACCGGTTTCGATCACTATTGAGATCTTTTTCAATTGCTGACTGTTGGCGGACTGAATATGCCATTGAGTTCATTACCTTCATCTAGTGGTCATTATTATTAATAATCCCCTCTTCTGTTTTTTTATTATGTGCAAGGTATGATTGCTACCTTGTTCAATTTTTTAATGGTTTTGAGTTTCTTTCTTTCATTTCAAACTTAAACACAATCTCTTGTTTCCAAAGCCTTGTCTTTTTTCTGTTTCCGTTTAATTCTATGCAAGGAATTCACTTTGAGATCCTTTTTATAATGAAAAGATGTGCGTTAGCAATTAATTTAAATTTTTTTTAGTTTATTTTCGTAATTTTATGTGAAGCATTATCTTTAAGATTTTTGTTTTTGGCACTTGCAGTTAAATATTTTGTTATAAATCTTCAAATATTTGTATATTTAATTTCTATTTGGGAAAAAAATTTCTTAATTACTTTTTTATAATACATATGTCCTCTTGTTACTTCATAAAATCAAATAAAATAAACGGAGGAGGCGTATGTCTCCTGTGCTTTAAGGTAAAAACGCTTATCCTGCTTGATGTGATCGACGAATGATATGATTTTACGAGTTTTATTACCGGAAATGTCTCTAATTACGATTCAACCTCGATCCGGGAGATATTCCGTTGCGTTTTGCGTAAGGAACGGACATTGAGACCCGGCTCGTGCTGTTTACAGCCGAACAATGGTGAATCGACACTCGAGGGAAGCGGCTGCCAAGGACGAGCACAGGTACGAGGACCTCGAGTCACGCTCGGGTTCCTCCTGCGGGCGTTTAATTGCTCGGTCGTTCCGGGGCGTGAGCGGGCGGACTTGAGACCCCCATTCCTTGGCTCTCGCTCACATCAAGATGAGATCGATAGTTGTGTTTGAATTTTTAAAGACAAAGTAGATAATCCTTAAATTGTAAAAAATTTATCCAAATCAATTGTATTAACTAAATTTCGAAATAGAAGTTCCAGTCATTATTAAATTAGTTCATAAATATTTAAAGATTATTAATTTATTCACATTAGAATTATTAACGCAAGAAATTTTCGTTATGATTCCTAAATTAGGTCAAAATCAATTCAAAGTAATTGAATATAATTAAAGTGAAAAGAATCTAATTTAACATTTAAACGTTCCTAATTAATTAGAATTAATTACTAAGCAGATGCAAATTAATTCTAATGCATTGATGGCAATATTCTATCCGAAGAAATAATTTCATAACTTTCACAACTAAAAAAACTAATTACTTTGTTTTAGTCATTCTATTTTAAGAAATTATTATTTCTTGATTTAAGTATATCATAATCCATTTTATAACTTCGTTCCAATAATAATTCATTTTTATGAAATCCAATTTATAATTACATTTATATATCTATAATAAATACGCAATATTTTCTGAGCAATCCTGCGAAATATTTTCCTAATTAATACCCTGCGGGAGAGATTCTCTCTTGATAATGTGATCGATAAGAAAAACGAGCATGATATCTCTACAGGCTTCAGCCGTTTTTTCGCGAGACGATCTCTTTTCTCGGAAACGAGAAAAAGTATCGAAGGCGGCAATGACACGCTTCTCCTTCTGTCGAGTCTCTACGCCCCTTACTCATGACACCGTGTCCTGAGTACGGCTTCGATTGTAATTGCCCATGCCAACGTGAATGCGTACGTCTGTCCTGTTGGATTCCACGACATTAAGCCTCCTTTATGGCCTTTAAGACCCGCTTTGTTTACAAGATCTCAATGCCAAATAGATGGACGTGACACGACAAGCATTGGTGTCACGTTCCACGATCGACCACAATTAAGCTCTGAAAAAACCGACAGTTATGTCCACGATCGATATCTATAAAAGTTTAATTAAATTAATTCCTCAAACTTCGTTAAATTATCGTTCTACCAGATTAATTAAATCAACTTTCTCATAAAGGATCAACATGTTAACCGGATTTAAATATTTATATTGGGCCTTTCAATTCGACGTTAAGCCGCAGGGCTGATTAATGACTAGTGGTTATATTTGCGAGACGGCGGAAAGCGTTTTGCAATGGAGAACTGCTAATTATAGTTTCTTTCCGCGATGATAAACCAAAACACCTTTGCCAAAGGCTAATTACCTTTAAGACGGACGTTATCACACGGCGTTACGTCATCGCGTGAGCGAGTCTTTATCAAGTTGGAATTAATTATATGTATAGACTGCATGTGGCTCGACTATCACTGATAAGTAAGATGCTTGCATATACCTGCGTACACGCATACATGAGTACATACATGTTTATTATGCATGGACATGAGTCAGTCGATTTCATGATTTATTCATTGAAATAAAAGTTAAGGCGATTAGCAAATAGACATAGAGCACTTCTCGTTTTTGATAATTATCTCATTTGACAATACCTACTATTTATAGATGCTTATCTCATTTTTGCACTATTTTTACAGTGATTCTGCTTCACAACGCGTGAATCAAACTTCAAAAACAAAAATACTTTGTAATTATGCACCTGATTAAATTTTGAAAAGATTAGATTATATTGTATCACGTTTTCATAATTTGATGCGAATATTCTGAAGCATTTTGTTAGAAATGTCTACATTAGCACGTGTAAAATTTCCTTATATTTCAATATATTTTAGCCATATTTTAATCATTTTAAAAGTTTTGAGAGAAAAGTTATTGGAAATGATGAAGCATGTAGTCTGTCGAATTTTCTTATTTAGGGTAGTGTACGGGCACGAAAGGCAGCCCGGGGGATGATTTTAGTCAGATACGAGATAAAGAACATGTACAGATAACACGTCAATTCATTTTAATAAGTAATATAACGATAATTAGAATGCGATTGTGCTTTATGCAAAATTTATGCAAAATTTTATTTCTTCCGTCTAACTCAACGTTTATAAAATAACAGTCAATAATAATTCTAGGAAGTAACTAAATGTGTGTCAAAATCTCACTTGTAATAAATAAATCAACTAAAAATAGAAATAATAGAATCATCTTTTTTTTATTTAGAAGTTGTCTCGTTTATTTGTTACTACGGTGAGTTTATTATTTCGCGACAGGGGGTGGCGAGCACTCCGCCGTGAAATTAGAACCTTAAATCATCCCCTGGTGCGCGATCTTTCGTTATCAGTTCTGTTACACCGCCTACAGCATTTATTGGTACGAACATTCACGACTAATTTTGGCGTTCGATTTTCTACTTTGCAGCCCACGTGGCGTTTATGGGGCGAGGAAAGGGGCGACGGCGTCATATACACGGTATACCTAAAGAAGGTCCGATACCACCGGCCCACGAGAAGTCTGTCAGCATCGGTGAGCATATCAAAATACATTTAATCCAGACTTTTAGCGTTTAATTTTTTAATTTAATCTGCTCTTTTTAATTGCGGTTGAATTAAGATCTATTTACGATTAATGTTTTTCCAACTTTTTAATTCAATAATCGTAGTCTTCCTTTTGAAAAATTTATAAATGTCAAGACAAATATATTGTACTAATTTCTATATTAGTCATAACTTTATTTAAAAAAATTTTTATTTAAAAAACCTAATATCAAAGCGTGGCTAACAATTGTAACACTCAAGTAATGCGCCCGTTGCAATCTGATAGGATTCTGACGACGAGATCTCGCACTTGGAATGGGAGACGGTGAGGGTGCGCTTTTTGAAGGCCGGCACGGTGCAGCGGCTGGTCGAGAGCCTGGCGAACGACGACGGCGAACTGGAGTCCACCTACATAAACATCTTCCTGGCGACGTACCGGGCTTTCACCAGCCCACGTGAGGTTCTCGAGCTGCTGCTCGCGCGATTCGACGCCCTGGACGGGAGCGCCGGCTGCGAGCAGCACCGCAAGACCCTGGTCCAGGCCCTGCACGTCTGGCTGGACGCCTATCCGGGCGACTGGAAATCACCGCCCAATCACCCCCTGCTCACCAGGCTCCTCGAGTTTACGCAGCAGCGTCTTATCGGCTCCGAACTCGAGCTTAAGGCCAAACACCGACTGCACCGGTTCCAGCGGGAGGATCAGATAGGTAACGTTGTTTCACTGAGAATGAGTCACATCGTTTCACCCGTCGCAAACTTTAAACGCGAAGGATTATATAATTGATAAGGCACCGTGGGAAGTTCAAATATAAATAACGATAATGCGGCGCGACTTTTCTTATGAATCATATTGTTTTGGTTATATTTGGTTATAAGAGAGAACGAGACATATTATGCTGTTAATTCATTCTAAAAATAATTTATTTAATGTCAAATCCATTCGTTTTAATATTATTGTATAACTGGAATTAATCTAATGGATTTAACTTTTCATTCCTATGTTTTTAAAAACGTTCCTATATTATTTTTATATGTTTTATATATGTTTTGATATAATATATGACCATCTATTTGAAATCACAATTTCAAAATAATAAATTTTTATTTAATTGAATCGAAATATATGATCCGGAATTAGCTTATATTTAAATAAATTTTGAATGTATATCATATAAAAACATCCAGCGATTTTCAAAGGGCTAATGGTTAATGGTATCTGACAATAGAGAGAATTGGATAATAATATATTGCTTATGCAATTTGAGCATAACGACTCACATGACGGCTTAATTGTTTTATTTACTGTGAATTCGCTGAACCGCGATAAGCGAGCAAAACATCCGCAGAAATATTATGTTTTTAATACAATGTTCGAAAAGAAAGGTTGAACATTACACAATTTCTATAGGAAAAATTATAAAATTTTTTTCTTGTACGAAAAAGAAAAAAAATATAAGAGATTATTATTCGTGTGTATCCAGATCTTGCAATGTCTTTCGACGTATCTTGCGAGTTTCTAAAACGTAGAAAAAGTTAAACACGTGTTTACCGCGGCGCGAGCAACATTACGAAAGATTCACCCTAGGGAGTACGGTACACAGAAAGAAAGACTGAATGTTAACGGCGGTGAAAGGCCAATCAGGCTGCTCGTGTTCGCACAAAGGCATCTACTTCCCGTGTATAAATTGAGGGTCCACAGGCACTGTTACAGAGCCACGACCGGGGCAGGGCTCACCTTTCACTCAGGGCTCGCCTGATGGAGAACCCGATCCAGTTGCGATATTCCCAAAATAGAGATGGTTTTACTTAAAGCAATAAACGAGAGAAAATATTTCGAAAAAATTTCAAAAGAAAGTTTTTGGCGTGAATATATTACAATTTGTTTCTACTAAAAAGTGTTGATAGAATGTAATAATATTTTGGACATTCTTAAAAAAAGTTTTAAAAAAATCTATGTATATTGAAATTATTTTTAAATTCAATTTAATTAAATTTCCAATTTTTACACAATTTTACACAATAAAATATGAAAGCAGCAAAAACTGATTTAAATTACTTTTTTAGACTGATTAAATTTTGCAATAATTTATATTTAAAAAATTGTACGATAAATAAAATTGTATAAAAAGACTTTCAATTATGAACTTTAACATTTTATCGTGTTCCATGCATTCTACGTTAATTTTATATCGAACCAAATTAATTTTAGCCCCCTTTTTTCTTTTTTTTTTCTAGATTCCTGTATGGTGTACGACAATGGTCGATTACCCACGCGCGGTTCCCCGGATCCGATGGCGGATCACTGGGCGAACTATATCTTCCCCGAGGTGCCCCACCGTCACTTCGCCGAGCAGCTAACCCGAATGGACGCCGAAGTGTTTAAGAAACTAGTCGCCCATCAGTGTCTCGGCGCTGTGTGGTCCAGGAAAGATCGTTCCAGGAGCCACGAGGCCGCGACCGTGGTGGCGACTGTGAACCAGTTCAACGCTGTCTCCCTGCGAGTGATCTCGACAATCCTGACGGATACGACGCTCAAATCGCAGGAGCGCGCCAGGATTCTCGAGACGTGGATCGACGTCGCGCAGGAATTGCGAATACTCAAAAATTTCAGCAGTCTGAAGGCGATCGTCTCCGGCCTCCAGAGCAATCCGGTATATCGGTTGGAGAAGTGTTGGCAGTGCATGCCCCGAGAGAAGCACGAGCTCTTTCGCGAACTCGAAAGGATATTCTCAGAGGAAAACAACGCCTGGACGCAGAGAGAACTACTTATCAAAGAAGGCACTGCCAAATTCGCCGACACTGCCGGGAGAAGCGACAGGCATCTGCAGAAGCTCTTTCAGAAACAGAATACTCACGCGGGTGTAAGTGTGATAATATCGCTCTTTTTTGTGAGATTTAGTGAATGTTTTTCTTAGCTTTCTAAAAAGATCGTATAGACTTTTAAATCGCGTCCGAAAGTAATCGTAATAATGATTATAAAGAAGAAAGTTTATTCATACGTGGATTATATAATGAAATAATATCTCTGACATTTGTTTTAGGAGTTTTAAAATTTTTTAATTTACCATATCGATGGTACCTGAATTAATTGAAAAATTCCTTTAATATTTTAACTAGAATAGACTTTTAATTACAAAATTATTGAGTATATATATATATATATATATATATATATATATAAAACAAAAATTTACTTTCAGTTTAAATATAAATTTATAATTAATTATATATATAATTTATAATAGTTATTATTAATATATAAAATTATATATGTATATATAATGAAAGCCAGAGTTGTATTTAATATCGATTTGCGAATAATATTTTTAAAATATTTTAAAGATTTTAGATTAAACTATAGAAACCAATATTTATATAGACGAATATATTTTCTGCGCTGTTCTCTTAAAATCTTTTCTCTTGCAGTTCAATAATTATAAATTTTCCTAAAATTTATTTTCAGAACATTAGCTACGGTACGATACCATATCTAGGTACTTTCTTGACTGACCTCACCATGATCGACACAGCGATATCAGATACGGTAGCCGACGGTCTTATCAATTTTGACAAGAGACGAAAAGAATTCGAAGTACTTGCCAGGATAAGGCTCTTGCAGGGCGCAGCGAATGCTTATAACTTCAGCATGGACCCGGTGTTCGATCGTTGGTTCCACTCGGTTGTGGTGCTGGACGATCGGGAAGCGTACAAACTCAGCTGCCAGATCGAGCCACCACCGGGAAACACTCTCAATAATCGCGGCAAGAAGAAACAGGTCAGCATAATAAGAAATATTGTACTTTAATTTCTTCAATGTATATAAATACCACGAAGTTTCTCATAAGTATGTAATCTGACTGCCGAAATTTCCTCAGCAAAATTGTACAGAAGTACAGAAGTACAGAACAAGTACTTCAGGCAATAATATTAGATGATAATTATATTCTTAATAATTTTAAAATAAATATGTATATATATTTTACTACTAAAAATTTATCTTCGATTGCGGGAAAAATTAAATTTTGGGGCTTGGCTTGCAGGGTCATCAAGGTCATCGGAAAAATGATTCAATCGCCTCAACATCCAGTTCGAGTAGTTCGCAATTTTACTGTGATCTCGATTCCCTCCCGAGCTCGCCGCACAACTCGCTGGATCGGCGAACTTCACCGTCGCAGATGTCCAGCTCGTCCTCGAGCTCGTCCCTGCCGTCCCTGGACGTGTCCCTGAGTTCTGGCGGGGGTGGCAGCCATCAGACTCGTCTGGCACCACCGGCAGGCACCGTGACGGCCAACGGCAGCACTCCCAATCTCGCCGGATTGTCCAGCCCCAGTCACTCGCACAAGAGCTCGCCGGACTTCTATATCATTAAGGTCACTATGGAGACGGACAATGTGGAAACGGAGGGCGTGGTGCTATACAAGTCGATAATGCTGTCGAACAATGAGCGAACGCCGCAAGTTATTCGGAACGCCATGCTGAAGCTTTGCCTCGAGGGCAGTCCTGATCAATACACCCTGGCCCAGGTGCTACCCGATCGGGAGATGGTGCTGCCCAACTCGGCCAACGTCTACTATGCTGTAAATACCGCGCACAATCTCAACTTCATACTGAGACAAAGGAGAGAGCCCAACGACGTGACCTCGGACAGTCCCAGAAGCAAGGGCAGCGGTCACAATCACAAAAGGTAGTCCTGAAGCCGCCGAACGACCGGAGGATCTCCGAAGTCTCCCGATGAATGGGACAGTTGCGCAAACTTTGGACGCGAGATTAGTGACGATTGATTTTCAGTGAAAGAGAGCAAAGTGAAGTCGGTCGATATAATTGCGACAGAAGACAAATGCGATGTTTGGAGCGTATGTCAGCAATCACCACAACCAGATATTAAACTGTAATATTACGCAAAATTTATTAACATTTGATACAACAATATTGACATCAGCAGAATTTTAGCTGATACCATCAATAATAATTGTGATATTAATATTACTAATTAGTATTATTAATACACCGTTGCTGATTGGTAATATTAATACTATACAATGTCACAGTTACAATACATATCAGAGTATTGCAGCTTAATATCCGGTTCGCCATTAAGATATTCCATTGTAATTTAAAAACGATGATTACTTATTTAATAGTTATACAATGTTACTCGTGAAGAAGCGACGATAGACATCACAATTATCCCCCCTCCCTCTCCCTTTTTATCGCGAGAGCAACGAGGGCGAATCTCGCTGTTAATTAATTTGTTTATTAAGATTTACCATGACAACCCGGTCGCTTCGTCTTCTCGACGCGAGCGACGATAACAATCGAGCGACAAGCCGAGGTATGATTAAGCGCGGTCGCTCGTACGGCCGGAAGTGCGTAGACCTACGCACGCATGCACACATGCACGCACGAACGCACATACGCACGCACACACGCACGCACGTATGCACACACACACACACACACCCACGACTCGTACAGTATTCAAAGACAGCGAGCTCGGCATAGTTGCGCAACCGAGCGAGCTGTTCTAGCATTATTCTAGGCGCGCGTTTAGCGTGAATCACACACGCGAGGTTCTTATCGACGCCGCCGTGACGCAAACAAGCGCGAGACATCCGTATTCCTGCCGCTTAGGCACGCTCGTCGTCAGCGTTCTACAATGTTAAACGCGTGTAATTTGCCTAATTCGTATTATAAAAAGACGGAGAGATCATTGATAAGATTGGGACAATTGGAGATTTACGAATGCCGCCCACTTTCATCTACACCGCGAGAAACAGGTGGCCGGCGTTTAGCGCTAAGTAGCGGCTGGTCGAGCGATATCTGGCCTGATGTAATCGCGCGATGATATAAGAAGCAATTGTACTCAAGTAAAATTGAAATGTTTATTTTCTCTTGCTTGTCACGAGGGGAGCCATATTTTCCAAGTGTGCTCTCTCTCTCTCTCTCACACGCGACTGATATTTGTCCGATAATTTCGACGTTCGACGTTGTGAAATAATAATCGTGTCGAAATAAAGCAATTTTTCTGCTCGTTACGAGGCAGCCGTGCCGAGCGCTAAACGCGCGGCAGTAAAATTACGAACATCCACGGCGGCACCTTCGCGTGTGCGTGTATGTACAATAAAATAAACGGTACACGATGTTTCGCGGACGTTAATGAGATTATAGAGAAGTAGCGGGACAAGCGACTCGAGCCGTAAGGGTCGTTGTGATTTTTTTGTAAATAATTGTAATTGCGTAGCGCGCGGTAGACTCGACCAAGCGGAGGGAGCCCTCTCGCGCGAGGAGGGAGGGTGCCCCGCCGGAAAAAAATACTTGTCAATTATTGTCGCTGTTCCCTCTCGCGTACTCCAGAAAGCGAGATTAGAGAGAACTGCCTCGTATTCGTCCTTCGGAAAAAAAAAACTCGCGAATTCGTCCGATGAATTATTGCGAAGGCAAGGAAAAATTCTGTGATAAAGGAATCTCTCCCATTTTTTTTTCTCTTCTTGACTCACTTTCGACGAAATAGAGGACGAATTTCGGTCCGCAAATACCGGACAAGCCCACTTTCTCCGATATCACTGTGTGAGAGGCTGGGGAAGATTTCCAAAAGAGTTCACGAGATATCTGGTTTTATCGCGCTAGTCGGCGGTGAGATAGAAATGGACGGCCCGACTGCGATGATCGGACAAGTCTATATTTTCTTATCGTTATGGGAAAACCGGGGAAACGTGTGGAAGACATCATGAAATGTTTCATTTGGATTGGGCGTTCACCGAGTCGAAACGAAACTGTTAAATAAAATTAGTAAATCCGACTGTAAATCGGAGACAAGTCTTTCTCACTATTATAGATAAATTATAGAAAAACATATCCTTGATAAAAGTATATCCTTGTGATGTATTCTTTGATATTATTTCAATAAGGGAACAATTAATAGAAAAATAATTAAATTACTAGATACTTTTTCTCTGACTAAATGAATTTAGTGTAAGCGTGAAGAAATATTAAATGTTTCTTATAATTTTTTGTAACATATAATTTTCTCTAGAAATACCATGTTAAGAATAATTTTTTAAATGTTATATTACTATGTAAATAAAAACCATGAATTAACGTATTTAAAAAATTTAAAATAAAGACTCTTGATGTTATTCAAAATTAAAAGTTGAATATACTTTTAATGAATTAATGATTGAACTAATATAAACCTGTAAAAGAATGTCACAATTATGTTGATCGAATAATTAATATTTAATATTATTGAGTTGAACCAGAAATTAATTAAACTAGAAAATACTAAAATTGTATTACCCGACTTGATCTAAAACTGAAAAATTCCGACGAAACGCCGGAAATTCATAAGAAGCGGACCAAGTTTTTCACCCAGTCGCCCGGTTGGGAAGGAACTCGTGGTGTCAATCGATATTCCATTAGCAAAACGAGCGCTAAATAATGGACGACTCATTCGTCGTGAAAAAAGTGGGCTTGCCCGGTTTTTGCCAGCGAACCTCGGTCGTCGGAATCGAAACTCGCTAATCAACTAATCGAGAGCCATTCCAACCCCGTCGGCCGTTCGGTCTTTTTCACGTTGATACATTTTTTCACCGGAACTTCGCAATACTCGGCAAACTTTCGCCGAAAGGAAAGGAGAAAGAACGAAAACGAGACGTGGTCGAGCACTCCGACGATTATTGTTTAGGTTTCGAATAAGATCCCCCTCCGTCCCTCCCTTCCGAGAGACATTAGTCTCACACAATTTTTGTACTTATCTCCTCGTCGATTTTTCCTTCTCTTCCCTTCTCCCTCCTTTCCTGTCCCCCTCCGTTTATTTGTCTAACTAGCTATGTATTCTCCTCACGTGTACGCATAGCGGCCTCGGAAAAATAGTGAGACCGCCGACGAGAAGCGAAGCTGTATGTGTAGTACGACCTGACAAAAGTGAGAATAGATGGCCTACACTTTTACGCGTCGTGTAACGTTTTTATCTTCCTCCACCTCGACAATCCC
This sequence comes from Tetramorium bicarinatum, assembly GCA_928718305.1. Taxonomy (NCBI): domain Eukaryota; kingdom Metazoa; phylum Arthropoda; class Insecta; order Hymenoptera; family Formicidae; genus Tetramorium; species Tetramorium bicarinatum. The sequence goes on along the minus strand of OV788319.1, from coordinate 4,456,340 downwards.
TCATGGTCGTAAAGCCACCGTGATTTGTCGACGCCCCGTCGATTCCTGTCCTCTCCTACCCTTTTTTTTATGACTCGTTTACGGTCATGCAGGTAGGAGAGTCTCCTGATTCGAGCTCCTAGCACTCCCTTTATTTTCACTCGTAAAATAATGGATACTACCGAGAAATACTCTTTTAAGGGTTAAAATATATTCACCAGAAAAGAAGATACGGGAAGACGGTGTGAATACAGTTTTCACGTTTAAAGAGTGAAGATTTAAAGATCTGAAGATCGTCGACCGCTCGAAAGGGGGATTTAAAGATTCTTATCGCGAATCGTCTGTTATCTTAAATCGCGATAATGATCCTAAAATAGTGGCAGAAAGGGGTGAAGAATCGCCGCGGGTCTTACGCGGCTTTCATCGAGTGAAAGGTCGAACCGATCGGTATCACGCGGAACGATTTCACGTGGCTGACGAGTGGACTTCCGCCGTGTGTCGGCACATCCGGCACGCGAACCTGTTGATCTTGCTCGAAGGAACTCGAGCACTCGGACTTGCAGGTAGGTAAGACTCTATCTGAAGCTAAACAAGGCTAATGGCTTCGTCCGGCTGTTCGCGATCATTCAAACGCGTCAAAGGCTGTAGAAGAAAGTCGCCGTTCCGTCTTGACAGGAAAGATTTGTACCAAGTCATCTCAATAGCTCCGGCGATATTCAAGGGCGTGATTGAGTGGGAAATGAAGTGGAAGGCACATACTTAGATTGCTGTCATTCCGGTTTGACAAAGATTTATCGAGGTAGCCAGTTATTCTAGGAGTCTTATAATATTCCCTGAGAAAAGTGGAACAGAGAGAGATCGAAGTGGATAATTGTGTTCTTGTTTGCTGGAAAAGTCAAGCGTTGTGGAAACTTACAAAACTGGCAAAATTAAAAAATATATTATCCAAATGAAATTTATATTTATCTTTTTTCGAATTTAAAAAAATTACTATCTTTATCTCCGTTGCTATGTCTGGATCCATTATATGACTTCTCAAACAATAATTTTTCCAAATTTTTCATGAATTAACTCTTTTCTGGTAGTGCCTCAAGACAATTTTTTGATAATAATTATAAACTACGAATTTATTAATTGTAGATTATTAAAATACAAAGCATCGCCTTGATGAAAAATTTTCTTAAAATTCTTTATATAATTTTTTTGCAATTTAAATAAATTCTTTCTTTATATAAATTTCATAATTTTTTTGAAAACTTCGATAGATTTTTTTTTATACGAATTGGAACAGTTTTCAGAACTATTAAGAAAGTCTATCTTTTCCAGAATATTTTATACATGTGAATTTTGAAATACTCTAAGATTTTTCATTCTATAATTTCCAAAAAAGATTTCTATAAAATCTGAAGTTAAAATATATTTTTAAAAAATTTTTTATAAATTTAAAATTCTTAAAAATATAAGATGAAAAATTTTTTCGCCAGGAGTCTCATACATGTATTTGTTAATTTCATTTTAATGCTTCATACGCAAAATAAAAAAAAAGGAAATAAAAGTACTAAAAATATAAAGGGAAGGAGAAGGAAACACTTTATTTTCTTGCTGCCCCAGAAAATATTAACATTTCTTATCAAAAACTCCAACAAACTTTGAAACATATTAGAAAAGTTTTGCCAGCAACTGATAGTTTTTGAGACAACCGTTCTAGACGCTTCACGTATACTGCTCTGCACAAGCTGCCTCAAGTACTTTGGTGGTTCTATAATCGCGGAATTTAAAATGACACGACCTATCTTTAACCACAGATAATTTAAAGCCGCTTCTTTTCTGTCCTTCAGCTAAGCGTGTCTCAACGTATTGCCCTAACCGTGGAAAGAGTCACCCAGATACCGAGATTGTTCCGCGCGATACCGTGTCTCGCGATTGGTTTTGCGCGAAGTGGTTCAAGGCCGCGCCGACGACGTCAGAAGTGGCGAACCGGAGGAATTTGGATATATGCATTCTGGTGGCGGGCTTAATTGATATCGAAAATGAATTCCTCCTCGCCCTGCCATTCGGCACATGTGCTAGATATTCGCTACCTTGCTGTAACGAATGCGCCATTACGTTTCTAATTAAATCAGCGTTCTACGGTCCCTCGTGTCTCATTATTCTCAGAGACATCTTTAACATCATACTCGGCGGCTCAACGATATTGATTAGTATTTACATAAGATATTCAGTTGCAATACATCTTTTAATTAATGAGAGAAATATGAATAAATATTGTCAGCATTAATAATAAACATAATGATAGAAAACAAGAAAATTAAATATATAAAAATAAGTATAAATAAATACACTGAAATTATTTCATTGTATTATTCAATTAAAAATAAAAAGATTCTTAAATTCCTCGATATTATCTTTTTAATTGAAACAAAAGTAAAGCTAAAGGGTTCGAGATATAACTTCGGTCTGAAAGAATTTCAGAATTAGAAATAATAATGTATGCACAATAAGAAAAAGGGATATTGAAGCTTGATAATAAAATTAATGCGGAATATAGAACGGGGATGTAAAAAAGAGCTTGAAAACACGTTGATTACGCGGTGTATCGCTGCTCCCCCTCTTTAAAAAAGATCAGCAGGACGAATCCCCCCGAGTCACCAATGCCGCACCGGTACCGAAACAACACAACCCCCTCGCGAGCCCGTCGCCGGCGGGGCGGCCGCCAATCAAGCGCCGTCGCCCTGTCGCGCCTGCTCGGGGGTGGCTTCTCGCGGATGCCAGCAGGCGTCGCGACGTCCGTCTTTCCCCCGACTTCACCCCCAAGCTCTCTTCCACCCTTCCTCGCCCCCGACAAGCCGGTGAACTCCGAGCCAACCCCCGGCTGGCGCTTGCTCGCGAGCAGCGAGCCAGTCGTGAGCTTCGTGCCGTGGTTGCTGGGGCGATGCGCCTGACGCATCGACCGACGTGCGCGACTGCAGCAGCAGCAGCAGCAGTAGCAGTAACAACAGCAGCAACGAGTGGTGTATTGCGTGACGCACTATTGTGTCCGCTATCCATCGTCGTCGTCGTCGTCGTCGGTGCCGGACTCGCTGGAACGACGACGCTCGCACGTGAGCACGTCACCGCGGCCGCGAGATGAGAGACGTGAGTCCCCTTCGATCGGTCCACCTTCTCTACCACCCTCTCGCTCTCTGTCTCTCTCTCTCTTTCTCTCTCTGTCTCTGTCTCTACTGCCGCCTCGAGCCTCCGTGTGTGTGCCGAGCTTCCGCGGCAGAGGAACACAACGCAAAGAACTCTGGCCATCTTTGAAACCTCCCCGAACCTGCCTACTCGCAAACTGCGTACCCACGATACGCGTTCGCGGCACTACGGAGATGTCGTGCCGAGCAGACGTCGAAATGGCACCCCGCTTGTCCGTCTCGCTCGGTCTTCTCTCTCTTTCTCCCACCCCTTTGTTTCTCCGTCTCGCTCTCTCTCTCTCTCTCTCTCTCTCTCTCTCTCTCTCTCTCTCTCTCTCTTTGTTCGTCGTGGATGCTCGGTAAATCGAGCGCTAGTCGTGGCGCCCGTTCTTCCGGAGAACGCGATTACGATATCTCGATTCCGCGAAAATGTGCGAACGCGTTACGGTTACAATTGGCTTCGCGCTTGTTGCCGAGGACGAGGTCGCGAGCAGCAGGTGTTGCCTTGAAATGTACTGCCCCCCCTTAACATAAGCCGCCACTCTTCTCCTTCGTGCGCTTACTAGAATAAGATTAGTTCTGACCCTGGAGAAAATATGAGACTCGTCTAGGGGTGTTCGCGACGTTCAAGTAACCGTGACGTCGCGATATTTGCGCAGTAATCCGAGAGAAAAGGCCTTAAGCGACAACTTTTTTTTATAACAAAGTTGAGAGACCTTTAAAATTGTTGAGATTAGTTTCCACTGATGTCGAGGGCTCTTAATGTCGCGATGTCCAATAATAGAAATCGAGTTTACACGATAATTGGCTTGGGGTAGCATCAGGTGTTGCCTTGAAAAATATTGTCATTGGCAATAAGCCGCCTCTAGAAGCTAGAAGGATAGTGACACGCCGACCCTAGAAATGTAGAACTAATCGGAGTACGACAAATGTGAGGTAAATGTGTCGCGATATCGCCTAACAAAAATTCGTACTTGTTATCAACAATTCTCTGCTCTAAAGGGTACGATTGTCAAACTTTGATAAATATAGATTCGAGATAAATTTGTACAGCACTAAAATAAATTCCAACGTGATAAAATTGAAGCGCATAATAAAATCTTCGAGAAAATCCTGTTTTTTTTTTACGATTTTAAGAAATAAACCTTCTTGTGGAATTAAGAAATTACGATCGAAACATCGTGCATTACATGAAAACATCGTGACATTACACAGTCTATTGTCACCGGAACTCCAATCAATCCTAATGTCAAGATTCGAGGTTGGCGGACGGCACTTGCCTTGAAAAACATTGCGTCAGCTCTGACGCCACTAATAACCTATTCCAGGGGGCGAGATTACCCCGCTCCCCGAAGACGTAATACTAGCTCGTATAATACCCGAGCTGTGAAACTAGTTAAAACAAACGCGCGCCACCGCACAAACATTCCCCACGCGAGAACGTCCGAGAGACGTGTGCAAACGGCTGAAGAATTTATCAGACACTTTTGATAGTTTTTCGGATAGTTCTCTGACGTCTCTGACTTATTTACACAGAGCGTCTATTGTTTCGTTCCCGTTCCTCATCGATTCCTCGCCGTTCGGTCGATCTTCGGGAGAGCCGCTGACGCGAGTCGGCGGTCCGTTAAAAATTTGATAGGGTTAAGGGCGGTTCCTCGGCTCGGCCTCGACCAAGAAGAAGAAGGTAGAGCTTGTGCACGATCCCCTCCCTGCCGCCCCTCTCTTTCTCTCTTTCTCGTAACACTTTTCAGCCCTCGACCTCGTGGCCGAAGATCGATCCCCGGTGGTGACGTGCTGCGTGAGCACACCCTCGTGGAAAAAAGCGGTCGCTCGGTCGCGTTAATAACTAATAACGACGACGGCCGCGGCGTATGCACGTATATGCGGAGGCCGACACGCGACGGCACCTTCTTTCGCTTATCCGGGACGTCGTGACGCTCGCTCGCTCGCTCGCTCGCTCCTTCTCTCGCGAGTATTCTCTAGCACGTGCCACGTGAACGTAAGCGAGAGAACGACGTAGGACGGCAGGGTGGTTTACTGAAAGAGGAATAAAAAGAGATAGAAGGAGAGAGGAAGAGAGAGAGAGAGAGAGAGAGGGAAAACCATTGCTAACGAATCGCGGTAACGGAAGCGTTTGATAGCACACGTGGTGGAGGCGATCTTTCTCGTCGAAGACAAAAATAGCTTTCCATTAACGAAAACGCCGCGGTGCTCGAGTAGTGCTTGACCTCCGTGAGCGATTAAAGGAAAAAGAGCTTCTGCTCGGCAAGTCGCACGCTCTGGGAATCGATGGGAAAAGTTTATCCCGTAGTTAATTAGCAAGTAGTCTTCACTTACCTCCCCCCTCCCCCCGCCCTGTAGAATCTCCATTCGAAGCGAGTAACTTTGATTACCGAGACATCCGATCCTCAGCGCTGAAAGTGATGATCAGCCTCGCGTAATGTTCAACAAGGAATGCCGTTCTGTCTACCTAACGCACCGACTTCCGATCACCCTCCACGGAAAGAGAGCTTGAATGTGCTGTAAAGAGCTTAAACTGCTTGTAAATTGCGTACTTATAAAACGGATCGTTTATTTGACGTTTAATTATTAAGATATTACGCGGATGACAGGCTGAAGGGCTTTCCGAGCATTCGATAAGAGATTGAACTTTAAGAGCAAGCATCAATTATTTTTTTATGGCGCGTAAAAAAAACAAAAAATTTTATATCGGAAGTACCGCCTACGTGATCAGATTCTATGTATAAAATAAAACAATTTTTTTCTTAATTAGACTTCACACAGTGGGTGACTCGTTTATTTAATGCATTATTCAATCAATTTTTTTCTGAAATGTAATATGCATTTGTTAATTTAAAACAATTTAAAAAATCCTTTTTATTGTATGATATATATATGATATGAAAAACTATTCATACGAATTTTTAATGTTCGTGAAAAATATAATTTTTGTGAGTAATGTCGCTTGTGAGTGCTCTATAACTTCGAAATCGTTTAGAAACTTGATTAAAAGTGAAAGGGATTTCACAAAACAGATCATGTTTGTTTGACATTTGATCATTAAGATATTACGTGGATGTTTGGAATACTCTTCGGGCATTCGATAAGAAACTGAACTTTAAGAGCAAGGATCAAAGCTTTTTACCCACTTTGATATGAAAAAACGTAAACAAAAAATTTTATATTGGAAATATACCAGCTACATGAGAAGATTCTAACAAAAACCATTTTTCTCAATTAAACATTATTGGATAGCTCGCTTTCTTAATAAATTATCCAGTCGTGCTATCGACTCCTGAACCGTACCTTTTAATATAAAATAATTAAAAAGATCTTCTGCATGCCACGTGTACATAAAATGTTCATAGAAATTGTTCATAAAACATGTAATTCTGTGGGTAGCGGCATGCTAAACTGCAACTTCGGAAATCGCTCGGAAACTCCTGGAAGCGCGAGGGATTTCACATCAATAATTTAAGAGACATACATTCCCTGCGTTCTGTTGTGTACGTCTCATATGCGCGACAAGTGCAACAAACTCAACGACGCCCTCGTTTTTTTCCTCACTCCACTTTGTTCGGTTTCGCTCTCTCGCACGGAATGCATTAAAGGGCGCTCGGATACGCGCTCGCTCGGCCGAATGTCGGGTTTACATGCCACACGTGGCACGCGCGTAAACGCTATAAATGTAACTTGGACAGTTCCGACCCTGTCCCGTTCGATCGCACAGTAAATTCTGAATACACGCGTGACAGTCACGCTAACCGTCACGGGAAATTGGATTCGTCCCCGCGTTCCTCCCCGCACAAGACTCGCCCGTGCAATGAAATGCCTTCGATCTTTCTCGTTCCGTGTATATTTCTAATAATTAAAAAATAATTATCTTCTACTCGAATAAACTGTTTCGTAAATTTGAAAAATTAGCAATAAAGAAATAGAATTTAAGAAAATATTTGCTTTTCATTTTAAGGCACATTATAGAATTGATGATTGACTCAATGATTTTGAACTGTCTCTTGTGGTTTTATTATGTAAAATATAATAGATAAAAAAAATCAAAATATATTATACTCTTATTTGCTTTTTATTTTTATATATTTTTATTATGTGATTTGTTTATAGATAATATGAATAATAAATATTTATCATAATAAATATTTAATGTATATAGTAAGAAATAATAACAGCACTTCCAAATACATATTAAATATTTTGAAAATAAATCAAGTGAAAGTTGTTGGATGTGAAATAAATATGTATAAACAAGATAAATAAATATTACATAAATCTCTGAGATGTTAAACAGCCGATATAAATAACAAATGCAAATCTTTTTTAAATTCTCAAAAAGATTTAAAATTAAATTTTCAAAATTATTTTTAAAATTCGCACATGGAAGCTAATATGAATCTATTATATTGTATTATATATTCTGTTGTAATTTAAAAAAAAAGTATATAATTAGTAAATAAACACTCACAAATTAGTGTAATTAAATCTAATTGTCTGGAAACATTGAAGTAAATCTTTAAATAATAAAGTTGTTGTAGTCACATTAAAATCTCATTTCAACCGCAATAAAGATTAAACTATAAAGATTAGTCTACATTTGTGTAAACTTGTACCTCGAAGCTCACACAGATTGCCGAAATTTTTCTTTCTTTTTTTATTTTAATGCCAACGTTACACCACGTCATTTTTATCCGGTTTCCTGAAAGAATCCCTTCGTCATCCTTCGCGGACCCGAGAGCGAAGGGTCGACAGCGCGTGACGCAAAAATAAGTCATTGTGGACGACGCCATCATTGATCGGGCTGCTTATAAATGTCTCTCCCCGTATTATTAATAGATGGATTCGCCGGGCGTTTATATTCGCGATTATCGAATGTATCGGCTCGTGGGCTGCGCCGATAATTTCCGCCGCGAGAGCGCGATTTCTGGTACACCCCGTACGTACATCGAATATATCGCTCAGTTTATGCAAAGGGTTCGCGTTCTCGCACACGATTAATGGGATTGCCGTCGAGGCGCTGCGCCAACTATAAAAATTCAATGATTAATACGCAACGCGAAATGCACGGACCTTCCTATACGCGAATGTTTAAATGCCGGCAAGTTCTATGATAAATATCGCGCCGGCGATCGCGATCGTGATATCGTGATCGAAATAAATTACGTCAGATGCCTTCGAGCTAAGTGCGATTCCGGGAGGGGAAGTGGGGAATTTACTTAGCGTTGCGGACACACGTTTCGTGAATATTCAACATTGCGACTTGCAGTGCCACGCAATGCAGTGGCAATTCGCAACGTTGGTGCGCTAACGCGAGAACCAGGGGAGAAAAAGGGGAATAAAAGGAGGGACGAAGTCATGTAAGGGCTCGCGTGGAAAGACGCTGACTATTTTCCCTGAGTAACCTATCGTAAGCGTCGCTTTTTACGACTGGCGTGACGCGAAATTGGAAAAGTTAACGATTGGCATGCTAATGGAAAAGACTTTAGTTAAAACGTTACTGGCGTGTGCGGGATATATTAATGCTTGTCTAACAATTTCGCAGCCGTGCGGGCTCAAATTTGTTTTCCACGATCTCAATACTAGATAACCGAAATTAATGATGGTTATACCGACAGTCGAACTTCATCTAGTTGACGTTTTTTTAAGCATGCATGAGAGACAAAGTCATTAATTAATGAGATACAAGTATTTATTACATGTCATTTTCCAGCCGTTTGCTCTGTTTATTTTAATTCTGCAATTATCATATTATTTATCTGTCATTAATCTTGTTGTAAATTACTTTATTAATAAATTATCACATTAACATCAATCCCATCCATTTTTCGCATTTGCTCCTTTTACCTGTCAATAATGCGTTGTATTTAATAATTAATAGAGCGTAAAGAAAACAATTTTATTAAATTGTATATCTGGTTCGTAAACAGCCTTCCGCGTCGTTTACATTTTACGTTAATTTTCTCTGGCACCAAGAATTCGGTACATTTCTGCAGATCCGCCTGTCGAGATAGCGGCAGCGCGAGAGCAAATTCGATTAACGAAACGGCGAAAAACGGCGAGGCGTATCGAAACATATTCATAAGCTGCCACGCGACAGCCATTTATTTCTGCGAAGCAGGTGCTCCTTTTGCCCGCGTCAGATAGCGATCGCGGTTCGTGACCAATTCGCTTTTCACACCTCATCGAGCTCGTTACTCCGAGCGAGCGCCGCCGAATCTCGCTCTCGGAGAGCCAGCCGGGCCGTGAAAATCGACATTGTTTCCACCGAATGCATATACGCATGCAGTTTAGCGCGCTCTCCAACTGTATACACAATTTTCCGCGAACCTTGAAAAAAAAAGTCCCTCAAAAAAACATGGAAACTCAAACGCGAGAGCGAACGTAAGGTAGTAATTTCTCGCGAGAGAAAGAAAGAGACGCGCGCGGGTCGAGGGAGGGACGCCCCAAGGAATCCTGCAAATCATCCCCCTCGAGCGGTGCCCTTGGCTGGCTCGGCGTTCGTGACTGTGTTATAGCACGCACGTGCACGTGGCTATTGCACGAAACGCGGAAGGCTGGTCAGGAGGCCAGGCTCGCTCGTCGGTTCGTGTGCATTGCACAATCGCGCAATGCCAGGGCGACCGGGTTCGATAGGACGACCTGGTGTATTTATAGGCGACGGTGTATACATACTGGCCATCGGCCGCGCATAACCCGCGCACAATTTGCACACATTAAGCCGATCACATGTTTCGGTCGGGTGACCTGTGCATTCTGTCCCGATTGCATCTCCGATGCGCTATTCAATTCCCCACCTTAATCGCGAGCTCTGCTTTACAATAATATTGGTCGATCGAATTAGCGCGTTACGACTGCTCGAGATTAATTAACGTGAGACGGCGAAGAAACTTGAAGCTTCAGTTGACGAAGGAGAGGAAACTCATGATAAAAATATCTATTATCCGCTGCATTAATTATGATATCTTTAGCAGTCTTTTCGTGAGAAATTTGAAAAGAAAAGAATCTGCACGAAAAATATTCGCGTCTGAAGAGTCCACAAAACATTCATATTTTTAACAATTAATGAAACAATATTTATTAATCTCTAAGCTAATCATTTAATTGACAAAATTAATAATAATAAATATTAACACATTTTAGAAGTATTTAATAATAGGAGTTCAAATTTGTAAAGAGTGCAATTTCAATCTCCATCAAGTCCGACGGAAAGGTTCTTAAAATTCGACAGGTTCACACATAGGTTTACACGCATTCTGAACTCATCATCTTATTATTATGTAAATATTTCGAGAGACTCGGTTCATAATTGTTAAACAAACGGTCGATGTCAACAAGAACAGTTGACAGGGATATCGGTCAAAGTGTCGTCTCCTGTTGCGACGCTGCAGCGTCTGCAGTTGCAATATTTCACCGGCGGGGATGGAGAAGCGAGGGCACGCCCGAGCTAACAGTGCACTCGCAGTATTATGCACCGGGGCAGGAGTGCGACGAGACTCAGGTGTATGAGTAAGCATCCGCGTCGCGCCGGCCCGCCCGAAGTGTATACGCGCGATCGCGCCGCGCCACGCCACTCCGGTTTCCGCGGAAATTTCCGCGGAAAATTCATGACGTTCCACATGTCGGGACATGCGGGCCATGCCGCCCCCGCCCATCTCGCCCATCGAATGCAATATCCGCCGAACGGCGTCCGGAATTACCCCTTCTCGACGTGCACGTTCGAAGTGTTACGTTTAATATCGGGGAACACTTGCGGGAAGAATGCGTTCTCCGTGTCGACTGCAGTTCGGGGCGAGTCGACAGTTGGATTAGATATCCTCGTCTTCGACTGAACTCGCCTTTTAATTCAACTACCGCGAAACACGATTTTCTGCTCTCATTCCCGTCAAGCGTACAAGTATTTTTGTTTGTAGAAAGATAATTTATTGCAAACACTAAGTTGAAATTGTTATTAATTATTTATTATATATTAGGCATTAAAAATGTAAAATTAATCGCATAAATTTTTGTCGAATTTATATAAATTTATTTATATAAAAATATATCCAGAGATGTCTCTCAGCTCTGTGAATTATATTTGAGAAGAATGCTTCCCTCAGTTGTATTTTGACAAATTGGGAATTCAATAAAATTTAATTGAATTCAAAGCATTATATAATCCATGAATATCTCAAAGGGAAAATTGATCAAAGTTCGCCTACTTTAATTAATTTTCTTCACGTTCAGGACTGTATCGAATTTCTCAAAAATTTAGCTAGATTAGTTGCGCTAAGCTCGGCGATTTTTTTATTGCTCTATATATTTAAAAAAAAAACATGTTCTTTGAAATACTTTATTCGAGTCTTTCGGACTATCTTGATCACGCATTTTCCAGGCTCGTCCGCGTTAATTCCGTATTCCATGTTGCAATTAAGGCTGCGCGCCTTAATGCGCGTACCTAACTGTATCCGATCGGCTCCTTTATCGGAGACGATGCCTATGAACCGGGATTATTTTTAGAACAACCGGTATATACGGTCAATAGAGCCGATGGCGGCCGTGCTCGATGTGACGTGGCGGAGTGCGGATGAAAAAATTGTTAATTAACTTAACTAAGTTACAAACTAGCTGAATTACTGCGAAATTCAATGCGCTTCGTTTCCAGGGTTGACAGCAAAAGATTTCTTTAGAAAAAGAGAGAAAGATGTTAAATCCGTGAAAATATCCAAAATGTAATAGACTTATTTGAATAACAAAAGATGAAAAATTTGAAATGTATTCTAAGAATACAGACAGAGAGTAAAATATATAGACAGACAAAGTAACTTCGTGTTATTTGAAATAATACTGTAAATATTACTACAGCAGAACTCATAAATAGAAATCATATATTTAAATAGTTTAAATCATCGGAGATAAATTTACAATACTTGTACTAAAAGCAAGTAATGGATTTAATGATTTTTGTACTCTGGTTAAAAGATAATAAAAATAGTGCAAAGGTAAAAGAGGTCGCGCTGCAAGATTTTATGGTTAAATAGCTTGGATTTCAATGAAAGAATTTAATGGATGTATAGAACCTCCGCCGCTGCAGTCTTTTTCTATTTAGTCTTCCTTCAACAAAAGAAAGAGAGACAGAGAGAAAGATAGAGAGGGAGAATTTTCCGCACTCCTTCGAAATATTATCTGAGAATCAATGTCCTTATTCCGCCCAGTTGCGTCATAATTCTGAAAAGCTGAGAATAGCTCTGTGAAAGGATTAGCCGCAATCACAACGTCGGGCAATTGTGACGTGACGGGAATGTAACGCAATTACACGAGAACGAGCGCGAATTTGAGATTCCGGGAGCCGCGCGGAGCATCCGACGCAATTCACGTCCCGTTCGCCGTGCGCTGCGCGCTTTTTCGCCGTTACAATGCGGCGCGATAAATAAGTCCTCGTGAACCGTGAACGTTTAATAAGCCGCCGGAATAACAACGGCGGATATGGTGCGCGAGGCTTGGCGGATAATAGACACGTAGCGCTATTCTTTGCGAAATTCAGCGTCGATTTTCGCTAACATTACGATATATTAAAAATCTTTCACGGTGACATTTAGAATGTTAATTTCTGTTCTAAATAAAATTATAATGATAATTGAATGCATCATAGTCCTGGGTGGACCAAAGCATCCGACATAATATATGTGTGAATTCATGACAGTAAGGATTTTAGGCACAAAGTTATCAGCCCTAAGAGCGGTATTCATAGTCAGTTCTTATATTTAAGATCATTTTAAGTACAGTCTTGTCTAGTTCTAAAACACAAAGCCGTATTGGCATCTTAAGACATTACTTAAGACGGTTTTGAAACAAGAACTGACTATGAATACCAGTTAAACCCATTCAGGTGTCTTAATTTCTTTCATACTTCTCTCACATGAGTATATACTCTCTTTCTCTCTGTTCTAAATAATATTGTACAATTTAGCTTACTATTAAGGTATGAATTTATATTCTGCATAATTGAAGGAAAGAGAGAAGGAGATAAAGGGATGAATACATATGACACGTTATTCTTCATGTCAAATGGGATAATTTTATTCTACTGCGTCAGATATATATAAACTTCATTTTGATGAAATTTACATTTCTTTGGGCACGCCCGACGGATACGTCCCCGATTTGCATAAAACGCGACGCGGCCGCGGGACTCTCTTTTGCGGGACGTTATAAATGGTTCCTCGTCACTCGGTCGGCTTGAAATGTAAATTTTTACGATTTATCGACGCGACAAGCGTCCGTCGTCGAATGTCTTTTTCGCGTCGCACGTCCCTCATGTAATCGATACATATATTGGCCGCGGGAACGGGATATACACTGAAAAATCACCCTTTTATATCGTCCGCACGCGCGCGCATGGCCGCGCAACTTTAAAAGGAAATGGGACGACGCGCAAAATGTATTGCGCCACCTTTCACCTTTTGTCGGGAGACACTTTTAGTTACCGTCCACCACCGACCGAATTTATCCATCGGGGGGGGGGGGGAGCAATACCTCGATGAATTCATTTCGCGTACAAGCCATCCAAACACGCGCGTCTCTCGCGTAACGTTTAAGTTATGTACGAACCGCATGTGGTGCTATACTGATTGTGAGAGCAACGGGCGAATTTAACACGCGTCTTAACTCGACACGCAATTCAGTTTAGAGGACCCGATTTATCTCGGAAAATTATCGCGCGCGTACGCTTTATCTTACATTTGTCTCGGCAAATTGACTCGTGTCCCTTTTATCTCGGTAACATGCAATCTAAAATTAATGTAAAATTTAAAATCTTGTTTTAAATTTTACATTAATTAAAGATTTATCTTCTTTCTTTGCTACCTTCTCTTTTATTTCTCCCTTTTATTTCATTATTTGTCGTCAGAATATTAATTTGTGCAAGTTTCTAGTTGTTTACTTGTAATTAATTTTAATTTATGTATTAAATTTTAATATAAACCCGCTAGTCGTTGCATCCTTCTATTACCCAGAACTTTTCACGTGCACAGACGGGGCGTAAATCTCAGGAAGAATCTCTCTGGAGAGTAAAAAAAAAAAAAGAAGCGAGTCCACCTTGGCATCGCCGAGCTAACATAAGCTCGGCTATCGTATTGCTCTACCGTGGCCTCTAATCGCGGCCCTTGCGGGAGGCACGTACGTGTATATACTATAACTGCCGAGTATAGTAGCCAAGTTACAGTGGTCGCGGCGCGACGGGGGCGAAGGGAATGAAATGGAGGTGCCGACTGAATGAAGCCGGCTTCAGGTGTTCAGCCGCAGTATTGATCGGCCCACCCTCGTACGTGACGGAACATACGATACAGCCCTCACCGCGGCCCGCCCCCGCCTCACCGCTTTCTCCACCGGCACCTCTAGCGCGATCCCCGCAAGAGCGTCCGTTAGGGGCGACTTTCAATTCCCCTTCCCCTCTGTCCTTCCTCCCGCTTCTCACCCCGCCGGCGGCAAACAAGCCTTTCTCAGTGTCAAGGTTGGCTCGGGCTACCTCGCAATGGACGAAACTGTCTCGATTGTCAGGACTGACGATGGACATTAAGGGATACTGCACGATATCAAGTGTTAAGCCTACCAGGGGAAACCCCCTCGCGACCTTCTCGCCTTCGTAGGGAACGACTTGATTTCCGAGACTTGTATTACGGACGGGAAGAGGAATGACGGGAATTTAATTTCGGAGCGAATGCTGGGAGCAACACGATGTTATCATTCCTACTTCGCAAAATATAATATTTACGTCAAAATGCGAGTGATAAATTTTGGAAATAGTAGGAAAATATTGCCAAGATTCTTCAGAGGGAATTTTATTTAAATACGTTTATTTCAACTGTATGATAAAATCGTAGTAATTTGTATATAAATTCTGCTGTATTTTATTATGAAACCGATATAAAATACAGCATGATGTTGCATGTTTCAAAATACTTTGTTATAATTCCGTGATTAAGTAAAACTCGAGCGATATAATTTTACTTTTTTTTAAAATAATTTTACACTAGAATAAAACGTAAACTCATTTTATTTAAACTTGTATTTTAACGTTTAAAAGATAAGTTTAATTAAATATTTAATTAGTTTAATATTTAGAATTTTTTAATCTTTAAAAAAGATTCATTCCATTATTCAGAATGAGTTTTCCCATCCAACATCTACTGGCAACTATTTCAACGTCAATTTATCTTTCTAAATATCGACTTTTTTAAATCGATCGGAGTACTCGTGAAAAAAAAACTGACTCGGTTGAACAGCCCCATATATAGCTATCAGTTTATCATAGCGATTATCTCTAGGACCAACTTGGAACTATCTTCCGGCGATAACGGAAGACTTCCTGAGACCATTAAGGGAGTTACAGCGGGTTTGTCCCAGAAAATGATGTCATTACTGTGGCCACGGCGCGACGGCAGGTCTCACGTTAAAGATCCTATCTAGGTGATATCCTCACTAGACAGTCACGACAAGGAAGTTTCGCCCGCGACGGATTTAATTGTCCCGTTATTCCTGTTCCGCGGGAATCGATAACGTAATCGGTTCGTGTCACGGCAGCCCGATGATAACAATGGTAAAAAAATTGCAATCGATCGTGGTGTAAAAATAAATCGCGGAATATTCGCAGATGCGTTCGTGGAGGACGATTTAGTAAATGGCCCAAAACGCGTCTGAAAAAAGATCTAAATTATTCGAGCGCTCCTCGTCGTCGTTTGAATATTAATCCGTAAATTCGACATATCCTCACGCAATAGTAATAGATACGTGATTAACTGCGTAGCGGCATAAATAATATGTTTGATCGCCGCGATCTCGCGTCTCTGTTATTGCATTGTCATTATGGTAATTAATTATTGCGATCTCATCAATGAAATCGAATTAGAGTGAA
Organism: Tetramorium bicarinatum; assembly: GCA_928718305.1. Taxonomy (NCBI): domain Eukaryota; kingdom Metazoa; phylum Arthropoda; class Insecta; order Hymenoptera; family Formicidae; genus Tetramorium; species Tetramorium bicarinatum. The sequence goes on along the minus strand of OV788319.1, from coordinate 4,440,290 downwards.
AGCGATTGTTGCGATTTCACCACATCGCAAGGTCTACAGTAAACAATATTTCACCGCTTTGCAGGAAAATACTAGAAAAAATAAGAAGAAATACAGAAAGTTCTATTCCGTAAATTTCTGGAGGAACTGATCTCGATTTTTAAGGAAATCATGCTAAAAGACATGGACGAGTGCATGGAGAAAATTACGTGGGAAAATTTCATAGTTTTGCAAACAGAAACGAGAATCGCATATCAATTTTTTGCATACATATCGATTGCCGCGCGAGAAACTCTTGCGTTTCCGTTTTCAGTGGACAGCGACTTCCGAGAAAAGTCTCCGTAATAAAATTTTCAATTGTTGATGTGTGGCATTTGAATGTCATGGCGGTTTCTTTGCCAACACGAAAATGTCTCCCGGGAACGCGGTGTCTTCTGATTTATTTACGAGAATCTCGATCGATCTGGCAGTCATTCCTGAAATTCAGGCCGCGGCTTTTACGTTTAAGCCGCTTCGGGTGCTCGAGTCAAGGATTGCTATTGCTTAACCTTATAATGTATTAATGTTCAAGCATGTATAGGTTTTTCTCTTGGAGACAGGACATGAAAAAATCATTATTCTTGGACAAAGCTCTGTCTAACTTTCATATCCAAAAGATTCACATATCAATTAATTTTCATATAAATATTCCCTAGAACCTTTTTATTATTAAATGTATACGTAATCTATTAATAAGTTTATTAAAAAATTATATGAAATTAATATTATTAAGTTATTATTAAGTATAAAAATTATTATATCTAAATATACAAAGAAACAAAAAGAGAATTCTTATAATTTAATTCCAAATATTATACAAAATTTTTTCAAACAAAATTATATTCCGTTTCAAGCAGAAACAAAAACAGAATTCTTAAAATTTAATTTCAAATATTACACATGAAATTTTTCCAAACAAAATTATATTCTGTTCCAAGCAAACTCATTAAACTGAAAAATGCAAATTAAATTAACCTTTTTCGCAATTCAGTTAATTTTATCAAATTAGACAAATTTGCAATCCCTCCCGCTTCTTCTCTTTTTAAATTAAAATTACAATTTTTCTATTACTGAAACGCAACGCGTGTAGTTTGCTCGCAGCTCAAACGAATCAAGCTTTCCGGCAACTTATTCGCGTATTTTCCACCATAGTGATCGATCTCGTGCTGACCGCAATCGCGTGCTCGCTTGTTGTCCGGCAGGTGTGACCGAGGGGAAGCTGATCGCCAGCCGAGGCATGGCCAGCAGCACGGAGGACTACGGTTCCGAGATGCAAGATCTGCAGTGGGGCGGCGGTACCGGTCTGCGTGGCGCCGGCGGTCACTATCGTGGCGGCACCGGCTGCTACGAGGCTGAGGACCTCGAGCCCGCTACCGCGGGCCGGCATCATGGTAGCCAGCACCGCGGCTACTACAGCCCGCCCGGCACCAGCTACACCATCGTCGAGAGGCCGCCCAGCGCGCCCCATCATCACTCCTCGCACGCGACCCCCTACAGATCGCACCGGGGTCACGGAACCACCGGCGGCACCGGTGCCATCTCCCCGGAACAGGTGCTCAGGTACGACGCCCCCTCCGCGATAACGCCCACGAGGAAAGATGCCCTTTCGTGACCGTACCCGTCCGATGTGTATCAAAATCAAGTCATACAAATTATTTTCGGAGAAAGTGTTTCCGGCACGACACGCCGGCCAGTTTCTTTAAAACATAATTTATTTTGTTGTATTTGCGGTTTATGTTGTATACAATTCATCTCTCAATCTTTCATTCTCAAGAGACGCATGGTACCATTGATTTTTAGCCCCCTAATATCCATTTCTGTCAACATTGATTGACTTTATTCTTGATTTAAGTCAAGAATTCTATTCTTCATCTTTTTCTAGTTTTTAGAATTGGAAAAAGAAACAAAAGTTGAACCGAAATTAAAATTAATCTACATTGTTAGAAATGGACATAAGTCGATAAAAATTTGTAATATATAATTTAATGAATAATTAATTGACCTAAACCAAGATTTATGTCAATCTACATTGATAGAAATGGATATTAGGGAGCTAAAAATCAATGGTACCATACGTTTCTCGAGAACGAATTGTATACAACATAAATACAAAATTCTTGCTATAAGGTTTTCAGTTATTAATATGACACATATGAAATTATACGATTAAATGACAATTGAATTTTCGATTTTCTTCAGGCTGTTCGGCAACAGCGTCGCGGAACGACGTCAGGGCGATCGCAGATCGCCGGCATCGAGCCCGGCAAGCGTGACGGCGGCCCGCGGCACGCCGACCGCGTCCGGCAGCTCGCAGCAGCAGCAACAGCAGCCGCAGTCGCAGCAGTCGCAGCAGCAGCAACAGCAGCAGCAGCAGCAGCAGCAGACCGGGAGCACCGGGAATCCGCCCACGTCGCCGATCTCGCAGCCGCTCAGTCTTCAGGAGCTCACCGTAAGGACAATCACCATGACGAGAGATCCGCCGGACTCTCACCATGGCTTTGGCATCTGCGTGAAGGGTGGCAAGGACGCAGGTGAGATCCGCAGTACCTTCAGGCTACCCCCGTCGCCGTACTTCGTGCCTCGAGAACGAGGTACTTTCTCCCAGGGAGCGGTTTAAACTCTACTCAAGTTTTTCTTAGTTTTCTCCGCACTCCTCAAGCCGAATTTTTAAGCCTTCACCTTGAGCACCCGTGCGCCGACGGCGTACGGCGTCGCTGAATGCTCCGCGAGTCGTCTGGCCGCCGCCGAGATCCTTCGGGTCGTCTAACTGTATAGAACTCTGCCGGCTGCCGCCGACACTCGGGGATTTTTCTCCAGCTCGATAGAAATTCGTTCTACCGAGAAATCGTTCTACGTGCTAGGATAAATCCGAAGATACAGATGAGATAAACCGGTGCCAACTCTGGCAACACGTCAGTTTGAAACCTGCGACTTCCTAAATTTGCGACGTCATATTCGGCACTATAAGTTATCTATAGTAATCTCTTTTCTCTTTAAAAAGATAAATTATTATCATCCGTGATAATAAAGTCTATAAGACTTAGATAGTACCTCGAATAAACTTTGATTACTAACTTGATGCCATTTCATAATCGTAAATTATTTCTTTTTTATGGCACCATTTCCGATGCTATAAGCGCATATCTTGTCGATAAGAAATCCTTGGACAAAGATTCTAAGATACGCAGAAATTTTACGATTTCGATAAACTGTACCATTAAAATAGTGCAATTCGTCGGTATGAGTATCTGAGAAGTACTTTAGCAACATTCAACAGTCCGTTCAATTTATCCATAGCTTGACTAATATAATAATCTAATCTTTAGATCTTCTATATATGCGATATAGTCAAGTTTTATGAAGCGATCGGTTTGCCAGATGACTCGCATGTCACTTATCGTTGCCAACTCGTTTCTTTGATTACTGTCTTTTTCTCGTGCTGCGTGCCTAAGTCACCTCGGTTGGCACCCACATCGTGTCACGACACCTTGCGCTTATACGTGCTTCAGCATAAATCGGCAAATCGTCCTTGCGCATCCATCTTGTCCTCGCGACGAAATGTATCGATACTAAATTTTTTTAGTACTTTAATATATTATAATTCAAAGATATGAAAAAGAAATTTATAATATTTCGATTTAAGATTGTCAAATAGTCTCGCTTTTCACATATTATATAAATTTTATTACAATTACACGTATATTTAATTATATAAAATTGCAAAAAATATGTTTAAAATTTAATTGATTTGTCTAATATTTAATATTTTCTCTCTAAAATTATAAAATATTCAGAATTTTTGTATAAAATTAATTAATTAAGTAAAAATTAAATTCACGGAATCAATCATTTTAATCCTGAAATAATTACTCTGTCCTTTTCTCTTTGTTCTGCAATTAAAATCGAATGTTCATTTGTATTCATAATACGCGTGAATTCTAATTGATTTTGATGACCACAGTGGAAAATGAATTCTCTCGTCGCGAGGACGATACTTGAAAGCGGGGGGGGGGAAACATTTTCACGATCGTTAAGCATCGTTTTCCGCTGCAGTGACAATTGTTTGCACGCGAATTCGGTAGAGAAGGAACGAGCGCGTTTTGTACAGACTCTCCCCCTTCCTCTTACTTTTTTCTTTCATTCGTGAGGGTGAAACTCCGGTCGGTTTACTGTTCGATGGTCGACGCGATAACGAGCTATCGACCCATCGAAGCGCGATTGCCGCCGGAAATCCGACCGGAATTCGTCGTTTCGCTTAATCTTTTGGAGAATTAATTTGTCAAAAAAAAAAAAAAATAAATAAAAGCTTCATATATTAAATCTTTAGCTGCGAAGGGCATAAATACATGCTTAGAAAAAAACAGCTGCTCATTTATGAAGGCATAATATAAATATATGTTTTCATAAATCGATTAATATGTATGAAAAGCGTACATATACGCTTAATAAATTTATTCAATAATTATGTTTTTAATTACTTATTGTATATTGAATGCCTTTTTATCACAGATACAAAATTTTTATCCTATAATATCTAAGCAAATATCTTGCATCAAATGTATAATTGCAAGCATGAATTATATGCTCAGCGCTGATTTGATGATGTCTCTTAGAGACTAACTCGCGATTATTGTCTCACATACAGCATTATTTAAAGCTCATCGCAGCTAAAAAACTAATCAACAATCATTATTTTAGTTTGCTAATTAATTCTTCTTTGCATAAAATTAATTTTTTTAATGTAATACAATAATATTATAGTTGATTTTTTATGCTATAATAAAACGATAATTAATTTTTATAAAATGTTTTAAATTTTTATAACAGAATACGAAAAGAAGTCAATTGTTATTAAACATCAGTATTTTTATAAAAGTGGTTTTCCAATCGGTTCTTCTTCCTAACATTTTCCCTGACATCTTCCCTTAAATAGTTTTGAAATATTCTCAAGACATGCTCTCGAATTATGCGTTTTCTGGAGAAATTCTACAACTGATAAATGAGAAAAATTTCATGCAGGATTCGCGTGACGAGGCAAGAATGCACGGGAGTGCCGTCTTAAAGTCGTTAAAGTGACAAAAGCGACAAGATCCGGTTTCACGGTCTCCAGCCTCTTAATCCTCGCAGTCTCGAAAATAGATCAGACCTACGATGTAATATTTATAGATACTGATTTAAAAATATTAAATTGACTCGTATATAATAAGCTTCCTTTGATGCAAAATTAAACCGGATTTTTTTCTAACGCTAGTAATGATTTATGTCCATTTCATATAATTTGCTTCCTTCAAAATTACTATACATATAGTGTATAGTAAGCATAAGAATATATACTTTTAATATTTTAAATTTATAGAAAATCTTTGTAATTAGAAAAATGTAGCTTTGTAGACGAAAGCAAAATCAAACGCGATGAATCGGCGACTCCGTCCGTTATAATGATGTTCCCGGCGAGACTGCGAGCGTTAAATCTCACGCTTAATCACGCACGCGATGCTGCACACACGCGCGCTGATACCATCGCTTGACGAGCTTTATCATCGCCGAGAATTCGAGCGTGAAACCCCAAATCCGAAAAGGCGGCCCTCGAGAGACCCGTCTCGCCTCGCCGCGTGAATCGCGCCATTGATATCCGTTTCATACGATGCTGAAACTCCCAGGGAAGTCAGAGAAAAATGCGCTCGCTCGTGTCACCAATTTCTTTTTCGCATCAAACTATCGGGCCTCGAACATAAAAGTTTCCATTGCCGACATTTTTAGATCCTGCTTAAAAATATCTATAGTATTTTTGTACAAAATCCGCATTATGCGAAACCGGAATTTTGAAAGCTTCTTTGAGACATAAAAATTGCTAGAATTAAATAACATTATCGCATTAAAAATATTAACATACATCTATATAATATCTATAGTATTTTTGTACAAAATCGCATTATGCGAAACCGGAATTTTGAAAGCTTCCTTGAGACATAAAAATTGCTAGAATTAAATAACATTATCGCATTAAAAATATTAACATACATCTATATAATATCTATAGTATTTTTGTACAAAATCGCATTATGCGAAACCGGAATTTTGAAAGCTTCCTTGAGACATAAAAATTGCTAGAATTAAATAACATTATCGTATTAAAAATATTAACATACATCTTTACTAACATTTTCTAGGCATATATGATTGGAAATTTTATATTTATGCTAATCTGTCGGCTCGTATGATGACATCATCGCTAAACGCGGTCCATAAAATAGCGCAGATTTCATTTCGAGTCTCTAGTCAGACTTTCTCACGTCTCGAAAAGGAAGCTTGTTGAATTCGACGCGAGCTTCCTGGGGATTTCGCCATCGTTCGCGACCGACCGGCTGAGATCGAGAATAAGCCAACTTGCGTTGTGTCATTCTTATTTTCTGTTTCGCTGTACCAGAAGCGCAGTCAGGTAACTCAACGAGAGAAAGGAGGGTTTATAACGCCATCGCACCACGAGTATCTGTCAGAAAGCTACTTCCTCTCTTTAGACTTGGCACGCCGACAGCTCGTTGCATGAATGTACAATTGCATATGCGTGTAGAGAGCGTATGAGTGCGTAGAGGAAAGTTTACACGTACACATTTTACCATCAGTCACAAAGCTCCACGTAAAGCAGAATGTATTCAGGATAAGAGAAAAGCATCGAGCATTTAAATTTAATTCGCTACTTTAATGTCATTAAATTGAATAAGATAAATATTTTTCTGCAATTATAGATATCGCACAATTAAAAGTAGTTTGTGTATACAAGGTGCTTTCTCGAAGCTTTGTTCCGTGTGGAAAATTTAAATCGAGTTTTAATTACCGTGCTTTCTTAAACCTAAGAAAAAAAACAAACTCTTAATTCAAAATGAAAAATTAATACGAACGATTAATTGGATCGTGATTAATTATTATTGGAAAACCGAACTTCCCTATTCTTTCAGTAACTTGAGGCTTTAAGCTTCACTTAAACTTAATCTCAATTCTGCGCGTGATTATTTCAAGAAGTTTGAAAATTCGAGCATTGTCGTAACTTTTTATCTAATCGAATTTTTATTGAGTCAATATTATGTTCTTGCCAAACTTAAAAATTTAATAAACTGTAAGAAAGTAACTGTATGAAAAAAATATTGGGAAAGATCGTAGAAAGTTCAATTATTCATACAAAACACCGTGTGTATTAATAGCAAATAATATTGAAGTTCAATAGCAAATCAATATTTGTGCAAAATTCTCAATTAATTCTTTTCATCTCGGCGACACGAAAAATATTTACGCGCCGACTACTTTCATCTCGACGTTAGATTTGTTTTCTCGTGTCGCTTGAGAAATTATGTCAACCTCGGATCTGACGATAATCTGCTCCTAGCACAAACACGCAATAAACGACGCCGCACGAACTGCATAAATGCAGTTTGAGCGTGCTATTCGATGTGTCATCACGTTTCCTCTTGCTTCGCTACGAATCACAAATAAACACACACGAACACATACACACATACACTGAATGTTTCAGTATATAATTCAGTAATGAATAGGTCACCGAAAAATAATTTAATAACGTTCATACAGAAGATGAAAACATTCGAACATATTTTAAATTTTAATACAAAATTTGTATTATATATACATATATTAAATGTTAGTTAAATTCTTTCACGTTTTTCATGTTTATAATCATTATATTTGATTTATAGTTTATAGTTCATATATAAATAATTTATTTATTTATGATAATTATTTAAATGTTTTTATAAAGAAAATTACGATAAATATATATAAATAAAATAATTAAAGTATTATATTAAAATTCTTTTGTATAAAGAAAGCGCGAATTGTGAAATTAAAAGTCATAAATGCACAAATATGTAACAACTTTTTAGATTATTATGTTACAAAGAGAGTTAACATCTCGTTCTCTCTCACAAACTCGAAATCAATCAAACTCGGTGAATCTCGCTTTCTACGTCATATAAACGGTCTTTTCTCTCTTTTTTTTTTATCTAACTGCATAGATTTGATTGCGCGCGAATGCCGTTCAAAAATTCATGGATAATCTGCGGTTCTGCTTAAAGTTTCCATCGACTGTTATCGATTATCGTTTTTTCAGAGGAATGAAAAATACTTTTCAGAATATACACACACACACACACACACACACAATATGCAATATCAATATCTCATAATTGCATACGCGAGCACATCATGCGATACGATCGCACTTCCGCTCGACTCTTCGAAAAATCTATGCATGCCTTTCTTCCTCTGTCACAAATACATTGATATACACGTGCATCGTGTTATATAGAGATATAGAGATACACATTTATCATTTACCGATATTCACTTTGAAATGCATCCGCATATTTCGTTTTTCATTTTCCTCTCTTATTTTCACGATATTTCTGCCCATGGCGTTTATTACATCCTGCTCAACAAGTATATCGAGGAAGTTTGCCAAAAATTTAACTTGTTTGTCACATGCTAGCCAACAGGTTTCTCTCTTTGCATATTAAATTATTTTCTATCTTATATAATTTAAATGTAAATTATTAATATTTCCCATAACAATTTTATCGTTAAAATATCACCTATACGTTCCAAGATGTTCTACATTACTTTTCGTCATTTTGTAAGCAATAATTTATTTAGCTAATAATCAATAAAAATATCATATTTAAATATATAAAAATATAACAAATAATTCTAATATTGCATCTTTTGTAGAAATAATTTCATAATATTAAAACATTTCTGACATCAAAACTTGATTTGCATATCATGGGAAACCTATGTTTGGTTTCATTAAAGACAAAATTTCTTGCGTATTAACTTAATAACCTTGTGAAGCGAGTGACGAGGATCACTTCGTGAAATTCGTTCGAGCAGCTTGTCGCGCCATGGGCGGAAGGTTTTAGCTGGCACCAATCGTGGACCAGCAGTGGAAGCGGCGGCTTGCCGGTCTGATGGAAAGTCTGCGAACTGTTTTCAGGGGTGGGCGTCTACATCTCGAGGGTGGAGGAGGGTTCGGTGGCCGAACGCGCTGGACTCAGGCCAGGAGACACCATCCTGGAGGTGAACGGCACACCCTTTCGCGCTGTAACCCACGAGGAGGCCCTCAAAGTAAGTTCAACTTTTCTCACTTACTATTGCCCCCCCCCCCCTCTCCCTTTCCTCTCGTCGCGCAGCTCCTCAACGTCGACCACGATATCTTCTAATTCTGGCGGTTCCATTAGCGCTTACTCTTCTGAAGGCACAATCTCGTTAACTCGAAGATACGAACGAGAAAATAGCATCGTTAATTCTTAAGACGTGAGAGATTGCGTATTAGTTCGTTGTTCTCTTATCGACTTTTCTCTGGTCAATTTTATTTCAGATCTTGTAACATGCGTACTCGCATTTACGGAATAAATTTTATTTCAACGTATATAGACGATGTGTGTGTATGTGTTGTGTATCTTGTTATAATATCTCGATAAATTAAACTTTAATTAGAGAAAGTCTAAGTGCTTGAATAAATCTGTATTTTCAGCTAGCTTATCTTAACCCATTAATAATAATTTATTTTATCCTGTTGAGAGATACAAGAATTTATTATAGAATTTAATTATCAAGATTCATGTTAAAGTCTACAAGTATACGGCGAATAAAATAATGTATTGCAGAATATCTGTAAAAAATTGCTTATAAGTTTATCATGAAATTTACGGCTCGATAAACAATCGGCAATTTAAGTTTTTAAACATCTTAAAACTCAGATTTATAATTTATAATTAACAATAATATTTAATAACAAGGCTCCAGATACAAGTTCGAAAGTTTTAACTTTCGAAATATATAATTCACAGTTTGATCTCTCCGAATTAATAATTTCATTCCAAACACAAGTTTAAATTAGCTCGAAAGACAGAATAAATTATAGAACTTCGTTCCTCAGTTGTCATTTAAATTCGCGAACGTTTCAACGCCCATCGTCTCGATGCGTGGCAATCAGATTTTTTCCCAGAGCAGATTTTGCCGGCAAAGAACGAGAGCAAAAAGGAGTAATTAGAACCGTCCTAACTAAGGATTTTCATCAAATCCGAGTTCCCACCGAGTAATCACGCGAATGCATTTGATATTTACAACTGACTTTAGGAACCGTCTCGTCAATTCACGGCGCGCTAGCCCCGACTCTCAACTGAATTAAAGAAAGTAGGACAAAACGTGAAACATTTCTAAATCCGCGCGGAAATAGCCAGAAGATGGACCGCTCTTGAAATCAGCTGTTCTCTCGCTTATTTTCATCCCTTTCGCTACCAGGCAGTTTTCTATTTATCAGCGTTTCTCAACCTTTTCATCGCCCGTGCCACTTTGCCAAGATTTATTTACTTTTGTAACTCCTATAATCCTTTATAAAGTCTTATAATCACCGTTAATTAGAGAAGAAAAGTGTCGAGAAATTTTAAGGGGTTTTACTGCTAAATTGTCTTTGATGTATGGCTATTGTATTTCGAAAGTTTCTGTTTTATGGAAATCTCTTATAAAATAAACATTAAAACGGTGTGATTGTTTTACAAAGTCCACTTTAGACAATCTATTTCACAATAGAATTTCATTTATAATTTTTTACATGCTGTGTATTTAAGTTTTATATGTTTGAATATTTCTTCAAATGTTTTTTATATACATTATGCAGTAATATAAAATTAGGTATATAATTTTATTTCTCGATTTCTTTCTTTTTCTCTTTTTGTATGAATTGTATGATTGTATGAATAGATTGCCTCTAGTGGGTTTAAAGATATACCGCAGCTCTTGTCGAATATTTGCGATCGCCAAGTATTTTCGTATTTCCACATAAATCACGCGTACCGCGCGTTGCATGCCGTCTCGCTGAAGTACTACCGAAGGGCGCCCTTTGATCCACAGGGTAAACGATTCAAGGGAATATCATTGCGTGGTTGGTATGCTTGACGCTCGTTTGAAGTAGCAAACACTAAGCGGATATATTCGCGCATGTAAAATTAAGCTTCTATCCCTGTCTTTCTATTTCTCTCTCGGCTGCCGTGTAAGACGACGCCGAGCAAGAAGATTAAAACAGCTCGAATACTACGCCGTTTCAAGTCTGAATCCAAAATTGAACAATTTTAAACAGGGAATGAACTTTACAGTTGGACTTTAATACGATAAAATCGAGGAAGTTCACGGCTTAAATTAGCACCACATTAGCGAATATGTGGGAGTCAATTTCGAGTTAAATTTCTAAATCGACAGGCTGTACACAGTTTTGTATTGCCCGTAATAGAATACCCGAAGAAACGTGAGAATTAATTTAATGCTGAAATTGAAAGTTGAACGCGAAGACCTATTTCAGTTTGTAGAATAAAAATTCGCCGTCTGAAAATTTTTAATGACACTCACTTCAACTCTGCGAGACCTCGTGAGACCTCTCAACGAGTCTCACGTCTTCGGCTGACCCGATGGTACCTATTCTTGGCAGCCTTTTGTTTCAAACCTCTCGAGAACATCGGGAATAGGTAGTTATATGCGGAAGATAGTCGGAACTATTTGCACCAGGAAGATTACTCGCGGCTATTCCTCACTTTGTATAACGGTTCTCTTCGATACTTCGCACATGATTGTTGCACGTTCGCATTCGCTATTGAATGTCAAAGATCCGTATCCTCTCGATTTAATATTAATTCAAAGTTTAGTTCTATTTCATACTTGTATCATTCGTTTATCACTTTTACTTATTAAAGCAATTACGTAATGTCAGTTACGGCTGTCGATTTTCAGACATTCATTGAATATCGGAATTCCAGCAGAAAAATATTTCACAATTGCAAAAGGTTCTGAAAATAAAAATTTACAGTATTTAATACATTTTGATATGGAAATAATTCTCTTGAAATTCCTTCCTGGTATAGAGAGATCTCCGCTCTGTGCATCTTTTTTATATATCTATTTTCGTTATTCATATTTTTATTTAACTGCGATGATTGCGCGTTCGCGCTTTCAAGTGTACTTTATTCGCTTGTGCCGGCGCTCGCAAGTTTTCACATACGCGACACGTGAAGAAATGCTAAGGAATTGCGCGAATCGATCGTAGAATGAAAGCAAGGATATAGGTCGAGTTCTAGAGACTTAGGCCGATGATATTCCGGAAAAATTGCTGTCACGGGAGGGTGAGCGAATGGGTCGTGGCGATCTATATCTATCCTGATTACCCTTCTTCGCATCTTCTATGATACGTGCCTTCTTACTGAGTCCTATCGATCGACTATATACCTTCCAGTAAACTTTATGTGTAACTTAAAAATATTTAGCAAATATTTCGCTAATTTAAGCCTTTTAATTTCTCCTTCTCTTCTCTTCTTCTGCTTTTTATCTCATCATGTATATTCTATATTTATCTAAATTTTCGCAGTCTTTCTTCATTGTTATAATAATGATACAATAAATATAACTAAAAATAATAAAAATAAAATCATATTACAATAATAAACTGGTGTAAATTTTGAAAGCGTGTTGACGCAAATTTTATACTTTTAAAGAGTATAAACTATCTCGATCTAGTAAATACATATTACGATACTTCACAAAAGGATTCTCTCCGTTTCATTAATTCATTCTTATTCGAAATTTGCATACATTATTCTTGAAATAAATTTCAACCGCCTGTCACGCAAAGATTTCAAGATCCTCAATTGTATTTAGTGTTTCGAAGCTAAAATCGCGCTATTGAATGGAATAATACTCTAATGGAATATTTCTTTCATTCTGTCAATGTCACATTTTCACCGATATCTCATTTCGATTCAACTTTGATCATGCCCGTCTCGGAAATTCGATGAATCTTCTAGAATGTCAGTGCCATCTTTTATTCAACAAAATATCTCACGCTGGCGCGACAGCTGAATAAGAAAACTAATATCCACATGACACATGTGAAAATGATCTACATCCCTAGTGAAAATTGACACAGGACGCATTTTTCCGTATTCGTGGCACGTGTGATATTGGATGGTCTCAATTTGTATCCCACAATTCAGGTTCTTGATTTAATTAAAAGAAGATATAAATAAAAATACTACTGTCAATAATTTCAGGTAAACATTAATTTCTAAATTACTTTAGAACATCCCGCGCAACAACGGGCTCCACGGAGTAAACAAATAAGTTAATTTACGTAATGGAAACATTAATAAAAACAATATTTATTATTGCCAGAGGACATGAGATATTAAACTCATGGAAGCGGCGTTTGTTCGTTTCATAAAATCTCTTCCAATATTGTGTGCGGAATTTGGGAGCGAAACTTGATTCTGTCTGGCATCGATCACTATAAACAGGATTAAATTGCTCGATGTCCGTCGCCGTAAGGAGCCGTAAAGGATAACGGTGGCGGCGGGACTCGTTATCTCGTAACAGTTCGTCAACGAGATGCTCGTAAGAAGCGTGCACCGGGACGTGCTACGCAAACAATACATTCGAGCGAAGTTCCGCCGCTTCTTTTCCAATCCCCTTGCCTCTATTCTCGAATAACGACGACGACGATGCCGATGAGGACGAGAGCGAGAGCGACGTGGCGGCGCCAAGCGTCCCGGCGCCCTCCGGCGAACCTCCTGTCATTTATTCTCTTTACATAATACACGGAGGCTTCCGCGGATGCTGCTTTTCTTCGAAAGGGAAAAGGGCGAACGATAACGGAATGCCGTTGTTCGCACGCCGTAGAACGAAAAAATCTCTTTGGGGAATCTTTAATTATGCAAAACTTCGTTATATTATACGAAGCGGTGATATAACTCGTGATTTTTTCTTTACTACTTATTTCATAAGTTTATGACCTCGTTACTATTAACGATGCTAGTTTCACTCGAAATTCGGATTCATTTTAATTAACACATGTATGAATCTAATGTATAAATAATTATTTACATAAACACGTCTCTCTCTACCGAGTGCTATTTTACAATTTAAATGGCTTAAATTTCATATAAGGAGAATCTTGGCAAGGAAATTCTACGAATTTTTAGAAGATTCTTTTTCAAAATTATTTTATACATACAATATATATAACACAAGTTTGAGAATCTTCCAAGAATTACTAGAATTTCCCTTCGTCAGGATTCTTTTCTCTTATATAAAATTTAAAACGTTTCAATCTAATATTCTATTTTTTTAATCTATTACAGAATTTAGATTAATCATATATTAAATCTATATTAATTATGTATATTATATATACATTGTTATATATTTTTATTATAAGATTTTATTGAAAAGCTTTTTATAATCACAAGGTATTATTGATCAATAAGTCATCAATAATCAATCTCAATACAACATTTCAAAATAGATGTAAATTCTAAATCCATTTTTTTAAGTTTCGAAATACGACTTGTATTTAGCAATTGATTTCTCCAGTTAAAGATATAAGAAAAACCAACTTTCGTGGTGTCTACATCTATAAAAATCGACTCTCTAAGCTGTCGCAAGCTATACCTCTCATAATTTATCATCGATAGCGAGAAGACACGCTACGAGGGTCGATCCTGGCTGACCCAGAAAACGATTTCGTCGGCAAAAGCGATCAGAGTGATATCCGCCGGATAGCATCGTAACTCGCAGACCGCTCATAGATAACCGCTTCCGGGTGGCCGAAAATATGGCACGCGAACTTCTTGCGGATGACGGGGCGCGGAAAATTGTGACGACGGATTTCAAATGCGATAACGATAGTGTTCGTCCTGACTGGCTCGCGTCGGCCAAACGGCTTCGATGTTTCATCCTATGAATTATTTATTTAATCGGCCGGGCGGAGATGGACATTGATCACGGAATCGCCAGTGCCCGAGCTATCCCGAGCATTCCATCTGTTCTCGACAGAGTTAATCTGATATTAATTTCGCTTGTATGCGACACGACACAGCGCGATAAGATTGTCATAGGTTAGACGGATATGGAGCTTCCAAGATTTAAGATAGATAAATATGATTGATCGGTTATATCGAACACTGTTGGATGGAAGTTTGAAAAACGATATTCCTACGTGATAGAACAGATTTAACAGTAGTAGAGAACTTAATGTTAACAAAATGTTGGTGAAAAATAGATAAAAATATGGAAAGCTTAATAATTACTTTACATTCTTGAAATTATTATTATATAATTTTATTAATCATATAATATTATAAATTCATTAATTTCTTAATTATCCTTAATATAAGTAGAAATTCGGAGCAAATATTTGTATGAAAAAAAAGGATTAAGATATGAAAATAAATTAAATATATGAATTCATAAATTAAAATGTCGTATGTTAGTCGAGAAAAATTCATGAAAATCTAAGCAACAATTATATTTGTATAATTCATCGATAAATCCATGAGAAAAAGGAACAAACGAGTCAGCATATTTTCATACACTAAACTATTAACTGCAGAAAGTTGCGAGAAGTCAGTTTAGAAAAGTTAATAAAGCTTACAGTTACTCGAGCGGAATTTCGAGAATTCCATTTGCGAATGTCTTCCGCATGTAAAACAGTACGTCCAATTTGCGCGATGCGATTCGGAGGGCGAAAAGTCGGATGGGGAAATGGATAGAAGCGCGGTTTACGATACGTCCCGAAAGGCGCATCTCCGGGATCGGCCCGCGGCGAATGCATTTGCCAAATGCGATTCCGCCATCGTCGTAGAAATGAGACGGCATTTTTACGTTTCCTTATTCTAACGGTTTCCTTATTCTCCGGTGTTACGAGTGTGCAAGGGGAGTACAAAATCGTCATTTTCCATGTGCCGCTCGTTCGTCGCTTTACAGGAAGGATGGCCACGACGAGGTGCATGCCACGAGAGGCCCGCATCTTACGAGAGAAACCGCGGGATCCTAGGGACGTCGCGATCCGGGTTGGGTCAAGGATAGGGTAGGATGTGACGTCACGGGCTCTGCCATGAGGATCGATATCCTGGCTGCCGAGTGGCGTCACATCGCTGCGATACACGTCGGTTTCTCTTCGTTAACTTCATCTATTTTACCGATAAACAGCTCGCTTTGGATGCCGTGCTGTTCTTCATTAACTACTCCCCTGCCGCGTGTTTTTGCAAGAAAGTAATCTTGAAGTCTCGGGCCTGCTTTCATTATTTCCTCAATTTCTTCCTGTTGTTGGAGATAATTCTTCTTTATTCTTATAAAAATTAATTTGTATTTATTTTGCACGCATATATTTACTTTTTATTACGTTTCTATAGTTTCTATATTTTGATAGATGAATGATATCTAAACATACTGGGACGAATTAGGGCAATTATATATTTTTTCTGCTCCTTACTAAATTTTTGCTAATATTTTTCTTAGAACTATATAGCTAATTTTTATTATGCAATGTTTTATTAGTTACTGAATAATATAAAATTGAAATGTACATGGAGATTTGTAAATAGTATGATATTTCAAATATCAATCTTTCTTTATGATATTCTATATTTTGAAGAGATTTAAATGTTAAATTATAATTATAATTGCAAATAAATATATATAAAAAATTTAAAAAAACAATATTTAAAATTTTAAATATCTTTTCTGAAAAAATGAAGATTATTACTATTTCTTGCCTTCATTACCAAAATATTCCAGAAGTTTATAAATGACGATAGAAGATATCGATTAAATTTCCACCGTAAAAAATCCATCCTGAGATTACTCAAAGAATTCCTACAGATTTTCCATCCTTTAATCAAATCGCATCCCCTTTTTCAATATGCGTCCTATGTACATTTTTCGCGTTCCGACAGATGCTGAAGTCCTGCAGGACCCTGAGCATGACGGTGCGAGGACCCGCCTTGGACCCCCGCTGCCGGGGCGGTCACCCCGTATGGTCGTCGTCGGGTCGTCCACAGTCCTGCAGCTGGATGGATCGCCAAGGTCGTCCGGCGTCCCCGCCGCCCCTTCATCCGCCCCGTGATTCCCGCTATGGACCGAGGACGCGGAAAGTCGAGCTGTGCATCGAACCCGGCCAATCTCTAGGCCTGATGATCCGTGGCGGCCTCGAATACGGCCTCGGAATTTACGTGACGGGCGTCGACAAAGACAGCGTCGCCGATCGCGCCGGGCTTCTTGTGAGAATCGCTTCTCTGAATTTTTCGCGACTCGTGAATAGATTTCCGAGAAACGAATGCAATCAATTCAGCAAGCGCGATTTCTAGCAAAAGTATATTTTGTCGAATAAAATTGTAATATGTGATTGACGAATTTCTATTGACGTAATTATTATTTTTATTTATTAGATTTATGTAGTATATCCTTTTCTTGATGACTTTATAATAAATATTAAATTTATCGCGACACTGCTCCATTTGCTTCAATAATCCCGCTCGCGACTTGAGCTCTAATACGAAATGCTCCCGTTGACAGGTGGGTGATCAGATCATCGAAGTGAACGGGCAGAGCTTCGAAGAGGCAACACACGACGAGGCTGTTCAGATATTGAAGACCAACAAGAGGATGAGCCTGCTGATACGCGATGTCGGCAAAGTACCCCATTCGTGTACCACCAGCCAGCCTATAGTGATTCCGACTGCCCGATATCCGGAGCACGATACCTTACTTCTGGAAAGTCCCGGGAATCATCGTCCACCCAGTCCCGCGTAAGTTACAAATATGTTTTGATAAAATTTAAAAATCCAACTTCTATTATATACATATATTTATATATGTATATGTAAAGTGTAATTGTATATACTATTTCTTATTAATTTTGCATCTAAAATGTACATCATATTTATACCGATTCTAAGACAGAAAAAGCGAAGAGAAAGTGAAGAACAGAAATAAAGTTGTATTTTAAAGACGTAGATTTAAAAATTTACGAAAAAATACTTGACGCGAGACTCTACGAGACTAGCGTTTCTAGTAATTTTCAAATTCTTGGATAGATTCCATTTCAAATGTCAATATTACGTCGTCTAGAAATCATTATCTGAATTAAAGAACGTTAATTGAATCAATAATTAAACTTGTGTAATAATATAAGAATAATATTTGCTGATAATATCTTGGTTAATTAAATCGTGAATATTGGATGAAAAGCAAGCTTAATTAAAATCAACATATCGTCACATACATTCTGTACGAAATTCACATAAAATCATTTTCAACTTAAATTTCAATATAATCTACAAAGGACGTTAAAAACTTCAATTACTCTGCCACAAATGTATGCTCGAGTAAGACAAAACACTAAATTTTAAGTTCAATGTCGCGGGTCTATTTGTAATTCATCTCTTGACCTCGTGGTCGTTTGATTATTTTTACCTAACGGCGTCGAATATAATGTTCGATCGATTTTCCGAAAATCAAGGAGCAGCACGAACGAGTGGAGACATCGAGGTGGCATTCATACCGTTTCGGCGGCCACCGCCGCCATGGTGGAGGAGAAGGCGCGAGTCGTCCTCGCGAGGAGCGAACGAGCCGCGCTCTCTCAGCTCCTGGCGGATTACAGAACGAGACGGCTGACGATAGAGGATCTGATCGTCAGCTTGAGCGATTTGTTAAACACCCACGAGAAACTGACGCTGCTGACGGAGCTTCGGGAGTTGGTTGACAACAAGGACAGAGCGGCCTTTGACGATCTCGTTTACCGACCCCGAATAGCAATGGCCAGGGTAAGTGATCCTTAAGTGATCTTTACCCGAAATTATTTTAACCCCGAAGTGCTGAGAATATTCCGTATGGATTATTCAAATCATATGGAATATTCAAATCTCGAGAGTTGTTAAGTTGGAGCACGTGCTTGGAATTTTTTATTTTCCACGAAGAGAGTTATCAAGTATTTCTAGCAAAACTCTAACACTATTATCAAATTCGGATTACTCTCTGTAATAATAATGGTAAGCGATATAAAAATTTGGGGGAAACCTATTTGGGACACATGGGTCAGATTTGCGTATTATTAATATTAACGTATGTAAACTAAAACGTTTGGAATAATAATGATTACTCTGAGATTAATTCAAACCTCGGAATAACACGTTTCTAACGCATTCTCTGCGGCCAAAAATACATATCTATTATTCTGATCGTAATGATAATAATAGAAGATATCATTAAATTCGAATCATTAAAGATCGAAATGCATTTTAAATAAATCCAAATCTATTTTGAGACAATTTTAAATAATAGAATAAACTTTTTCTTGATACGAGTGTATATAATTTATAGAAATTGCGCAAGAAACTTAACTTTAAAACACTCTAATGCATTTTTTTCGCCAATTTGCGATAGACATTTCTTTAAGAAAGGCTAACACTCGCGACAAACTATCAAAACTGAGATAAAGAGCCGGGGAAACTCATTCCAACTCGACGGCGGTTTACGACCGTCGTGCCATTTTACCGGAACGTGAATCGCGCGTTTAGGAAGCAGGAAGTCTTGAAAGAAAGCCGTCCAGCAAGAAGGCTTTTAAAACGGTGCTTTATGTTTTTTCCAGAGAAAAGGCGACCGCGCTCACTCGGACTTGATAGTGACTCCTTCGCTGCACGATCTTCCGGTAAGTTAAACTCATCTCCTACATTCTATTCATATCCCTCGAGCTTACATAGAACGCAAACTCATACAGACACACACACACACATATACACATACAAACACGCACACGTGTCACACGCATAAATCCCGGATCACATGCGCGTTATGCGCATTGTTACTCGCAGTACAAGTACACGTACACGTTTTCTATTATCTCCTCAACGATGATGTATGGAACTGAGTTTTTTCCTCTCTCTCTCTCTCTTTCTCTTTTTCTTCACTCACTATTCTGTGGATCTCTGCTCACCCTAATCGTCGAAATCGACACTCGAAATCGCTTTTGCGTATCAGTCCTTTGTCGATGGACTCCGCGGGGAAAGTAACAGGGAAATATTCCCCGAAAGTTCCTCGTCGCGCGACGCGCGCGTTCCTAATCGACAAATTGCGGCCGTTAGGAAAATTATCGTCTCTCTGAGAACGAGCGAAACTATGCGAACAAAGGGAACCAATCCCAGGAGAAATGTCCTATAGCGATTAATAATTCGTAACAAGAGTGCCATAATTTATATAGCAGTCAACGGAATAGCCTGAAATAATTGCCGCGACAAAAAGTAGAACTCGTATAACCGCCGCATTAAAATTTCAAAAAGTAATACTTCAACGTAAACTAGACTTGTATTACCATACACAATAAAAATTGATGATTATGTTGAAATAACGTAGATCCTTTCTGCTTTCGCAAGAGATTCCAAAGTAATTGCGATCCAAAAATAAATAAATTTATATTCTCATAAAACTCAAGTATAACAATGACGATATTTAAACTTAACATTTAAATATCATCATTGTTACGAAATAGAGACTACAAGGGAATATAAAGCGACAAATGTGAAAATGAACATTCGGGAATCGAATTATCGCTCGTTATCGGTGATCGACGCAGATGCGACTCGAAGCAGAGAATGAATATCCGCGATTAAGTATCGCGACTGGAGAGGTGCGAGGGAAGAGCGCCACGCACACAGGAGGACGCTCTTAGGAAGAACGGAGGATCCGCGATCCTCCCGGAGGCCGTTTCGCGAAAGAATCCTTTATGCCGCTCTCGATCGGGAGAGGAAGAAAGGAAGCGCGCGCAATATCGATCGGCACCTTACGATCGATCCTGTTCCGTTTGATCGTTCCGGTCTGTCGTTATCTTCTCCTCGAACAAAGCATGACTCGTCTTTTAAGAAAATGACTTGCAGTCCCTTCGTCTCTCTTTCTCTTTATATATTTATCTCTTTCTCTCTCTCTCTCTCCTTCCGCGCTGAGAACAACAGCTGCCTGATGATGAACAAAACTCGCTCTGGTAACAAGGAAATATCGAGGTCCGTCGAGCAAATGACGTGCCCCAAGCGCGGCAAAACAATTTTGCCATGTTTCTGCTACGCTGATAACGTTTAATGGTCTCTTATAATGTTACGCGAATACGTACGAGCCTGTATTTGAAAGCCACGCCTTTGAATTTCTTCTATCTGATGAAAAATGTCAGTTCCAATAGCGCTAAATTCCATCGTGAAAAAAACGCCGAGAGATAAATCATGTAACTTTTAAGTAAACATTCATCTCTCTTCCGTTTTTTTTTCTCCTTTATACGTTTAATCGTTCTGTTTGGTTCTTTTTTTTCAGAAGCAACCGCTTTGTATCCATTTACATACTTTTGGCGCCACAACTCCCCTACATTCTTAATATACATAATAGGATTAGTCGTAGTAAATTAAAAAGTTAGCAATTCGTTACTGTTAATTGTAGTTGTTTATTTAACCGACACGACGTTTATTCGAACGAATTTTGTTCGTCCAAGCGCAGCTTTTTCCTCGGCGTGTCTTTCATTTACTTTCTCTAGAATTATGCTGTGAGCATTCTCTTCTTCTACTTTTTACACTTCTTCTCTTCTTCCTCTATCGGCTCTTATTCACCGCTACTGCTATTATTATTTATAATCTTGCTTATATGCTGCGCTATTTTGCTCCCTGCGGTTAGTCCGTGTTTGCCGGCAATTCGAGAATCGATTCCGTCGTATTGAATTCTTTCGATAACACACCTATTTTAGACCATCGTTTATTCTCCCTTTTTATTAGCCATAATTATAGAAGTAAAGGAAAACATTTAATTAACCATATTTCGCTAAACTCGGAGGAATCGATAGCGAGTAATTGAGGGCAAAGCATTGGACGTCACTTTACAATTACGTTGCATAATTATAATTAAACTGAAACGTAATTTATATTATAACACGTAACATAGATTATAATATAAATTATATAAATATAGAATGCAAAATATAAATAAAACGCTGCATTATATTTTATACATTTATGTGTGCCTTTCCAATATAAGTTCTAATGTAATTATAATTATGCTTTAAAGGATTTTTTTTATATTTATATGAACGCCGCTCTCTTTGTCGCAATTAAAAGAAAAATATATAATTAAAATTTCTCATGGTGAGAAAACGTTGCGCTCTTGCACATACATTCTCTCCCTTCTTATCATTAGTTGGATACGATCTGTTAGATGCCTGCTGCTAACAGACAAGTAGAAAGCTGCTGTGCTCGCCAGACACCATCTTCCTCCCACCTTCTCTCTTACTAAAAACAACATTGAGAAAGACCCGAGACGCTCGTTCCGTTTCGCGGTTTCTTTGCGAGCTAAGCGAACGCGAAAATCACGACTAAAAAGCGTTCCGTTCTCCGCGAGAGAATCGCAGAAAACGTAACCGTCTGGTGCGAATACAAAATCAAAGCGAATTTTTCGACCGCGAGTATATCCGTTCGACTAGAAATATCGCTCGATTTACGACGCTGTCGATCCGCACAGGCGCGTAAATCGGCTTTAGATCATTTCGGCCCCTCGCCGGTGATCTTGAAGAGGTGACGCATCCGGGAAGCCTCGATAGAGCGTCGTAAATCAAGTGTCAGCTGCACGGAGACAAATGTTGCCGGCGGAACGATGCGCGACACGTCGATCGATGATGAATTGTTGTACAATTGCTAATTTCGCCGGTGCTTGAACCGCAATTGCTACCAAACCAAATGAGTACGAGCTAATCGATATTCGAGGTTAATGAGCTGAGTGGAGCTTAAATGTATTAAGTAGTACATATGTAATACGTAATTTAATTGTCCTGACCTTTATCTTTCCAAAGAAATGAAAGAATCTAAATAAAATACATATATATTACATATTATTGACTATCATTTTATCATGCGTTTATCTAATTACAATTTTACGCAATTTGTTATTAATTATTTTAATAATTGTAAATACTTTTTATTTTATTTTATAATCGAAATATTAATCATTTTATTTATAATTAAGCACGCAGCCTTGAAATTCTTTTATTTTTATCATTTTCACTAACATCGGAATATTAATTTTTGTCATGTATTTAATTAGAATTTTAATCATTATTCTATTACCAATAAGTTTGCTATTTATCATTTCATCAATTTTATTTTAATTATTATCTTAGATCACTCTCTTATTTAATTCAATTAAATGAATAGAAATATCTTTCAATTTTCCTCTTAAAATTTAATTAAACTTCTTCAATATCGGTCTATTTTTTTTTTATTTGCAATCGTTATTTTATCGTTGCGGGAATTATATAAAGATATCTACACGCGAAAAATAGAAGTGACGTTCGTCGTTACAGTAAATATTTGCGGATTCGGTGCGAGATAAAGAACGGTCCGCAGGGATATTTCTTATATCGTTTCGCCAGCGCGCCGATGATATCATCGATCGGCCAATCGCCCCTCGTTCGAGGAAAGAAAGTAAGAAAGCACTCTTTTTACGCGGTAACGGAAAGGGCACACGGCATGACAGGACATCTGATTTCCCGCAGAGGGGCGCGCCCGGTGGTTGTTGCCGTCCGGGACGACTGGTGGACGTCGAGGGAGATCCTCTAGGAGTGACGGGCCCTCTGCTACCGCGGGATAGCCAGGAGTATAGGTCGCCGAGCGAGGACAGCGGTCTCGGGGCCGACATGCCCAGGACCAGGTCGACCGCATGATCTCTCCGACGCCGAATGGATCGCGTGTCGCCATTTTGAACGGCGTAATTTTCACGCGTCAGAGAAAATCGCGTAATTCAAAGTCGTTAAGCGTCGAATGCTCGCGGAAACCGTTAAAACTACGGCCTCGTGACTTCAATCGTGACAGAACGAAGAGGATGCGGACGAGATGGTGAAACGCTCACTCAAAATGGCGACTGTGATCCTTTCAGCGTTGACTTTTTACCATTCTCCCTTCGATACAGCTATGTCCGCGTTAAAATCACTTCCCTTTCGCCGTAGCCGCTTGAGTTTGTTGCGTAGATACATGAAGAGCTAATTAGCGAGGGACATACTTACTGGCGATTACTTTCATCTGAATAACGAGTTTACAAAGCGCGACTTATATAGGGTGTCTGTCGCGTTGCCTTTCAAATTAGATATCTATTAAAATACGAAAAACGAAAGCTGAAATCTCAATATGCAACAAATTAAATTATCTCTTTATACAAATTAAATTTCAGAATTGTTAAAATACATTTGTTTCATCTGAGATATGAAAAAAGTTTAATATTATAAAATATTAAAAAGAACAAATAGCGCGTTCAAATGTTCACTAACAAAGAATTGATTTTAAATTTATCGTTAATTAATTTAACGGCGTGATTAACAGGAACTCGGAGTTACCGTTAATGCAGAACACGTTGTATAGCGAGCGACAATTTACTTTCGAGGCACAAGAAGGTCACGCGGTATTTCTGCATGGCGACCGAACGATTGACAAACAGCTAATTATATCCTTTCGCTTCACGAGCGTCAACGCTCGCGAAAGAGTTAGATTCGCGAGATTCGCGCGAAGATCGCAGGTGGGCTCAAAAAAACCCCCGGCTCCTTCTCAAGTAGGATTAACGTAAATGGCATTTCTCGGTAGGATACACGCGGTACATCGATATTTCATTTACCACCACGTTGCTCCCCCTCTTCTCTCATTCCCTCTAAGTCCCACGGTATCCAGACCCCTCTCTTCAGCATCCTCAAACTAGCCGAGAACCCAGGTATGTAAACAGACAGAGCTAGATGCGTACAGGGCGCTTCGGCAACAGTTCAATGCACCTACCTTCACCTGGCTGCAACCTGGCCGTCGAGATGTTAATAGCTTCTACCTTCGCCGTTCTAACGAAGTCAGAAGCGGTGGCACATTGCTATTTATCGTTGCACCCATCGATTGATTTTTTTTTTTTACATCGGGATCAAGAAGTCGTAGATGTGAGTTTTAATTTTGCAATAGGCACTAAAGATTAGTTTTATTAATTTATTAAATAGGCACTAATTTGTTTCTATCCGCATCTTCATCATATTAATGTCATCAAAATCATTGAAACGTTTTCTCATAACCATTCAGAATTAATCAGACTAATGTTCCGGAAATCAATTACTGATTTTATCACACTGCATATTTTAAAGCTTCAATCGATAATATTTTTATGCCGCCATTTACCTCGCTAGGCTCGAAGTGTTTAATAAGTTTGGTATCATGAGGCGGATTCATCTTTTCCGTGGTCTCCGTGTGTTCACATACCTAATTATAATTATCGAGACTAAATCTGTAAAGTGCACACAGTTCAGTCTTAATTGCCCGTATGACATTATCGAGGTAACAAATATTCTGAGCCTGGGAAAACTTTCTAGCCAGTATTTTGAAGACGTCGGCTCATGCGGGCGATCGAATGAAAATTTGCTTTGTCGAGCTTTCCTGAAATCTGTGGGACGAATGCGAAGGGCGAATCGCCGCAAAGGTGATCTTTTCCACGTGGCGGCGCGTGGGAGGGAAATCGATAATCGAGGTGGATTTAGTTGGCGGAGCGAGGGCACGACAGTTTTCACTATTCTACATTTCCATTCGCGATGTACCCGGCACGCCGACGGTCGGCGACAAGTGCTTTCGATTTCATGGTAGAAAATGGTTGTTGTGCCGACAAGCGGAGAAATGTTTCGTTCCGCGATTTATTAGACGGAAGAGGACAGTTTTTATTAATTTACATTTTTAGGACGTAGCTTTGTGGAATATTAATTAAGAAATTTTTATGTAGTTTTGTTACGATCAACAATTATTACTAGAAGGAAGCTAATTTTATTAGCATTATTATTATGAAAAATACAAGCGGGATTAAAATAATACGCAAGAATAAAAAAGATCTTAATTATACTAATAAAATATTCAAACCTCTATATTGATAATGATAAAATTTCAGGTTTTATTCAATCATATTATAGAAGATTGAATATTTATTAGCGCAATCACGATTAATATAAGCTGAATTGGAATTTAACGGAACGCTGCTCATCTGTCCGATCCACTCATCCGTCCATCTGTCCATCAGTGGGCAAATTAACGTGAAAACAAAACTCATTAGAACGGTTGAAAAAATTTTAATAAAATCTTTCCCAAAATTAATTGATATCATTTATGGAAGTATAGAATATACATTAATGTAAAAGCAAATCAACATGAAAACAAAACTTATTAGAATGGTTGAAAAAAATTTTAACTTTAACTAAATCTATTTCACAAAGTTAATTAATATTGATAACGGAAATATAGAATTTTTCTTCTTAATATAATCATTATTAACACAGAGAATTAAAAAAAATTTATAATAGACATTTTGCTTGAAAATTAATACACAAAGTTACTCTAAAATAATTATTTATATAGTTGACACGAGAAAAAAATATCATTATGTTTAAATAATAACATCAGTAAAAAGTACATAAAAGTATCTCGGAATTTTCAGGAAAATGACAAACAGTGTTTACGCTCACCTAACAAGAAAAACTATATTTTCCTCTTGAAAATTAACGTGCAATTACAAACTATTATTCAATCTAAAATCACAGGTTTCGAAACATCGACCACTATACATTTCCTCGTCGATCGTTACCGAACAAATGAAATAAAATCGCTCGGGAAAAAAAACAAATGCTTCTATTGCGATTTTCTATTACATTGTATGCTGAATTCACGACGACTTTCTCCACGAATGCATACGCATGCAGTTCGCATTGAATCGCAAATATGAAAGTAAATTTTGCGGGATCGATAGCGAGCGCGAATGTGGCGGTCACGAGATATGGAGGAATTCAACGCGCTTTACTTTGATAGCTTTCACGTCCACTCGTCCCTCGCGGGAGCGGATGGACAAACGGACGAATGGACGAGCGAAAACGCTCCGCTTTTGATCCTCTCCGAGTGTTCGTGATTTCAATATACCTCTGCGCCTTTGTCCGCCGATCTAATCTCCACCTCGTATTCTATCTTTTGTCGCGCATAGGACCAACCGACACTGAACTTTCTTTCCAAGATAAAAACCGTCCTCCTGTACAGAGAAAATTTCGTCGCGTTACGTCAAAGGAGATTTGCATCTTCTTTTGTACGTTTTACGTTTTACATGAAATTTAACGTTAATTAATTTAAAAAAAGACGCAAGAAATTGTAATTATATTGAAATTTTTCGAAGTAATACAGAAAGTTTTAATTGAATCCAAAATTTGTTACAAGTATTTATTTTAAGACTTTTAATTGTATATTTACACACATCTCTAGATATGTTATATTAGATAGAATTTTCATAGACCCGTAAGTTATCCGTTTTTGTTTTATTTGTTTTTTAATAATTAAGTATTTCATTTTAAAAGGCTTTTTCTTCTCAATTATAAAAATGTTTAAAATGATCATAAACAAAAGTCTCATTTTTTAATTATAACGTAGTAATAATTTAAATCTTAAACACATTGAAAGTACTGTCAATATAAATATATGTATGCTTACAAAATTAATTAATTAATATATGTATATTCTCACATCTTATACTACATAAATAAAGTTATTATATTTTTCTCGTCTGATTTTACGTTTCATAAAGGATAAACTAATTTTTTGAATAAATTAAGAAAATAAAATTAATACTCCATGAGAGAATAATATGGTACAATCCACTTTTTCTCTGATTTTTTTAAATCATACAATTTACACATTTCATTTCTCTCATATAAATTTATTCCACATAAAAGTTCAGAATAAAAATAAAAATAATAAATTAATTTTTTCAATTTTAGATTAACACAAAGATATATTTCAAAAATTATTTATTAAAGTATTGCATGTACGTTTGCTTAATCGTGCTATTTAAATTACGCTGATATTATTTTCAACCTTATCGTGCGGCATATTCTTAATGCCAACTCTGTAATTTCTGTAAAAATCTTCGCGGTGCAGTTTTAAACGAGCAGGGGAACGACGAGAGAGCCCTTGAAATTTTCACACCGGCAAGCTTTCTTACACACTAGGTCGTATCCCAGGTAACAGAATAAAACAAATGAGCTTCGGCAGTCGCCAGTACCGTAATCGCTTCGGTAACGAAATGTTCGTCGCGAAACCGAGCTCTCGCGATTTCCTCCTCTTTCGCCAATGTGCTTTCGCGCGGTCTCATCCGCAAAAATAAATAACATCCGCGGACATATTTCGTCGCTAATCCTGGCTCTAAAAATAAGTGACCTATTTTATGACTCTATGCTTCCCTGGTCGTGGGAATTAGAGAATTAGATTAATCTCCTGATTAAACGTGCTCGCCTCGCGAATTTAGTTAATGCGCAATTCAACAAATCGCTCCTTACTTTAGAACGACTGATTGCAAAAGTTAATCAGCTTAGAAAACGTTAATTAATTTATAATACATATAAGGAAATCCGTCATCTTGTTTTTTTTTTATTCCTGTCGAGAACGATTACGCGTCGTAAAGCTCAAATGGCGTGAAAATGAAAATTGGCAGTCTGTGGAGATAATGATGGTGATTAAGGAAAAGTTGATTGTGAACAAAGAGAGAAATTCTTTCTATCGATGCCACCTGCGATCTGTAATTACTCGTCCCGAACGTCCGCAGTGAGGACGTCTATATCGACGATGACGCGATCCAGAAGCGAACTATGTTAATCGCAGCGATAGAAACCGTTCGTGTGATCAGTGCCTCATAACCTTCATGTGTTCCATACTGCTTTCCAACTTTTCCGGGTGAGAATCCGTTCGTTACAGTTTCTCATCTGGTGCAGCTTGAGCCATCTCGAAAGCGAATAAACGCTCGTCATCAGCGAGTCATCAAGTGATCCTAATCACTCGTCGGAAGCTCTCTCGCTTCTTAAGCCAGCCGATCATGTAGTTCTATTTCCGCATACATCCGCTCGAACGTCAATTTGAGTATATTCAAGTATCTAGATGTGTAGAGAGTTTCTCAAGTACTGCTCAGTATTTTATGAATTTGATTTTCCTTCATAAAATGATTTCAAAAATCAACTTAATTATAAAAAAATTTAATTTCTAAGATATCGAACAATACTTAAGAAATAGTCTGTGTTTTGGCGATATATCTCATTAAAATTGACTATTCAGATAGTAATTGTATTGCAAATAATAAATTATATAATATTTCGGAAATAGAACTGCGCAATCCCTGAAGCTGCCCTTATTGAATTTTAATAGTATCGTCTGCCGTAGTATTTGCTTTCATTAGAATACACTACAGAATATATTAGAGACGAAGGGTAGGTTGGTGTGTGATGAAACCACTTCGGACTATCGTTTGACATCTTCTCGAGTCAACCACTTGGAATCAAAGACGAGGCGCCTTTCGAAATTAGTTGTCGCCTTGAGCCTTCGGCGCTCGCAATTGTCAAATCGGCTCCAAAAGTCGCAAATCTCGCGAACGTCGTCACTTCCGTTCGATCACCTCCCCTTTGTTTCCGATCGGGACGATTAATCTCCGTCCGACGAATCGTCCCGATGGCTACGGTAGGGCTAATAAGACGAGGCGCGCGATTTGATAAGAGCGGTCGCGGAGCGGGGTGGGTGGTTCTGAAATGGAAATTTTGCCAATTGCAGAGTGGGCTGCAGGAGGGCGCAGCAGCACCAAGTGACGACCTCCGACCTCGCCCTCTCCAATGATGACGAGTGCGACAATCAGGTACTGCGGGCGTATCCTTTTCGAACCGTCGCGCCGCGGTGATCCTTCGCAATGCAGCGATCTTTGCGATCGATTAGATTAAAGTCGAAATCAGATCAAGCGGAAACAGATGTTTAAAGATAGGATGATTAGGAGAATTAAGTTTTAGCGTCGCGTGGATTTTTCTAAAAAGTAACGTAACACGCTGATACAAACTCTCTTCGCAATCTTCTTTAATTTGAATTTTAATTTCCAAACATTGACCCAGCTTAATTTTAATTTCAATGTTATATGCATTATTAAGCATAATAAAAAAACCGCTGCCTGTTGAGAAGAATTAGAAACACCGTAAGGGTGAAAGGGTTCGAAGGGATACACCTAGAAAGCCGCTAAAGCCGGATATCGCGATTTTTTATCCCCGATGAAAATTTGTCGCCGATATCGCCGTAAAAAAAAAAGAGAAAAAGATTCTGAAAGCTTTCTCGCGATCAATCAGGGTGAAACACGGTCGTGTCGTTTTTTCCAGGATTACGATGACGAGATCGAGAACGGACGGGGTCGCAGACACAGTTCCCCAGGCGGCTCGCGAGGTAACCCCAGGGATTACGGCCATCACCTGCATCCAGACAATTTGGTGAGTCGACCAGCACAAATTCGATCATCGGACATGGCACTTTGAGACACCCCCTATATATTCTCTTGAATGCCATTGAAAAATCTGATCGCATTCGAAAGTGAGGGAATTCGCTGATATGCAGCACATTTCCTTTGATGTAGCTCGATTTAAATAAATTGATATTACAAAGTAAAACGCGATATATAACATACCTATCGATATGCAAACTCGACAAAGAAGATATTAATTCAAGTTTGAGAGATAAATTTAGTCGAGTACGTGGAGATTTCGATTCTTTAATTTACATTATATGTATATTAAGATTGAATATTTCTAAATTTAAAAATTTACATCAAAATATCAGAATATATCGAAATATACTGTTTTTAAAGCATATTGTTGCGTTCTCGTGATTTTATATTTTTGGCAACATAGTAAAAACTGTTCCATACATTCTTCAAATATAAACTTTTCTGTATTTATTATTTGATATGTAGAATTATTTGATACTGAGAATTTGATTGAAAGATATTCGATTACTGTTGTTTTACGAGGCGATCGGATTATTTTTAGTGGCCAAGTATTTTTGTTTCCAGATAGATTTACTGTTAATAGTTTTATAGTAGAATAACAAGAAAGACGAATTAGACACCCTTTAAAGCCCATTATATTATTCTAGGATAGGCGATCCTTTCATAGAATTAGACAAGCAATCGTGTGACAGTCTCTCAGGAAGAAGAGCTCAAGAAAAGTTTTAGTAATTCAAATTTCACCTCACTGTAATTTACGTCCAACATATTTAACGCACATTGCGAGTTAATCCCGTTACAGGGATAATTACACAAACATAAATTAGTGTTTACAGAGCAGAGTCAAGTATCGCGTGTTACAGGCAACAGGTAAATCTTAAACGCTCTCTTACTTTATGCAAATTCCATTCTAAAATGTTGTATCGTTTGGAGTTGTTACATCGCACGATAAAAAATATTGACTTAAACATCTGATTGGATTTTAGATACAAAATATCTTTATTAGTAGTCATGCACACATAATATCTGTTAAATATTCAATCAATAAATATAAAATATTATTATGTATAAAAGTTGATCTATTAATAATTTATATAATTCCTTATTTATTATTATATTCTAATTTATTATTAAATTAATCATTAATTTAATATTAAATATTATAATTTTATCAAGTCATATGTTGATTTATAGTTATATCAGATTTATATTGTATTATATTTTTCTTACTTGATTTAATATTTATCTCTCTTTTATTTCTCTAATTTTTACAAACGAGTAGTTAAACGGAC
The DNA here is from genome assembly GCA_928718305.1 of Tetramorium bicarinatum. Taxonomy (NCBI): domain Eukaryota; kingdom Metazoa; phylum Arthropoda; class Insecta; order Hymenoptera; family Formicidae; genus Tetramorium; species Tetramorium bicarinatum. Next base: position 4,408,788 of record OV788319.1, on the reverse strand, counting down.
GTACGTGCGAAATCGGATTTTTGCCAGGCGTTCTCATTTAAATTTCGCATATAACGCTCTCGTGCAACGTCGCGCGATACGGCGTTAATTTCCGCGTTTAATTTGTGCATTCCGGTTACTCGCGTACAGTTATTTACGCGCAAAATATATAGTGCATCACTCTAAAGCGAACTTTTGGAACAAAATTGGAAAAAGAACGGTATCCGATCAAATCCATTCTATTAAAAGGATTTAGTAGTCGACTTTATAAATTCATAAATTAAATTAAAGATTTATTGCTACAGAAGTTTGTGCGTGACACGGTATATACGTACATCATTTATGTTTGCGCAATTGCGCCTTTCGTTATCTCGCAACATATAATCATCGAGGATCGGAACCGTAAACATGAGCGTAATAAGCCTATCTTCTAAATCATTTTTGCACATGCCGTTTTATGACTCGCGTAATTTCTCGTAATCGTAATCGCGAGATACCAACCGGATAATCATATGTCATTGCCACGAATGCAAATTTGCAACGAGATCGATACCGTCGGATTATCACAGTAATTCGCACCTCTCGCAAATACAACGCGTCTCCGAGAAGAATCCATCGACTGTTACAAACGCGTTGTTATTCGACAAAGTTCGACAAAGTAAAAATTAAATATTCATTAGAAAATGCAGCAGAAAAAAAGGAGACTAAATAACAGTAATAAAAATTGCGATAATAAATTCTCTCTAAAGTACTTCTTTCCTTCCTGACAATTTCTTTTTATTTATAGAGCACTTTTTCAGTGTTTACACTTCTCGCTCTCTATTTTTATTCAAACGATCTATTTAGGTGGAGATTATAAAGGTCAATATAATTCGTGTTTGCGCATGTTTTGCGTCAACTGATGCAGCTGCAAACTTTCCGCGATGAACCCCCTGAGAGACAGTCGCATGATCGCGCCCCGATATCGACGTAATGTTATTTTAGGCATAGGTTCAAAGTGGTAGACTATCAGCCCATTTAATCGCATATATAATGGTCGTTATAGACGATTGTAGTGATCCATACAAAAGGTGGCGGTAATTTAAGCTCGTCGTGCGAAACGTCCCGCGTTTTCTCATATCTTATTTCGGCAATTTTAATTATACTTGACTCTATGACGATGACTCTCTCGAACGGCAGGGATAAATAAGTAAGCGCAGTTTTTAATACGGAATATGTCAGCTGAGATTATCCGATATTCATCAGCGATATCGACATTGTCCAGGAAATTCTACATAAAAGATTCAGCCGAGAAAAGAAATGGAAATAAAGTCGTACGATCTTTCGGAAATTCTATAAAAAGAAAAAAAGTTAACATTAAAAGTGAACATCGGATATTACCTCGAGATCCAGCGAACCATACATTTTCTGTTCCCTTTACTTGGTATTTTCGAGTAACTCTTTAAAATCTTAAGAAGGGATCGCTGCTTAAATATTCCTCAAGGAATGCGGGGAATGTCACGAAAAGCTCGCCGCATCTCGCGAAGGCCGAGGAGATCCATTGGATCTCAGCGCGGTGTTCCTAACGATGACATGCAACCGGGGGAATGGGGAAGATCTCTAGAGAATTATAGCGAATTCGCGACGGGAAGGTTCAATGAGATCGCTCAGGTAAAAGAACGCGAGATGATGGGGATATGCGGGCAGGTGCTGGTACGAAACGAACGGAAGAACGCCAATGAAGGCGTAGCTCGGGCAGCTACAGTGTTATCGACGTTACTGACGTGAGATAGTTTCACCTGAAAAGTGCCTACGATCGTTTCGTTCTCCCCGAGAATAACGACTTCTACCGACTATTACGCCGACGTTCGACGGATGGAAAAAAGAAAACGCCCGGATTGCCTTCTCCAAGGCAGGTGCGTAGAACGGGATAATGAAGAAACCGCGATTTTATGGGGGAGACATCATAACTATACATTTGCTCTGCTTGAAGCACTGGAACAGAGCCGTGATAGGAAAGGAAATACCAATTATCGGAATTCTCTTCTCGAAAAGTTTGAAGAACTTCACGATCCTACGTCTAACAACTATTGTAGATTTAACGATTCTTAATATCAACATTTATTTTGCACAGCGTATTGGTAAGCTCAGTCTTATTAACTGATTTCTATTTATTAAACTTGGATAATTTTGAGAGTTGAAGTGACTTTGTATTTTCTACCATACAGATTTTTTTTCACATACAGATTAACGAAACTAATTAAATCATATCATTATTACAAATTATTTTTGAAAATTTACAAAGATATTTGTAATAATCATAAATATTGTTTATTTATAATGTATTACGTGATATTTCGAAGAGTCATTCTCCTCTATTATTTTTTTAAATGAATTATAGATAATTGTTGCATAATACATTTCATCAGTTTCGTAAATTACTGCATTAAGTAAAGAATATTATTAATTCAAGTTTTCGCGCGCGTTTTATCCTACATTCATTGAGTTGAGTTATTCTCAACAATATAAACAAGTCTTTTAACTACATGATAACTAAATACTTGTTTAGAAGATTGATTCGCGCAATCTATTTCTCTTTCATGTGTACGGAAAAAATGCCCTCAGAAATTTATCTCCTCATTAGCCTTCGCGATTCTCGGCTTTATACTGTCGTGCAGGGAGGGAGAAAAAGTGCAAACGCCCCACACGCGAGAGCACAGGCGATGTGCAATTGAGATAATCGAGAGTATACGTTGCAGTATAGGCTCGCGACCGCGTTCGGAAAGAATCGGGAACCAATGCCAAGGTCGACCCGATATAATTAAGATAATAGCAACGAGCCGTAATACCTTATACGCAGCATCGTTATCCAATTGCACGTGGAGACGCCATTCTCATGAGGATTCATATTTGCCAATATCTATATTTATCGAAATGCGGTCCAATAAACTGCGAGGATAATATATATAATTTTAATAAATTATATAGTAGCCCTATTAAGGGGCCTCTATAATTCTATTTATAATTTGTCCAATTATTTTTTTTGGCGGTTTGCGGTTTAGCGGTCAATCAATTGCGATAAATCCAATTTAATCGGCAAATATATAAAAATCTTCATATTTATATACGCGTACTATTTACTTAAATATAACTTCGGTGTTGAACTGCAAAGTTTCATAAGGAGCCATCATATCGAGACAGCATTCGATGAAATGCGGCTTTCGAAGAGAAACTTAAAGGTCTCGGAGTAGAACGAGCAACTGAGCAAAAACGGCTTCAAAGGGTTAATCAACGTGCCGGGGGGGGGGGGGGGAATTATAAATCGTTATCGGGAACTCCGTCGAAAAATCGCATCACGGAGTTAATTACGGTATGGTTTAATATACAGGGTGTTCCTGATATAGTAAACTACAATTTATTCTTAAATTATTAGATTACAAGAATGAAATTATTATGTTGAGTAAATCATTTCTTAGTAGAAAAAAAACTTAGTATAAAAGAACGGAAGCTTTTTCGCATTTTTAAACTGTCAACGTCGCAAATATGCTTTAGTAACAAATCTTCAAGTTTTCTAATCTCTAATTTATCAGAGGAAATTGAATGTAAACGAAGTTAATCTTTTTATATGTATATTATAATTTGTAATTAAAATTTTTTAGTTATATAGTTATGTATAATATTATAAATAATTTATATACTAAATTAATAATTCTTATAATTGATCAAAAATTCTGTTATTTAATGAAAAAAAATATCGATATCAAATTAGAGAATCTAGATAGAGAAAATAGATAGAGATCGGCTCAGCAGGACACCCCGTATATTCCATAGTCAATCTCGACGTAGTTTGATTGTCGCTTTCCGTCTTTCTTTTCCTTCATAATGCACCCGTGCTCGTCTTATTGCGGAAAGAAAGAGAAGAGCTCAATGAGGGATTCTCGATAAGCGGACGGAGGAGCAAACAGCAGTAAAAGGAATGTAGAAGCCGCGTTTCACGGTCTCGCCGTTCGTCTCGTTCGCTGTTCATATCCCTCGTCGATCGATATCGTGATATTCGTTCTACTTGAAAATCCCTTGTAGATTGTTTCCGTAATAACGGCGGATTAAAACAAGCCTACACGCCCGTTCACGAACGCAATTTGCTATTCGAACAGCAGATCCAGAAATTTTTTCATCTCGATAAAAAAATATAATTTTCAGATAAAGATATCGAAAACTGACAGCGATGTGATTTTTTTGTTGCGAAAAAAAAACACGCATTTTTCACCGTATTTTACGCCGATACGGCTACTCGATATTTTAAATTCTAATTTTGCAATATCTCAATGAGATTATTACTGTGACTTTAGAGTAGAGATATCAAAAACTGAAATGGATTTTGTCACGAATAAATATGCATTTTTCACCATATTTTGTGCTGATACAGCTACTCGACATTCTAATTACGCAATATCTCAATCAGATTATTATTTCGCATAATATGCGCATGTTGCAGTGATCACATTCAACGTTAAATGCATGGTCAAAATGTAAACACTGGAATTGTTCAACCATGATTAGAATACACAAAGAGCGGTTCGCGAACACGTCGCTTTCACTGTATGTTAAATTTTATTTCAATGTAAATCCCTTCATTAACTTTTTACTGAATTAATGTAATGTTAAATATATTAATAAGCTTGACTTCGAATCTATAATTAATCTGTAATGCAATTTACACGATAATTCGATGCGACAAGCCCTCGGTTTAAATTTATTATATCTCGCGTTGAGAAATTTTCGTCACCCTGTCAAATGCAGCGTATCTCGTCCGCAATTTTCATTGCCGAAACTTTGCCTGAAAGCTCCTGGGTCATCCAATGCAACGGCGCATTACGTGATTTACTTAGAAATCGCGGCCGTTCACGAAATGGGACGAGAGACGCGGTGAAAGGGAGGGAGAGCAGGAGCGCCATCTCATTAGAATCGACTAATTAAGGCCGCTCGTTTCCATTAATGAGGTTCTGCTATTAGTCACTCGCCTAAGGTGGCCTAAAAGCGGTTTACATATCGATTACATAACTCTACTCTTTTTCTGTAGCGCGAGAAATTCGTTGTAATAAGTATGTTTTAGCGCTACAAAAAGCGGAAAGGGAGGATATTTAATCGAACTTGTCTAATTCGATTACTACTTTAATGAGAATCGTTGATACACTCTCGCTCTCTTTCGAAACTGATTTTTATTTTATTCACCTGGTAAAGAATTAGTTGATATTTTCTTATAGATGTATCAATGATACATAGACATCAAGATGATATACAATACGAATTGATAATAATGAATGCAATAATTTATTAATTATAAATAAGGCGACGCGCTGCCCGATTAAATCATATGAAAGTGAGTAAGCAAGACTCTCGTCCTAAACAGTACTTATATCAAATGACGGAATACATTTAAGATTATGTTTTCTTAATAGGAATATCTTTGCATCACTGCGTACAGAATTACTTATATTAATTACAAGCTAATTAAAAGTGCCCGATCGAAATCGGCCTGGCTTTTCAGCGGCGCATGCCGCTGCGATTCGCGGATTACGCGATCTCAACGTCGAGATCGTCGCGAGGGCAGTCGAAAGCCGCGCGATAATTACTTCGTCCTTAACGCCACGGGCTCTTAAGGTCTCGTGAATCCATTCGTGAACACTCCCTCGTAAATCCTCGTCATAAGTCACACCCGGCGAGAACGCTGTGCCAAATCGCCTCTCGACTAATTGCACCCGACGATTGCGATCGATCGGAAGCGCAGGGAGGAACGAGAAGAACGGTTCTGGTTCTCCGAGTCGCCTTGCCGGTGTGTATCCTCGTCCCGATCTTCGCAGTCGACGACTGCCACCCGTTCCGAACTCACTCTTCCGCATGACCGACCAACTTGCCAGAGATATGCGAAATGATAGTACCTCCGTGGTAGATCCTTTTGTAGATCCTTGCTCGACGACGGAACAATGATCGAACCGTCAAATCGATTTCCGTCGACTTCGTCGAATGTTTTCTTAAGCCTACATTGGATTTTTTCCATTTCTTTCTTTGAAAAAATTTCAATTGTACTCTACAATTATTAAACATCAAGTCGAAATATTAAATTAATTATCAAAGGATTAAAGAATTTCATAAAAGCTATCTTAATCCAGTTTTACCTTAATTGATTTAATTCTTAAATTTAACTCAAAGCTAGAATTTATCTTTTAAAAGAATCTAAATTTGTAAACTATTAAAATAATTTTTGAATATCTAAAGATTATTCTCATAAACATTTCGATACTGAAATATTTTTGAACTATCGACGATATAAATATCGTCAAAATCTACGATGGAAAATTTTCTTAAAATTCTAAAGAATTAAAGAATAAATTTAAGAAAATGTTTGATGCGACAGAAAATTCAACGACGATTCGAGATCGTCCGTCGTCGGGCGGATTCTCTTCCCGGCAGGCAGGCACGAGGATGGCGAGAAAGGTACGTGAAGTAAGTTCCCGCGCCCTCGCCGGAACCCTACAGCGGCCACGGAGTCGGTCAGAGCTTGTCCTGGAGCGCCTGACGTAGCTCCTCGGTGGCCTTGGCCACGTCCTGACCCTGCCGATGGGTATGAATCTCCGAGCGTGCCGAGTGCTGCACTGACGAGTTCGATCGCCGCACGGAATTGCCGGTGCCGAACTTGGGCCGCGGGATCCGCACGCGTTGAACGTCGCTCAACCACGACTCCATGGCTGCCTTGTCTGGGAAGAAAATATTGACGCGCGTTTATAGCGGTAGTTTGCGAGTTCGCGATTAGAGCCTGAACTTGTTAGAACAGAAGTGAAGCGTCAAAGCGAGGGAGGACTGAAAATTGCGGGATTTCATAAGTAGGACAGTTTAGAGCGAAATTCTAGGATCTCCGCTGCAGAGTGTAGAATTCGTGAGTTCTGGAAATGGATTTTGGGCTCGCGCGGTTCTTTTCTCGGACTTTGAAGAAAGTGGTGAGGTGCACGTTCGTACTGATTAGCGTCATTAGAAGCGAGTCAATTAAATGAGAGAGTCCGAGTTTGTTGAAATTGAGCTAAGGAATTGAAAACAGGACACCATCATTCTTTCTAGGAAGAAAGCAGTGACAGATTTATGAAACTAGTAGCATTTAGTGTCACACATACGCGCGCTTTAGCAAACCGATTAGAAGAGAGAGCTCGAGTTTCTTACAGCTGCATTAAAAAAAATCCAAGAGAGAAAGAATAGGGTAAGTTCCTCTTTCTGAAAAGAAAGCAATGACGTGCATTCATAATGATGATTAGCAGTGAGTTCTGAATTGGAAGCCTAAATTTATTAAAATTGAACTAAGCAGAGAGATAAAATAAAAGAGAAAGAGCTGAAAATGTTGAAGTCGATAGATGTAAAGCTTTGAAATCTGTGTGGCTTGAAGATTTCAGAATAAATTGAATGCGAGTGGAATTTATGACTGTTAAGTTTTTTGTGATCTCTGGATTTTAAGATTTAAAGATTTCTACCGTTTACACATTTTAAAATAAAGTTTGACATTTGCAAATGTTAAAAAATATCTTTTAATGACCTTTATACTTTAAAACATTGTAAATTTTATTAAAATATTTATTACTTAAATAAATATTAAATACAATCCTTATATTTTAATATTTATATAACATTTAAAGGAAGATTCATAGAAGAAATGAGATAAAAAAGAAGATAAAAAATTCTACTAAAAAAAAAAGATATGATGAGGAGGCATATTTCCTTCAACAATCTTTCTCGTAAATTCACGTCAATCTGTCATAGTCTCTTGAAAACGAATACGAATAGTAGATATAGATATCCGAAATCGAAAATTTTATGACCTCGAGTGTCTACGGAGATCGAGAAGGTGCGCGCGAGCCTTAAAGTAAGGAGAATAATGCGATCTACTGGGATTTTACGATCTTGTTTACGCTCAGTCGGATCAGGAATGAACAGAGGGTGAGAAAAACACGTTGTGATTCTGTGAAGAAATCGAGAATGGAGCACATAAACGGTATGGTGAATACTTTTCAAATATACATATATCGTATTTCGATATTTATTCCCGATTATTATAATTTTCGCAAATTGGTAAATGAAATTTACATTTTTATTTTCAGAAATTCCAATATTGCGTATTAAAATAGAGCTCGAAAGAATTCTAATTCTAAAAATCTATATCTCGACATTTTTTAAATATATTTTTGCATTCTTTTTAAAATTTCCAGGATATTTATTCTAAGATCACGGTCAGATATATACGTGTATATTTGAAATATTTCTCACAAAGATGTATGCGAAATCCAACAAGTTTCATGTAATCGATTTTATTATCGACTACTGGACACTGCATACATGTACGTGTGCATATCCGCGTTGTAAATAATCGGTATTTCGCGCGCGGGATTATTATCAGTACGCCTTCTCAGTACTTAATGATCTCGCCACAGTTAGATTTCATCAAGCGTAACGCAGTTTCCTAATCGAGGCAGCGTAATCACGCGAAACGCAAACGAACGTTTTCGATATTGTATGAAATTTCTAATACCGTGTAATTACTGTGAGAATTAGGCAAGCTCGATAATTCACAAATCAATATTAATAAGGAAAGTGTCGCAGAAATTTTAGAAGATACCGATTATGTCTCACTTCCGACATAATTTTAATAAAAATATTGCATAATTTAAACAATTAAATACCTAACTTAATAAAACTAAACTTTCAAATACAATAACTGTGCGTGGAATAAAGTCAGATAATTAACTTTCTCTCCTTAATTAACGAAACACTGAAGAATTATTAAATAATTTAATTTTCTGGAAAACAAAGAAATATATTTACTTTACAAATCGCGTGTGTTTCCAATCAGACTTCGATTCTTTTCTCTTTCAATTTTTGTTTCAATATTAAAGCCGATGGATCCACGTTGTTCCTCTTATTTTACGGATTATCTGGGTGTGCCAGTTATTTTATTTCAGTCGACGGGACAATGTTCACCGAGCACTAAGTAGTAACTCAACCAATCTGTCGGAAAAAAAAAACAGGAATTGTCCGGTTCTTACAACTTGACAATTATCACCGTATACTCGCCCTACTTCTCGAAACGTATTACTTAAATGCGTCGCATTTTACCGCAAGCAAGCCCGAAAAAAAAAAAAATCACCGCGCGATGACAACGGTTCATTCGCAATTTCGAAGGCCGAGTAATGTCAGCAACAAAGGCGGAACCGCGATTTACATCATCGCGAATGTAACGCCAGCGGAATGTCAATCGATGTTTTAGCCCACACACTTCCCTATATGTAGAATATATTACATGTCATGTTTTACGCGCACTCGCGTCGCGATCTCGTTGTGAGAAATATTTGTAAAATATAAAAGCTCTGTAGGAAAATTACGATATTGCGATGCTATCGATAAATAGAATTATATAAATCAATATCGTTCAATAAATATTTATATAGAAAGTTAGTAAATATGAGAAGTTTGAAACATGTTGGAAACATGAGGAAAAAAATGTTCGATAGCAAAGCGTTTAGCAAATATTTAGAGGGTTTAGGAATATTTAAATGTTGCTGGTTTAAATATTGAAATATTTTCGAGCAAATGAAAAACTGGCTATAAAAAACCGAACTTTCCAAAGTTCGAGTCTGATAAATACCTGCTGAAGTGCCTAACAGATTGCTCCGAACGATTAAGATGCAATCGAGATCCGCATGAATTCGTGCTGGATCATGTACTGCAGGATCAACGACGGGATCGTGACTATCGAGGAATCGATCGGGAGAACAACGCGAGGAGCGTTCGACTCGCTGGTGCCTGCGCGACTGATTCAGGAATCGGACATGAAGTGGCGGCCAGCACAGGTTTACGTTTACCTGATCGAGAGAGTGAGTCAGCCCCCGAAGAAAGAGAAAGAAGGAGGGAGAGAGAACGCGGCGAGGAACCGACGGAGGAAGAGAGAGAGAGAGGGAGAATGAGAACAACAAATAAAAGTAGGGAGCCAAAGAGCAGGAGAAACTACGGCGCGAAGCGAGCGAGTGAGACGCGAAAGAGGATCAAATGGAAGGTGAAGAGAGAAGGGGAGAGGGAGAGGACAGGTAACAGGTGAGAGAAAATCAGGAACGTAGACAACAGAACGTGGCGACTGAAAGCAACACTTTCCGGCCCAGAAGGCTGCGATTCCGTTAAAGTTTCTGCACGTCATGGTGCTTTGAGCGTTACAATATTTTCCTCCTGCGAAGACGCGACAGTCGGAGAACGAGTGATCTCGAAGAGAGACCTCGTCGGACCTCGCTTTCGGGCCCGAAAATCGCAGCTACGCCCGTAAGACCGGCTCCTACACAACGTTGCCAGATTAGCAGGCTGCATCGCGGATGCAGGTTACATGTGCAGTTCTCCCAGGTGCAGCACACTCTCTTCGTGGCTCCGCCGCGCTATCGGGAGTCTGATAACAGGGCCGTATTGGAGCGACCCGGCGGCTTCGGTTCGTATCATCTGCTCGATCGCGATTACGCGAGATTCAAAAGAAGGGAATAAAGGAAAAAAGTTCCGGGACCCCATTGTGCGCCATGGAGGAGGGAAGATACGGGCGATACGAGAGGAGAATGTGCATCGTGATATGCATGCGTATCGCGGCTGATGATATAACGAGGTGAATCGCGTGACACGATGTTTTTTAATGTTTTATACCGGGTGTGCCGGAATGTGAACAGCAGTAATTACGCGTAAGCGGCAGGAATTACGTACATTCTCTGGTTCTGTACGATACGCTTTGATCTTTGGAATTCAGCGCGAAAGTACAATCTATTAATAGTCAAGGCTAGATGTGACACATTGATACAGGATTCTAATTTTTTTTTCTACGAGGATGTAGCAATTTTCTGTATCCTGTTTCGTGTATCTTGCGTTTTAATTTTTTTTTTTTTGGAATTAATTTGAGTGGACGTCACGTGTTAGTGGCGCGAGAATAGGATTTAACGCGATGCAGTAATACGAAAAATCGTAACGCGAGAATATATTACGAGCGTTAGGAGTTCGTTGAACTCGCACGTATTGCGCCACTCTTCAAACCAGTTCGTGAGTGACACCTACGCACGGAGATCGACATGATCCATGAGTTCGCTCCGCTAGTCGGAACAATCTACAAACGGGTTAGGCACGGCCGATGCGCGATTAAAAAATTTTAATATTTATTTAAATGGGAGAATTGCCGATGATTCCCAATTATCTCTACGCGTTTTATTTATATCGAAGATATGTATCTCAACTCTTATCCGTCAACCTGCGCAATAACCTTTGCTTTCGAGATAATTACATTAAGCGCATGAAGTGTTACTTTAAAGGATTTTATGTTTTATTTTCTTGTAATTCTACATTAGTTATATTGAAAAATCCCGAGTCTCATCTATCAAATCAGAAGGTCAACATAAATTGAAAAAAATCTAATAAAAGAAATAAATTATTTTTAATTGTAATTACCTCTTGGAAGGTTTTATTGCCACCCCCGCGAAAATGTTCGCTTCCAAGATAATTTCATTAAGCGCATGAAGTGTTACTTCAAAAGATTCTATTCTTTGTTTTCTCATAATTCTTTATAACGTTTATATTTATATCAATTCTAATTCTAAATCTCGTCTGTTAAATCCTGCCTAGCAGTTTAAGAAAAAGCTTAATGAAAGAAATAAATTAATTTATCGACAGCTTCAGCTTTTTACGATGCAATCTTATTAGTATCTTATAATACATTAGTATCTTATAATACATATTTCTTACTAATTACCGGTGCACGCTAGTAAATTAAGACACTACTAAACCGGCTTACAATGCTTCTTGCGAAGGTTGTGTCGTTGCGTTTCTTCGATAAATGTCACGAGTAAAAGAGGAATATCGTGTTCTGCGTTTCCCAGACAAGAGGAACAGGAACGACCGGTTGTTCGGCTACTCTGATTTTTCCAAGAACGAAACCTCTTGGCGACTCCGATCGAGCGCGGAATCATTGAACGCCGCGACAATTGACCTACATCGTAAAACACTGGTCTTCCTCCTCGGGGCCCAGTTCGGGGCCCACCCGAGGTACTCGGCGTTTGTTCTACGTGATCTTCGTTCCGCGTACATAACGGAACGTCGTCCCGAAACTTTCTCCGGCGCGGCGGCCGGCGGCGGCGGTCCCATTAATAACCGGCGATGATTATTATTTCCTGCTGCCGACTAAGGTTACTGGGTGACCACGAAAATACGCGATTTGAATTTAGAACGAAGTCGCCAGCTGAAGGTTCAATGACGGTTGAGATATTAATTCTGATATTAATTGAGATATTAATTCTCAAAATATCAAATTACTTTTGCATGCTATTACACTGATAGTTTCGTGTCTACTGTTTCAAAAGCTAAAATAATTTAAATCTGACATAAAATGAAGAAGCATTTATAGACTTATCTCTATTGGAGAATTGTTTGGCGAATATAATCACATCTTTCTCTCGATTTTAAATATATTATTAATCCTTCATTAACTGAATATTTTTTTATATGTTTTTTATGGGTGTAAAGAGATCGATAAGATTTTTTCTAAAAGAAAAATGACTTATGCGATACAATATTTTTGTATCATAAAATTAATTATATAATATAAAGAAATAATTATTAAAATGATTAAAAATAAGATTTGTAGAATACAATATTTTTAAATCGCGATATCTAAAATTTTGCTGAGGCACAATCAGGTAGATTTTAAAAGATTCCTACTTTCTGTCTCTGTTTCTAATCTCTCTTTGTCAGAGAGATGCGGCTTTTTTGAGGAAATTACACAGTCTGGTGTAAGATATACTATGAAACGATCCTTGAACAATTTATATAACTGGTTTCATGCGATCCTTCGTAGCTAGGGGGACGTGCTCCAGTTAAGACGGCAACAATCAGGCCCACCTGCGCGCCGTTACGCGTCCCCGCACAAAACGATCATAAACGCGAGCGTGTCGATCATGTAGGTCCCACGATCGCTTTACAAAGAGACCGTTCGGTTGTACTGTACTGCACTTTCTAAGTATCGTTTTTCTCGAATGATCATAATTCTATCGAGAGATTGATATGCTGACATAGAAAGCTTGTATTTTTTAATTTACTGCGACAAAGTAAACCTCGTTAACTAGGAAGAGAGGTGCTTTAATCCATCTTATATGGCATATCAATAAAAAGAATAAAAATACACAAATATAATAGAGATATTAAAGAACGGAATTGTTGTAAGAAATTGCACGTTTGTAAAGAATTACTGTGGCTGCCCGAGGAAGATAAAAGAAATGAGAGGAGAAAACTAGCAAAGATTGGTTTTTGGACAGGAAATTAGCTCAGCAGTCAGGCACAACTAAGAGTAAAGTGAATAAAGCTAACTACGTATATGAGGCAAAGTGTACAGTTCCTTTGTACTTCCTTGATGAGTTTGATTGAGTTGATTACTTGCAATTTCGGCGAGCGAAGAGAATACGATACGATTAATCTCATTAAAGAGAGTTACAGAAGTACTGTACGGGCGATTCAAAAGAAAAACAGACCAACATTACATCTATTTGGATCAATACGATTTCAAAAATTGTACTGATAAATAAAGAAGATTAATTGCGATATAATAATGTTAAAAGACAACATAAAAACAGATAGAATATAATTTTATTTAGTAATTAAATCTATTTAATAGATTTAATTAATAATAGATTTAATTTTATTAAAAAAGAGATATTCCGACATTAAGGCAAAAACTTTTTCCTTCTATATGAGGATAATTTCGATAATATCAAACTACACGTGCTATATATCTCTCTCAAACATACACACACACACATTCACACCCTCTAACTCGGCGTAATTATCGATGATATTGATTCACGCCGTCCGCAATATTCGCGTGCACAAATTAGCAAATAAGGGGCGGACGGGCGCTAACATGAGGCATTTCCGGTTGTGTTATACGCGGACGTCGCGACGCAGGAGAGCGATGGGGGTTGCGAGGGTAGCGACGCCGAGATGATCGGTAACGGGAGACGGGGCGCCGGCGACAGGAATCGCGATTTGGACGAAGATGACGAGCTCGAGAGCAGGGAGGAAAGAGGCTCGGAGAGTGGAGGAGGTGGTGGAGGTTTCGGTGGTTGGAGGTCCCACCTGCTCGGTGGACTAACGCAACGCGTCAAATCCTGGTACTGGGGCGCCAGGCCCCTCGTAAGTTTTCCCATCCAGCGAAAAACGCAATCTTTTTCTCTCTTTCTCTTGATACGCACGGTTTCTTTTACTTCTTCATTTCTTTTCCCTTCCCTCTTCGTTTTTCATTTTGCCTCTCAACTTATTCTCTCTCTCCGCCGCCATCCGACACTTCGCACTGACTCGCGAACGGGTGAGAGAACAAGGGCGTTCGTGAAAGGGAAGGAAAATGGATAGGAAAGGACATCTGTGAAGTTTTGATCGAAAATCGAGTTTGGAAGATGTGTCTTTCTCTTTTTATATATAGCACACGTTACGTGCACTATAAATTTTAACAGTGAATATTGGACTGCAGTCTTTCTACTTATATCTGTAATTATTTCTTATTTCTTAATCTTTAAATTAAGATTATAATCGTTTCGATGCTCTTTTTCTTTATTTTAATGATATGATAATTTTTAATTTTAATTTCTTTTACTTTTAATTTCTGACGTCAGGTTTTAAATTTACTAATTGTTAATCTCGATTTTAATGTTCAATTCTTTTATATTCGATTATATATCACTCCAACTTACTTTCAAAATTTTTTAAAATTATACAATCTATCTTTTATGGGCGCCCTTGTAGAAAGATTAGGACGTGAATGCGATATTTGATAATCGACAATGTTTCTATCGAAAGGGAGTAGGTGCAATCAGCAATGAGCAACTATTTTCGTGTCGGAGCAAGGAAACATGGAGAACTCCATTCGAATCTCGCCGGAAATCTCGATAGCATCTCCGTGAAAAATTACAATGCAACGCGCAAATCGTAATCGAGTTCATCTGAGTTGCTAAACGTATTCAACGTCGTGTGACATCATAACGGATAGGGAAAGTGATAATTATCATTGCAAATTATTTCTGAATAATTTGCTTTGTTTGTGTTTAAAAAATAATCACGTTTTGTTAAATAAAAGACAGTTGTCTGATAAATTAAAGGTAACTATAATATCTATTTTGCCATTTACATCAGTTTTAATTTATACTTTATCTTTATATATACAATAATTCATAAATTCTCTTTCTCTAATATTTTTGAAAAATTTTTTGCTTTAATTCTAATATTTAATTTTATGATAATTCATAAATTCTAATATTCTCAAAAATTTTACCTTTACCGTTACGTACTGTTATATATTTAAATGGAACGAAATTTACTTCGCGTAAAATTATCAAGCTGCAACTCTCAGCAAAGTTACGAGCTTCTCTTTCCGCACGAATAGTCGTACAATCAAATTGTGAATTATAGCAAAATATAATTGGCAAGGCGAAAGAGAAAATAACGGAGAAAAGAGGACTGCACTGTGGCAATAAAGTCTCGTAATAAAAATCGTATTATACTGAAACAACGAGACATCGTAAACTTCCGGCGAGGTTCGCGGTTACGTCGATTGCGCTTGAAATATCCGGGTCACGTTTACACAAAAAAATAGCATCGTAAAAAAGATTCTTGACAAACTAGTAAGAGTTTCACGGATTAAATAACGATTAATGATATTGAATGCGAGTACGCCATAAACGTAAACATTATCAGATTAATTAATTTAATTTTTCTTAATAGTAACTGCCATATTAAAATGTAAAATATTGTGATGAAAATAGCCTGAGATAATAAAAATGGTAAACAACACAGGTAAACGCGGCGCGGCGGGGCGAAAATTGCGCGGCGGTGCGATTCGAGAGCCACCGGAAACGTCTGCTCCCTTCGGCATGAGTTCTCTTCCTAATTAGATTTCTCATTTTTTCTCTCTCTCTCTCTCTCTTTCTGTCTCACAACCATACGATCAAATATCCTTGTGCTCCTAGAGCTAGCGAGTTTAGTCGACATAGCGTTAGGTGTTGTACATGTTTTTTATCTTAGATGTCTTGCACATGCTACTTTTTACGATTTGTCCTTATATTCTGGCACGATCACTATTTTATAATTATACGTATATACACAGAGCGTCTCATCTTCCTCGTGTCGAATTTCAATTACGGGCTTAAAGCAATCTGAGGTCAGCTTTTCGCTCGTAAGGATTTCTTAAAAAATTTAAACGGAGATGGTAGAATAAAATAAAACAATGTAAAACAAGTTGTCGCCAATTTACAGGAAAATGAAAAAGTAATATAATATTTCTTTTACAAGGCAATTTTACAAGGCATCCTGTAATTACATTTAACATCCTTTAATTCCTGTCTTTTTAATAAAAATTTGACAAAACAATTAACTGCGAAATGGCGAGAATTAACTATGGAATAGTCTCTTCTTCTTGCAAAATTTTTAATTTCGTCGCAGAGTTAATTTCTAATTGGAACTTGATTGGGTGAGACATTCTGTATATATACGTATACACGGGCACGGGGATGTATATGCGCTAAATATATTCACATAGATGTCTTGGCATGCACCATTACTTTACTCACATAAGAACCAGAATTAATTTAGCAAAACAGAAGCCTCGCGAGATATAGTCTTTCAGTTTAACCGTTTTAATTACTTAAATGATCGTGCGATAAGGATAATAAATCTCCCAGCGGTTAATAAACGCGATTTTTACGAAATACACTCGCGAGAGAAGTTGATTAAATTCGAGAAAAGGAAAATATTATTAAAACGCAAGGAAAAGTTATTACCAAATGCATTCGGTGAGAAATCTTATTTGATTGAGAATTAATCTATTCTTATGCGCCTAAACTTATTTTGGTAACGTAAAATAAAAAGAGAAATTTTAATATAAATTAAAAAAAAGAAATGAGTCTCTTGTGCAAACCTGAAAATCATGAATGGACGCGTCAAGCAGAAAGAGAAACTTCCGTTCAAATGGAAAAATCGAGCAAGTCGTCTTATGGGAAGAGCAAGACTCATTGTCCCGACATGCGTGCGTATTTGCGTGGGCACGTGCGTGTATCCGCGTATCTCGCTGCGCATCGCGCGTGGACACACTTTCACTATTCTCGCTTAACGTTTCTCTTGAGAAAACAAGCCGATTTAATTAACTCGATCTTCGCGCCTTCCGGCCATGAACTCGACAATTTAAGCGACCGATAAAAAGTGCTAAAAATTAATTACTTAAATTAAAATCGAATAAGCAGCTAGAATTGTCGCATTACTCTATATTTCGATTCACCAAGTCTGCATATAATTCAGTATATCTATTTTAATCCCCAATAAAACCGTGATAAATTAGCGTAATGCGTAATTTAGCATAATTGATTTAATTAATTACAGTTCAATAAATGATCTTCCTAGCGCTAATTCAAGTTTAATTGAGTAGAAGTTTAGTATACCTTGTATATGTAATTTATTGAGGACCTTATCTAAACAATGTATCGAAGTTAACAGACTATAGAAATTTATATGTAAACGATTATGTACATAGCACAGTAATTTTTTAACCGAGTATCTCGATCATTGTCTTCCCAAGTGCATGGATGTCAAATATTAGTTTGAACAAGTTTCGTGAATAGCTCAAAAAAAAAGATAATTAGGGTCTTTTCTATTACATCCTAGCATGGTTTAAACTACTTTTCTATCAATCTCTCTAATAATATCTATATTTATTTTATATACTTTCTATATGTCCTTCACATTTCTTGATGGCAGTACATTTTCTATTATTACATACATTTTTTTTCTCATCAGTTTGATTTCTCTTGTTTCTAACAAAACAATTTTCAAGCCGGTGACGCGATAGAAAAGACCCGATAACTGTTCTTAGCGACGTCGTTAGTATTGTCAGAATTAGCCGTACAAATAAATTGCACAATTCGTTAGTTGGCCAGTATCGTCGTTATGACGATAGAATCGCGATTGGAAACGTCTCTGCTATCGATGTGCCGCTTTCTCGCTGCGCACTCGAACGACGGTAAGCCAGTCGCACCGAAATCGATGCTGACGGCAACAAATATAGTGGCAATTAGTTGTGATAACGATACACCACCGCCACCACACCACAACTACCACTCTCTCTTTTTCTCTCTCTCCGAGCACCAACACTCAACTGCTACCAGCCTGCCATCAGCAAGCATGTTGACTCAATATATTTTTCGATATATATATATTCTTGTGATCTATACGTATATGTATTATATACATATCAACATGTATAGCCGTACTTTCACGTGTACATTATATGTTCGCGTCTCTCAGCACATAATTCACGTACATGCACACAGGTGATGTAATATTGCACGCAAGGAAAAGCGGAATGGAACAACGGAGTCGAATCGAATGCAAGGAAAACGGGAAAGCTGAAGAGTTTTATTATTTCATTACTGAAATACCTCTCCGCTTCTCTACGATTAAATCTTTTTTAATGAAATTAAAACGAGGAGGATATAAATTGCCTAATTATTGTTGAAATGTCTCCCTACTTTGAAATGCCTTCTTTGTCACTAAAGATTTGCCATCCGAGAATGACAAAGGATAGATACTTTATTATCGTAATTAAGATATATCTTTCCATTTGTTCGCTATTACTCCCATTTAATTTTTAGCACGCTAGATAAGGCATGCGAGATGAAAAAGTATCGAAAGGATAGATAGAATGCATTTCAAAAAAAAAAGATATATATTCATACATATGCATCCGTTTCAAATAATACTTTTCTCTGTCAGCTTCCGATCAGTACTTTCGCATTTTACGTCGGAATTAATCTCCCGCGTAGAAATGCGTTTTAATACTGTATAAGAATTACTACGAATTTTCAGATATCTTATAATTATTATTTATATTTTGTACCGGAAGCTGTGTGAAGATTACCAGAACGCTCTTTCACTGCAACGTGCACGCGAATATGCTAGCATAAGCCTTTTTAGCTCTTATGTGCTGTCGTCGTGCGCGTGTGTGTTTATGTATGCGTGTGTGCGTGTGTGTGTGTGCATCGAGATGATATTTCGGATACGCGACAGCAATTACATTTAAATTAATTCATTAAATTCATTAAATTAAAGCGAAAAGGCACGAATCTCATCGCGTTCTTTTCTTGATATAAAAGTTATTGAATAATTAAAATATTTAGAATTTCACAATTCAGATAAAACTTAGAAACTTATTATGGTCATAATTTTGCCTTGATTAATATATGTAATTTATAATAACTACAGTATAATTTTAACTACAAAATGTAACTTTTATAATATTATTTATCATCTTTGTTTGAAATCATGTTAAAGAGAAAAAAAGTTGAGGACTTTTTTTTGAGATTTTATAATACATGTATGATAACAAAATTTATATTCATTTAATTTAGTTTAGTTTTACTTTAAAACATGATAATACAAATACGATGAAAGTATAATCAAGTGACTTCCGGTTGCTGGCGCGTATCCGGCGAAATGGCCGGAAAAGGAGCCTGATGCTCGATTACCGCCATTCGAATGCAAGTTGTGCCCATTCCAGGAGCTCGCGCACAAGCTCTCGCGGAGCTTCGACATGCAGGAAGCGCAGCTGCTGGAGGAGGGTGGTTCCGGCAGCGGGTCCGCCGTGGGTGGGACCGCGGGGGGTCCGCCGCGGAGACATCACAGCGTGCAGCGGCTGACCCGCAGCGAGATGTCGGAGCGACGGGAAGAGGACGGCGCCCTGGTGGTGCCCGATCATCAGGGTAATCTGCGTATCACCGTGAAAAAGACCAAGTCGATTCTGGGCATCGCCATCGAGGGCGGCGCCAACACCAAGCATCCACTGCCCCGGATCATCAACATACATGTGAGTATTGCCAAAGCTATTGGCTAACGCGGGAGATTAAATTAGATCAAAGCTGGCGAATGTTGGACTAGAGAGAAAATTGAAGCAAATCCGAGGGATGTTGGAAAGTTAAAATAGAATTAAGAAAGAAGATTTGATTAGGGAGGAAACGAGTGAAGTTGGAGAACGTTGATTTAGACTAAGAATAAAAACAGAAGGTGTATATCAGACGGGGATTAGAGTAAAGCCGCAGATTGTTGGGTTAGAAGAAAATTAAGATGGGCTAAGAAAAGTCGAATTAGAGGAAAGTTAAATTAAAGTTATAAGTTATTTAGAGAGAAATTAGAGCCAAGTAAAGGATAGAGCTAATAATGTTTCGGGCATAATTGTCTGTGTTTTATTAAGATGCAAGTCTATGACACGTTTAGTTTATTTTTAGTTTATTTCAAGTTTCTTAATTTAAAATATAATATTATCCGAATATTTGATTTTAAAAATTAAAAAATATATTTTTTTTCTTGAGATTAAATATGCAGATCTCTTTCTCTTATCTAGCATCTTAAATAAATATACGCAGAATGGGGAGCGCTAATGACGCCAATTAGTATTTTCTTAACTTTCTTAATGAAATATATTGTGGCGATCGTGACGCAGAGAAATATGCGCTACTCTCTCCAAGCTGACGATCTGAATTTAAATCTATAAACTAAATATCGTCAGTTTTCATTCGATCGCCATCTCTCATTGTCAGAAGAAAGTGAACAACCCATCGAGAGTATTTTGCCGCCTATCAGCGTTATGTATTATCAAACGAAGATAATTGTTCTAATAATTAGAAATTTCCCAATTATAAATCCCATACAAAATTTTATAATTTATAATAATTTCAAATAAATAATTTTTTTTTCCAAAATGCTACATTGACAAAATATACATTTGCTACTTATGATGCCGGGCACTTAACTTAAATGAAGCTCAACTTCACCGAAACGCCCGATTAATATGCGTCGGGCGAATTTATCGCTGACGCCATTTACGGAGGCATAAACAATATTATGCTATAAACGTGACTAACACATGCGGTAATTCGTTGCAGGACAACGGAGCAGCTCACGAAGCAGGCGGCCTCGAAGTCGGACAGCTTATCCTCGAGGTCGATGGTCAAAAAGTTGAAGGTAATACCAACAAGGTTAAAATGTAATAGATCTCTGCAGAATATTTTATATATTTTATTGCGGTGATTTTATTGTAATTACGTTTACCGGATTCTAAAAACTGCGGAGTTGAAATTTCAAAAAAAAAAAAAGTTTCTTTTGAGCAACAAAATATTTTAGAATTAAATAAATTTTGTAATAAAAAAAGTTAAACAATAATAAATGCGATTCTAAATAATAACATATGTAAGCAGTTTTTAAAAAATTGGCTTTAAGCAATCATGTGAGCCTAAAATTGATGCTAAACTTAAATTCTCTGAGCAACAATTAATTCTACGTTTCTTGCAGGACTTCATCATCAAGAGGTCGCCCGGCTAATCGCGGAGTCGTTCGCGCGCCGCGACCGAAACGAGATCGAGTTCCTGGTAGTGGAAGCGAAGAAGAGTAACCTGGAGCCGAAGCCGACGGCGCTCATTTTCCTGGAAGCGTAGCAGGAATCTCCCACCTCCGAGCCGGAACCACCATAGCCCAACCTGACCAAAGCTCGGCCGGCGGCGGTCCAACTCGAACGTCGCCGCCGTTGAATCCGATCGAGAGAGCTAACTACTCGGATCGTCCAATTTCCGGAAGATCTAGTTTTGGAAATAGCCTCGAAGGGACTAACGATCACAAACTCTCGATTCGGACGGTCGAGCTGTCGGTCAGCTGCTAATTGATTAATCTGGCCCTGGTGGTGGGAACTTCACTTCAGCCGCTGTCGAAACAACACATGAAGACACTTCAAAGGGAGAAGAAGCGAGAACGCCAGAGAGACTCCGGATCCGGCGTTGCCAGATTCCAGATTAGGAAGGCCGCTCTGACGCGAAAGTCGCGTTACCACGGGACAAGGGATCCTGGAAAGTTCCTGGACTCTCGTGCTGAAGTAGCTGGAGTCGCAAACCCGCACGGACTTTCCTCTCCTCGCGCGCGAAATCCGCAAATCGGCACGAGACTGCCGCACACAAGGAAGTTACTTTACTGTATATATACAATACATACCGCTGTACATACTCTTGTAACAGACGCAGTTCGATAGGAAGCAAGTAGCCGATATTTCGAGAGCACTGGGACAATACGTCCCGGCATGGCTTCTGGCAACGCCGTTCCGATCTCGTATCACAGAATTGTTCACCAATTAATTGCGCGATCGTCGTAACCAGACAGACGCAGCTTGATGTAATAAGATGCGAGAGCTATTATCCCTCGGAGGACCCCGAAGATAAAGCGCAGAGAGCGAAAAAATCGTATATTTTATTTTTTAACGGTTGCGTCGTTGCGTCGGTGGTTACTTCAAGATTATTTGAGAAAAAATGGACGGGAGGATCGCGCAATGTGCCAAACTAACTATCGCAAGCCGTTTACATATACTAATAAAGCTATTAATCGATAAGGTTATCGGGAGGGGGGAAGGGAATTCGGCGGAATACGCGAGGAAGTGCAACGAGAAGAGGGCGAACTTACATGCTCACACGGTGTAGTTGCGTGAACGATTACCTCACAGACACACACTCACAGGACATTATCCACGTTCGACACAGATATTATATTCGCGCGAAATCCATATTTCGAACGGTGCGAAGTCGCGCCGGCTCGGGTCGAGATTAATCGCGTCGTTGATTAATTATGAGAGTTATGGGTGGTATTCGTATCCGAAAGGTGGAAGGATGTAACTTCGAAAGCTCATTATTTCAGGAGGAGCTTGGCGAGCTTCTGAGAATTATGAATGCGCAACTTTTAGTGAGGGATAAATTAAATAATACGCGGAAAAATACAAAGTAAATTAAATCAAATAATGTGGGTTAAATGAATATGAAACTCGCATATAAAATACAATAAATATGAAATCTGTGTTATAATATATCGTAGAAAATTTATTGTATTAAAATTTTTTTTCTTAAAAAAAGGGTATTCTAAAATTCTATCGATTTTTTATTATAATGCAGTTCTGATTTTTTTCATTATTGTATTCTAATTTGGAAATTTTTATTAGATATGTATTTAATAATTATGAATAACTGAGATAATTCTAGACAATTTCCTTCTACTTTTCGAATACAGTTCTGTTGATCAAGATTTTCGTTAATTCGAGTGATTAGGTGTCGTTCGGCTGGTCCTCGAAATCGCGCCTAATACCGCTTAATAGTCTGTTAAATGTTATACTGTATAGATTAACGTTGACGTAGTTGATAGACGTTGATCAGGCGTCGCTAGGACGTTACGCGTTGTTCGTTTATTGCGTTGTCAGTTGTGTGTTAGAAGATTTTAACCCCTCGGGCGCGCGATATACTCGTAAACAAATTACATGCAATTTAATCCATTTAATCTTACAGATGTAATTACATTTCACGCTAAAATTTAAAACCGAATGAAAAATAACATTTCGTTATCTGTTTACAGAGATATTAAAGTGATTGACTTTCACTTTAATTAATATTTAGAAATTACCAACATTTTTCTTGGTTTATCCTCCAATGTCTGTGATAAAAATTAAGTTAGAATAGATAAAAGTGAATTGATATTTAATAAATGTCAAAGAGATATAATTGCTGAAATCCCTCGAGCGCGTGACAAATATATCGCGGCCCGAGGTAGAGTTAATAATATTTTTTTGACTGTCGAGTATTGCCGAAATGCGTCGATGATCGTCATCGAGGCAGAATTAACGACGATCTTGACCGAGATCGAGACGATGGCGTCGACTTGTTACGTTGCGAACCGTTGTTGAGGCTTAAAGAAGTATATTACTCACGTACACACTATGGTACACATATTTATACATGTACATATAAGTATTATGGTATGAAAATTACCGTAGTGGAATTGCAAATCGTACCTAACTACTGGGCGTCAAGCGTCTCGCCGAAAGGGGAATAATTTAAAGATAAAGAAGAAAATATAAAAAAATAATAAAAGGGCGGTATTTTCGAAGAGAAATTGTAAGTTTAGAGAATACGTACGCATAGTAAGGGCCTGATCGAGTTCGAGTTCAAGCAACGGAAAATCGCGGAGGATCCTGCGTAAATAAGAGAATCTCAAGAAAAGATCATTTGATGAAAAATCTCCGACTTTAGGAAAAAAAAAGCGGTCTTGTTACATTTTCTCTTATTGAAATTATCGTACTTTATACCTTCCACATTTTCACAGATTTTTACACAAATTTAATTTAACTATGCCTATAAAGTCGAAGAATAGGTATTAGCTGATTCTTGTCTGCAATATTGCAAACAGTTTACAATTATAATACATAGAAAACCGTGATGTTTTTTTCCTTGAGTCGGGAAAGTTTACTGGAAATTTGCGAGTGATCATTCTGCGAGTAGTAAGATTGTAGTCAATGAGTCGCATCCCATTTTTGCATATATGCATAATTCCGGCAAATAGATGCGAATAAATAAATTTCGAAAATATAGAACTTATTAAATATTATCTTCATATAGATAAGAGCGATAAATAGAGCAGGAATTGAGTAGTGCATAATGACAAGCATACCGCGAGTATTTTAATATGCTAATCACGCGTCTGCCAAGAGGAGAAACGACTCGATCGTCCGCGATTTTGCCGACTAAAACAAAAGAAAAATTGTTAAAACTATAGAATATACGCGTGCGAGCAATTGTGCAGTATGAATGCCAAATCGAGCCACGAGCGAGCGAAGAAAGACACTTAATTATATTATCCAAGCAATTGATCCCTTACTGATATGATATACGAATGTTGTTTATAAATGTAGAATATTCTTTTTTTATCTCGTCAAACGTTAATGACTGATATTTTGACATTTGGCATTTTTGAATTGTTACTTCTGCGTCATAAAATAATTCTAATAATAAAGCTTGAAATCAAATTTAAGCTTAAATGAAATGAAGTTAAATATCGAAAATAAAGATTTTATAATTATGCTATTGAAA
Organism: Tetramorium bicarinatum; assembly: GCA_928718305.1. Lineage (NCBI taxonomy): Eukaryota > Metazoa > Arthropoda > Insecta > Hymenoptera > Formicidae > Tetramorium > Tetramorium bicarinatum. Next base: position 4,383,805 of record OV788319.1, on the reverse strand, counting down.
AGTAATAAACCTTTTCTTGAAGATACTGTGAAGATGTCTATTTAAACAATTATCATATCGCGAGGGTTTAATTGCCTGAGATTTCAGCAAATGTGCCAAAAAGTTTGCGCTTAATCATATCCATCAACGACAACGGCGGCTTCAATCGATATTGTCATGTCGGAAAAGAAGAGAGACAAGAAGGTGGAAGGCAACAAAAGAATAACAAACTGAGAAGAATTTCCCGAAGAACATTTGAATCTTTTCTTCGCTATTCTTTTGTAACACGCACGGGAGCATGACAAGTCGCTTTAATCACTATGTCGTAGTGAGAAAAAGAGTGGAATAGTATTAAGAAAGGAACTAAGAGCGAAATGAGCGTGTTTGCGCTTCTCGTTTCCTTTCGGACGGAAGGAAGAGAGAAAATTCGTCACAAATTCAGATCAACGAAGAATTCGTCGAAGGAATCGAAGCGCCAGACTCGAAAGACGAGAAAGGACGACGGGGGTGGCTCGAGGATTTCGGAAAGCGACGGGGGAAAATATATTACAAGGGACTTGACAGATAAAATAAGATGAGATATTTTTGTAAAGCTTTCGATGTTTACCGCAATCCCAGAAACGTTTCGAAGATCTCAGCTGACATATCCGACAATGCCTTATCGCTTTTAAAAATCGAAAACTATGAACGTTATGCGAGAGGGACAAAGAGCCGGGAACGTGAGACACCTGACACACAACCCCAATCCATTTCCCGCCTTCCGAGAGAAACAAGACACTCGGTAGCGCTTAAAAAAATCGTAATAACGCAGTCTTAATATTCATGCAAATCTATTCATCTTTTGTTTTATTTGTAAACGAAAGTTAATAGAAGATTTTTAAAGATGTCGACGGATAATTAAAGCATGACGTAGAAAAAAAAGATTGAAAAGACGTTAGTACCGAATTGAGTCCTATTGATTAATTAATGGACATTGTAATTCTTTATTTTCACGTACGATATTTTCAACCCGCGAAAATGTACGAGTTTGGCCACGCATTGATTAAGCTGTGCTCCAAATCGTGTCGCGAGTGGGCTCTTAATCTTCTTTAATCGATAATTTCCTTTAATGAATGACATAATTTTTCAAATTTTTCTTCGATGATCACATTTTAAATGAAAAAGTACAATTAAATTTAGATTTAAAATCGTGAGAGCTAGTTCCGAGAGAGAAGAGCAGAGAAACTCTAGTAAAAATATATATAACACATTTTATAATCTTATTAGTTCCCGTCTCTTTTACGGAATAATCTTTTTTCGCCGGAACAGATCCTGATCCCGGCTTTAACGCGTAATCTCATATCCCTCGTACAAAGAATGTAAAAATCCAAGGTATCTCACGTGGCACGATGACGTTGCGTCGTTTGACGATTTAATAAAAATTTAATTAAGCAACAACAGAGAGCAACAACTAACGCAAAGTCTCGCGTAACTCCTAACTCCTATTTACTTATCAATTGGAAGAGAGTGAGAGAAAGAAAAGTAAGCAGATAAAAAACTAAAGTTAGGAATACGCTATTATCACGTCACACAAGCTCATTTTCTTTTATCATATTTTATTATTGGACAGTCCCGTATCAGTTTCACTGTTTTTTTGCAATTAGCATACAAAAGCGAGGCAATTGATTAAATATATTTGTACTGATAATTTATCTAATTTTAAATTGATATGAACATGAATGAAATTTAAATGGTACATTGTAACTAGATAAATCATTTTCGTTTAGATAATAATTTATATAATAATTGACGAAAAGGTTGCAGATCAATTAAAAATTTATCACTGAACAAAACAATGGAAATAAATCAAAAGGTATGTGGCTTCATTACTGTACAGTACATATCTGTACGACGCAACGTGACGTGATAAATGGCGCGTCCACCGTTAAAGATGATACAAAACAGTGTAATTATAATTGTAATTTACTATTTGTACATACGCAAGAGCTCGTTCATGCGCGTCTCGTAGATCATCTCTTTTGCAATCGAAACTTGTATATCTCTGACACACATGTACACACACATGATACACCCACATCCACATACAAGCACACGCGGACAGTCCACAAGGCGCATGGATCAAAAAAATCGAAATCAGCGTGCTAGATTGCGTTAATTGAGCAACAGTTATTTGTACGCCTCTAGGAAACAACGTTGTTGCGAAAAAAAAGGGAATATAAGATAAATCGACTCACACGTACATGACCACGTAGAGCCACGTAAGAAGGCGATTGCGGAGACGTAGCTCACGGCACGGCATGGCACGTGCGAGCGCGCGCTGCCATTATCATTATTGTTCTTATCATTATTGGTGATTATTATTACTACGATGATGACGATTATTATTACTATAATTGAATAAAACGTTCACCACGGGGAATAGACTCGTCTCTCTTTCATCCTAACCCGTTCCTCTCAAAAAAATGTCTTTTTTTAGTTACTCTTTTTTTTTAATGGGTATTTTAACTTTTTTAAAAGACAGCACAAAAATAATTTCTCGCAAAACGGTTAGAGCAATAAAATCAGGATTAGAGCATTAAATTAATACTTAAAGATACTAAATTCTCCGCACAGTTTTGTATGATTATGCCTGTGTGGATACTCCAGTTCTCATGAAACACACGTTTCAATCAATCGTCAATATACAGAAATAGATCGAGTCACGCTAACCATAAATATTAATTCACATAATTATGATTGTATTTATCAATTAAATGCATCACGACTATTCTCTGCTCAAGATTCGATCCGTGTTGTATCCCTTACATTCTTAATCGATCAACAAATTTGAACGTCCGCGCCGACAGTTTATAATACGATTTAAAGTCAAATTAAAATTTAATTAATACAACAAACTAATAAAAAATATATAAGATTCGATATCGGATGTGTAAACGCGTTTTGATCGCAAAATTTCGCGAAACGTGCACGTTAATAAACATCAACGTACGTATATATAATATCAAATTATTATATTATATACGACTGTGCTCGATTCGCGTATTATTTCGCGCTTTTCCTACGAAAGTAATAAAACAGCAAGTTTAAAACCGATGAAAAATTCCAAACGCGCTGCGACGTATGTTCGAAAAATAGATCAAGGAAATAGTCGTCGCTCATAGAACGAATAAATCGCGATGAAATAATTCATACTTCTCGTTCCTCTCCCTATTGCTTCACCGTCTGCTTGTGTAATCAATAAAGTGAGATAAATAGATATAATAAGTGTCATCACACATTTCGATCCGCACACACTTGCGAGTCGTCGATCTACGCGGACAGATTGATTGCAAACCGAATAATCGCGAGAAATAATCACACGTAGAAATTTCAATGTTCGGTGCATTCCAATATTTGTCGCGATTCTTGCCTCGAGATGACGTGATGATGCGAGGAGCGACTCGCGTCTCTGTCTACCTGCTCAAGTTTCGCGACATGAATGATAAAGTCAAAGCGCACGCTGACAACTCGCTGCAAAAAATAAACATTTGCTACTCGCCACGTGCTAGGCAACATGTTGTCTAACATAAACACTTAACGTTTTATCAAATCTATGTGCATCAAATATTTCGTTTCTCTCAAATTATTTTCAATCTAAATCAATTTAGGCAAACAGATTAATGTCTAAAAATCTCATTATTTTAGATAATCTACAATTCATATCAAGAGTTCAAATGCAATTCTAATTATAATTGTACGTAGCGTGTAATGTGGAAAAAACATTTGAGAAATCAGAATACAATATAATGTAAAATATATGATGAAATGTACATAAACATGTATAATAGTATATAAAATTATAAATAAATCTCTACATATAAAATTAGAATTCTGTCCTAAATTCTGACATAAATTATAAATCGGTTAATAAGATCGGTATAAATATAATTCAAAATAATATTACCCTCGTTTTTATTATTTACAATAAATTGAATAAAATATATACTGACATGAATGTCAAAATGTAAAAATTTATAGTTTTATATTTAGAAATGTATCTGAAATTCTGATGTAAATTACAAATTATCTAAAGTGATCTTCACAAATATAACTCGAATAAATAATATTGCTTTCGTTTTTATTATTTATAAAAAATTGTATAAAATATTTGTTACAAATAAATTCTCGCTCTAATATATTTCTCTCCATTAAGTTTTTTTATAAAACTTGTATCAAATTTTGTTGTAATTTTAACAAAAATATAAATATCATCTCATATATTTTGTAAAATTGTAGAAGTCACTAAATAAATTATTCTCCCGGCACTATTCGTACATAATTTTATTACTGTATATAGATTTAGTTCTTATTAAATAATTTAATTATAAAATAACAATTTTCCGATTGTAATTGATTTACTTTTATTAAATTTTTATTATTGTTTCAAAATATCACTGCTATTTCTGATGTGACAGATATTTTCAAATAATTTTATTGGTTTATTTGTTAAAAATCTTTAGTGCTACTTCCTCATTTTGTCTAAGAACAAGCAAATAAAACAAAGTTCTGCTTTACATTGAAATTTTTTACGCACTTCATAAGTTTCGTGAATGCGAAGCGTTTGCTTTGCCTTGCAGACAAGAGCTAAGCTTGTTTTCGTTTGCGTCATTCGCCCAGCGTGGGATTTATACGTAGTGTTTGACGTAAGAAAGAAGAAATGCAGGAAAGCTAAAACACTCCCGCGCTCTAGCTATATTTTGCATGCCATAAAACACCGACCAGTAGCTATCGATCGTACTAAAATTGTATCAAGAGTCGTTTCGCCCGAATTACCTTGCCGACTTCTTCAACAAGTGGCGATGTCTTGCACAAGTAAGATAAAGCGAAACATTTATTTTCGGTTCGCGCTTTTATCGCGTGTCATTCAAGACTGCGATAAAAATTATAAAGACGAAAGAAACATGGTCAAAGCGTGGAAATAATGATGAATAATATGATTGCATAGAAATTTTTCGTTATTTAATTGTTTAATTATTTAATAATGATGTTTGATATTAAAATAAAAATAATTATAATGGCTTTAAGTCTCTAATATAAAAATGCAAAGCTATGTGATAAATAATATATTCATATGTATTAGCAATATATTTCTCGTCTTCAAAGTACTGTTCAAATATACTGTTTGGAAAATAAATATTCGTTAATAATAAGAATCGGTTCTTTCTGAAAATGATAAATTCAGAATGTGCACGAATTGGATTACGGAAGAACTAAAAATAGAAGTTTATACAAATGAATCTCTCTCCTCGCAGTTTACGTGAACACGAGACGTAATTCTCAGCTGATTGATCAGGAGGGACTGCTCCGTCATAAAACGAATATATAAGCATACATAATCCTGTTAAGGATCGCACGAGGATCGCGGATTGTTGCGAATTCACACGATTCATATCCGTTAGGATATTTTTTGGAAAAATTTGCTTTAATTATAAGTCTTCTATTTTAAATAAAATTAAAGTTAAATTAAAGGGAAATAAAATCGTAAAGTAATTAAAATCGCGTAGAAACAAGTTAAATTAATTTCTATATTTCAATGTTCGTCTAATAGTTTGAGAATTTTGTAAATAATTAAAAAATTTTTTATTTTTTATTTTTAATTTGTACAAAAAATGGTATGCGGTTACGTTTGACCGATAAAATTCTTTCGGGGTGAAACGGATGAAAGTGTCAGTGCGACTCTTCAAACGTGAAGCGAGAAATGAAACGAACGAGGGAATTAGAAATGCAATTTGACTATGCTTCCATTGAGTTTGTGGATTAAACGAGCCGTAACCGGTTGCACATGTCGATCTAATTTTCAACAACACGTGCAAGGGTTTCTTCGACCCGGGGTCGATCGATTCGCACGTTATTTTGTGGTTTAGCATCTATTGAAATAGCTAAAAAAATGCAGTTATGTAATTCATCATAAAACAAAAATTATTATACTTTGTCGCTACTATAAAGGCCATTTTCAACAATCTAATTTAGACCTTATAAAATAGAATTCTATTTATAATTTCATAATACCTATTTATTAAAATACTTGTGAAAATATTTTGAAAAATTATATTGTACTTCTTTAAATGTTTCTCGTATTATGTGGTATATAAAGTTAAAATTAAAATTCTATCTTAAATGCTGATACAAATTTTCCTTAAGAAATATGTAATTTAAAAGAAGCTTTTTTTTCGAAAGCAATTGTTTCGAAATTTAATTTTATGTTTATATTATATATCTGTAAATTATAAAATTTAATACAAATATTATTATTTTATATTTCTTCATATTTAATACGTTATTTATTTATTGCATTTCTTTAAAACTTGAATAAGATTCTCTATATAAATAAACTTTTAATTTATTTAGTATTAGATATTTCTTTGTATCTCCCGATTCCTTTGGGTATTCAGTACCTATATAAAACATTATTCATTTTAAACTGACGCTCTATCGCTTATAGGTTTCTTTTTCATTCTTGAAAGGATGACGAACGACCATAGCACGTGTTCGCTAGCGGCAGATGCAATTTCTCGCGTGTCACGATCCTCGCTGAGGAAAATGATCTCAAGGTACTCCGGAGTACCTTTCTCGATTCAGGGACAATAGGGATCGATGAAAACCGGTGTACATTCGAAACGAGACGGGCCTCAACGATTTTCGTCATACGGAGATACAGACGCGCAGTATACGCGTGCCGATCACAATAGATCAATCATGATGGTCAAATCTCTGGATCGAATAATAGAACTCGACTTGCGGGATGGAGGAAGGCACTAATCAATAGAAAGAAAAGAGTGACTAATTCCCCACCAAATGAAACGTTTCTTTCGATGATTGTGGAATGGATTTAGGAATGTAAAAGATTCTCCATGAAATTGTCGCTGACAGCAGACATATAATAGATTCATAAAAGATAATAAACTTTTCTCAAACTTTAAGTAATCGAGTTAGAAACTTCCTGAATTAAATTAGATTTAGCTTTTTCTGCTTGACATTAATTTCAATTAAATTAATTTTAGACAAAGTAACTTATCATCATAAAAAAAAGTATTTCTGTATGCGTCACCATCTTTCATTTTTCGAGATAGAAACTCGAGGATAAACTTATTAATAATCAGAGACATAAATTTTTCTTAAAATTTCACGTGATACAGAACAATGGAATTCTTCAAATAACGATCAAATAACAGAGGTTTGTAAACAGTGATTAAATATTACAATATAATTGTATCATTGTGCTTACAGATTTATTTGTCATTTTGTTCTATTTCTCATTAATCCTGCGTGACGCCTCATCCTCCGCGATTCTCGCGAAAACTCGAAAATCTTCAGCTGCCGGCTTCAGCTGCTCGGATCAACGTCGACGAAGAAGAAAGAGAAACCGGCGCGGCGTGGCGTCGGACGAGGAGGGACGAGCGGATCGAACGAGGGGGCAGAGCGCGAAAACCGGCGCCCGTGGCACGGGGGTACGAATCTACGGCACGAGGGTACGCGGGACCCTGCACGCGTGTAGTAGGGTAGCTTCCCCCCCGAAACTACCACCGACCGCTTCCGGGCTGTTTGCTCGCTAGCTAGCTTGGCTGGCTGGTCGAGGTTGGTCGCCGCTGGCGCGGAATTCACGGCTTAGACTGTCTATCAATGCGGAGTAGCAGCAGGCATCATCAGGCGGGTCGGCACCACACTCCAACGAATCGTCGAAGCGAGCGGGTGTTCGCCGCGATTTACAAACTCCGTGCCGGTGGATATTAAAACGGGGACCAGCAAACGTGCCGTCCAGTGCAGTGTTGAAAGGAATACTTCTCTAGTTACGAAACCTAATATATCGAGCAGTGCCAGGATAAGCCAAGCTAATCAAACAAGTGTAATGGACAGTGTTGAAGATAGATTTTCGAGTCGTAATTATATTAGTCAATATTATATATATATTATATTTTTTATCTATTGAATTAAATAATTGGAACGGAAACGATTGGTGTCATTCAAGAAATATTAAAATAGTTTTATTTGTAAGTGGAAACAATATCATACTTTTCGAAGAGTATTAAAACTGTGTTGCGAGCTTCTTGTGTGTGCAAAGCTAAGTGTACTAACCAGTATTGTGTTCAAAAAATAATAAATGTTATTTTTTAACATTTAAAAATATAATTCTCAGAGAATCGATTAAAAAATCTTTTAAATATTTGAAACTTAATCGAAACTTAATATTATTTCGCGTCTCGAGCGGAGTAACCTTTCAAAACAGTAGTTGCTTTTTATGCTATTAAAATTTCTAAAAATCAGAGCATATATTTTTTAATTATTGCCATCAAAAAAGAAAAAGATTCATTGACATTATATCAGATATATTTTTTAAAACGCGTTTCTTTCATCGAGTTTTAAATGAAATAAAGAATCTTGAATTAATAAAAGCATAATTATTATTAAAAAAGATACCAGAAGAACTGAAAGTAAAAAAATCTTGACACTAATGGCGAATTATATTTGACTTTTAATTTCCCAATCCAGTACCTATATCCAGAAATAAATAATCAATACCGATGCATATTTAATAATTATAATGCAAATTCGAGTTACTTAACCAGCACGTAACGTATTTAAGCACAGTCAATTAAATAGCAAACTAATCCGATACCTATTGACCAGAATCAATCGAACATGGCTGTGCATATAATAAATATTAATCAGAATTAATCGATCGATGTACTTAGTACTAAACAAAATTAATTTATCAGCATTTAATGCTTACTCAGCGAATGCATAAAAAATAACTGAGCATCCATTAATCAGTGGCGAGTAGATCTGTGAGTGCAATTAATCATCAATCATCCGACACGTTAGGCAATTCTTTCATAGCGAATTGAGAGCGCGTTTCGTCATCCGCCAGTGCCTAAATACAAAATCGTTTATTCGTACTATTCTAATCCTCGTCCTTGAGGCGCCACGGGGAATGTGTTGCCTTCTGTTGTCTTCTCAGTGGCCGCGTCTGGACTTGGCCGTGGTCGATTGATCACGACGGGGCCACTTACTTTTACAACAAACATGCAATTGTGGAGGAAGAGTTAAGAGTTTCCGGCGTCCAAAAATAAAGAGGAGAACGATCGAAAAATACGTCAGATCGAAGAAGAATATTGTTCCGAGAGGAATTTCGAGACGTACAACAAACAGGACGTCGATTTCTGGCTATTCGCAAGAATCGAGAGTAAGTTTTGTTTTGTGTATTAAATGTAAAACTTGGAAATTAAATTTTAAAGCCAGTATAAAATTATATCAATATTATAATAAAATTTATAATGTAATTAAAAATTTTATTTGAAAAATGTCTTTATATTTATTTTTGTATTGAAGATCTAATGTATGAAAAGCTTGTTATTAATATTGTCATACATTATTGTCATACATTAGTAAAATATTAATTTATTTTTAGTCATTAAGAGTTTAATATAATTCTGTATATAAGAATATTTTTTATTTATAATTGTGATATTTATAAAAATAGTTTATATTAAAAAGCTCACAAAAATAATATAACATTGATAAGATTGACTGGAACATGGCATAACAATCGCGATTATAATATTCAACATTTTCTTATATCCGAAACTGTCACCTTGGATAAATATAGCTTGCGTAATACAACAAGCTATTAAATTGAGAAAAGCATATCTAACATTTTTTTTCTATTTGTGGCACAGTTCCAGAAGTTCTCTTTTCATTTTATACTTTTTACTTTTTACTGTCGCAATTCTTTATGCGATTCTTGGTTCATTTTCCCTCATTCCATCATCTATTCTCCAGTTCTTAACCTCCGTCTATCTCAAAGATTCAATGCAATTCAACGGAGAGACTCGCAAAGTAATCTAGCCTCTAATAATGCCGATGAATAAACTTTCTTTCTCTCAGTACATATATCATCTTTCCAACAATCAGACCTATTTCACATTTAGATTCGGAGTATTCCAAGAACATAATCTTGACTAAATTATTTTCGCTCATAATTAAACAAGTGAATTTGAATTATGTTGAGCCCAATTATCTTTTATCTACAAAAATTTAATTTTAGACTAAAAGTTATATAAAATGTATAATGTACTTTATGTATTTTCAGATATAAGTACTCAAAAATATTCGAAGCTACATGAAAAAGCATTCGGGTTTCTCTTTAAACTTTACGTGCGATTATTTGGGGTCCAAGAGGATCGGACCGAATTCTCGGAAGGGCAAGAGGTCATCGACCTCCCGATGGCAGAACTGCGATTCGAGTGGCCGTGGGAGAACTTGAAGAGGCAAAAGTGCGCGTCTACCTTCTGAAGAGAGAGATTTCGCTTATCAGAACGCGGTGGTACTCGAGGGCTAATTTTAGGCCCTTTTCGAAGACGAGGCTCGCGAGGAGACTTTCAGGTCACTGTGATGATCAACCACCATGGCGTGGCCGGCAGCGACGACCCTGATGAGTCTCCTGATGCTGCTGCTTATGACGATCGCGGCCAGTTTCTCGCCCAGAATAATCGCCACCACCCAAGCGCCTTTCGGCAGGATTCTGAAAGCTGTGAAACTGCATGGGGGGTACATGGAAGTGATCCAGGAACAGAGATGCTCCCATGGTTTACTCAGATTAACGTGCAGGTTTGTCAACATTTTTTATCATACTCTTCGAGAAAAATTTTTAAGAAAGTACTCCAATTTGTAGTCTATTGAGAAAACTGTATCATAAAGAAATTAAACATAAATTTGCATTTACAAATCGCCTAAATCACATATCATTTGTTCATGTACAAGAATTTATAATATTTGAAATTTTTGGAAAAAAAAAACAAAAAATAGTGTTTCTAAGCAAAATACTATATTAAATGATGGATAAATAATATTTTTAGTCTATCATTTAAAAATGGCAAGTTAAAAATTAACGCTTATCCAAAAGAAATGTAAGAAAAAAGATCAAATATATTTACTTTCTGCTGTTATTATTAAACATAATTTTGTAATATTAATGCATATCCAAATTCTTGAGACCAATAAGTGAGAAACAAAAATTATATTATTTAATTTCAATTTCTAATTTTCTTTTCGTTTTAATATCATTTATCTATCTAATTTTCTTTTCGTTTTAGTATCACAGTAACAGCGTATAAAATATTAGCCTGACACCGAAAGCTTTGAGACGATAATACAAAATTTAAACTTGATTACATTAATTCCCGTTATATGCGGAGTTACATTAATTTAACATCGTATGCGCAGATCGTTGAAAGCGTTCATCTTTATTCTGGAAGCGGAATATCACGCGAATCGTACGGAATTCTGTCAGAAAGAGTCAAAAAGCTTGGAAGAGCTCAAAATGTGGAGGAACAAAGGTAGCACGCGACGATGGACGAACATGAAAGAGCTTAAAGGAAACTACATTCTTGATGACGAAGACCAGGCAGATATCGTCGATATCAGATCATCCTTGAATAAAAGGTAAATTTACTTTGCTCATTCAAATAATGATAAATTGAAATGTTTGATTGCAACAGTGATCTAGAATTTTTTCAATTTTAGAAAAATAATCTTCAAAATATGAAAAAATAAAAAAATTCATCATATAAACTGATTTTATTTAATCTCATGAGAAAATTATGTTTGGGTTAATTTCTCGAAATAATTTCTCTTTAAAAAATTATTTATATCAGCATCTTATTGAATTTTTTAATAGCAGCCACGAATTTGACTGAAAATAATGTTATTTACGATTCGTTGGGTAAATAGAATTTTCATGGCGCCGATGATATCGGACTTCTGTTCTTGACATAAGTATTCGATGACACAAGATAGTGTTTGGTTACGGTTGAAGTCTGAGGTAGACCGCAGTTCCAGAGAAACAACTCTTATTCCGAGCGTTTACTACCGACTACAAACATTGTAATAGACTCTTACCAAGACTGTTACTATGATACGGATCAGCAAAATAACACTAGAACAAGCTATTTTCCTACCCTCTTTACTACTTAAGAGTTTCTTACGTAAAAACAATATTTTTCAATAAATAGAATATAACTGTAAATATTTAGCCGTAAATAATATGTAATTTTGATAAAATTGTAAAAGAATATATTTTTCTTGACACGTTGTATTAAATGTTACTAAATTAAAAATACTTTTATAAGCAGTATTGATCAAAATCGAAATAAAAGTATACGAGATAATTAATAATGATGATTAAAAAAATTATTCAAACATAAAAAGAAGAAAAATGATCAAAAAATACCAAAACTGTAATAATGTTTCAAAAATATGATTTCTGAAAAGTCATTATTGCGAAATGCAGTTAAGCCACTCGATCGCCACCCTTGCCTCCGATACTCGCCGTTTTTATCAGATACTCGAGAGCCGTCGAGGGTCGAGAATGAAATCTCGACGTTTGATGTGCAAGGGTAAAAGCATTCCTGAAGCAATAATTGCCCACCCTCTCTCTTTTTCCCTTAGTACGTGCGTCAAATGATCACCAAAGGAGAAACGATCTCCTCTAAATGGTTCTCCCTACGTTTACACAGCATCACGCTCCGGGAATTCCACAAATAGGGGATGGCAATACGAGGGATGCAAATTTTGCATCGCTGAAATTGCACCGAGCTCTTCGTGGAAAAATGGAACGTTTCATTTATATTAAAAAAACCCAGAATTTTACCTCTCTCTCTTGTTCTTTCTCGCGCAAAAGAGTAAAATATACATCAAGTTGTTTGAATTATTACTTGAATTAAAAGCGAAAAGGTAACAAGTAATTTACTAATAACGCTGAAGGAAAAATGCAATTACGTTAATACAAAGAGAGTGTCTCCGTCGTATAATTAAAGTTATAATAATCTCATATATTCATATTCATTTCTTTTACAATTATTTTCAGGGCACAATTAAGATCATTATTTATTCGTCTGCATTCTCTTAATTAAATTTTAGCTAAACAATGTTTCTTCTCGTTGAAATTTTCCAAAGATCTGAATTTTACGATTTTATCGATTTTATCGTCAAATTGATAACTTATCGTTACCTAAAGGTACGACCTACAGAACCACAAGTTTCAATTTGAGAATCCGCCGCGGCGAGTGTAAAAAATTCAAAGAGATTCCGCGCAAGGGCGAGCGTGGGTGAAATGTTATTTCCCTCTTATTTCCGTCCCGGAACCGATAAAATCGACGAGAAGAGGTTGACGTAGCGGGGTGAGGCAGCGAGGCCTCTTAAAAGGGTGAAAATCCACCCTCGTCCATTATTCACTCCTGCTTTCAAGCGGGAGCAACAAAGATCGCACAGCAACAATCCCGGCCCCTCCCCTAAATTCCATCCCCCCAGAAGAAGCCCGGGGGTTGCTTTTGTCAGCGCGTTCACAGCCCCTAATGACCGACGCCGCTTATTTAATTGGCGGCTGTCAGACAATCGATAGTATCCAAAAGCGAAACCTCGCGTAAACTGCAATTTATTCACGCGGGAATAAAGGGAATTTACGAGATACCTTTTAAGCAATTTAGCATAAAAGAGAATAAGATTTACTGTTAAAAAAATGAATATTCGTCTAATCATCTCAAATTAAAAAAAAAAATCAATTTACTCTATTATTTATTTACCACGATTGTATGATTTAGATGCTCTGGTCAGAAACACTGTCGTTACAATGTGACTATCGATCATCCAGGAGCGCATTCTTGGATTCCAGGTGGAATTCTATTAAAATACGCTTGCATACCAGGTGAGTTTATTCTCAATAACTGTATGTCAAATATTTTATAAGATTTAAACGTGATTAATTATTTCTTCAAACTTTGCGAGAAATTTGCAATTAGTATGGTATTCTACATTTATTAACAAGTCGAAAATACTTTACTAACACATATACAGTGTCTGAATAATAAAGTGAAATATAATTAATAGATATTCAACTATTTCTACCAATATTTTCAGTATTTCCAAATTTTTCCAATTTTCCTCTAAATCATTTCGCATTTAAAAAAAATTCTTCTCCAAATTATATTTCATCTTAATTATCGTTGATTCTAGACAATGATACTCTTGATTTTCACGTAAAATCGAGGAACCGACAATATCTTCGGTACGCGCGGTATAAATTATTTACAGTATTACGAATCTAGCTTTATTTATCAGCGGAAAGCCCAGGTCTATTTTCCCGCGATCGATATTCGGGCGTGCGCAATCGATGATCGACGAGCTCGATAAAGCAAGCACCCCGGGCGCACAGGTCACGCGGAGGCGGAGAAATGCACGATACGTCACGTGCCGCACGTCCGACGAAATCGGCCTCAGATTTCTATCTCTCCGTCGGCCGATGTCCGACAGCTGTCGACGATGCAATGATCTTTATTGACCGTGGGATTGCCGGCATATGCGCTGAAATTCTATCGACAAGAAACAGTGTGTCCGATGGCGCACAATGCATCGCGCTCGGGTGCAACGGCGACGTCATGGAAAGGGCGTGTAATCCTGCCATTCTATGGAATCGCACGTATCACGGAAGCTCCTTTACGGGAGGAAAGCGTGACATTTTTCGGGTTTAGTTGTTTATTGTTCGATATAATTCCATTTATCGAAATAAGCGAAAACTCATGCGTCACGAGAAAGAAGAAATTACGTTGGAATATATTAACGATACAAAGTTACAGCTTATTGCATAACAGACATAACATTATATTTATACGTTTAAATTGGTCTTTACATTGATAGATTTTGTATCGTTGCATCTATAATTCTGTCGAGATAAATACAGTATAGTATCTTTTATATAATATTTGACTAGAATAAAACATGATAAAATTATTATTTACTTGTATATGTATGAAATATAATAATTTACTAAATTATTTAATAATTATATTAACATCATGTTTTCATAAACGTAGTTTAAATTTTAAATGGCATTAATTATCAAATTATTCAAGAATTTCAAAAGATTTCATTTTAAGTGAGTTCTTTTCTAATTTATGCCGAGTAAATTTTAGCGCATAAAGGTCTTCAAATCAAAAGTGTACTTCAATGAAGCATCGGTATCAGAAATAATTCGAGACATTCGATGTTACGACAGAATGCGAAACGTTTCATTAGCGCTCGATCGAATCGATAGATCGAACCGTTCGCTATTCAAGAGGACAAAACATTCCTTGCGAAGGCCGTCACACTTGGTGGAATATTGGAAATGGTGAGCATAGATGTTGCATACTGAGGTTTCGTGGAGAGGAAAGAGGGAGGAGGACGGAGGTCCAAATTTCCCCTTCATCGCCCTCATTATCGTCACCGGCGCATCTAGCCCCCACCCAGAAGTGGCACCCCTAGCTCCTCGAAACTGGGGCAAGGACACCCTCGCCTCCTGGCCGGCGACGCGCGCTATAAAGGGATCCGTGCAATCGTATCGCGCGACAAATAGACCGCAACGGATGCAGATGTTAATAGTAGCCTTATGGCAGTAGAAAAATCGCGACCCAATCTTGCCATCCCCTCGAGAATAATTCTTTTCACAACGAATTGTGTCCCTGTCAGTAATGATTTGTTACTGAGAAAGATTTAATTAGAAGGCGGACATCTGGTGAATAGCGTTCGAGGGTGTTAGTACGATTTATTAAATGTACATAACACCGGAATTTTTAATCGAATAATTTATATGTATATTTAAAATGTATAATTAAACCGTATTATTTAATTTAATAGTTTTAGATATCAAATACCAAATATAAAAATTTTTTATTTTTACGAGAGATACACAAATCTCTATTTTCTCTATAAATCTTTCTTTTCACGAGACTGAATTTCATGAAACAAAATTGCACTATATCGTATACGTAAACTGCTATACTGCTATACCGCATCGAGAATTAATATTTTGTTGCTTGCAGAAGCTGCGGTTAGGCGATACTGTAATCAAGAGGTGAAGGTAATCGGCGAAGAAGGCGGTTACATCAACACCCCGGGATATCCGCTGTATTATCTCGGGGAAACATGTGGATGGACCTTCAGAACGTTTCCGGGTCAGAGAATAGTTCTGACCTTTCACGACTTGAATATCCGCGGTGAGTTCGCCTTTCAACCCCTCCATTCCGCAATCTCTTCGCTAGAGTGTTGCGACAAGTTAAATTGATAAAAATTGAGTTGCTCGTATTGAAACGAAAAGCAGATTCATCGTTTATCTAGTCTCTGGCGTATCAGTTGTTACTCGCCGCGATGGAGATAACTTATGGCCTAAATAAAGAGAAGTTTTTCAAGAACTAAAATAAAATCTTAAAACAAAGATATAGTCTGCAAAAATACGTTGTTTGGCAACATTAGAAGTGACGTTGTATGTTTTTTTTTCGAAATTTACGGCATTTATTTAAACCGCCGGTTTCAACGATCCACTTTAGCTCTTACCAAGCTGCTGAATGAATAACGATTTGCCAACATAACTACAGTTTGCTACACAAACAGAGCATCCCCAAGCACACATGCGCTACATATGACACCGATCGGATTAAGGGACCGCGTTGATCGTCGAAAAAATAAACATCCCTGACACGGCCTGATTTTACTCGCTTTCCACAAACAAACTCTATGCGGACAAACCGCGAATAAATGCTTGCAGAGCCAAATGCGGACGGAAACTGCGTGGACATCGTGAGAGTACGAGAACGTGGCAGCACTCTCTTCGAGTTTTGCGGTACTGTCGCGGGTGTACGAGTTGTCTCCAATTCGAACATGCTGACCCTTGACTTCGTCGCTTCAAAGAGATTTTACAACGCTCGGGGCTTTTTGCTGCAGTATCAAGGTAAAAAAAAAAAAGAGAAGTCGCGAACACGTGGGTTGTTACGAATGTGCGGTTTACTCAGGAACAATCTGGGCAAAGATACATACATACTTTGTTAATTTACGCGAAATTAAGTCGACCATTCGAGTGAAATTAGCATTCTGATTAATTAATGGAGCTCCAACAATTATTCGATAAGGGGTTTGAAATAAATTATATCCTTGTCGATAATTTTCAGTCTTTTTTCCTAAAAATATATTAAATATTATTTTTCTAATAATGTCGTAATTAATATTTGACAATCCTCAGCAATATTAAATTTATGTTTTAAGAAATTTTTTATAACGAATTATTGTAAAACGTTACTCTCTTTAAAAAAATTCAGACGGCAAAAATTATATTCACACGCTAACATTATTCCTGAGGATTAAATAAGTCTCTGTTTTTCTTGTTCGAGTGTGATATCTTGGGAAAGTAAAAATATTATCAAAGAAGTATAAAGTTTAATTTTCGCAACCGCTTTTTAAGTTTTCGTTATTTAAAAGTTTCTTCAAATGCCATTAACTACTTCATTAACTATTTTAGTGATTAAAACTTTTGATAACTCGCTAGTGTTTGCCGTTCAGAAATTGCATGGAGATCTCAAAAATAATGGAAATTTTAAAGGGCAAAGCGATATCGCCATGTAACTTGAAACTGGAACAAGGTGTTAATTAGGAAAGCAAGATAGAAATGAATCGATGCGTTTGCAGCGTTGGGTTGTCCGGAGGTCTCGGCGCCGAACGGAAGTTACGTGTCGAACGGTACATTGACTTCGCGGACATTCCTATGCAAGTCGGGCAGCGTGTTTCCCGACAGCAGGGAGAGAAAAAGGACACTCGCGTGTAGAAATGGCAAATGGAATGAGACCGCTAACAAGTTACCCGGTTGCGTAGGTAAGAGCTTGCCTGATCATTATATTACATTATGTTTTGTACGTTCTATTTTTCATTCTATTACATCTGCAAGCGTCAATTCATGTTTCATTCATTTATTTATTAGACAGATTATAGAGATTAGATTATGGAATTACATATCCATTATTATACGTTACGCGCGATGGATAAATTTTATTTTCTATCGGAGATTTCATTTAAACTTGTAAAAGTAACATATGCAATACGGAAATAATGCGCTTTATCACATATAATAATATGCACGATAAGTCTTTGTCGTCATATTCATATAAATTTATATTCTCTGTCTGTTTATATCGTATGGAGAATTATTCATTAATACCAGTGAACATTCAGGTGATTCGTAAATATATACGAATAAATAAATACGAATCGTTGAATTTTATTGTAGGAATTAAAAAATACTGTACCAGAAAATACAGGAAATGCCATTAACATTATTGTAATTAATATAAATGCTGTTTTGATCAATGCTACTAGTAATAGGTACATACATTACATTTATAACCTATAATAATCACAATAATTTATCTTCATATGACACTCGTTATCGCATTATTTAGCAGATATGCTATATCCGCAGATAATAATTATTACTAAATTTCAATACAGTTGATAACGGAAGTCTGAAGTCCATGTAAGCTGAGCCTTGAAATGTTAATTGAAAATTTACAGTCCATTCTCCTTTCTTTTCTTGAATTTTATAAATCTCCCTCTTCCGATATTATCTACAACCATCAGGTAAGAGGCAAAGTGCGTTCTTTCCTGTGATTAATTCAAAATTCATACGCGTGCGTTAGTCGCGCGCGTGAATTCACGCAATATTCAGCGTAGATTGTAACACGAGGGTGCGCGAGATAATCGATACGGCCCTTCCGTGCCGGAAACCCCCAATGGCTAGTGATGACATCGAAACCCTATAAAAATTCATATTATTCCAGTTTTTATCATTCGATCAGTTAGACTGCAATGTCGCTTTCAATTTTTCACAAAATTTATTTTTTATTTAATCAAATGATTATGATAATGAGCGTAATATCTTCGCGACAATTTAATTTCATTAATTATGTATGTGAAGAAAGAAAAATAAATATGCAAGCAAATACGAAAAACAAAGCGTGAAAGAATCTAATCTAATCAATAGTTCTTTTCTACTTAAACCTATCATCAGTGAAAATTACTTCACATGCGCGTTTATTTCACGTCTTAAACAAGTGAAAAAGCAATTAGTAACAGTAGTTGGTAGTGTTAGTACTACTAGCATCTAAATTACAAGTAAAAAATAATGTGAAATAACGTGCGGAATGAATAAAGTCGGTTCAAATTGAAAGTTTGATTAATTTTAAGAAGTAAGAGATACATTTCGACTGTTGTTCGCCAGTATCGGAATAGGTTGAAGTGCCATCACTACCCATGGCTTCTCATCGAGGGGGCTTCATTCCCCCTTGGAGACTGGTGGGGGGACCCTTTCTCGGGGAAGGGAGGAAGCGAGAACCGCTCTCTCAGTAGGGGAACGAAAGACAAGGATGAATTGAGAGAGAGTCTTAGGGCAGAGGGGGTCCCCAAAGGCAACTATACATCGTCGTCGTCTTCGTCGTCGTCGTTGCGCGAAGTCAGTCGTTCGGACGTCACGTGCCTCCTTACGCGCGTGAAAAAAGATACGTGTTGTAAGCTAACCTTGGAATTCGCGAAAGAAAGTATATCGTTTCATATTTCGGGAAAACACTACTCGAATTTCAGAACTTAAAGAAATTTGCAACAACAACATCTAACAGGTAATTGGTTATTATGTATAAATATTATGTATCGTTTATAACCTTGTAATTTTTGTTTATTGAAATTGTTTGTAATAGTGGAATTTAGGAAGTTTAATTTATCGCTTTTTTTAAAATTATTTCATTTTTATAAGAATTCATAATAATACCGCGATTATTAAGACAGAACATTCCGTCGAATTAAGAAACTAAGGAATTAAGAATTGTACATATAGATACATATCCAAAAAGCATCGTTATAATGATCGTTATAAAGTCAGAAGAAATCTTTTCAAAAAGGATTCCAGAAGAATTCCTTTTACATCCGAAAAAGCTCAGAATAAATTGGTGATATAAAATTCTTTTTGAACTTTTGAACTTCTAAAATTGTTTTTAGAAATAGAATGGAGAAAGAATTTATTTTATAATTCGGAAATTGAAAAAGAATTCTTTTTGGATTTTCTGCGCTGTCCAGGTACATAAGCACGCGTTTGTGGATAGGTTTTTTGCCAAATATAATAAATTCATTTAGAGATTCAAAAAAGATGCGTTGCATCGCAATTACAAGTTTTTGCAAATTTGTAATGATTTAATAATTATTTCGAAATCGAGAAAATAAAAAATAATTGAAATTTAAAGACTGAATCGCCGTTTAATCAATAAATTTAAATTGAATTTTCTCTGTATCTGCCAAGTATTAGTGAAATATTTATTAAAAATTGATTCGGGGGCAAAAGTGCGCAGCGATTCGGAATAAACTGTAATTTATACACAATGTACTTCTTCTAACCGGATTGAAGCAGCCGATATCGAACACAGGGTCAACGTAATGATCTTCCTATTGAACCTTCGCACCCGCTCGCGATCTCTGAGCTAATTAATCTCGTGTTCGTTGCTCTCTCTTTAGCCAGTTCATATAAATCGTTTGGAATTCCCACAATGAGCATTAATTATTAATGAATCATTAGTCATCAACGAGTATGGAAACGTGATTAAATTGTTAGTACAGCCTAAACAACAAGCAGACACTTTGTACAACTCTCGAATTGAATATGTTATTTCTGAATGCTCTGTGTTACTTCATGTTCTCAAATTAAATTAATTTTAGCATTAATAAGAATATAAAATATATATAATTATACATATATAATACAAAACTACTACTATTAATTCTACTTAAAAAGTAACTGAGTTTCTCTCAATAATTATTAAAACCGTATATAATTATTGAAACATTATAAAAACCGTAACTCAATTAACTTAACTGAACAATTTCAATTTAATCAATTATGTACTGTTTATTTGCCTCGGCAAATGTACTTTTTCATTGAAGTTTGTGATAAAATATTTTTTCTTTATCTTTTATTTTTGCAAGAGATTCTCGTTGGAAACTTATTTCCTATTTCGTATACTAGAAGTTATTGTATATTTCCATATCTACGGGAGAATATTTGTTTACGTTACTTCTTGTTTACGTTACATTTGTTTACATCACCTATTCTCGCCGTGTCTAGTCTGTCGCTGTTTCTAAACGTAACTATTCGCGCAAATTTCGGACACTATTACGCTTTCAAGCACACTGGAACATCGACAGTGGAAAGAGATATTGCTGGCAGCTGTGGCCCAAATTAAAGCTTGTAAAATATCATCTCGCGGCGCCTGAAACTGGCGAACAAAGAAAGAAAACAGGAAAACCGAGAGGTCGAGAGGAAAAGAGAGAGAGAGAGAAACAAGTTGCTTTGTACGAGGCTATCTATTCTTTTTTTCCATTTTTCCGTCGGCGGATTGCCTCGTTTCCGAGAAACAATCATTCGGATACGATAGCTACAGATCCTCCACGAAGGAGATTAAGAAACGGGCACTTCTTCTTCGTGCCCTTTAAAGTGGCGTGGGGTTAAACTTCTCAAAGCTCCAATTAATCTTGTTATACAGAAGTAATATTTCCAATAATTTAATAAAAATCATTTTAGAAAAGTGCATATCACGTCTACTATTTAAATTTAATTTAAATGAAATATTTTGTATCAAGAGAGAGAGAGAGAGAGAGAGAGAGAGAGAGAGAGAGAGAAACATAGTAATATAAATTAATAGGTTTGCTAAAAATACTTGCAACAAATTGATAAGATAAAATATCTACATCCGTTAAAATGATGATTCAAAGTTTGCCAAAACACATTAAATTATTTCATAATAGTGATAAGATATCCAGAATACATTCCTATTAATAGCAATTTTAAGCTTCATTTTCTAATGTTAAAAGTATTTGCGATTAGTTATAAATATTTCTGTCAAACATGAACGGTGGTAACTCGTAAGTGATACTCGATGGTAAATTGTAAGTAGCTAATGAAATAAGCTACAGTTTCTTTCTTTATACGTTACAATACATGCGTTTTATTTCTTGCTACGCGATGCTATTTTTTTCTTTATATAATATTAAACTAAATGGAATAAAAAAGTATAGTTACATTCTCGATAACGAAAAAAATAAAAAAATAAAACGGAATAATCTTCAATACAGTGAGCTTTTCCATTTCAATCGTTCTCGAAACAAAACCAATTTTGCACGCTCCGAGGAAATCCATTTCGATGCGAAATGGCGGACGGCCCCCAATTTCCGGATAAATAAAATCGGATTTTCCATTCATCATTCCGAGAAAGGAGCATTCGGTCTCGCGCGATGCATCCGCGTGTGCAGTCGGGACAGATGCATACATAATTCGGAAGTCGCGCAGCTGCAACATCGCCGTCTCTGTGCCGTGCATCGTTAAGGAGCGCGAGCGAGCAGGAAAGAGACGGAAAAGAGACGAACGGATTTGATCCTGAGGGGAGTAAAAGGCAACAGGGATGGTGGGGGATATTTCCGTCCCCTCTTCTAAATTATCCTGTCTCTCTTTTTCTCTCCCTCCCACTCTCTTTCTCTCTTTCTCTCTCTCTCTCTCTCTCTCTCTTTAGCCTTTCTTCTTGGTGATAAATTTAGAGTTAGTAGAATAAAACAACAGATCGCAGCTGCACTGCTCGAGCTGGCTCCGTGAAAGTGTAGCCTCGATCTGTTGCTGAAAACGAGAACTTTGTTTAAATGTTCTAGCAAAGTTGGCCGAAATTAATCGAGCTTGTTGGAGATTACTTGCAATTATTTGTGAAAAATATTTTAATTTCTTTCAGTAAATATTGAAGTCTCTATATACATAATATGAGATATTAGAAAAATTTATTGTTAAAGTTTTAATAAAATAAAAAAAGGTAAAATTATAAGATACGTACGTCCTTTAAATTTTTGATTATAGATGCAATTCATAATAATGGAGCGCAAGATTTTATAATTAGTTCATTATTAGTTTCCAATATATTGCAAATTGTTAAAATTATTATGTGACTTGAAAGATAAAATAAATTTGTCTTTAGTTCAAGAGTAAGAAAGAGTACCAAGAGAATAAGGAAATTTAATCTTGTAGGTTATTTCATTTTATTAAATTTTGATAATTACGTATTTTTTGTTAGAAAGTTTACGACACGTAAATTTATTATTAATTTCTAACGAGGAATTATACATATACATAATTTATTACAAAATCTTGAGGCAGAGTCATTAAATTTTAGTACAGAATTATAAAATTTTATTGCTCCCTGTACTGTAAGAAATTCTGATAACGTGCAGAGATCATTATTAATTCCTGACGTTGGAAACTTGTTATGTTTCAACATTGGAATTTTACAAAATTCTCTGTTATGCAGAATTAACGAAGCCCCGTGCGCCGTACAGCTGTACGCGGCTGTTCAGCTGTTTGCCCACCACCAAAATCGATTCTAGTCCCTACGTTCTCCGTGAAACCGACACGTTCGCGTCTAGTTCGACCTATCGTGCGCCAAGAGAGCGACCAACTTGTTTTCGACGAGCGCATCGACGTGGCGAGAGGAGCGGGGATGGATCACCGACGGTAGGAGGGATACAACGCTTGGCCCTGTTTACTCCCTCCCGCTCGGCATACGTTTTCCCTCCCTTCTCGCACTCGTCGTTGCCCTCACCACCGCGGCACTGAGGGTCTCCCTCACGGCTCACCGGTGGAGGAACAACGTAAACTGCCGATGCCAGCGGGAACCTCCTCCAGTCGCCATCGGCGTTCCTGATATATACCGAGTGGCTCCATCGCGTCTTCCTCATCACCGACCGACCTTTGTTTATCAATGGAGAGCTCGTGTTCACGTTTACGCACGCACGCTTACCCGCGATCACGCATCACCGCCACGCACGCGCGGGGGTATCGCGAGCCTGAGACACGCGACTACGGAGAGAAGCCCTGCCCGCCGCACTTCAGGTCGCCCCGAGAGCGAATCGTCAAGGTCATCGTGGCACCGAGCCGAAAGATCGCCACCGAGTAGATTCCCGGGGAAAGTCGATCCACTTCGTGGAGGAAGAATCGTCGCTCCGCACCGAGAGACGCCGAAGGATCGACAGGTCTCTCGGTTAAATAGACCTCTCGAGGAAAGAGACCGTTCTGAAGAGCATGTCATGTTACTTCGAAGAGAACGCTCTAAAAGTTTGATCCTACAAGAAGCTACTCCTTGAGAGAGAATCTTTTAACCAAGAGAGAGGAATTCTTGGTTGAAATAAGGGGAGACACGTTGAAAAGGTAGAGAATTTGTACACGTCAAAGAACCCAAGATTTTCTAAATTTCGTTTCTTGAAAAGAATGCTTTCTCCCTATAGATCATTCTTTCAAGAAAGATAACACTCAAAAAGTCCAGCGTGTCAGCCGTCTGATAAGAGAGTTCGCTCTCGAACAAAGAGATCTGCACACGAGATTTTCATATTCCTATTCTAAAAGATTTATTCTGAAAACTGATCTGAGAAATCAATCTTTCGAAAAGAAACTCTTTTAAAAAGACATTTTAAAATGTATTAATTCTTTACTAGAGAATTGACAGTTTCTGTTTTCACAATTTAAACAGAATTCTAAACAAAAAATTAGACTTCCTAAAGAGAATTCTGAGAATTTAGTTCTAAAGCGATCCTCTGGAAAAATATTTTTAAAAGAATTTCTCAAACAGAAAGTGCAATATTGGAGCTAGATAATTCCTAAAAAAAAAAAAAAGATAATTTAGCGAAAAAATTGCAGTAAAGGTCTCGAATTTGAGATTAGAGCTCGACTGGATAGAATCAGAAAAGAAAATGCAACAGTTCCAGGAAAATATCTAAAAGGAACAAGCGGCCCCCATCAAGGTCGGCGGCGAAATCGCGATTCCTGGTGAACACGCGCGTGTTGCGTGGCGGGCAAAGTTCAGCCAACCCAGAGAGTGGCAATTGAGCCGTTAATTATGCCTTAACGAGCTGTAACTACACGGTACAAAGTCGCACGAAATTACGAGAAAGGGAGGGGGAAGATACGAATAAGTACGTGGTCGAGATAAAGGGAAATGCAGCGGCAGGCGGGGTCGCAAAGGCGATTATAATTCGTGAAAAGGAATCTTCTTAGGTAACCCCGAAT
Organism: Tetramorium bicarinatum; assembly: GCA_928718305.1. Classification (NCBI taxonomy): domain Eukaryota; kingdom Metazoa; phylum Arthropoda; class Insecta; order Hymenoptera; family Formicidae; genus Tetramorium; species Tetramorium bicarinatum. Next base: position 4,358,856 of record OV788319.1, on the reverse strand, counting down.
TGGCGAGTCTCGCGAGCGCAGCAAGAAGAATAGCTCGAGGAGAAAAAGAGAGAGAGAGGGGAGGGGAGCTGACCGTCGACGGACTTTGTACCCAACTGTAATGACTCATCGGTGTGGTTGAGGAAGGAGGAACGTGCATCGAGAGAGAGGAGGGTATGTGTGACGAAGACGAAGCGCGAGGGAATGCGTTCGCGAAGGAGACGCAGGCGGCGACCAGGTATCTCCATCTAAGCGATTTTGCGGCGAATGTTACGGAGATCTTATTGTTGGACGGAGAAATGAAAAATGTGCAATTGCGCAACATTAAAATTTATACCATGCACCCATCAACTCGAGACATATTGTTTCAAATATCGGTTAATATAAACACAGTTAATATGAACACGGTATATATTTTTCAAAGTTTTAATCAACTATGAATTAAATATCAATTTATATCATGCGTATGGATTTTATTAAAATTTGACTGATATTTGGATTACAATTGTAATCCAAGCGAGTTTAAAAAATATCACACAATATACCATGTGTACATTTAAAATTATAAACATGGAAAATTATTTTTAATTATAAATTGTAGTATTTCCAAAAGTTTATGGTAAATTTTAAAATTGTATAAAATTATAAACTTTAACGAAATTATAATTATTGCACAAAATATCTCTTGATCTTGCTTTAATTAAAAACGAAATTTGAAATTGAGTCTGGCCTGAAAAAAATTGTCAGCAAGATTTCTTTTTGATAAAAGCGCTTTGTGTATATCTGGTAGAAAAGTTGAATATTTTTAACTCGTCTTTAGCTTTACATCATTAATATGGAATTGAGCTGAAAACTTTTATGAAGCTCTTTTCAGCTTACGCACTTCGCGAGAAGCCACAATTAAGCAAAAAAATGGAGTTACACTAGGTCCCGCTCTGTTCTTCGTTTCTGCGAAATGGAACAAACTTTCGTTTGTGTAATTTCTCTCTCTCTCTCTCTCTCTCTCTTCTACTCTAATTCTCTCATTTTTAGGAAGATAAATTTTTTTTCTCTCTCTCTTTCTTTTTGTTTTATTTTCTTTACTATGTCTTTCGTAAAAATTGCTGCTGGTAAACCCCGAAGCATAACATGTTTGTCGCGCAACAAGGCCACCATGACAAATCATCATTCCGCCAAGCTTCATTATAACAAACTTCGAATGGAGTTAAGCGAGATGTGTTTTGGTCCAGCGAACATAAACTCTGAAGACACAAATATATTTCCAGATGCATCATGCTCGACGAGAAAGAAGATTATAAACTTTATTAAATAATTTTGTATTAAAATATAAAATAGCATAATTCGGAATTAATAACGAAATATATTTGCCATTTTTCGAAATTTACTTTTGGATCTTTTATACATACATCTTTTATAAATCTATTGTTGAATCTTTTATACATGGATTAATGGAAATATTAAGGTATATTATTCATATAGATTTATTGCATTTGATTGAAAAAAATAATTAAAAATGCGACTATGAGGACTAACCAAGCACCAGTCTGACGTCATATATTGTTATTTTAATATCAAAACTACGTCAGCTTACCCCACTTGGGTTATATTTTATTTTATTTTAGCTTTTATATTAGAAACATCTAAAAGTGGGGAAAAGTGTTCAATTTTATTAGATTTTTCAAAATTATCTTTCCACGCTTAAAAAAACTCATTGATGGACAAAGTTACATAATTCGATCACGTGCACTATGCCATATCGCAGCGGATATATATATACGTATATATTTCAGTTAAAAATCTCTTTTTCTGAAATATCACTCGATATTTGATCCAAGGCAAATGTGCCCCAGAGTCAATTAGCTAGCTTCCTATCGACAAATCTCGTTAATGTATTTTAAATCCGCGTGCTAATTATGAGGAAGAAATCTCATTGGTCTTTATCGCAGGGGTAAGATGATGATAAAAATATCTTGATAACAATGGAGGGGAGAAGCGATGCATCTGAGAAAGCCGATAAAAGATAACGCGGCTCCGTCCGTTTCGCCCCCTCTTCACGGGGTCAAAGAGCGCGCGAGCGGCGAAGGCGTCGTCGCCGTTTCGTTACGCGCTGCCGGCGGACAATAAAGTAGACGAAATAGCGCCGGATTCGCTCAGTCGATGCCGCAACGACGTCGCGACGTCGGTGTCAAAGTACAGTTCGGCCGAAGCGAGGGAGGTGGAGGAAGCGAGTTGCGCGACGGCGATGACGATGACGCGAGCCGCAGAGCGTTCCTGGCGGTGACGGTGTGCGCACGTGTTTCCCTCGCGACGTGATCCAATTCCGCGATCGAGAATCGGAATCGTCAAGTACCGAAGAAGGGACATTCCCGTACGGTCTGTGATCACGGACAAGCAAGAGTGCCGATTTTCCTTGAAAGCGAGGAGCGTGGAGTTTGAGACTTTTTGTCGAGAAGGACGAGAGAGAGAGAGAGAGAGAGAAAAAAGAAACTTTTGTTACATCGTGGCTATATACGAGAAGAAATCTTTTCCTTGACTACCTCGAGGACTACTTCAAAGTGGCAGTTTTCCATATTGAGGAAAACGCGAAGAAAATTGCAGAATTCCTTCTGGACAAAGCGAAAAATATTTGACTTACTCTGCGTAAGGGAGCTTCATATGACAAGAAAGTTATTCTTGAAATTGAGAATTGACTTTTCTCCATTTTGATGAAGAACTTTGGAATCCAACTGCGATATCGTTCCTTATGAAAGGGACATTTCTAGATTTCATTGTGTTCAACGCGAGTAGCATTTTGAAGACTGAAACATTGGAGACACGGGAGAGAAATCTTGAATCCCCAATTTCCTGCTACATCAAGAAAATTACACATTTCAGATATTAGATTGTCTGCGACGTATAACTTTGAATTTCATCTGCCTGATTGCGAGAGGGGAGGACAAAACCCCTAGACGATCCTCGGTCAGCAAATCACGAATTGCAAATTACCTGTGGCTTCAGTTGCATTTTTCATCTCGTTGCGATTTTTCCAGCGAGAGTTTCTTAGACGATCTACTTGCGAACTTTTTTTCTCGCGAGAAGAATCTCGATCATTTCTCCTTTTTTCTTTTGTGAATGGACCACGCGGCAGCTTCGTACGAATAAAAAGAGAGAGAAAGAGAGAGAGAGAGAGAGGGGAGGGAAGAGTAGAGAGGAGAGGGAGAAAGTGGGAGAGTTCTCAAGAGATTTAACGCGAATCCCTCGGACCTTTGGTAGGATCTAGTGGAAGCAGCACAAGTGCGAGAGAATCGTACTATTGCAACGTGCGGCAGAGATCGTGTGATGGTGGTGGTGTGCAGCAGCAGCTGACAGACGGCCGGGACACGAGATAATAGATATTTAGTCGGATCTCGAAGTAGACAGACTCTTCACGATGATTCGAATATTCACCGATACCTTCAGGAACCTGATCAGTGAGTGTCACACGCTTTTTACGCGTTTATTTCGTTAACGACTCTGAAATATTATTTACATTATACAAATCGGACGATCGGAAAGAGAAACGACGCGGACATGAAACATGCCTCGTATCAATACCTAAACATAGAAATTGTTTTCTTCTACACGTAAATATTGGGGAGTTACCGACTCGAGTCTCGAAAGTTTGCTACTCCAATCGAAATTAGAGCCTCTTCAATCTTGGAATTGTAACTTTTCAATCTAAATGCACATCGCGATCTGTCAAATTTCTCTGACTGATATTTTATCGATAATTACATCATTAATTATTTTTGCAGATCAGTGAAAAATAATTATAGTTGAATTGCTAGTGCTATGTTCGAGTTTTAACAAAAGTGCTCAGCAATAATTTATTGTCAAATAATAAAAATTCTTAGATAATTAATGGACATCGATTTTCAAGAAGAAGAATGAAGCTATATTAATGACGCTAAATGAAAATTGATATTCGTATTTTACAAAATATTTGTTATTCGTTTTTCACACAAATTATTCCATATAAATTTTTCCATAATATAAATTATTCCATATAAAATTTTATTCGATTATTGCTGTATTCTTATTGCGATATATTTTATTTCATAATATTTGGAATTTTATTATTGTGATATTTTAAACTTTCTTTATCATTGTTTTCCATATATATTCAACCTAAGGGTTTGACGTCAAAGGGTAATAATGATCGTTCCCAATATCAAATTGTTCGTTCCGATGGTAAATCGAGCCAGCAAAATCTCGTTGATTGGGATAAAATCGATTAGAGCGCCGTCTCCTACTCGGAAAAAGTTGCACAAAGGAAATTAGTTCGTTTGTGCGACAGTAGCGGAATTAAATTTCGCCAAGAAGACGATGACGGTTTGTTCGTTTGTTTGCACGACTGACATTAAATTATATGTTGATTCAGCTAGAGGTACCGCAGAGCATCCAACCGCGCGTCACGAAGAACGGCTTCCCGTAAAAAAAAAGTCCAAAACTCAAGATTATATTTCCAAGATTAGAACTGATTTTAGTTAGTTTAAATCAACTTTAATATAGCTAATAAATTACATTCAAGCAGTTTCGTCTAAAAATTCTCGCTTCCAAGCTGGATAAGGAAGAAAACCCAATATAGTTTAATAAATTAAGTTTATACAAAAATATTGAATTCTCTCTTTTTTTTTAAAGAATAATTAAATTTCGTGTGGCGTACGAGTTTTATCTATGATCTTAATATATTGTAATTGCTTCAGCTTTCAAAAATGTTGGGTTTAAGACTATCACGTGTTAAACTATCATAAATAATTATTACATTAGTACAATTTTCCGATAACCTCGCCCTGTATTTCGACCTTGTTTCAAGTCGTTTCACTCTTTCTACACGTGGTATACGTGACTGACGTAACGTACGTAACGGCTACATCTCGTACGCTCCGGATTCCTCCCTTCCTTTTTATTAGACCGACATTCGTGTAATCCAATAACGCAAACATTATTATGACTACACTATAATTTTGTCACATTATATAATTACAGCGAAACTATCCTCTCGTATCTAATTTGTCCTTTATTTCAAATTGCTATTTTTTTTAGGAAAAGGAAAAATATACGCGCTACTGATATGCGAAAATTATCTTATAAAATTATTTATTCTATTTTTTGTTTCAACATCGACAAACGATGAATAGTCATTATTTCCATATACTCAAGGAACTTTTTGAAAAATTTTAGCAATATACGATAAACATATTTTATTTATAGTTTTATATCTTATTGCGCATGATATACTTTTTGAAATACGCTATTCGAAGAAATCTGTTGTAATTCTATCCATATGAGCGGAACAGGCTTCTATTTTTTTTTAATGTTTGCTGCACCCGCGCTAAAATTAATTCTTTCCGTGAAAGGATGACGCAATTCTGAACAGCGCTCGTATTGAAATTACTTATCCAACTATACTAAAGTACTTGGACTTTGGACTGTTACGGAATTATTGCAACAAACACGAGTACAATAACCCACGAATATATGCTGAATTTATGAGAAACACAAATGATAAATATTCTTGTTAAATATTTCAAATTCATGTTTTTGTATATTTAGCTGTATTATAGATGGCCTAAAAAATTTCGCATAAATTAATCTTTTCATGTATTAGTTTAAAATTTCTCTGTCCTTTTTTCTGATCTTAAAATTTTTACGTACTTTAAATAAATAGTTAAATTGTGTGTTGAATACATTATATATCTTTTAAATTTACTGACAATTTAAAAATAAATTTTTATATCTACAAATTGTATCAACATTTAAAGATACAAGTTACAAAGTTTCTTCGATATTTTGTTACATAATATTTGTAATACTTTTTTCCAATCTTTGCAAGAATCCGACGTCTTTTTATCTCCAGATAAAATAATTTATATATTTATATATAATTAATAATATCTGATATATTACGTCAATAAATGTTATTTATATTATAGTTAGACATCAAATACATTTATTAAATATTTATCTTATAAATGAACAAAATATATTCGAGGATTACTGTACCCGCGAGACGTGTATTGTTACACGGTGGAGTTTAAATCAGCGTAGTAAACTTGTACCGAAAATTTCAGACGCATAGATTCTCTGTAATCATTGCACGGAACAATTCTGAATTGCATTGAAGGCAAGGCTAACTGGTCCCCCATTTTGTCGGCTATTCGGGGGCTAACTATTATGGGGCTGACAATTGACAGCTATTACACGATAGGCAAGCATAGCCTTGTAGCATCAGAAAATATTTCAGTGGGTTTCTGTTGTGATGTGATACGCTATCTTTTTTGTAATATTCTATCTTTTTCATGTTCAAGAAGACAGTAATGCTTTTGAAAAAGAAATTATATTGAAATTTATACTTTTTTGCTTGGCTTGTTGAAAAATAGATTACTAATATCTCTATTTTTAAATTCGCAAAATTTGGGAAACCAAAATTCATTTTAAAGACTATAAATATGGAAATATGATACAATTGTAATGTATATATATGTATACGAAACAGAATTTATTCAAAATACGAAGGTCATAAAATATAATGCCGATTTACATCTTTAGTGAAAGAATTTATAAAATTTGAATGCTACGTATATTGCAGTTTATTTCAGAAGAGAAAATTTTTCGCTGCTACGCATCCATTTAATTTGAAGAGTACCTACGTAGTATCCATATGCGTCAGTAATCATCTTAATTTACCGCAATTTATTAATTCTTATTCAGAATCCGCAAGTATTACTCATTCGAGCAAACTCGCGAAAGATACGTCTGCGAAACATAATCCGTTTTGGTCATTATCGTAATGAACTACACTGTATTTACTTTAATCTGTTCATAACGATTCGGATGGCAGGATAAGCTTTTATCAGCCACGTGCTATCGAACGATCTGCTCTCTTAAGAAATCACTTGCATTAACATCGTGATTGATGCGTGCTCTATATATGAAATGGGGGAGAGGGGAAAAAAATAACGAAATGCACTGAGTATCATGGAGTCGCCGATACCCGATGACCTATGGCAAATCAGTGAGTTCCATCGAAATCTTCCTACATTGAGTCGCGATAACGCATCGTACGACGACTCCCTCCCTCGCGAGCTTTCGCTGAGCGAGCGCCTCTCAGTTATTATTGACATACATTGCCCCTTTAATCTTTCTTTTCTTTTTTTTTCCCGCGTGATCATACGACGGAAATTACTCGTGAAGATCATACGACTGTCGCGTGCGCGCTTGCATCACGTGCTAAGATGAATGAAAGAATAAACATTCAAGAGTGAGCTGCATTGATTGCATTAATTACTCTGAAAATAATCCACTTGACCTAAGCAACTTTCATCTGAAAAATGAAGTGGAAAAATGTAAAGAAAACATGACATTTATCGCGATATTTCATTACATATATGTTATAAATGAACATTTTCGAACATTGTATAATCAAATATGTATTAAAATACATATTTAAATACGTGCTGCGTTATATATTGTAGGCACTTTTAATTTTATTTGAAATATATATAAAATATAATGATTAAAATAAAAGTTTATGCCAGGTACATTTTTCCTAAATCATGACATTCGTTTCGAGGGCAACGCGAATTTTTAAATAATCGCGTAAATTGGACTTTCGATACATTAAAAATGAAGGGCTTTGAAAATTGTTAAACTTTTAAGGGAGAAATTTATTTATAATCTTTATTGCGAAAGATAACTGATAAATGATAATTAAATAATTCAGTTTCATTATAAGTTCAACTCTCCGACCTTTTGTTCTGTCACATTGGACGAATTTAGAATTGCCACAAATTAATTAAAATCACAGTTATGAAGGCGACGAAGTCGTTCTGCAAATTGAATTTAAATAGTTGATTATGAAGGATATATGAGAGAACTTATTAACTTTAAGGTTATATTGAAAATTGAAACAAGATAATTTAAATATAATCCAATTTATATTAGCAATTTGAAAATGTGTCTTTTTTGGAATCTTAGACTTACATGATTTTACTTGAAACGAATTGAATTTCATGCCAAGTTTAAATAACGTAAAAGGCAATTAATTTTTTCTATGAACAACTGAATATATTCGATTATTATTTATTATTGAGAAAATACAAATAACATTCGATAATTAGATAAGAATCACGAACATTTATGTAATTCTCCAAAATTTTGGAGGGTTTTATGAATAATTATACTTTTTGACTTGATTGTAATTATCTTAGCGAATAAAGTAGGTTATAAGATTTTGATATATGAGTCATTATCGAATATCATTTATATGGATATTTACAATATTTATTTATAATTCTCTAACGAAAAATAATTTATATAATAAGAGACAAAAAAAATAAATTATTTAAGATGTAGAAATTTAAAAGTAGGCGCTATTTAGAGTGATATTTTAGATTTCTAGATTCAGTATTTTATAAAAAATATGTGTAGAAACGCTATGAAATGTTTGCAATGGTAATATTAGCTTTTATGAATGTTTTGTATTTCCTCGAAAATTATCTTCTCTTATCGAGGCGCACCGGTCGCATTATAATTACTTCGTAACTCAACATTCGTTTGCGCTTCGATAAACACACGCCATGTAAATGTACAGGGTGTCTTCAAATGATCTGTGTCTTCAAAACTTATCGTAACCTTTTCATTTTGTAAACTGTTTGAGTGAACTGTAAAAATATTTCGAGACAAACTAATTTTCCTGTAATTAAGATTGAAAATAGGCTATTGCACAATGCTTGATAGAAGCTGGACAACTAAATTTTTCAATTAATGTGAAATAGAGAGAGATTTTATTTTAATAGAGAATCGCAGTTCGAAATTTAATTATAACAGTATTTGAAAAATGGAAAACGCGTTAAATGATGGATCTCTCGATATGCTCGTTACTGAAAAATTATCTTTGAATTAATCACAATACCGTTTTATTCTATTCAGCAATTCTGGCACGTGCTATGTAAATGGCAGTATTTATAGTTATCACGGAGCGCGTTTGCTCGCGAGTAGCGCGGCAGCCGAAGAAAGCATCGTTTCTTCGTCGAGTGAAAATTAGTTTCAAGGGAGAAGTAAGAGCAAGGATTTCTTGAGACCGTCTTCTAGTGAACGCAATCGCGCCTTGGTAAATATTAGCACGATTCGGTGGAATCGTCAGTTCAACATTAGCAGCTTGGACCAATTGCGTCGGAAAAGTTGAGAGTTGAAGTTTGGGTGAGAGGAAGAATAATACGTTTCATAAATTTTCCACGGAGAAAGTAAAATAAAATCGCAAACTACAAGTTTTATGCGAATTCGTGAAATATACGAAGAAGAAAACGAATGCATCACACGATGAAACTCGACAAAAAAGTGAATATTCGATTCTAACAAACGAAATTAAATATTCTTCTGTTCCAATTCTTTCCTATGCAAGTTATTCTCACCAATTGAAAGCCATGCTACATCCATTAATTCAGAATTCAATTACCAGAAATTAAGATTGTAAAATTTTGTAATTCTCAACATATCCTTGATAAAAATAAGTTGTTTTTCTGATATTATATCTGACGAAATTGTTGCCGTCATTGTTGGTGTCAAAAATTGATATTAGGCACAACAAGCCATGCAACAAAAGATAAAAGATCTTTTTATAACTTTTTATAGCTTCGTAGCCTTATCACACATATGTGCGTAGCACATTTAAGATTACCCTTATCGGAGCGTGGTTTGTGCGAGCGCTTTGTTCGTGATTCCGCTATTTGCCAAAGGAACGCGTGCGTTTTCCCGGTGTTTTTTTTCTCCGCGTCAGCAGTGCAGGCAACGGCGGTGGCGAGGAGGCTGAAATTTCGCGCGCAATTTCGCAATTTGCCGGGGGAACGAGGGAAGAGGATAATTCACGGAGTATGTTTCGCAGTAACGGTAACATGATGTGTTAACGTTAGGAAAAAAGCGTTCTACCCGGGGATGGTTTTTTTGCGGCTCCCTAGAATAACGCGTGTTGTCGTAAACATGTTTTATGGGCGGTTGCTCCGGATGTGGGTCGGCTTCTCTCGCGAGAGCGCGTCCCTCGAGAGATCGGCGGAAAAACCAGCGCTCCAGAATCGGTAGACGTAACGGTATGTACTCGCGAGTGCACGTTACCGACACGCCAATCCTTCGGAATTACCTTGAATCTGCGATCCTATTTAAATTCACCGGAGAAGTCAGAGAAGCGTTTCCCGTCTAATAATATTAGGTTTGGCAGATTGTGCTTGAAGCTTCGGCAAGCAGATAAAGCATGCATATGAGACATTGTGTACATTCCGAGAAGAGATATCGAGAAGACTAAGCACGCATTTAGTGTGTATTTTCTTAATGAAATCTAATAACGATGCAAATCTAGCAAAAACAATTTTATTTTTAAATTTGCATTTCTTGATAATTTTATTTAATACGATTTAATTAGAGTCGAATAAGTTTTTTAAATTAAATAATAATATATTATTTTAATTATTTTAACGTGCCTAAATGTATGACATTCTGAGCGATTGATTAAGATAGGATTAAGAAAATAATGATTTGTTGTAACATATCATTGAGCGTAAAAATTTTTGCGTTACTTTAAGTATATGTTGTTACATTATGTTTATTTGAAAAAATAATATTGTCAGTAGATTATATAATCAGAGAGTAATTTATTCAGGTGAAAAAGAAAAAATTTAAGAATAATATTTAAGAAGGCATTTTCTTTTTTACGTTTGTTCTTTCTGAAATACGCGATTATTATATGAATATACGTTTAATGAGATTAAAATAGAATAGAAATAAATGTCCATTACACAGAGCAACATATGCAGTTACTGCAGTTGTTGCTAAAAGCAGAATATGGAAGATCAAGATACTCGAACGCGATTCGAGGATGATAACGGGCGACTTTACTCGCAGAAACCGCGACTCTATCGATCCGTTAAGCACTCTATTGCAGACCAATCGCTTGTCCCTCCCCTTGACCGCAGGGAGAATCGTTAAGATCGATACACGATGTTACTCAAGCTTCTCGATGACTCACCCGATTGGTTTTTTATCGGCCATTGTTTCGAGATATTCATATCAGAGTTTGTTGTCGTGCATTGCAAATCCGGATTACATTGTGCATACATTACCCCCAAAATTATCGATCGCGCCTGTAGAATTTACATAGCGTTGCATTGGATTATTCGATAAAATGTAAAACTTTTTTGCATTCGATATCTCTATTGCAGATAATGAAATAGAGAATTTCTATGATGTAGTAAGAGAAAAAAAGCTGCACGTAAAATAATATATCAAATTATGAAATTAAAAGGAATTTTTTTAATCTACGAAATTAGGAATATAAATCGTGGAAACGACATAGATTATTATTTATGTTGCAAAATATACCAATTTTGAAATTTATATTATAATAGGAAAATTTTTAATTCTACTAGATTTTAATTCAGTCTTAATTTAAAGTAGAAAATTATAATATCTTTAATTTAATATCAACAACTTAAAATTTTATAACGTTATAAAAATTTTTGCGTTACTTATACAAGTATATGTTTTTATATTTTGTTTATTTTAAAAAATAATATTGCGTCAGTAGATTATATTATCAGAGAGTAATTTATTCAGGTGAAAAAGGTATTATTAACGTGATAAATTTCCAATTTTATAAATTATAAAAATCCTAACGTAGAGAATTTATTTAACGAAACTTGAAAGTACTATGTTTTCTAAGCGACGGAACTTTCGACGAGTCTTATTTTATCGATTTTGCGATCGTTTGCTATATTACCAAAACTTCAATTTTGTTCACAGCCACGTCAGCGGTGATCGTGAAAGCAGAGAACGAACACCATCATCTAGCGAGTCTTTCCGGGGATAATATCCTTGGGACGGGGGTGAGAATAGGACGCGGCGAGGACGCAGTCGCGAGTGGTAGCATCAGCCCCGTTATGGATTCGGCGCAATCGGCCATGATGAAGCAAGCGGACTACGTCGTAGGTCAGTGAACTGAATTCGCGATTTTTTTCTCCTACGAATACGTCGCCGAGTCAGTAGTAAAACAATCTGATCTTAGCCGATAGTGAATAATCGGATAATTACGCCTCGTTATCTGTATCGTGTGTTGTCAGAGTGACGCGAGTGTTCTATGAGTTCGTGGCATGCACGAGCGTAGATTGTTTGCACGTGAAATGGAGACTTCACCAGCTTTACATAATTTTTAGTAATGTTATCGCAAAAAAATTGTGTGACTTCGTAAAAGAATATATGTTCTAAATATAATTTCCTCGTTAAAGAACAGAGATGTGTGATAAAATTTACAAATTTGATAATATAATAAGGTAAATGACATTTACGAAAAATTAATTTTTTAAGAATTAGTAATAGAAAGTAATTTCAATAAGGTTTTCTTCTTGTATCTTTTTCAACTGATTGATACAGTAATTAATCTTCATGAAAATTATATTTTAGAGACAAAATGAATATTTACAAATTTTACAATAAAAAGTTAGTGAGAGGTTAATATACTGCGAAAAAAATTTTTGAAGACTTACATTTTATTGAATCAATATTAAATTTAAAAAATCTACATTAAAATTTTTATTTCATTTATAATTTCGATTTTAGCCAATTTTACATTTCACGTGCAACAAGCTAATCAAGAATCTCGATAATATCATCAGAAATATTATCTTATTGAAAAACGATTAAAATCAGTACGCAAATTATAATGAATAAAAATAAGATAAAACGTGATAATGAATAATGAATAAGATACAACGAAGCGAGAAGATTATTTAATCGCGAGTGATAAATGCAAAGTTTCTTTTTATACAAAGTCAATTAATATAAATCCAATTCAAAGGTTGCTAATTTAAAATAATTTATTTTGAGAAATCCAGTAGCCGACATTAATAAAGCGATAAAAGATGCATTTCAAACACGATTGCGAAATAGTTTATAGTCGCTCTCGATACTGTTTGCATTTGATCAATAGAAAATTCCTAGCTCTATTTAACTCGAGAAATCGGAGTATAATTACATTCGGTTCAATTTGAAATTGATGTCACTGTTTACTCGAGGAGATATATATCGCACTGTCGAGAGCAGAAAAATTGAAGAGAAAGATGGAAACAATTATTGCAACTTCGAGTTAATTTGTAAGAACACTTATGAGCTAGCAGCTATTAATATTAAAGCAAACATAATTAGCTATGGATATTAATGACTTTTTTGCGAAACTGGCAATTCCTTTTCCTCTTTTAATTTTATACATATGCAACTTTGCGAAATAACATTATACTATATCTTTCAATTATAACATACGTTTCAACGTATTGCTTTAAATTATATCGAGCAAATATTATTATGGCCATGAATATATTTTTTTCCTTAAGAGTTATTATCTCGAGATTTCTATTTCAGGTTAGAAGTATGTTTAGTAATTTGAATATGCTAAATGATTAGTTTATGCAACAAGTATTGGTTTACGATTGAATCACTTGACACATGTTAGGCTGAGTTAACGTAAGCGCTGAACGGTAAGCTTGTGATAAAAATGTCGAATTATAAACGAACAAGCAGGAAGGCTTGTGTAGAAAGAAACTTTAGTCACTCGCCGAGTGTCCAAAGTTCAGTGTGCCACGGTGATGACGCTTAGTGAGAGAGATGACGTGACATTCAAGGCGGATTCGATGGGTTTACCGCACGATCAGTATTGCTATTATTATGAATTTTTTCTTGTCACGATACGTGTTTCTATTGTCATGTTAGCATAAACATATTATGTTAATTGTATATCAATCAATCACTAGAATTATTTTTAATACGAAATACATTAAAGATATTATTCCAAAATGATCAGCCATATTGATGTAGCTGATACATGTGTGTACGTGACTGACATACGTGTATTATAAACATTAATATTATTTAATATTAAAAATTAAATTTATATGTCATGGCAGAATCAATTTTGTCTTGAATATTTTTACAGTTTTTTCTGAAATGATATTTTTATCAACATTGCAATGATAAGATAACTAATTCATATTAAAACGTTATTTTAATATTAAAAGATAATTTAAATATTATTATATTATGATAATCAATTTTTTTCTTGGACAAAATACTTTTCTTCTGAAGGAATTTCTGAAATAATATTTCTATCGATATTATATTTAAAATAATTAATTCACTTCATACTAAAATATAAATATACCATCTCGTTATTAGTAAAAAATTTTCCAATTAAAAATTTTGCAATTTACCATCAAAATATCTTTGATGTAAATGATTTGTCCTATCAATATGACTGATGTATTTTATTGTCAACATCATTGTCAAATACATATTATAAATATTAACTTTTATGATAAATATTAATTTTTTACATTGATTTATTCATATACTGAAACTACACTGAATACGATCGTCAGACAATCAATAATTTTATTAGAACGTAGGATACTGACAGCAATTCGTGATGTGAGAGGTTCTGAACGCGCGCGATCAAAGTGTATCGTTAAATCGAATCAACACGATGACACAGCACGTTAGCCAATCGATATTAATCAAATCTGTATTATATTACAGATGTTGTGCTGCCAACGGTCCTAATTGCTTTGCTATTCGTCGGCAATGCGATCATTGTTTATATCATCTTCCAGTTTAGAAAGAGGTAAGTGAACTCATTCATTGTATTTCACTGAAGTATATGCTAAATATAGAAAATACTGTAATTTACGGATGAATTCTTGAGTTTACAATATTTCAGCAATATAATTAACGCGATCCAATTAATGCAACTTTTATTTTCCTTTCGCTTGATTTGAACGTTGAATTTTTAAATATGATAAAAACCATAAAAATCATAAATTTAGATATTAAGCGGTTTATAAGAATGAATAATAATAGAGAAAAATTTACATTTGTTGCATTTGTTAAATTATTTCATCAAAAATTATTTCAGTCCTTTGTGTTTAATCTTTCGTTCTGCGCGTGATTTTTTTATGTATATTTAATATAGTATTTTCTATATATGCATACATTTAGTGTATATAATGTTCACTAATTTTTATTATCTCGGAAATGAAATAAAATAATGATTTCAAACTCACCGATACGATGCGCAGCAGCGGAGATTATAATAATCTGGAAAATAGAGTAAATTTAAATTATAACAGAGCTTCACAAAATAATTAATATTTAAAAAACAATTATCACGCGCTATGAATTTATTTTATTTTCGATTCCTTTAAACAGATATTTAGCAAAATATAATTTTTATATAATTTTTAAAAAATTAATTTTTTTGGTAATTTAAAAAAAAATCATAAACAATCAATCAAATAAAAATCTAAATAAATATAAATTTTTAAAATATTGAAAATACGGATATTTATAAATATTAAATTTTTTGATACACTTGTAATCTCTCAAATATATTTTTAATATCTCAAAATAATCTAAAATATTTTACATTACATAACGAAATGATTCTTTATCACTGAGATTGATAAACACGTACGAAATAATGTAAAAAATGTAAATAAGTTCCTCACCCCACGGTTGCTCCGCCGTTGCCTGATGCCTCCCCGGGCCACCTCCTCCTCTCTTTTTCGTCCGTGCCGAGCCTCCATGGACACTTACACTTGCACACACATTCACTCACACACAACAATCCGCGCAAATGCGATTACTTTGTCCGCGCGCGCACTGATTACACCACAATATTTGGCGATAATACTTCGTTATTTCGTTTTCTTCGCGATATTTCGACAACATCTCGCGATATAATGTCAGTCCATTATAGCGTCGCACTTTCCGCGTTTGGAAAAATAAACTCACTAAGAACGGTGGTAAAAAAAACATCGGAGCGACGAACACGTCGAATGAACGTCAGATCATTTTTTCTGCCGTTCGCGTTTCTGGGAAGTGATAAGCGTTCGCGTCTCGGAGCGAATGTTACTTCGCGTTGTAGCAAAAACGACCGGATGAGAGTACGAAGCGATAAGATCGCGAGGAAGAAGATCACATTCGCGGATCCGCGGAACTCGACATACCCGCAAACATGGCCACCGTTTTCTAGCCGGCCGCGCCGGGTGACGAAACCTTGACCGGGTGAATCTCGCGAAATATCGCGTCCCGCCTCATCCCCGACGCCGCGTACGCGAATACCCGGCCACGCGACGACGAGCGTGGTGTCACGCCGTTAATCGCGGCTCTACTTACTAATTAGGTGACGCCGCGACGCCGCTCGACGCCGGAGCGCGATTCGTTTTCCGCCCGTGACGTCCCGTCCACTACCGAAAGATTCAAATCCGCTGCAACTTCACGCCGATGCCGCGCGACCTGCTCAACGCGACGCCCGGGCGCGACTAGTTATCTCGTTTCAGTGATCGATCGATATAGGGAAATCGACCGAAAATCGATCTAGATCTAGATCCGGTGTCTCGCACGCGCGCGCGCGCGAAAATGCATTCCTAGCGCATTTTCAACGTCCCGAAATTTGCGTTCAAAAGTCTCATGCGAGTGAAATTTCTGTCCCTCTATCCTTGTTCTCAATTCTCAATAAGTAACAACTCTAGTAAAAGTAACGTTAGAAACAGATAAAACGTGTATCCTATCACTTTCGTTCCTGACTGTTTTACTATGACAAGGAAAGAAACGCGTAGTAAAACAGTTAGAAACGGAAGGGATAGGGATGCATGTTTTATCCGTTTTTTAGCAGAATTTTTTCGACGGAACCCAATCGACACAGAGCATCAGTTACATTACATCCATCCCACACAACAAAATGTCTAAAATCGGGTCATAAGACTTCTTAAAGTCGTCTTTTAAGACGATCTTTAGACATTTTAGACATTTTGTAGATATATATGATTTTAGACATTTTTTAGACATTTTGTTGTCTGGGATGTTATAATGTCACTACTGATGCTCTGTGTCGACTGAAAAAGCTCTAAAAACAGAAATTTTACCCGAGTGAGTTTTCTGAACGCAGCCCAGCATTGATAAACGATTCAATACACAGCTATAACCTTACAGCTATGCATCTTACTTCACGCTCTTAACACGAAAGTGACGAAACAAGTTAAAAACCGCCAAAAATGGCTTAATTGAGAAAATAATTATCGCCGAATAAATCGCAATGGGGCAATCCTAATATCTCCCGTTTCCTTATCGCTTCGCTGCCTCCTTTTGTAATGAATAAAGCAAGATAAATAAACATTTTAATCAGTTTTCTGAACGCAGCCCAGCATTGATAAACGATTCAATACACAGCTATAACCTTACAGCTATGCATCTTACTTCACGCTCTTAACACGAAAGTGACGAAACAAGTTAAAAACCGCCAAAAATGGCTTAATTGAGAAAATAATTATCGCCCGTAGCCGAATAAATCGCAATGGGGCAATCCTAATATCTCCCGTTTCCTTTCCTTATCGCTTCGCTGCCTCCTTTTGTAATGAATAAAGCAAGATAAATAAACATTTTAATCAGTTACTTCGATCCGCGCACGGGTCCTCGCCAGTCCGCCGATCTGTGCGAGCCGATTGCTCACGTAACGGCCGGACAATCGCCAGAGATAATCTCGCCTATAGGAATCTCAGTGCTCGGCGCGTCGCAACGTCTGTCGCGACCCTCGCCTCGGGATGTAACGACGCGATGATACGCGGAACGGCTCGTGCCGCCTGCCTACCTGCTCCGACTGTTCCGAGCCCCGCGAGGCGAGTGACAAGGTCAGAGCGCGCCGCGTGCTCGATTGTACCGCCCCGTGCGCTGCAAAAAGCGTGCCAGGCATCGCGTCGTCTAACGTAAACATTCGCGTTACAAAGTCCATCGAATGTTTTTGCTCCTTCGAGGTTGTTTTCGATTCAAATGAATATATAGACCAATGGTGATCTCCTTTATTTTAGGCGAGTTACAATAATTCATGTAGATTCTATAGATGTGCGATGTTGACCAGTTAATCGAAACATACGATATTTTTTGTCGATTAATCGATTATTAACTGTCGATGTTTTGGAGATCCGATATATCGATATTCGATTTTTTTTTTTGTGAACATCGGTAATCTATTCCATTATCTATAAGCTTGAAAACAAAAATAAAAAAAAATGTTTTAAAACATTAAAAATTGTTTCCAAGTGATCAATAAAATAAATTTTCTAGTAAAAAGTTGATTCATTCACAAAATTTTATAAACAAGGTTGCAGATCAGCATTAATTAATTAACATAGCGTGTAATGTGGAAAAAACATTTGAGAAATCAGATGTAAATTACATGTACAGTATATGTACATGTAAAATATACGTTCGCGTGAATTAGAATGTAAAATTATAAATGAGTCTTTGTAGAATTCTGAAAATTAACACCTAAATTTAGGTATAATTAACACTAATTTGTCATAATAGATATTAATATTAAATATTAAATGTAATTAGGATTACGCTCTATAACTTCCTCTCCGAGGTAAATTTTACTGAAAAGCCTATAGTGTCCGTAACATAAACTTTTATAGCGTTTTGATAAAACTTTTACCTTAAAGAGGAAGTTTCGGAACGAAACCTAGATATATAAAATATATCTAAAGATATAAATTAGGTAAAAAGGTATAAAATATAATTTGGTGAGCTCTCTGACAACTTGCTCGAGGCTACGTGAATGACAATCACGCAAGCTAATAATGACACCCCGCTGCAAAAAAAAAAAATAAACGCATCATGCAGCATTGTTAACACTCGGCATGCAGGATCAACGTACGAATATCTGTTCCTGCACTACATTCATACAAATACATATGTAATTTGAATGGATTTCGACAAGCGACGTTCTCACGGGCACATTAGCATCGTATTAATTCTCGTTATCGCGACACGTTTTGGCAGTCCAGAGAACATTGCCTGAACTCGCTAATTCGACGTTGCGAATCGATACATGAAACGACGTGCAGTCTTCAAATACGCGTATTATGCGCTTTGTTGGCTGCATGAAAAGTAATGTAACACATGCAAAATTCTCGCAAACGCGTAAAATGGTCGACTTTACGAGGAAGAAGGCGGACCAAAAAAAAAATTATAACCAAAATGCATTACAGTCTTGAATTTCTGTTAAATATTATACGAAATCTTTGCAGATAACGAGATCATAATCGAGATAATACGCTATAATATGCTCGTGCGCTTTTATACTTTTGTGCGCAGTAAAAAATATAACGATTAATATTCATGCATATAAATGTTCATTATAGTCGCAAAAAAGAGTGAAAAGAAGTACAGAAAGATATTAAATTGTACAGTATTAAATTGAAATTATTTCATTTCCGAAATAATAAAAAAATATCGATGATAATTCAATCTCTTAAAATAAAAATTTATTTGAATCAAAATTAAACAACTTAAAACATATGCATACCCAGATAGGAACGCATGCAGAACAATTTTAATATCATTTTAATTTTAAAATATAATGATGTAATATTTTGTGTAATAAGTCTAAATCTAACTTTTAAAATCATTAATTCTAAATTCAATTATTGTAACATATAGCAATCTTTAAAAAGTTGCCTAAAATAAATTCTTACATAATTGTATAATTAGAGCGAATCATCTTAGGACAATTATTACTGAATACATTTCAGAAATTAATTTTGTAGAATTATTGTAGAAATCGTTACAGCATAAAATTATACAATTATTATTCAAGTAATAGTAAGAAATTCTTTTTACTTTTTATTTTTTAGGTAACTTTGTTTCATAATTTTCTCAATATTTAGAACTTATAATTATAAAACTCTTTTTCAATAAAAGATATGCATTTTGCATAATCATGTTATAACAGTATTACAAAATACTGTGAATGGAAAAACGCAATAATTATACATTTACTACAAGTTTCCTATCTGGGTACATGATGAAAATTTAGTTTGGATTTCCTTTTACATCTTTTTCATACTTTTTCTGCTTTATTCTATTTTTTTATATATAATTTACATAGGTACATGTGTATACACGTAAAAAGAAATGATATAAAATAAAATAAGAGAACTAAACGTAAAGAGAGAAACGTTTAACGCGTAAAACTAATAGAAAACATTCCAATACATCTCCTTTAAAATTTCCAACATTATTGCTTTAATTCTTGTCGAAATATTCCGAGATATTGGAACAGAAACTTAATTAAATGAAATATAGTGCTATGAAAGGCAACCCATAAACAAGTCTTTTTTTTTATTTCAGAAAACTCTCAGCCACAACGCAGGGCGAAGAGATGGCTCTTCAGGGTCCACCCGATGTGCCCAATGTGTGACTTTAAGAGTCCGGACTAATTGCGCACATGGCCACCGGTACCGATGAAAAAGTCACCGATGTCCACGTGGAGTCCGGGGATCATCGTGAAGACGTCGCAAGATCGATCTGTGAAAGACTCAAGTTCTCGCGATGACCCCGTGCAATTTAACTGAAAAGCTGTGCTTGAAGAAACAAAGAGACGCGTCCTTTCGCAGCATTCAAAGTCACGTGCGTGCATTGTACCATGTACATGACGTAGAACGTGGCTGCTCGAATTCCGAGCTTTTCCTCGTACATCCCTATTAATTAAAAAAAAAAAAAAAAAACATTCGGACGACGCTACGCTTAACACTAAACATACGCGAAGAGTCGAAACTCTTCATTTTTTTTCTCGCACGTTTACTGCTAAGCGTATCTGATTGATGATTTCATTTTACATTGATAGCAAATGCATCCTTCAGTACAATGTATTTGCTAGGATTTCGAGAAATAATGTTCAAAAATAGCTGCCAAACCAAGGCCCAGTGTCTCATAAAAGCGTTTTAAGTGTAAACGGACTGTATTGGTTCGATGCCATGTAACTCGCGAACCTATCACGTCTTGCATATGCATATTTATGTTACTCTGTATTATAATGTAAGGAAATAATATATTCTATATTTCGTCCAAGATTGTAGATAAGTTAAAAATAAATCAACGTTTTCGTAGTAGTGTTATCAAAGCTTCATTTTAAACCTGGTTTTTTAATACATCAATTCTCTTAAAATAACTAATCAACCTTAAATCGTCGTTCACAAGTCCTTAAAGACTAAAAAGAGAAAAAAATTGCTCTATCAAGTTGTCATTTATTTAAATATATTTATCAGCTTTGTATTTTTTTAATTTCAATATTTTCTATTTGATAATTATTTTGTTATTTCCTATATATCATAATTTTATAATAAAAAAATAAAATTGTGAAGTAAAAATTTATGTATTTAAATTTCTTTGACATTTCATTTCTGTTTATTTATAGGAAGTTTTTATTGTAAAACCTAGCTATATATACATAATTTATACATTTACAGACTAATTTATATTTAAAAATATTTTTGCAAAGGTTCTCCTAAAATCTCTTCTAGAGTGCGAACAGCATTCTGTGCACACTTCTCCGTAGCTTCGTCTTCGTCTTCTAATATTTCCGCTAGGAATGGTACGGTTTCCGGCAACAATGGCATAAAATCTTCTCCAAGTTTTCTGGCGATTTCCACCTAGAAATAGTAATAAATAATTATTAGACTACAAGGAAAATTATTTAAAAGAGAAAATAACAGTGCACAGTTTAATTTCTTCATAAATTATGATCCAGCGAAAGTATACAAGCTGCATAAACAATTTTTAGTGAAACGTTAATTCTTCGTTATGTTTTACTCAATGTTACATACATATAACAACAGTTTATCGTATATTTATCGTACAAGTATGTTGCCAAATATTAAACTCCATT
This sequence comes from Tetramorium bicarinatum, assembly GCA_928718305.1. Taxonomy (NCBI): domain Eukaryota; kingdom Metazoa; phylum Arthropoda; class Insecta; order Hymenoptera; family Formicidae; genus Tetramorium; species Tetramorium bicarinatum. Next base: position 4,337,099 of record OV788319.1, on the reverse strand, counting down.
CTACAGCAACTTTTTATATTATACTAGGTTATCATTATATTCGATCTTACCAATGCATTCAAAGCGGTGCTCCTTACATAAGGCTTTGCGTGCCTCGTCTTTAACAACGTCTGATAGACCAGTTGTTTGTGCAATGAATCGTCGGAAATGGCACTGGCGAAGGAAGCTATACAAGGTACGATGAGCTGGCTAGCTCGATTTTCGTACTCTTCCCTCGTTCCCATTGTGTTTTCCACCTGGTCTACTATCGGTTGCATAAGAATCTCGAATCGGTCTTGACTGACGAAGTTATGCACATCGTAACCAAATACCCGATGAAGCGTCAGCAGAATCGCTTCTATCAACTCAATTCTGCTTGATTCATCGGGAAGTGTCAATTCCTGCGGAGTGTCCGTTACGAATGTGTTGTTGCTGCTCAGCAATGTCGCCGCATGCTTTAAAAAGAGCCCAGCAAACAAAACGAAGAGAGACTTCAGGCATTCTGCTATGTTCGCTGATAGTCTAAAAAATAAAAAAATAATAAAAAGTTGCGCCTTTGTAAGAATTAAGAACACAAGATGTATAATTTTTTATCAATTTGCTGTGTTTTAATGAATTAAAATATTTTTTTAGATTTATATTGTATTAAAAAATAACCATATATATTGTTAAAGTTTTTAAAATTATTTGTAACTGACTTATGAAATTAAAATTCAATTGATATTCACGTCAATTACTTAAAATCAATTACTTAATTTTACTATTGTCTCTCAATATATAATATTGATATAATTACTGATTAATTTAAATATTATCGCACGATAAGCAGGAACTACAACTGCTTTAAAAGATAGACTTATAACTATAAGTTAATGGATAACATAACTGATTTGATATTATTCATACCTGTAGAACGTTATATTTCGCTGCTTGTGCTGCGTATCATTCACAGCCCATCCATAGAGCTTATCGTACAACGGCCTAAATGTTACTTCGCTCAACTTCAAGAGCAATGACACCAATGCCTTACCGGCGCTTTCCTCGACCGCGACGACGTCTTTTAAGGTAACTTGTGCGTCGTCATCTGTCTTTGTACCCTCGATTCTTTCGCGGAATTCAAGAACCTTGAGAAAGAAATTGGCGAGGTTGTCAATCTCTGCCTTCAGTTCCGTTGACTGCACGTTATCAAAAGACTCGGCTAACACGCTCATCAATGATGGTATACATTTGTAAGATTTCTTATTTAATAGCATTTCATAAGTTTCATTAACAGCAGGTAGCAACACTCGCAGGGGTATACAACTGGATAGTTTTTGTGTAGTTGCCTTCAGGCGCGAAAGAACGATACTGGCCTGCAAAAACATAAACAAAGAGCGATTAAACTAAAAGAAACAAACAAAATCTATTTTTGCAATGGAATCTGAAATAAGATCCCGTATCATAATTCTTACATAATTAATCACAAGTACCTTAGGATGCTCTGTATTGGTATACTGAGAGCTTAGTATCGTCAATTCAGACAAGAGTTGATCCAAATAGAGTGACAGAAAGTTTCCCAGAGACTCCACTATCTTCTGCAAAGCACTTACGATGCTGATTACTATTACATCTGGGACATTCTGATGGCAATGAGTTTTTAGCAATTTCAAAATTGCCGGCACGAATTTATTTAGCGAGTACAAAGCATGTGTTCGCATTGAACTGCATAATTCTGCTACGCACAATGCTGCACTGGCTAATACTGGACCATCTTTCGAATCCAACAATTGCGTTGTTATATCCAAAATCTGTGGATTATCATTAATGTACATAATATTAATAATAGTAGCTATAATATAGTACCATATTATTATTAAATATAATTATTATAATATAGTAATATAAGTTATATCATTATTATATTTAATAATGGTATTAAAATAAGTTAATTTTTCTAAAAAAGATTGTTGGATAAATTGCCAAAATTTTGTTAAAAATATTAATAATAAATAAAAATTTATTTAAATAAATATGCGTACCGGTTTAAAAACAGCAGGACGATCAGTAGCCAGCAGTTTCGCCAGTAGTTTCAAAGATATTAATACTGTCTGTTGTATGATTTCATGTTCCTGGTTTTCAACCTTTATTTTGAAGGAATCTGCCAAAGGTTCGATCAAACTCAGGAGATCCATGTAAACATCTTCACCAAATTTCTTCTGAAGCAGTCTTGTGTTCAACAGTTCCAGAGCTTTCTTCTTCACCGGTAATAATTCATGCTCTAGTAGATTTTTTATGCTTTGCAGGAATAAGGTATTCGGTAATAGATTGTTCACCAGATCCAGCACGTCATACAAATGATGTAACAAGACCTTCCAATACTTGGCACTGGGCTTATTCTGATGCTGATCGGCGATCTTCGAGATGGTCTGAATCAACAGGATCAGCTCGATCGCCAGTTGATCGCAGTACTGATTCATATTATCTGCCTCGTCTTGCCTCAGTACGGCCACGCGATTGATGAAATCCTGGGACGACAGGAGGTTGCTGAGAAATTGTACAGCCGTTATCTTGTAATGTCGAAGGCTTTTCGGGGTGGACTTGGTCACATCATAGATGTTTTTGTACTGGAACTTCATCGCTTCTTTTCTGTCCTGCTCGTCTTCGATATCGATCGGCAAAATCTTAATAAACTTGATCACCTTTGTGCAAATCTAAAGTGAAAATCAAAAAAGTTTTTCATTGTATCTTTGGATAGTTAAAATAGAATTATTTTTTAGAAACAAATTATATCGTTAAAATATTCTGTTACTAATATTTTGCTAAATTCCAGGTCGAAATGATTTTCAAGAACTGACCTCGAGCAATCGATGCGGCGTAAATTCCTGAGACACCTGAAGAGCGAAATCCAACCACTGTGTGGGATGTTCGGTCCTCTGGCTCGCAATCTTCATCACGTGACTCTCGAAAGTCAACAGATAATACAAATGCAGATGATTCTTAAGAAGCTGCAGCAACTTGACAAAGAGCGGCATTCGTCTGTGCTCTGGAATGTGAGGCAACGAGACAATAAAGGTCCTCAGTAACTCGCAGGCTTGTGTCGCGTCGTCGGCCGCGTTTATGATCGGTACGACGGTCTCCAAAGTCTTGGAGATAATCTGAATAGAATAAGCGTCATCCTGACGCACCATCGTGCTGCCCATAAACGTGAAAATCGGCATAAGATTAAAGAGAGCGCGATGCACGTCCATAGTCTTCAAGAATTCCACCAGCACCAGCAGTGCATGATAATGTGTCTGCGGATTGCGCGATGTTCTGATGCACTTGACAATAAGCGTAATTTGCAAACCAGCATCGCGCACTGGCAATTTCTTCTTCATCATCCGAAAGATCGTTGAAAGAAGCAACTGATTCGTGTATTCAACTGGGCTCTGTTCCTCTAGACTCAAACAAACGTTCAACAAGTCGAATAGTACACTATAAAGTAGTTCTTCGCGTTTGATATTGTTGGCACGCTCTGCAAATTCTAATAGAATGACGCCGCGCTTCCACGCTCGGCTGTGGACCATCGCTGGATGCGCCAGTTGGATCTGACTCTGTCGCTTTTTCCGTTTTCTTGCGTTCGGCGTCATATCCGAGTCTGCAAACTCCTCCTTTTGGCCGCTCAGCTTCATGGCCTCCAACTCCGAAATCAGGATCGTTGCATCCAGGCACATACAACGGATTGTTTTGCTCGCGACGGAGACCACGTCGCTCATCTCGCAATCGATCATCACATCCAGCACTTTAGACAGGATCTTCTTCTGGAGGTCTTGAGCTAGCATATCGAAGATTGCACTGATTCTTTTCAGTACGATAATACTCGGCGACGTTTGATTACCGGAATCCAAAACTGCGCAGGGTTCATGTACCAGAATGCACCTTTCGAAAAGATCCCACACTAGTTCATACTTCAGGGCGTCAACTGTGTTTATGGTAAAACGTTCTAGTATATTTCGTAAAGCGCTACCGGCCGACCGATTTTTTGGATCTTCCGTCAGCTTTTGTAAAAGCTGAAGACCCATCAGAGCTAGTTGCGGAAGGATTTCGGTACTGTTAACGTTTACCAGAATATCAAGGAGCTGTGCTCTTCGGTCCAGAGGAATCTTTGATACTGCATTCTGCTGAGTTACCACGTTGAATATTAATTTCTGAGCTTGTTGTAATTTCTTGTGTTGTTTTATTTGATGAGACACATGTGGATCTGGAGAGAGGAAGAAATAGAGGCTTAATGCAAGATGGTCAGGGTCATTACAGATCTCCGCACTCTCTGTCGCCAGTTTCTGGAGCAGCACGAAGAACGGTTCCGCACTGAAACTAAAGGTCTGCGTTAATTTTTTTAGAATGTCCACCGCCACTTTTCTGCATTCGTTATTCCGTCTCGTCAATGAAAGCAGCAAATTGGTTACAAAATCTTGATCTTGGAATGCCCATTGGATGGATTTACAATGATTTAGTAGTTGCAAGGAAATCTGTAAACAATGATAGGACGTTTGCGTTTTGACAGGTTTTGCGTAGAATTGCGCAAGAAAGCAAATGAGATCCTTCATTGTGGCAAAATGCAGCTGGAAAAAGATTTGCAGACATCTAGAGTAGTGCTTTCGCCAGTGTCGGTTATCCATACCCTCAATAAACATCTCTAAAAGTCGCAAGATCAGATTGCTTCGCTCCGCGTTATTGTCGAAATCGAGTTTTGACTCAAACTTTATGTTCAGTCGTCTATGCACCATTTCAAGGACGTAAGTACCCACTTGAAGCGGCAAGATTCCTTCAGATGTGAGCTTCAAAGCCATTTGAATATTATTACCGGTAATATTGTTGCAATCGCGCAATAACTTAACGCGTGAATATGTCTTGATCATCTCCGTGGCGATCTCGATGACATCCCGTGCAATTTTAGCCGGCATCGAACCTACGGGTACCCTACAGACCGATCCTAGTAGGATCATGTTGAAGAATAGAGACGCCGCGTCACCGTGCGAGATTTGTTGCCGCATGGAACTCAGTATATTGTCCGTGGGCGGTAGCAGCTCGTAATTTAAGATGTTGTGAAAAGCAGCAGAAGACACTGCTTCGGCGTTCAATTTGGATTTGTTAACGTCTTCTATCACTTGCTGCATATACTTATTATTTTTAGCAAAGTTCGAGCGAAGAACTTCCATGGCAATTTCTACATCATCGTCCGTGGACGGAAATAAATATGGTAAAGCCGTGATGAAGACATTGGTGTCGTCACTCTCTTCGCAAAGCTCTAAGAGTATCTTCAGAGCTGGCTTAGCTAACACTTTCTTCGATGCCGTGTGACACATTGATAATAGGACTAATAATTCATCCACCAGAGTGTCTGCGGGCAATAAACTAATCAATCTCTTAGTGGGGAAAGACAACAGGGTCTTTACAACGTTCACGTCGTCGTCGTAAAATCTAGCTTGAAGAGTATTTGTCATTAATCCGCGAAAACTCTCGGGTACGTTCACATTATTGTTAGCGAGGAGTTGAAGAGCGATCACTCGTTGTGCAGCATTAAAGTGCGTTAGTTTGTTGAGAACTTCGACAGATTCCTGTGTATTTTTGGTACCGAAAGGCCACGAAGTAAGAAAATGTAACGTCTGTTTAGACTTTTCGTCATTCTCGCCTTGCTTCATCAATTTCTTCAGATACAAATCGAAATTCTCCGGATAACTGCGCTCAAAATTCTGGTAGAATCTCGCTAGAAAGTCTTTCGCGACCTTAGAAGTTTCATTCTTGAAAAATTCACATGTTAATATTCCAGATAAAATTGCATCTACTGCGTTGTTATCGAGTTTAATATGATCTAGCATGTTGCCAATTATATTCTGTACACTGCTGGTGCTTTCAGGATTCTTGGCGATAAGCTCGCATGCTGCTTGAAGAAAAGACACAATAAATCGTGAGGCATTAATCTCTGATGAATCAATCTTGGTGATTGTCTCGACAAACCAAGGTAGTTCAGACAATTGAAGGACCAAACTTTGTGGTACAACGGTTAACCGATGAATCGGAGATTGATAAAGATAGAGTAGAAAAATAGTAGCTTCTTGCTTCAAATGTGTCTTCTTGAATGTCATCAGTAATAATTTTTCCATAGTCTCATCGTTCAATTTCACCTATAGATTTACCGTAATATTAACAAACAACAAATTTATATAATTTTAATATTTTTACAAATTGATTCACATAATAAAAAATAGTAAAATAAAAAATTACATTTTTATAATTGTAGCAAAATTAATATTATTTATTAAAGATGGAAATATTTGAAAAACAAGCAAATATTAAGATTAAGAAGATTAAGAGCTTACCTTTGTTATCAATTTTGCAATGATCATATAACTACTGGAAGCAAAATCGAGAATAGGACTTTTCAAGCCATGAAGAAGGGTCGGCAGTAAGTAGTTTATCTGAACTTCAGTGATTGATGCTAGTTCAATCATACCTAATATTGCGGTAGTGTAAAAAGCATATAAAGTAGTCAGGCAAGATGCCTGATCGGAATAAGTTTTCGTGGCAAATGTCACATGCGTACATAACGTCTTCAAAAGTCCTTTATCCGAAATCATATGCTTAATGAGAATTCCAGAAGGTAGCGTCACACCGCGTTTTTGCATAGGTACCATCCAATGCCATTTATCACTCTCATCTGACAAGTCTACCAGCTGTAGAGCTCTTAAAGGGCAAAATTATAACTTTTAAATTAATTGCACTAAAACAGCTGTGTTGATTACAATACAATAAGTATTATAGATAATTTTTTTATAAAGTTAAGATTAAAATTCAATTTAATATCTCATTAAATTTTTAATATAAGTTTTTAGTTTTTATGTAATTTTACATCTCTTGCCTCAGAACATTCAAAATTATTTGCGAAAATGATTGATCATTAGTTAACAGTGAAATTTATTCTTTTAATCTTAATTCGACATTATCTTTTAACAAAGAATTTTTTATTTTGATAAAAAGAATGACTACATATAGCAAATTCAACCTTTTTAAAATACCTTGTATTGCTATTTAAATCAGAAACTTTATTAAAATATAGTTTTATTAATACATACCTAACAAATATGCGAGTCTCATGATATGGCAGAATAAGAAGAATAAACTGCTCTCGATTATAGTGATGAATGTGATATCTAAATATAAGCCATTCCAAAGCTTTGTGGCAAGCATTTAATAAAAAGTAAGGAGTCGCCAATACCAAAAATTTCGCAATCTTTACATCCAGTTGCTTATTTACTGTAGCATCCTGAACAGCTCTTTCAAAATTTACAGAGCTTTGGTCAAATAATGTGGTTTGAAATTCATCAAATAGTGATATCATTGATCCATCAACGTTCTTTATCGAGAGCTTTTGCAATTCTTCCAGACCGCTCTGACCTAAGAGAAGATAAAAAAGTATGACTAGAAATAATTAAAAAACGTTTCTTTATATTTCTCTTTTTAAAATATTTTTTTTAATTCAATAAGAAAATTATAAAGCTGAATATGTATAAGACTTTATGTACAAGAAAGGAGTAATGTTCTTATACATAAAGAGATATAAAGTAATCTCCATCCCAAATATAATTCCTCTACCTAGTGGTTTCTTCATATCAGTACAAGATAAATAAAAATGTAATAAATTTTAAAATATGTAATAGAAAAATATTCATTGCAATCGTTACATCGCACATCTTGTTGTAACCTTAATATTAATTATTCTATTCACAGAATGTAATATAACGGAGTGTATTAAACATAAATTTAATTAATTCTTAATACTTTTACCAATCATTTTTGTTGAAAATTGACAAGCAGCATTAAGTTTCGAGCCATTAGAGCTTATCATAAATTCCTGAACTTTGTTATAAATTTTCTCAAAAAATAATTGGTAATAAAATCTGAAGTGTTCATATGCTAACATCATTTAAGTGAGCTTTTTTACAAATTTTGTGCAATTTTACTCTTCTTACAACCTTCTTAAATTGTCTTTTACATTTAAAATAGCAAACTTTGAAATAAAATGAAATTGAAGCGTAACTTATATTTATTAAAATAATCGAAGAACAGAACTAGTAAAAAGAAAGATTGGTAAATGAATAATACTGACTATACATTTGGACTAAAAATGTACAAAATTTTTAACTTTAAGTAATACTTTAATAAATAATACAGAAAGAAACTAACCTATACTTAGCACAGTGTCCCTGTCGAAATTCGCAGCTTCCTTTGGATCAAACAGCAAGCTAGGACGCTTTTTATCCTGTAGCAGTAAATTCGTCTGCGGAGTTCTCAATTTTTTAAGTTGTGCCGCTAATGACGTTGCCATTGTTAATCTGTGAACAAACCGCAAAAATAAAGATAACCTCAAACATCCAAAAGAAATTGTATTCAATAAAATCTTCAGAAGGAATAAGAACTTACCAATTATTTTTCTTCTGTCGCAAAAATTAATTCAACTCAATATAACTAATAGAATTTTATATTCACAAAGTACATATATTCTTTAATAAACACGTGTGAAAACATAGTTCGCAACCGAACCGTTCGCCAAGTGCCATGCGTGCACGTGCACGTGTGTAGCGGCAGGAAGATAACGTTGCCGCCTTTCTTCACGTATGCGTGTTTAATCACGTGAAATTTGAAATAAACATTTAAACAAAATTGTTTTTAACTTATTGAAAATTTCTCACTTCTTAAATTTTAATTTATTAATTTAAATTGCTAAATGAAACGTTAATAAAAATAAAATATAAGTTGTTTTTGAATGGAATTAATTGTAAATTAATTTTTTTAATTTTTCGTAGCTTACTCATTCATATTTAACGATAACATCATTTTATATTATTTGAAACAAAATAAAAAAAAGGCATGTGAATGTCCTCGTAGAACAGAAAAATCACTGATGTTAATTATTTCAAAATTAATTTATTAAAATACATATAATTAAATTTTCCTTTATTTTCGTAGTTCTCTTTTTCTCTTTCTCTATTCGAAGTGTCATTATCAAAGATAGAATAATTGTAGAGGTGAGAAATAATAATATAATATACGTGTGTCGAATTTATTACATAATTATTTCTATAATAGTGAATTCAAGCAACGGAAAAATCGTAACACATCTGTGATTCATTTGTCATATATTGAATATTCGGTATAAATTTCCTTTATAATACGTTTCCTAAAAATAATGAAAAAAATCTTCCTCGATAGCCAAACGTGCGATGCACGGTAAGAGCACGCAGTGCTGTCATAGTCCTAGTGCTGCCCTCGTGTTTTCACAGCGTGGACTTGCACGCAGTGATATTAGCATTCAACGTTCGCCGCGCGACACCCAAACGATAGCACAGCATGGTACTGGGCCGACCCGGCGAGTGGCGACTCGGTCGACTGAGCTCGGCAATGTTCGGCGGCGCTCGGCGGCGCTCGGACCTCGGCGCGCCATTACCGCTGACTCACTCGCTGCGTACCACTCCTGCGTATTACACGTCCCGAGCGTTGACCGACCGTCGAGCACGCAGGCAGCGAAGCTTTGTGTATCGAAACCCGATCATTTTACTAACGAATTAAAAGTTATCAGTTGCCGCGAGTAATTAACGCTTCCGATCAACGACAAACGCGCCGCAGTGTCGGTCGTGTAGTCGGTGTAGTATCTCAAGTTCCGGTAAGTCTCCGTGCTACTCGTATCGTGCGGCATCGGAGTGAAGTTGGCAGCGGCATTTTCGAATCGGACGATCAGTTGAGAAGGGCCGCGGGTGGATCGCGTGACGTCATCAGTCGTCCCGGTACGTAATTAGCGTGTGTCGTACATGATTTAATCAGTGAAATATAGCCGTGATTACAATCGTGGCGCGAGATTCGTGAATCGCGTGGCACGAATTCGGGATTCGCACGTCGGCGAGCTTTCGAGACGCACGTACGTTTCGCGAAATTAACTTCATTGCGCGAATGGGGGGGGGGGAAAAATGGCGGACAAATTTCGCAGCGCTTCCGCGGCTGTCCTCGAGCTTTCACTTTTTCCGTTATAACGCGAGATGATTGTTTCGGAAGACGCTACTGTTGTTTTTAGTTCTCGAAAGAGTTCGCGGAGAGTATAGAAAAACCGTAATGCGAATGCGATTTATCGTCGAGTGATTGTCGTCGCTACGTATGATTGTAACTTTCGCGATGTCGAAACGTGATGATATTTTATGAACAATTAGAAGTTATCGGTTGCCGCGAATAATTCAGCCTTTCGATCAATAATCTAGAGACGATCAATTTTTATTGAAGCGGATATTCCGCATTAGATATTTCGTAGCCGGTTCGTCGCGTTTATTTCGAGAGCGTCGTTCAAGTAATTGAATTAAAAGAACATTCTTTCGTGAAAGACTTTTGTTGCTAATTAGTCCGCGCGCGATTGTGGTTAATTACCCGTGTTTCTTTTTCGCGAGTGTCCTGTGCAACGGAAGACGAAAAAGGAAGCAATCCCGAACGTCCTGAGAGGAAGTGGAGGTCTAGGAGAGACATCAGGCTCTGGCGGAACAATCTTGGAGTGAGTATGATTTCTTATCTGTATATAAAAATTGACCAAAAAAATTTACAGTTCTTTCCCATTTAGAGAATTTCATTTTGCTAAGTTAGAAATTAATAGAGGAAGAGAAATCATCTCACAATCAGATTTTATAAAAGTTTATTCTTGTTAAAATCTTTTCGGAAAATAGATAATTGTATCCGCAAGTTTCTCATTGAAAGACAAATTATTATAGAATTAAGAATTAAAATCTGTTAAAACATTATAATCATTTTGAGCGCTTTTTTTAATTTGTATCTTATGTTTGTACGTTACAGTGTGTGTGTCATCTGGAACATCGTATCATCGTGGCTGAATAATTCCGCCTGTTGCATCGTATCGGTGAGTTGGAATTTTTATTTATTAAAATAACAAATCTACGATTATTTATAAATATAGAGTAAATGTGTCTTGGTATCGAATTACGACAATAAATTACAATAGTATAAAAATGTAATATCTCTTAGATCCGTTATCTTGAAATGGATGGGGTAAAATTGATTAGGGCAAAAATATTTAATCTTGGTGTGATCTGTTTTGTCGATATATATACATATACATATATGTGATTGTGCTTGAGGAAACTCGCACCTTTCGCATGCACAGAGACGAGCTCATTGTCTATCGAAATAAGTCTATGAATCAATGCGTTCTGTACAAGTAATTTTTGAATCACGTTTTAAATCGTAAATAAGATAAGTATAACAAAATATTTTATTGAAATATACCAGAATTTTACTTTACGAATTTAAATTGATATAAGATGTATAATAGATTAAAGTTTCAAAATTTTTTAACGTAAATCAATTTTGCTAGGTATAATAAATATTTTAGAAATAATTTCAGAAATACAGAGAAAGAATCAGAAGTAAAATAATTTTGTGGCAATAAAGTAATAATTTTTAAGTGTTAAATTTTTAATTAGATTACTTTATAAAGAATTATTTTTTGATATTCTTTTTTTTAATAAAAGAGGTAGGAATAAGTATAATAAAATACTATATTAGGGTAGTAAGGTGCTATGAAAAAGAGAAATATCTATAAAAGGAAAAATTATAAATTGTTTTAAGATACGTTTTATTTATCTCCTTTTTACCTTCCTTTTTTAGATAATTATCCAAGGTTAAATATAATATAAATCAATGCAAGAAAAGAACATCTAGACATATTTTAAAGAATTTCAGTGCATAAATATAGACGTGAATTTATTTTAAAACGTTGATTTTACCCTAATTTTAATAATACCCTATCCATCTATTTTTGATTATGATTCTAATGCAAGTCATTTCCTGAAATTGTGATGTAAATTTAATCGCTATTTAGTATTATGAATGTCGAAGGAAATATTCGTTCTGATTAATGCTGTGATTAATATTACAATTAATATTATAACGAGCATTGTGATTAATATTATAGTTATATTATAGTACGGTATTTTTGCCGTAAGAATTACTTATCTTATCGCTTTTAAGTTACGATTTTAATTATCACGTGAAAATTAACGTCCAATATTGGAAAAAAAAACATCAGACCACATTGCTTTACGCGTGAATACAGAATATTGAGGTCTACGAAGTTGACATTCTGAAATGTGAATTTTAACAAATTCGATATGACATCCCCATTGATTATCCCCATTTTGATTACATTTAATTAAATAATTGTTTTGATGCTAACGCGAGAATTTTCGTCAAGCGAGTTCCGTGCGATCGTACCGTAGCGCGCTCGCGCGCGCGAGGGTAAGTTATCATTCGTTCTCGCAGTTGCTCCTACTCTTTCCGCGACATGTCCCGAGATGGCGGTAGCGTTCGAATTTTCGTCGCGGCGCGACTCCCGCAGGCCCGCGAGAGCCGCGCCGCTCGCGAGCGTGCGGCGCGCGCGGCATTTCAAACTTTGCCGCGCCGGCCACCCGTCGCCCCGTCGCCTACCAGCGCGCTCACGCGGTCACGCCGCAGCGGCGCGGCCGTGGAGTGGGGGGAGTGTTTGGCGGCGCGTTTGTTTAGTTGTGCGCTGACAGCGGCCGCGTTCGTACGTGATCGGCGTGTGCGTCCGCGTTTTCCGAAAGCGCGCCGCACTGCCGGCGTCGGTTGGTCGTCGCTCGTACGGGTCGCCGTCGTCGTTGCCGTTGGTCACGATTTCGCGCCACATCGCTGCGGACGGAGAGTTCCCCCCTCCCCCTCGCGCCGCCCGGGAAGTGCGTACACTTTGCTCCACTCGTGCTGTCCCGTCCCGTCGGCTTCTCGCTGCTCTCTGTCGCCACGCCGCCCTTCACCCCTGATCCCTCCAACCCGCTGTCGCACGTGTGCTGTGTCCGCGATTTTTGTTGACCGTCCGTCTCACACACCTGTGATCATCGCCGCCACGCTGCACCCACGCAACGCGACATGTCCACGCTGAGCGGGTGATGGCAGAGCGCAGAGGATGTCACGTCGCAAGCAGAGCAACCCCAAACCGCTGAAACGTGAGTCCGCCCGAATATGTGCTTTAATTCTCGCGTGCTTCTCGCGGTGCGACACGTGCCTTGCGGTATATTGTCCGCTTTGACAGCGCGCTTTCTTTCGGCGCGAAAGATTTTGTCGCCGCCATGCTTGTCACCGCGGATCTGAATCCGTTTGTCGCGATTTCGCGAGCGATTTCGTGAGGCTGGAGTCTAGAGACGGATATCTCGATGGTAGCCCTCGCTAAATTATGTAATCGCGCGTTGATTTCCTTCGCTTGAATTTGGGAGGGATAAAAGCTCATGATTACGAGAGCCGGCGGTTTAATGTCCATTTCTACCACGGCATTGTCGGCTTATCTTTTTTTAGTCCTAAGAATTAGAAAAAGATAGAAAGTAAGTTAAACCAAAGTTAAAGTTAATCTGAGTGAGATCGCGCGACCGGCGCGAATTTTCAAAACCGCGGTGCTTCGAAATATTTGGAAGCGTCGAGAAATGTCGGTACTGTTGTGTGTAAATTTGTTGGGCGATTTTAAGTAATAATTAAGCCGATAATTACGAAGAGACAACGTGTGATTGTTGCCAACGTTAAAATCATCACTTTTAATTATACATATACATAAGTATTAGAATGTAACATTTAAATTACGAGGTAGAACAGTTTTTTAACAACAAAATTATTTTTCACATTTTGCAAATTAGATTTTGAACAAAAACTGTTGATAGAATTGTCAGCTCTCGATTATTCTTGACTCGATTGAAACCTTTGATGTAGAAATAGAATGGATAAAAAACTGTTTGCAAAATTTATAATTTTAATGAAAGCAGAATTAAATATTCTGAAGTTTGATGGGAAATTTGTTAAATTCGAGATAGTTGTTAATATCGAGGAAACACGCTTAGAAATTCGTTATCGATCTAAAAGATTGCTATTTTTCCTCTCTCTCGGTATCGATGGAAGCAATAAATTCCTTCGAGGATAAATCAACGACCGAATAAATTAATTCATGATGCCGGCGAAGGAGAACGAGTTTCTCGCGACAAAACGGTTCATTCGACATCTATCTTTCGGAATCGAAGAAGCAAAAGATTAGTGGACAGAATTGTTTCAAGGATAGACTGAAAGTACAGCGGGATGTTCAATAAATTTTTTTATTACATTTAGCTTATTGTTAATCAATTTTTTTCTCGTGAATTTATATAAATCTAATAAAACTACGTTTTTCTTATCTTAATCTGAGAGAATTCATTAAAGTTATGCTAATAAGAAATAAAAAATGTTAAGAAAATTTTGTTACATATTTATAAGAAAGTCCGCTGCAATTATAAATTAATTGAAAGTCTCTCTTTCAGAAAGAGATTTAGATTGTTTACAAGTTGATTGTTTTTTTTAAATATATAGTTTTCTAATGCTGATACTATATATATAGCTAACAAGATAGTACATTGTCAAACTATCTAATAATATGTAAATATATATATTAAGTGAGGAATCGATGAATAAATTGATAATAAAATATAAAAATGCACAATGAATAACATTGATATTATTATAATAATCACCTTCTTACATTCAGAGATAATTTTTCCTAGTCAAAATTTTATAGGCTGCCACAGAATTTTCAGCGTAGAGTTTGAGTCTCATAGATTAATTGTACTAGAATATTAATATCGTCACGTAATATTTGTTAGTTTATGAATGTGACAGAATTAAATTGCCAAAAAAAAAATCCACGTCGTTGTATATCGATCAGAATGTAGAATATAAGAATTATACGAGAATGAAGTAAAAGTTGCACGTATTCGAGAAATTCGGTCGATTGGCGCACTCTAAATTCTGTTTGTATCTTTTGCCGTCGAAAGCAGTACCAATTTTTTGCTTACCTGATAACGCGACGCGTCCAGTTACCGCAGCCTGTCAGCTGACCTTTCGATTCTAACGGGCCTCGCAGTATGAGCACGCACGCACTCGACGGCTGACATGACAGATGTGACTATCGCGATTACGCAGATTTCGCGCGTTTGTATAATTAGCTCCCCGCAATCGGCCCTCGCCCTTTGACGGGATGTCCATTTCTCGACCGTTGTCTATTGCAACTTCCGAATCGTACATACATTTACACAGGAATCTGAGATATTTCTGAAAAATGTTTTAATTTATTCAAGCATTAATTTCTGAAAAATGTAACTAATTTATTCAAGCATTAATTTATTTATTATTATTTATTTATTATATTAAATTTATTATGATTTATTAATTTGTTTCATTTATGTAATAATTCCGTTACGTGAAATTCTAATTAAAATACATTAACTCTCCAATTTAATAATAATTTTATCATGTAATAATCGTCGGCGATATTCAAATCCCACTTAAATTGCGATTTACAGAAACGACGCGATAATCGAATAAAGGTGGCTCCCAAAAGCAAATGT
Source organism: Tetramorium bicarinatum (assembly GCA_928718305.1). Taxonomy (NCBI): domain Eukaryota; kingdom Metazoa; phylum Arthropoda; class Insecta; order Hymenoptera; family Formicidae; genus Tetramorium; species Tetramorium bicarinatum. The sequence goes on along the minus strand of OV788319.1, from coordinate 4,321,680 downwards.
TTTTCTCTCCGTACCGTATTTATGGGATGTTTTGATCACTCTTCGAAGTACGAGAAAAAGCGCGTACAAAAAGTAGTTGACGTTCTCGGCTCGCGTTACGGTTTCTCCTCGGTTTTCCGCGAATTATCTTTCGCCGAAGCTCGTCTCCGTTTTTTTCTCGCGCCGCGATCGCGAAACGATCGAGGCCAGACGAGATCTCGGGCCCAGATCCAGTGTGTCTGGATCCTTTTCGTCGCCCCCTTCGCCCTTGTCGCGGCGGGCATACGATCTCGCGATCACGTGGCTCGATCACGAAAGTTGGAACCCACTTTCACGTGGCGGCGACTCGTCGGACCGGGTACCTCTTTTTCTCCTTGTGTCCCTTCCTCTCTCCGACACCGTGCTTCGTGATGTTCTCGCTTTGCGAATGTATTGATTTTATTTCGAGGAAATCGCTCGCTCTCGTAAGAATTCAATAGTTTTTCCGCGGCGTTCTCTTTTCTTTGAAATCGCTGAAATTTGTCTTCAGGAATAATTCTGCGTTGAGAAATTCTGTGATCGATATTGGTTCAAGAAAATCAGCTGCAATCTCGAGAACGATAACAATATTTTTGCTCAGAACTTCTAATATTTGGGAAAAAGTTAACGTTGCAATTTAATTTGAATTTTAATTCGATTGTGTTTTATAGTCTGTAGAAAAACTCTTTAACAAATTTATATTACATGACATTAAATATTGCTGTAGTAACGTTGATAAGAAAATTGGCGGGGATTTCTAGCATTCCTCAAATTTCTAGGATTCTTTTCGAAGCCGCCCTCCGTAGTGAGACAGGAAAATCATGCGTTCGCGACGTGCATTGGGGCCCTCTCGTGGGACACCGACGTTAATGGCCGAGTAATTATTGCGAAGCCGGCTCGTGCGCGTGACTGCTAATTGGGAGCGACCGTAATTGAGTTAATAACGCCGTGTTAAAATAGCGGGCCGTCCCCTCTTCCACCCGCTAATACGTCTTCCCCCTCCCCCCTTTCACTTCGTCGCCGTTGCTTTACTTTCGCGTATCTCCATTGCCTCTATTCGCGATTAAAATAAATCCGAGATGTTACTGCGCTTCGAATAATCATTCTACTTAATCAACCTTAATATAATTTCCATTTTTTATTAATTTGATCTTCTTATCTGCTTTTTATATGAATATTCTCGACTGAATATGCGTGGAATTAATATTCATTATTTCATATCAAACTAGCATCATTAAAATCATTCTTTTTTTTAGTTTTTAATCTATTTTTTTTTAGCAACTGCATTTGTCTTATAATTACACTTTCTATACAAGTCTTACTTTTTTAAAAAGAAAATTTAAATATATGCCAATTCTTGAAACTTTCTTTTCAAAATAGGTATCTCGTAAATTAGTCATCAACTAAAAAAACCTAAGATAAAGTTACTTTGAGACTAAATTAGAAATTAAAAATTTCTCTTTTAGTCATATATACTGAATTTTTAATGTGCTCTGCTGAAGACCTTCACGATTAATTCTTCGTTGAAATTTTCAGCAGAAGTCGTTAATGCTATAAAGATTTTAAAGACACTAAAAACTCGTCGAACATCCTTTTCTCTTCATGTTATTGGCCCTCCCGTTTCGTCGACCGTTTCTTTGACTAACCTCTGCCACGTAGAAACGATTCCGCAGGAATGGGCGGCACTTTTATAACGCGCCGATACTTTTCGCCGTGCATTGCACATGTGACGGCGATAACGATCGCGATCCGTGACTCTCGGAGTGGCACGACCGCCGCTGCTTCCCTCCATCTCTCTTTCTCCCACCCTCTCCGATGTTTCTGCCTTTTACGGCGAATTCCGATGGTGCATTCGTACGACTCGGAAGTCGACGGCGAAGCGAAGCGACGAAAAAACCCGAGTTTCGGCCGCGCGGGCGAAAAGCGCGCTAACCGATAAGGTCCCTCTGACGTCGTCAATATTTTGTAGTCACCCGGTGCTCCCTTATCTCGTATCGCTCGACGGCCAGTCGCGGCAACCGTGCCTCCTCTCGCGGCCACGTATCTCCGTCAGTTTATAAATATAGTCATGCAACGGCGGCGATTAGTCGTAAATTTGGTCATCCTCGTTCGATTAAAATTTATGCGCATCGTCATAGAGTGACAAGACTTGAACCGGTCTTACAATCTTTCCCAAGGAAAAACTAATTTTCTTTTTATTTAATACACTTGCCTTGTATGTAAAAATATACGTCAGTATTGTAGCCCGATAATAAAAAATAAGTCGAGCTTCCTGTTTCTTCAAGATTTTACACTTGGGACAAAATTTTTCTCAAGCGTTTCGCGCGTGATATTATGTGCCGGTCTCTCTGTAAATATTAATTTAATTTAGTCTCAAGTAGTAATCTGAATGAAATTAGCGCGTGAGAGACGAGAAGCGTGATGTCACCGTGACATACCTTTTCGCGGAAATTATTAGAAGATGAATTAAATTGCACAAAGTTCACGCGACGCGATTCAATTTGCAACTACAATGTAGTGTGATCTTGAAAAATGCTCGATAAAATGTAGAAAAATTTTATATGCCAGGTACGGTACGATAGGAATCTATTAATATCTATTCTCTATTACGTTACAAAGGCCCGTTTTCATTCCTGTTATATCACGAGGATCATCAAGCCTTCCTCCGGCGCTTCCCCGCGCCCATAAATAATATGGTAAATTCCCTCGCGCTAACGTCGCCGCAATTTCGAAACGAGGCGCCCCAGGCCCATCGCGCCACCTGAGGGTGCCCAGTGTTACGTAGGGCCCGTGTGTGTGTGTCTCTCTCTCTCTCTCTCTCTCTTCCTCGAGTTCGAGACCGAGTATCGCACCGGCGATCTACGATGCGGAGCGGGATAAAGGAAGAGGCGCCCCGCGGGGGTCTCAGCGGCGACCCCCGCCGAGCGCGAGCGTCAAATTAATAAGCGATGATTTTATAGAATGCTTTATTGAATCGTGTTCGCCGTAAAGAATATCTCCCATCGCCTCGCTCGCCATCGATCGCGCAAAACGACGGTTCTCATCGGCGGGTCCCTCTCCCCGCGGATACATTTGTGAAAAGAAATTTCCATTTGGGAAAATCAAAACAGCCAGAGCTTCTTCCATGAGATTTTATGAGTAACTTTCAGTTGTACACAATTATACGTTAATTATATATTATTTTAATTTAATTAATAACGAATATAAGAGATTAGAAGGGGAAGAAAGAGGGTAAAAGTACTCCAGTGGATACAAAAAGGTCTGAGAGACACTGGTTCGAGGAAGGTGCGTCTCCCCTTTTCTTCCGCGCCGTTGTTGTTGCTGTTGTTGTTGCCGGCATATCGTTGCTAATATGACGAGCCGGCCGCGCCTCCCCCGAGATGTGATTCCTCTAGTAAGTTCTCGCGTATCATCGCGTGGAGAGATCGCTCGATAGCGACACCTCCGGAGTCTTTTCGTCCGCTTAATCGAACGCTCTCCTCGATCCAATGATCGAATGATCTCCCTGTCTCCTTTTACCTCCTGAGAGCGAGATGTAACGTGAGCCTCGTGTCGCTGATAGACACGATGCCGAACACATTGAGGCATACCCGTCGTGTTGAATGCTGGTCTTGTGTGGTTAGCTGGTTGTATCGTAGCGGCATTGACGTCCGTGTGAGATGTATTTTGTATCTGTTGGGCGAAAGTGCGAATTTAACATTGCGGTTGATTGTTTTACCTTGAAAATTTGTCAAATCACGATTAACCTTAATAATCGATTTGATGCCACATTTTGATAATAAACTTGCTTGATTTTAAGAAATTTAATATTTTTAATATTTAAGAAGATCCAAAGTTTTAAATACCAACGAATTTAAAGATTTCATTTTTCACAACGGGATAATTTTTAGAATCCGAGGAAATCTTAAACAATTAAATGTCTGAGATGTAACAGATAACAGTTGAAGATTATAAGAAGCCTCGAAATATTTAATATTCAGAAGTTCAAATTCCATGTATTGACAATTTAAAAAGTTTACTTTAAAGTTTTAAAAATCTCGAATTTTTGGTATCCAATCGCATCCGTTCGAATTCACCCTCCGCGCGCAAAAGAATCGCAACGTCTTCCTCCCCGATAATGCTCCGAAAGGTCCAAAAGAGATCCTGTCCGCTTTACTCGCGGCGGAACAAGCGGGTTATCGGCGCAAAGCCGCGTTTACACGCGTGTAGGGAGCCCCTCCCGTCTCGGCCCTTAGTCGGCCAACGCCGCGACGAGAACACAGGGAAGGGGGGGAGGGAAGTGGGTACGGACGGGGAGGACGACACAAGGAAGGAGAGAAGAACCGCGCGCGCGGACACCATTCCAGCGAGATGCCGGGGCCGTGTCGTAACAGGTCGGAGTGACACCACAATGCGGTGTAGCAATTTGTAGGCTCGCCCTTCTCTCTCCCTGTCTTATCCCCCCCGTTTCCTCCGTTCCTCGTCGACCCCTTTGCTTCAGTTCCTCGGCTGTATTTATGAGGCCAGTCCCGGTATCGGTTCCGCGCTCTCTGAAGGAAGGACGAGGTGCACCAACAAGAGGCAGTACAGGTGAGGGCACGAAGGACGACGCGCGGGAGAGAAGCGAAGGAAGAAAGGCTAACTAGGCGAGATCAGCGACGCGATAGTTGTCTCCGGCGTGTTTCTTCGCGAAGGCAGGAAAGGCCTTCCCGAGAGAGAGAAAGAGAGAGAGGGGAGGAGGGGGATGAAAAAGGGGTCCGTGAGAGACATCCACGGCGGTAGAATAAGAACGAAGGAAAGATAAGGACCGCTGATCGATCTTCTTTTGCCTCTTCTTTTCCTTGACGTTACAGTGTATTCTAAATCATTCTGTTGCTCCAAAAACTAAATTCTGATTGATAATTAGATTGTCGCGTAAACTTTGAAAGACTTTGTGGATTATCCAAGTTTTTTTAACGATTAAAAACGTGTTACGGTACATCATGATTACGCTTTAATTACTTTTTATTAAAAGTGCTTTCTCCTTACAATTAGCAAAGATTTTGCGTGAGTCATTTTCTTTTATGTCTCTGATAAGTTTCAATCAATTATTTAAATTTCTCGATTTTTTAAATTTTTTACAAAGTAGTCTTAGTCTATTTTTATTACCATCCTTACAACCGTAACATTTTTTTTTTTAACAAATAATTTTTCCATTCGATGATCGCAATCTTTAGGCAGTTTTTTGAAAAAATAAATAAACGGATATCTTGGATTTTGGATTGTTTTATAGTCCCATAAATAGCTTTCAATTCCGTCAAGCTTGAACGATAACGAAAACCTCGATACGCTCGGATTGATATCGGCAATACCAGAAATATTCGCAGTCGCGAATCGCTCGTTTCCGCTAATCGACGTGATACAATTTACTCTAATTCCGATTAACGAATCTATCGCTCTCGGCGAGCCGAGATTATCCACGCGCCGTAGTCGCTCACGCGCGTCAGGGATCGTTCGATCGGCGTTCGATGTCGCGATGTACGTGACGCTCGCGGCAGGCTGAAATCTACGGTATCGTCGGTATCAGCTCATTACGCTAATATTCGGCTCACGGCATGTCGCGGTGCCGCGATACCGCGATATCGCGATCGTGCCTTTTTACGCGGCCGTCGTCTGTGTGTCCTCGTGCACACGTGCGCGAGATCGCGCAACGCCGTTTTTGGTCCGTCCGCCTCCTCTTCTCGTCGCCACCGCGCCGTCGATCGATCGCCGATCTTCGCATGGGGAGTCGCAGGAGAAATTCTGTTTCGAGTTTACGGACTCGCGGCGAGATCCGGGATTTCATTCGCGTATTTGCTGCGAGATTCAGTTCGACGAGAAAAACTACAATGTTTAATCGCTTCTAATCGGAAAAACTTATTGATATCTATGAGATTAAATCTTTCTTAAACTTGTTAACTTTTTTGTATTAGCATTTCTTTTTCTTCTCGTAATGTGAAAGATATGGGCCGTTTGAGTTATGTGATTCATTATCTATATTATTGTAAAATGGGATACTAATAGAAAATTGAGATAAAAATCAAGATTTATCATCATGAAACTTGTCTATAGATAAGAAATAGAAAATTTACAATGGCAATTAAGCAATAAATAGAAAAGAGATAAAAGATCTTTATTGAGACAAAACATTTTTATCAACGTGAAATATAGTATCACTCTCGATTTATGTCTTTTTTTTCCTACTTATATCTTTTATTATCTACTTTATCCATTACATAAATTTTTAGGAATTGGTGTCTGTTGCGTCACACCCTTCTCTCCCCATTTTTCTATTCTCCGTCAGTAAATAGAAAGTAGATAGATCTTTTTTTAGCCACAAAATTTTTATCAACGTGAGATATAATATCATTTTAGATTTATATCTTTTTCTCTTCTTATTCAGATATATTTTACCCATATAAGGTTTCTGAAAATAAAATAAGTGTCGCTTGCGCCATACACTCTTTCTCTTCCTCCTTTTCCGTTCTCGGGCCTATTAACATTGATTTTAGGGATTCGATACCATGTAGATTACACGAAGCGTCTGCGTTTTCTCAAGTCTTGAGATAAGGCAACGAGGCAGAGCCTGATTCTCTCGCACTCTTTCAATTTCGACCGCACGATATGCGCGCCCACGCGCTCTGATCTTTTTCTTCAATCGATCGTAAATGATTCGAGATTAATAACGTGATCACAATTTAATAGAATCGATGCTTTAGAAATGGAAACTTCTTGCATCTTATTGCGTCTTTAAAAAATTTTGCGATTGCATTTATCTGTTTATTATCTGGAATATTTATCGTATACTTGTTATGTGTATTATAATTTTATTCTTTAGATTCTGAATCAATGAATGAATCGCAAACTATTGCAAACAATCGACATCCTTCTTTTTTTCTTAAGCGAGATGAATCATTTTATACATGAATCATAACTATCATGAATGCATCAAACGAGTTTTTCATTTAATCTTATCACAACTGCAATAATGCATTAATTGATGTAATCCAACGCATTCGTCATTCTAAAAAAAAATGCAAAAATAATCTGGGATAATTTTAGACATCTAAAACGAATATGTAGAAAATTCTAATTTATTAATATGTTTGAAGTATAAATCTTGTGTATAGTTTTAATCATAAAGGCAGTAAAAAATGAAATGTAAAAATAAAATTGCTATTTTACATATTAAATAAATTTTATTAATAAATAATTAAATCAAATCAACAATGGATTTATTAATTGTTAATATTAAACAATTCATAGTAAATATATTAATTTCACGTGATTTATTTTTGATTGATTGTAAATTTAGAACTAGATCAAAGTATTCTAACAAACGATTGAAAAGGTGACAAGTAAAATGTCCGATGAATAGATATTTATCATGAACGCATCAGTTTTACAAAGCGCGGGGGCAAATTTAATGCAAATTTAACCTCTGTTATACAGTCGCAGCTAGTTATGTAAAATTATTCGCACTAGATTGTCACACACTGATAAATAAATGGATTTAAGCAATTGCAAATGCTTATAGACGCAAACGGCAAAGAGTGCAAGTTGCCTATTTCATATGTGCGGTGCTCTAATCATGAAAAACGATCATAAAAGAGAGAATATCTTATTTATGCCTTATAATGGGCATACAAAATAAACAAGATAAAAAAATACTCAAATTTTATTTATTCTAAAAATATATATACAAAGAAATAATGTTGTATTAACATTTATTAATCTAATTGAAAATAATTAATTTAATAACATTAATGGAACAAATGACATTTGATTAAAACAAGAGGTATACATAAGATTTATGTATACCTCTTGTTTTATGAGGTTGGCATCTCGAAATGCAAATTTTTACAAAATTGATAAGATATTTGATATGACTGATATTTAATTCCTCAATATGACCTTAGTTGTTCATAAATAATCATTTTTCGTCCATCATGCAAAAAAATTAAAAATTAACAAAAAATTCATCGTTATTCAGCACTCCTAAGTGCATTATTGAATTGACAAGATTATTTTCATTTAGATCAATATTGTTAACACATTATTTTTCTGTGTATAAAAATTTTATTTAGCACATTAAGCCATTAGAAATATCAGAATAGGAAAACATATAACAAAATATCCGGAGAGCGTTGAATTTCGTCGGTGACATTTAAGACTGAAGTGCACCCCCTTGTACATTTCGGGATTACTGTTCCGACAATCCTCTTTTCTCGGAGCGATCCATCAAGACCGATCGTTGAAGAAGCGAAGCGCATTTCACGGCATAACTCGTCTCGAAATTCAAGACACTCGTAGTAGCGTCTTCGTCCAAGATCACGGTTTTCAGGTGCCTGCCATTTCACGATATCGGCGTGGAGATCGTCGTGCGTGTTCCCCGATTGGGATGCTGCGCTCACCCCTTCCTCTCGCCGCCTCTTGTCGCCCCTTCTCTCGTCTCTTCTCCCGCGAGCAGCACCAGTATGTATTTCGAGTGTCCCTTTTCTCCTCAATCATCGGGCTTATCCAAGCCTCTTCCGATAAGAGTGGCGCCTCGGTCATTTCGAGTCGGAGTACCACCAACTGCCGATCACGATAGCGTCGAAATTAAGCACGACCTCTCGGTGGCAATTAAAGCTTCCCACGTCGAAATGTGTCCCGAGAAAAATGCACCGTTCGCCCGATCGATTTTTTAATCGGCTGCCATAACCGCGTAACGATCGATTCGGAAATCGGTTCACGGTCGTGATCGCATAGTGAAAATGATTCTAAAGTGATCTTCAAATTAATTCCACGCTTATTATTAAAGTGTTCCATGTAGTTAACAATGAATAATAGTCTTAAATGTAGCCGAATTGCAGAATCGATCGGCCTAAATTAAATTATTGCGATATGTTTTCTCAATTATATTTTTATTATATTTATTGTAACAAAATTTTATTGTTTTCTAGAAATTTCAAACATAAAGGTTGTTTGTTTTTTTTATTTTTATTATTTAGACGTTATTGAAGGAAGTAATCAATAAAACTTGCATATTGTAAATATTATTAATTTGTTAAATGTTGGAATATTCAGAATGTTTCACATAATTTTACACAATTATCAGTATCTGTTATTATGAGAGCGCCAAAGTGCGATATCCGAGTACCTCGAATACGCGATGAATAAGAGAAGCTACGCGAGACTCAAAGACGCCTGTTTTCGTTATCGGGACGCTGCCGAGGGAGAAAAGGGGGGAGTCTTTATACACTGCAGAAGGTGTTTATCGAGTAAATACGAGCGAGCAATTAGGTGTCTTCGGCGACGCGCGCGTGCCGTTGTTTGCCTGGCTAAACAAGATATTATTGTACGAACAAACCGCGCGGGGAAATAGAGTAACGGCTGGAGGGAGGAAAGGAGAGGAAAACGGAGATTCTCGCTATCTTTCTATAAGGTTTATCGAAACCATCTGGTATCGGTTCTAAAATAGTCTCAAAACCCTCCTGAGATCCAATCATTCGCAGACGCCGTGTATATCTCGCGTGAAGAAAAACACAATAGAGGTAATGCAAGTTTGTCCCAATGTCGCGCGATAGTCGCCGATAAGAATCATTTGCAAGACAAATCCAAACGATCTTTGCCGTGACATTTCTCTCATATAATTAATATCAGTACTAGCAATTATCTCACTACGAGAATCATGACTGTCTTTTTGCCGTAATTATTTAATATATTTTGTAAAAAGATTATATTTTGTTAAATTAAGCAATTTAATTTATTGCGAAATCTTTCGACGAATTTCTGTCTAGATCACAGATTTTAAATAAGTTAATTATATACATATATAAATAATTATATTTACATGAAAATACAAAGTTTTTGTCTTTTTCTGTTTGAACATAGAAATGTGCATTACTAGAAGTATTGATTTCTACACACAAAACGTTTTCGGAGACTCGCATGACGTAGGCGACCGGGATTCCATTATTGTCGTAAGTTTTGCAAAATGTGTGTCGGGCAACGCACGGATCGATCGACAGTTTATCTCGCTGTAATCGCCGCGGCGACATCGCGGAGCACTTTTCTGAGGACACGCTGATAAGCGTAGGAGGACCGGTTTCGCGGATAAGACCTTGAGACGATTCTCTCTTTCTCTCCCTCTCTCTTCACACACACACACATAGCGCGAGGAAATACAGCGGATAAAATCGCCGGGGAGCGCAGGGTGGTGGAGGAACGGGGAAGGGGCAGTAGGCGAGGCACGAGATTATCGCGAAAAGTCAGAAACAGTCGGGCGAGCGCTCTGCAGACGTTATCATTCGTAGTTTTATCAGCCCCTGCATCGTCTGGGGTTAGTTTCTCCTTCTCCCGCTGCACTCTCTCTACCTCCCTCGGGAGGGGACCGCGCACCCCCTTAGAGACTGACTGCCGCAACCCCCTTCCCCCCTCCCGAGGGCAACCCGAGTTCTCCACATGGAGAAAGGCGCGCGCGTGTATAATGTGTATATGCGCACGTGCATTTTATCAGGGACGGACGTGATCTTTGACCCCGTCATGGCGTCGGTTTGAAAAATTTATGTCTCCTGAATTAAAAAGAATAACTATGCACAACAAGGTTTCCTCCTTTATCTCTTTACAAGAGTGATCTTTATCCTGTTTGTCTCTATTCTGTTAGCATTTTATCTGTGTGTTCCTCCGCTTTTTATTATTCCTTGTAATTCTTGTCTTGCCAAGAAGAAGGAGAGCTTTTACTCTTTTTATTGAGGAAAATAAAAGGGATCTTTTAGTCTTTATTTTTGTTAATACTTGAATTTTAAATTAAAGTGGGCAAAAACAGGAATTTGATAAATAAATAGGAAATTGATTAGTAGAATAAAGTTGGTTAGAATATAACTGCATTGCACTGTGAAATAAATATATATTGCAATATTTTTGAATTTTATATTTTTAATGACTATTGCACGCGCTATATACATATAATTAATCTATATATAAATACAGACATACATTTTTTATTTTAAAATTATCATCTGAGGACGTTGAACGAAGCTTTCCTTTTCATCTGTCTTTATCTTTCTCGATCTGCATAAGTCGTTAATATTTGCATAAATGAAACATCCATTAAATTAACATTTTTTTCCTCTGCCTTCGCGATTTCATAAATTGAAAATACGTGTTACTCTTCTCATCGATTGTGGATTTTCGTCAAACGAACTTTTTCTATTTATCAAGGAGAGAAGATGCTCGCGGCAAAAAACTTAATGTCTTAAAGTCTAAGGTCGATAACAGGTGACTCATAAAAAAAGAGGAGAAAGAGAAAGAGAGAGAAAACTCAACCTACGCACCGAATCCGCTCCCGCTCCGCCCTCGTCTCCGCGTCCGCGTTTTATGCGGCTCGCGAACCGTCGCGTATACGCGCGCGTGTGTGTGTGTGTGTGTGTTTTCGTTTGTGGGAGTGCTGAAAGAGCGTGTGGCGTGGTGTGCGGTGGAATCCTATCTGCTTAAAAATCGTCTGCGTGCCGCTCACTTGGTTCCATTCGCGAGGAGAGGACGACGACGTCCGGCTTAATGCATTCCGCGCGAGATGGAAACGACGGCGACGACAACGACGACGAAGAGGACGAGAGCGATCGATCGATCTGACGAATGTTACCGTCCGTCCTCGTCCTCGTCGATTCTCACACGGTTCGACCTGATCCTTATCGCCGAATACGGGGTACAAAAGCGCGCAGGTGTGCCGCGTGATAAGCCCGCTGCCGAAGGCGGCGCTCGCTCTCGCGTAATTTCGCGTAAATTTATGTAAAATGAAAGGCGCGAGGATTTTAACAACTCGAGAGTCATCGATTTTAATTATTCGCAATCAAGATTTTGAAAAATTTCATGTTAACCTTATTAATTTATTTTAATAGAAATTTTTGTAAAATTTCTAACAGCAAAATGTATGTACAAAAACATTTTTCTAATTCGGGATTAATTCTAGAACAAAATTAATTGGATGACTATTTCTTTTGACAATGTTCCAATTTCTGATACTTTGATAATTACAAATAATAAATATTAAATAACATGACAACTGATATGTACGGCTTTGGAATCGGAATGAAAATTTTGAAAGTTAGAGGAAAATCCGCGTGAAAAGGAATAAGAATAAAGCTTTTACTCCGAAAGAAACGATTCGCGAAAGCTTTGTTGTCTTATCGCGCAATTTCAAAGTCACACCGCCATGTTCTCGATACGATAAGATTTACTCCAGATCGATCGAGGGGATCCATCCCTGAAGTGTCCATATATCCCACCGGTTGCGATGTACGTAGAAGTCCGTAGACAGATCCGACGGCGCGGTACGTCGTCCTTATACCGGTACGTCGCGTCCGGTACTGGCACGATGCAATATGCACGCGATCCGAGGCTTGATAATAAAGGGAGCCTTATGCAGGCGAGTGTGTGTTTATGCGGGGCGCGCGAGAGGTTGAGTGGGAGCGAGAGCGAGAGAAAAAGATAAAGGGAGAGAGGGGAAGCGGGGAGAACGTTATCGGTATGCGCAACGCTGAAGAAGAAGAAGAAGAAGAGGAGAAAGAAGAAGAAGAAGAAGAAGAGTGGCCCGGCGAGAGGAATGCTCACAATGCTGTAATTTCAGTGTTTGATCTTCCTATCTCTTTATGGGGATATTATGTGGGTACTCTCTCTTTCTCCTTCGACGTACGCGCGCACACGTATGTGTTGGCGTGTGGGTGAGGGGAGGCCGGTTTTATTTCACCCGCATTATTATTCTGTTGGAAGATCGCGCGCCGATTCCTCCTCTCGCCGAGTCGAGCCGAGGCGAATCTCGCGAGCCGCGCTTATTTATGGATGGATTCTCTTTTAACTTTCGGCAGGGTATCTCGCGTTCGGCCGCGCTCGTCGTCCTTACCACGGCAACCTCCCTCCCGCTCAAGTGTCCTTACGCGCCGACGGCGGTTAAGCGCGTGCTTTACGCGATGTTTGACCGTTTAAAAAGGCATGAAGGGAAACAAGGGCTAGTTTTATCTGGCATTTTATCTGCTTTGATGCTTTTTTAACAGCTGCCAGCGTGCTAGTAGCACTATCGCTAGTAGCTAATCAGGAAGCAGCGAGTATTTTTAGAAAATGTAAAGTAAGCTCCAGTAAATTAAGATGGTTCTGAAAGAGCCACTATTTTATAATAGAGAGATAATGTTTTCTTCTTTGATTTTCACATAAAATAGAACAGCTTAGAAATCATATTTTACTTATCGATCTGCTGTTGTACACCTGTCATTTATATCAATGTACGAGAGACATGAAGACTCGCATGAAACTATTAGACTTAATTCTAAATCAACAAATAAATGCTTAGATATCTATGAGATCACTCTCGGAATGACTGAAACGAAAGCGAATAACGCAATTATTTGGGTTGGGCGAAGAAAAAAAGATCGCGAGTTTGTCTGACGCACATCGTGACGACGGGCATTTGGAATTCCTAGAAATCCGACGAGGATCAAGCGATTATCTCGGTACAAGAGAGCGTAATCAGTCCATCATCCGGTTGCTCTCTTATTTCTCTTCTCTTTTCCCCTCCTTCCCCGTGCTCTCTCTTTCTCTTTCCCGATTCTCCCTGACTCGAGAAGCCCCTTTTACTGGTTATTTGCCCGATGGAAACTTTCCTCCCGTTGCACTCATTACCGCTATCTCCGTCCGGCTGACCATCATCATCAGCTGATATCCTATCGACGACGGTCCTCGGCGGCGCGCGGCTGTTCCTTCTTTTTTTTTCCCCTTCTTAAAAAGCAGCGACGTCATTCATCTCTCTTGGCTGCTCTCGCTCCGTCTTAATTGTATCGACCGCGACCGATGAATAATCATTGAACCCGTTGAGACAATCGCGAGGAATAATGGAGACTTTGGACGTATTAACGATAAACGCGCGATAAGCGTCCAGGCTGTGCATTCTTATTCGACGCGAGAGATTTAATTTAATATTTAATTTAATTCGATCGGGCTTAATTTACTAGAGTCCGATTTCAAAAGCCTTGCACACGAGCGAGAAAACGTACATGGTAGTAGATAATTTGAATCAATGCGAAATAAGACGGCCGGCATTTCATGCTGACCTTGAAGAGCATAAGAATGAGTGACTAAACGTTCGCAATGAGAAACGTGTTGCACACCTGAGATAATAAGACTGTAACTTAAACGATGCACATATGACAAATTAATCATGTTCTACAGTCACGATAACGATCGTGTCCTTGAAGCTTTGTTCGCGACAGGGTGATTCACTTTTTTTATCATCTGCTGTCTATTTCGGCATTTTTGTCGGAGAAAAAGTCGAATTTATAATTCAGCACGAGAAGACGAGGTTTATCGAGTATGTGGAACGCCAGACGATTTCAAGAATTGCTAAATAAGGAAAGGTCCTTCAATTAGATGACAGATTGAGCCCCGTCGACGAATAATATTAAGAATGTTTCGCCGCCTCGCCATTATGTCGGTGGCTCGAGTATTGACAGTGAATAATAAGTGCGAGCAGCTTGAAAAAACGTTATCGTACAGATAACGATTATGAATCATGGAAATTACCTATTTACCTCGAGCTCAGTCGCGTCGCTTCACGCGTCTCGGGCGCGATGCGCCGTTAAAGATGCCTTATCGCTCCCGGATCGCCGCGTGATCACTTCTTATCGAGTATGAAACAAGGAATTACATGTATAATTTGTGTCACGTCTTTAATTTGCATTTATTTGAAGTAAAGATTTCTTCTTGTCTTGAAAGAGATATTTTAATACTTACGATTTATATTTTTTATCATACTTTTACCTTGTTAATTAAAAAAAAAGGATACATCGGAATTTTATCGTCGTTCGCTGCATAATTGCTGGGAAATGTTCGTGGAAGCATATCAATAATAATCATCACGCTAGTCGTGCTGCCTAAAAAACAAATATTTTCATATTTTAATTCTTGTTACGATTTATATTTTACTTATTATTTTATTAATTAACGAAAGGAATATTGAAATCAAATCATCATTTATGCGCAAAATAATTGCCGATGATGCTAATAAAGTAACATTCCGTTCAACAGTGTAACAACAGTACGCTAATTAAGTAATACGTCATCCGAGCGAAACCTATTAATTCCCATTAATGCGTAACACTTGCGGTCTTGTAAGCCAAAATTTCGCGGCGGTTCCCCGCTGGACTAAAATCGATACACAACGTTCATACGCGCGCGCCTCATTGAAATTCATAATGTTGCAAAACTGGGCTTACACGGCTCTCGGAACGGTAAGCAGCTCGCGTGCTGTAACAAAGGCGTATCTGTAACGTACACTGTAGATTAAACGTGCGATACGTCAACTTTATAAAAATGACGGCGCAATAAATAAATATAAGGGACGTCTTAAAATTTACGCCGTGCGGTGAAATATACTCGAACGTACAATACATTCGGTGAATTAAACACGATGTCTAGATAAGGAGAGAGAGAAATTATTTCGTAGAAAAGAGAGAAGAATTTTCGGGCGTCTGTGAAATGAAGATAACAGAAAAAGGGGGACGCTCGCAATATATTACCGCGAGATTCGGCACACGCATTCCGTCAGACACCCACTCGGCGACGCTTATTGTTCTGCCCTGATCTCGGTCGTCTTTATCCCGCGGGAAAGTCATCTTTCCTCCGCTCCGTATCGGTTCTGCGTCCGATATCGCGGCGGGCTAAGGCCGATACCCTCGCGGTGATCTCTGGGACAAGACAACAATGCAATCTGCAAGTGCATATAGCGGGAGCCGCGATCGTTGGAAAACAGTGACCACTTATCATCGGCCCCGCCGATGTGAGAACGAACGAAAATCGCGTGGCGGCGACGCAGTTCAGAAAAAAAAAAAAAACGGCAGCGACAACGAGCGATCGACGAAACGACCGTCACAATGCACCTACGCGAGATGCATTCTGTCGGCGCTTCAATGACATGTTTCCGACAACGAGCGTCGTGTTGTAATATTTCGACGTCCTCGGAAAAATCGTGCCGCGATTCAAAATGCAATATTCTTCAACGGAAGTGATCGGAAGAACTGTAGCCATTTGGGGATCGAATTGAGCGAGTGCAACGTACGTTGCACACAACTTATCTGCAGCGATGCAGCGAGAGGAGCCGCGTGAAAACATTTACGAACGCTGATTCCTTTTGAAAAACACGTTATCGCAATATTCGGATGCAACATTCCCTCCCCCTCCCTCTCTCCCAACGAAACTGATAAAAAATGCAAGCAATAGTATCCGAAAAAAATGTTCAACAATTATTGAGGTTTCTTATATAAAAATTTATAAATTGTATGAATTTCAATTCATGATATTAAGAAATTTTTTATTTAGGTAATTATTTCTAAAGCAAGTTATCCAAGAGAATTAAATCCTTTTTTTTCTTAAAACATTCATGAAATTTGTTGTGAGAATTTGTCGTTACAAATAATTACGTGTCATCATTATAAATTATTTATTTTTAGAAGTATTATTGGTATAAATAATTTGAAACCCAAGAAATTATAAAAATATTATTTTTTAAATTTTCAACTTTTTCAAAGAATCAAAAAATTAAGTCATACAATTATTGACGGATTAAAAAAGAGATTAAAACCATTCTTATCTGTTGAATAAAATTTAAGAAAGGATAGAAAAATCCCTCAAGTTTTCAAATCTTCGAAAGAATTAGGCATTCGAGATTGTTTCGTCGAAACGACGAAATATCGATTAGACAGGGGCATAACGAGTAGTGTCGAGGATCATGAGGATGACGAGGACGATCGACGTGTCCCAGGACGTGCCAGGTTGTGTCGGTGGCATCCGCAAGCGCCCACCTGTTGACATCGGGGGTGGGATCCGGGGGGGGTGGCGGTCGTGGGAACGTGCGGCGCGGGCGGCACGGGGCAGGTAGGAAGTGTAACGGTTGTGGTGGTGCCCGGGCGCAAGGGTGCTCGTTCATTATCTGCCGCTCTGAAAGCCAACGGCTGAAAAGCCCGAACCGCCATATTCCGCCGCGCGCTGCGAAAAAGCAACGCCGTTTTTGCACGCTTTCCTTTCACGGATAATTAGCACACCCCGCAGAATTATAAAAATCATTATCATTCTTTTATAAATTATTTACGAGGGATTACGATATTTAAGTAAGATATGATTTTCCTTTTCAGTACAAGCTATTATTATTTATTATAACTTCTAATAATTTATATCTCGCATATTTATCAATTTAAGATAATTATTTGTTGCTAAATTTATCTGATTTCGTAATTACTGTTTGTGTATGAAAATTAATTACGCATAAATGAATTTTAGACTCACATATCATTATTGCTTTAAAATAATTCAATTCCTTAAATTTAAATTCCATTAATTTCTGAATATTTTATATCTTTTTCTCTTTTATTTATTTTATATTAGAAATTATTAAAGTAGATTGATGTGTTTTTGAAAATGTTCAGCTCATTCTTTAGTTTTTTTTATTCTACATATTGTCAGAAAAATGTAATGCTATTATATTTTGATATTCATTATTCTTTATGTCAATTTACCATTGTCCTTTTATTTCACTTGCGCATATTGTTTCTACTCTATATACTTTTATACTACCACATTTTTATACCATTACATCTCATTATTCGCTTATTCATCGCAATCTGGTTTCCGCGTAAATCTAGTTTCTTGAATCCGAGCCGGGCTTATCGGCGTCGCGACGCATCGCGTATCGGCGGAGAGGTTTTGCGGCTTTCGCGCCCGTGGACGCGGCGGCATAATGGCGTCGTTCTATTGACAGCTCGCTGTAAAGATCCGAAATGGCGATAGCGGCCGCGAACGTGACCGAGGCGCGTTTTCACGACGAACGCTTACGTTACACCGTATCCCCGAAGAAACCCGACGTAGAGATATCGCCCAAGTCTCGCACTGGCTGCTGATAACGACGACGTTAAAAGCTCCATCGCGAGCAAGTATATCGCGATGTCGATATATCGCGCCGCCCTTCCACGGCCACCTCGCGCATTAACCGAGGCTCGACGATAATTGTTGTTGGAACGCACAGCTCAATAATGTACGATATGATAACAATGAATATAATAGAAAATATAAATAAAAGTAATTCTGTGATAATTGTACATGGAAACGATTTTAATATCCAAGAATGTAACATGTGCAAATAGAGTTCATCTATGAATCCTCTTGCATGGTGCTTCCCTTCGAAATGCTTTCTTTTACCAACTCTTTTTGCCGACTTATTTATAATTCCGTGAGCTTAACAGTGTTCGGATCCATGGATGAGTTTAAAGATACATGGTTTATTGAATTATTTCTTGGCAATGTATCAGGCATTATAAATAACGCGATTAATCGCCAATGTAATTACTTCGGGCGATATGGGCGCGTCATTTCTGCCGAACGCGCACGTCTTATCGGGACGCTGCTGCAGTTTAAATACACGCGAATTCGAGATCGTGGCGTAATTTTCATCATCATCGCCGGACACACGGACGTGCCGAAGTTGCGGAATAAAGGCGGTGAATGTCCATCGCGGAATAAATTTGTTGACGATCCGTTATCGCTTCGTTTTCGCATTCCTCGCCAGAATCCTTATCTCGCCGCAACGAGAAATCAGTAGTTTCTTTTTCCTTCATTATTCCTGCTTTTATACAGACCGCGAAGACCGCTTGTACACTTCGCACGTTCAACTTTATCAGCAACATCTACATATAAATCTACATATAAATTATTCTTTTTCTGTTACTGTTATAAATTTTCCGCAAATTACGTGAAATTAACGGAGATAATTTTGAAATAATAACTTAGGCGTATTATTCGTAATTAATATTCCACGTCTAAAGTATTCAATAGTTTGAAAAATTTTAATTATTATTTTATGCAATTTTAGGAAAAAGATGCTGTTTTTCATTTTATTTGCCTTCTTTTTCTCTTGTGTAAGCTTCGTAAGCTCGTGCGTCCATCGATATCGTCGTCGAGATCTCTCTCTTTCTCTCTCGCGATAGCACGTCAATGGCGTACAAACGGTGAAGGAGATGAAGGAGGAGAAGGAAACAGATGATGAAACGTCGTTCGAAACCGACGATCTCCTGCGTCCGTCTCGACGGCCGCTCAAAGGATGAGCGTTATCGAACTGATAACTCGCGCGCGCGCGCGCCCGCGTCTCTTGTCGTCGCAGCTTCCGAGCGAATCTTTCTTCCCCTCGCTCGTCCCTCGAAGAGAGGAGAAGGAGGAAGTAGAGCTTGCATGTGGACGTTTAATACGAAATGCGTGATCCAAAATAACATCATATTAAAATAAATATCGTACAATAAATTCATCAAATCGAGATCCACTTGTTTAGAAAAGTTTAGATTAAATTGTGTTTTGATTTAGAAATAATCTTGAAAAATTGCGAAATATAATGATTTATTAGAAATTTATGTTACCCCCTTCCTAAATAAATTAGACGTTTTTATTCTTATAATTAGCATAACTCTGAGGATTTGTTCTAGAGTACTAATTCTCGAGTACTAATTCTGGAGCATAATTGACTGCGGGCAACCGAAGTGAAATAATTATAAATGATTGGTTGGGTTTTTATTATTTAACCGAGCAGATAAACCAATCGAGCAGATGTAATGGACAACTAGTTGTTACACATCGACGCGATCGAGCGCCCGATAAGACGCACTAGCCATACGTTCATGCTTGTTGGGGTCACGTGCGTTTTGTGCGGTTCGCGTAAACATACCTTAGAAGATGTATTAGGTCTGATAGAAAACGAGAAACAGGGAGATAACCACCTGCCGCATCAGTCATTTGCGTTATCGAGAGATCGATTCCGCGAAAAAACGCATCGCGCTCCCCGGGGTAGAGGATCGGGATTGTTGGAATTGAAACAGCTCTTACTGTGTAAACGAGTATTCCCTTTAATCTCAAAATACCGAGAAGTGTGTGTAAAATGTGCACTGGGAAGTAATGAGTTGTTTTTTTTATTTTTTATTATTTTAATGTTTCACAATTATAAATATACAAATATAATGATTGATAACGTTACATATGTGCAAAAGAAAGATAGTACAAAGATCTTTTTTGTCATCATTGAATGAAATTTTTAACAATTTTATATTATTAGATTAGAGACTCAATTACATCATGTACATAATAAGGTCCAAAACAAACTGGCTAAAAAATTAATTTTAGAAAAATGAAGATAATGTGTTGCTCTAAAAATTATATTAAAATAGAGAATGATTATATTAAAAAGTAGAGATAGTTGTTTTTCCCTTTTTTTATTCTTACTCTTTTTATTCTTGGAGCCAGAAATTTTGGATCTTATTACATATACATAATTTTATATAATGCAATAACAATTCTTACATAATCTCTATATCTAAATATAAGGCTGTGGGATATTTCGCCTGTTACAAACATAAATAACTATATTTATATAAATTCTAATAATTTCTAAAAAGTCGAGCTACTACTAGCATCTATATAGTAGCTCCATAAAAATGATTTTAATCCTTAGAAATATCAAAACATTACAACAAACTAATTTTCAATAAAATATAATTAGTAAGTAACACATAAATGAAATATGTACATAGAGCGCGCTTACAAATAAAACACGTACAACGCGCGAAATGGTCCGAGAAAATGAAGACAAAAACTCGCCAGTTTCCTTTTTATACACCTAACCTGAAGTACCTTTTCGTAACATGTTTCGGGCCCGGATAACCGGTTAATCGCGCCTATAACTCTTCGGTTGCATCCCGATCCGCGTGCGTAGGTCGTCGCGGCGCGTCGCGTCGCATCGCATCGCATCGCATCGCATCGCGTCGTGTCATGTTGCGATGACTTTCTCCGACGCCGTCAAAAACGACGAGGCGAGCGGCGCGCAACGCGGCGTCGCTTATCAGCGGCGCGCGCTATCGCATACGGGTCGCGCTAATGTCTCCTTATCAGAGAGGTGGTACCTACCTATTCGCCAGCGCGCTCTTTCTCTGCCCACACGAGCGGGCCGGATTTCCAGAGAGCCACCAGCACGCTCTAACCGCCTCTCTTTCTTTCTCTCCTTCTCTTCCTCTTTCACCTATACTAACCCGCTTGACCTAACTCTACGTGTCACCCGGACCCTGTACTATCACCGTCACCGTGTCGTCGTCGACGTCGACGTCGTCGCTGCCGCCGTCGTCGTCGCCGCCGTCGTGGGACGACGAGGACTTTCCAGTTCCTCGTTTCTGTTTCCGCGCGTTTCCTGATAGCGCGCGGCCCGCAAAGCGATAGTTAAAAGCGACGGTGCAATGCGCACAGCACCTGCCCTTTCTTTGCTCTATTGCTGCGTTGCGTTATCAGCTTTAGTCGCTCGGCCGGTGATATCGCTTCCGTCGCGCGGAACGTCGCGCCGCGATTAACCGCTTCCCGCATCTGGGAGCGTGTCGAATAAATGCGATTATTTGCGTAAACGAATAATTATTATTAATCTACCAGAGTATCTGATACGGATTTGTTTTTATTTATAGATAGTGTATAATCTTTGCCACAAATTTATGATGTAATGATCACAGATCCTTGTTGCGTCTTTCGCGTATAAATTCTGCAAACGGTTCTGAAAATTAGCTATCGGAATTTGTCTAATTTATGTTTTTCTTAACATTTTGGACAATTAGAACATTTTCTTATAAAGCCGACTGATTTTGTCTTTTCGTTTTCTATAACTCGTTTTGTTATTAGAAGCAATCCTTTTTATTAAACATTAAATCAAAAGCGTTTAACAGAATATAACTTTTGTTTAGAAACATTAGTTTTTCGGAAGTAAATTTGCAATCTACATCAAATCTTAAACTTAAATTAATTTCAACATTTATTTTATTGACAGTAATATGACGAAGAGTTACATAATAATAAGGTGTTACTAAAAAGCAATTGCTGATTGGAAGACGAAACGAACATAGCGTAAATTCAAGAAAAATAACAAATAGCCTTCGTTCATAGGCGATTAATTTTGCTAATGAATTTTCGAGAAGCCCGACATTTGCGATTCATTCGCGATGGCGTAAATTTCTATCGTTACGATAGTTGATAAGAGGCCACCTTATCGGGCCGTTATCAGGTCTTATCGGAGCGCAACGGCGAATCAGAGCCCGTCGTGCCGAAGTGCCCGCTGATAACACGTTTAATCAACGTAACGTACGCCTATTTCGCGCGAGCGGGCCGCGATTGGCCGCTTTGTCGTGCGATCTCCGGCGAATCGAGAGCCCGCAAGTTCTTATCAGTGGCGCGATATCGTTGATATCACGTCCGCGCTATATTTGTGCCTCGGGAATAAATCGATGACGAGAATGCATCGTATGATAACTCGTTCTGATAATTGTGTCGTTATCGCGTCGCAGATCGAGTACTTGTAAATTAATGAAGTCGTGACACTCGAGTGACTCCAATAGAGACTCGAGTGGATTCTTCAACTTTACGAATCATTCCCTTCCCTCCACTTCGATATAGCAAAGATTGCGTTAAAATTGCTTTGATTTAGCGTCAATTTGTGACCCTCACAATCTCTTTCAAACTCGATCTTCAAATTGTTTCAATTGTGCTTCATAATGATCACTGCAAGTAAATCACTGGCGCTGCATTTAAAGATGATGTTCAAACATTGTTTCTTTATTCTCTTTTTTTCAATTATAGAAGCATCTTTCTCTTTCCTGATTTCTTGCTTCCAATTTATGTTCAAGTGATTAATTTTTATTCAATTAAATTTTTATAACATCGAATTTATAATTCGAAAATGTCACAATTTTACATTGTCGTCTTTTGAGTTTTCTGAAAGATTCTTAAAAAGTTATTACAACTCGTATAGAAACTCGTATAGAAACGCTGTTGACAACAGTATTATCGATCCCCTCTTTTTTTCTATTTTTGAGTTTTATCCTTGCCCTTTTCCCGCTTTTCTCCACGAGCGATCGGTCTTGGCGGGGTGGCGGAGAAGCAACACCTTCCCGGTTCCTTCTAACGGGGTTGGGGCGCTATCTGATGCCGCGGTGGAGGTGTTAATTCACACGCTCTACTCCCCCACACTCGTCTCTCGCTTGCAGTTGCATCCCCTCCACGTGTTCTTCTCCCCCTCGTGCTCTCTTGGATACCTCATGCATCCTCATCACTCCCCTTCCATGTTACATTACATTGCCCTTCTTTCTCCCGCATGACACGCACACGCACGTGGCACACGCAACGATAGCGACAAGCACAAGCACGTTCGCTGTAAAATTTAGAGACTATATGTATCATTTATTGTCACACGTTATTTAACGAATCTCATTCTTTGTATTTCTATCTATATTATGACACAAAGTATACACATGTTTATTTACATATTTTTTATATAATTTTTAATTTAATGTAATAATAACCGAATGAATTATAAAAATAATAGTCTAAAAAATGAAAAAAGTTTTAGAAAATTATTTTACATTAAAGAGTATTATATTACAAAGTACGAAAAATAGACATTTTAATTTTACTTTTTAAAAGACATACAGAACATCGTTCTCTTCTCAATATTATTATAAATTGATACGTAATTAAGACATTCTTCTCTTTTTATTAATTATTTTTCTAAATTATAATACATATTATTTTGCACTATAAATATGGAGATATGCACTGTAAATTATAATATTTTACATGTTCTTTAAATCTTGTGATTCTAATTATGAATTAAGGGCAAGATATTAATTTTTATTTAGATCCAATTCTATTGTATTATTTCTAAATATTAGAAATATTATGTGTGTTAAAATTATGAAGAAATTACCTAATGTTCATTAATTAAATTTATTAGCAGTACAACTTACAAGTCGCGTGCGTATAAAGAATTATACATTAACTCATGAATCAACAAAAAGATATCTATTACTCTTGTAACACGTCGTAACAAAGCGCCCGTGCACGCGTTCACGCCGCGTCGAACTAATTTCCCCAGCTTCGAAAAACCGCACGTCACCACCGGGAAAAATCTCCGTCTCTTTGCGAGGTGGTGGTATTCTTTTCTGCGAGGAGAGAACGTCGCGAGAGAAGAGAGCGTGGAAGCCATTTATCCCTCTCGGTGGGCACGCGTACGTGGACCCATACACACACACGCACACACACGAGCACAAACACACATACACAAAGAAGATGAGAAGGCGAGGGAGGCAGAGAGAGAGTGGCAGTCCTCGTTGTCATGCAGGATGCACGAAGGGGGATGAAGGCAGTGTGCCCGCCCCCTTCGTCGGAGCCATCCGACCGCCGCTACCCCACCCACCCACCCACCCCATCCCTTTTCCCAGCTACCCAGATGGCAAGCCGGCGGGCGCACTTCATTTCCGCGTCTTACAGCCGGCCGGCGTGGCGAAGGAAATGAAAACAATGAGATACAGCGGTCATCCGTTACCGTATGCTCGTCGCGTCTCTTAACTCGCATTTGTATTACTTAAGCGCCTCTAAAAGCGCTCGAGCGAACGCTCGCCTACTCGTGCGAGCAGCATCCTCCCCACCTGCCCCTCTTCATCCCCCGCGCTATCGTGACGCCCTGCGTCCCCGCGCGTGTCACCGGGTGCATATAAAGAAGTGGCGTCTCTTCCGGTACAGAAGGAATGCGTCAAGAGACAATGCGGGTGGCGATTCTCTCTTAATGAGGATTTCTTCAGCCGGATATAGCTTACCGCAAAATTTTTTAACTCTTAAAATTCAGAAATTCTTACATTCGAAATTGTTTGCTATTATTTACCATCAATATAATAGAAATATAATAGAATTTTAAATATCCACAACGGAGGAGGGTACACGGAAAAAAAGAATTTTATATTAACAGCGTTACTCTAATTGGAAATAATCTTGTTAATTTAATATGTTATTTTAACAAAACGAGTATTTGATTTATTAATATTGTTATTGAATTAACAAGATAATTTCTAATTATATCTAATGCCATTAATGCATCATTTTTTTGTCGCATAGTCCTTAAGTTCATGGAACTAATGGTTAATGTTCCTTTATTCTGCACATTTTAAATTTTACAGAATCTATTAACTAATCTATTAATAAAAATTACAAAATAAACTTGAAGAAGCTCTCTTCGATGAAGTTAAGTTTTAAATTAGAGAAATGTTATTGTCTACTTGGAAATGAAAACTTTCTTTTCAAAATAAAAGAAAGTAATGCGTCGTTAGGCATAAAATCTTCATTTAGAAAGCGATTTTTTGTAAAATAAAAAAAAATTATTTAGCAGTTGACACATTGGCAAGCCGAAAGCTTCTTCGCGCCTTTTAGTTAAAATTCTTACGCGACGGATATGACCTCTCTTAATTCATTAGCCTCTTCCTCAAACCTCGAGAGGTGACAACTCTCAGAAGATGATTCCAGGCACCCCCGGATCCCCCCCCCCGTTTTGCATTTTATCTGCAAGAAGTGTGGAATCACATAGGAAGCGAAGTCACGAAGAAGGACGATCGAGTTTCCTCCACCGTGGATCCTGCAGGCTTCTCCTGGCGAACTTGGTTCGTCTTCTTACGCAGGAGAGTGGCGAAGGGGATGATTCCCCGCTCTCGTTTATCCTGCACCGGGATGCGCGGTGTCCTCGTCGAATTCCGCCCTCCCTTCGCCGCTTTCTCCCCCGCATTAAATCCTTCTTCCGCGCGCGGGCGCGCTTTCGTCGGATGGCGCACGTTCCGCCGCACGGAAATTATGAAATCAGAGACACAGGGCACGTACTCTCGGTCTCCCTCACCGCCCCTCCCTCCCCGTCCCAGTATGCAGGATCACCTTCGTCCTGCCGTCCGGCCCCGGGTGTCCTCGAGCGAGGAGATTGGCAAAAGTCCGGATGATGTATCGCGCCGCGACGATAATGGCGTCTCTCGCTGCTCTCTGCGACACCTCTCGATTGTCTTCTATCATTTTTAACGCTGATAAATACCATTCTCCGAAATTACCTCGGGACAATGCTGAATATCCTCGCAAGACATTTCGAACGCGATTAGGAGATCGTTCCTCGAGACAACTTGAAAAAATTTACAACTTGAAAATCGGAAAGAGTCTCATTTTTTTCATGAGTTTCCTCGATCGTTTGCTGTAATTCTTTAACGTCATCAAGATTTCCTGTTGTGATATCGACATTGAAATTGATAAATGTGATGTTCTCTTCAAATGGGAACATTTCTCGCATTTAATTATAATGAGTTTATTTTAATCATCTTTCAAGAGATTATTTGTATGTATTACATATATATTAATATGTATAGCTATTTCAACTCATAAACAATTTTATTTTATCATATTTATAAATTAATCTATTCATCAATTTAGCTTTATTAAATATATTGAAATTTTATATATAATTATAATAATGAATGTAGTATATGAATACTACATAATACCATAAATGAATATAGTGTGAACCTAATAATTTAACATTAAATAAAAATCGGTTTCTCATTCTGGAAAGTTTTTCAATCAGGATTTGCGATTGTGTCGATAATTTGTGCCGAATACCAAGCGAATATAATCTGTGACCGCATTTTTTTATTTCTAAAAATTACCTGTAAATATATCTGTAAAATTATCTACCTATCTACCCGCCTAAATATCTACGTGTTATTTTAGGAGAAGAATTGGCGCGAGGTTTCTATCGATTGTTCCAAGTGGCGAAACGTTTCGCGCGAGCGAGCGGGATATCGCGCAAAATAGTTTTCCATCGCCGCTTTCGGACGTCGTAAAATCGACAGGTAAATCACGCGGCGGCACTTTTACCTCGTAATTACGGCATCTAATTGCGAGCGCTAACTGGTTCGATGCCAAGACGGGATGTCGAACGATGGGGCAAGAGGGTGTAAGGGACGGCAGGAGGGGCGCGAGTTGCGGAACGTTATCGGAGAGGGTGCTTTCCTGTTATTTGTACGATAGGGGTTGGCATGGAGGAGCGGAGAGGGAAAGAGTCGATCAGATAAAAGCCTCAAAAGCAGCGTCGTTTCACGGGGTAGAGGAGAAAAAAAGAAGGAGACACGTGATTATATGCACCAACCGAGCTAGGGGCGCAGCTATTACGCTATTATTTTACACTCGCTATTGAATCTGACGTTCTGAATGCTCCTTTAGCTCTGTCCGTATTTTTCTGATTCACAAACATCAGATTTTTCCGCAGTGTCCTCGATTAAAAAAAGGAGACAGATAAAAAGAACAAAAATTAAAATGGAAAGAAACAAGAAAATTAAGACTCGGGAGAAATTAAAAAAAAAATGATTACAATTCTGGAAAATCAGTTTTAATTGAATAAATAATGATAATTATCTTATAATCCAGAAAAGAGGATCTCTAGAAAGTAGTTTCAGTTTTCTTGCAACTTGAAACAAAAAGATTAAAAAAGGACTAAAGACATTTATGTAATAAATAAACATTTCAAAATTTAATAGATAATTCAGAGATATTTATTCTTTGGTATAAATTACATTCAATATTGTAATAAATATTATATTACAATCAATATAGTTATATGCGAGGTGCGTTTTTATCCACGTCTAGCGAGGAAAATTCACACTGTGGCAGGGTTAACAAAGTACCGCGAAAGGGAAAAAATTCACATACTCACGAGATCCGCGGTGAATATGTGCGGCGGGTGAGGCGCGGTTTCCGTCGGTTCGCTGACGGAAATCGTGCTTTTTCAATCGGCGGCTTTGTCGCTTTTATTCCGGCGCGAAGGCACAAGCTTGGCGTCGCGACGCGACGCGTCCGCGACGCTCCATTGTTTCTCTTTGCGCGAGAGCGTCGCTACTTTCAACGGGCACCGCGTCGCGACGCCCGCCGACATTGGCGGTGCCAACGGCCCTTTATCTGTACTTTTCACCGTCCATCGGAACGATTCCGTTAATTCTCAGGTTAACGCTGTCTTAAGAGAATCACGATTCCACGAAATCTCCTCAAAACTTTTAATTAAACTGTCCATATTTTATATAATTCTCTTAATTTATAGTGATGTGCTTTGTATATCGTGTATGTCTGAATTATACATATTCCCATTTGTAATAATTATATTAATACATACATTAATTCATGGATTAATTTATGCTAGTCTTCTGGATATTTTTATATCTTACTCATGTTAATCATTATTAAGTTGATTTAAAAATTTTTAATGTTTCTAACTAAAAATTAGAGGAGATATGGGTAACTCAAGATCGTGGAAGAGATGATGAGTAAATGATAAAATATGTAAGATAAGGAGAGCGCTTTATAAAGATCGAATATCTATCTAGGAATGAGTGAAACACAGAGATATTGTGATCTCTGGTATCCTGCTTATTCCGGAATAAGGGCGGGTTATCCTGTCGCTGAGAAAGATACGCTCCCCTCGCCGAACCGTAAAACAATTGGCGCGACTACGGTCTCGCGATACTTCCGATACGAACGGAGATAAAGCACCCTGTAGACGGAGGTGAGAGGGGGGACGGGGCGCCCTTGCTTGCCGATATTTACGGGCTGCAGCAACCCTTATCGGGAGCTGCTGTTAGAAAAGGTGCGGGCTATAGGTGCATCGCGCGCGCAATGCCTGCACCCCGAATGCCACCCCTTTTCAGTCGAAGGGAGGGGACGCCCGTATTTAGGATATCGATACTTTTACCTTAGCGTCAAGATGCAAAAGAAGTAATGGCTTTCTTGAAAATTGAGGGTATATCTTGTGTCCTGTTTCCCATATTTTCACTTATTATTAAAACTTGAATGTTTTGTTTAGTCGATATTTCTACTGTTTCCGAGATTGAAGAACGATTAATCCAGGAAAATATGTATAAAAGATGCTTTCTTATAAGTCTGGCATATCCTGCACATTATTATGTTAATTATATAACATAATTATAAAATATGAATGCAAATTAAATAATCTTATGTATTATCATAATTGAAATCTAATTTATACGCAATTCATATTTATACAATTATACAATTTCTCATATACGCGTGACATAATATCGTTTGTTCATACAATTTTATCGTGTCATGTTATTGTTTATTCAATTATAGAAAGAGTACAGTAACACGTCAAGTCTGTTCTTGAAGAAATGACTTTCTACATTGTAGAATTATGATTTCGGTAATTAACCGGTACTAAAACTTGTTTCTCGTCGTTTGTTTCGCGCGGTAGAAATCATCCGGCGATACGAAATCGCCCGCGATATCGAACGAGCAGAAGGGGGAGAGGGGTGTGTGCAGTCGGAAAAGCGCACACTTTCCCGCCGCTATCTAGAGAACTATTTCTCCGGTGTCTGGAAAAGCATTGCCGGCGGCGATAACGACCACCGTGAGGGTGGCCGGCGCGGAGAAAGGGCGAATTTATCGGATCGCCGATGCCCACATTCGCACGCTCTTTCTCTCTCTTTCCTTTTCGCTTTCGACTGTATTTTTCTCTTTTCCCTTGTTTATTTATCCGACCAATACTCTGACAGTGAGCAGAAGCGAGAGAGGAAGGAGAAACGGGAATAATTAATCTTGTCCACCAACATTCTTCGGTTCTATGTTATTATCGAACATACAATATTAGATTTATTCAAGTCTGTGAAGTTGGCACTCCAAATGCGAATTTTTACAAAATTGATATGGTTTGATTGCCCATAATTTGTCCACAAATAATCATTTTTTGTTCATCTTGCAAAAAAATTAAAAAATCATTATTAGTACCCCTAAGTGGGTTTCTTTTAAAATATTTAATTGCACACGAATTTTTCTGCAAATTAAAAAGATTCTTAAAAATTCAATAGATCGTAATTTTTAAAAATATTTTATTGCGAGTCAAAGATATTGATTGTACTCCGATAAAATTCTTTATTAAAGATCCGATAAAAATCTTGTTTTTGACACTTGCGATGTTTTCTAGATGCTGTTGCTTTTCTAAAACTTACTCCTTATCGCTGCTTTATATCGATATCACATGTCTATTGAAGATACTCTGCTTAAGATAGTCCGTATCGCATTGTTCTCGTCGGTTTTTACCCTCCGCGTGTACGACTTATGTTCGAGGCATTTGTAGCGTCATTTGTACCTGATCCCGGTTAGGCTCGACCGTGAGTGACGTCATTAATCATCTCGTGCTCGTCGTCGTCTCGAGCGAAAGGGCGGACAGGTGTGTTGCGCGTCTTTTGTGCGTGCATATATGCGTGTGCGTGAAGAAGACGAAAAGGTAAGAGGGACGTCGGGGGAGGCCGTCGCGCCGCGGTGAGATATCGATCTCGATAATTGAATCGCGGTCGATCGCGCGGACACCCCGCAGTGCGAAACACGTACCCCGATCGCGAGCACCCGGTTTTTTCCACCGCCTTTCGGGGCTTATTACCACTTGTACTCGCGGCATGGATCGAGGATCCTTGATCGTTCGGCGCGATACATGCGCGCGTGTTACCGGTATATTTGATCTTGGGATGCGATAACTACGAGGCGAAGAAATCAAGGAATCGGGATAATTGTAATTTTAATTGGAAGATCGTGTATTCAATACGTGATAAATCCAGCTAGTTGTACGTACAAAATTGTATAGAACAGGATACACGATTGCATAACAATGAATGATAATAATCAAATAAAATGCTAAGTAACAACGAATATTAAATATAAACACTAAATGCATCTTGAATATAGAATTGATAATATCAATTTATTTAATTTAAGTAACAAAATTAAACCGTTAAAAATCCATAATTTAATAAAAGTCTATGCAGATTTATGTAAACTTAATTTCTCAGGAAATCTTTTCTGAAAAAATTATGCAGATTTATATATAAATTGAATTTTCTAGAGAAGCTTTCCCGAAAAGAAAAAATTAAAACAAATTTCATGTTAATGATAGTGTCAGTTTTAAGACAGACACAACCGTTTAATTCTTTGATACGTATAATTAACGTATATCTCAAGCAAGTGGAATACGAATTACATTAACGCATATACTTGCTATTTCAATTTGCAGCAATGCCGTATTTCGCGTCTCGTGTTGAAAATCTCATCACGAAGAAGTCGTGCATGCGTGCGTTCGTGTTCATTTGTTCGTCCACGAGAGTGCAAATTGTTTACGCGGCTAACAGCGGCGACTTTCCCGACCTCGGTAATGGACGAGCCATGTCTGCCCTTTTCCTCTGTCCTCGGCAATTGCCGTCGATCGCGGCTGTCGATACCCTCTTCGACACGCCTTCGCGTCTTCGGCCATGATGCGCCGGCGAATGCCGACCGCGAAATCGACGACGATCGTCTCGCCGTAGTGACAGTGCTCAACGCTAATAGTTAACATTCTGAAGAGAATTTTCAGAAATATTTTATTAAATCTTAAGCAACTAAATATATCGGTCGAACGTGAAATTTTGATTAATGATTTATTATTATAAAATAATAAATGGTAGAATAGTTTAATATTTTTAATTAAAATTGAATTATGGACAAATTTATGTTAATTTAAATAGTGTAATGAAAATCGTAAAAGTGAGATTCTTGATTAATAACCTGTACGTATTTTTCCGTTATATGCGATAATACTTTCTAACTATCTATCTTTTTAATTGTTTACACATAAGAGTTCCTCGAACATACCGCCGCTCGTCCGCGTGCCAAAGAAAAAGGTTCGCGCGTAGGTGAGAACGTAGGAGACCGCCGCGAAAATGGCGGTCGTGTGCCCCCGGGTTTCCTCCCCATGGAACGGACGGCGAGCCCGTTATTGGCAAGAAGCATGCGATAGTCGCGAAACATGCATAAATGCATAGCCGTCTCCCAGATGCAGGCGGATACCGGCGCGCAGATCCCCCGGCCCGACAACACTGGCCACCCCTTTTTGCCGCCCCCGTGCAACATTTTTCCCCTACTCTACCCTCTTCTCGCCTGCCTGCCGTGCCCCGTATGCCTGTGTATCCCGTTTCCGAGCACCCGGAACCGATCGGCGAAGAGGTGAAAGGGATTCTTCGAGAAATCGCGCGTTTACCTGATGACGCCCCGAAGTGCAGATGTCGTCATTTTTAGGGGCGACTATTTTCAAACGGAAGTAATGACTTAAAACATATAAAAAAATCTTACAGTATGCAAGATTCTTACATATTTTAATCCACTACTTTTTCCAATCTATTCCAAATGGGACAAAGGAATTCATTAAATTAGAAAAAATTATTGGATTTACTATTAAGCAAAGTAACTAATTCTAATCTATAATTTTAATTGTCGTCAGTATGTTATCGTAGCCATGAACGTTATGACAAGTCGTTTAGAGAAGCTAAAAATTCAGTTCTCACGGGTGACACGTCTCTCTCGTCTCTCATTCCTCTTTTTTCCCGCCTGTACAGATTTTCATGCCTCCTATTTACGCTCGTAAATAGGTGCGAAGAGAAACGCAAATTTAATTCGATTCGCGGCTTAATCGCAAGGCTCCCGCGACGAAACGAGCGGCAAAGGAGAAATCTCGTGCTTGCCGCGGCGGCGAGAAGTATAATGAATTACCGCGAGAGGGGAAAGGGAAACAGGGGGGAGCACGCAGGCAGATTAAGTTGAAAGGAAGAGGGGGGTTGGCAAGGCAATTAGCACACACTTGCCATGCCGACCGCGAGCCGATCGCGGCATTCCTGGCGCCTCTCTTGATTGGCAGCGAGCGCGGCTCTTACGTACGTCGGTTTTCTCAAGGCGGTCTCCGTCAAACGACCCCCTGAACTATTCTCGCGAGGTCGTCGTCGCGAACGCGCCGTCGTCCACGTGAGGATACTCGCGATCGAGGCGGCGCTCCGACGAAAAGGGCACACGAGCAAAAAAAAAGCGTTTTGCTCGCGT
The DNA here is from genome assembly GCA_928718305.1 of Tetramorium bicarinatum. Lineage (NCBI taxonomy): Eukaryota > Metazoa > Arthropoda > Insecta > Hymenoptera > Formicidae > Tetramorium > Tetramorium bicarinatum. The sequence continues at coordinate 4,288,893 of OV788319.1, read as the reverse complement.
ATCTAATTATAACAAATCGTCGGCGCCAAGCGGCGATATTGCGGCAATCGCCATTTGCAGGTGTAGCGAGTTTACGATCGTACGTAAGAAACTAAACATTTGCTTATCTCTCCTACATCCTGGCAATTTTGAGTACCTTCTACTTTAAGCAAAATTTATCGGACTTTAATAAATTTGAAGATGACTCTCGCACGAGAAAGATTTGACGAGACGTTGCATTTTTTCAAGAAATATTTCCGATATGTAAATTAGAAATTTTATTATGTAAAATACTACAATGTAATCTTTTATTGCTTTACATTTTAATGATAAATTTTTTATAAGTTTAATAAATTTTTAATAGCTTTGAAATATATGGATTATATTAGTCAATAAAAATTATGGACATTTAATTGAGCAAGTAATTAGAACTGAAAATTAGAGAATTTAATGTTCAATTTAAAATGTATGTTCCAATCAATTTTAACCAGACTTTATTTACTAATTTAGCAAATTTTTAACGATATGCATATATACAATAATGTACACACAACTCAAAAGAGTTAAATTATTACAAATCTCAGAGTAATTTTAAGTAAGCTAGTTAAAACAAAGATTTTTTTGCTCTTCTGGATTTTTGCTCATTCAAGATCAATTGCGTGAAACGAATCTTCAATATCGAGTAGCTTCATCTCGAAAATCTTGCTGATTTTCCTATCGTATCTTTCGATGAAACTCGCGAACTCAAGGTCTTCTCACAATTGGCATATTTTCCAATGGTGAGGGACACCCTGTACATGTAACATTACGCATGCCGCGGCATGATACGCATACGTATATTCGCGATGTACGCGTTACGCGTAAATACATGGTGGAGCCGTAAGTGGGCCCGGCACGTTAATGGGCCGCGCTACGCGAGATAAAGGATTATTGATCGTAAATAATTTCGTAATGTACGCGGCGATAACGTTGCAATCGCCATCGCAGACCTCTTATCGTCCTGTCTGGCATTCCGTCGATCGCGCCGAAACTCGACGCCGGACTTTTCTCGATGAGGGGAGAAAACGCTACAATTTCGCGAACGCGACTGTGTTACGGGATACCCTTTCACAAACACAAGACCTTTATCCATTTTTCGCACGTTACACTTTCAGCTTTATTTGACTTTGCGTTTGATAGACACAGAATTTAATACGGATCCTAATTTCTTCAGTTTAATTTATTCTACATCTTTAAATATTATTTATTTTTCATCTTTTGTTTCTACTTTTATTTTAAAATATATCCATTTTGTACAATTTATGGATGATTTAACAGAGATTTTAATTTTGATTCTGATTTAAAACAGTTTAATACGTAGATTTCAATTTCAGTTTGATGTTATTTTAATTGCGATATTATTTTTATTTATCATACATCTGCATTCTTTTATTATTTTTGGACGATGCAGTTTGCTATTTTCTATTTTAGTTAAGCGTAACTTGATGTTTCATTTGAATGTAGAGATGGGACGAAAGCGCGTAGCGCATTGGGGTACGAGGGGGGAGGGTACCTTTTAGTAGCTGTCAGGTTACTTTTCGTGGGTATTAACGCTTATCGGATCTATCCGGTGGCTATGCGGTGCCTGCATGTCGACACGCGAGTGCGAGTCGCTCGCTCGCTCACACTATATCGTAATTTTATGCACTTCGGGCCCGATGAATATGGATTCGTTGCCGTTGCACCTCGCCGGGTCGTCGTCGATTTATGCGGGCGCTTCGTCTCGCCGATCGACCGAGCCGTTCACCCGAGAATCGCGGAAAAATGCACAGGGAGAGAAACGGATAAAGATAAGAGATCGGTATCGCTAGAAAAATTTGATTCGGCATCGAGATATTCTACTTCTGATTCTGGTATTTCGTGTCGAAGCGACATGTCTCAAAATTTGCAAGCCTTTAGGTAACATAAAAAATATTAAGTAATTAATATTAAAATTTTTAATAAAACATTAAATATTGCAGCTGAAAGAGATTTGATGATAAAAACGGAAATAAATATCAATTTTCAAGCGATTCAGGCACAAAATCATCGAAAATTTCGCGATCGCTCGACGGGGGAGGCGGGAGGAGACGCGAGTCCTGAATCCGCCGACATGCTACACATACACACACGCATATATCTACAGCGACACACGTAGGCGTGTATGTGTGTACAAATAACGTTCTACGCGAGCGGCGCAGAATCGTTTGATATCCATACAATGCTAAACGCGCCGAACACTAACGCTCTCGCGAAGCAGATTCGCGACGATAAGGTCTTTGCGTGTGCGTCGCGCGCACATACGTGCACGCATGCACGCACGCACACACATACACGGGGACGACGCACGGGCCGAGCGCGGCAGCGGAGATAAGGCATGGCACACGTTGCTAGATATGTAGCAGATATCAAGCGACGGGCCCGAGCTCGCTATACCGAGTGTGCACGGGCGACGTACAAGTAAAGTCGGTTACTACCTGCCTAACCACCTACCTACCTATCTGCCTACCTACCTACCTACCGGCGGGGCTGCCGCTACACGTGTGTAGCTACAGGGAATGCTACAAGCGATCGAGACATCGTCCACGTGAGCGAGGCGACCCGCGGAATTCCGCGTCGCTGTCGAATAGACGCGATAACAGGGCGATAGTATGTGAAGCACTTGTCTTTATGGAATATAATTGATCCCGCGAAGTATATTCTTCCGCAGCGATTGCAACTACAATTGGTCCTCATTGTTATTGGGTGGACTCCGAGAGCGTGATTTTGATTAATGATCGCGCGCCAAGTCTACGTTGCTTTTCCATTGTATTTCCATTATCCTACTTGAAGCTGAGCTTTTGGTATGAAATATTTCTTTCGTTGCTTAAAGCTGTAAAGGAGTTATAAATTTAGGATTTTATATTTATATTTGCGAGACGTCATCGTTCAGGATCAAAATATGCACAAAAATCTCTTGAGCTTAGACGTCTTTTATCTATAAAACTGTAGTTATAATTTTTTTAGAATTTTAGTTGAACAATTATGCATTTAGTTTATTGTTGCTTTAACACGTTTTGACATACTAAACAATCTCAAGCGTTACATCTTTCATGGACTTCATAACTTTCATTACGCGCAAATATTTCATTAAACTTCGAATTGTTTCCACATCGCGTTGCTCCTCTTAAAACGATCTTTAGCAGAAAAATTAGCCGTATCTTATCTTTCAATTATCATTTTTTAAACCACGCGGATAGAAGCCATTTTTATCGTCTGCGGGGGGAAAAAGAACTTTTTATTGGCTCTTTTTATTGAAGAGTGATAATTATTTCCATTGTCCTTGCGTTTATCGTTCGTTTAATTAATAAGCGGACGGCACGTACTCTCGTTATCGGGAAACGATTATTCCGGAATATTTCGAATAGCCGCCGTCGTCGCCGACATCGTTGATATCGCACGCCAGAAAGATGCCGGGAGATGCGAGCAGCTCCGGGCTTGATTAAAAGAAACTCCCGGCCGATTTCCGGTCACGCCATCCGGGACGCCGATCGTGACGATAGCGATGTAAGAAGGTGATAATTGTGACATCATGCAGCGCAATCAATATGATGATGTGATGCGGGAAGAGTAACCTTGGGAAAGAGCGTTCGAGAAAAAAATCAAGATGACATCCATCCCGAGTCTTTAGATGCTAAATAAAAAGATGATGAATCTCACGCGTGATATCTCGGCCGATTGGAGTGCTTCGTGTAAAATGGCGTCGGCCTGAATTAAGATTTTTCCGCAGAGGGGAAACCCGGGTAATGTACCCGGTGCGCGGTGTGTGCTCGGTTGAGGATTATCTGCCGGGAAATCAACTTAATATCCATACAATGTCACGCACTTCTCGCACACACGACACGCCGTTAGCGTCGTTTCGCTCGACGCCGAAGTACCGCGTCGATTCCGCTGAAACCGCGCGATGTAAGATCCGCGGCATTCCTACATACATTTACGAACCTTGGCGATATTGTGTCGCTGGTGAAGGCGATTTTATAAACACGAGCGTTTCCAAGTGATCCGATCGATCATACGGAATGGCGACCGACCGTGTTAAATTGACTCTAAACACCGCGAAATATATTTCTCGCGCGAAAGCGAATGGAAGCATATATTTTCTGGCAAAAAAGCTAACAATAAGAAGCAGAATGTCATTACAAGTGTATAAAATGACAGAATTAACATTTTTTTAGATGATAAATGAAGATGATAATGAAACAACATGTGGTTATTAAGAACTTTTTGTAAATTTAAATTTAAATTTAAAACAAGTTTTATAAATATGTTATACAAATATATTTTTGAAAGCTAATTTTAACACTGACTTCATAAAATTGACATTGTTCATATAATTGAATTAAAAAGATTAACTTATGTGTTCCTTAATTTTCAATGAGCGAAGGAGTTTGAATATTAAAAAATAAGTGGATAAATCGGGAAATGTATAAACATGTTTTTTGAAATTAATTTTAATTTGACGAAGATTACAATACAGAATACAATACAATATTTCGTGATGAATAACTGAATTGAAAATATTAACTTATATTAAAAATATTAAGCTCTTTTCTTCCGAATGGTAGCGAGGGAAAAACGAATTTTACTTTTGGTTACACATTCGTCTCACACACGCGGAACGACGGGGTTAACGGAGTGTCAATGTGGGAGGGAGGGCGAGGCTCCGAGGGGAGGGCGACGGTGTGTGTGCTAATGAACGCCATTAAAAGCAGCGTTAATTAGATTGCGCTAATCAGATCGCTCCGCGTCCCAACCGTATCTACAACCCTTTTTTTCGTACGTGGCCGCCAGCATTCGTACGCGATGGGGAGGAATGCGGAGTGGACTCGCACGAAACACCCTTTCTCCCCCCCCCCCCTGTCCTCCTACGCCGTGGCCGTGATTATTTAACTTTTTTCACAGAGTCGCCCTTCGACACTCCGCGCGTCCCCCACTCTTCTTTACACTTGTCCAGACCCCTTCGAGCGGAACCGCGGCGAAAGGATTTTCGAAGCGGCTCGTATTTATTGCTTTAATTGATTATTAATCGAGATTAGAATTATTCATGTTATTACTATCTTAATGTGCTCTTGCACGAGATAATTATTATAGTCAATATTTCATACTTTTTTTAAAATTATCATGCTCGTTGCGAGAGTCTAGTTCATCTCACGCTCCAGAAATTCGAGATACGAATCTTTTGCTCTTCGATAAGCCATTTCTTCGATCAATGATGATCGCTTCCGTTCTGATTCCGCACTCGCGAGAACGAGGAAGGAACGCATCACCGGGTGAGATCGGCAAATCGGTTCGAGACGGTGACGCCGGTCCGGCGTCGCCGATACATCATCGCATCGAATCGAATCGAATCTTCGTCTTCCGCGGATAGATTCTCGTTTCGAGCGGGCGGGCGGAATTAAACGGGCTATGATCCATAGATCACGGATAGGATAGTGGGGTTCCGGCGAACGAGCAAGGGGGCAGGAGGGAGGAAAGAGGGGGGCGGCGAGACGGGCTCCCGCGACCGGAACGATTCTGGCCAGATCCTGCTGCTGCTGCAGTGTCTGGGGTAATGACGTGCGAACAGATATCGGATCCCTTGCCTCTCCTCGCACCATCGTCCTCGGGCAAGGGACGTCGGTGGGGCGGGAGGGGGAAAGGGCTCGCACCTATCTCCTGCTTAACGCGCTTCGCACGCATGGTTTCACGCACACGTGCGACGATCGCGCGGAAAGGCTCGCCGCAAGCGGAGTAAGAGATACAGCGAGTAAACGTCGCCATCCTCTGAGATCTCTTTTCAATTTTCGTTCAAGCTGTAATCAACTACGGAGAAAACCGACGAGAGCATCAAGCTTGAAATACGTGAAGTATTAAGGCGTTTAATTGGAATATACGGAGCGTTACGTTGAAGCGTACGTGAGTTAAGAAGTACAAGTTTTTGAATCGAATTAAGATTAGTAGGTTAAAGTTATTATACTGAAGCATGCTAATCTCGGCCAAGTTGGTTGACCTAATCTTACGTTTGAATTTAAACATCGCGATAATTTAGAAGCTTGTAGTTTGAAAGCTTTGAGATTCGGAGGCTGTCCTAAAAGATGCAACATTCGGAAGAAAAAAAAATTTATTTCGGTTATTACTTTGGTGTTTGTTGTAGAAAATGTTCACGCTGTAGCTTAATCTCGCCTTTAATTAAAGAATCGATTCGATCCTTTCTGTTTATTCCCCGGTATCTTGGAAAACATCTGCTATCAAATTAAACTTCTCCCCGCCCCCATTAATTAAGAATTACTCTTGAGCGACCTGCGGGAGCATCTTCGGGCCCAGTTCTCCGGGCCCAGCCAAGACAAAGCCGGGCGGGAGCGATAAGAGATAGAGGCGGATGAAGGTCAGCGGGAATCGGGGGAGGAGGAGGGAGGGGGGATTTTAACGAGAAAAAATGGGTGAGACGGAGATAAATAGGGAGAGGTAGAGGTGGAATTTCGCGATGATCGTGCCGATGTCTGCTCGAGCAGCGAGACCTGGGCGACCATAATCGTCCCTCGTATCGGCCGTGCACGGCCGTTATCGCGCTTATCACCGCGTCCGGTCTCTATCGGCCATCTATGCAAATCGCGGCTAATTATATTTAATTAGATTCGACCGCGGCGCTGCCGGGGCGATCGGCGCGATGCGATGCGATGCCTTCTAACTCCGGCTAGAGACCGTGCTAATAATTGCAGCGATAGTCTCCGCCATTATATACCGGCAGTACATTCGCTTTTCGCGAATTGCGGCACATCTGAAATCTACGACAGTTTTTCTATGACGTTCATTTGCACGCGTCAACGTTTCTTTTACGTCCAAACGTAATTATCACTTTTTGACACTGATTAAAATACAACATGCTAAAATCATCAAAACTTTACAAGAATTATATATCCAAAAGTTATAAAAATAAATTTGAAAACATCTTTGTATTATTTCAGCTACTTCTTCGTTCTTTTTTTTTGTTGCCGAAAAATTTCGAGTCATTAAAGTCGAGTCATTATTATAAATTCTTTGTTTTTTCTTCTGTCATTAAATAATCTGAATGAACATTTACAAGAAGAAAAATACTTTCAATATAATTTTAATGGTTCAAGTAATTTTAATGTTGTATTTAAGAAACTAATTTAATATTAAATAGATTTAAATATTGTGCTTGAAAAATCACAAATTTAAATATATACAAATAATTACATTTTTATCGTATTTATTTATTTTCTTTCTTTCTTTTCGGTTTCTGGTTCCGTCCGTCTCAATTTTTCCTCCTTGTCTTTCTCTTGGTGACTTCAATTATATGGCGAGTCAGAAATGCGAAGGTTAAAGACTTAGAGTAAATCGCGCACGGTGGTGCTCCTCGTAAAGATAAGTGTTCCTGGGCCCTCGCCGAAGGTAGTACCCCGTTTCACGATCCGTACCCCCTTCTCCCTCTCGCGGGTCCCGCTATCGGAACATTATATCGTACGCAACACACGCATACACACTATCATACCTGTACGGCTACGTTTCCAATTAAAATTAGGTCGGACACGGTTTAGAGCTCGTCGTCGCGAAACGCTTGTTGTTCGCGACTTACGTTTTCGCTTCACCTTGCACGGCCTGCGAACTTTATTTATTGACCGTTTAATCGATTAAATGACCGGTTAAAAGAAGGAGGATGCAGATAACACGGCGAGGTCTCAATTTGGAATCCCGGTGCTCTCTCAAGGATTGTATATGAATATTAATATGTATATGAAGAGAAAAAGAAAATAATTTCATTAGTACAAAAAGATACAAATAAATCGCTAAACGTGTTTGTGATAAATCAATAGATCTTGTATGAAGTAATAAATAAGCTTGCGAGTTAACTAACAAATGGAAGTTTAGACTAATTTACGAGTGAAATTCGAGACTGAAGATTTCTTGTCTGAATGACATAAAGAAACGTGGGTCCTAAAAAAGTGAAAATTTTTGAATGAAAATCAATCTTATGTAACTGTGGCGATGAATAAATGTTACAATCCGTAACAACAGTAGCTCTAATACCATCATCGCAGCTACTATCGTCGAGAAATAATCTCTAGAATATTGGCGGATCTTTATCTATGGACTGCCACTGCGATAGAGACCATCAGTCTTAATTCATGAAAATCCTCTGCTTTGCGGACTGGCCAGAAAAGTCTCTGACATACGGGGTGTCCCAAATAGCTATAGACTTTCCACAAAATTGACAGGAATGATTATAAATGTTTTTACGATTTTGTTTTTATTTTTGTTTTTTTTTCACTATTTGACGTTAAGTATCTGACAATCAAATCTCGTATTAAGATTTAATTGAAAGAGTCTGCTTCAAATTAACAGGAAGGCAAGATCTCGTCAAATTGCAGCCTCATATAAAGCTTTTAATTTCGAGCCACTTGTAATGCAAGATCTAAATGATAAACGCAAGAATAGTAATAAAAGAATGCAATATTAAAGCACTATCAAATCTTCATAAAATATTCAGTAGTTACTAGTACCGTTCTCGTAATAATAACAAAAATATATATTATGAAAACAAATTACAAGCAATATAAATTTAAATTTTCACATTAACAAAATCCTCGTTTTTTGAACAATAGTAATGACCATTGATGTCTCCAGTCATCGCGTTGACCGTAATGCTTCTTGTTTCCCGGTACCTGCAGCTGTAAGGGACACCCTGTGTAAGAGTTGCATTAGTTATCTTTGCGACGCAGAGGTGGTTGGGGGAGAGGACGATAGGGGAGGAATGCAACCGTTGCTTTATCGACGAAGCGTGGGTTTCGAAGTGCCGTCTTCTGGCCGAGAATGCAGGTGCTTTATCTGCTGCAGGCCCCGCGCGCAGAGAAAAAAGCCGAACGATACCGTGGACCGGTGGACCCGAGGGGTGAGGGAGAGCAGATTACTCCAAATAAACTCGTGTCGAAATTCGTTTCAGTCGTATTTAACACTGATAAGGAGATCGAACGAATTTTATAACGTTCCCTGACCACTTCGGCCCAAATAATTATCAGGTCCCATCGAATCTCCCTTTTCGGAGGAATGCCTCCGCCAGGAAGGGGCAAGGATTCTCTAAGTCATTTCCAAGATTGAAAGAGAAGGCTGTACGTTTATCTTTCTCGTGAAAAGAATGCGACTATTGTAATAGTACTTTTGTAATTTCTTTGCGATGCATTGCGATATTAATTCATGCAGAGAAGTAATGGAAAAATTATATTACATAATACTCTAATATTATAAATGTTATATAAAAAAATTGTTTTTATTTAAAAATAATCATACATATAACAAATAAATTTTCGATTATTTTGTATATTAATTTGGAGAGATTGTCATTACGTGGAAATGTCTTTTCTATTTGTTTATTTCTTTTATTATTTTGTCGATTTATTTATGGACGGTTTGATATTTCGGCGAAGAAAACTGTAAAGAAGGAAAGAACTTAGGTGAGAAGAAAGGAAATTTAACGAGCGGACGCTCAGCCAATGGCACTAATGACGCTATAATTAATTGCACAAAAGACTGGCCATTACGTCCGTTTCACACGCGAAACCTCGAGGAAGCTTCGTCGACTGCATGCGCGACACGCAATTTATTAACTCGGTCAAATTACATGACGCGTAATATCGGCATATTACGACGATAAGTTTGAAATCGAAATGCAGGAAAAATTTAAAACTGGGTGACTATTATTTTAGATAAATTTTCAAAAATTCAATATATTGCAACTATAATATAAAATAAATATAAAATAATTTATAATGAAACAGCAAAATTAATGTTAAAAAAATCTTAGTCACACCCAGTAGAAGCACTCCGGGCTTCAGTGGGAAGAGATATCCTCTGTCAATTGTCCTTGCGACGTTCGTGCAGAATTTACCGGCATTCAACGAAGAACCCGGGTCGCCTTCGATTCAATTTTTAAGCGGCTTGCACGCGTTTCCAGGCTTACACGAGCGGCGTGATACACAAAGCCGAGTGCAGGCCGAAGTGTCGTCACGTTCGAATAATCCTTCCACGAAGAGACCTTTTCAGGAAAGTGAAATCGGCTTCCTCTCGACAACGAGGAGAAACATTTTTTACAATGGAATTTATTGCCGAATGTGTAACCAAAAGTTCGAGATTCGGTCTTCGCATACGTTCTTATAAAGAATTGTCGGGACTAGTCTAGTACGTCGTATTTTTGTCAGACAAAAAAGCTGCGTTAAGAATGATCTAATCTACCTATATTTCTCTCTCTCTCTCTCTCTCTCTCTCTCTCTCTCTCTCTCTCTCTCTCTCTCTCTCTCTCTCTCTCTCTCTCTTGCTCGCTCGCTCACTCGCTCGCGCGCGCGCCTATTCTGCTTATCATCTCGTGGCTGGTATTGGCCCGATATCGAATGAATGCCTGGCTTTATGATCCGATCGCGCAACCGATAACGGACCACGTATGCACACCCGTTGATTATGCACTCGCGGTGCATGCGCATCGCGGAACGGATCTAAAAGCGTTACCGGTACGTTGCATTGTCGGATAATCGAAATCTGACTCTATTCCTCAAACGACGAAAATCTTTAAGTATACTTAAATCTGAAATCAGGATCACCGTTAAAGTGTAAAATGAAATTAAGATTCATACCTTAAACCTGAAATAAAATGCGAATTTAATAAAAAAGCAGGAGTTTTCAAGAAATTTTAAAAATAGGAGAAAACTTTAAGAATTTCTTTGTACAAGAAAAGATATTAATATTTATTATAGCACTGTGTTGCTTTTAATTCTATTATTTTAGCCATATTTTTTCTACTTAATATTTTGTTTACATTTCTTAGAGACTTCTTTCACGAAGTGCGAAAACATAATTTCGCTTCAGTGACACGCGAATCTTGTTGTTTGCGATGTAAGAAAAGCGTGGCAAGGAAGAAGGGGGCTGGAGCGAAGTGGGCCTCAAGGCCCGGCCGCGGGCAGTATCGACGAATTATCGCGAAGGACGCCCGCGCCGTGCGTGACTTTGTTCTTGATAAAATTATCCTCGCGCCTGGTAACGAAGTAACTCGCGCGTTAACAACTCGCCGGCTGATTGCAAATTATGAGCCTGAGTCGTTCTCGCCATTTTAGCCACTCGCATACATCGCAATGCGCTTATCGTCAGATCCACGATTTTTCTTTCTTAAGTAAACGAGGGCTGCCAATAATTCTAATGAGTGCTTTACACGACGCTGTTTTACTATAAATCTAAATATTAATGTAATTAGCATTAGACTGTTCCTCGATTCAACAAGATATTTAACAGTTAACTTAAAATATTAAATTAGATTTATATAATTGATACCATTAACGATTTTTTGCAATTTATCGTTTTAATTGAACTTTACTAATTTTAAACTTTTTAATTTACACAGGCGAGATGGTTTTTATTCTGTTACAAAATAGAGTTTTTGCGTAGATTTTATGAAAAAAAAAATAACTTTGATTTGAGCACATATATCTTCACTCTTCAACAATTTCTTTCGTTGCCACTTCCCATTTATCGCTCTCGGCTCGATTCTGCTCAGCTCGTTTCGGCTTTACTCCGCTCCGCTTTCCTCGGGAAATCATCCGTGTATCTCTTCCGCGTCAGTTAGGATAACGCGCAACGTCCTAGAAGTCGATAGATGTTAGATAAGGAGCTGGTCCACGTCAGCGCGCAGCACCCGCGACGCGAAATTAATATTCGCAATTCAACTTGAAGATCTTCACGCGAATCAAAATTAGCGGTACAAATAGACTGTCGCGAACCTGTCGTTCATTTAATCGAATTTCGTTGGAGTGAATATCGGTGAACGTTAAGAATCAACTGGCAACTGGTTTGATTCCGAGAGAAGTGACAAGACAAGTTTCAAAAATTAAAAGATTGAAAGTTAAAGGATATTTTTTTTTACGAGAATTTTTATCTCGCAATCAGATCGAAACGAGGAAGCCGTTTCTAAAGCCGTTCACTCTGTGCATTTATTCCGTGTCGCTCGCCTAACGCTACATCGCAGCACTCGATATCCAGCGGATAAGGACGAAGCGGTCCAGAAAGATCGTGCAGCATCCGCGCGCCGAACTGAATATCCCGCCGTCCATTTTTCCACGCGCGTCTCGCGCCGCATTCTCCCTTGCCCTTCTCGCCCGACGACGGCGAAGAAAGAGGTGAAGCGAACCCGCGAGGGCGAGGGGGCACAGGCGGTGGCTATCGGAAACCCCACGGCCCCACGACCAATGCCACGGCGCCTTTATCGTTTTACAACAGAAAGGCGCACATCAGTCAACCGGTATCTCCTCACGCTTGATTTCCCGTGGCCACCCCCTCGTACTCGCTCCCGCTTCCCCTTTCTCCTTCTTTCCCCCTCGCAGCCGCAATCCCTACGGCAGCCCTTCTTTCCCTCCCGCCGTGTCTCTTTCTCTCGCATTTTGCTCCGAGGCTCCGTGTCCTCGGCTTTCCTTCTTCCAACCTTCCGCCTCTCCTCGGTGGCCACCCTTCGGGCGGTCGGTCGGCGAGGGGTGTGGGCGGCCGACCGGGGGTAGGCGGCAGATAGCGGGACGACGTAGCAGCGCGGTAGTTATGAAAACATATGAAATATATTCAATCTGGGCCGACGCGATAACACCGTCGGCCGACCGCGGCGGCGGACAACCTCCGACCAACCCCCGCGGATACACAAGCAGGTGTATGCGCGCGCGTATGCGTGTGTATGTGTGTGTGTCTGTGTGTACGAGGTATGGCACGTCGTCGTCCTGAAGATTGCGCGCTCGCTCTTTCGACGAATGCTGCTGCCGAGGGGGTTATCAAGATTGCGGAGGGATCGGGAGGGATGAATGCGTCGCTCGGACACGGCGAATAGTATCCCTAGAATTTCACTCGTACGCTTACCGGTGGTACCGTGAATTCTGCCAATTATTAGGATTTATAAAGTACTACATGGAATAATTGAAAGGGAAATTTTTTCAAGGATGATTCGGTGCTTCCTACTCGAGCGAGTAGGAAATTTTGATACACTGAGAGAAAAATTATAGTTACTTTTGGTCTCAACCATAATTTTACAATATTTTAACGTTAATTATGGTTAGCATAATGATGCATATAGTTAAATTAATCATATTTCGTGTTAGAAATATTATAAAATTATGGTTAAAGCCAAAAGTAACTATATTTTTCTCTCAGTGTAGGAAATGAGACTGCAACTCCTTTCTTGTTTCACATAGGTAGAGATATCTTTCATTTTGCGAATTTCATTATCAACTGATGTCTTATATTACTCGCCTGATCTACTTCCCGTTTCTCTTTAGACGATTCATCAGAATGACTCATTCGCGCCGCATAAATTATTCGTAAACATGCAATCATCACTTTTCTGCGTAACAAAGCGATGCACATGAGCACTAGATTTTAATTTTAATATTGAAAGATTAAGTAAAGAATAAAGATGATGAAGAGAAATAGAATTTTGCTCTATAAATCGCAAGATATCGAAATCATTTTGTATATACGCGAGTTGTCTTCTCGTTCTCTTCACCTTCTCTCTCGCCTCATTTCATTCATCTCGGCCAATCATGAAAACTATCGCGAATTCGGCGACTTTGCCTTCGAGTCGGCGAAAACGGCGACGAAGCCGGCGAACAACGAGTCACCTCTCGCCCTCTCGATACGTATGCCACACGAACACATACGCGCGCACCCAAATACACACGGGGAACGCTCTCCGTGGAACGGGGTGGGCCGCCGCCGCGGAGGGAGGAAGGGGGAGTTTGTTATCGTTATCGCGCGACGTGGCCGCGCGGCGATCGCGATAACGCCTCGCCGCCGCTCTTATCGGCGCGCCGGTTTGCTTGCTTCGACCCCGTACCTACCTACCTACCTACCTACGTAACCTACGTTCGTATTCGCCGGCACCGACACCACCGACGCCGCGTCCGTTCATTCCGGCACGCTCCACTTCGCCCGACCGGCTCGTATTTTTGCGGCACCTTGCGACACGCCGCCTTCACGAAATCGAAAAACTGTACGCGGAAGGAGATAACGGTGCGTAAATGACATTAGGTGACAACGGCGCGGCTAATAATAACGTAACACGGTGGTTTATCGAATGGTCGAAGTATTGTGTATGGTTCTTTGGCGAAAACGTGAAAGAGAAATAATTATTTCTTCAATACTGAGTATTCTGATGAATTTTCGAATTGAGTGTTGATTTCGCATATCAATAAAAGTTTCAGCTTCAGCGTGTATCTATGAGTTTAATCTTCTCTTGAAGACTCTCTAATTAAACAATATTTAAGAGTCATAGCTGCATGATAATATAGATATATAATATATAATATTTTTTTTGTTGATAATGTAACAAGATAATGAACGTGCGTTAGAATACTAAAACATGCAACATAAGCATCACACATATTAAAAATAATTTATTCGATAATTTAGTCTACATAATTAAATTGTACAGGATATAATATTGAATGTATAATTAAAGTACTGGTAAATATAACGTTATTGATGAATACATAATTAAATTATAAATAAGCAATCGATCCCGAGTTTGCATTTCGGAAGGCAAAAGATCGGCGCCAGTTTTTGCAAATACGACGATGCGACAGACGGGGAGGGGGTGGGAGAGGTAAGGTTGATCGATGGAGGTCCACTGGCGTAATGGGGTGGTAAAATCCTATAAACCGTGTCCAATAAAGGATGCGGGGCACGCGACTGTCGCTTCATTGACCCGCGTTAGTTTTCCAACCCCTACTTCCGCCACTCGTTTCGGTATGCCCCTCTAATCCCTCCTCTTCGTCCTGACGAGTCGACCCCTCAGTTGGCCGTTCGCCACCGGGTACGAGGAGCCACCAGGATCGCTTTTACATGCCTCTTTCCCCTTTGTGTGTCTTGGCACGTAACACGCTACTCTTCACCTGACACCCCGCTGCTGAGAGGGTGGCTGGCAACTTCATTCGACGAAATTAACCTTTCGCGCCCTCGACAGCGTGAATTGCGACTGTATTACGTACGTAGAGTCCGAGTTCGATGCAAATTTACGAATTTACTCTTCTTTCCTTAACCAAAAATTTTACCAAGTAATTTCACAGTTTCTTAAAATAAATTTATTTTATTCTATGTGAAATAGAATCTCCTTTTTATTAGATTTATTAGATTTGATTATATAATCCCTGAAGCAAGAATTAATATTAAATATCTTTCTCAAATATATCTATATCTAGCTGCATAATGATTTGACAAGATATTGATATAAATATAAATTTATAATCGTCTTTTGTTTCTTATCAATACAGTTGCGTATATTTTATATAAATCTTTTAATAAATATATCCCGGTGCATGTAAGATTAATCGCGGGTTAACACTTGATATCAGAAATTTATCTGAGCGTAACAAAATATTTTTATGATTCGCGCAGTGCAGTATAATGCTACTCAAGCAATGTAAATGTCGTTGACGATTTGATTTATGCAATGGAGTTTTTTAATTGAGCAGGATCGCGTAATTTCCTGATTGAGACGCTTACGAGAATCGATAACGATAGAAAAAGGGGAAAAATGGGAGAGAGAGAGGAGAGTAAGAGAGAGAGAGAGAGAGAGAGAGAGAGAGACTGATGCAACGTGACACGTTGCGTTGCATGCACTTCCGTTCATCGATCGTGACGATAACAACGACGGCGTGATAACCGGCTCGGGCTGTGCGAGATACCGATCTTGCGATCGATCGTGCGCGATAACGCATCGCTCGCGGGATAATCGCGCGGAATGTCGCGATAATAAACGCGAGCATCGCGTTACTGTTACCTCTCTGTCATTTTTCTTTCTGCCTGTCCTCTCCGCCATTCTCTTTGTTCTTTTACCCCTTTTGTATTTTTTCCTTCGTTATTTTTCTCTACGTGCTGATGTTTTTGTTTTTATTTATTTCATTTCTGTATCATTTTTTCCGTTTCTCTACATGCGCTTGTTTGCATTTTCTTTTTCTTTTCATGTGTTCTCATTTCTTCTCATTTTACATCTCTTCATTTAGTTTTCTTCATTTCTTTGTACTTCTTTTTTTTCTCTCATTATTATCATCAACTTTATTATATCGTTATGTTGATATTTTTATTTGTTTTAATTGATTTTATTTAATTGAATTTAATTATTTTTAACATTGAAATATTTAAAACTTTTCAGTTGTACACTTTATTTATAGCATTATATTGTATATTATACATATCTTTAGGGAATTTTCTTTTTCTCTTCGATCGAAATATGGGAAGTTTGCTTTGCGTGACGATACATTCTCGTAGTGCGCTTGGTCATCGAAGCAGATTAATTAATTGAGAACGAATGCGATCGCGACATGCTTCGTCGTCTAAAATGCAATCCAAGCATGTTTACCGCAAAATAGCGGCATGAATGGAGTGCAACAGATACATCGAATTTCCGGCAATGCAAATAACTATAATCCGATTATAACATAGTTAGGGTATCTGTTGGAAACAGTAAATATTTCTGTTTAATCACTTAGCATCTCCATTTAATCGTGAAATCGAGAATTTTGGCATCGATCTAATCTTTTTTTTTTTTACTAACTACATTTTGCACAGAGAGAAGAAATATGTCTCTTTGCCACATCGCCCCATCGGGTGTAAATTACAAGGCATGCGGGCGTGTTCGCACTCGCGGGACCGCGCGCGATAGCGATCGCGCAAGATCGGCCGTGCACGCGTGTCGCGATCGAGAGATCGCGTCGCGGGACGTGAAATCGTCGAGAAACCGGCGATCGAGGGTGGTCGACGATGAGGAGAGCGCTCGACCGGGAACTTGATCCTCGTCCTTGGCGCCAGTCGCGATCGGGTTTCATCGCGATCTCGCTTCAACGAAAATCTCGCGCCGGTATCGATGCACTCGTCCTGATGAGATCTTGCGACCTTAGATATAAAAATATTTCATACGATAATATGGAGTGTCTTACGCAATTCGCCAGTCGTACTTGTCAAGAAAAGATTGACCGCAAGTTAATCGTGGAGATCACATCTGTCATTAAGATTAAAATTGCTAGTCGCATATTGGAGTATGGGTTATTCCAGCCATAATTTTTATGAAGGATATGATTTGATAAGACCAATTTCTCAGAAATAGACGGTGGCCATTTGAGAAGCAAATCACAGATTTTAGAAGATTTCTGAGAATTTAAATCCAATCTCTCCTCTTTCCTTTCAGAATCTATATCTTTTTCCTTCTTCTTTTTTTCGTCTGTTTTTTACTCCCGTGACGCAGGGAGTTTATCGCCTCGAAAAACCGAAGTTCACGTAGAGCGCGATGCCTCGATCGATAGCGGGATATCGAATGATTTTTTTCCTCTTACTCGGTTCCTTATCTCGGTGAATGCAACTCCACTCGATCGGTCCAGAGTCTCGAAAACACGTCGCCGCGATTAAACGCGGAAACGAGACGATAAGCGCTGCACCGAGGTGCATTCGCGTCGACGAAGATGCAGCTAATCGGTAGAAATTATCAATTATTAATTGCATTAAGTCCGCCATAATAAAGCAATTAATTCAGAGGACAAATTGAAACCGCACTATATTAAATGAAGAAAATACATATCTTGTCTATAATATATAATTAAAGATAGACAGTATCAAGGGATGAAGAGCAAACCCAAAACGCACGAATAAAATTGAAACCTTATGATTAATAAAATAAAATGCGTGGAAATTTCTGCACTCGAAGAGTAAGACACAAAACTGATTAAAGAGAAAAGGCTTTTACAGACTAGAAATGTTATCTTTTTTACGAATGTTGCGTTGATTCGAGATCACGATTTTCGATCACGATGATCTTTTTTAACGGGCGACAGTTTGTAAGAAGAATAAATAATGAATAGCGTGCTCTCTGGAGAATGCTGGTCGCAGAACAGATAAATATACGAGATGTGGAAGAGGGCCCTGGGTCAGATGAGATTACTGGCATATCGCTCGGCGGCCGCGGCTTATCACCGTTGCGATAACACTTGGACGCCCCCAGATCACTCGATAACCACGTTATCGACATCGGCCTCGTCCATCGGTCATCACATTCGCGTAGCCTAATGGAAAAAGACCGGATTCAGGTCTTCTCCCTCGGTCGACCGCTATTCATACCTCGCATTTTTCGTTAAATTCCAAAGAAAGTCCGAGATCAGACGATGAAAAAGATTACAGAAGATAAATTGGTTGAAACAATGAAACCGGTAAAATTAAACGAAATTACAAAAATTCAGACACGAAAGTTGATTATCAGAAATAAATAATTGAAATTAAAAGTAATTAAGCAAAATGGCATTTGAAGTTTACTGTTAGAATTGTGTCAAAGAGGATGGGATTGCCTGCGATTTTTTTAAATTAAAAAAATATATATCCGGTAATTCTTCGACTTTCGATCGAGGAACGCGCACGATTCGCTTTCTCCTGGCGATCAATCGATCGATTGGCAATCCCGATTCGTAAGTATTTCTACACAAACAAGGAAGGAGCGGGAGATGGATGCAGACAGAGACAGATAGTTGGTATATAATTAGAAGAATTTGCTCTGTTCTTGGAATGCTCGTCTTCTGACTCTATATAATATTTCCTTCTTTAATCTTTTAAATAAAGAGAGACAGAAAGGTAAAATGAATACAGAACAATATATAAAGTATATGAAAAGAAAACGAGATCGAGGAAAAAAAGTGTATGAATTAAGTGTACTTCAAGTTAACATGTCAAAAGTAATACAAGACGAAGGAAGACCGAGAAAGGGGAGAAGTAGGGTGGACTGAGGGAAAAAAGGCGCACGGAGAGTCGGTTTTCTTGGCCGGATCCTCCTGGCAGAAAGATCCGGTCCCGCGCACCGAAAACTGGTTCGTGCGGCATCAGATTGCGAAGATAGCCGTGTAGTTTTATATGCCGGGCCCGGCGCGGATGGTATCGGATGGTCCCATCGGATACCGCCGGATGACTTTCCTGCGGATTCTTTCTTTCCCATGGGTTTCCGATACACCCCGTGGCCGCCAACGCAAGGTTCAGGGCCGCACAGAGTTGCACCCTGTTCTAAGGAAAAAAGATTCATTGACTTCCGAGCAAATTTGAGGATAGTCACTCAGCCGTCAATAAAGTTCAGTGAGGACGATTGTGAATCAATTAATTTGGAAGAAGCCGGATGTATCAGAATTAATATGTCAAATTTGGGCCAGAAATGAAAATATTGATGCAATTGGCCGAAATTTTTTTTATTTATCTATTTTATAAAATCGTTATGTAAATTGTCTCAATTTATGATACATTTAATTATTACTTATAATTTTATTTATTATATCATCCGAAATTTCTGTTTTTATATCTTTTTCGGTTGTCAAAATTGTATCTATTATGTATTCTTGTTTGTCTCGATACGGAAAGTACAACGTCTTGCTTCTCGCCGCGGTGCAAAGGGTGCGAGGGTGCGTGTCCCTCGCGAGGGTGAGAACGGTCGAGGGAAGGGGCACGAAATTATCGCGGACGAGCGTAAACAAGCGGGCGAAATTAACCTTCCAATTTCTGCGGCTTGTTGCTAAATAATCGATCGCCGAACTCCCCGACCGCCTCGCTCACTGCAACAGGTGCGACTCGTCCAGTCGCGGTTACACGTTGCGGAAACCCTCGTCACGTGCTATTATTCAGCGCATTTTTCACTAATTTGCAAACAAAGGAAAACATGGGATACTTTACTTTTTGCGTTGAGGAATATTATTTTCCTTCGATCTCAATTAACATTTATCTCTTTATGTTTTTTTTTTATTATTTTAACTATAAATATCATTAAATTCTTCTAAAATTTTGTTTTATTGTATAAAAAGTTTCATTGGAAAATTTATCACGCAATTTAATAGCAATAGCATTTAATGCATTTTATAATGTTGATATAAAATATTTTCCGTAATTATAAAATAAATGGGCAATTTCGATGATTTGAATTTCACGCTGAGCTCTTGGTAAAATTAATATTAATTTGCATTTAAGTGATCGTGCAATCCTTCTTAGCGTGTCGCGGCGCAACGTGTAACGACGGCCGATCGGCGTCGGATAAGCCACGCCAACTATTTCGAGTTATAGCCCGGCGAGTGAGTTACGAGTCGGTCGCTTGCGGGATTTATTAACCCTTTCTCCGCTAAAGACGCGTATCTCCGCGCCCAGTCGGGTTCGAGAACCTCGTGACACCATATATAATAAAAACTGTCACATAGAGTGGACGGAGAAAATAAGTACCATGAAGAACAGTGAGTAGGAAGACCCTTTAGGGTCTTTTTGAAATCAAGGTTTCCCACACCGACTGATATTAACCGGTAATAATCTATGCTAATGAAATAAAATAAGATTTTCCTACGTTGAAATTCTTTTCAAGAGCAATTAATGCGGACAATTTTGCGCAGAATGGTTGGGCGAATCCGTTTACTCGATTTCGAATCGCGATTGCATACATCGAGCACTTATGAGCGAGGTTTCCGTTTCTGACTCCTCGGGAACATCGTCGTCGACGGCGGAATCGATAACGATAACGAGAGCGCGGGTGCCCGCATGCACGCTGCGACTTCCGATCGGCGGAATAAACAGGCGTAACGCGGTTAAAAATACCCTGCGATACGGTAAATGCGTCGCCACCGTCGATGCTTATCGATGCTCGCCGAGTGATAATTAACGATCCTCTGGGTCAGCAATACATATCAGCCGCGGTGCTTTATCGCTTCAAACTTCGCCTCGTTCCGCGTAGTGCGCGCTATACACTTGATAATCGGCCAAAATAATGATAAAAAATGTATAGAGCCATGTATGTACATTCCAGATGATACGGCGATATTAAACTTTCGACTCCTCTCTCTCTCTCTCTTTCCCCTCGCGATTCTGCGGGGTGCCTTTGGAGCTTTGTTTGCGTAGTTTGCGAAATGTTGCGAAAGACTTAGGAGTTACATACAAAAATGCGACTTATTTTGATACGACTTTTACTTCGTTCAAGAAATTCATATCGCGTCGTATTGTATTATGTGAAATAATTATGAAGCGTGCCGTTTTGCTAACGATTCGTGCTAATTAAATTTTTTTTTATGTTGCAGGTAAGTCTGAATTCAAATACGACGTAGGAGCGTAGATTTTTATCGATAAGGGTAAGGCTGCTGCAATTTAAACTAGTGAGTATATTTTTTTCCAAACGTCGTCGATTATCAACGGCCAAACTTCATTATTTCACGGCTAGTCGACATCCGCTTTCGATGTCCGATCACCGGAAAGTAATTGCTATTCATTATGCGAGTGGCATAGATAAAAGTGCTAAACAACCGCCTGATGGTGACGGCGACTCTAACGAGCCATCCGTAAACGCGTCGGAAAGGATTAAAGTTATCGCTGAAAAGCGAATTTTTCGAGGAGAATCGTGCTCTTATCTGAACTTTAAAAAATTAGAGTAAATAAATAATGTCCTAATTAAATAAGAGAATAGATGATTATCAAAGTTAAAAGATTAATTCAATAAATTTGCGAATTTAAATCATTCGAGATGCAAGCTTCTTTAATCTCTTTGAAAAATCTAAAATTATTTTGAATACAGCATAATTATTATTTTAAGTATAGTTATTTTATGTAATCTTTATATAATTCGAAATAATTTAAGGTTTAATAGTTTGGAACACAAAAACATTTCTATTTTTTTAAAGATAAACGTATATTTTTCAAATTACATAATCCTGAATAACTTTTGGAATTTTCATCATTTCAGATAATTGCATCATGCTTCTTCACGCTTTTTTTTTCTTAGTATTCTCGTGTCTCTTGATTTTTTTTCTCTATTCTTCTCAATCTCTGTTGGTGATATTTGTTTATCATGCAGTGTCTTGTATATCGCTTGCATTTTGCTTTTATCTTCGTAATGTGTTCCAACGGGGCTTGCCCCAGAACAATAAACTGATCCTTCTCTCTCTTTCTCTCTCTTTCTCGTCTCTCTATCGGCGATACCAAGTCGGTATGCAGTGTAGATTACGATTTGTCGTTAGCCTTGCGATAAACTTTATGTCGCCGATGGTGATATCTGTCGATTTGCAACGCATTAAAATATCTGCGCGCGCGGGCGCTCGCCGATAGCGCGCTGCGACTTTTCCAAAGTTGCTCGCCGTTGTGATTTTCATACGATAGCACTCATATCATTGATGATAGACATGCTCTCGCTCGGCGCTCGGTGCTCAGATAACAAATCGGTCGTCTCGACCATAGATTATTTGGAGAACTGACGGATGCAACGAGACGAGCTGCAATATTACATCATTTTTTATTATTTATATATACATGTTCTAACAATAAGTGAAGAACAAGAAGTGAAGAATCGCGAATATTTAAAATTAGGTAATATTTTACATGAAACTGTAAGAACTATGGGAGAAAATTCGTTGGTCCCTTAATTTGAAATTCCACGGTAGCAGCTAGCTGTTAGTACTTTGTTCTAATCAGTGGTATCGATCTACGCTGCCTTGCTGCCTCTGATATTCAATCGTTTGTCGAGATTAGAAAGATTGTGGCCGCGTAATTAAACGTGGGATCAGAAGAGCGATCCGGACTCGTTGTCGCACGTACTTTACGATACGCACAATATCACAGCTATACCGCGCGCGCGTTCTCAAGCGCGATGTAGTTCGCTCGGTTAAGTGGCGGGTCCGTTGTGGCTCCCTCCATTGTGCATACACCCGATTGTTTCTATTCAGACACCCGTTAACGGCGCGCATCCTGGCTCTGGCTGCTAATTGCACCCCGCGCGTGCATAATCGCGCGACTCCGAGAAGCGCCCTTCGGAGGGACGCCCTCGTTTTCGTCGTCCTCGAAATTGAAGGAGAATCCCGTAAGACCTCTGAAATTCCTTAAGCAGAAATTCCTTAACGATTGTAGTCGGATTGTTTTACTTCTCGAAGAGATGAAAGTTACAAAAGATCAAGTTCCAAGAATTTCCAGAATTTTATTACCGATCAATGTTACGTTTTAATGTTAATCAATGTTAATCAATGTTAATTTTATTATTTACTTGAAACGGTAAAATCACATTTTCTATTATAAATGATAATTATTTAGGTTATATTTTTATTTATTGTTTTGTACTTAAGATTTTTTAAACCAATATAGAAAGTTACAATACTTTAATATTCTGGACATTAATTCAAAGAGATTCGATATGAATTTTTCTAATACAAAAACATTGAGATTGTAATCATTTTCGAATTATAAGCGATCAAAGTCAGTCAATGATATCGAGTATGGTGATATCTGTCGAAAAAAAAATTCTAAATTAATCTCGTAATTGCTTTTACAGCGTCAGATGTCTGTTATTTTTTCAACTGACATGATATTGATCTTTATTTTTTTTATTTTTCGAATGTATTACATATATCATTTAGTTAGTTTATTTATTGTACATTTATATATTGCACAAAAAAGAACAAATGTATGCAGACACAAAATAAAAAACTCATTACATGTCAATTATTTGCGAGTCTCGGTATCTTATACGACAGAATTCTAATTGCGAGAAATACCATATGCTGGAAATTTATAAGGCAATCTCGCACGCGAGCGTAAATAATAAAAGAGATAGAAAATAATTCACAGATAAAGTAACCTCGGTAAAAGATGATGAATAACGATAATCTGATTTTCGAGCACAAAAGAGAGATTATCTCCAAATCTAATAAAGATATAAAATTTTCTACATTTTTTACCAAACACTTTTTTTACGTAGAATTTTCAAAGATTATAACTGAGAATACAAAACGCTACGAAGATAGAATTTATTATATTATTTATTATTTAAACAATATTTTTAGTATAAAGTATTATAATTTATTAAATTTTTATAGGTAAACTATAAATATAAAGAAAGAAAAGGGTAACAAAAAATATTTTTATTCAAGTTTCTTTACAGTGTTCATATAAAGATTGAAAAACAGAATGTTAATATTACATCTATGTGAAACAAATAGATAAAAAATTAAAAA
This sequence comes from Tetramorium bicarinatum, assembly GCA_928718305.1. Taxonomy (NCBI): domain Eukaryota; kingdom Metazoa; phylum Arthropoda; class Insecta; order Hymenoptera; family Formicidae; genus Tetramorium; species Tetramorium bicarinatum. The sequence goes on along the minus strand of OV788319.1, from coordinate 4,264,858 downwards.
AAACGAAAATAAGTTGATATCTAAAGAACACGGTAGAAAATTATTAATTAGGTATATTATTTTATATTTCCTTCTATCTCTTACAAATATCTCTTCAACAAAATTTGTAGTCTGGCCTTTCTGTATTTTCTTCGAGGATTAAATGTTATATGAATCAAACTAAGAGAGAAAGAAAGAGATATTCAGAGTCTTTTGTATGTATGTATATATTCATATATTATTAACATGAATGAAAGAAAGATATTTCGCAGTTATATATTAACTAATTTATTTCATAAAGCATAGTTAATTGAAATAAATGGATAATTAACTAAGGATTTTCGATAATAAAATTAACAAGTAACAAGTGAAACAGTGAGCTTTGAGAGTGTAACGCGGTTAATAGTAATAAATTAACGTTATATCAACTTTTAATTACTAATAAGGTATATAATTATATATCGTACGATGCACTTTCAAAACCCACCTTTTCGCTTGTTATATGATTAATTTATTTATTTAACGAAATACCACGCGAATGATATTAATTGTATTTGTTGTCATAAAATGTTAATTTTAGGCAAAATTTTTAGTTTATCCATTCATATTTAGTAATAATTGATTATTAATTGTAATGCACATAGTAAGATACATAATTAAATTGCAAGGAACAAAAAACATTAGCTGAGTAATAACAATAGTAAATAAGTAATCGTGGACTCTAATCGCTAATTAACTAATTTTTATCATTTATAGCTCGGAAAATTGCAACTCTAAATAGATTTGCTGGTTCTTTTTAAGTGCGATAATCAATTAATAATTCATATTTTTTGCTAAAAAAGATTTCCAACTCCATAATTTTTAGAACACTCTTCTGGAATATCATACGTTGGTTGTGGGAATTCCACGTGTATCTTTCCCTTTGCATTTCGTTTTAGATTTAAATGTCGGATCGCGGTGCTGAAACTGAGTAATCTCAAGATCAGAGAGGATCGCTGGCGGAACGCCGTTGTCCCTCCCGTCGGGCGAATTTCACGGTTCGAACTTTCCCCGCGCTCTCTCACGATTCCCGGTGCATGATCGCGTACTCGGGCACTGCATCGTTGCTGCGCCGGCCGACGATGCGCCTCGCTTCGGGCTGTGTGCGTTGCGATCCCGTATCTCTCGTTACACTTATGCAACCCGAGATTTATTGCCGATGATTATGCGCGGATGGAAGTACGCGCTGCAGGAGGATGAGGAGGAGGAGATGGCCCCTCGCCCACGGCTATCGAACGGCCGCTATCGATTGACGTGACCGCGACGTCGTCCTCGATGTATCCCTCCTATCGATGCCAAACACGGTGCTCTACCTGCTCGTTGAAGAGAGGATAAGCTTGCACCGATCGCCATTTTTATGTCCGTCAATCGATCTCTCTCTCTCTCTTTCTCTCTCTCTCTCTCTCTCTCTCTCTCTCTTTCTCTCTCTCTCTCTCTTTCTTTCTGTAGATTAGCTCGGAGACCGCAAACTATCGAGAAGCTGGGAACGAGAGAAAGAAGAATATATACGTTTATTTTCAACATTTTATTTTTAGGATTTTTTCCAAGTACTTTGCAATGGAATTTTGCGGAAGAGAGATATTCATGATGTATCTTTATGGAGAAATATGATTACTCAAGTCTTTAAATATTTTCTAAAGAGCCTCTCTCGATTTCGTAACGCGGTTTTCCACGAATATAATCAGGAACGTTATTATACGCGTAAGGAAGCGAATTTCTCACGCGGGTGTTGATAGACACGTAACGCAATATTTAATTACTGTCGGATTTCGTGCGGAGAATGGAAGTCGTGACGAGCGATCGATCGATCACCGTCGCTTCCGAGTCGATCGATCGGTTATCGTCCGCCCGCGCTAATTACTAATTAACCACTCGCGACTGACGGATTCGACCGGGGGCCGTCCGTACACGACGGGGTTAATAAGGCCCCGGAGGGAGCTCCGGGTCTCGCTTCGTTTCCTCCACGGATCGGCCTCCCGTTGCTAATTAATATACAGGCCCGTTAAAATTCCGCCGCTTGATGAATACATTCTAATTTCTACGTCTTAGACGCGCCGGCCGCGCTGAATCTGCCGTAACGATCGGCCGATTTCTCAACCGATAACGCGGTATCGTTAACGAGGATCTCCCCGAGTCCTGCCCCGGGTCCCCCATCCTACTCTATTTATCTCCCCCTCATTTCTTCATCCTCCTCTAACCGCCTCTTCTTCTTCTCCTTCTTCTGCTTCTTCTGCTCATACCTCATTGATTGTAAAGTATCGCGTCTTCTGCTGTTATCGTTGTTATTATCATTGTCGAGGCCATCTTATTAATTGGAGATTATTGATGATCTGTCCGAGCTGAGATCTGTATCGACTGCAATCCTGTTAGCGCGTTCTTGCCACTTTCCTCGCAGAATCTAAATAAATTCTGCACTCTTTCGCTGTCATTAAAAAGAGCGGTTCTCTTCATTGCATGTAATTACTATATCTTTTCAGGATGTTGTTTTACTAAAAACTCTTCGTATCTGAACTGCAGATTTATGTTTACCGCATTCTTGTATTAACAGTTGACCTTGTAATTTTCTATTTTAATAGCTTTCTGGAATTTTTACAATCTAAATAAATTTTTAATTATTATTATTATCGTACGCTGTAAATTGCGCGCTATAAGCTTAACTAACTTAACGGTATTAATCCCTACTAATTTTTATTAAAGTTGTCATGAAATTATTTTTGCAATTTGAGTGTTTCGATATTCAATTTTATTTCGATATTGAAATAAATTTGTCATTTTTTCCCGTTAATTTCTTACTTTTAATAGCTACTGCTACATGGAGCTACATTTATTATAACTGTCGAGAAACGAGATACACTTAACGACGAACAAGGGCGACGATTATTAAAAACGAGCTGTGCGAATTGGCTTTAACGATCGCGCGTTTATTTATTCGCCTCGATCGCTCGCTAATAATATCGTTATGTAAATTTGTCGGGTTCTCGGGAGCGATTCGCGCCGATACGATGCGATGCGACGCCGATACCGGCGCCAGCTCTCGTTCTCATCGTCATCGGTATCGATCACGTTGCCTTGCCGATTCAGTGCTCTCGCACGTTCCCGATATCACGCTCATAAATTCGAGAAGCATAGAGCATCACAACTCGATCGATTAAAGCACTGAAGATATTACGTTTGGATTGACAGTCCCGATCGTAGATATATATTCTACCGTTTTAATTGAAGTAAAATCGAAGCAACACTTAGATCGAATTAAAACCGAGTGAAGTAAGATTAGATTAAATGACAATTAGCTCAAATTTGAAACTGAAGCTGAGAGAGATTGAGATCACATATTAAAATTAAATATCTACACCGATATCGACTTTTCTCTCTATAACGTGAAATAATCCCTCGGGGATTAAACAAAACGGCGCACTCAGTGGCACGAAAAGGTTTATCCCTTTTCTTGCTCGCAAAATTTCGTGTCGCTCGCGCGTGTTGCGCATGCATACGTGCCTGCACGTGTATATGTTGAATAATGTAGCCGGGCCTCTATCAGCATAGCCTCGTCGAGAGCAGACTGGGCCGTGCTCGCTCGCAGATACTTGGCTCATTCGCGATAGATCGCCGAAAGATTAGGGATATCCTCGTCCCCGTTCGAGTTTATCGGATCGCCGCCGCTCGCTCCGCTCGCCGCAGACTCTCTCGTCCGTCTCGATTCGCCCCCTCATCGTACCTATATAGGTGTGCGGTCGTCTATTTTCTGGCGATCGGATGTAATCGCCGAACTCGATCCGAGTTGAATTATCGCTCATATTTATAGTCATTGTTATGGTAATTAAAAGTTCAGATATATGAATAGAAATATTATAATTGCCACAGTCGTAATAATAACAATATTGACAACTTTAATTATGCAGCTGTATATAATAATGTAATTGTGACATTTCACGTTATTATAATGAATATTAAATATTTTATTTCGATTCATTTTATTTCACAGTCGCGCGCACAGTTCGCATGATAATGAATTCCGTATTTTGATATGAATAATATAGAATAATTACGATATTTCGGAGCATACTAGCGATTGCATCCGCCGGATGAACGTTTTGAGTTTTAGTCTTGTCCCAACAATACGCGAGCACAAATAATATGGATCGCCGTGCAGGTTCCGACAGCGATGTTTCGAATTTCCACTCTCTATCAGATATTCCTGCCGTCTCGTCCGATAATAAAATCTAGATAGAGCTGACAAAGCCGTGAGGGACGGGAGCGTTGTTGTTACTGCTCGGAAAGTCGTCCTTTCGATCGACAGGACAGCAGCAGCAGCATCTGCAACGGCAGCGGCTCCACGCGGCGATCTTTCCTGCTCGCTCATGTAAGTCGCCGGACGGAGACGGACGTGGCAGTCCGGCCCACTCGCCGCGACGCCATTGTAGCGAGATAAAACAGTGATAGGGAGATCAATGAAGGCGATAGGTGAAGTTATTACCGGATAGAGGGAGAGAGAAAGAAGGAGAGCGAGAGAGGGAGAGCGCGCGAGGGCGCGATACGAAAAGAGAACGAGCTCCCGAGAGCTCGTTGCCAGGGAGAGAAGGGTGGCGGGAGGAAGCGGAGAGGAACGGCGGGCGAGCGGGCCCCCGATAAGCAGAAACAGTTATCAAGAAATGGAAATGACTGATAAAGCGGCGCGGCCGCCGCTCGTTTTTAATGTTACTTTGAGCCCGCCCTCCGGATTGTACCGGGTGTCCCGCGAGACACGGACGTACCGAATCTCCGGCGCTCGATCGGGCGATCAGGCGATTATCGAGCGAGAAATGTGCCACTCGTTCCACGTTGGTCGGAATTTTTCACGGCCAGTTTTCATTCATGATTTTACATCGCCTAGATCGGATTATACCGGGTGTTCCGCGTACGTCGACCTCCGGACACTTGAGCGTTCAATTGTTAATGAAATTTTTTTTGTTTTTTATTATTTTAAGTTTTTTTTCCATTCCTGACATTAAATTTTTATTAAAGAAAATCTATTACCTGTAAAATCTTTATTAGAAAAATTTCTTAAATTTATTACAAAGTTTTCTTTTCACGAATCTGTATTTTAATACTGCATTTATTAATTATCGATAATGGGAATTAATATATGATCAAAGTTGTCACATGTATATTTATGAAAGATTAATCGAAGTGATGGGCTTTTATATTTCTCGTCCATCCTTTGTGTTCGGCGAAGGATTAATTCAGCGGAATTTATATCAAGTCTATGAGAAGGACAGAGAAAGAAGTGAGATAGGATACAAAAGGGTTGAAGGTTTTTAGCTTCGACAGTATAGCGGCGGCTTCGATATCAGCGGCGCGATCGAAACGTCACCGCTGTTTCTGGTTAAGCGCATTCGCGCGCTTATCGCCAGCGCATCGCCAGACATTATGCTAATCGCTTATCGATCGTCAATATTTATGCCTTCTCCTCCCGCCGGTGAGAGGACACGAGAGGGACAAGGGACGAAGCTCGAAATCTCTGGCAATGAGAGAAGCGGAAATATATATCGATCGTGTCCTCAAAAGACCCGAATTCACAATCAGATTTTATCGGATGCCGCAACGATTGGTATGAATGAATTAATCGCTGTTCCCATTTTTACCCTTTCGATATAATTAATTATTGTTGTGAAAGAGGTAAGAAAAATTAACATAATCAATTATAATAAATCAATAAATCGGAATTACAATGTGCCAAAAATGTCATACAAACATTTACAAACGATACGATCAAATATTTTTACGACCTTTCGAAATGTATTAATTGGCCATTAATCCATAAATTAATTAATGAAAAAATTTATGCAAGACATGGCACAGAATCGTCTGTGCGTCAGTTTGAAATCTTCTCTCCAATTGTTTCCGTTTCTCTTCATTTTAATCGTACCCGGCAATTATTTGAAAAATTGATAATTTATAAAAATTGATATTTTACACAGTGATCAATAATCATTTTTTATTTTGTAGATTTGTCCGTACCCTCGTTTTCGATCTTTCACGGATGGATTCAAACATCTCGTTTCCTTGGAAAATCGTTATTCATCATTTTTCGAACGTCATCCGCGCCTCTATAAATGATACCGAGAAATATGAAAAACTATGCGCGACTGTTTACACAACAAGTGTCGACCTGTCATTTTTAATCGGGCGGTACAATTCGTGCCGCTCGTGCTCTCTTGCTCAACCGCCTCTCTCGCGCAGATTACGCCGCGAGATAAAATTATTTCCGAATCGACCTTCGTACCCGCCGACATGCGTCACGCACGCAGCTCATAATCTCGCGCCTACAACAGCGCGCCGAAATTCGCCGAAACTCGCAGTTCATTTCTCCGTTCGTCCGGGATCGTTGTCAGGATGCACCATTAATTCTTCGACGCGGTCAGTCTTCGGTCAGTCTTGTCGGAAATGGAGAGGCGAATGTGTGAAGGGGCATTCCTCTCGGAGCCTGAAACGCGAAAATCCGCTTTGAGGAAAAAAAAAGAGATTAATGTACATGCAATATCTAAGATCAGATTCGAATTTGGTGGCGTTAAAATGTCGAAGCGATCGCGACTGCCGTAGATCTCTTCTTTGGAAATTATATTTTGTTATTTTTTTCCATCATTCTACTATCCATACAAGTTACTCGAGTTTAATTTACATTTCTAACCCAATCACGCAGCATGATTGAAGCTAAGCATCCCGGGGGAGTACTCTCGAAATGAAATTGAGTTAAGATGTTAGCCTTAGAATGTCAAAGTTGGCCGTTCTCATAAACCTCCTCGCGCTAAGTTATGTATCGAGTTTTATTTGCATATCGTTTATAAATTATTCAAATTTAATTTGCATTTCTAATCCCATCTGACGGGAACGCGATTAAAGCCTCGATTCTCGCCCGTCCGGGTGGAGTTACGCCGGGGAGCGCGCACTTAAGTTAAAGGGTCTTAACGGCAGGACGACGGCCCCCGAAGGACGTCACGTGGGTGACGACCCGGTACACTGTCACGCGGTCGTGCAAGGTGCATCGGGCTTCCGCGCGCGCGCGCGCGCGTCCCGACGGATGCGGAGCGGGTGTCTGCTATCTTGTGACATTGAAGAGTCGCGGTATCTGTGCCAGCGAGTCTCCTCAGCAACCTGCTGCTGCGACCGAGATACGTCTCTGTCCGCCCCCGCCACCCCCTGTCCGCCAGCCCCCCTTTCCCCCTCTCACTCACTCTCTCTCCGTCTTTCTGTCGACCAGCACAACTTTGCGCCGTTTTGACGGCCGGAAGATAACTAACGTACTCGTCCTTCCCTATCTCTTACTCGCTCCTCTCTCTCTCTCCTATTCTGTGGCATGGACCAAAATTGCCTTGCAGGGTGTAAGGCGACAGTACTGTATGCGTCTTGCCCCTTACGGTGGATATCTCGAGGAGAGATTTTAATTGAGGAGGTTTTATGTTCTGTCGGACAATGCGGGAGGAGGATTTTTGAAAAACTTGAAGATTTAAAAGTGACTTTGATACGGCTTATTAACAGTTACACTAATTATTTTTGGTAGCAAATTCCACTTAATCAGTTTAATAATAATATATTGCTTTTCTTTTGCAAAAAGTTTTCTTTTAAATTCCATGAAAATGTAGAAAAATGTAATTTCTTTAATTGATAGCACTGTCTGCAATCGCGATATGAGCACGTTGCGGTACCAAACAAGCCTCTGCAGCGTCTACGAGTTCACTTTCGAAGTTTACGGCTGCGAATCGAAAAAAACGCGCCGATAATCTCGCGTACTTGACCTCACCGCCGCGCCGCGACGAACCGATACAATTGTCTGCGTCGTGATTACGTTCCCTCTTTCTTCCCCCCACGCGTTTTTCTTCCTTTCTTTCCCGTTTAGAGCAGCAAGCCCGTCCGGAACTTAGCGCGCCGCTGGATAGCGCAAAATGGCCGACTGCAAAGACGAGACGCGGCGAGGTTCGGCGACGGCCATGAATTATTCATGGCCGGCGTTTCCTCATACAGCTCGAACGTGGCTCTTCTCAGAACGTGGCAGGACACAGGAAAGTGTCGATAACGATCTTCTCGTCTCCTTCTCTCCGCCTTCCCCGCTTCTGTGTCCCCCACCCCCGCGCTCTACCAACCCCCCCCCCCTCTCTCTCTCTCTCTCTCTCTCTTTTCCCCGCGTTTGCTCTATCGCCGTTTCTCGCATACTCTCGTTCGGCGTGTGAGTCACATACTATCTCGCGCTGCCGCCGTCGCTGAACGTCATGGCTCGTCATGATGCGTCAGTGCGCCAGATAAAGTCACCTCGCTCCCTCTCCGTCTCGCTCGCTGCTCTCGTATCCTCGTCATCCTCATTGTGTCACTAGCCCGCGCCCGCCGGTGACACCAGAGTGCCGTGTCCCACTTCCGCCGCCCCCTCATCCCTTCCCACACCTCTCTCTCTCTCTCTCTCTCTCTCTCTTTCTCTCTGTTCCCTGCCATTCTCGAAAATCGAAAGCATCCACCCGCCCCAACCGGAAATTCGCGCCGGGAACCAGGTCGGACCAATTTCAGGCCGATTAGAACTCGCGCCGGGCAAGGTTGCGTTGTAATCCCCAACAGTTTTGGCAGCGATTTTCAAGGTATAGATCTATGTGAAAACAGGTGCAGAGACCTGTTCTTACAGAGGAGTTTATGGGAAATTATTGCGCAATAAGTTGCAATCAATCGCATCTGATTTTAATCAGATGCGATATTCCAATTTATTATTTCGAGGTGTAAATCCGTAACGGATCATTTAACACAGATTCGAAAATTTGTCAGTCTGACACTGTATATTCTTAAAGAAAATTTGCATCAAATTAAAGTCGGTTTCAGAAGCGACGCGTCCTGACGAAAAGTGGGACCAGTTGGTCTCATTCTAGAAACGACTAGAATTCGGAGATAGTGATCTGTAATGTATAACTAAACACCGAAAACGTATGCACTCGTTTCCCGAGAATTCATATAGGAATATATCTCTTGATGGAAATTAGCGCGGATTAGAATTCGATGCGGATCTGTAATGAGATAGCTCGGCCGCTGATTGTATGTTTACGAATTCATATGTCCCTCTAGAGATGAGTATCTACAATGGAAATTATAACGCCGGAACAAACGTGATCGATCGGTTTAATTTTAGGTATAATTTGAATTCAAAGATGCAGATTCACAACTGGTTACTAATTGCGTGTTTGGTCTACAATAATCGGCGATATACAATAATCATTGACGTCTTTGCTTAGCGAATTATCTGTTCATAGACTTACTTTTGCGTAAATTAGAGATAACAATAGCAATAACTAATGTGATAAACAAGGAACAAGGAAAAAGTGGCCTTTGAAAGGCAAAGATCAGCTGAGTGAATTAATGTTATGTAACATTTAATTACAATTTAATATAAAGTTATAAATCATACGTTTCGGTTACTTTGAGCCATTCTTAGCGAAGCGTTGACAGGTGAATTAAATAATTTCACGCTCTCTGATGAGCATCAAGCGAGTACCTCAAAATTGAATGGAGAAAGACAGTAATTTTCGCGAGGAAATACTACTGAAATTTTGCTAATGTTCACAATCGGCGATATGATCGGGACAGAAAGGAAGTTGGATCTAACCGATAAAGAGAAGTCAAGTCAGTTCACCAAAATTAGTTCAGAGAACGCGAGAATAATAAATTGATAAAAACATCATTAATGTAATTCTTGCATTCTTGCAAGTGCAATACATTTTTAAATGTGCATTTAAAATAATGTAATAAATAATTTTTTGTTTTGAGATTATAAATATGTAAGAAAATTATTAATATTAATTACGTTGAAGACATGCCTCAGACGTTGTTTTGCGACGCCGACTGTACATTTCCGGACATTGACTAGGTATTTAAACTACGATTGCTTCTTCTGTGTATTGTAATGCAGGCAAATGTACGGGGCGCAGCCCTACGTAAATACACGGAGCCTGCAAATATCCCGCTGGGAAGCCGGGGCGATAACCAGCAACCCCGGAAATCATCCCTCCGCAGTGCCCCAAGATTAACCGGGCGTTATCGCCGCAGGATCGCCGTCTCCTAATCAGGCGATATCGATAACGGATTTATCTCACGGCCGCGCTTATCTCGTCGCGTTCTCCATTTCCGTTTCTCTTCCGTCGTCCGCGATAATTTTATCCCTTCATCTATCTCCGTGCCGTCCCTTGCCCTTCCCGCTCTCTTTTCGCTTACCGAGGGAGAACGAAAAAAGATAGAAGAAGAGGACAATAACGTTCGCTCGCGAGACGTTCGGCAATTTGTTTGCGCGACGGAGAAGGAAGAAAAACGGCAAAACAGAAGGAGAGGTGAACAAAGGAGGGTGAGGGAGGAGAGCGAAGGGGGAGAAGGAAAAAGCGAACCGGATGAGTTGTACGCAGTCGAGGTAGCCTCTCTATCTAACGGCTGCGATCTAATCTCCCGCGGGAATCTAGCATCCTATCCCCTTATCGCCCGGTGAAATCTCTGTTCCCTCCCCTTCCCTCCCCGCCTCACCCGTATCACCATCTCTCCTCTTCCTCCCGTTCCTCCACGTCACTGTGTCGTATCAGCGAGCAGACGCGACGGTGTCCTAGTTTATACACACACTTCGATATCCTAGCGATAACATGTGAAATAGCAGCCTTCCCTCTCCCTTCCCCTTCTTCCGCCCGTCACCTTCTTTATGGCTCGCCATAGTGTTAACATCGACGAGCTCACGAGCGATTCGATGGCTTCTTGAAGCTGCTGGACCTGCAGAGTACTACTGGACAGCAGTCCACCGGAGAAAGAGGAGATAAACACGTCGGTGGAGGCGTATCGATCGAAAATATCGGTCGGCCTGATAAGGAATTTATCGGCGATCGCGCCCCGTTGTCACCCGGTATGCGTCTTGGTCCGGAATTCTCGACCCGAACAGTTATGCTTTTCTGGACAATTTCCAAGATTGATAGTTTAGATAATTTTGATAAAAATTTCAGTACAACATTAATTTCATGTTTAAATTCGTTTGACCAAATGGGGTGTCTACCACTTGATCGCGAGAATGACCAAGCCACCGAGCGAAATCTTTTATTTTATTGATCCAATTCAATGAGTGACAAAAAGATATCTCCTAATGATTTTGACAGTAAATTGATTTTATCAAGAAAATAACTCACTTAATAATAAAATGATTTATAATAATAAATTGCCGATACATCTTTCATAGAATTCTTCAGCAAAAGCACAGAGCTATTTTAACGCGCGCGAAGCTTCGTTAAAATCACTCTCATCTTCGATCGAAATCGAAGATTCGCCGCGAAGAACGTCCGCCTCGAACGCGCGAAGTTGCATTCAAGGCGAACGTTATAAATCCCGGACCTCGCGTGGTTCTCATATTTTTCGAGTGATCTTTTTCGCGGCGGCGAGGAGAATGGAATTAAAAATCGAAACTGTAGACGAAAAGACGCAATATCTCGGGAGAAAAAGGACAAGACGCAGAGAGAGGAGGGGAAAATCGCGAGAGATTTCGAGGAGACGAGACCGCGAAATATGTGCGAGTCTTGCGGAGAGCCTTGGGAGTTGCGGCGCCACTGGATAGAGATAAGGGAGCGTTATCGGCCGCGCGCCGCGGCGGCTCTTATCAGCGATCGCGCTCTCGCGCGTCGTCCCTCTCGTCCCGCGTCCTCTCCCTCTGTCTTTCTCTCTCCCTCCCCCTTCTCTGTCTCTCTCTTTCTGGCCCCCTTCGCACCCTCCGCCCGCCGTTCGTATATCCTCGCTTCGCGGCTCGCCGATGCTATCGTCTAACTAGCTCCAGCTACTGATTCTATCTCTCGCGTACCCACCCAGCGGGGCCGCGCCAGCCAGCCAGACCCAGGGACGTCGTGCGAAATCCCCGGTGCCCCAACCGGGACGACGTCTTCATCCTTCCTCCGAGCGGAAACGCGATCGCGAGGCTCGAGGATGCCCCGAGGCGCCCCGTAGGTTTATCGCTTCATTCGGCGACTAGAGCGAATCGATGATTCACGTTGCGCTATGAAACATGCGGTTGTTTATAAAATTTCGCAAATGGAGTAGACATACCGCTAATATCGGAATTGATATATTTTCATTTTTATCTTTTTTTTTTTTTTCCCATTCGACTTGATGTTATTTTATGCGAAAATCTTCTGATTTATCCACTCTCGTCACAGTGAAATAATTTGTCTAATCTATTCCAGTATTAAGATATCGAAATATACTTAGAAGATACTTAGATTTTGATTCGTTTATTTATCAGGCTAAATTACGAGATTTTATATTAGATTTTTATTTATAAATGAGAATATTATTTCTTATTTATTAGAAAAATTATTTCTAACTAAATTTAATTTATTATTTCTTAATTAAAAATTGAAACACTATCTTCATTGAAAAGAAGACAGGGTTTCTTAAAATTTTCTAAAGTTTTATTTTAAATATATCACACAATTTTAAGTACTTTCCTTTAATCAAAAATTTAATATCTCATTCTTTATCAATTAATATTCCAACGAAATAAAAATCTTCTCGGAAAAAGGATTATTATATTCCTCAAGGAAAACTCTTTTTCTGTCTTCACATATTTAAAATGTTGCATGCTAATTAGAGAAAAATCTTACGCATTTAAAAAAAATTTCCTCGAGTTTATCGAGAAATCTGTAGAGCGAAACGCATCAGTGGCATACTGCGCATACCTCGCAGCTTGTCCCGAAGTTGGCAAAGGAGTCGACTGATAAATCACGAACGTACCTCACGATCAATTAAGGCGTTAACACGTCGCGATTAACGTGTTCGCTGATGAACACACTCGCGACAGGCGCGAACGTTCGACTTGTCGAAGGATGCGCATTCCTCATCGTCCCGTTTCTTCTGCACGCCTCCGTCCGTTTCGCGCATTAGCATTTATGCGTGGACGCACCTACCCACGCACGACTCGACGGACGCTCTTTCGTAATTACCACGAGAACCCGGCGTACGTTTCTTTTTGTGTTAGTCGTCGGATTAAAAATCGCCGACCCGGTCCGCCTCAGCCCTTAAGGACGCGACGATCTCGCAAATATTGACGAGCGGCAAATGTGATTACGTTTACACCTTGGCGAAGATACGTCCTGATACGAATACGTAATTACACCGCGGACGTAATTAGGTATTTATGTGGTGGTAATTATATTTCCACGAGTGTGTATACGATGCGACTTTCATCCCTGCGTAATTATGTTGAAGTGTATTAAAATAATTGCGAGTACATTGCAAATTGTATAATTTCGATATATTTGCACGGAGCCATATAAGCTCTATCTCCGTAAAAGCGTAATCACATCACAAACATAATTACATTTCTCTAAACATCTATTATGTGCATCTCGGGTCTGCTTACGCGGCGTCGTTCCTTGTTTATATAATACATACACCGTTAAGACATCGATCGCATCCTTATCGTGCGTTCGCTGGATGCATGTCGATCTATCGATCCCTCTGACCGATAATTCTCTTCTCATCACGGGAAGGAGCGTTTGCGTACAAGAGAAAGAGACAGAGAGGGAGGGAGGGAGAGAGAAAGAGAAATGGAGATCGGTTTTCGGATCGCACACGGATGCCATCCGAAATTGGTTCGCGAGATAAGAGCGTGCATCGCGAAGGCGAGCCGGGCGAGATATCGAGATGCGGTGCGAGATAGCGGATGCTGCACCTCCCCCTTTTCCACCCCGCGCTCGGGCTGGGTGCATTGTTTCTGCTATCGCAATAATAATACTCGCCGTTGCAGCTCTGGCTGCACCAATGCACACCGGAGGGTCACATGTGTGCGCATTCGAGAGAAAGAGAGATGGAGGGAGAGAAAGAAGGGGTGAGACAGGGGACGAGAGAGAGAAAGCGCACCGTAAATATGAGCGTTCGCGAGTAATGCACACGTGGAGGACGAGGCACGCACGTGTGAGTGCGAGTTGCAACGTTCGTCCGAGTGCGCGCGCGAGAAGAGGAGAAGGAGGACGAGGATCGAGATATCTCGCGCGTATACGCGGTGGCAATCGATATCCGGACATCTACATCGTGCGAGAGAGCGTCGATCATGGAGGCAGGTTGCCGCGCCTGCCCTGCTCTTCGTTTCCTTCGTACCTGCGAATTTCTCTCCGGCCGATCGATGTGTTTTGTTGTGGCGCGTGTGGGTCCTCCAAAATGCTTTCCGAAATGATTTATGCGCTTGAATTTAGAACATAGAACTATATTTCACATAATTAGAATAATCAATAAATGCCATGTTGAATATTCAGTGATATCTTAAAATATAAATTGATAAGTGAAAATATAAATAAAAGTATCTGGAATAAACTTGTGCCGCAAAAAATAATGCTAATTTAAATATATTAATAACAATTTAATTACATTGATATCAACCTCACGTACGATAATTACTTATTGTGAGCATTCGATCTTTTTTTAATTACTGATTCTTTAAAAATATCGCGTACATGCACTTTTGTTTGATGTATTAATTATTATTAGTTTCAAAATATTTTACAACATGATAACAGAGATTTACAGGCTTTGCAAAATTATTATTTCTTGGCACGAATAAATTAATCAATACTTTTTTTTATAAATTAGTAATGTACAATTAATTAATACTCTTTCGCAAATATATATAATAACCAAATTTAACACACACAATGTAGGTTTATATAATAACCTTAAATTAATTATTTTATTCATCAATTAACTAATTAGCGTGTTCCATTAAATGAGTAATAAAATGTATACAACGGATGGTGAAATGAAGGAGCGTCACGCAGTCGCCGTTTGTGTCCCCGTAAATTCCTACGGGGACGCAATAGCTCACGATGATCGACGCGAAGTAATATGAAAGGCACCCTTCTTCCCGTTCTCAACTTCTTTCAGAAATACATCGAGGAATCACGTTCTGGACGACGTTCAAAGAAGTGCTCGATCGAGAGCGAGACACTTTCTCTCTTTTTCCTAGCCGTAGAAAAGTTACCCCTCCCGCCCTCCCCATCTTCTCCCCGCTGTAAAGGTGGCTCGCGAAAAAAGAGAGAAGGCAGAAATCCTCTCTCCCTCCCGTTCCTCTTTCTCTCTTCCTTTCTCGCCTTCGCAGCGCGCGGTTTCGCGCTATCTCCCCGCAGATAGGGGTGGGAAAAACACTCATTTTTATACCGTCAAAATGTGTTATCTCGCCCGCGCGGCTCGAGACTCCGGTCATCCCTCCCCCTCCCTCTTCCCTTCTCCATCCACTTTCGCCCTCATCCCTTCGCCGCTCCCGTTCCTTCGTCTCGCGCGCGCACATGTACACGCACACGTATCGCGCACCCGTACACGCACATGGGGGCGGAATTAACTCGCTAGCACAGATATCCACCCCCGGCCTTCGTTTCCAAGCGTCCGCTCCAACACCCTCCCGCCCCGACATTTATATTGTCTGCCGCTTGTCTAGGGACGGAAAAAAGAGGGATGGGGACGCGTCACGCCGCGCGAACAATCCTCCTTCCGCGCCGACACCTTCCTTCGCGGACGACTCGCTGCTGATCGCGAAAGATAGACGCGTAAATGCGAGGTCAGGATCGATACCGGGGCGGCAGAAAAATCAGGAAAGCGCGGAGGGCCGAGATAAGCGGTTACTTTGTTCGATTGGCCATATTTATCGCAGCTTCCACCGTTATGAGACGCAATATCAAGTACAAAGCGTTACGTTTATACGAGAAAATAAGAAAAAGAGATGCATAATCCTGCATAACGTATTTCACGGGGAAGATAATACGCTACTGTTTTTAATGAGGCAACTGAAAATATCAGTAAAATATGGGAAAAAATGAGATAAGGGGATGCCATATTCAGTTAACTATTTTTATTGTGGTCTCTGCTTTATAGAATGCGATACAGAGTATAAAATGTTATTACAGGAAGAATATAAAAGTGTTACACAATTTTATTATTACATATTTTAATGAATCAACTGCAGAAGTCAGGAAAATATGAAAAAAAACGAGATTAACGGTTGCTTCGTTTAATAAAAAATTTATCGTGATTCTTATGTTGACAAAAAATAAATTACAAAATATTATATTCGTAAAAGAAATCTACAGATTTTTTTCTTGCACTTTACACATAAAACGATATATTTATTACATTTAGAATAAAATTGGAAAAGTTATAAGATGAAAACTTCTTTATTTAAGTTAATTAGATCCATCATGTTTTCTATATTTCTTTCTGATTAGATTTATTAGAATTTCTGCACGAATTAACTCGTTAAGTGCAAAAAGACTAAAATAGAGATGAATGTTGGAAAACGTCAGGACGAATTTCTCCGTAAAAAATTTTGCCCTCTTCCTTGACCGCTTCGACACTCCGCGGAAAATTCGACCGCACTTTTTTGTCCGAATACCCGAATATCTCGCGGCGCGTCACCACCTTGGAAATAAAGCGCACGGGAACGCGACGTGCAGTCCGTGGGATGCAAAAAATGCAAATGATCCATCTCCATTCGGGACGATACTCGACTCAATTTCCGCGGCCGACGCGGCGACTTCCGCCCGCGGCCCGTCGCGGGAGCGTGCCAATGGCGAAAGAAGAACGGCGGCTTTTGTGCCGCGACTTCCGGCCAGGATCCGCCTGGGATTCGCCGAAACCTTAATCGAGAGCTCGAGGCGGCGCGTCGGCGACGTTCATTTCGTTATTATCGCGCCTAATGAATCTCACTTTCCCGCTTCTCGTCGCTGGTAATGGATTTCTGTGCCAAGTTCCGAACATCCTTTCCCTCCTTTCCCTCCTCCTCAACGCCCCCTCACCGCCCCTTCTTCGCGGCCTCAGCCGCCTTCCGCGAGCGCATTGTGCCGGTTCTCGTGGAAATGGAATATCGTCCCTCCGCCGGTTACTCTTGCATCTGATATCCCAGCGAGACATCTGTACTTGGGCTAGAAAGCCGAACGGCTGAACAGAAGCGGGAGGGAAAGGAAGAATCTTATGGGAAGTACAGCAACAATTTGCAAGGCGGTTGGCGTTTTATAAATAGGAAGCGTAAATTCTCTCTGTCATGAAATAAATAATTTTTAATTTAAATCTCCATTATATAATTGATTCATTTTAGCTTGATAGTTTTTTTAATTTACATTGCATGTATGAACTGGTTTTTATCTTGATTTATAAATTCTCTAGTTACATCATAAAGTTGATTCTCAGTTATATTTTGATTTTTTAACATTCTTAAACAATGATTTTATTTATAAAATAAATTGTATAAAAATTGAGATGAATCGAAAGTACGCAGAATAATGGTAAAATATCAAAAAAATTCAGACACAAAACGGTAAGACATTGAACAAAGATGAGTCAAGAACAGTTAAATTAAAAAAATTTTTTCATTTTATTGTTTTAGTCTCTCAGATGGAAGCATAAAATATATGTATTTGAATATAATGATAAACTTGAGATTTCCTCGGCCCCTTTCAATATCCATGATCCATCCATGACCTCTGATAGCGACGATAATTCTGGAGTGCCCTTTACTGAAACCGGTTTTAATGAAATTTTAGTATTCCTCTTGTTGATCGAAGCCAAGCGGAGACCTCGATCGCGCGAGCGTCGATCGGGGCTCATTGTCACAAGATGAAATTCGTGCGGTTTTTCGTGAATTATTCCCACGACTGCCCGTGGGCCCCGATGTGGCATGAAATACCACCCCGTATGAATCACGTCGGCCGAGACATTTGTACGATGCTATCGCCGGAGCTTAATCCCTCCCAATTATAAATCGCGCTGCTCGTCCGTAGGACGATATCTGCCTCTCACTTTCTCATTTCTTCTTCTCGCGTTCTTCCGTCCGCCCCTGTCCTCCTCTCTCGTTGAAGAAGACAATGTTGCTGGCGTTAAGAAGCGTTACGGTGACGAGGGAAGGAAGGGACGATTAAGCGGAGAGCGTGGCCCGGGGGGCCGGCGAACTTTTTAAATACTTTCGAAGTCCCACGGAGGGATGACAAATTGGACGGAACTTTGGTGAGGTATCTCTCCCCCTCCCATCCCTCTTCTTTTATACCGATTAATTCGAGTCGCCCTCTTGTCCGCATTAACTATCATGGATTCCCTTTTTTTTTGTCCCTCGATTCGCCCCCGCTGATAAGGATTGAAACGAAGCGAATCGTATTCTTAGCTTCCTCGGTCGACTTTGTGTCTTCTTTTGTCGACGCTAATTGTAAGAGTTGTCACGTAGGTAATATGATAATTGACAACAGTTACGACAAAGTTGTAGGACTCCTTTAGAAATTAAGTAGTAAGAGAATTGAAGCGTTAGTTATATAAAATTCGATAAATCAACGATTCGTTCGGTCAATGTTCGAAATAAATCATTGACAATTAAAACAAATTGTAAATAAGTAGGGAATAAAAATAAATGGACGAGAGAGATAGGAATTTGTATTAAAGAATAAATTAATTGAAGAAACGTGAACAAGATAAGAAACAAAATAAATTTTGCATAAATAAAGAGAAGCAATGAATACAAAATAGGTAAATAATTTTATTTATAATTTCTTTCTTCAGTGTCATCAATCATAGATAATTTAATTTAATATAACGCGATATTATTAATTTTATTTATTTTTCAATGCTAAAGATAATTTACATATTTCTTTTGTCGATTCTGAAACGTCCTGTACATCCTCCGGCTTTATCGGCGTTGATAATAAAATTAGCAGCGAGCGATGATGGAGAGAGCGCTCTCGCGCGAGTCATGCGCGAGATCTCGCGATTAGAGCTCGCGTGGGAGGAGAAGAGGAGGAATCGAAGGAAGAAAGGGATGCGTGATTATGATTCACCATGGCTGTTTCGCCGCGTTGATAACGGATGAGGAAGGTGCCGGGGCCGCGATGCTGGCGAGCGGGAGAAAGCTGGCGATCGGCGAGAGACGGATCTCGGCCGATCTCGCGAGGCGAGAGAGCCATCGCTCGGAGTGCTCGGAACGGCGAACGGCTGATAATCGGCGAGCGCGAATGTATCCTCATCACGAAATCGACGTCGCCGCAAACTGCGAAATTTCTACAGCAGGCTGAAAGTCGCGACGACTGCGCCGCGTATTCTCGCGATCGCCGATTAACGACTTCGGAACGTCCCGCACTATGAAGAAGGCAATGTGAATTTACACCATCGAAGGGGGGAGGATTAATTTATACATTTATACATTTCCGTTATAAATCGTGCGATCTTTACACTCTTTATTCACGTAATCTCACATGCTTCTCCTAGTATCGTACACAACACAAGTTTAGATATCTGATTAAGTCACATCCGCGCATTTATACACGTAGGTATCTATCTGCACATCTAAACGTTTGATAATGTCTTTAATGAGTCATTTACCGGTGCGCCGACGTCACCGACGCCTGTAATGCATCCTCGACCGGAAGATCGATCCGCGGACGTTTGCATTAAGGCCGGCTCCGCGAATATAAGAAACGACACCGCCGAGCGCGCGCGCGCGCGCGTGCACGTCGAATCCCACCTGTCTCCATAAACGTCGCGGTCGACGCGGAAAAAAGCATGCTCGCCTGTGTACGCCGCGCGCACTTATCCGGCGTTACATCGCGGTCATTATTACGACCATAACGCGGATACTTACGTGCGTGCAGCGCGAGATGCGTACACTCGCGCGCACGCATGCATACACACACACATACGCTCGCGTGCGCGCGCGCATTTCCCGTATTTCTTACGCGTGCATCGGGCGTAGCCGAGATTTTCACGAGGGATATGCGTCTTTTTTTTTTTACACGCCCGCTGCAAAGAGGTAGGGAACCGAGACAGATCCGTTTCGAGTCGTTCTTTCTTCCATTGTGCCCTATTAGGCGCGAATATCCGTACGACTTTCGGAATCCGCGGCGTAGCGGATAATATTAGTGTCGATTCACAATATTGTGTAAATTATATTTAACAATGCGTGTTAAAGACTACATTAAATGAAACAGCGTGAAAAATATAAGACAAGTAGAATCAGTTTGATATAAATGAAGAGGAAGAATAAGTGCAAAATAGAAGAATTTAATTTATGCATTTCTTTTTCAAGATAATTTAATATGTGTATAATTTTAATTTAATAATGTAATATTATTTATTTTACATACTTAATTCGCGATGTCGAAGATAATTTAATTTTATATTTCTTTTTTCGTTGCCGTATTTTCATCACTTCAAAAATGAATTGTACTATATTACAAGTTGAACATTTAAAAACTCGTGATTTTTGTCTTTAAAATTATATAATATTTAGAAACATAAAAAGTATAGAGATTCCTTAGAAGATTATAAAAGGATAAATTGATGAGTTTGAAGAAGTTGAAACGTTAATTTTTGGGAGAGTTAATTCATGGGGAAAAAGAGGAATATTGTCACCTCGCAACTCGAAAATATACCGATTTGGCTCTCGAGATCAGGGACTGTTTTGAAAATTCATAGATTTCTTCACCTGCTCTTCCATCGCCGTGGGCGAAGGAAAGAAGACAGATTGCCGATGAATATGCCCTGTGCAAACCGAGCGACGCGGAAAACCGCGCGCATTCGGCGGGGCCGTCGCATTCTCCCCCGTCATATTTGTTGGAGCGCCGCCTTCGCGCTCGAGACAAAGCGTGAGAAATCGCATCGGGGAAAGCGGCGATCCGTTTCGGAGAGCGTACTCGTCTTCACACACGCGGCTCCCTGTGTATACTGCGATCGCACAATCGCACAGCGGCGCACACGAGCAAGGCTCGGCGCGGCTAATCTCGGGCGCCGTTCCTGAAGTAACGGGATGAAAAGGAGGCATGCCGAGTGGATGTATCGGTAATAATCGAGCCGTGCGAGCTGAGCGAGCGAGCGAGAGAGAGAAGGAGAGAGAGAGAGAGAGAGAGAGAGAGAGAGAGAGAAAGAGCGAGGGGGTGGGAGGGGGTGAGTGCGGCGCGCCGTATTAAGGGAGTCGTCCCTGAATAGAGGTGGTCGCGCAACGCCACCGAGGGGATGTAGATACGCCATGCTCGGCGCGATTCGACGAACGGGATGCTCCTTTGTCTTTCGCTTCGTTTTCAAGCCCTCCCCCTCTCCCCGTTCTCCGGGCGCCTCGACAAGCGCCTGATTCAGACAATTATTGTCGATTCGCGGCTGGAAATCCATCCAGCCGACGCCAGCAGCTTTTTCTGTTGAGCCTGTGCAGTCGAGCCGACGACTCGATTTCTCTCTTTTCACCCTCCCCCTCCCTCCCTCTCTTGGTTCTCCACGAGAGAACACCCCCGGCCGTCGTGCCTTTCTCGCGCCGCCTATCGTCGTCGGGTCTCCTCGTCGTCCCGCCATTTTTAGAGTCGGAGAGACTCGATAGTGCTGAACTCGATCGTGCCGTTGCTGTATCCAGAGAATAAACTGAGGGGGGTGGAGACTAAGGGACGGCTTTTTACGTGAGGTATAATTGATCCTTGGATGCGTCGCATCGTTTGACTCGCATTTCATTTCAAAGTAGAAAATTTTTTAATGTTAATGCATCGAAAGGAAAGGTAAAAATAAAAAGAAGAAGGAATAAATATGTAAAATTATATAAATATGTAATAAGAGAATAAAATACAAAGAAATAATAAAATTTGGAGCGATATAAATGTGATTCACAAAATTGTACGATTGTAAATTTAACAGCTATTATTATTTTAACAGCCTTCATATTTACTTTTAAATTATTGATTATTAGGAACAAGTTATTTGTAATAATAATTCAAAATTTATAGATAAATATAAAGTAATTCCTTTTGCCAAGACGGTTAAATTATTTATTCAGTTACATTTTCTAAATTTATATTGCGATGACTTAAATAGTAATATTAATAGCTTTTTTATTTTCTCTCTCTCTCTCTCTCTCTCTCTCTTATTCTCTCTGAGATTAAAATTTTTTATTATAAATGAACGAGAACAAATTTTCAAATAAAAATAGAAAAACTTAAAGCTTTTAAAATCATGTGGAGCATGCCGGAGCTATTGTCTTCTAGTTAAAAGAATGCCTCTTTGAAGAACTCTATCGAATCTTCGATGTCATCCGAGTTAGATTCTAGAAGGGGTAGAATAAGGAGGGAAGGTAGACGAAAGGCAAGACGACGTCCTTAAAGCGATGTGAATTCGAGTCACGCGCTCTATCGGAAATTAGAGTCCTACCCTTGCACGCAGTTCTAAAGTTACGGGGTGGCGAATGAGTGTCCCCATCCTCGTCGAGAGTGGCTCCTTTCCTTCACACTGTTACATGATCTGTTTCGCTCCTCGATTCTCCTCTCGAAAACGACCTATCGATTCTGCAGATATTAATTCAGTAATATCTAGTTGTAAAATATTAGATTACGAACGACGCATTACAACATATATGGTGCTAATAATAATAATTAATAATTTTTTATTATGTATTTCGTCCGTAGAGATTTATAAAAAACTAGAGGTTTATTATTTATTAATTATATATTAAAATATTGATTGTATTATATTATACATTAATTGAAGTATAACAGTTTGTAAATTAAATTATATATTACAGAGAGTCTTAACACTAAATTTTTATTACAAAAGAATTGTAATTTAATTCGTAAAATATGAGAATTTCTCAAATGTTATTACAGGACAATTTATTTGTATTTTAGTGAAATTTATGTAAGTAATCTTAATTGTTTCGTATTTATTACAATTTGTACTAATCAAATTTATTCTTTTTTGTTACAGGTAAGTCGGAGTCGGTCTCATTACATGATTATGCCGTTCTAGTGAGTATTTTTAAGATTTATTAGGAAAGAAATTACATTTAGTAATTTTATGTATTTAATATTTTTATGAATATTATTACGTTTTGCTATTTTTTTATATTTAATTATGTTAGCGATTTTATTTTCCCAATACTTTTTTATTTTTACTTTGCAAAGTAAAACATTAATTATTAATGCTTGTACTTAATTTAATAATTAAAGAAATGAAAGAGGAAGTCTATAAACATCTAAAGTTTTAAAATATTAAAATATATGTATAAATGTTATAAATATAATATAATGCATAAACTATTTATTGTATATATAACAATACATTATGTCAATTACTAGTTAATAATTATCCAAAATAATAATATTAATTATATTAATCTATATGTAATAATTAAATTAATCTATATGTATATGAACATAATATGATATATAAATTATTACTTTATAATATATGTACACAACAGTCAATATGAAGGATTAATTAATAGTCATATAAAAGAATATTTACCGCACATAGACGAAATCTATAACAATTAATACCATCAATATAACATTATTGTATAGCGATATCGCGATCCCGAGATTTCGTCGTCGTTCTCTCGCGACGCCTCATTGGTGTGTGCTCTCTCTTTCTCTCTCTCTCTCTTTCTTTCTCTCTCATTCCTGTTCTTTTTTTTATCAAGACGAGGCGGGGCCCGTGATAGAGACTGACGGATGAATTTATGGCGTCGGTTCGCCGCCATTCACACGGTTTCGCGCTTCTTCCCTCGCTCTCGTAACAGATCGCCCGAGCTGTCCGCCGCCTGTTCTCACCGCCGATGATCGAACGCGTCTGCACCGCTGAGATTCCCTGTTCCACGTTGATAAGAACCAAGCGATTTCTTAAGACGGATTCTCCCGCGCCGCGAAACTACCCCCTCCCCCCCCCCTCTTTCACCCTCTCTCTATGAGCGACGATATCGCAGATTCCGGCACGCGTGCTAGAGATATTGAAACACGATATCTGATTTTCCGGAAATAACGTAGCTTCTTACGAAAGATAGATAAAAATCGCTCAAGCACTTGTGGTATTGTCAGTTTTAATAGATTTTTATGTTTATCATGTATCGTTTGCTTTTTATTAATTTCATTTATTTTTAAATATTATTAATCTTATTTGCCTAAAGGCGGAATAATAGATCACGTATAACAGATCTTGATACTTCCAAGAAAAATTGTGTAATCTAATACATTGTGAGTCACCTAGTCTGATCTTTGATTGCTTTTCTCACTGGCGAATCGATGACATTGCTTTTAATACGATCCATTCAGCGCTGTTTTGTGCGTTATGTATCCATTCAATCGCGTGTGTATCACCGATGTGATATACCATGTAATAGTATTAGACCATGTAATATTAGTCTGAATGGAAAGTTCAGCGTGAGCCGCCAATGGTATACATTGAATTTTCCATTCAGACTGTCTAATATTTTGAATACAAATTAGTTATTTATTAGAAATAGTTGTATGATACGCTCGATAATATTCATATTTCGCCAGTGGAAAAAGCCATCAATGATCAGACCGAAGATAACTCAATGTATTAGATTAAAAAGTTTTTCTTGATTCCAAGTATCAAATTTTAAATGTAATTATCATATATAATACGATACAGAGCGTGTTAATATTTCTTTCGCCGTATCAATCACACTTTTTCCAGAAATTAGTAATATACTTAAATAAAAGACTTGATTTTTATACCACAAAAATTTATGTGGTACAGAAAAAGAATTTCTTTATTCAAAAAAATCAAATGATTTATTCCTGTTGTCTCGAGCTATTTTCACTCTTTCCGCTAGCATTGTTGTCTTGTTCTACGTACTATATCGATGCGATCAGACTTCGGATTCCAGACTGATCTATTTTAATAAGTGGGTTACTCGCTCGCGCTCGCGTATGTCCGTATCGCGGCTTTTCAAGCGGAAAGGCAGAACTCGCGCCGCTTCGCGACGAGACGCGGCCGAGTTTCGATCCGGATCGTTCTCTCGCGAAAGCGCATTATCTATATAAAGCGCTGGTATATCTCGACGAATCCATCGCATACTCGTGATGCATTTCTCATCGTTGCGATCCCGTATTCGTGCAGCTGCAACCGAAGTCGCGCTGATACTTAATCGCCTCTTGGATTCGCCCGAATATATTAAGACACGTTGCACTTTTACCGACGTAAAGATCTCAAAGAGTAGATAAATACCTGCAGTGAAGATATACTCATACACAAATATATTTTACGTCGGTTATTGAGCTATATTTAAAATATTGAAAATTATTTTAGAAATAGGAGAAAAGGAAAGGAAGTAAAAAGAGACTTAATGGTTTTCGATAAAAAAAGATATTCGAAAATAATTAGGGATACTTTAGAAACAGATGCCAGGAGTAAAAATCGAAATCATTTTACCATGAGCAAAATTATGAGAAATTCTATATATTCTGAGATCTTAAAATTTTTCCGCGCGGAAATTCGAAGAGCGACGATAAAAATGAGGCGTTTGCGGCTTTTATTTCTCGACGGGCCTGGCACCCTGGTTCGCGATCGTCACCCCGCCCGTTCCACAATCGCGGTGGGGTTGGTCTCGCATCGCGCGACGACTTCCGGCGGACGAAAAGGCGAGCGGCGCTCGCCGATATCACACCTCGTAGACACTTTCATACAAAACGCCCTGATAACGCCAAGTTCTACGCCTCCGGCGGCCCCTTGCGTGTCCCCGCTCTCTCCCTCGCCCCTTCCCACCCCTCCGAGGCGCTCCGGAATCAATGAATTCGAACATGATAATGCGAACTTCTGCAGAGCAGAGAGCAGTCGGGGTCGTCGACGACTAATCGGCTCCTCGGTGGAAGGGTGGATATACGGAACGTCCCGGACTACTCATTGATTCTTGATTCGATTTGGGGTTATTTAGGAATCAATTACAAATCCTGTTTCACGCAATAGAGTCCATGAGAATTTATAAATATTTTCACAAATAACTACAACAACGATAATGAATTATAAATATTACAATAAATGAAATAAATATACAAGTAATATTGCAATGATAATATCATGAAGATTTTTTTATGATTCCATTTAGAATTTATGTCTAGAGTTTTACAACGTTTCTCTAAAAATTTTTGCAGTTGATTCCCGAGATAGAATACTACCGAATTAAAATCCGCTCGGGATTGAACGCGGAGAAATACAGCAAAGATCCAAGACGCGGAGATGTGTCTCTATCTATCCCGCTCTCTTTTTCTATCTCTCTCCGTTCCTCTTCTCTCACTGCACTGCGGGTCGAGATAGCGCGTTTTGCGATGATGCATCGGTCGCATCGGGAATAGAAACGAGGAAAGACAACAATTGCGAGACTTCGTCCTCCAGATGCACGAATACGATCATTACATGAGGTCCGCGGCTACGGAACGGAGGGGGCGGATAGATGGGAGCAACAGAGAGGGGGAAGGGGGAGACGACGAAGGATCTGTGGAGTAGAAGGGGGTGGGGAAGGGGTCGAGGGTGAGTTTGACAGATCTTCATAAAGGCACACACAACTGTGCCGCGGCGATAAGGGAATCGGGAGCAGGCATCTCGCCATCCACCCCTCCCCGCTCTTCCCGCCGCCACCCTCTTCGCCCCCGTCTCTCCAGCAGCCCGCTCGTAGTACACCCCGTCGTCCACCCTCAACCTCTTCCCCCCTCCTCCTCCCTCCCGTCCCCCGTGGAGAGAGGGGATGGAGCCCGGGCACTCAGTCAGTGCGCTGCTATCATTTTTCCACACGAGTGGGCGGCGGTGTCGGTGGTCCCCGGCTTGATACTACGGTGCTCCTGCTGTATTTTCTATCCCTCACCCTGCCGCTTTCCTCCATGATCTATCCCTCCGTCGCTCTTCTCCTGCGGCGTTTCTCGGATACTTTCGAGAGAAAAGGCCATCTCGTAGAACGCGAGTATTTCTCTTTGATCTGAAGACGATCTTTTTCAGGGAGATCTCAAGGGGAGATACGTATCCCGGCTTAATTGAGCGGGTATTTAGTATCGAAAACTCACCCTTAACTCGTGTAAAAAGGTGTTCTTTTATTTTCCTTTTCTTTCTCAATTTTCTTCGACTCGGGGAAAATGCCCTTTAGTGAGATTTTAAGATAGTTATCTAATATATCATACTAGATAAGTACTTTTTATATCTAATTTAATCATAAAACCGTTTAATATTCCAGATTAATCCTTAATTAAATCAAATTTTGTTTTTTTTTTCTTATATTATTTTACATAATTTACAACAAATGTTACATAAGAGATTCGACTATTATTTTTATATTTGGAGACGATTTTTACATTATTTTTTATACGATATCCAATTTTACTGTGAAAACATCTGATGTTATCGATTAACCAGTCGAAATGTGTGCAAGTATCGATCAGACTTCCTTTCTTCTACTTTTACCGTCTTGTTTCTTCTACTTGAATGTTATTTACGAGCTCTTATCGAACTTCAAGCACTGATAGCATTAGCCTTCATTCGCATGCTCGTACAATGTATCAATAACAGTTTTATAAATATCCATACTTTTTTGCTCGAGGCAACGTCACGCGAGGATTAGGCATTTAAACATTCAGTCAACTAACTACAATTTAAATGTTTATCAAGTAACATCGATCGCGAATCCCGAGAGGTACCGATTGCGAGTGACAAATATCCAGTTTCCCCGAGAAATAAAAAGTTTAGACACTTCCGGCAATTTTCCACGCGCGGAGAAGACATCTGAGAGACGTTGCCCCCCACCGAGCGCTGATCGGAGGGCAACAGGACGAGGCGGGCGGGCGACCGGGTGGACTAAAAATAACGTCGACTCTAGGTGGGAATGATTCGGTATCTCCACGACGTCACGGGGCTCTGAAATATGAGAGATACGATGAACCTCGTCTCCCTTTCCCCACCGTCACCCTCCGCGGTCCCCGCTTCCTACCGTCATCTCGTTCCCCGATGGTGCATTAGCGCTAATCTCCGCTCTTTAGTCCTCCCTTTATCTTTTCTGCCCGCGTCTCCTCTCGTCTTCCCGTCCCCCCCCCCCCTCCTACTCATCTCCCGCTCTGTCTTTCTCGAAGGATGCCCTCTTCCCTCCGCGATCCTCGTTCCGCAGGATACTTGGAACGGCAGGGAGGAGCGGCGGAGGCACGCGGGAGCAAAGTATACCTGGGCCTCTCGGACGACCTTATCGGCGCGATCTAATCGGGCCGATCCGTTATTCGGTGGCCACGGTGTATGTGTATGTGTGCGCGCCCGTGTGTTTTTATGCCCGTGTCGGAGTTTTGACACCCAGTATCTCATTAGGGATCGTGAAGCTCGCCGGTCTAAGACGGATTAACCCTTATCTGCCTGGCGAGGGCCGGGCACCAGATGCTTTCGTTCCGATTAAAAAGGAAATGGAAACAAGCGGATCTGGTTTTTGTCTGTCATATCTCTCCAGCGTGGCGATATAGTTCGAGATTGTTTCGGTATGGTCTCTACATGTATATTTAGTAATCATACATATAAATCCAAATCACTTTGCCTTTTCAAAATTATTTAAGTGCCAACATTGGTAAAGTAACGAAGGTAATGTGATGGTACAATTAACATCGATAAATATGCAAATAACTTGAGAATTATTTTGATTGATAAATAGCCAGTGAAATGAGATCTACTTCCATTATTTTTTTACGAGCACAATAAAATAATTAATGTCGTTACTGGTTGACGTCATAAGAAAGAATTAAGAGGCCAATTCGATCTCTTATCAAAACTCGATGAATCCACCTAAAGCACGATGAAACAATCACTATCAGCTCCAAACGACTGTCTCTTCCCATTTTTCACGCGGCGGAGATTAATTTGTACACAAAAACACAGATGTGTGAACGGACGGGCGGGAATATAAATGTGCAGCACGCGGTGTTCGACCGCAAACGCAGGACGGGGAGGAAGAGAGGTTGCTGGTGGACCGGTTACCCCCAGAGGGTGAAAGAGAGAGAGAGGGGGGGTGGAAAAGAGAGGGAAATCGGGTAACCAACGTCAGCAGCCAATTCGCGGTGCCGCGATAACATCGTCGAGCATTTTTTCCAGTGAGCGTCGGCGAGCAAATAAAAAAGAAAAAAATAGAAAACGACAATCGAGGGCGATGGGGGCCGCCGCTAAAAGGTCCGCCCCAAACTTTTCGACAATAACCGGAGGGTTATTGAATTTTTATTGGCGACCGACGAGTCAATTTGTGCGATCGCAGCCCCCGCTCGTTCTCGGCTGCTTCCCTGATCGGCAGTTCGACAGTTCATTTAAAAGCGATTCTCGTTGATGCGCCGCCGCCGTCAAACTCCCGCTTTCCTGAAATGCTTCCGGTGTGTCTTCCCAGACGGAGTTTTCTCACGAGGAGACTCGCGATCGTCACTCTCGACTCTCGGGCTGAAAGTAAATTTGCGCGCGATCAGTTTCGACGATTGTCTCTTCGATAAATTGTCCGAGATGGCGGTGAACCCCTCGAAGTGAAATGGAGCGCATCGAATGCGCATTTAGCGCGCAAATCTGTTCTTTTGATCTCTAAGATAAAATCTCCTAAGCGAATTAAATTAAATTTTATTTTGGTAAAATAGCTGTTTAACGAAATCCTATTCTATATAATTTTTACTCTAATTATTAAACACCCTACATAATTTTAAATAATATTTTATGTAACAATTTAATTTTAGTAAAAAAAAACCTAGTAAAATAAAGAATTAAATACATTATTGCGTTTATTGTCAAGAAATTTAAAATATAAAAACAGTTATTGAATTATTGATCGGTAATCATTCAAAGTCATTAATGATATCTTTAAAAAAGACATAAAATACATATTTCCTTTTGTTTTGCGTTCCATTAAATTGGACTTGAAATATACGACTCAATTGAAAGCCTAAGATTTATTTTAATTAATAAGCAATTAAACGACGAAGGAAATTCGTGACAATCTCATTTTCATCTCTTTTTTTTTTGTCGCCTGTCTCGGCCGTATTCTTTTAACCGGCTCATTCGGAATCGCCGATCGCTGACGGTATGAATTGGCTTTAAACGCGAAATGTCCTAACGCGAGAAATCTCGACGGCGTCTGTCGATGGCTCGGTGTCTACGTCGCGCGAGACGGTCCTTCAATAAGTCTGAAAAAAAATTAGTCGACTGTCAGTCAGGAATGGAAATGGGATTTTATTTCCACGCACCGGCGGCTCCTTCCGCCAATTGGCCGATCGATATCTCGCGGATTGAGTCGACTCGACGAGGCGAGGCTCGCTCGCGAGATCGAGCTTACCGGCCCCGTAATTGATCACGAATTTATCAGCGTCTAACTCGAAAGAGAGATGTTTCTCTCTCTCTCTCTTTCTCTCCTTTTTTTTCTCTCTCTCTTTCTCTCTCCGTTCGAAAGTCAATCGTTCGATTTTGACGCACAAGCGCCGCACGTGGCGCGCACTTGGGATAAAAATAAAAATCCTCGTCCCGATTTATGACGGCTGATATATAATAATGAATGCAGCAAGGGAGTAACTTTGCACAATAGCGCCTTTTTAAATCGCGTTAGCGTCGATTAAAGACTGCAATTGAGAAGAATGAAAATTGCACGTGTGAAACGCAAGCGCCACGAATTATTCATCAAAGCGTAATTATAATTACGTCAAGCGTGTATTCGTCGTAACAATTAAGAGGGCTGAGCAATTATTCAGTGATAACTTTTTATTAATAACATTTTATTTGATAAATATATAACATTACTCTCTAAAAATGAATCAGTGTGTAGTCACTAATTATCAGTGATAATAAGTATTCCTGATAATTAGTGATTGTACACTGATTCATTTTTAGAGAGTATGTATGACACATAATATATAATAGAAATTTACAACATTAGATTATAATAATATAATAATAATAAATAATTCTCCATTAAAGTTTTTTAGTTCTTCGACAAGACGAAAAGAATATTTCTGTTTTTCGAACAGATATAAATTCACACTTCAAATCAGTAATAATTACGATAGCAACGTAACGTACTGAAGAAGTCCTCGGGTATACGGTTTGCGATAACGTTCGCCAACGCGTAATCAGAGCCACGTGCGTGTCCCGTGTCATCTTGAGCAGCGATATCGATATATCCTCGGTGTCAAGGTGGCCAGTACTCGGGTCTCTCTCTTTCAAGGCCCGCCCTTTCGTCCACGTTCTCAAGACGTCCTGCCACGTGTTCGAGGAGTCCGCCTTCGCCGTACCCCTTCGGGAATGGAAACGACCGGAAGGTGCACACGTGTGGTCCGGGTAAATGGGGGGACGCGTTCGCGCGTTACCTTCGAGAGGCAGGCTTCGCACCTGTCGTCACCGTCGCCGGACACGTGTCCCGTGAGGGGTGCAACCCGCATTTAACGCGCGGGATGCGCGATCGATCGACCGGCGTCTTTCGTCACTCGCCATTGCACTTCCGGCTATTGTCTCTATTTCAGAACTGTGCCTTTAACTCACAATTTTACACGAAGCAATTTTTCAGCTATAGTTTCTAAAAAATTTAATTATTAAAGGTAGAATTGTATTTTTAGAATTACGATGGAAATAACTCAGAATATTATTAGAATGTTAAATGTTAAAATTAGAACATATATATGCAGCTATTATTAATGACACAATTATTCTACATAATTTAAATTTATTCTTATATTTATTAGTTTTCTTGGAAAAAAAATATATTACAAATTGAGTCTTTTCGATTCTATTTTCATTACAATTAATAGAACAGTTATTCCGTTAAATAATTAACGATTTAATAATTTATTCAATTTTGATATTGTAATAATTATTATATTGCATAATTATTCTATTAATATAATATCGCGTTGCAATATTAATAAATTAAAATATACCACATAATGCGCATACATACATATAATATAAATATTAATCATAATATTCAATACGATATTCACATATCAATATTTATATTTAAATTGACAAGATAAATTACATTTATTTATCCTCCGTAATGATGTCACTTTCTAAGTATTTTTCGGACTTTTTCTTCTCCTGGTCCTACGCGACTTTTGGAGGAAGCTGTAACGAGGAAACGACCGAACGGCGCGCTTGTCCACGTTAATGGCTTAATGGCGAATCGATGTTCGGGTCAAATACCGGTCGTGTCGTGCGTCGCAAATACGCCGATTACACAGTCCCTCAACTAGCCCCTAGACTAGTATCGCAGAATGGCGCCGATAAGAGGGTCTTATCTTATCATGCGGAAACGTTCCCTTCGTCCCACCTCATCCATTGTCTTCTTCTTCTTCATCTTCTCTTCTCCTTCGTCTTCTTTCTCAACAGGATCTAGCAAACGGGTGACAGTGCGTCCGTTTACTCGCGAATGCCAAGACTGAATTATTCATAAACAATTGGCGGAAATAGTATCAACTCGGCACCTCATTAGATTCCTTTAAAAGTATGTTTCTTCAAGGTTGAAAGATCTGTAAAAGATGGACATGCGTAAAAACGTGAAGCAACATAGATTCCACGATTAAAGATTATTAAAATAAATTTGAAGGTGAAAAAAGCGCGATTCGAGATAAAAGCTTTATCTGGAAATTCGCGTCTGATCTTTCGTGCGGTGATTGGTCGCTCTGGTCGAATTCGCAGCGTCGGTTTGACGACGACATGACGGCGAAATCGTTAGATCGGCGAAGGACGGCGTGAAAAAAAACTGTGGTTCATGGGTGGCAGGTAGAGGAAGGAAGAGAGGTGGCTGAGTTTTGTCGGAGACCATTGTCCGGCCCGTCAGGGATGAAAAGCCCCGGAGATAGGAAGCGGTGGCCCTCAAGGGGTGATCGACGATTTGTCAAAGTCCTCCACCGAAGTGACGCTACACCGTCTTCGTGTCCAAGGACCCTCAGACCCGCAAAAACCGACACGTCCTCCGCCACGGATAATAAATACTTCCGGAAATGTTCTTACGAATTATCTAACGTGCCGTTTTTTGCGCGATTCTACAGTGAACTCGTCTGGGTCGCCTTTTAAATTCGCGTAAACCGTGCTCGGTTGAAATAACACGAGATAAAACGGCGATTGATGAAAACAATTGTCTGTACGATTTAGGATAATAGTTTTTATCAAGCAAATAGAACGAAACACCGACGCGTTTATTGTACTCTTTGACAGTGTTTATTGTTTAGTTTATTTCAATTATTGACAATTTTACACATTCCAAATCTTAACGACTGATCTTATTTTAATTATACAGACATTCAAAGTTATGTAACTTATGTAGGTATGATTTTATTATTTCTATAAAGAAATTTGTTAATTAGTAAAATAGTAAAATAATTATTGAGTTTATTTTGAATTTAAACAGAATTATTATTTGACAAATTACTGCTATTAATAATGATCTAGAAAAGCCGTGATTCTCAGAAAATAATTTTGTATATTTATTAGGCGATTTAATAATTATTTAATCTGATATTTTTTCAACTTCATAAACATTTTAGATGAATTGCACTTTAAGTATTAAAAAATGACACAAGAATTCCTCGACGGAGGTACGATCTTTAATCTTCGCATCTAAGAAGCTTCAATTTGTACTTTGCAACAAAATTGTGAAATTTAAGAATGATTAAATAATTTAACGATCTCCGACGCTCATAAATCCTCATTAATAAACGCGCGCGAGATTTGTTCCCGAGCAAACACCCCCGAAAACAGGTCATCCTGACGTTGAAGAGCTTGGAGGTCCCGCGGCAATATCACTCCCCGCGTCCTTCCCGGCCCACAATTACGCGACCGTTTCCGGACGACGGGTGGCTCTCGCGCGATGCACTCGCGTTACACTTCGTCGTTGTCCTTTCGCAGGGGGGTGAAGAGGGGAGGGGGGCAACTCGCCCCGTTCCCTACCGGGCGGTGAAAAAGCGGCGGACACTTTTTATCGTCGCTTGCAATTACGATTAGCCCGCCAGGGGTGGCCGGTGATGCCCGGGGGGAGGGAGGAGGTTGGCGCGATTAGGGCGCCTCGTCAAAAACCGCCCCGCGGAACAAATGGTCGCTTATCCTCCCACCTCCGGCTGGTGCACATCCCCCAAGAGCGGCGGCTCTCTCGCGGACGAGAGAAGGCTCGAAAGGGGGGGACGAGAGAAGGAAGGCGGGAGATGGGTGGCGACGCGGGAGGGGGAGGTCGGAGATAGAGAAAGCTCGGCTCGAGGGGTGGCGCAGATTACACAAATGAGAAATGACCATCAGGCTATCGGTGGAGGACTTCGGTGCCGTCGCTACTCCTGCTCGGGGTTTTGCGGCATCTGCGCGCGACGTGGATATATACACGTGCGCACACACACGCACACCTCACACGTAGACACACGCATCTACACCGAATGTCGGCGTCGGAAAGCGGCACGGAGGGTGAGGGAGACGTGAGAGAAAGAGAGAGAAGAGTCGAGCTTCCGGCGGTGCGAGCTTTTTAGATACGCCGCCGATTGCGGCGGTATCTCGCTCGCAGTAGCGCCGCCACCGCCGCGGTGCGTATAATTTATTTTCCCGATAACGTATACGTCGGGGTGAGCAGCATCTCGTCGTAAGGTTCGCGTCGAACCACCCTGGAGACGGCGCGATCCACCGACGCGGGTCGCGGCTTTTCGCGCGGCCTGGAGAATTGAAAGTCTCTGCGCGCCACTTGGAGTCGCCAATCAATTTGATATTCAACACGTGAAATACGATAAATGTAAACGGTCTTTGTAACTCAATTAAATTAATTTTACATGAAGAGAGAGAAAGCCGTAATTTAATTTTGTCGGTATCTAATCTGCACGGCAAACAAAAGACTGGCTGAAGCTGTGTAACGTAGTTGCGGTAATTTAATTTATTGAGAACGTATAAAATACAAGGTCAAACTGCGTTTTTAATGCTATATATAACGAGTACCGCGACTGTATCGGCAACCGCCTTCACGTGGGCTACCGCAGCATCCGCTGTGGACCGAGCGCGTGCCCTCCCCTGCGGTCCTAAAAAATCAGCACTGGTCACTGCGTACGACTTCCGAGCATCAAACCGTATCCGTCCATCTTCTCGGGCAGATGAGAAAACGAGGCCGATAAAAGACGAAGGAGGGGAAGAGAGAAGAGACCCGGGCTATCTCTCGCGTCGTCTAGACTCGAGGAGCTGTTCCTGGATTTTCTCCCCCGGGACCCTCGCGCTGCCGAGAAGGGAGCGAGAGGGAGAGAGACCGCCGAGAGAGAAAGGGAGAGAATGGACAAGACAGTGAGACCACTGTGTGTTTGAATCCGTCCCCCTCCCTCGCTCTCTCCCCCTGTTGCCGGAGGATCTTAACGAATAAGATAACACGGCGCCAGGGAGTTCCTCTCTTCTTCTCTTCCATCTCCGTCTCTCCCTCGTCCGTACCTCGTTCTCGCCTCTTCGCCTTTCCCTCTATTAGGTACTCGAAGAGGCCAACGGTCACCGACACTACAGCGATGATCCATCCTGGCTGTCCTCTCGGCGTTTCTCTACGCGATTACGCGGAATCTCGCCGTCGTCGTTTCCGCCCGCGCGCTTTTTCATGCTTGTCCCCGTCGAGAGATCGTACGCAACGTCTCCGATCGGTTCGACCTCGTTTTACGAGGAAGTTGATGCTGCGCGAAGTAAAAAAAAAGGAGGATATTTAAATTACTCGCCTAACGTTATTTACGAAGAACAAGCGGAACAATCTGCAGTCGCGAAGAAGATTTCTCGATGGAAAGAATTAAATATTAAGTTGCAAATGAAGAATGAATTAAAGGAAATAAATTCTTTAATTTACCTTAAAGGAGACTCCTTGATCTTTAAATGATTAAAAAACTAAATTAATTGGAGATTAAAAGACAGGGTTAAACTAGAGAGAAGAATTTACTTGTCGTCTCGTAATTGCGGAGGGAATCCTTAAATTATTAAAATTGAAGGAGAATTAAACTGCAAAAAAGAGTCTGAATTGCGAGCTTCTCGCAACGATTTCGTGGCGCGGCGTGTACCCTAATTGAAACCGTTTGCACTTAGGGTTATTGATCCCCCGCACGTATCAACGGGATCGTTCTCCTCGCCCGGCGTCTCCGGGGGGGGAATTCCGCGTAATCGGCGTCGCGGCGTCAATCTTTGCCGGATAAACTATTCCGATATACCCCGGAATATACGCGAACGAGAACAATCCGATGACAGTCCCCGAGAGGGAGAAAGAAAGAGGAAGAGAACGAAGAAATTCGGCAGAGGAATTCTTCCTCGCCTCCCAAGTCCCGATCGCACTTGTATCGAATCGAGTTCTTCTCACTCTCGCGAGTGTCTCCAATCAAGCCTGTTCATTTAATAGAATGCCATTAATAAAATGGTGAAGCACAATATTTTTTTTTGTAGTCTCACGAACGACTTAATTCGAACAGCGCTCGTTTCAGCGACACTCGGCGAATTAATTATCGATAGTTATGCGACGTAATTGCGTTGCTCAATTCAAACGGTTTTTTTTTCTTTACTCGAGCGCGGCTTCTCTTCGAGAGAGCCGCGTTTCTCCGTCCTTTCTTCTCGTCCTCGAGGCGGGACCGTCGGTGGACCGGACTTTCTGGTCGCTTTGCGACTTGTCGCGCGGAAACTCGTTTGCGCGAATCCCGATGTTAATCTGCGCATATTAATACGCGCCCAACATCGATATCGAATAACGGGTAGATGGATCTGATAGGCGACTCAGAAAATACAAGTTCGACTGGTTCTCTCTCTCTCCTCTCTCTCCCCCATCCCTCCCTCTCTCTCTCTTTCTCTCTTTCTCATCGAATATCGCATAAGACCGACGCACGAATAATTTATTAGCGGGTAATTACCGATCACGACATCGATAACGGCGGGGCATGCTGTTTCACAACGGTTCCTTGGAGGCGTGACGCAACCGACAGCCGAATAACGTTGTACGTACGTGCGTGAATCGGCGGTAGCCGGCTTGCGAAACCTCGCGAAATATCCACACGCAGAAAGTGATAAACGCACGCGTGCAATAAGCCGTAACTAATCTCCGCCTAAAAGAACGTCCAAGAAAATGCAAGTAATGTCGGAACACGGTCATTCCGCGGGAGATATTCTGAATGAGATGAAGTAAATTTTTGCAGAAAGTGTTTACGCGTAACGGAATTTGGCGCAGGTTTATTTATCGCGAATGAATTGCGGAGAAGGAAGCGCATTGGGAATGACTGCGAAAAGTAAACATACCTACTTCTGGATATGTAATTATGGAATTAGGGTATGCGCGTAAAAGCGTGGAACCATATTAATCGAAGCTTAATTAAAACTACCCGGGCTACTGCACATTGAACTTGGAAATAAAAATTTATTATCATCGCAAATTACCTTCGATTATCATCAAGGTTATACTTAAGATTGCATATTGAATTAATGCGGACTAAACTACGCGTAGATGCATAATTTTCAGTTTTACCCTAATTTAGGTGTTTGGGTATCAGAGCGAATCTCGAGAGGAAAGAAATATATATTAACAATTATTATTAATCAACCTGCGTTATTATCATCGTTATTATAATTAATATAATTTAATTTATACCATTAATATATTTATACAATTTTTATAATTATATTAGACTATTATGTTGAATATCTATACTCTCAATATATTATAATTATGTTATGATCATATAAATCATACATGTGTGTAATACACATATAAAATAATATTAACAAATTTTGTTTGCGATTTAATAGATTTTTATTTATTTGTCAGTTATTTTTTGAAGTATTAGTAATACAATTTTTTTTCGCATGTTAGCGTTGATGGATTAAAGCATATTTTTCTTGTCAGTCTAAGAAATTTGTACTATTGCTAATGTGATTTAAGTTATACTATTAATATCAATTTTTATAATTACTTCATAATATTACATTGAATATATTCAACGTATAATTATAAATATGTATATTATAATAATATCAATATCACATGTGTGTAATATATGCATACCTAAAAATAATATTAAGAGATTTTGTTAATATACAGTTATGCGATTTGACAGAGTTTTATTACTTTTTAAGGTATTATTAAAAAAATTATTTTTCACACTTCAGTTGATGTATTAAAATACAATTTTTCTTGTCGATCTAAGAAACACGTAAACGGCTATTTCCATGCCACAT
The DNA here is from genome assembly GCA_928718305.1 of Tetramorium bicarinatum. Classification (NCBI taxonomy): domain Eukaryota; kingdom Metazoa; phylum Arthropoda; class Insecta; order Hymenoptera; family Formicidae; genus Tetramorium; species Tetramorium bicarinatum. The sequence continues at coordinate 4,226,908 of OV788319.1, read as the reverse complement.
TTCTTAAGACTACAGGTGGCCTACAAGCGGTTATGCCTTTCCCTCAGAAAGAAAAGCTGCCCGCAGGAATGGATGCATTAATGTTCGAGTGGATTATACAAATGCACGTGTTACTTTTGCATTCGTAACGCACGCAACGTCGCCGGAGTTCAGTAGTTAACGACGTGTGAATATTTATGGCACTGTCAGCACTCGTTTCCGTCATCGTACCTCGATTCGAGCGCGCCGCTGCTTTTATCGAACGAACGAACTGAACTCGCTCTCTCGTTTCTACCCGGTGCGAATAAAGTCAAGCGCGTTGCGTTGCGTTGCGTTCCGTTGTGTCGGCGTCGGCCGTTGCACCTCGCACATTTTCCGCCGGGAGGAACATAAACAATAATGCGTTACGGAATAATAGGCGGACTTAAAATAACGAGCGCGACGCGCGTGGCGGTAAGCGCGATAAAATACACGCGGTACAATTAATCAGCATCCAAAGAAACTCTGATTTACAGAACAATTATCTTACCGTATAGACTATCAGGATTGAAATCGCATTAATGAGGTAGTTAAAATTAACATAAACATCGGCTAATAAAAAAAAATCAAGATAGGACGAAAGCATGATAAATATATTAAATAAAGTATTTTTTATTTTTATGTTAAATATTTAAATATTTTATTAATTTTTTTATCTTAAAACGAATTGATATTACATAATCATTATTACTTTTCACATCAAAATAGTCCCTTGTTAAAATTCAATCTAATAATAATTATATTGATAATTAAAAATTATATTTCCACGATTTGATTTGATTTAATTCAATTTGAGTGAAATTTGAGTCGATGCGATTCAACATAAATAATTCCCGATTCGCACATCTCTACGTTGTATTTACAGAAAATTTTTATATGTTCTACTCACTTCTTATATCTCCCGAACGTGTATAGATAACTCTCATAACTGACGTTAACGTGTCTCAATGTGGTTCTCTAAGTTCCGAGATTGCAGATTAAAACCTGAGTTAAGCTCGGGAACGGTATTTTCTCGACATGAACGGAGGCAGGAAAGAGAAAGACGAGGAGAAAAGAAAGGAGAAAAAAAAAGAAACGTAGTGCGCGATACCGCATCGACGTGCGGAGACAAAGAGCACGCTTATTAGATATAAACGGTTCCCTACGTGTCTCACGCCCGGCCTTATCGTTATCGCTCCGTTACTCACGAAGAGCCGGAGTGCGCGCCCGCGCGCGCACTGCTACGGGAGTATCGCGAGCTGCGCGGCGGTTATCGTTATCCGTTATCGTCGCGCGTTATCAGCGAAGTTCGAGCCTGGCACCGAGAGGGGAACGTGCGGCGACGGGGTGCCGCTTCCACCGCCGGAAAACTAACGTGATATCGCGGTTCTCGCCAAGGTCCGAGGAGCAGCCGAATTCAGCCGAGTCAATCTTTCGGAACGTAAATTCATGAAAAAGAGAAACTTTTTTAACCAAATTTTATCCGAAGAAGGAAGACATAGTTGTAGTTTTAAAAAATATAATAGAAAACTAAAGTTTTAATAAAGTACAAGTGTATTTAAGTTGATTATTTTAATGCGGAATATTTGTCATTTAAATTTTAAATAGTAAACAATAATCAAAATTGAAAATCTATTTTACAAGAATTATTTTTCAAACATTTTTGCTGCATTTAAATGGAAGTGACATAAACAAAGAGAATTATTTTATTTAACCATAGTAACAGAAGTACATTTCTATTAATTATTTTTATATTGCATCCAGAAAATTGAGATTTTACATAGAGTTAAAATGTTACGAATTTTTATTTCGGAAGGAAACTTTTATATTTTCAAGAATGCAAATTGTGATGAATATCTCATTATTTCCTCTTTAATATGTGGAACAAAGCGATCGCGCAGTTTGAGCGATTCAAGAAATGACTTGATACTGATGTCAGCGATTATTCTCGGGAATAATTGGTGATTCACCGGGTTTCTCTTTCACAAGAGCGAACTCAACGGTCCCCGGAATTGCCATCTTCCGGTGTGTACTCGGTGGGTCAACAATGAAGAAGACGAAGTGAAGCGAGGAGAAGAAGGTAGGGTGAGAGCGCGAGAAAGACGAAAAGAGACAGAAACGACTGTCGAATGTTTACTTGGTACTTATCGTGCGGTAACAGAATGCAAAGGACGGAAAGAAGGATCGGCAGTGACACGGAGCGAGAAAATCGACGGTAGAAGAGAAGAACGGAGGGAAAGGTGAGGAGACAGAGAGGGAAAGAGAGAGAGTGTGTGTATGTGTGTGAGTGTGTGCGAAGAGAAGGAGGAGAGTGATAACAGGTAGCCATGGGTCCCTGGGCCGCTGGGAAACCAGTGATAGTGCTTGCACCGCAAGAGCGAGCATCTCGTCGCGGTCTCTAAGCGTTTCGAGAAACCCGGTAGAAAAGCGAAGATATTGCGATATGAAAAGTATGACATATGAAAAGTAAAACAGAAAAATTAAGAAAGATAACAGTGTGCGATAGGGAAACAAGAGTTGAATGAAGATTGAAAAGGCAACGTGAAATCTATAGATGTCGATTTTTTAAGTGGTGTATAAATGTTTGTTTTTGAATTTTACATGTGTTGTTATTTTATATGTGATCATTCCGATAGTGAAAATTTGTCAGTACGATATACTCCAAAATGATGATATTCAAGAGTTAAAAACGGTAAAATTTCGTTAAACTGCGATTTAATAAACATTATGGATGAGTAATTGTTTTGTGCTGATAAAGACGACGATTGAAAAAAGAAGTATTTTTATCGGTTCTATATATCTTTAGATATATTTTTAGATATAAATACGTACAAAAATTTTTGGTGTTTTAATAAACATCGTGATTTTGTTTGATTTTAAGTGATAATAAAATTGAAGATAATAGATTCATAATATTAAAGAATATTTAAAATCTTTCAAGATACATGTTTAATACATTATGTTACATATTACGATCTTCAATAACTTAACTTTCAATTTAAGATATTAGTCTATATGTATAATTTTTTCTATTTAAAAAAGTATTAAATATATTTAATGTGTGAAAAACTTTTAATAAAATTGAAATTAACGTAGATAATATTATACTTATATAAAAAACATGTTGCAAAAATCGATGATGCTGATAACGTTAACAGATTACATTACAGTTTATTTTGTAACTTAACTTAACACTACCACTATTATTATAATATTTTATGCATGTAAGATATAATTTTTACAAGAAGCATGTCTGCACATACACTCGAATTGCATCACGGAATGAGAGACTCGTGAGATAGAGGAGGGAATTCTGAAACGAGATAAAGTATTAACAACTCACGCGCGTGTACGTAAAATCGCATAATTAAGAGCGGCGAAGCCGCTCGAGCCGCACGCGTCAATTAAAACTTGCACATAGGGGGAGGGTCCTCTTGCAGTTGTAAGCAAGTTATAATTAATCCAGGACGCTCCCCGTCAAAAACGCACGCACGGCGGAGCGGAGACAACAAAACTACGCGCTATTCCTCGTGAAAATAAAAACATACTGGATGTATTAATCGGAAAGTTTCTTGCGCATTCATTACTTTCAACTTCCAGTTTCATCGCGACGCAGAGCCGGTTTTTAAAACAGTTACACTTCCACGTGGATTTATATATTTTTCATATTTTATTTCTCTTTCCCTCTAATATATTTTTTATATTTTTATATCTTTACATATATATTCTGTATTTTTATATTTATACTTCCATTTATCTTTTAAAATTCGTTATCCTTATAGAAAAAATTTTATTCTTCTATAATTTTGTATTTATACTTTCGTTTGCACGTCAAGATTTTTTTAATATGCAAGATATATTTTTTAATTTCTTTAATCGTAATAATTTTTACTCTAAAAATTATTGCGCGCTATTTCGGGATAAATTTCTTAATTGCAATCGCGTAGAGTCGATGCAATTTCACATTTCGTAGATGCGCGTAAACGTGCGTGTGTGCGATCGATAAGATGACGATCGATAAGGGTACGCCGACGCGGCTTATCGGACAACGTGCGCGCGATAAGATCTCTGCTCTGTTATGTACGAAGAGTGAAGGGGAGAGCGGATAATCCGTCTGGTATCCTCGCTCGCTCGTGACCCGCGATATACGGAATATATATTTTAATGGAACGTGAGCGCGGGAATCGGAGGTTTTCTCCTTCGAGCTGATTGTTCACGTCGCGATACGCGTCACCGTTTAATGATATATCGATCCGTGAGATTCGTGATGTGCGTGAGTGCGACCATTCCGCGATCAGCGATGCGATCGATTTTCGCGAGCGGCAATTCGGTCGGTCTGATCTACTTTCGCAACCGGCAAAGACTTCTTTTATCCTGTCAAGTACGAAAAGTAGAGATTCACTATCGATTTGCGAATTTGCGACTGGCGAGCGATTCTTGTTCACGAATTAAAAAAAAAGATCATAGATCAAGAACTTCTAGCAGAAACAAAATTTCTAATCCGGTTTTTGCAATGAGAAAATCCACATTTGAAAATCCATCAAGATTTATTTCAATGTTGATTATTTTACTCTAGGTTTGAACCTTGAAGATACGCGTAAAATCGAAGAGCTCATTTGCGACTCATCTTTTCCGAGAAAATTGTGTGATTATATTTTTTATTATTAAAGTTATAAAAAAACTTTAATAATGGAAACTAACAATTATTACGACTAAAAAAAAGGCCAGAACTCCACGAAACATTTGTAGTGAGAATTATGTGCGGATACTTGAAAACTTTGCTCAAAGTACTTTAATGTGCATACTCGTGTTTGCATTCGTGCCGCTTTACATTGTGCGTTTAATCTGGCGTAAAAAAAACTCGCTTCGCTATTTGTGCTTCGTTCCTTGATGAGGAATGATTCGCGAATTATGTTGAGAAACACGACTAGTGTGAAAACGCAAAGTGTCTCACCAATTTGAGAACTCGTTCCCTGCCCCTCACATCATGAGCATACTGTTGTGGCGTCAACGTAGGGCGAGTCAGCTTCGAGCTCTCTCCTTGCCGAGTAAGTAGCTCGTTTCTTGAAATAATCAGATTCTCTTCTCGGATGAAAGTTACTGTACTTAGAAATCATATCGGCATAATTAATCTCTGATTACGTAATTATATAAACAGTACTAACTATATGCAATTTTTTTTTTAAGAAAGGATCGTTTGTCTTATTTCTAATAATAATATCTTAAATATGATATCTTATACACGTATATTATAGGTACATTTTATATATGATATATTACATTACAATTTTTATAATATAAATTATTTACATTACATATAATATTGTATGTAATTTATATATCATAAATTATGTGTGCTTGTATTGACATAATAAACTTTAATTGTGATTAATAAGTAATAATAATAATATTATAAATGCTATAATGAGGGATTAATTATACATTATAATTTTTCAATATCTCTGAACGAGAAGCATACTACTACAGAAATTTCGATATTACTACTTTGAAAATATCAGTATTAATTCTGTTAAATAGAAAGGCGTATCACACCGCATAATTAAAAAAAAAAGGTTCGCTTTGCTCGTCGAAATAAATTATATGGGAGATATGTGTAGTACATAATTTTTATGATATTTTTAAAATTTTGTTGAAAATTCGTATCCCCTCCCTCTTTCTCTCTTTGTCTCTCTAGGAGAGAGGCAGAAAAGAAAGAGTTTCGATGAGTGCGAGTCGCGGCCCGTCGCGGCCTCGCAGAGCGCTAATGGGAGGAGTTCATTAAGATCGCGCGATTAGAACGCCTTATCGCGGCTAACCGAGGCTCGTTACTTTCGCGTGACGTCACTTCCTCTCTTTCCCGTCCCTCCGAACCGCTCCTCACCACTTCTGTCGCCTCTCTTCGGTTTTTTTTTTACCGCATGCTTTGTTCTTCGAATTTCGTGCCGTGGTCCTTCCCCGATGGGTTGATCGCCGGCGAGGAAATTTTCATATCGTAGGATATACTGATTGTGAGAAGAATTCTTAGACGCTATCTCGTACAGGATGTCTCGTGGTCGATGTGCGAAATCTTAATGAACTATAAATTTGATTTTATTCATTATGGACACAATTTTTTCTTTTAGTGAGAGTTTTATAATTAATAGATTAAAAATTCGAAATTCTGCGTTAAATATTAATGATTGCGTTTCTTATAAAAATAAATTACAGACTAAAATTATATATTAAAATTCTGTCTATCAAATTAGCAATAGTTTTATATTGCAATTATTTTTTTATGAATCATGAATTAAAATTATCTGTTAAAATCCCGCGTTGGAAACTTCTGTATGAAATCGGTGATTTTGATATGAAAATCTTGAATTACCTCTTTTTAATTATCTCTTTTAATATGATTATTTGCTAAGCAGTGTATTTTTTCTTATTATATTAGCTTCGAATCTTGCCAAGTCCTGTTAATTCTGTCAATCTTTTTATTTCTTTTCGTTAACAGGTTTTGTTACATTTCTTTCTTTAATTAAATCGCGTCTATTAAGATATCTTATACATCATCTCAGCATCCTACCTCGATATTGAAACTTCGCTTTAGTCATCTTCGTCTCACTCTTAATGCGATTAAGTCGATTAAGAGGCGAAAACACGCGTCTCATTCGATTTGTATTTGTTCGTGAAAAAGTACGACGCGTTTTATAATTCAAATCTTTAGATCATAATCGAACGCGTTGCGATTAACGGCCTTATCGAGTACAGCGATAGCATCTCGAGAACGTTTCTGTTGTCGGTCTGGCCGGTCGATAGAGCGCGATAAATTGTCCAGACGATGATTAGCGGGAAGAGCAGATACGATAGATCGTATCGCGATCACACATCGATCGATCGTCGATTGGGAGATCGCTATGATCGATACACCATTCTTCCTTTCTGTTTTTCTTCTTCTCTCTTTTTCTGCATGAACTTTGCTTTCGCTCGCGATTATCAATCGCCTGCAAGGCAAACTCGATGCAAACGGATTAATAAAGAGAAACGTCTGGAACGTCTAACAATGCTGGCATTCTTGACGGTGACAGTTAGTACTGATGTCTTATTATCAAGTCGAACATTCCGGATTGCTTCAATTTTTTGTTCGCACGTCCTTCGCGCGGAAAAAATTATGTATTAATAGTATTAGTCTGAAAATAATCTTATTAATTCAATATCGTGATGTTTTGATAAATTTATTTTATTAATATTGTTACGGAATTAAAAAGATTATTTATAATTAGATTTTTTCCCTATATATTCGTTATTTTTAACTCTCTCTGAAAGAAACTTAAAGACAGGATGCAAATGATAAAGTTGTCTTTTTGATTAATGTCCATTAACATTAGAAATCTGCCGAAGGAAATGGCATTTACGATATAATAATACTATTTAAATTTCATTTTATCAAACTTACAACAACAGCAAAAGTTCTCCAATTATGTTTCATATATTGAAGCTAAGATCATCTTTGAAAATTGCCTTTTTTGATATTTTTATTAAAACAAATTATGGAAGAGAGAAATTTTTGGCACTGGCTATTCGTACCAGCTGTTTGCTCCCGACGTTTCTCTTCTTATTGTCAAATTGCTACCAATGACCCTTCCGTTATCGTGAAGCAGGTATCGCGAGAGACTATCCTGCCTGCGAAATCGCGCGAGCGAGGAGCTCACTCTCTCGCATGATCCCGGACGTCTTAATTAATTCCGCAGGGCCGACAGGGATCGCGGGGGCTCTCAATCTCCGTCCGTCCCGTTCTCTCTCCGCGATTTCATAAATAAAGATACAAACGAGAGAGCCTGCGAGTAAACCCATCGCGAGAGAGCAGCGAGGGCCCTCGGCGATCTCTCGGTACCCTTGTTCCCCTTCCCCGCCCCCCGTGTAATCTCGATGGCGACGAGAGGCACGGAGAATGGAGAAGGAAGGGCCGAGCGCACAGCGCGGGGTGGCGCGCGAAGAAGTGTAGGATACGGTGCGGCGAAGATCGTCCGATCGATCCATCGATGGATACATACGTCCATCGGTAACACGCCTCTGCCGATCTCACCTTCCCGTGAGTCTCGTAAGGGCTCGAAGGACGAAGGAAACGGCGAGGGAGGGAGGAAGGGAGAGGAAGGAGAGCCCCCGAGGAGCCCCTCGTTGCACAATTATCTCATTTGCCGATCGGACCCTCCCACGTGTTAATTTGCTTGTTGGTTAACCCGCCCGTTTCCTCCCACCCTTCATCCCTTATCGGTTATTTCGCTCTCCCGACTTTCGTGGAACCCCTATGCTTCTTCCCACCCCCCCTCCCTTCTCCTCTCTATCCTTTTCTTTTTATTTCTTTCTCTCTGCGAAGGTTCGCTCCCTTTTCTCTTCCGCTCTCTTTCCTTCCGTTCCGCTCGGACGGAATCGCGCCGCCGATCGCTCCAAAATGAATTCGACCGTCACTGATCGACGAGCGCGAACTGGCGATCGATATAATGCGGAGACCAATTATCTTTCGCATGCTAGGTAGAAGAAACACGTGCGTGTGTGCATGCCCGCTTTCATCAAGTCGGACATTTGACAATCGTCGATTTGGGTCTTTTATAATCCAATTAAATCTTTCAAAACTTTCTTCACACACGTTTAAATGCCAATACTCGCTATTAACATAAGTTGCTTAGCATAACATTAAAGAATGGAGAATATAATAAGCAATGAGATAAGAATTTAATATAAATGCATATGATATAAAAATGATATAAAATTTAAAAATTATTCGCACTGATATTCGCCGATATCAGCATGTAGAGTATCTCACACGCTATCAGTGGAAAGCATTAAGTAATACTAAACGAAGATGAGTAATATTAATCAAGATATTAAAAAAATATTAACATATTAAAATCTATTATAAGAAGAAAGACATATGAAATATAATCAATTGATTACTTCAAAACATCGATTCTAGAGATCTTGCTTCTCTCTCACATTTTACAATTAGACCGCGACGAGAGTTATCAGGACTTTTGTTACGAAAATCATCGCGATGTTTCTGTAAGGTAAATTATATTGGGTATCTCATTACGCGCGTTAATCTGGCAAGAAGAAGTTGTGTTTCCTTCACTCCGACTACGAAGTAAAAAAGAGACAAAAGAGGAAAGACAGGGAAAAAACGATGGTGGAACTATGGGGGAGGGAGAGAAGAGACCGATAAGGCCAGTCGATAGAATGGAGCCAAACATTCGCCGCGGCTCCGCCGTAGATAAGATCCCGTATCTGCCTGAGAAACCGTGCTTTTTATGCTCTCGACCAGCTCTTTCTCTCTCTTTCTCTTTCTCTCTCTCTCTCTTTTCCTTTCTCTTTCTCTCGCTCGTTCTCCTTGTCGTCGGTCGTGGCGGACGAGCGAGATGGACTTATGGCCTGCGCGCGCGGATCCGACGAGGACGGAGCCCGGGCCCCGCGCGCCGCGCCGTTGCGAGCGCACGGGCCCCTCTCGCAGATAGAGATAGCTATTTTTAATAAGAATTCCTTCGAGAACGCTGTGCGCGCGGCTATCCGATAGCCGAGAGCGCGCGACTATCTACCGGTGGTGGATTTTTAATATCAGAAACGACCGCGCGGCAGCGGGCCCGGCGGGGGCCCGTCGCAGATAAGTCCCTCTCCGGTCGCGCGAGATATCCCGGCGGATCCATGGCTGCCGCCATGGCTGTCTATCTCCTTTCCATCCATTTTTATCCGTCTGCGCGTTCTCTCTTTCTCCCTCTCTCTCTCTTCTAAGGTCTCCTTTCGCGGGTCCCCCTTGCCGGATCGCGCGATCGTGATCTATTCGCAGTTCGTGGATCGCGCCTCGATCTCGTATGTCAGTACGGCAAGTGCTTCGTTAGTGACGAGGTAGATCGAGAAGTCGCATGACCCATGAATCGAGAGGATGTGGAGAACGAAATCTCGAGGGAGAGAGCACAATTATTCGGTAAAATGAAATAATATTATAATCTTATTGTCGAGAAAAAGAGAGGTTTTTATCATAAATTGAAATTTGTAATTCGCTAAAAATGAATTAAATACTTATGAATGATTAGAGGTTTATACTTTAATATGACGAATTATTCATGATTTTCATTCAATTAATTTAATTATTGATATATTTGTGGTCGACATAAATAATAGTTAAATCATTATTTCATGTACTTGAATTCTTTAATTGTTTGCAAGACGAAAGGCTGCTAATTGTGATAAGTGAAATTATATCTGCAATAATTCTAATGAAGAATTAAGTTTATAGATTATTAGAAACTATCTCTGTTAAATATTACATTGCTGAAACAACCTCTGTTTGTATGTAATATCTCTCCATGAACAACTGTAACTGGAGATATTCAATTTTCATTAAAGTGTTTCTCTTCAATTATTATCAATCAATTTAATTCCATAATTAAAGGAAAGAATTATCTTCATGTAAGAATCTTATCGCGGGAGATAAACCTTCTCAACTGCAAACGACAAGAGACGAAAGGAAATGGTTAATTAAGCATAGTATAAATTAAATAGTCAATTAAGGGCGAGTTTAAGTGATCATAAATCTACTCGAGAAGATTTATAATAAAAGTAATTCCTGAGCAGCGCCACAATCAAACCGCATTACTGATAAATTATTCCTAGTGCGGAATAAATGTGCAGCAATATAAAAGGTTCATAATCCGACGTGTAAAGAGGTGGAAAAGAGATTAGAAATATGATCGAACCGAAAGAAACGGAGACTCTATGACGTAATTGATATCTCACATTAAATTCCTGCGGGGCAACGATCCTGTCCTGCCGATACCCGCGAGAGAGAGTGCGAGAACGAGAGAATCTCTCGCGGGCCCTGTATCGGCGATCTAGAGCCAACAACAATTAGCCGGGGGGTCAGGGTTCGTTGCTGACCCCGGGTACGCTGCATCGCATCGCATGGGCGGGTTCGCGCGCGCATCGCATCGAGGGCGATCCGAGTTAAACAAATCATCGCAGGCCTCCTCGGGAACGGAACGCGCGCGCGCGATCTCCTCTTCTCGCGAGTCCCGCCGGTTACGATCCTTCCGATCGGCCGCGTCGCCGGGCAGCTCCGATAAGGGACCGGGAGAGAAACCGTCCGTGGATTTTTTGAGGCCGCGTTATCGAATTGGTCCCATCGTTCTTTTTAAGGCTGTAATATTATATATAAATCGTTATATTATTTATTAGATTATTATTCTTATTATGTAATAAGTTAATACGTAGTATTATGTTATTATTCTCATTTTATGTAATATTGTTATGCATTATTATATAAATGTTATTGTGCGGTATATAAACTCATATTATAGTGTATAATATGCATGCATATTTTATCGCTGAAAGGTTGTATAAAGAAGGATCGATCTTTTCCACTCGGGGATACAAGTCTTTTAAGTTTGATACGAATGTTCATACATATATTAAAAATTAACATAACATTTTTTTATAAAATTTTTTTTATAAAAATAAATCTATCTAAATTATTCTCATCCCCATTGGAAAAAATCTAAAAAAAGATACAATCTTTTAGATCTAATCTTTTAGAATTTTATATAAATTAAATTCAAAATAACTAATAATATAATGCAAAAAAATGCTAAAATTAAAATAAAAAGATAATAGAATAGTAAGAAAGAAAAACTGTCAGGGACAAAACAAATTGATTTGTCAATTCACAAAAGGATATCTTACACGATCCGTTTTGAAAAAATAATGCTTGAAAAGGACGATTCGCATGAAAATGCCCCCCCTTCCATCCGGGGTTGGCGCATTCCAATTTAGCGCTACGAATAATCTGAAGGAAGGCTCGCGGCGAATAAACGATCGATAAATCGGTTTCCACGGCGCGCGCGTATCGGATATCCTCTCCGCACTTGCCGCGCGGAGCTGGAGGGAGAAACAGGGGGCCCGGCCCCCCGTACGCGGCGCACGTAGGGTGTGGGGCCCGATTAACACGTTGTTTGTATAGGGGAATGTATAATAACAGGTTACGCCGTTGGCATAGGTACCCATTTGTATCTGTAAGAGGGCATCTCGGGTTCCCATCCGCCACGTACCGGCGAAGAGGGCCCGGGAGGGGATTAGGGCCGCAGCAGTAAGACGGGCAGGAGGGGGTAAAATGGCCGAGGCAAGACGGAGTGAATCGTATGGGAAAGGCGAAAGGATCGAGAGAGATAAAGGAGAGAGAAAGAGAGAGAGAGGGAACGGGCTATGCTTGAAAGGAGACCAGAAGATACAGAAGGGGGATTTACTCGAGTAGATAATGTAACGTATGCCAATGCGAAGGAGAAAGACGTCATTATTTAGGAAAAAATGCATAAAATATAAAGTAAAGGATATTTCAATGAATAATAATTGATAATATTCGGCAATGTTTCTTTTATTCGATGTAATTATATAAAATTTTGAAACAAATCTTTGACGAATTTGGAACTGATTTATAGAATTGTAACGAGACACTTGGGGGAAATTGTAACTTTCTAAAATAAAAACTTATAAATAAAAATAAATTCATTTTTTCAGAAGATTTCAAGTTTCTAAAGACTAACTTTAAACTAATTCTTAAGATAATGAAGAATGATTTATTCTTTTATTAATTTCAGATATTTTTATTTGACATATTTCTATTTTTAGTTAACTAACAACAAATGGAAAGAAATATTTGTTAAAAATAGACATTTTAATTACTACATCTATACAATTATTATAACTTTTATTTATGTTACGCTTATATTTTTACAAACGCGAAAATCAACGATCGATCAAAAAATTAGTCTCTTTTATACTGTGGCATCTATTTTTACTAATAACGATAATTTTGAAAACGATAGACACATGTCTCACAAGTATCGCGAGAGTGGCGCGAAGGGTGATGGGTAGAGATGTGGGGGACGAACTGTGGATGTAGCCTCGTATCTGCATTGCATCGCGGCGGACCGCACCGAGCACTCTTCTTCGCGGTCTGGACCCTCCCGATGCACCTGGTGTACATCGCGTCCCGATCTCGATGCAGCCCCAGGCCGCTCTTTTCTCTTTCCCTCCTCACCGTCCCTCAACCTCATCGGGTGGGACGAGCTGAAACGCCCTGAAAATTCACTGCAAACCGCACGAGATCGATCCGGGACGCGTGATCGCGGGACCACGTGTGTGTGTATATATGTGTGTACGGAATGTGCCAGAATTATTGTTGGTTTTTTATTCGAAGATTGGTTTCGATTAGTTATGGGGAAGGAGGGAGTCATTTCTCGAATCTTTGACATTAATATAACATTTGGCAAACAATTCAGATTGTTGATACTAATACAATTTTAATTATTGTATAATTAAATAAAATTATATCGAATTATCTTGTTATATAGAGCATTTTTATATAGCGATTACATTTTTAATAACAAAGATTAAGTGCAATAAATTCAAATGTATAAATGTTACTAACATATTAATGTTACTGTGAAATCGATCTGCTTTTTCTAAATGTGCAGTAACTTTATAAAGGTCCTGTAATATATTAAACATAAACTGAATAGTCACATATTATGGAGTTTTTTCCATGAATAATTGGATAATTAAATTATGTAGAATTTGAGAATTTTGTATTTCAAATTATATCGGATAAAGGCGTTGTATAGGTATTTTAAATTTAGATCTAAATTAAATGTGTTTTAATATTAAAAATTAAATTTTTCGATACTCGACGTTTAAGTTAAGAATCTGTCGAGGATCAGATCTTTCTTGATCAAACATGTGCCTGAAAAACAAACGTATCTTATCTGCTCGCATCCCGGAAGCCTTGATCAAATCGATTGTGTATCTTCGATTATTTATGTTTCATGGACATTCTTTATCTTTATCTTACTTCTATCGTAAACACAAATTTCACGATTGTCTTGGAGAAAACAAATTCTGGGATACCATACGCACGAATCTCATGGGGTCTTGTTGGTGTATATGCCATAAGGTACTGATCAGCGTAGCTTATGTAATATATATTGATTGTCTGGCGAATGCTAGCCCCCATCGTTGTAACTACTCTCTAAAAGTGAATCAGTGAAAATCAGCCACAATCAACATCTTCGTGAACCGCGAAATCGTCGTTTTGTCCTTCGAAAGAATCACCGAGTTGGGAAAATCATTCCATTACGTGTCCGATTACAAATACACCCGTGATAATCAGCTCCTTGGGACATCTTTATCGATAACGATTTATAATCAAACCAAGCGATATAGATTATTTTCATATATCATAACATCGATATTACGATTATTTTTAGCTGTTTATTTTATATATCATATTTTTACATTATATATATAAATATAATTTAATATTTTTATATTTTATATATTTATATAAATTTGTATGTAAGGATTTCAGTAAAATTCTTTTACACGCGGTTTTATTTAATTTTATGTTATTTGAATTCTGCTTGAATCGTATAAAATTCATATGTTTTTCCCCGCGTTTATCCAAATGGAGAAATCTGATATTAATTAAAACGAGAATTTAATAAGGAAGAAATATTGCGCGAAAATTCTATCACAAGAACGATCAACGTTTGCCGGAAGCTCGAATTACCCGACGCGTTGCAGCAACGGACGGGACAGTCGTCGCGGGGTTACGTCAGGGGGAGCGGAAGGGAGGACAAAATTCATTTCATCCCCCCCCACTCGGCGCTATCGAGGCCGGTGCGATGCTCGGTTCCCACCGGGAAAGAAATCCATCGCGATCAGAAAACTGGCACCACCGAACGACGATATACATCCCCCTCGCGCCGCGGCATATCCTTCTCTCCGTCCCTCCCCCACGAATTCCTCGGAATTCCGCGGCTGGTGACTGGCGGTGGCGACCGCGTGCGCTTCGCGATAAGCCCCACCAACACACCGCCGTGCACCGGCGGCAACCAACCCCCACGAATATACCTCGTCATCGTGGAGGCCCAGAAACTTTCGGAGATACGGGCGAGAAGCGGTAGCAGGCAGAGAGGGGAGGGTATATCAAGTGTATCAAGTACGGAAGCGACTCCTTCCCTCGTCCCCTTCGTGCGGCGGATCGTCGAGGTTGTACTCGTCTATCTAGATACTCTCGAATAATCGAGATTCCGGACTGTCGCTACAGGGTGTCGCGAAATCGTCCCCGGTGAGTTGACGGTAATAACCGACTCGTTCGCTGTCCCAATGCGAGACGCAGCGATATGCATATGCACGTCGCGTCTAAGGATTGACAAACTTGAGCGGTCACATCCGGGGCGCTAAGCGTGGTAGATATCGCGGACTCGGTGAAACACCCCGGGATCCCGGGGCGCGAGGAGGAACCCCCAAGCTGGATAGAGAAGGAGAGGGATCGAGGACGTGAAATATACCGGGCTATCTATTCATCTATTCGCCGGTGCTTCGGAAAAAGATACGGAAGCGGCGATGCCGACGCGACGTGTCGAAGGTACACAACGGCGGAGATACCGTTGCCGGGCCATTACCCCTTTACTACGCGGGACGCCGCGCGACGTTAGGCAAGCGCGCCGCGCCTCCGCCTCGCGTACTTTGTCAACTTTGCGTATCAATCAAGCGAGAGAGAGAGAGAGAGAGAGAGAACGCGCGAGAAAGGTGGAAAGGGGGAGAGAGCGCTCGCGTAATGCACGATGCGGGACACGGGATGATAAGGGACATCGATGCATGAAGGCGGAGAAAGCGATGAGCTGGAGTTCGCAGATAAACGCTGCCGCGCATCGGCGCGGTTCTCTCTCTCTCTCTCTCTCTCTCTCTCTCTCTCTCTCTCATACGTCGCTCCTCATTTTTTGACACCAGGTACAGGATGCGCAGCCTTAATATCGTACGCCCGCGCCGCGGACCGATAAATCTCGCGTCTCGCCGTCGTGGAAATTGCACGTAAAAGCGTAAATCGAGCATAGATTTGGATAAAATTCTCTCCCGCCGATGCATAATTTCGGCGCGGATCTGCCTTTGTCTAAGGAGAGAAAGCGATGGTCTTTTTACGTGGAAGATGTATTTTTGACGACGTCGATAACCGTATTTTTCATCCTTTAGTGTTCCATTGTGTGTGCGTTAAAAAAGGGGGAAGATAGAAGAAAGAGAGCTAGAATCAGATAGTTTCTTAATCAGAAATTGCGATTTTTAATTAAAGAAGGATTTAGCGTTTGACTTGCGGACGGTTTTATTTATTATTTGAATAAAATTTAAAAAATAATTTTCAATGTTGTCAACAATATTTTTTTTCTGCTTAAACTCAACAATTGGCATATTTTTTACATGCACGACATAGCTCTCGCTTTTATATTAATAACCAGGTTTTTAATCGAATTATTAAAATCTGCCTTAATTTATTATTTTAATTTATTAAAACGAAGAAGAGACTGAAGGGACTAAAAGACTAATTAAAGTAGGATTTAGCGTATGATTTGAGTGTAATATTTTTGTCCGTTATTTGGACATAATTTTAAAAATAATTTCCGATGGTGTCAATAATAAAATTTTTCCCTCGCTATCGCTTAAACTAGGCGATCGGCACGCCTTTTATGCGCATCAGACAGCTCTCGCTGTTTATTAATAATCAAACTTTTGATCGAATAAAACTCCGTCGCTTAAATTCACCAACACGGGAAGACTACGAGTTATTCAAGTCAGATATAAAGTAATTTTCGACATAATGCGCTAGTACATTTCGCACTTCATTTCTCTATGAACTTCCCGTAAAAATTTGATGGGAAAAGAATAGATACGTGTGAGAAAAAAATCCGGAGTGGCGCTCGCGTTCCTGATGAGCTCTCGTTTTTATTAATAATCGCGGGACGAGATCGCTCGCAGCCGTCGATCATCCCACGTAATTTGACGGCTGTCGGACACTTTCGTAACGAAAATTGTTGGAAATGCATTTAGCGTCGCGTCGCGTCGGGTATCTCGCGCGGCTTGATATTTTCCAAGCTTCCCGGAGTAGGGGCTGGCTTATCAACCGGCACGTAGTGAAAATCTTCCCCCGAATGAGCACCCCTCTTCGCGGCTGTAGATCAACCGACAGCAGATAGACCCCGTGTTGCCACCCTGATTGCGCTTTTCCTCGATGGTGTGTCGTCGTCATGTCGTCGCGATCGTCGTCGTCAACGAGGAACCCGCGCGTCTTCGCCAAACTTACTATCGACCTGTTCTCGAACTCATTCCGGGACTTACGAACGATAACTGATAATCAATACAACACTAATAATAACAAACAATCGAAATAAAATAAGCAAAGAGAGAATGGTAAAAAAACCGCCTGATAAAATGCAATGAAAATAGAAGGGAGAATGGAATAAAATAAAATGAAAAAAATGTTAACAATAAAACTAGTGGATTAATTCAATAAAATTATTAAAATCAATATGTCACGATTTGCGAAAAAAATACAGAAAAATTGTTGTTTTTTATATTGATGAAAAATGTTTATAGCTTATTGATAAAATATTTTTCATGATTTTATAATTAAAACACAAGTACAATTTTCTTACGGAATTTCCCTCTTTTCATATGGATATTCGCGTTAATGCTTTAATAAGGAAAAAAATACATTCACACAAAAATACATTCGAATATCAAGGAAAAGGGATAATATGCCATAAACGTAAGTACGTAAAGTGTCCCGGCAAATTCTTCTTGACGATCGCTGAGAAGAGGTTTCCTTACAATTGCAATAAGAAAGAGAGAGAGAGAGAGAGAGAGAGAGAAAGAGAGATTCTCGACTGTAATAAGCAGTAGCGGCGACGGCCGTTAAATACGATCTTCGCATTAGAACACGAAGTGGAGGCGATAAGTTGTCGATAACTCGGGAAAGGAATGGCCCGCACGGTTGTCTGCGCGAAAGGAGTCTTGCCCGTTAACTTACGACTCGATGAAAAGCTCGTTGTCGGAATGGCGACAAGGGAGGAGAGTCTTGTCGGCACAATTTATGCCAAATTGCAGGAAAATTGTAAAACTGCACTCGTACCTGCATTTGTAACCGTCGCGGACGAAAAGTATGTCGTTCTACTTGACCGATTTTCGGCCTAATAACAAAGTGATCATTTTTTTGCGGATAATAAAATCTACTTGCGAATGAAAAAGTTTGATAATACGAATTCATCTTAAGAATGAGTGAATTTAAATGAATAGAGATAACATAAATTCTCCAAAAGACGAAAATATAAAATATTCTTATACTTAAAAGAAAATTAAATTAAATTTACGTAATGTTGAAATGAATTTTATTCCAACTATCGCCGTTAAATCAAATTTGATCACTCATTACTAAATTGAACATTTTTTGAATTTTTATACGATATAGTTTTTAATTTAGTATCCATAAATTCCTCATAATATTTTAGACAAAATTAATTTTATTTTTAGTCTTATCTATAATTAATATTAAATCATATTTGTATTTCTATTTAGCATTAAATTTAACATATCTTTTTCACTCAATCTTTTTCTGTTATTCTGAACAAAATATATAAATCGATTTATTTTGCGTAAAACATCTGATACCGATCGTTGGAAGGAAACGCAAAACGAGTTGTGAAAATCCCGAGTCGAGTTACGAGTTACGAGTCGCGGGCCGTCTTAAATAAACCGATTAAAATCGTGGATAATGCTTAAGCGCAATCGTACGTCGACATTAGGCCGACAACGGAGGACAACTCGCGACGATAACTCGTCGATATCTCTCTCTCTCCTCGGAAGGGTGGCGGCCTTTAAGAGGAAGCAATCTCGCGCGACCGTTAACTAACGACTCGATGAAAAGCTCGTCGTGCTCGAGATAGGGACAGATATTAGGGACGGAGAGAGACCCTACGTGTAGGGCCTGCCGCTAAATTCTCCGCCTGATCGCTAAGAAATTACCTAGAAATATACGAGCCGCGAGAGGAGCAAGGCGTTCTTCTCGCCATTATCATCCCCTAACTACTATTATCGCGGTTGCCGACACAGATAGAATTCGGAAATATTCCGTATTTTTCCTTCTCCTCCGCGATTAACGAACTACGATTTTCGCGAAGTAGGACGTTACGTATATAATTATACAAACAAATGAGAGAAGATTTTAATTAAATAAAGGATGATAAATTGATGTAAATGAATGTGACGGAGAATATTTTTAATATTTATTATCAGTTTTCTAAATTCACTTTTTCAACATTTTTTTCCTATTATGTTCACTCTTAATGCACATCGTGATCTATTTTATTTATTTAGTTCCAATTCTCTTTTAATAATGTTCGAAAGTAGACAAGAAAGTATGTCGTTTATTTTATAAAAATTTATAAGTTGGTTTTCTTTTTTTATCATTTCTGAAATAAATGAATGAGAAATATTACATTAATTATTTTTTATATATTTAATTATAATAATGTATTTTTATTATAATATATAAAAATAAGGAAGCATAAAAAGGTAAATAATAAATTAATAATTGGTTCATTAACATAATTCATGTAATAAATAGAACTACTAATTTGGCAGTAATTATCATTGTACGCGTATTTGTTCCAAGTTCGTTCCTCTCTCAGTTGTACTTTCTATACTTAGCGTGTCCATAAACTTGTTTCGTCCTAAATGGAGTAAGCGTAAAAAGACGCGGCCGCGCGCGCGAAAGAAACAGACCAAACTATCTCTACCGCGAGGTGCATCCATCGGCAGTAACGCCTGTTACTCGGCAGTTAGGAAGTAGAACCTTCCCCCCGGCCCGGCGGCGGCCCATTAGCGGGGGGCGCGAAATAGTGCCGAAGGGGGCGAAACGACGGCGGTAACTTCGCTAGGCCGAGCTGGGCCGGAAAACGATAGACGAGGGACACGCCGCTCCCCGTTAGTTAGATCGATAACGCTAACTCGTTATGTATGCACTACGGACGGTCGCGAACGGTGCAATGAGTTCATTTCATTGGGACTTTCAGCGGCCCGATTTTCAAGCCGTAAACATCCGGAGATGTCTTTCATTATAATTATGATTTATTTATAGTATTTATGATATAAATCACATTAAAATGTATACACGCTCGTTGCATAATTGCATATTGAATAATTATTAAAGTATTTAATAATGATAATAAAACTTTTAGAAAAAGATAAATGTCTAAATTTTAAAGAATATAATATTTGTGTATTTTTATTTGTATTATTTCTCTATTTTTTGTAAAGAATAATATGAGAATTGTGAGAAGTATATATAGTGGAATATATAATAATCTGTTTTTTTAGGTCAAGCTTGAAAAATAGAAAATTGAAATGATATAAAAATATGACTAACATGAAAGAATTTTGAAAAGAGTAATCAATTATAATTAATATAAAAATAAGTATTATTCTCAGCTTTTGTGCGCTCTCTTCCGACCTTTCATTTATTTGGTATAATTATACGAACGTGCGCCGCGCCGCGCCGCGCTGCGCCGCACCGGTTCAACGCGCCCTGCCGAAATTTCTATATGACGACAACCCCCGATAACTCCCGCCACCCCCATGACGACATTCCCACATAAATCGCGAGGAAACGCCGCCGCCGCCGCCGCGCCATTAAGCGTCCTTACATTCGCGCCCGTACACGTACACGTACACTCGCAGCGCCGGGTCGAGTATACCGGGTGGAAAAATTGAAGTGAGCAGCTCATTACGGGTAATCAATAACCGATACATTATCGGCGGCGGTTGGGTGGCGGCGGGGTTGGAAAGGGACGCCGCCGGGGATGCGAGAGGGCCGCAGCTCATCTCCGTCCCGCGGAAAGAGGGTGGAGAAAGAGACGGCGGGGGCGGCGGACGGCCGCCGGGAAGGGGTGGAAGGGGTTCCGATTTACACAAGTATATTGAATTTATTGAGATGAGCCTAGGGATAGCGGCCAGGAGGATATTAGCTGCCTACCAACCGCCCCGACGTTTCATACCGTCCGCTCTCGCATCCCCGTCCCGCTCTCGCGCCCTCACCTCGAGCCCTCTCTTCTCTTCTCCCCGTCGCCGTCGTCGTCGTCGTTGTCGTCGTCGTCCTCTCTCGCATTTATTAAGATCGCAGGGCTGATTTATGCCGCCCGATAGAGCTGCAGGACGGGAGAGGAGAAAGCGAGAGGTGCTGAATGCGAATCCAAGCGAGTCGTAATATCGACTCGCGCGCTCGTAGATTATCGTAAGTTAAGGCACACCCGGTATAAATCCCGTCTCTGACAGATGAATTGGCGGCCACGCTCGAAATGGTCATAATAGCGTGCGCGTTGTTGTGAAAACTCGGATGCGAAAACGATATCTGTGACTCGCGCAGATTTAGAAATCAAATACAGGATGCCGCAAAGCTTTCACTTTAGATGATTAAATGATGATTTAAATATTTTGTCTATTAATCTCAATGAATTTTTCAACTCAATATTAGTCATTTTTCAATTTCTAATTTTTCATATTCAGTTTTCTTCATAAATTCACAAATTCTGTAAGTTTAATTTTTTTAATATTTTTCATTTATCTTTATTAATAAATAAAAAGATTTGAAAATGTCTTTTTTAGCCAACTTTTTTGAAAACGTTAAATATATTAAAATCATGCGTAGTATCCAAAACAATTTCAAAATTTATTTAAATAACAAATTTTTTGATAAAGATTTGGATTAATCCTTAATATTAGAAATCATTATCTTTATAATTAAGAATCTCAAAAAATTTCTCTCTCACTATTCACACAATCCACCAAACTAGTTTTCAAAAACCTCTCTTTATGTCTTCATTCCTGCTGAATGAAGATCAATTCTAAGATTTAGGATTGAATTACAATTACAAATCGCGATTCCAGTGCAATACGTAGACCTTTCCCTCTTGCCTCGTGCAATCGATCCTCGAAAAATAACGTCAGCGAATGCCGACGTCGCAGGATTAATCGTTCGAGGATCAGCCGTTCGCTCGCTCGTTGGATCGGCCGGATCCTTCGTAATCTCTCGTCCCTGTCTCGTCGTAATTTTATCAGTCTGTCTCGCGACGGAAGAGAGAAATCGTGTCCTCGCGCGCGCGCGCGCAAGCCCGCGCTTCCCGAAATCTTCTCCGCGGATCCTCCCCGGGGGATCCTTCGCGGCTGAAGGGTCCTGCGGATTCTGCGGCTCGACGAGAGGAGAGCGGTCCTTATCTTCGGCGGCCAGCCCCGACGTTCTACAACTTAACCCTTCCAAGGCAGCACGCTCGGTACAGAGATTACCTTTGCCACTCTTGTCCCCCCTTCCTGTCTCCGCTACCTTTCAGCTTCTCGACGGACCCCTCCATTCTGTGGATTTTAGCGTACGCGCGCTAGTCCTGCGAAACGTCGCGAAAATGTGCTCGCGCGACGCTTATCTGCGGTAAAATCATTGTCAAAAGATGAAGCTTCATATTTTGATAGTCGTAATAATATGATAGATATAATACTTACGCAAGTGGGCGTGTAAGATAATTGTAATGATTTTTTTGTATGATTATGTTTAACACAAGATTTAATATTGATGATAATTATAATTGTAACGTGCTTTGTGATAATAACTTAATTGTGTAGATAACTTAATTGCTAAGATAGACAATCTTGAAATGTAGAAATGCTAAAGAAGATAGTGTCTTACCAAATGATGATACAATCAACAAATATTTAAATTAAGGAAGAAATATTTAAGAAATTTTATTTTTTCAAATAATCTTTTATATTACATTCCTTTCATTTTCATAAAATGATATCTAATAATACGATATACGATCGAAATAGAAAAAAATAGCTGGAGAGCAGATTTTTCAGTCACATTAATCGCGATATATTATAATTAAAAATACGCGAGCGGAATTCTCTATACGTGAAAGCATCCTTTCTTTTATCATTAAATATATCGCCGAATTGACGTTTACGCACGTATTTTCATTGCGAAATTCTACTTTCCGACAACCTCCCGGCCGTTGCTTCGTCGTGTAAGAAGAAGAGGGTTTGTAACTCGGACGCGGGGGTGGTATTTAGATATTCTAATGGCCGCGCTGATAACGCGACGCGAGGCGCACGCGGCGGTCGCGATAAAGACGACGATGCCCTCGACGTTGAGAGCGCGACGCTGTGCGCCGCTGATAACGGGACTCGCTCTCACTCGTTGTTTACGTACACCCCTCTCCGTGCCGGGAGAGTCTGCTGTAAGGTGCGCCGTCTTACATGCCGTTGTATGTGTGCGATTATTGGCCATCGATAGCGATACGATTCCCGCCGGCGCGATATTCCGGAAAACGGTATTCCCTGTCACATTGACGCCCGCTATATTTTCGCGCGTTTCCTCACTGAGCTGAAATAAAATTGCGATATACGCGCGACTTGCGCACCGTCAAGAGCTTTCGTAAAACGTTGCTAATAGAGAGATATAATTATCGATAATCTTTTATGCTTTTCAAAGCTCCTTGTTTATATGATGCAATTTTTTTAAAACTGCGAAATATATGCATATAAATTATAAATATATATTATTTATGTTAATTAAATATATCTTTAACAATAATAATTAATAATTTATAAATTATTGCTATTAGTTCACTTTCAATTTGTACATCTTATAATATATTTTTAATGTTGATTTATCATTTCTAAGCTAAAAATGTTAATTAAAGATACATTTAATTTATTTATAAGTAATTTATAAGTTTGTAATGTTGTATAGTTAGCTCTTAGAGACCCATTTTTTAAATACTTTTTTTGCAAGTCCCGGAAAATCTGCTTATTATGAAAGGATTGAGAAGCGATACAGAACGACGGCGAGGGATTAAGCTGAGACGATAACTCGGCGGAACGCGGAAAGTAAGACCGAAAGTTACACATATACCGCCCGGCGTTTGATGAAAAAGAGAAAACGGAGGTAGATTAGGAAGAACGAGAAGAAAGGCCACACCCGTGCCCGGTAATGGCTCTCGCCTGATAGCCATTTTAATGGTCCGTTTAGAGTTCAAACGGTTGTTAAGTGTCGCCGTATATACGCCGTACTTATCTGACCTAGGCGCAAGTAAATTTTCGCTACGCCCCGTTTTACTTACGTGGGGATACGAGCTTGCGGCGTGACGCACGCGAAACCTCGGAAGCGCATCCACGATTCGGGAAGAACAAATTTCATCCTTTCGATTGTCGAGAGAAATAAGATTTCAAGAAATCGATATAAATTCCTGATATCACGCGGGTGAAACAATTATGAAGACATTCCTCTACTGCAGAGAGAAAAATGTAGCTACTTTTGGACCCAACTACAATTTTATAATATTTCTAACAATAAATATGATTAACTTGATTATAGTCATTACATTAACGATAATTATTATTAGAAATACTATAAAATTGTGGTTGGGTCCAAAAGTAACTATATTTTTCTCTCAGAGTCGGGATTCCTTTTCTTTATCTGAAGGATTAATTATGTCCGTTGAACTCATCGATATCTTTTTGCGAATTTCGATTTTCTATTTTCGGAAAAGATAATTCTTGCACGCGTGACAAACGCCCGATTCTCCCGTCGCTTTCGCGCAATCGATAATCCCGCGTGAGGTGTTAATCTTAAAAGCGGCACGAGTCGGATAACCGGGCATATACAGTGCACGCTTATTATCATATAATTCCACGGGGATCCGTCGCGAGCCGATTCCTTTTCGCCGCTCGCGTGCACCATTAAGGGTTAATTGAGGACCGCGCACGTGCCGAAGGGATCTCGGACGGTGGCATTAGCATACTAGACGGGGAACGCTGATTTATAATTGCAGAGGATACGCGTCGGATTCCGGACACGCAACAGCCATCCGTGTGTCGTCCGCTCGCTTTGAGAGGATCGCCGATTAACATATCTGTCCCTGCGTGCCCCGGTCGTGTTCGGGCCCCCGCGTGTGGGTGCGCATTCCCCACAGGGGTACCACGGACTCCGCGTGTTCGGTTATCCACTCGGGAACTTTGTCGCAGGAATGCGGCGGCGGCGTCGCGATCATCATCGGTAATTGGATAAGACCTGAACTTCCCTTCGATGTCGCCGTCCCGAGGATGTACCTGTGTACGTGTAAATGTTTTTTTTTTAAATCACGGACCGAAACGAAAAAAGACATTTCGTAAAATCAAACTGTAGAATGTATTGCCTCATGAAAATGAAAACGATCTTGATAAAATTTTTATATCCTTTTTCTTCTCCGGACTTCTTGAGATCAGGTATTTCAATTTTTTTATCTTGATCAGGATTTTGGTGGAAATTGTGGATTGCTTAAAATTGATTGAAGTACAAGACTCGCTACTGAAAAATGACGTATTAAAGACAGATTATTCTACTAATCTAATCTTAATTAGGATATTTGCAGCTTGTTTGAAATCGATCGAAGGACAAGGTATCTCGCTTTTGAAAGATAACACGCTTACGATCTTCTGCCGAAAGCGCGATTAGCGAGTTTTATCTCATTGGCAGCCAATATCTTTCATAAATCGAGGATCCACGAGTCGAGCAGAGTCTTTTAAGGGCTCGCGTATCTGCGAGATTGTCGAAAAGCGCGGAAGGGTGGTTCGGCGAGAGGAGGGGGGTTGAGGTGGGCGAGAGAAAGGGGTCTCGAGAGCGCCGGGAGGACAGGAAGAGGGAGATGGTATCGGTGCCATATTAGAGGAAGTTATAAATCGCTGCGAATCTAAAATTGATCTTTTCTGCAGCGGTTCGAGGACGAGGTGTCCTCGTGTGCGCGCGCGCTCGTCTACATACGATCTCATCCCTCCCGTGCCTGTCCCGCTCCCTCTCCCCCGTCGCCGGGGGTAGATATCGCGGGGGAGTTGGGCCGGGGCACCTATCGAGAGGAGTCTTCGCGAGATATATCGATTGCGACGCGTCTGCGAATTCGAGATAAGCCCGATCCGCATAGCGCCGCCTGTCGCTCGCACCCCTCTCGCCAACCCTCCCCCCGGGCCCCGTCCCTTTCCCACGACCGCGGCAACCCCGCGGATAAGAGAAGCTTCGAAACCTCCTCCGAACGAGGGGGCGCGAAGGGGTGGAATGCCGAAGGGGAACCACGGCGACGAGTCGACCGATGATTAAAACCCGCCGGATTACCGCCGCCTCGCCGATATCGCCTCGCCTTCCTTCCTTCCTTCCTTCCTTCCCCTACGTCGTTGATTGTCCTGTGCGAGTCCTGGCATTTCGCTTCCCCGCGAATCCTTCGGGCCCACGCTGATATGAGAATTCGATGCATCCGTAAACGAATGGTTGATAAACTCGCTCAGATTTCTTCCTAGCCGTATTGAGCGATACACGCAATTCGAGAAGGATTAATTAAACTAATTAAATTAATACATTGTCGATGTATTATTAACAGAATGATGGCGACATATTCTCGACGGAATATTATATCTTTGGCATTATATTTAAATGCACTCTTCGGAAGATTGCTTCTGAAGCTTTAATATTACTTTAAAAAGTTCTGTATAAAAAGTTTTATATTAAACTCTATTTTATTCTATTCTTTTTTAATATCATTACATGTAAAAATTAAGATTTTTTTAAAGAATTTTGTGAAAAAATCTCGCTACATTACTTATAAAATTTTGGATGGTAATGTTAAATTGTTTCACATATAACTAATGTTATGTGTTATAACTATAACTTCACTTTCACGCGAGTAACATTTCAATTTTTGATAAAGGAGCTACTTCTTTTTAAATTATTCCTCTAAATTGCCTACATGATTTATTTACTTGTTAATTGCGGAGGTGTTAAAACCGACAATTAACACATTTATTTGAAATTCGAATGAGATCACGCAGGTTATCTCGCGAATAAGCTAATTGGATCAAATTGGTCCCTGAGAATCTTAAAGGATTATTATGATCGGAAGTAGAATTTTAGAATTTAATACCTGTGTTTACGTCTGATTCACTAAGGCGAGAATTTTAATTGATTTCGATTTGTCGAACGATACCGTTGAACAGCACTCGAGAGCAAGTATTTCGCATATTCGAAAATGACCGACATTACTCGGAGACATCAATGCCACGCCGGTGTTCGCCATTTTAACAGTTGCCCTAGGCTGCGTTCGGGGAGACGCTATTAGCGCTAAAAGCATCATTCTATCTTTGTTGCTCAGTAAATGTCGAAGAAAGATAGAGCACGCTCATAGCGCCAAAAGTGTGCTCTCCGAACCCAGCCTTAATGTTTCATCCGAAAGATAAAAATCTAAAATTCCCAAGTACATTTCAGTATTTATTTAATGGTAAAACCCAACAGAATAAATGTGATAATTATTATTGCAAAGTTAGTTTGTATTAATGGTATTTCTATCAAATACTTTCCCTGCGACCGCAGAGATTTGCACGAATTCCAACTTTGGATCAAAGTACCGTTTTCAATGAACTCTCGACATTTTCGACGCGAGATCCGCGTCCTCCTCCGCCATGTTCCGTGGAAAAGAGGCGGAAGAAATTCCCGTGACTCTTCGTCGATGCGTGACAATGTCGCGATAGCGATCGCCGAGTCATTATATTCCACGGATAACGTCGTGACGACTTCCACCTGCGACGGGAACCTCCGAGGCTCCATCACAAGAGACATGCATGGTCCTTCGCGTTTTCATGTCAATTTCTATGGTCCCACAATCGCCCGTTCCCGGGACGACGTACCTACGGATGGAGGCCACCCGGTGTCGTAGCTGCCAGCGATATCTCTCCCATCTTTGCCCGAAATTCGGCGACATAATAATTACCGCGCAGAGTTATAATAAACGCGAAATTTCTTCCGGGGGAAGGTTCCTGGAAACAAATTTGACGATCGCGAATAAGGGATATTAAGAGCTAAACAGGATGGACGCGCGGAATTTTATAAGCAGATTTCAAAGTGAGAAGAATGAGGCATCGTGTAATTTAAAAATTTTACTTTTGCGCACAAAATATCATTAATATTAATATCATCTGTTAAATCCTTCCACGAAGTTCTGGCTTATAAACAAAATATTACGGTCCGCCCTCTATAGAATTAAGCTAAAAATAAAAAGTAAAGTTAGTCATGTTTGGGAAATAAATATTCGTCGAATGTTAAATTCATCCTGGAGAACTATTAAGATGATCAATACGTTTTCATTTCGCAAATGATGTTAATAAATCGATATGACGCTATTATTAAATCGATATAACGTGCTCCCGTGAACGAATCGAACAGCGGGACGCGCGATTATCGAGCGAGATCGAATTTAATTGCTATCTCCTACAATTTGCTCATGCATGCATGCATGACGTGGTTTGCATTTACATCGTCGGCCTTCCGAAATTGATAATTAAATTCGCGCTCTCCCGCCAAAGTCGTTCTCGTAAACGTTGACTCGCGCGATTAAGAACAAATTCAACGCGATGATTATTAATTATGATTAATATGCGAGACGTCGACAGATCGTATCGTTTTATCGATCGTGCGAAGAATAGTCGAAATAAAACCTGATTTACTTCTACAAAATCAACTTGAATCAATTTGAAAAAAAAGAATGTATAAAATTCATACAATTAATTCTAATTATTAGAAATAAGTAAAAAATATTTTTAATATATAAATATATTCTGTTGCATATATTTCGTTTATTTATTTAAAGAATATTAATTTATTATTATTTGTTTAATTCCGAATTAACAATTGTATCGTTTAAATTTAAATTAGTAATAATTTTAATCTGCCCTTATTAAACATTTATCAATATTAATAATTAATTATTCGATAACACATCGATAACACTTAGATGAAATGATGATTAACGAGTAGGCCGCTGTTTTAAACAAATTATCATCAAATCAGATCTCAATCGCCGTCATATCGGGTGACACTGAATTACTTGACGATCTCGGAATGCGATTCGCCTTTTATTGTCGGTCGCTCTGGTATTATCGCACGCGGACGGCGCGATCGGTATTCATTACGTTAATATCACGTCATCTGTAGCATATCCTGTAATCGAGCGGCGGCGGTGGCTCCCGCCACCACTGGACAACCCCCTCGGGGCGCGTGGCGCTGTGTTATTAGAAGACCATCGGGTATATAACCGCGGGACCGACATGCCGACTGGCCGTGTAATACAGTAGTGGGCCTCATTGAGATTTATGAAAGACGAAAGGCGACGATCGATCCGCACCTGCCGTGCCGATTCGCTCGAGGCCGCCGTCTCGAGACGGGAAACTCTTAATAGCGACGATTAGCTTGTTCTTACGATCAATCAGTCGGATTTATCGGTGAGAAATGTAACGATTTGGACAGGAAGGAGAGACGCACGTCGAAAGAGAGAAATAAAAGAAAGGCGATGAAAGAATAAATAAATATGATTTAATAAACACAGAACCGTTATAGAAATTTAAATGAAACTTGGAATTAATAATAATAATCTTTATTCACTTCAGCTTACATTGCCAAGAAGCGGGACTTGGTTTACAATTTTTCCTTATCTCATTCATTCCTGCATTCACACACTCATTCCAACATATTTCTATCCTACCTTATCCATGCTATCTTAAATGAAACTTGCAATTATAAAAATATAAAAAAAACTATAGAGAACGCGCGATTATAAAGAGGAAACAATCACCACACGTATGAAAACAAAAAAAATCGATATTTTTATTACTTTACATTACTATGTCGCAATTTGATAATCATCGGCTTCCACCCCGTTTCCATCGATTAGCAAAAGGCCGCGATACAATAATTCTCGCGCGGCACCTCGCGTACGGGATTACTCTGAAAAATCGCGATAGCACCGACGGTCTCGCGGCGATCACGCTACGTATCCCGCTCGGTGCATCCTGCCGAGGAAGATATTCAATTTCCCGAGCCGTGCGCACGGCCATTTCGATCGTGTCGACAGATCCGAAGGAGAGAGGGAGGGAAATGGAAAGGGAGAAAGGGGGAGGTAAGGACGGCGCGCGTGCTGTAATAACTCGCCGATAAGTAATGGCCGGCGTGGCGAGCGAGCAGGGTGAGATCCTGCCTGAGGAAGGAGAGAAATGTCGCTGGAGCTATCCCTTGCCTCCGCCTTGCGCTCGAGATCGAGGGAAAACGACGCGAACGGAGCGATCTTCTCCAAACATGGCGAGACTCCTTCTCCTCCTCCTTCTCTTCTTCTTCTTCTTGATAAACGCGCGCCACGTACGATGCATGCGTGCATGCGTGGGTACGTGCGCATCGACGCGTACGCATCAGGCCGCGTTACATACCAGGGGGATTTCTCCCCCTCATAAATAGTCGATCGTGCTGATCGCGCGCACCGATCAACGACGGCGGACTGATTTCCGAGAACGGGACGAGATCCGATTCGTCGATCGAGTTGAATTGCCGATCGAATCGCTCGTCAATCGTTCACTTTATGTGCGCGACGTGCGTCGGGGAGAAGTTCCCCCTAGGAGTTATTTATTTAATTCTTCCGATATCGTGCGCGCGCGCGCGACGAGATAGAGGATCTTGTTGACTTGACTGAAAATGAAGGATAGGTTTAGAGGTTTTATAGATTGCTATTTTGATTTATAAGGAGAGTGGTATTTAATGGCGATTAAATTTTAAAAGCCGCATATCAGTTAATTTAATTTTATTCGATCGAATTAGCTGCTGATTTGTTTTATAATCTCAAACTGCTGCAGAAATTTCAGAATTCTCAAGAAGTGATCCATTAGTATTCATCATTTTCTATTACATTTCGATAAAGTTAATATTAAGAAAATCCATTCATTATATATTTTAATCAAAAATAGTCATAGTATGTGTGATGGAAGGATGAAAAAAATATTTTGTACACAAACTTGTAAAAATCTTTTTTTTATCCTTTATACATTCAATATTTCAATTTATTCTTATTTTTTGTACAAGAAATTGTCCTGATTTGATCAATTTTTTCGTCCGTCGATCATCTCCTTCACGGTCGCCCAACGAGTGTTCCGCGGGACCAAAGATCTCTCTCTCTTCCTGCGTGAGAAGAGCGCGCTGGTTTCCGATTCCAAGTGGCGCGTGGATAATTGGCCGATCGTTGCGCGTCCGCCATGGACCGTGGCGTTTGCATACGGCGTTTCGCGAGAAGGGGCCGAGAGAGGAGGGGGACAAAGGGGAGAGCAGAGAAAGGGTGTATCGACAAGGATCTCTCGATCCTCTCGCGAGCGGGCCCGTGAAGGCCCTGATCTATGAATGGGACCAGACCCCAGAGGTGGTCAACGGTGCCGATTGGCCGAGCCCGGTACCACTCTGGTACCTGGTTCGACCAATCGTTGGTTGGTTTCTCCTCTCTCGTCCCGTCTCTTTCCACTGTTTGCCCTTTCTTTCTCTTTCTCCTTTCTTCTCCTCGCGCAGCTTCCTATCTCGATACCGCACCACCTCCCTTCTTTCTCGTTCTCTTTCTTCAATTTCTTCCTTTTCTCTCGTTCGCTTGTCCTTGTTGCTGAAGACGCTCTGACCCTCGTTACCTGTGTTCTACTCGGAACTTACCTCTCGTCAATTATGCGTCGACGATTGTCCTGGAATTATTGCGGGCAAATTGAGCGAGTGTTGTTGTCGTCGTCGTGATTTCTTCTTCCCGATTAAATATGGAATCTTGAGAAAATAATGATTCTCGTTTGAAAATAACATTATCTTTATTATAAAATCTTTAATTGATAATTAATAGATGGATCAATCGTTTTATACTAAAAGTAAAATTAAATTTAAATTGGCAGAAAATAAAACTACGTAAAATTTCTATAAACTTCAACGTATGTAAGATTAAAATTAAATTATATAAGATTTTGAAATTAAAATCGTACATAGAAATTAAAATTATATATATGGGAATTAAGTGTGTGGAAACGCTAGAATTGAATTAAAATTAAATTTGTAAAAAGTACAAAACTTTGCACTCGTAATCGTTTTATTCTTCTCCGTATTCTCCTCGTAGTTTCCCTTTTTCTTTCTCTTGCCTCGATATGTCGAGCCTCCTGGACGAGTTCTCCTCGCGAAACGCGATCGCTTCGCTCGCTTGCCGTATTGTTTGGAAATCCGCGGCGGTCGCGATCGTCGCCGATATACGCTTCAACCCTCCCCGATCCCTTCCTTCGTCCTCCTCGCTCCGATTATTTTTGCTCGTTCCGCGAGCCTTTCTGGTCTCTACCGATCTTCTGCCTTTTATTCTGCGTGCCTGCCCACGTACGCAGCACGCACCTTGCCGCTCTTGTACGCAATTTGTTCTGTTCGAGTTAGAACGCGACGAGAGTTCCACCTCGATTATCGCTCTCACCGATTTTGCGCGCGTGTTTTCAGACGTCGTCAAAGAGGATTGATTAGGCAGCAGCTTTGACTTTACAAAAAGAATTTCTAAGAACTTTGCACATTT
The DNA here is from genome assembly GCA_928718305.1 of Tetramorium bicarinatum. Lineage (NCBI taxonomy): Eukaryota > Metazoa > Arthropoda > Insecta > Hymenoptera > Formicidae > Tetramorium > Tetramorium bicarinatum. Next base: position 4,194,605 of record OV788319.1, on the reverse strand, counting down.
TTTTGGAATTTAGAAACTAAAGAATTCAGGACTTTGAAATTCTGAACTTTCTTGTCGTTTTATGCATTCGCTAAAATTCGCGACAAAATTCGTTATTGTTTTTCGAGATTTACTGTTACTCTCTTTTAAATTATGGAGTTCTAGATAATTTTGGATTCTTGAGATTTTGTGTCAATTTTTATTGTTTCAGGCTATAAAGTTTGAGAATTTGAATCTTCAGGACTTTGCAATTTCAGAACTTTTTATTTGTAAATTTTTCGATTTTTGTAATATATTATTTTAAAATTTGTTAATAAGATTTGATGCGAGAAGAAGTTGTAAGAGAGAATGAATGGTTTAAATTTAACTTGCTTTAAAATAAATCGCGATTCGAATGTTTTTTTCTGCATTTTTTTTAAATCGAAAAGATCTCTTCGCGAAGCTGAGACTTTCTCGCGTGCAAGGCCCGCATGATTTTCTCTGTGTCTCTTTCTGTTCTTTCCGATGAAGTCATGAGCGCTTGTCGAATGGAGAACTTCTCCTCTATCTCTTTCCCTCGCCCGGTCGAAGAAAGCGAGAGCCCACGATAACGAGGTTGTGAGTAAATTTGCTGCCATTAGCCGCGCGAAAATAAAGGACGAGGGAGATATTAAATTAGCGGCGAATCGCGAAGCGTCGGCTTCTTCCTCGTTCTGCGTCGTCAGGACCGCCTTCGGCAACGTACAGCAAATTTTACTTTGGTCCTTCCAACCCTCAAACTTCTCCTAATTAATATAGTCAATTTCATGTCAAGGCTAGAGATTCTAGAACGATTTTTACGTTTATCGGTTTAAAGATCTAATTAAGTTAGAGAACCTTTAACTTTGCAGCTGTTAGCGTTATTTTAGCGTGAAAAAATATAATTTGAAAAATTCGAAATTAACAATTTTGAAGAAACTCTGAAACACATTGAAACTGTAGAAACTTGAATTTTTACAATTTTTAGACTTCATATTTGGAATATTTTGCATCTATGAAGGATTAAACTTTCAAATTTCTCAAATTTAAAATACACCCTTTCAGCTTTCCTTTTTATTTCAATAAAAACTGACTAGGTAGATAGCCTATATACACTGAAAAAAAATTCTGGTTAAAAACAGAATCAGAAAGATCTTGTAGGATTGATCAAATATTCTAGTTATTTTAGTAGGAAATCTGGTTATTGTAAGTTATAAAGTATTCTATCATAATAACCCAGAATATTTGATCAATCCTACAAGATTTTCTGATTCGTCCGTTTTTAATCAGAATTTTTTTTAATGCAGTAATACTAATTCACCAAGTGATCGGCGGGCTGACGGACGCAGCGGCGGGACGCGTCGCAGGACGGAGGATACGCGGGAGAGATCCGCGCGCGCGGCTGGCCTCGGATCGCGCTCGCGATCGCCGAAAGATTTCTCTCTCTCCCGTCGGCCTCGGCGCGGCTTCGGCGACTAACGAGACATTTTCCCTCCGGTGGATTTATCGTGTCCGCGCGAGAGCGGAGTACGCGCTCTCGGATCGAACGGTCGAAGCGGACCGATTCCGCACGTTCGCGAACCCGTTTCCGCGCTAATCGTTCGCTGGTCTCGACACCGATCCCGCGATCGCGCTCGCGGCTGGATCCCTCGTTGACACAGCCCTGTCACGCGGTCCTTCGCGATTGCACGGTCCTTGGCATTTCGTCCTGCCGTCGCGTCGAGCGCGAAATCCCTCGTCTCGCGCCGCGGAATCCGCCGCGACGAGAAATCGTCCGATCGACATTCACTCGCTCGAATCACGAAAAGTATCAACAAATGAAATTTGCATCCGAGAGAGGAGTGATCGCGTGTTTCTCTTCCTTGGAATTGAATTTTATCATAAGCTTATTAATTTTCAAATTAGATCTGTCAGTCATATTAATCTTTTTTTTTCTCATGTGATAACGAATTTGCAATCTTTAGAAGAAATTAGGATAAAGTTAAATGAAAAAAGAATAAATAATTAAGTAATAATAAAAATATTGAGTTACAGTCGGGAGATTAAACACATAAATTATGTATAAGCGTTATAAATTATGAAACAAATTAAAAATAACGTCGATTGTACGACAAAGAGAAACAAGTCCTATAATGAACGCGAATGAAAGGCAACGCGTTACAATATTGCACTCACAATCAACGCTTTGAAACTAATATCTTTCGGCCAATTCATAAACACCCATGTAGAAGAAAGCTCATAAATACTTAGACCCCCATAGAAAAGCGGAGAAAGTGAAACGGAGTGGAAGGAAGGGACGAAGGGAGAGAAGGAGGAGAGAGTAGGAGGGCGGAAGGAAACAATGCGGTCTTTGTATGCAACGCACATCGGGCCGCAGCGTCGAGCTCACGGGGGTGGGTGGAGGGCAGTAAAGTGGCCGAGTCAAAGGGATCGTAATCGGGGCCGGCGCGAAAAAGCGGCCGCGCTCGCGCGTTCGCTCGCTCGCTCGCAAGCGAGTAAAAAGAATAATAATCTCCTCTTGGAAAGGCGGCTCGCTCGAGTAAAACGGCAGTCGGCCAGCGTGGCGTGATAACCCTTTCGTTATCGGGTCCTGTTGCGGGGCGGCGGGGGTTGAATAGAGCGAACCGGGCGGGTGGTGGAGGCGCGGGCGGGGCAGGGGGGCTCAGCAGCGAGCCCAGGCCGATTCCAGACCGTGATAACGGCCCGATGTCGTGATAACTCACACTCTACATTATAATACACAGCGCCTCGAACGAACCCGACGTTGCTGTTGTTGCTGATGGCGATGGTAGCGATGGCAGAGAAGGAAGGAGAGGCAGAGAGGGAGAGAGAGAAATGTGGACGGGACCCTGTTTGTGTTTGCGCTGGGTGGTACAGGGCGATTAAAAAGTATCCAGGTCGACTTATCTCATCGATAAATATTTCCTTGGTGCTGCACTTCCATTTTTATTAGTAGGAATCACCATCGAGTCCTTCCGAGATTTGATAGTCGAGAATTCCAGAGCTTTCTTGAGGAGTTTCTGGTCGAATGCTCGGCGACTTGGAGATTCAAAAATTTTATGACTTTTATAAACCTGTGAGCTTGAAAACTTGCAAGTTTTGCGAAACTTGCAAATGTTTAAGAACCTCTGGACTTCATAAATTCTTCAGCCTCGAATCTTTGAGATTTTAATACTAACAAGTTTCAAAGCAAAATTTCGCGATGAATTTTTTCGATTTCTCAAGATACTTGGCGACTTGAAGAACTCGAAAATTTCATCATTTATAGGACTTACAATTTTGCAAACCTGAATGCCTGGAAATATTTCGGAAATTTCTGGACTTTAAAAATTCTTTAACCTCGTATCTTTGAATTGTTTAATATACTAACAAATTTAAAGCAAGAGTTCGCGATCCAATTGGGCAAGCATGACTTTGTCCAGCGTCTCAATGAGCCTAACCATAGCCTCGGTTTTCGCTTACGATTAAGTGATTTATGCAGAACATCCTACGTGGACTTTCGACCCCGCAATTATCCCTCGTTTTCCGGCGGCGGAAAATGTGTCCTTCCGCGCCCCTTGCGTCGCGGACCGAGACGAAATGGCGGCTTTCGTCCATTCGCAGATCTCCACGAGAACGGTGGTCGTCGAGGCGAACGGCTCCCGGGATGTCGCGGGCGTTTTAACGGGGCGAGACGCGACGGAACGTTTAACCCGGGCCGTCGCCGCAGAGAGCAGCGCTCCGGCTTTCCGAAGCGAGGGTTTTGCGGCGAGGCGCCGAACGCGCTGCTGGACCCGCTTGATAACGGCCGGCCGGCCGCGTATCTTGGAGCCTGCAGGCTTTATTATAAACCCCCGACCCCGATGCCGTCCACCCGCATCCCCTTCCGCCTTTCCGCCTTCTTCGGTTCGCGGCAGCGTCGCTGCCGCCGCCGCCGCTGCTGCTACTGCTGCTGCTGCTGCTCTTTCCAACGGGCGAATCGTGCCAGCACGAAATACCGGCTTAATCCCGTTGATAGAAATATACCGCGAGAGTTATGGCCGAAGAATATCTCGCCCGCACGTGAATATTAGGAACTGTCGCGTAGGTCAAGTATTCAACGATGAGAAGATTCGAAGAGCGCCAAAGATAATGCAAACGAAATTTGAGAAATCATGCGCATTTTGAAAAACTGTAACAGATTTATTATCTGCAAATATTTCTTGAATTGTTTGATAATCCTAAAATCTATAAGAATCGAATGTTTCAGAGATGCTATAAACCTTGAAGGAACTTCAGAGATAAAATTTTTCCAGTTCCAGAATTTTATTAAAATCTCTGTTTTTATAAAAATTTGATAAATTATTTGATATATTGAAGAAATTTCAATTTTTCATTTAATAGAAAAATATATAATTATATCTTTTTCAAAGGAATGAAATAATTTAAGATGATTGAAATATTTCCAAGAATATAATGCAAATATAATTTCACTGATTACGAAATCAGAAAATTCCAAGATTCACATAATTTTAAACTGCATGGTGTAAAAAACCTATAATGGTAAAATTCAATCAATGAATTCTGTATCAGTCATTAAATTCGACGGTTTCAATCAAAAATCATCGCGTCGCAAGAAGTTCGTGAAGAGGCAGATGAGAAGGAAACCGCGGAACGGGGAAGGTGATCAGATAGAAAGAATCACTCGCAGAGAGAGTAGGAGCTCCTCGGGTGGGGGATGCAGCCGCGGAGAAGCGAGGAGAACGAGGGAGGTGTTGGGGGAAGAGGGAGAGAAGGGGGTTCTGTGTGCGCCTCTCGCGAGAGAGGGACTGTACGATGGTGGGACCTCTTTATCGTGATCCCCGTCCTGCAGCTCAGCTCCTCATTAGCTCGACCGCTCATCAATCACTCGTCCACGACCCACCGTCTCGCAAAGTCTCCCTTTCTCTCTCGCTCCCGGCCCCCATATCGCAGCCGCAACCTGGCCGTACCCCTCGAGGGCTATCTCGAGACCGCCAATGGCCCACGAAGCTTGGGGAGGAGAAGGGGGAGAGCGAGCGCGTTTATTTATGCTTTAGGATTCGAGCAATCCTCCAGGAGTAAAGTTGATGAAGACAGAAGAGGCGTTGAGGAAAAGAGCAGGGATTTGATGCAAAGCTAAACTTCGAGCAAGCCGCGCGCTGATGAAATAAAATCGCTTTCTTACTCTTTGCATTTTTTCGTGCTGTTAGTGTTGAAAACAAAATCAGAACATTAACGTGTAATCGAAAGAGCACTGTTTCGCAGATCAAAGAAAGAGAGGAAGAATTTTCTGTATGTATGTTGCGCAGCAAGCTGAAGTTCTCTCCTTTCTCCATCTTGATTCGCTTTTTTTCTCTCTCTTTTTCTTCTTCGGAGGTATCGAAGGAAGAGTGCGGTGAAAGAGTTCCAATGTCCCAATATTTGGACCGCCGATCGCGGCAACCTGTCCCTACTCTGAGATCCGACCGACAACCGAGGCCCGCTCGGATACTCGGGCCCGGATCCTCTCTCTGCCCGTTCCCCTCCATCGGAAGATCGATCGAGATATTCTCTCGTGAAAGGACTCGCGCATACGGGGTGTTTCGTAAGCATCAGTAACGTACTCGACGAATTCGAAGCTGCGACTTTATCTTCATCTAAGACGTAAAGACAAAAGTTGAAGAAAGGGGAAACTGCTTTCTAGAAAAATAATTACTATAAACATAACAAAGTATAATAAAAGTACAGTACAAAATTAATGAGTGACGGACAAATAATTTATGAATTTTTATAAATGAAGATATGTAGCCATGAGAAAACAAAATAAATATCGACGTTTAACGTTTTCAATAAAGGGGCTCCTTCGCCGCGATAATGCTTGTGAAATTTAAACGAGCGGTCTCGGAGGCGCAAAAAGGCGCCTCGCGCTCATCTCGACGATAATGTTGCACGGAAATTATCGCGTCTGGAATTATCATCGGTTTCGCCGTCCCGGGCGAGTCGATGCTCGCGCGATAATGAAGTATCTTCTTGGCGGGAGAGACGCGGTTAATCTTCAGCGACGGCGGCGTCGGCGGTGGTGGTGGTGGTGCTCATGTAGCTCGATATTGTTTAACTTGCCTCGTTATCGCGAGATGCACTCTATAGCCATCTCTCCAGGGGTGGAAGATAGCGCGCACCTTCGAACCCTGTCCTTCCCCCGCCCGCCGCCACCCTCTTCAACGTTCGCTCTCTCGTTCCAGCGAGTTGCCGAAGAAGGGGTGGGGGCGCTGGAAGGGAGCTGCATCCAGCTGATAACACCTCCTGGACTGATAACGAGCCGGCCAGGCTCTCGTCCTACCGTACAACCCACCCCCGCGCCACTCCCCCGCGACCTAGCCGCGCGGTTGCTCTACCTTGGAATCCCGTGCGAGAGTTTCCGCCGGAAATTAGCGTGACGAATTCGTGATAATAATTGCAATAGCAGTACTGAAGACCTCACCCTGCAGAATTTATTTTTATAACATATATCCTTATTGTTTTTTTCTTTCTATCTCTATCTCTCCACATTGTTATTTTAAATGTGTGTGTGAAATTCAATATATTTATAGTATTTTTGTATTACATTTATTAAATTGATTTTTTTCTAAGAGAATTTTAGAATAAAGGTTCACGCGAAATTTGAATCTCAACGTTTCAACTGCTTTTTATTACGAATATTTTTTATGAATAAAAATGTAGAAGAACGTTTAATTATAATTGATAAACTATATTTTTGAAATTTTTCGAACTGCACAAGAACTTTCTACATTTTTACATTAGATAATTAATATAAATATTTTAATATTGAATTATATCGAATAAAATTGAATAAAGAAATGCTTAATATTGGTTATTTGTCCAAGTTCTGATGCCGCGAAGAGTTAGAATTCATCGATTTATCTTTTCGTCGCAGATGCTTCTCGAGAACGCATTCCGCTCGATCCTCCGAAAAGCTTTTTTCCCGCACGCCTAATCGGCCGTCAAGCTTATCGTTGCGACGGAGATTCCATCCTTTCCTCGGAAGGGCGGGCAAGAGGGGGATCACTCTCGAGAGTGTCTGGACGCCTGCGAGTTGGCCGTCGCCGCCGCTGCCGCCGCCGCCGTCGTCGATAAGAGACGCGCCACGAGAGATATCTGGATCCGGGCGATGCGTTACAATGCGTTCGTTGTGCATCCACCTCGTGAGCGAGAGAGATTTCGAATGAGCGAGTCGCGAGATGCGGCCGATACGGAAATGCTTTCCGCGAACGCGCCGGTCTGGCCGGGGAACGGAGGTTCTCCGACCGGGATTCTTCGGCGACTCGCCCTCCACGGCTCGCCGGAGCCGTTTCTGATACGTCGATCAGCTCCGAGACGCTTGATATAATATTATAATGATGTACGTGATCAGGAAAGACAGAGATAGAAATGTCAAGTTCGAAAGATATCGATTTCCAGTATCAAACTAGCGATATAAAAGCGTTATATGTCTATACAGCCAGGAGTACGAACAAGGGCAAAAGCGAACTCAGATTATCAAAACTGAAAAATCAGTTTATTAAAGATAAGTTCAATCATTGACGTCTGAAGACGGTTAATTGCATGTGTTTCTGGAAGTGTCCTTCTTGGAACTCATCTTTTCTGAAATAATCGTAGCGGTTTGACAATATAGATGTGCAACTACGATAAATCGGTAATATAAAATTTAGATCCAACAAAAAATTATTAAGTCTATCAATAAGTAGATATTTTAACGGTTTTCAAGTAATTTTAGCGCAAATTTAATCCAATTTTGCTGACTGGATTCATTAATTCGTCGTTGTTATTAGTGGGCAAATGACTCGAGCGAAGCTTTAAAATAACTAAATAAAAGTAAAATCCTGACACGCCTTTATTAAAATAAAAAAAAACATTGATAAGCATTTGCCTATTGACATTGCGTAAATATTTTATAATATTTTTTCTAAAAAAATAATTTAAGCAAATAGATTGTGCTTCAACATACTGATAATAATCTTGTCTCTTTTCCCGAGTAATTACGACAAGCAAAACTATGCAATTAGTTGCAATATGAACGCGATGATTCAATAATAGACATACACATCCAACGCTTTGTTGCATTTAAAATTGAACCCTTTTCTTCTCGTAACTTGAACTTTTTAGCAACATTTCGTCGCTTCAACACCGATTTCAGGGAAACAAGAGCTTTTCTTCCCGGATGTGTATTACCGTTGAGAACCGATGGAGGAGCTCCGCGCGATGAATCATCGCTCGGCTATTCCTCGGCCGCGGCCGCTCGCGCTATACATTTCAGATCTCTCGGTCGAGACGAATTAGAATCCTTTTTTCAGCCCCGGCATCTCGATGGTACACGGCCGAGGGATCGGCCGATTTATCGATCTATTTTTGCACCCGGCAGCCTTGGGGCTGCCCCCATCGCTTTTCCGCGTTACGCTCCGCGTTGCGTCGCGTCGCGCCGTAATCGAGTCGCGCGTATCTGCCTCGCAACCTCGTTTCAGCGCGAGAATAAATGTGATTGCGCGAGTGCGCGCACGTGGGGAAGAGACGGAAAAGAAAAAGAAAAGCGGCAGCGCCGGACAGCCTTGGTGAAGGCGCGACCGAGATGCATAAAATGCCGAGATCCGACACGCCACGTCCACGTTCCGGAGATTCCGATTGCGTGTCGTTAAACAGACGCGGGATACATTCTGAATGGACTTCGTTAAGTTACTCCTGATCCCGCGAAGCCTCGGATCCCGAGAGTATCAGATAAGTCGCGAGAGATTTTTGCGTATTCAAAACCTTGCACGGATAGTACAGTAATTAAAATCTACACACAATTCCGAATTCTTGTAGTCTCCAAATTAATTGCATGATATATCGTGGAATTTTGAATTTTATCTTCGGAATTGCCAATTTTTGGGAGCTGAAACTGCCGCGAGAAACTTTGCTTTTTAATAAATATTAAAATTATTTCTTCTGTACACATAAATAAATATCTAGGAATAGAAGAGAAAGATAAAAGGACGAATATAAAAGAAAAGGAACACAAGGGAAATGTATAAGAGAATAATATTATACAATTTCGTGTAAAATGAGGTAAAGAAAAATCGCACTTTAACGTAGATTTCTCTTCCTCGTCATCTTAGGTCACACTCGCTCCTCTTCTGTTTTGGAGGCACTTAATTCTACTGACGTTATTACGTATCGTTATGCGCTTCCGCATTATGATTTCTACATACGTCTGCAATTAATCTTTCTGCCTTTTGATCTACATTGGTTTTATCTTATTTGTCGGCTTAACAGTCTACTCAATTTCCTCGATTCCTGAAACCTCGAAGTTGTTCGATAATAATTGTAATCCTCGATTGACGTCAACAAAGGGTATTGACGCGCGATTCTTACATGGACGAGGATCTTTCCTTGTGTATGAAAAGTTGAACGACACCTCCGTCCAAGGGGTCAGCCCTCAGCCCGTCGCCTTCGGTTCTCCATTAGACTGACGGATGGTCCCCGATTAGGCTTTCACGGATAACGAACGAGCACCGGCCACGAAGAGCTAAAAAAGCGGAGCTCGAGCGGAGAAAAAGGAGGGACGATAGAGCAGCGGGTATAAAGACCCATCGAGAGGAAATGTTTATTATAGTCCCGCGAATCGTAAATCGCGTCAAGTCGCATGTCCTTTTGGATATTTGCGATTTTAACGAAATTTCACGAAACTTTCGCAGGAAATTACGAAATGATTTATCGTGAGATTTTCGAGCGTCTCCGAAGTTTGCCGATTCGTCGAGAGTATTAATATTCCATGCCAATTAAAGTACTAATAGATAAAAATATTTCAATTCTCTTTCCTTTAATGAAGAACACATTTAATATTTTTTTTTCTTTTACATTCTTTCACGTATTCGTCCTGACAATTTTTTCAATTGGCAGCGGTGAGAACAAAGTTACTCGCGGAGGATGCGAGGACGATGGACCGCTACGCGATTATAACGCATAAGCAATAACGAGCGCCAGTATCTTTGAAGTATCGGAAATAATTACTTTCGCTGTATCGCTGCGACGGGAAGAAGACGAAAGACCGGGTAGAGGGGACGGGGGTATAAGTAAGTATAAGTGACTTCGCCACGCGGTCCCCTGATAATGCCCAGGGCCACCTTCCAGGGATCAGTATTTATTGTGACGCGATCGAGATAGCGGTCACGGTACGCCCCTGGGATACCTGGGGCCTGCCTCCACTCGCACGAATTATGGTTTTCAATATGACGACAGTTCCGTATCTCCCGGCGAGCGCCTCGCACACCCCCGTCCCCCCTTTTCACCCTATCCTCGGCCTCTCTCCTGAGAGAGATACACGTCGCGCACAGACATCTCGGTCCTGGAGACCGTAAAGTTTCTTAAAAGGTTCCGTGATTTTTCGCACGACTCCGCGCCCGAAAGGCAACCGCGATTTAAAATAACGCCGAGTGAAAAATCGACGAGTTCTCTTAAATATCTCTTTGTAGTAGACACTGAAAGAACTTTTTTAAAATACAATTCTCTTAGGAGTTTTACTTCAAAACTAAAAATTTGTTTAAAATATTAATATATCATATAAAAATAATTGATTTTATAATTTATCTATTTTTGGCATTTTTCCTTAATTGTATTACCTATTTTTCTTTATAGATGTACAAAAAGACGATAAAGTCTAAATAGTAATCGCACTTTATGGAAAACATTATTTCAACAGATCCGAGAGAAGTAACAAGTGTTTTCAGAAATTTAAATGCCGATTACATTTAATTGGGACGGGAAGTTATCCCGGAGAGAGAAGGAGAAAACGGGCCGATCGAAAATTTGTCGAATTTTCCGACGGCAGTGGCGCGGCCGGAAGAGAACGACGTCGAACACGCGGCGGGGAAGTCGTAAACGTAATCGTGCTTTTTCAGGCGCCGCCACTAAACTCCACCTGGCACCTTGGAGAGCCGCTTAAAATATTTTTACAGCGCACGCTCTCTTCCGCGTCGCGATATTTCGTGCTTACATAGCCGACGACACACAATCCTCCTCTTCCTCTTCCCTTTAAATCTATCAAAACTGTACTGCCTTGCCGCCGTGCTATTAAGCTGTAAACTGTAGCACTTTTGCTGCGATCTCTGCGATTTTCTGAATTGTCTGCGGGGAATCTGAAGACGACACGAAGCTATCTGTCTACGTTATTCTCGTCAAGCTCGAAATTTTTCAGACAGATCAAGATAAACGTGAAAGAGGAAAAATGTGACTCTGTATATTTTTTTAGCAATTTCTTTTGTAAGAGCCTAATATTTTTTTCTATTTTCTCTCCTTTTTCTCTTTTAGATTGTATTACTTTTTAAATCCGAATTAATCATGATGCTCGCATTTGTCTTTAATTTTTAAGATTACCATAAGTTTCATTGGTAATTTTCTATTCAATCGCAATTTTCATTCATCATCTTTGCATGCTTTTTCTATGTTGAATTAATTTTCAAGCAGTCTTTCAACTCTCCATTAATTCCTGAGATTATGGGGGCTATACGTATTATTCGTTATCCATAGAAAATTCAATTCATTGGCTAAATCTCTCCTTTTTTTACTCATCCTTGTATCTTTTTTTCTTTCTATTGCCATATATCCTCTCGCTTCATCTCTTTGTTAAATAAACTGCATCTCCCTTTTTCCCCTCTTCCCTCTTTCTCTCTCTTTCTCTCTCTTTCTGCGCACGAAGCTCTTTCTTTCGTGCGATCTTCGTTCCTCCGGGTCGGTTCAAAGTTTCGCGATAAAATCCGCGATAGCGCGTCAGGGGGCGATAGATGAGCAAAAGGGGAGATAGCCTTTGGTGCAGCAACGAGAGGAAGGAGAGAAGAAGAGAGCGCGAGCTTGCGAGAGGCGCAGATAAGCTCGATTATGATCCCCGGTGGTTAAAGTCGAAGTTTTTACGGTAGATAAGCCCGCACGAATGGGTTGCGCGAGATAAAGGTGAGTCGCCCACCATCTTCCTCGCCTCCACCCGTCGCTCGTTCTTGTGTCACGAAGCGCGCCATTTTTCTTAATAAGGCCCTTCGAGCCCGACCATCATTGCAGCCGCGATGTGGCCGTGCAGAGTCATCGCCGGGACCGATTTTATTAAATTAAATAATAAATATGTTCCTTTGTGGTGTGTGCAATTGCTTGTTGCATTTAAGATAACGGTGAGTTTAGCCAAATAATTTGAAGCATCAAGAATACTCATTTGGGAAATATATAATACTTAATATGTGATTTATAATAAATTTATTTTATAATGCGTGAAAGACGAACAAAAATGTTAGATACTGTTTTAAAAAAAAGCATTTTTAAAACATTTTGTAAAATATGAATTAATCTGCTCTCTTTGAAAATTTATTTTAATAGAATATTTTATTATTCTTTAGCAGAATTAAAATTCTTATTCCACTATTTAAACAGTATATTTATAAATATATAAATTGGAATTTTATGGAATATAAATGCCTCGCGATGAGAAAATATGTATTATAACAAAAAGTCATAAATATATTACAAAATGCGTAAACCTACGGTAGTAAAATCTTTAATATAAGAGAGATTAAGTACGTCGCTCTTTAAATTTCTCGCTTTCTCAAAGAGCATCGAATTTATTAAGAACCACGGCGAATAAAACTTCCCCTCTTCCTCTCGTATCTCTTCGGAATTGAGCGATTCCGCTTTCGTTCGCATCGAGCGAACACCGGGGGTAACTGTCGACCCTCCCTATTCCCTCGCAGTTACGGTCGTGGATGCAAACGAACGTACGTGCCGGTCGCCGCATCCGTATACATAATGCAAGGTGTGCCGGAGATATAATTTTTACGACGCGGCGGCGGCAGCAGCCATCCTTCCCTCCCTCGTATCCCCGAGACCGTGCGATGCGCCCTATAAGCGGCTGTAAATTGAATAACGCCTCGACAGGATTTATGTAACGGCCACTGAAGGCGGCGGTGGTGGCTTTCACGCGGATAGGACGGCGACCTCGCGGAAGAGCGCGGAACTACCCCTTTGGTGAACACCCTTGTTACCCTTTCGCGTCCGCGATCTTGGTACGGCTTCCTGCCCGAGGTCCCGATCGTAAAAAGAAGTTCTGTAATGGGACGCAAATGGGATGGAGTCCTTCTTTGTTAATTCTTTATTAACCCTTTTTAAACCCTCGAATAAGTAATCTGAGAAGAAGCGTTTGAGAGGATGACGGAAGCGCGATTTCTGACTCTTAATTCTGATTTTTATCCATACGCTTAATTTACTTTGTAACTTTATGTTAAATATAATCGATTCTAATTTTCCTATTTTCTTCACGATAGAGAATACAATGTTTAACGCCGAAAAAAAATGCATATCAGATGGCTGTTTTAATTAACTCGTTAAAGAATTTAAATATTAGAACTCTTCATAGCGAAAGAAGTGGTTGAACTTCTTAGGGATACAATAACTGGAAATAATTGTCATGTATCAGTTTAAATTTAATTTGATATTTCCAAATTCTTGTTATTAGTAATTTTTATTCTTATTTGGAATAAATTCCAAAACAACAATTTATTTCAGTACAAAAATAAAAATTTACTTGTACTCTGCTGCAAAATTTTATAATCTTTTATAGTAATATAATATTAATATTTATTATATGTTAATATTTATATAATGATTTCTCATCGAACTTTTCTTCATCAACAGCTTTTTTCTTATCTTTTCTTGAAGAACTAATATCCTTTTAAGAATAGGCCTACACATCGTGTGGTATTATATCCTTAACTCTTCAATAAATTGCTCTTTTTTTTATATCCTCTTTTGTGCTCCATCGAGAGGAACCTTATCCCATCTTTCCCTCCCGCTCCGAATCCCTTTTTCTCGTTCGTTCCACGTGTCCGGCTGGTTTATGTCCCGGTCAGGTCCGTGCTTCATGTACTTACGATATTGTGATCTCTCTGCGAGGGACAAGGGAACGGAAGGGTCGCGCGCGTAAATGCGCTCTCGCGGGGCGCCTGGTTACACTGAGATATAACAGCGGCGCTTAACCGCGATCCTAACGTCGGGCCAACAACGGCGACGACGTGCACCGTTGCGACGCGCGCAAGATTGCCGTATTGGACACGCTCGTAAATAACCGCCCTCCGGCACCCCGCCGACCCTCTGGGCCTTTAACACCCCATTACGCCATTCGCGGCTGAGAGACGAGACTCCGAAGAGGGAAACCGGTGTTCTCCCGAAGCATCGATAGGTCTTGAGCCACGGGGGAATGGGAGGGTAAAACGTGCCGACGAATTGTGTCCTAGAAGGACGAACAGGTGCTAAAAGCTTGTCCTTCAAATATACTAAAAAAAATCCCTTTTCCTTGATATAAAATTGATTTTTAAGATATTCTGCAATTAATTGTAGAATATCTTAAATTGCATCTGCAATAAAGGATTAATTTTATTCTTCTATTATTTCGTAATATTACTCTTTAATTATTTTTTAATAATCTTTATTGGTTTACTGTGTGTGTATCTTTTAATCTTTAGTTCCTTCCAATTTTTGAGATTTCTTTTTCTAATTCTAAATATTTAAGTAGTATACCCAAATGTTTAAAACAGATATGTCAGTTCCATTATTGTTAAGTTTCAATTAACTTTAGTTTAACTGTGAAACTATGAGATTCCCTAATATTCACTATTATTATTGCTCGAGTAAATTTCCTTGATCATAATTCCTTCGATTCATTTTAACTATCAGCTTTTTCAATTTAGTTTTAATCGCTGGTTTTTTCAATTCAAATTGACTCTAATTAACAACGCAAAGAGATCCTGATCAGGATTAAAAAGAAGTTTTCCTCTTTTATCTAAAGTATCCTGTATACCAGTGGATAATTCCTACAATTCGCTGAACGAGGAGGAATACGAGATACAAGAGTCATCGGAGATCAACAAGCGTTTCCGTTCGGAGTTCGCGTCCCTGTGAACGTGGCTTAAAAACATTGAGACGTGACCAGTGCTCGTTGCCACGAGGAAGAGGCAATGCCACATCGGGCAATTATCGCTCGGCGGGAGCTCCCGACGTGCATACATTAAGGCCTCTGCTCCCCCGTCGCCGCCCTTCCTGAGCGCGGACCGAGGGACGACAACGAACGGCGAAACGACACCCGAGATTTCGTATCTCTTCGGGACGGGACACTTCTCGCCTGGCCTCCTCTCCGGCCGACGTTTTAAGATCGGTATCTCGCCGCGCCGCGCGACTCGCCTGAATGAATAATTATCAATGGACGGTGGGGCCGCGCGCGGTGCCTCGCCCTTTCCCCGACCACCCTCTCCCTCGCTCCCGCTGGACACCGTTCGCCATCGGCTTTTTCTTCGTCTTATCGGTCCGACCGAGGTTGTTCGCCGTTCATCTGTTCGACTGTTCTCGTGTCAATAATCCGCCACGGAGAGAGGACACTCGTTTCAACTTCAATCGAAAATTTTGATGATTTTATTTGCGAAAGATCGAGTGGCTTTTTCACGAAAATAATTGGGTGCATTAAGGCTTAAATTGTAGCTCAATCAATCCAAGAATAATTCAAGGATATGTAAATGACAATATAATTAATGATTATAATGTGGCTTTTTGAAATAATATGCGACAAAGTTTGGAGAACCGAGAAATTGCGGCTTATCGGCAGACGTGTCTGCCTCGCGATGTCGATCCCGCCACTACTTAATGAATGCCCGAATGTCTTCGGGCTTAATCGCCGACACGTATAAACCATATCCCGCGCCTGCATATTCAACGTGCGTGCGTGAACACGCGCTCGTGCGGCGAGCATCGAAATTCAGATCGACTCGTTCCTTTTTGCGCGACTTCACGATTTCTGTCACGACGACGCAAGTATCGGGAATCAGGCCGCTTCAACGATAGAGTAAATCTCGTGGTTAAAACAGGCGAAGTTAAGAACACCGATCCAAGTAAGCAATCTTTAAAAAAAAATAGAAAATACAAACCATTCTTCGAGATCATCTTAAAATTATTTTATCATAATCAGGTCTCAGATTTTGAAGATTTTTACATCGAAAGACGTTTCTAGTTTCATTTATATGACAATATAACAGTTTTATCGTGGAAATTCATCAAAGAGAGGCAAAAGTAATCCCTGATAACGTTTTAGTGAAAGCGATAACGTTCTCATTTTTTCTATAAATTCTTTATTTTCTACATCTTACATTGTTCTATTGCTGCAAACTTTTAGCGTGTTTGAGGGAAGCGTCGTTTCAAACTGCAATAAATTTCGCTCGTTTTTAACAATAGTCCTCATTTCTTTTTCCGCTTTATTTATAATAATAAAAATTACAATACTCGTCATCGCGATATCTCTTCATTCATCGGACTCGCTGGATCGCCGCGATCTTCGCGCAGCCTCGAGTTCCCCTCGCTCTAGATCTCGACGCCAATCTCGGTTCCCCGGATAGACACGGTCCAACGAGACAATTCTATCAGCCAGTCACCCACGCGAACCATTAAAGCGTAGGTAATATCTGCGCAGGGATCAGCATCCTTCAAAATTTCAATTAGTCTTACGGAATATTCGTGCGAGGCAACCTCTGCCTCTGCCTTTTCCTCCCCCACTCGACGGTCCCCCGATAGCATCGTGTGTCCTTTTATTATTACAATTTGAATGGCGACCGAGAGAGAGAGAGCGGATCTGGATCAGGCCGCTCGAGCCTCCGCCGAATCCACGGACGGGCCGAGGGGGATGATACAGCCCGGGGGAAGACGGGAGAGGAGAGTGGGGGGTGAGGGAGATGGCCAGAACTCGGCTCTCGTCTAGCTTAGATCTAATCTCGCGTTCCCGCGCGCTGCGTGCCTAATTAAAGATCGATATCTCCCCGATATTATTGCCACCCCCCTTCCCACACGTTTCCCACCTCCCGCCACTCCGCCTTCTCCACTCCCCCGCGCGCCGCGTAGCAGGTTATTAAATTCTCCTATCTCGTGAGATCTGGACCGGCCGGTCCTGCCCGGCCTTATCTGATCCGGTCGATCTCCCGGTCTCGTTACCTTTCGGCCCTACGCTCGTTCCCTCGTTCCCGCGCGGCCGGCCGATGCGGTGCGCCGGTCGCTGGATCGACACTTTCGACATTTCGAGGGCTGACGAACGGACACAGGGATGCGCCATACGGAGGACCGTCGTATCTGGCACACGGAAGCGGCGAGCCCGATCGATTTTCCGGAAAACCGGAAGGAGAAAGATCGCTGAGCGATTCTCGCGTTCCGTGAGTCTGATCAGCGACGTACTATTTACAGTATTTATCATTCGTTAAACATTACGAAAGCGACATGTCTAATTGATTCGACTTTATTCCTTTTTTTCTTGCATTTCACTAATAATTTATCTCTGCTCCATTTATTTATTATCGATCCGATGGTTTTTCAACATTTTAATTATCTTCATAGTTATTCTAAATTTCACTCTCACATTTTGATTATCTTCATAGTTATTCTAAATTTCACTCAAATGTGTGATTTAATTATTTATATCTTTGCGAATCAATTAATTTTTTTAATAATTTTATTATTTTAGGTGATACACACCGAGAAAAATATAGTTACTTTAGGACTCAGCTACAATTTTATATTTCTAATGATAATTATACTTAACATAATGATGCAGATAGTTAAGTTAATCATATTTATTGTTAGAAATGTTATAAAATTATGGTTGAATCCAAAAGTAACTATATTTTTCTCTCAGTGTAGAGAAATAAAATTCTCTTAATTAATCGAGAAATTTAATTCACCGTGGCTATTATTCGATTGGGCTGGTAAATTGCACTTCTTCCAAACTTATCCCCTGGAAAAGAGCCTTTCAGAGAAGAACCCTTTATTCGTCCAGGATTATACAAACGAAATAAAAGCGGCGGCTTGTAAATCGCCGAAGCTTTCTCCGCTACCAATTTGCGAGGTGGCGCGGCGACGTTACTCTTCACCACCCCTATCGACAATCGGCCGTTACCCTCCTGCTTTCTCCCTCCTCCCCCTCCCTCCGTTTCCTTCGTTACCGGGTTTTAACGTGGAACAGAAAAAAATCGCCGGCCCGGCAGCGCGGCGGAGGAAACCGAGACGGTGACAGATGGAGCGCGACGATAACGTCTCTCGAAGGTCCTGTTCGCGGACGAAACGACCTGCGCGGATCCTGTTCCTGTCGCGAGATAAACGAAACAGCTGCGTCTCGGCGCCGATCAAAGATCTCTCGCTTCTTCTCTCCTCTTCCTCGCCGGGGCCCTCTCTGCCCCAGAGCGCTTTCGACGTCCGGGCGCGCGATCGCGCGCGCGGAAATAAATGAGGGGAAATGCACAACGTGCGTGATAACGACACGTGAACGCGAACACGGCCTTCTGCGCTCCGACTCCGAATGATCTCATTCGGATAGCGTGAGCCACGAGGGGATGACTCTATTCATCTAAAATCGTTCAATTAAAATCCGAGGTACGTGCAAATCTCAAGAGTTTCTAGACATTCGAACGTCAGGCTAGGATATCAATTCGGAATTATAACGCACAGAAAAACGCGGCTTTATTCATCAGTCTTTCGGATCGAACTGAAATTTTGTACTCCTGGATTTTCTCGGATTTCTTCACTCTTAATTCCGAGATCTTTGGAGCTTCGAATTTCCGAAAATCCGCGCTGGACTTTAAATTTGATATTTGAAAATTCGAGAAACACTGAGGAGTGCAATACAATTTGGTATTCAGGAATCAAGAGGTCAAGAAAATCTGCGAATTCGAACTTTCAAGAATTCACGGACGTGAATGAAACGATCAGTAGACAACGGAAGGAATTCATATCGAGAGATTATCAATAGAGTCGCTTCTGAGTGAAATCGCATTCCTGAGGCGGTTTGAGAGATGGAAGGTACCATGGCGTCGCGGTGGAGGGAGAAATCCATAGACTCTAATTCTAATACAGAGTCTAATCACCGTTCTGCGATCGGGTGCCAGGAGATCAGCCCGACCAGTCTCGATATTATAAGACCGGTCGTGTAGGGGAAGAGAAAATAAAAAGTCCCGATGGGAGAGGAGTGCAGGAAGAAAAAGGGAGATCGTCCGATGGATGGTGTTCATGATGGGCAAACAAATTAGAGAGATAGAGAGAGAGAGAGCGGCGGGGGAGCAGGAAAGGAGAGGCGTTCGATCAACGGACTGGATACATTGTAGTGCCGGTAATTTCGGATAAAGACAATGTCCGCGTTGTCTCTGATATAGTCGTACGATTAGCATATCGACAACGCCTCAAAGTTGTACGGAGGTCCTCGGAATTGATGACTAGGAGATAATTGTTTGTTTTATAGTAGAACTGGTCGAGGAAGCTAAAGAAGCTTTAAATATACATTGCGACTACATCAATCAAATTATCATGGGATCTGGGCTCTGAAAACTGGATAAGATGGAAAATGGATACTCCGCGTAGTAGAGAATTTCGAATTAAAAAAATATACTATATTAATATTTATATTGATATTCTTCTCGTTAAAGTATAATATACTCTTACTTAAATATATTCTTTGCTTCTTGAAATTTAAAATATGCAGAATGCGAGTGAACTTTGACTTTTAGTTGAACAGTTAAATTGTTAAATTTAACTGTACACAATGCAGTTTAATTATTCAAACTCTCTTAGAAACAGTTATCTCGGTATTCTAATCGTGTGCCCGGCACCAAGAGAAAAGCCGTCGCTCCCAAATACCTTTATTTAGTAAAGGTTAATAACAAACTAATACAACGTGTACGGCCGATCGTGATTAAGTGGTAAATGTGGAAAGTCGAAATGGCGACGTTATCAGCGCGGGATATCGAACTTATCGTCGTCCTTTAGGATAATTACTATGATCGTTGTCCCTATGGCCGAGTCGACGGGGAAGGAAAAGGAGAAGGCGTAAACGCCAAGCATACGAAGGCGGAGGTGGCGACGAGGCAGGCTCGTCCCGCATGAATAATGCGCTCCACGACGTGATCTGAGCTTCCCAGAAGAGACGGCTGGCGACCGTCCGTGGACGGATACACCTCGGATACCTCGAGTACCGATCCGAGGTATCGATCTACACAATAAAGCTGTTACGTATCTGACTCGCAAGAGACTGCGACTCTCGGAGACCGTTGTGCTCGTGAGTTTAACAACGTCCGCCTTCGGAAAGGCTTATAGATACGTTCCGGCAGAGAACTGTGAAATATTAAAATCTTAATTTCTATCTGACGAAATTTCTGACGTTGTAATTTTTGTACGGAAAACAAAATGCGAGACACATTTCTAAATTATCAGAATTCTAAAGTGTTAGTAATGCTTGAATTCTCGATTTTCAATATAGAAATTGTGAAATCTCGCAAATATCAGAATTCTAGTTTATCAGAGTTGTAATTCTTGAATTCTCGATTTCCAATATTGAAATTGTGAAATCTCGCAATTATCAGAATTCTATTTTATTAGAGTTTTGTTAGAATTTTCAAAGCACGATAGAAGTAAAAATATCGTGCAAAAGTGATCCCGATTCTGTAAGTACTGAATTATGCAAATCTTACAGAATATCCGAACTGTACTGATAAGATTCAGAGTGAAATAACTTTGAAATTCTGAAATACCGAAAAATGTTCGAATACTCGAGCTAATGTCCAGTTTTATATGGGGATCATCGTAATCTTTTTTTTTTACAGTATCGCTCGATTCGATCCCTTACGCGTGTACTTGAAGCCGCGGGAAGGAATAGTTACGACTCCGAGATAACTCCTGTTCTGTTTCTCAAGTCTCCGCCGTTTCTCACTTACGCCGTTCCATTAAAA
This sequence comes from Tetramorium bicarinatum, assembly GCA_928718305.1. Lineage (NCBI taxonomy): Eukaryota > Metazoa > Arthropoda > Insecta > Hymenoptera > Formicidae > Tetramorium > Tetramorium bicarinatum. Next base: position 4,173,861 of record OV788319.1, on the reverse strand, counting down.
ATCCCTCGCAACGATACACGATCGATTGCCATTCCATTCGTAATTAAAGCCCGCGACTGCACCGCGCGTTCGATCCGATATTCCACGAAGGACGGACACGTCGATCGCTCGATCGGGCGAGGCCTTTTCCCCTTCAGTACCCCTCGTCCGGAAGTCCAAACACGGGAGGAGCTCCCTCCCCCCGTTCGCCGCCTCGCCGTAGGTTCGCGAGTTGAGCTCTCACTTAGCGGCCGCGGTGTCACGATCGGGACCGGGTGCATTAGCATATCTCCACGATGCAGCGTGTAAGGGGTGCGAACGGCGAGGTGCGGGAGGCCGGCGGGCGAAGGAAGAAGAGAGAGACAAAGCGTGTCGGACGCGGAACGGTGTTATACGAATGGCGAGCGATCGACCTCGTGGGTCGTGAAAAGGCGCACGATCCGCAATGCGAATCGGTGGGGCAAAAGGCGACGGAGGGAGAAGGAGGCGAGGAAAGGGCGTAGGGGAACAGAGGACTCACTCAGCCGGGCCCCGGCTGCCCGCAATGCCTGTTACCTGTACGTCGCGTGTTTGCCTACCCGCGTCACGATCAGGATCCTATTTGCATAGCGCCGATGAAGCTGCTACCGTTCTGCGCTGTCTGCGAGTCCTCCGAACTCTCCGGACTCGCGTCGGCGGTTTACGTGGGTGTACAGGGTGTCATGCTAGTCGTGAAGTCCCTTTCAGAATTTTTAAGGGAATTTTTAGGAATTGTGATGATTACGATGAGAACGCACAGAGTATATGTCTTTAATCATCCGTCAGCAATCTGGGTCTTTTAATTATATTCTGATAATTTGGCACAGATAGCTTTTATATATATCTACCTGTATATTAGGCTATCAAAGCCAAATTATCAGAACGTAATCAGTAAGACATGAGAATTATTTGCTAATTTTGTGCTATTTTTTGTTTTAGTTTTTAAAAAGTTACGAGATATGTAAAAGTAGCGTATACATAAGTCATATAAATTGCGTAACAAAAATTATGTTTTATTATATAACAATGAGAAATTTCGCGCGTGTCCACCACCACTAGTTTATTGAATGTCCTACAGACAGATTGTAAAATCTTCTAGGATTAAAAAAAAAACAATTGGGTTTAACATTTGGCTTTAAAACTTATTGGATATTGTGTAGAGATGTTGACAAGTAACCCAGAATTTTTTTGAATTTTTTGAAAGCCTAGAATATAAAAACATAGGGTGAACTTAAAAAATCCAGAATTTGCTGAGAGCGTTAATAAAAAAAAAGATTACTGACGTAGGGTTAAGTAAGGCGAGAGGAATGATTGCAAATGAAATCGTCGACCGAGAGATCTTCTTAAAGGATGAAATTCGTCATCCGGATGCGTTCAGCGATCGATCGGGGGAGTGACGCGTATCTCGAAATTTGCGTTTATCAACGTTTGAACCGAGCAACCGTCGACCGTGATTGAAGCGGCGAGGAAGGAAGGAAGGAAGGAAGGGTTTGGAGCGCGCGGCATAATAAATGTTCCGCATACCTACTTATTACTTTAACGAGCGGACGCTTTTGCATCGCGCGGCTTTCGCGGCACGCGTGCCTTCGGTCACGGAACGCGCGATGATTTACCGGCGCATCACGTGCGCCCGCGCGACTCCTCAAGAGTACGTTTGGTCTACGCGGCTCTGATTGTTTTATCGATCTACGCTTCGTTAAATTAACGGGAACCTCGCTTTTGCTCTGGTCCGTGAATACAATTTAATCTCGCTGTTTCTTCGCGACAAAACGCGAACGCAGCATCCTTAAATCCTATCCTTAATCGCTCTTTGGCAAATTCATAAGACGAATACAATTCTATTACATGTTAAATAATTTTGCTTGTCCGAGCAGTAATCCGTACAATAATTGTAATTTTTTTCTGCGAGTAAGAAGGTGAAAATTCTTGAGTGTTTCAACGAAACTTATCTCAAGTTTAACTGGTTCTTTATTTTTTCGACAAAAAACGTAAAGCTTCTTTAAAACAAAAAATAAAAATAATTTGAATCAAGATGCTCTCTATGAATATAATTCAAATTAGTGTAATTAACCATGCATAGAGCCTACTAAAAAATTAATGTCCACTTCAAAGGTACATTGACTTGAAACATTCAGAGCTCCTGAGATTTCAAAGATCCCAGAATTTCTTTGATTCAGAACTGCAAGATTTCAAGTAATTTCCTTTCACAGTTCGAGACAAAACTATAAACTAAGGTTCTAAGGTAATAAGATATCTGACTAACTTATCGTTGCGTGACGCATCAATCGCGCCGGAGCACCGGTAAATCGGCCGGAATTTGAGGCTCATTAGCGGGGACGGAGCATATCGGAAGGACGTGGTGGAGTGGCGGGATCGAAAGTACGAGCTTCCGGCTCCGTTCTTCAGCGCGACGCCGGAGTCGCTGCGATTGCTCGCTTCTTGCATAAAGCGGGGGCCGAAGGTGTACACGGGCGCGGCGGTATCGGTTCCGAGAAAGGCTTATCAGGCCGCGGATATGTTAATGGCGACCGTGTTGCCTCCCCCCGGCCCCTCCCCCGCCGCCTCTTCGAGATATATTGCACCCCAACCGTTGCACGACGAAGGTGGTTGGACGCTCGTAAAAGGTGGTGGTCGTAGGTGCAGCCGAGGCGCGCAGCCCCCTTTCACGATCGGCAATGTATGCAATGTGCATGCACGCGCAATTAAAAATGCTTCGAATCCAAGTCGGGAGTCCCTGAAGATTAAGTCTTCAACTGATCGTCTAAATATTCAAACAGGATCGGAGTTTCGATATTTTCTCAGGATCCACCTTCTTCGTCGCGTTCTTTGAAGTCGTTTTTCCTTCCATCTCTTTGTCAAAACCCTCAGAAGCTCGGAGATTTTATGTCTAAACTCGAGAATCCCCGATTATGAATCTTTGAATTTTCTTTCAATTCTTTCGCGTTTAGATTTCATTTTAAGATGTGCGAAATGTTGCGTTCATTGCTTGTATTTTTATGATTAAGAATTTTTTCGGCACTGGAAGCTTAAGTCTCAAAACTTTTGTCAGGCTCTTTGAAAGTTAGCTTATTTGAAGCTGTGAGTATTCGGGTGCTCTCTCGCGCCTTCGGAAGGACAGAAGATATTCCTCGGATCCTGAAATTCGGGCTGTTTTCAAAGCCCTTTAAATCCATAGAACAACCATTGTATTCTTGAATTTTCGGACGTCGTAGGATTATCGAACGCCCGGATCCTCGGATCTCCGAGCCGATCGCGAGTCCACACTCGGAGATGATCTCGAAATCTCCCGTTCGATAATAGAACCTCGGGGGGGAAAAGGAAACCAACCGTGCGAGATAAGAGAGCTTATCTGCAACCTCTATCGCACACACCTCTCGCTTCAATCATACGATAGAGAGATCTATCCGCGGCCTTCTCTCTACCGTACACCTCGCCTCTCCAATCGTACATCTGAGATCACGAGATGGAGCAGGAGGAGGAGGAGGAATAAGAAGAAGAAGCGGACGAGGGTCGCGTATGAACTCGCAGACGTCGTCGCTGGCGAACGTATGCACGGCTGCGCAATTAAGGTCCCGCGATCGCGCTCGTTCACCGAGAGGGACGGAAATAGATCGTAGGAGAGAAAAAGGGAGGCTGCCACGCCGTGCCCTGCCACGCCACGCCACGCTACGGCCGATCCATCGATGACCGCTTATTTACAGAGAAGCAGAGAGGAAGGAACACGACCCGAGTGTAGATGCGAGCGCGGGATAGCCCACGAGGCGCGCTCTGCAACCCTTTGCCCAATCTCACCAGGCATCTTTCTCCGAGTCCTCCCTCGCGCCGCGGCCCCCTCTGTCACTCTTCCCGTATCCGCTTCTTCTCTCTTCCGCGCCTGAGGAGACAATTAAAGCATCCGGGTAATTCTCGAGTCTCGATCTCTCGCGACGAGCGGACACCTGGTGGATCGTCCGGTCTCTCCTCGAGGTTCTTCGATGATCGATGGAAAAAAAAGTGTCCCGAGAATTATGAAATGTATACATATGATTTCTTATATTAAATCCCTGATTATAAAACGTTGATTATAAATTATTGTATGATCAACGACGTCAAACAATAAATTGTTTCTATATATAATTGTAATTAGTTAATATAAATATTCATGAAATTTTCATTCATTTAGGAACGCAATCTTCAATTAATCAAATTTAAATTTTTTAGCATTGGTATCAATTTTCTTTCGAACAGTATTGTATAGTAAATTTAATACAATTTTTCTTAACATTAACTATTTAAATACTATTTTGAAAGCATAATTTTTAATTATAATTCTCAAAAATTTCGCGACTCGAATTAATATTTTCTCAGAAACTCCTTTGATCATCAGTGATATTCCTGGCTTTCACGCGCAAATCCCCAGAATTAAATCCATCACTCGCTTGCCGGGACCAGCCCTTAGACACTAAACTATTCGACAGACTGCGCGCGAGCAAGCGAAGCGCGACCCCGAGGTGGGGGATGAGAGGTGGCGTGCGAAGGGTGCAATTGGTGGTTGTGCCAGACGGGGGTAGACCGAACTGGCGAGAGTAGGGCTCGTAGGGTACGCAAAAGGCCGCTGTACCGAGAGCCCATTAGGCACCCGGACAGCCAGAGAACGGTTTCTCTCATCTCGACATCTCGCCCAGCTTCCTTCCGACGTTATGGTCGTCTCACGAGCTATCTCCGACCAGCACTGGCGTTTTCTGAAGAAATGTACGCTTGTCTGTGTTGTATCACTTATTTTGTAGAGCCGAATTTGCAAAAGTCGAATGAAAAGCTTGGATAACAGTGAGATAAATTATAGGATCTGCTGTTTAAACGATTAAGATGGACTTTGTAAATTATTGACATAGTTTGTTCTGTCTTCGACTTGTCTTCAAGATTCCTCCAACGTTGTAGCTCCCCAAGAAGTTTTTCAAATCTTTGAATGATTAAAATTCAATTTGAAATACTCCAAATTGTTACTCATTTAATCTCAGTTTCTTTATAGTTCTAAAATTCTTGTTTCTACATATTTTCGCAAAACTTCGTTCTATATTCTTTAGACGAATTTTAGAAGAAATATAATTTCTCTTTATATATTCTCTAAAATTATAATAATTTGTTGCTATCGCTTTTGAAGCGTAAAATAATATAGCGAGATAATTTAACTTATAAGGGTAAACATTTTTATAGCGTTTATTCTCCGATATCTATTCTCTACATGCCAATTGATGAGTGTCTCTGTTTTGGTTCCAGGGGAGGATGAGGAATGGAGCGACTCGGAGAAGACCCCGTCGGTGAGCAGCGGCGTGGACGGCGGCGGATCGGCGGTGTCCAGTCCGGTCGCGCTCCCGGTCGAGGAAGACTCGAGTTTACCGCCCCCTCCGAGACTCAACCCTGCGTCGTCTTCGACCAGCTCTTCCGCCAGCGAGGACATCAAGCTGCGTCTCAGCGTGCTCTCGGAAGACACGAGGAAGCGCCTGGCCAGCCTCACCGAGGACCTCGAGGTGCGTTAACTTCATTAATTTCAAGCACTTAACTTCGATTAGCTCGTCGATCTTAAACTCGTTTTAAAATTTTCCTAGTAAGATTTGTAGAAAAAATTGCATCTATCATGGTTCCTCATATTCGGAAATTTTAGATGCGACTTTTTACATTAAAATTCGCACAATCTTTTGCTAAAAAATATATTTATAAATGACAGGCTAGGGGTATAAGAGACCGCCATGCGCCGTCCAGAAGCGTGCGGACGCGGGAGTCGAGTCCCAAGGATGAGGACGCAGCCAAGGAGGACGAGTGCCAGCCGAGGCCGTCGTCCTCGTTGTCGTCCACCGCCGTCAAGAGACGAGATTCCGTCTGCCGTAGGGACTCGGAGGACTCGATCGCCGCAGGGGAGACCAAGAGGATACGACACGACGACGAGGTAGCACCAAGACTGAGACTCAATACTAGTCTGGCGACGGATCCCGCCCTGCGACCCGCCGCCGTCGCCGCCCTTACCGTGAAGTCGGAGAACACGTCACCGCCGAATCCAACGCCGCCGCTTCCGGCCGGACTGCAGAACGGTGAGTAAGGCAATCGGGATGCACGACACTTTCATTCAGAAACAGTACGAAACAGAAAATAGTTAGAAAGCTATAGACAAATAAAATTTCTAGCCCGAGTCCTGCAATGATACAATTTGCATACTTTCGGAATGCTATAAATTATTAACAATAAGTACAAACGTTAAAAAATCCATTTTAGAAAATTTATTGAAAGGTTTTATGGGAATCTTCAAACATTTGAAATTCTTAAGAATTAGAAAAATTTTTGAAACTGATACAATACTGATAGATAGAAATCTCCATCAGAATCTGGAGAAACTGGAACCTTCAAAGATTCACGAGAATAAAAAAATTATAAAATAAAAAATAATGAATCAGCATAAACTCTCATCGCCAGGGACAATCCTGATTGAATTTTTCTCTTCAGCGATCGCATCAGGTCGGCTGTTTGTTCTGCCGACCGACGGCAAGGAGACGATCACGGTGGAGCCAGCTAGGCCGCCGCCGACCGGCCTGTTCTGCCCGCCGTGCGGCATCCGATTCAGCTCGGCCAGCACCCTTGAGGCTCATCGCACCTTCTACTGCGCTCATCGGCCCCGCGCGGACGAGGACGCGGCGAACGATGAGGACGACGACGGCGGCAAGTCCGGCGGCAAGTTCGAGGTGCGGAAGGCGTACGCCTGCCCACACTGCTCTTACAGCGCCGACAAGAAGGTCTCCCTAAATCGCCACATGCGGATGCACGCGGCCTCACCGGCGCCGCCGACGGTACCGTCATCGTCGTCGGCGGCGGCAGCAGTGGCAATGGTTGCGAACCCGAATTCCTCGACGAGCAACTCGGCCGGAGCTGGTCAGACTACCGCGGCCAATGGTTCATTGAACGAGGAAGCCGAGAGATACTGCAGGAACTGCGACATTCGATTCAACTCCTTGAAGACGTACAGGTAGGACAGAATATTAACATTGTTACAGAAGGAAGAAATTTCTTCGGATCTTACACAAAGAATAATATTTTTGAAGTTAAAAATATATATATTGAGTGTATAAATTATTATGAATTATATCATAAAGATGATTTATGAAATAAAAATAAAATTAGATTTTTATAGGTTTTTTTATTTTTAAAATGCCATTAGAATTTATCTTTGATTGACTTAGGCTGGTATTCATAGTCAGTATTCTTATATTTAAGATCATCTTAAGAACAGTCTTATATGGTTCTAAACCACTCACAGAGCCAAATTAGCATCTTAAGACATTACTTAGGGCGGTTTTAAAATAAGAACTGACTATGAATATCAGCTATAATCTTTGATAACTTTTTGAGAATTGAAATTGGACTATAAAGAATTCTATTTGAAATCATAGATGCAAAAAATGAAATTATAAATGAAAGTATAAATTTAAAAGAGAAAAGTCTGCCAGATGGCTAGATGGATTAAAAAATTTACTGTAACTGTAAATTAAATTGAGAGAATAATTTCTAAAATACAGTGAAACTTTCTGATCTTTGAAACTTTAGAAATATGATTCTTGAAATTCTCGAAATTATCAAAACTTAGATTTGTAATAAAATTATTTCCTCAATTGTGCAATTTAATCTGTTACAGGGCGCACAAAACGCATTATTGCAGCACGAGGCACGTGGTGAAGGATACGTTGCCGACGCCGACGGCGACGCCGGCGTCTTCGGTGAAGGCATCGCCGCCGACCAGTTCGAGTCCTGGTGATTCACCACCCCCGCAGCCGTGCCTAGCGCTGCCCACCAACCCCATCCTCATCGTGCCGTATTCGTTGTTCCGCGGCGCGAGTGTCCTCGCCGCGCCGGCACTTCCGGCCCCGGACACAGCATGCTTTCTTTTGCCAAACGGTATCAATATTTTTTTTCAATTCTTCAATTTAAATATAAATATTAGATGTTAATGAATAACTCTCTCTGGAACACAATGTTACGTTTTCAGGTTCCCTTCAGCCAATGACGAGGGGCCTCGCTTCCACGGCCCAAAACGCCGTGGTGGAGTCGCCGGCCGTCCTGAGGGCGGCGAACAAGCCCTCGACACCAGTGGTCGCGGTAGCGTCCACGTCGCCATCTGCCTCGGCGCCTCTCGATCTCAGTGTACGCAGGTCGCCGGTGCACCAGGACGAGAAGGAGAACAGGATGTCGCCGGCGCCGTCGTCTCTGCCGCCGCCTCCGGGCAGTCCCAGATCCAGAGGCAGCGGCAGCCCTAGAACAAGGTCCATCGGTCCGGCCCAGACTGCCGCTGTCGTGCCACCTCCACCCACGGAACTCGCCCTGAGACTCGCTGAACTGCCACCGCCCCCCGTTCCCGGGGTGCTCGTCAAGCAGGGCGTCTCCAGGTGAACACTCGGTGTTTCTTTTAAAAGAAATTTTCAATGAATTGAACTGATCTCCTTCTGAATTTTGAATTTTAAATTTGTATGTGTATGAATTTTTGGTCCTTTAAACTCTTTGAACTCCTTACTTTGGAATTTTAAAATATGTCTCTTCAGAATCCTTTTCGTCTGTTTTTGATTCCAAAAGTCAAGGAGAGAACTTTTGAGGTTTCATGAGATTAGGTTTTCGGAATTATGGCACCGTTTGTTCTCAAGGTGCAAGGAATGCAACATTGTGTTCTGCCGACACGAGAACTTTGTTGCTCACAAGAAGCACTACTGCCAGGCGAGGGAGACAACGGTGAGCAACAGTCCGCCGCCTCCCGGCACGCCCTCGCCGCCTCTGGTACAGCTCATCTGCGCCGCGTGCGGTATCAAATTCGCTTCCATAGACAATCTGGTCGCCCATCAGGCGTTTTACTGTCCCAAGAGGCCTGAACCCCAGGAACATCATACGCGATGTTCAAAGTGCAAGGTAAAGTTTATAGTAAATAGCGCAAAAGCACTTTAAGAAATTAAATTTTACAAGATGTTTAAACAATATTTGGAAATTTTCGGAGTTTAAAAACTGCGAAGAGAGAGAATATCAAAATTTAAAAATATCATTAAACAATTACAACGTTGAAACTTAAGATATCTCTTAGAAGTCTCAATTTTTTTTTACATCAGCCTCGAGAGGTTTCGTTTCATCTTTGTTAAGTTCGATGATCCCGATTGCTGATTTTTAAGGATTTAATGAGATATAATGGCCTATTGCAGGCGATGATAGAACCTGGCAGCAGTCATACCTGCAGTGGTGCGACCGGCGGCTGGCGATGCCCGGTCTGCGGTGCCGTCAGTCCCACGGCTGGCGCCGCTCAGCGTCACATGGACGCTCATCAGGGTGTCAAGGCCTTCCGATGCACGATCTGTCGTTACAAGGGCAATACTTTACGCGGCATGAGAACCCACATTAGGATGCACTTTGACAAGCGCGGCACTGATCTACAGGTAGATCTCTCCTTTCCTGCTTTGCCTCATATCGCATTTTTGTTTAAATCAATAATTGATTAATCCTTTCTAAGTTTAATGATAAACTAAATTTTTATGAATTTTGTATTTTTGTAAAATATTAGATCTTTGGATAAATATACTAAATACGCCTTCGATAAAAATCAATCAGAATTAAGTCTCTCTTCCTCTTAGAAAATATTTAGGACATCTTCAGCCGAGAGATTCCTATGAAACGTTCTTTGTCGTAGGAAGAAAATTACATAACGTGCGTACTGGACGATGAGGCGACGCTGTCGACGCCGGAACCCGTGGCCACCACGACGCCGGAAGAGATCCCTGCTGAGATCCAGGTGAACGGCAAGACGGAGGTAAGGAAGAGTCCGCAGCCGCCACCACCACCGCCGCCGCCGCCTCCACCGTTGACGCCGGTGGTCGCCGGCAAGGTGAAGCAGGAACGCGAGGACACGCCACCGCCAGAGGAGAGTCTAGACCCCACCAAGACCGGGTCGCGCTACTGTCGCTCCTGTGACATCAGCTTCAACTACCTAAGCACCTTCATCGCCCACAAGAAGTTCTACTGCTCGAGTCACGCCGGCGAGGCGAGCAATAACAATAACAATAATAACAACAATAACAATAACAACGCAAGCGGCCATCCGACGACGCCGCCGACCGGCAGGACCGAGGCGTCGGTGCTTTAAATCTCCGAAATTCTACGGACATGACTTCTCCGCCGTTCGTCCCCCTTCTTGGAGGACCTTTTAGTGTTTGTTTTAGAATTCGTTTGGAAACGATCGGGAGTGTGATAATCCAGGAATAATCTCTGAAATTTTTCTGTTCGCACTTCGAGAATTAATTTGACTAAATAAATAAGGAGAAACATGTATTTCAAATAATTATCGCGAGAAATTCTTTCGAAAAATACGAATATTTTATTTGAAAAAAGAGAACGGTTTTGTTAGTTATGTGAGACATATTACATTCTTGTTACTTGATCAAATTAATTTTATATTTTGAGAATATTTATAGTTTTTTTTCCCAAGTAAAATTATGCTTGAGATTTTTTGCGAACGTTGTATTTTGTTAGAGAGATTCCTAGAAAAGAAAGAGAGACGAAATGTGTTGGAGACACGATGATCGACTCTAAAAACGGGGACTGTTTATTGTTGCCAGTTTATACATAATATAATAAGCGATTATCGGACTTCTTAGTTGAATATTACGTTGTGTGATTTTTGTTGACCCAGGGAATCGTTTGTACTTATAAGCCGAAGGTATCTATGTGTAAATATATGATACACTCATATACATATATATAAAAATATATATATATTTATTATAATTGTATTATATCATTTCGAATTGCACTATAAAATATTTTTAAATATTTCCAAGTGTTTTCCGAAATATAATATATATTATAATTGTAATATTTATATATAACACTGTATAATTAAAAAATTTTACGCGTGCGTGAATGGACGAGCTTGCAGGAAAGAATTGCAAACAGAGTCATAACAAATAGATATTATTAAATGTAATCTACATATAATGATAAAAGAAAATTTAACGAAATTACTTTCAGAAAAAAGCTTTTGCGATAAGTCAATATTGTTTGTCTAGTTTCTAATTATCTTACTTAATCTATAAGATATATTGACACATCTATTTTTTTACTTCTCTTTTCTTTATCATTTATTCGTCAATTTTTTATTTATCAATTGGGAAATTGGGGAATTTGAGAATTAGTTCGAAAATGTTTTACGAATAGAAAAAGTTAATATAACTTTCGACATAAATTAAGTTACATCTAAAAATGAGAAACATACTCGTTTCATATATACATATGGCTCTGGTTGCAAGCGATCTTGGCGATTATCGTGTCATTTCAACATTCTCAAAGGACAATTCTTGAGAATGTCGGAAGGGATCGGCGAGACGCCGCCCTGTCGTCCTGTACATATAAAAATCGGCGAAGAGTAAAGTGAAATCGGAGAAAAGAAAACGACTGGGCTCGACGCAAACATGACCGATCGATCCGGGCGTTGCTGTGCAATCTCATGACTCTCCAATAATCTCGTAGCGTTAATAATCGACATTACCTTACGAACGAATACGATGAGTGTAAAATGTTGTACAGTAGGCGAGTAGAGTATTATGGAGCAGTAGTAAACGATCCTGATGAATGATACCAATCTCAGCTTGTGAATCTGCTAAGTTACGTTGCGCAATGTATGACATTTAATATATATATACATATATATATATATATTATATATAAATAAAAAATGGTTACGTATGTCCGCGAAAATTGCGCCCGCGTTTGCGAATAATAACGTGAATGCGTTGATAAATATCCATAGAGAGAATTTAAAATTTAACAAAGTACATCATAAAATCGAAAGAATTCAAAGACGTCTAAAAAAATTTCCTTACTGGCTATCACTTATTTGTCATGGCCTTTGAAGAGAAGAAAAAAAAATAGAGGAAACATAAATTGAACTATAGCTCGAATTAAGAGTCGTGCCAGATCTTGTTAACTTTTTAAGCTACTGAAACTCAATCGGAAACTATTTTTAATGATAGGTAATTTCATAAATTTAATATTTTTATTTAAATGACAATTAACAAAGACTTCAAGTTCTTAAATTCCATAGAAATCTCAAAATTTTGTAGAGATATTTGGGAAACTCCTATTAGGACATTTCGTGCATTTTCATGTACTTTGCAGCGAATAAAATTTTATGACAGAAAGAACGAGTTACAAACGCCTTTCTCGCTTATCGGCAGTATCATTGGGATTTTTATCGGCGCATTCGGCCCTGTATACCCTAAATCAAAAGCATCGTGCTCATGAAGTGGAATGAGTACCCCCTCATGACAGGGCGCGTGTGAATGTAATATAAATTAGAATTAAGGCCAGTGTTACGTGTATACGCAATGTACTACTCATATCATACGACGAGCTCGTTAATTAAAAAGGAAAAAACATAAGAAAAATGCCGATCGTTGTCCGCGCGGCGAATTCCACGATATGTGTGAGTGAGTGAGTGAGTAAGTGAACGAATGAATGAATGAGTGAGAAAGAGAGAGAGAGACTTCGAGGCGTGAAATCGCGAGAAGAATCTCTTGCAAGAGACAAGTAATCTCGTCACATCGACCGGATTTATTCCCTCCTTCCCCTTGCCCCTCGTTCCTGATCATTATAGATTTCGAGGTAATTTTCTTCGAGCCGCGAGACATCTTTTGTTGAACGTTACGTTGTTAATCGCGGACCGAATGTGTACTTGTGTATGTGCGTGCGTGCGTGCGTGCATGTATGTATGTATGACGAAAAAATTTATAAATCCATGCAACTGGTACTTCCAACAACTTGTTATAATACGCTATAAATCTGGTGTATATCATTACATGCCATATCCACGACGACAAGCAAATTCTTTCTTCAACAGGCACATCCTCTAACATCCTTCTGGGGGATCGATTGCTTAATGATGCTGGAAGTGAACGCGCATTTTTTTTCGAGAATTAGCCGAAACTGCCCTCGTAGTCTTTTTTTAACTTTTATAATTACCTTTATAATGATTTCTTTGCTCAATCTTTTAGTCCGTAAAACTATGAGATTCGATTGAACTTAATTCAATTTAAAACGACGAAAAGTATTTTCTTCGTTTGATTTTGTGTAATCGATCCCCTCGTTTCTAGGCTTACTTCTTTTGCCATTCTTATTTTGATAGACGGATTTTACATACAAGTCTGTAATAAATACATATAGATATACAAATAAAACTTTATGCCATTTACAATTCACTTTTTTTGCAAGAACCGCGAGGATTAAAAAAAACTAAAATATATGCTAAAGGAATGTTTATTGCAAAGTTTGTATTCAACCAGGTTTGATATATACAAATTACCTTGAAATATGTGAAAGTACAGCTTAGCGATTGTTAAACATTAAGTTTCTTTTCCACTCCAAATTTTCAGAAACCTCACACTATAACACATTTTTAATTTATTTATAATATATTATTAAAAATCTCTTAATGCATTTGTATCTTCCACTTCAATATCTGATGTTTGTTCATCAGCTGATACTTCTTCAATTGCTAATTTCATCATATCACATGTTTCATCTAGGTCTGAGTTGCTGTTATCGTCCGACAACTCGTCATCGGAGTAATTCCCCAATTCCCGTCTTCTTCTTCTTGCATGGTTTGTTGTTACTATATCATACAATTCATCCTCATCAGAATTGTTAGAATCATTACTATATGAAGACTCCGTATCGGGATAATCATTTTTCCAATGTGATTCTGCATTAGAATCTGAGGAATCATCAGAGGATTCATATTCTTCTTCATTTCCCTCGTTTTGATATTCTGACCGCACCTGAATACTATCACTATCAAACCATACGTCGTCATCGTGTTGCGCATAATATAAATCGTACACAATATCCTTAATATCCTGAAACATACCGAAGATATTTTATTATGTGTCTTACATACATATACATTTGGCTTTAAATATTTGTTCTATTTTAAATTTAATTTAATTTCATACATACACAGTGTAAAAAAATTTATTTCTATTTTCTACAATTGTTATTCGACTTACTCCTTTTTTAACAGTTTGCTGATTTGCTGGCTGGGACATACTCCAGCAATCTTCGACGTCTATAAGCGTCATTCGCGTTTCCTTTGATTCTTCCTCGTTCGCTGTAGAAGACTGCTGACAATTGGTTATTTTATACCTTTCTGATTCTTCGTTTATCCATTTGGGTAGCTTATCCGGAATATTTGAAGGATAATCACTATCGGATACTCTTCTCTTGATACCGATTTTGTCATTTTCTTTTATTTGGGGCAGAATATTGTTAATGTGCTGTGTAACATCTTCAGTCTGAAAAAAATTTTCAACATTCATATTTTATATAGTTCCTTATTCCTGTAATTCAATAATACTAACACTAATAGTATTTAAGAAATATTTATAAATATTAATATCTCATAAATAACTCGAATTAAGAATGTCTTTGTTTCACAATTTAATTACTATGACTATATATTAGTGCAATAATAAATTTATCATATATATAATTTCCAATTGTGTTCATGCTTTATAACTTTAACAATGACTTATTATATAATTTTTCATGATTTGTTAAATCATTAAAAACAACACTTGCAGATCATTCGATACAGCTTTATCTTCATTTAAATAATATATAATTAGCACAAATAACCAGCGCGGTTTATTAATTTCTTCTTGGCTTTATAATTTTATACATCATTTTTATTTTTATATGTATTCACAATTAATCTACAACTAATCTGCAACTATTCTAACCTAAAAAGTAACCTATTCTGTCCAAAGGAAATACGTCCACAGGAGGAAAATTGCGATCGTCGCAGTTAATCATAATTAACGGATTATAAATATAATCAGATTCTCACCGGATCTACGATCGTGCCGGCAAACTGGACGACGGTTTCGACAGTTGGGATGTCCGAATTCGAGGCCTCGGTTTTCGGGCGTTTGCAAGCGATCACCAGCGTGCCCTGCGGATCGTCAGTATTCTTGCGTTTTACACGCAAAATCGTCGTCATTTTCAAGATTATGAGAAAATCAAATCAAATCAAATAACAATTCACGTGCATTAAACAAGGCGCGACACAGCTTCAACGTACGCGATATCAGACGACAAGTACAGACAAGCATTCGCGAACTGATAAAGGGTGCCAATTCATGTAGCGACAAAATCCCTGCGAATAAAGGTCACGTGGTCATTCGCTGTTCGCCAGCGAATAAACGCTGTTTTTATCAGCTTTTAGCGAATGTTCGTTCAAGTCATAGCGGGGTATCAAATCAAGTTATGAGAAAATTACGACATTATTTATTTCGAAAATAGATTCAACAGACATAAGTCATCAATTAAATTTATAATTACCTTGCATGCTTATCTATTTTATAAATGTTTTGCTAAATTAGCTGTTAAAAATTCTAATCTTAAATGTGATGCAAACCATAGAATGCACTTTATGTACTTTAACGTAATGAACACTAATGAGTAAAATATAAAAATATATATTAAACCAAAAAATATTTATACTCATGTTCCATTATAAAAGATAACACAGATTTTTTCTTACTTATTATTACTTATTAACGGTTTCATTAATTTATGCAAAATTAATTTTTTATATAGTTTAATTAATTTAATAGTATGTAAAAGCTCTATATGATAACATGCAAATAACATGCACATTAATCATTTTTTAATTAAACACAATAGATATTTATGATATAACGCTCACCTTTACACTATTTACTTATTCGCGACGAATAATTCGCTACTTTATGGAGAATTATTCGTTATTCGCTAAAAAAACATTCGCAGCGAAAAATTCGCTGCATGAAAAGGCACCCCAAGGGTAGAAAAAAATTGATTATGTTATAGCACAGAAAATCATAAAAATTATTAAAATAAATTATTTGAATGAGAGGTTAGGTGAGAATGAATGAATTCTCCGCGTCGAAAACCTCTGTAAAGTCGGCTGAGGTATCAGGAGAGCAGGTAGAGCGAGTAGGTATCTCGAGACTCCGAACGGTGTCTCGTATCGACGCGGTGATTGGTCAGTGGGTGCGAGCCCGCTGCCACTGCCAATTATACCTGCTAGCTCTCTGATTGAACGAGGGCTGGGCATGAGCGCCGTTGCTATGGTAATACCAAGTGGGGGAAGACATGGCGCTACTAGAGTGTATGACGACTGTAAACTCGCGATTCTTGCCGTTCTTATGATCTATAATTATTCTAAATTATTCTCGTCACAATTCTTATGATTTTTCAAACATTTCGATGAATACATAATATATTTCTCGCTGTTATCTAATAATAATTTAATATTTATATGTATTATTCATTAAATTAATAATATATTAATTAATTACATTTGCTTATTAAGAAAGACGGTATTCTCTCGTACCAAGTGCCTAAAGATTTAATTATCACATTCAGAATTTCCCAACGCACTGTTATTTCTTTGGCGTAGATTTAATCTGATCGAAATGGACATATTTTGCGAAATTCGCAATGATAATCGGGATAATATCTTAATAATTAATATCTCGACCGCAAAACGGTATAGGACATGTTCATTTCAATCCATTTTACTTCTTTACGAGAAAATATAACAGTGCTCTAGGACATTTCTGCAATAATTAATGAATCTGACAATAATTTAATTAATTAATTATTTTAATGTCAGATAGAATTAAATGATAGAAAAAGATTAATTACGTTAACACATAGAATATTATAAAAATTATTAAAAGAAATTATTTGAATAAGAGGTTAGGTGAGATTGAATGAATTCTCGACATCGAAAACCTCTGCAAAGTCCGCTGAGGTATCAGGAAAGCAGGATTAGCAAGTAGGTATACAGGAATTGTGGGTAAGGGTATGGCCTCTCCCGAGCGGGGTCTCGCACGATTGGTCAGTGCGTGCGAGCTGCCATTGCCAGTTGTACCTGCTAGCTCTCTGATTGGTCGAGGGCTGGGCATGAGCGCCGTTTCTATGATAATACCGAGTGGGGGTAGACATGGCGCTACTACAGGAACATCGACGATCTCCACGCTCAACATGCTTCCCGCGTAACAGAAACGATTTTTCGAAAATGTACGCCTGTCATGGACGACTGTAACTTCGCGACTCTTGCCATTCTTATGATTTGTAATTATTCTAAGTTATTCTTGCCAAAATTCTTACGATTTTTCAAACATCTCGGTGGATACATAATATATGAGATATATTATGTATCCACCGATGTATCCACCAAAAATGACGAATCGGTACATTTATTTTTGGTCACGTGACGTCTTTTGACGCTGAAAACGAGCGTCGAGTGTCAGCGTGAAAAGGTTCCTTTAGAATTAAATTATGAAGTGAAATAATACTCACAAGTTATTAATGAAAAGATTTTATCGACGATATGTAATGTAACAGTGCAGAGCTCTTCGTGGAACGTGTGACTTGCTCGAAGGTCTTGGCCGAAATGCTAACAAGGTGATTTCCAAGTGATTTGAATGTGATACTCCGAGCTATAGCTAAATACAAGTGAACGATAATTATATTTACCGATTAACGACATCGCGATGCCGTTCAGCTCGAGATCGTTTATCTTGCGTCGATAGCGTACAGCGCAATGACAACAAAAATTCAAAAGAAGAGACAACTTTAACTTTGATTGGTTTTGACATTTTTAAAATATTTAAAAATAAAGTTTAGTAAAATAATAAGTTTTAGATGAACGGGTTTTAATTAAAACTGCTGCCGTTCGTGTTGGAAATATCGAAAAGAATGCATTTTTCGCATATCGATGTACGCGTATAATTATACAAAGGATTATATTATTACAACAGTTCCCAAATTTATTTGCTTATATTACTTATATTAAAAGACTATTTTTACAAATTGAAATAAATTTAAATGTAGCGTGCACAAAGGACTATTGGCGGGATGTTTAGTCGTTACGTTACTTATTGGAATAAATTTAATTGTCGATTTCATCGGTCCAGATGTTTATGATAAATTATTACGCTAATTTTGTAAATATTACAATTTCTGTCGTATATCCATCGCATCAGGTATCATCCATTTCTATATACCTACAAAACGTAATATTGTGTTAAACATTCTGATATTCTCTGCCTCAAATGCCCTTTAGATGTATATAATCCAGTAATTCCCCTTTAATTGCAAAAATTCGCACATACTATCACAGTATCAGAGTAAAAGTCGAATATTCTTATAGAATTTAAAACGAGATTTTGTGTGTGTACTATCACTGCAGAAATAACTAGATGTGGTTTAAAATATATCCTGACCAGGCTACAGCTCCAATTGTAATACCCAAATTGATCGAATATTCTAGTATTGATTTGATTGATAGATTTGCAATAGCGTTACGATTTATCAACTAAAATATTATAGATTCCGCCCTCGGATCCTAACAATGTGAATTTCATTCTGAACACGAGTATGTTTACCCGTCGCAAGTCGAATCTGTCTTCATGATTTTTATTAATAATTTATTAATAAAATTCACGGAACATCCACAAATAGTAGATATATGGCATAAAAACGTCAAAAAGTGATTTATCGACATGGTTAAAAAATGAATTTAGCACGATGACACATCATACAATGAAGCGATTTATCGACAGCGAACAAGACTACGTGGTTCTACATCCACGTTTGGCGCGGATGCTAGGCCAAATATCGGTCCCACGAAAAAGGCCGGGTGGCAAGATGGCCCCTTTCAGGTTTCTCTCTGCAGAAGCTTTCGATGACGAGAATTTTTTCGTTCTCACCTAACTTCTCATTCAAATAACTTTTTTAAATATTTTTTATGATCTTCTGTGCATTAACGTAATAAATCTTTTTCTACCATTTATTTCTATGAGACATTAAAATAATTAATTCATTTAATTATTGTCAGATTCGTTAATTATTACAGAAATGTCTTGAAGCATTGTCATATTTTCTCCTAATGAAGTAAAACGGATTGAAATGAACAAGTCCTACACCATTTTGCGATCGAGATATTAATTATTAAGATAATATCTCGATTATTTTTGCGAATTTCGCAAACTATGTCCATCGCGATCAGGTTAAATCTACACCAGATAAATAACAGTTTTTTGCGAAATTCTGTATATAATAATTAAATTTTTATGCATTTGGCACGAGACATTACCGTCTTTCTTAAAAAACAAATGTAATTCATAAATATATTATTAATTTAGTAAATAATACATATGAATATTAAATTATTATTAGGTAACAGCGAGAAATATGTATATTATGTATTCATCGAGATTCAAAAAATCATAAAAATTGTGACAAAAATTACTTAGAAATATTACAGATCATAAGAACGGCAAGAGTCGCGAGTTTACAGTTGACCATGACTTCCAAATAATCATTTCTGTCACGCGGGAAGCATGTTGAGCGCGGAGATCGTCGATAATACTCTAGTAGCGCCATGTCTACCCCCACTCGGTATTACCATAGAAACGGCGCTCATGCCCAGCCCTCGACCAATCAGAGAGCTAGCAGGTATAACTGGCAATGGCAGCGGGCTCGCACGCACTGACCAATCACCGCGTCGATACAAGGCACAAGAATAACTTACAATTAGAATAATTCAGATCATAAGAACGGCAAGATTCGCGAGTTTACAGTCGTCCATGATAGGCGTACACTTTCCAAAAATCGTTTCTGTTACGCGGAAAGCATGTTGAGCGTGTAGGTCGTCGATAATACTCTAGTAGCGCCATGTCTACCCCCACTTGATATTACCATAGCAACGGCGCTTATGCCCTGCCCTTGACCAATCAGAGAGCTAGCAAGTATTACTGGAATGGGCAGCGGGCCCGCAAGCACTGACCAATCATCGCGTCGATACGAGTCACCGTTCGGGAGTCTCGAAATACCTACTCGCTAATTCTGCTTTCCTGATACTTCAGCCGACTTTACAGAGATTTCGACGCCGAGAATTCATTCATTCTCACCTAACCTCTCATTCAAGTAATTTCTTTTAATACTATTTATGATCTTCTGTGCATTAACGTAATCAATCTTTTTCTACCATTTATTTCTACCTGACATTAAAATAATTAATTTATTTAATTATTGTCAGATTCATTAATTATTACAGAAATGTCCTAGAGCATTGTCATATTTTCTCCTAATGAAGTAAATCGTATTGAAATGAACAAGTCCTATACCGATTTATTAATCGAGATATTAATTATTAAGATATTATCTCGATTATTACTGCCAATTTCGCAAAATATATCCATCCCGATCAGATTAAATCTACACCAGATAAACAACAATGCTTTGCGAAATTCTGTATATGATAATTAAATCTTCATGCATTTGACACGAGATATTACCGTCTTTCTTAATAAACAAATGTAATTAATAAATATACTATTAATTTAATAAATAATACATATGAATATTAAATTATTATTAACAGCGAGATATATGTATATTATGTATTCACCGAGATGTTTGAAAAATCGTAAGAATTTTGGCAAGAATAACTTAAAATAATTACGGATCATAAGAATGGCAAGAGTCGCGAAGTTACAGTCGTCCATGACAGGCGTACACTTTCGAAAAATCGTTTCTGTTATGCGGGAAGCATGTTGAGCGTGGAGGTCGTCGATGTTCCTGTAGTAGCGCCATGTCTACCCCCACTCGATATTACCATAGAAACGGCGCTCATGCCCAGCCCTCGACCAATCAGAGAGCTAGCAGGTATAACTGGCAATGGCGACGGCCTTCATGCACTGACCAACCGTGCGAGACCCCACTCGGGAGAGGCCATACCCTTACCCACAATTCCTGTATACCTACTTGCTAATCCTGCTTTCCTGATACCTCAGCGGACTTTGCAGAGGTTTTCGATGCCGAGAATTCATTCAATCTCACCTAACCTCTTATTCAAATAATTTCTTTTAATAATTTTTATGATATTCTGTGCATTAACGTGATAAATATTATTCTATCATTTAATTCTATCTGACATTAAAATAATTAATTAATTAAATTATTGTCAAATTCATTAATTATTGCAGAAATGTCCTAGAGCACTGTTATATTTTCTCGTAAAGAAGTAAAACGGTTTGAAATGAACAAGTCCTATACCGTTTTGCGGTCGAGATATTAATTATTAAGATATTATCTCAATTATTATTGCGAATTTCGCAAAATATGTCCATCTCGATCAGATTAAATCTACGCCAGAGAAATAACATTGCTTTGGAAAATTCTGTATATGATAATTAAATCTTTAGGCACTTGACACGAGATATTACCGTCTTTCTTGATAAACAAATGTAATTAATAAATATACTATTAATTTAATAAATAATACATATGAATATTAAATTATTATTAGGTAACAGCGAGATATATGTATATTATGTATTCACCGAGATGTCTGAAAATTCGTAAGAATTTTGGCAAGAATACTTAACTTAGAATAATTACAGATCGTAAGAACGGCAAAAGTCGCGAATTTATAGTCGTCCATGACTTCCCAATAATCGTTTCTGTTACGCGGGAAGCATGTTGAGCGTGGAAGTCGTCGATTATACTCTAGTAGCGCCATGTCTACCCCCACTTGATATTACCATAGCTACGGTGCTTATGCCCTGCCCTCGACCAATCAAAGAGCTAGCAGGTATAACTGGAATGGGCAGCGAGCTCGCACACACCAATCACCGCGTCGATATGAGACACCATTCGGGAGTCTCGAAATACTTACTCGCTAATTCTGCTTTCCTGATACTCAGCCGACTTTGCAGAGGTTTCGATGCCGAGAATTCATTCATTCTCACCTAACCTCTCATTCAATTATGTATTTCATTGAAAGACGAAATAGATATGCGTAAGAATTATCATTTGACCGTCTCTTTCATTTAAATTTTATGTTTATATATTACTGTAATATTTAAAATTACAGTATCATTGTAGCTACGTGGCTGTGTAACTCCGTCCGTTGCGCATCGGATCGTTGAGTGAAAAATTTTTTTATTCAGGTAACGGGTCTATGATTAATCAAATATAAAGCAAATGTATCTCGAATTATGACAATAAATTATAATATAAAAATAAATCTCGTAAATCCGTTGTCTGAAATTGGATTGGATGAACTAAAACTAATTACGGAAAAATAATTAATTTTTGTTGGTGTCATCTGTTTATCGATGTATTGCGAAGAAATACTTCGCATGCATACTTCACAGAGCTTGTGACGAGCTTATTATCGTTTTGTCGAATTATATTAATGAACTGCCGCGTTCTATGTACATAAATAATTTTGAAACTTTTAAATTTTAATCAAATACGTATGTAACCAAATATTTTATCGAAATATATTAGATTTTTATTTCGCTAATTAGAAATGGCCTAAAGTATAATGGATTAAATTTTCGAAATTTTGTTACTTAAATCAATTTTTTTTAACATAAATATTTTATGCTAATTTAATTTTTAACACAGAGAAACAAGAGGTAAATTAATTCTATGATTATTAAATTAAAGATTTTTAAAATATAAAATTTTTACTAGATTTCTTTATAAATGATACAATAAAAGAAATATCTGAAGTAGTATATTTCTTCGTGTATATGTATATTGATTGTCTTGGGTGTAGCCTATATAATGCCATCTAAAAATCAATAGAGTTTATAAGAGATATTTTATATTTTACTTCGACAAAAATAATATCGAAAGAATAATATTTAATTCTATTCTGTCTTTGCGATAAATGTGACACTTTTACAGTATAATAAATAAAAACTAAAAAGAGAATAAAAATTATACACTAAACATAGGCGCGCGTATCTTATCCTCGATTTATATTCTTCTTATCATCGTTTCTTTTTATTCTTCATTCTTTCTTTTCTCTGCAAATTTGATCGTGTACTAATTGACATAAAAGGACATGTATACATATACATGTACACATATGTATATATACAATAAAATGTATATGTACATATTTATACATACAATATATATTTTTTATACATATAAGAAAGAATCTACAAAGCAGATTGTTCTGTGATCGTGATGTCGCTTTCGCTTTCGGTATTTTGCTCCGATGAGTTCAATTCATTATGATCGTTGTTCTTCTCGTAGGCCTTCCTCGCTTGTTCCAAAAGACTGTGTGCCATCTGATTGCCCGTTTTCTCTACCATTTGTGAGAAGTAGCCGTTCGGTTTGCCGTGCAACAACTCGTACGGGCGACCGAATTCCTGTTGGTATAATAATTCCAATTATCAAATTCAAAAGAGGAGTTCTCCCTGAGAAAATGACAAATTTTTTACAAAATTTAGCTCTATTGTTTGCATAATTTTTTTCAGAATACGTATTGTACACTGAGATATCAACTTGGAAAAAAAACCACATTAAATTATTAACGAGAATTTTTTAGAAATATCCAAATTTTCTTGAATATATTATTACATTGTAATTTCATTTATTTAATTTTGACTTTTCTTTAGACAATTCTAAATATAAAAAACTTAAATGCTATTTTACGATAGTTATTCTTCTATATTTTTATTTATGAATAAACGATCTTTTTTTGAGAAATTTAAAATTTAAAGTACTATTATGCTATTAATTTTATGATCAAAATGATAATAAAATTAATAGCATAATAATTTATAGTAAATTTTTTTTATAGACACACAGTTGTGAAGAAAGTTTTTAATTTTTAAATATTTCTAAATATTTTTTCTTATACGTATACTATATGTATATTTTCTAATTTACGCTTTATTAAAATCGGAGAGACTTACCACGATAGAACCATTCTCCATTACGATTATTCGATTACTATCTATAATGGTGTTCAAACGATGTGCTATCGTGATGACTGTGCATTCTTTAAAATTGCTCCTTATTGTGTCTTGAATTAAGGCATCGGTGCTAGAAACAGAAATACAAATTTAGTGCAAATTCGCAAATATGTTAAATTATTAGATAAAGAATTGTTTACAACAGAGTCTGTATCTTACAGATACAGAATCTTTGCTGGAGATCTGAAAAGCTCTTTTTCTAAAATCTTAAAATTATTACAAAATAAATGCTCATTATATTTCTCCATACTAAATTGTTTAAAAAATTAATTAATATCTTACTAATAAAAAATTTGAATTACTTACGTGATAGTTTATTCGTTATTCATTAACAATCAATCAAAACAACCTGATCTTCATCAACATTTAAACAACATTTAAATATAATTCTGCTGCTGAAAAATCATCAAGACTCACTGCGAATCAATATTGGCCGTGGCCTCATCGAGAACAAGCAAGCGATTATTCCTCAAGATAGCCCTAGCCAGACATATGAGCTGTCTCTGACCAACGCTGAAGTTGTGGCCGCCGTAAAAGATATCGTGGTCCAGTGCGATGTCGTTCAGCTCTACCAGCCGCAGCACCTCCCACAGCTTCATGTCGTCGTACTGACTGAACGGGTCCAGATTGTAGCGCAGACTCTCGGAGAAGAGTACCGGTTCCTGCGGTATAATGGAGATCTTGCAGCGCAGCTCGCTCAGGCCTACCGTGCTCGTGTCCCGACCGTCAATCTTAATCTCGCCCTCCAAACCCTCGTTGAACAAGCGGAAGAGCGCTGAGATCAGGGAGGACTTGCCGGCGCCAGTTCGTCCTACTACCCCAACTTTCCAGCCAGGCTCGATGGATACGTTCAGATTCTGCGAAGCACGACTGTATGATGAAACAGGAAGGATATCCGCATAAAAATGAACAGTCGGTTTACCTACTTTCAAGACCGGTGGATCATCCTTGTGATACTTCATGCTCACGTTCTTCATGGTCAGTTGTCCTTGGGACGGCCAGTTGGGCGGTGGCGGATTGTTCGAGGTAATGAGTTCTTCCTGAGGAAGATTCGTGTACTGGAGAACTCTCTCCACGGAGGTCATCAGCGACATCGTCTCGGTGGATTGTTTTATGCCGTATTGCAGGCAACCGATTAGGATCAACGATTGCGATATCGCTAGACCTGCTTTGCTGTCGACTACACTGCCTGCAGCATAAATATTAACGAAGGGACTTGCAATAGCTCGAAGATTATCCAAATGTATTTTCCGAAATAATAATTACGCGCAGAAATAAGGAATATATTGAGGCTTAAATATCGAAAGATTGTTCTACTAATCTTTCTACAACGAATTAAGTTGTAGCTTCTTGCATTTTTACAAAATCTCTGGAAATTATGAAGGATATTTAATTCTCAATAGTTAAAAATCTTTTAATTAATTATGATTTACCACTCTCATTCATAAGTACTAGCGAAAAGCAAAGTACGCCGACGAACAGGCACATGAATAAGTCTGTAAAAACACCGAAGGCTGACGAGCATGTTAAGAAGAGATACCACGTGCCGCTGTGACGGTCTTGCAACACGTCAAACTGTTTTCGCATCATCTTCTCGATTCCTGCGCCGCTGCTTCTAATTGTCGGCAAACCATTCAGCGTGGCGTTCACGTGCGAGAATAACGGGCTCTTCGCTGAAAAAGTAAATGCGATTTTGAAAACTCCTGGAACTTACGGACTCTAGATTCCGGGTGAGAACTTAAAGATCCAATTTTGACGGCAAAAATCAGGCGGAATCTAGAAGTCAAGGAAGTGCGCCACGCACATCTTATAGATTATGCTTTTCTGATAAAGAATTAATCGTTCCAGTACTTACTTACGCCTTCGAGACGTTTGACATTCTGAGCGGTCTTCAGATAGAACTTTGTCATGAAGTAAAATAAGACGGCCAGGCCTACTATCGGTATCAACATCCATTGATTAATTATCGCCTCCATGGTCATTATACCGCATACTACGCAGCACACCTGGAGCGCTTCTAACATCACTTTCGGCAGCAACTCGTCCATGGTGCCCATGTCTTTTGAAAACCTATTTAAAATTCTCCCTGGAATACGAAAATTGCTAAATCTGAATAAGATTTAAGAGAAATTCAGAAAATTGAAATCAGCTGTAGAGTTTAGACTCGATAATTTCTGACATAAATAGGAGAAAAGAGACTTTGTGCTAATCATTACGTTTTATTTCTTTATTAATAAAGATAAGGATTATTACGACCCGATAATATCGAACTCGACGAAAACGTGTTGATTTTCCCATTTTTGGATTTAAAATTTTATAAACACCGAAATCTCTCTTTAGCGCGACAAATTTCTTTGTCTATCGGAACTTTGCTCACCGGAAGGATTAGTATTGAAGAAGGACATGCGCGCCTGTAACAAATTGGAGAACATGGTATTGTGGAGATTGCAGCTCGAGCGCATGCAGATTTTCATGAAGAGGAAACTGCGAAACAGCGTGGTAATGGTGCAGGCAATGATGCAGAATGTATATACATATATGGCATCCGCAGTACTGAGGAGACCGTCCGGGTTCAGCGTGAAAATCGATCCGAGGAAGCTGTCGTTGAACATGCTTCCGAATGTTTGTTTCACATCGCTAGTGTTTTCTCTGCGCCTGACATCTTCCAGGCTTGTCCAGTAGGAGAGCCAGTAATCATTCCCGGTAGTGGCGACCTGACTGATGATGAAAAGCAACAGCAACAAGAGCAGGATGAAATAGTTGCCGCCATGATGCATGTATTTATTGTACACTCGGATGGATATTCGGCCGCTTGCTATCATCTCGGCTTCCGGGCTATTCTCCACATAATCCGAATCGTCCATTTCCGATTGCTGCACGATAATAAAATAACAACTGATTATTAAATTGACTCTCGCAACTTGATGGAGTGCTATGATCGTAAAAATGATTAGGAAAAATGGATATTTAAGTACTACTTAACTTCAGTATATTTCGAGCATTTTTTACTATGTAATTGTAGGCTAATTGCTAATTAGCTAATTAGCCTAAAATTATAGGTAAAGGTATTATCTTTATCTTGAACGTTGTACAATTATTTTTCAATTATTTTCTTACGAGCGTATTTTTGTTAGACAAAGCTGACTTAAAGAGTTTCGACGATTTCTATATTTTTTTATATGACGAGAGATAAGAATCTTACAACGATGGAACTTGCGGTCGATAATCCGGAGGCACGTCTCATTATCGAAATTTTTCTCATAGACATTTCCGAGGCTCTTCTTGTATCCTCTTCCTTTTTCTTTTCCTCTTTCTCGTGACTCAAATTGTCCAACATCTTGATGAAATCTTTATTTGAATGTACCAATTCGCTATAGCTTCCTTGCATCTTCACGAAGCCCTTAGGAAACAAAATCAAGATATTTACCTCCAAGAATTTTTTAAATAATTATAATTTACATATACATTTTTTAATGTTTGAATTTAATAGTTTATGTAAATGAATTTAAAAAATTTTTACTATTTTTTTTATGTTAAAAGAATCTTATTAATATTAACTTTGAAGATCTCTATTTGTTTTTATGTATTATTGATAATATACTTATTTCTTCATAAAGCAACAACAAATGGGAAGAAATTTAAAGTTTGTTTGTTCACTATTATTGTCACTCACGCAGCGACGCCAAATTCTTCATGTTAGGAATGAATCAAACTTTGGAATCAAATCCAGACAGAAAAGAACTTAGAGTTGAAATTTGAAATGTAATAGAACAAAAATCGAAATCCCAATTAAAGAAAATTCTGTGCAATTTACTCGATCCAAGACGACGATGTGGTCCGCGCGTTTGAGAAATTGCAACTGATGGGTGACGAGAATCCTCGTCTTGCCGTGAAGATACTCGTTGATGCATTTCCAATAGAGATGCCGGGCGACGCGAGAGTCCACCGCGCTCAAGGGATCGTCGAGCAGATAGATATCCGCCTGCCTGTAAACCGCTCTCGCGAGATTGATTCGCGCCCTTTGACCTCCGGACAGAGATACACCTCTATCGCCGACCATCGTCATGTCTCCCTGTGGAAACTGCCGGAAATCCTTCGTCAAGGCGCACACATTTGCCACCTAAAATGTTTGCCAAGAGTCGATCACAAAATGTGAGAAAGAGAGGATTAGAAAATGTTAGAAAGTTCGAAATTAAGAAATATTAGATATTTTTCTTTAAACGGAATCATATAGAGATTAATAATTCGGCAATATCTATTTATAATATTTCACCGAGATATATCTCTTTGAATTGACAATGAATCATGTATAAGATTGAAATGAAGGACTGAAGAATTTGGAAATTGTGCAAAGTTACGTAAAAATTGACATAGAGACGTGCAATAATAGAGTAATAATACATGAATACTACATAATATCTGCAGCCTTGAATTACTTGAGTATATCTGGCCTTGTCGTAAGGCTGGCCAAACAGTATATTTTCTCTCACAGTACCGCCGAAGAGCCAGGGCTCCTGGCTGGCGTAGGACATGCGCAGATTCGGATTACTCGTGAAATAACCATTAGATATATTTCCTTGAAAGTCGTCCTTCGAGTCCTGAGTGAGGATCACGGAACCCGCGCCAGGATTCAACTCCTTCAGCAGCAACTGCAGCAGGGACGATTTGCCGGAACCCACGGCGCCGACCACGGCGCATAATTGGCCCGGCTTGATGATCAAGTTGACATTGCACAAAGTCGGCGGCAGTTGGCCGCTGATCCAATTGGCGGAGACGCGCTGAAGCTTCACGCAGACCGGAAGCTCAGACAATCCCTGAAGCTCGGAAAGTGCGATACTCCCATTTTTCGCGATGTATCTGTCTGCTTGAGTCTCCGGATCGGCCTCATCGTTTGATTTCTGAAATTTACACTGTAACTGCGGCGTCTTCTTCTCCGAGCGTTCCATGTTCACTTCGTCCATCAGCAGAAAGTCCTGTAGAAATTAAGTGCACTTCAATCGTTGCGAATATATGTAGCGGTCGAACTGTCGGAAAGATTGTAGACTAGAATCATGCATTTATGGGTTCATCGCGAATTTGGAAGTAACGTGACAACATGCACCTCCAATCGGTTCAGAGACACCATCGATTCGCCTATCTGTATCAGGGCCTGCGGAAAGTACAACGCGGCAGTGAGTTGAAGCATATTGAAGTACGTCGACATTTCGTAGGTCACGTCGGCAGTCAGGTCATTTCCCATTAGGACGAACATTACTAGGGTGACGTAGAGGATTAGTCGCTCGGTGAAGACTATGATGGCCAAATACGCGGCACGCACGTACGACGAGAATTTGATCTTCTGGATCTCCATCTTTCTGGTTATCGACACGATTTTGCTGAAGGGTTTCTCCCAAGCATACATCTTGACTACCTGAAACGATCATGATTTTGACAGTTTGTTTTATAAAATTCTTTTCTTGGCACTCGAATTTACCTTTTTCGATATTCGAACATTAGAGTGTCCGCTCATCTTTTGTGTTATTTAAGAATAAAATAATAAAATATACCTGTATTCCGGCTACAAGTTCGCTCATCAGCTGCACTCTTCGGTCGGTCAGTGGCGCAATCATGGACCTGATTTTGCGGCTCAGCACGCTAAAAATTCCTTGTACCACTAGGGCAATGATCAGCAACAATCCGACGCCGACAAGGACCGAAATACCGACTTTTTGCCACATTATAGTTACTATGATTACAATCTACAAGAGAAAACCCGACCAATATTAACAGATAATTTTTTAAATGAAGCTTATATAAAATGCGAGAATACATACAATTAGATGGATGTAGTTTTATGAATTAAACTGTAATTATTAATAGATATATTTATCAATAATCTAAGCAAAAAATTAATTAATGTAAGCGATTTTAGTTGAAGAAAGAGAGAGAGAGAGAGAGATGCTGTTGATGCCTAAATATCTCGGATTATGCTCAGAATGCATCCAAATACTTGTCATAAAATGAAGAATTACCTGAATAGGCATAATCCACATGTAATTCAGAAATGACGTTAACTGATCAAAGCGATTGACGTCATTACTAAGAAGATTCATAATCTGTCCAGTACCGGTTTGATTCATAGATGCTCTGTTCAATCGTAATAACTGCAACAGTTTTGAAAACAATTATAGGTCTTACTGCTACATAATTTAAAACAAGAACTACATTTGGTGAACAAAATTTCTTCTGCTATCGATTTCTATATTTTTTTCATAAACATCACATGTAAATTAACATAAATTGGTAATAAAGTCACTATTTGACGTTAAATGAATGTAAAAGTCTTTAATATGTAGAACACAATTCAAAAAGTTGTTTTAATATTATATAAAATTTAATCAGTGTGCATTTTAGAAGCTTTTAAGGGGATCCTGTAGCCATGCGCGGTACCAACAATTTTTGTAAAACGATATCTTCGTATTGCTTTCATAGATTGGAAAATCCTTTTACAGAATGAAAATATAAGCATTAATATGTGTCTATGTATTTATGCTGAAAACAAAAAAATTTTTAATTATGCTATTTTTGAACCTTAGAGCTGTCTAATCATATGTGCTTGACAAGATCTCTATATTTGCGAAATTCCATCGAATAAATACATAGATTACATTAAAAAACAATATAGAATTCTGTGAATTTCATTTCGACACATAATTAAAAAGATTTTAGTTTACAAAAATTATGTGAATGTGTGGGTGCGTTATAACTAAAGAAGAGCGAATATTTTTAATTTCTTTTTTTCATTTTTTATATAAAATCGATACTCGCGTGGTTCATTTTTGCGTGTACTTTAATCCTACAAAAGGATTTTGTATTCTGTAAAGCCAATTTGATAATTTATAATATTACAGCTTATTGTTAAAATTCCTTTCGAATTCGGCCTATATTATCGACCTCGATTAAGTTCGAGCATTACTCCAACATCCCCTTAAATTTAAGACAATGAAATATTTTTTTCCTGTTATTGCACAACAAACAAAAATCGCTATTCTCCATTTAGCTGAGTTTTTCGTCATTTACGTATTTCGAAAGAGATAAGTGTACATATGTCATTCGGTGATGCATATTCGCAGGGTACCAGCAAGCGTGCTATCAGTTGAAGTCGAAGGACATGCTTAATGAAGAAGATATCGGGCATACGACAAATCGCAATGTATTCATTTATTTTTTTATAATAAATATTGATACTCGTGGCTCTCTAGTGGCCTTGATTACTTTACATACGCACATGCAGAAAAATATTTTAAAGTTGCTATAAAAATCGAAATAACCCTTGAAGCTGAAGACAGAAAATAAATAATTGAGAACCATTTTAATTTGTACTACGTTTATATGAAATAATATTGCGTGCAATAAAAAGTATCATTATTTCAATTGATAAGTCGTTAATAATAAAGTATAAAAATAAATCTTTCTGTATAAAATACAAACAAATTTTGCTCCGAGCGTTATGAAATAAAAAACGGTCATTTATTTTTACATTTTAAACGTTAAATTCCACATTTTTCCGTAAGGAGTTCGAGAATAGTCGATAACGAGTAATACATATGCATACGAAGACAACAAGATAACGAACTCAACAATATGACTAGTTTTTTAATCATTAACAAAAAGTGGTTTAATCTTTTTTAATTTAATTTAATCTTTTCATCGAACATAATCTAAAAATTGGCTTACATATATGTCAATGATTTCCAACATTGATAAACTCTTTCAATCTTAACCCAATAATTCATCAAGAATTACACAATCAATACTTAATTAGTTAAAGCAAATACTTTTTCCAATTAGAAAGAAGCGTTTTTTTCTTCCTAAGAAAAACTTGGATTAGCGCGTGGACTCGCAAATTAATCCATAACATTACCTTTCGATAGAGGAGGGAACTGCAGGAGATGCGTATCCTCATGCCTATCTGCAGCGACATCATCATCGTATGGTGCATTATTAGAACGGAGATGATATTGAAAATGATCATTAAACCGATGTAGATCAGCACGTTGTTCAAATTTGTCTTGTTGTTCGCATTGATCGGATCGTTGGAGAAATAGTCGATAATCCAACCTTGAAAGATTGGTATTGCGACGCGTATTACGCTGCACTGAAAATAGCAATATTGAAAATTTACGATTTTCAACAGATTTATGAATCTAATGGAGCTAAGAAAAAGAAGGAGAGAAAGAAAGAAAGAGATCCCAAATTAACAATTATTTTCTTCTTTTTGTTAGCTAAATCTAACGAGAGATAGATGTCTAACGCAACAAATCTTTCTTAGTAGGAATATTTTTCTAATGCTTTTCTTTATCACGAAAATATTTCATAATACCGATTATATACGATATATTTCAACATTAATTGATTTAATGAAGTAGCGCAATTATTAATATCATGGTATTTCTTCTCAAAGGTATCGATATACTTGGATAAATGTGTAGATTCCAATTATGAAATATGGCAACCAAAAAGCTTTGAAGATCGCCTTGTATAATCTTGGACGAGCATCCCTTTTTAGTGGCACCTTCTGCCCGTCTTTACCCACAGTATATTCCAGATTCTTTAGTTTGTCCAGCTCGTGATTCCAGTACCTGGACGAAAAAAAATGCTTCAGGGTGTTAATAACTCCTCTAGAAGAGGAAAATGGATATTGACTTTTCCAATTGGAAAATGTTTTTAAAATCGTTACGCGTTTCAAAATTCTGATGTCTTACAATTAGAAAATATCATAAATTTTAATCTTATAGGGTTTTTAACATGGAGTTTCAAAACTCATTGCGCATGAAAAGAGGTCTAATTAATTTATTGCCTTATGATCTTTCCAAATTTGTGATAACAAATCTAGGATATTGTACATATGTACACTCAGATAGCACAAATCTTCCAAAGATATCTCAAGAATATTCTGAGAACGTCTCTATGTTCTAGAAATGTCCGTAGGACATGTTTAGGAGATCTTTTACTATCTGGACAATGCAATAAAATTAATGAAAAATTAACTGATTTAGCAGATCGATTTATTATCGAACGGTACACCAATGTGCAATTTAATCGTAATCTGTATTATTGTAACAGATGTTAAAACGCTAATAATACAAGACAGCTTATTGATAAGTTATAAATCGTAAATTCATTGATTCAATCATTAATCGTTAAATTATTTACCTCAACTGTACGTGTGTCAGTTGATTTATTATTAAGTGAATTTGTGAATTTTACCGTGTTTCATTACATTCTTTAAAAAGTAATGAAAAATAATGTAAAATACAATAGATATCAAAAGTATATTGTATATAACATAAATTGCACTTGTATTTCTAAAATAATTATTAAGATTCGTTAACTATTCTAGATATAGCGAAAGTGAGTTCTGTAACTGTTACAAGCGTTATTATTATGCGTCCGTATGTTAATATGTGTTTGCTTATCTCCAACGTAAGCAATACTCACTTTTCGAGATGGTCGGTGAGTTTTTCAGACTCGTCCGCTTTTACTGGCTGATAAATATCAGATTCCTCCAAATCACGTTTAGAGCCTTTCATAAATAATTCTCGCATCCACCTATGCACATTACAGAAAATCGACATACTTCATAGTCCAAAAATTATTTTATAAAGTAACGGACTTTTTTCTTCTATCCATAAGTAATATATGACACAAAAAATGGAAGATTTTAGATATGTAATTAAATATACATTTTGCAGACTACTATATATGAATTTTTAACCACAAGTTACAAACATATTGATGTATGTAAAGTGTCTCATATTAATACATGTAAATAAATAATTATCTCTTACATTGATACAAATTTACTTTAATGATTTGATTAGAAAAATCGAGATTACCTGAAAAGTATGAGAAAAAAATAAGTAAATTACAAGATGTTTAAATGATTAATAAATGACAAGATAAAAAAGTGACAAGAGCCATAACAGGTGTTCGTATCGGTAAAATTGATTGGAAATAAAATTGACATATGTTTCGGTCTTTCTTTAGACTAGTATGATAAAAGTTTAGTAATTTAAAACAATAAGAAAAATAAAATGTTTATAAGAAAATATACAGCTTGCATTGAGTTAATTGTGAAGTTTATTGTAGGAGATTCGCAAGAATTGTTAGCACAAAACGCAATATGTGTTTCCTTAACAAGAAAAAATAAGTCAATAAAACTGCATATAAAAGTTGACTAATACTAATGCAAACAGAAGAAAAAAAAAGATTAAAAATGAACTAATTTCCTTCATATGAACGATATAATGTAATATGTAAGATGATATATGCAATATGCCCATGTGTGTTTTAATGTGTTAATAATACATAATAATTTAATATGAAATGGCTCAGAAAGCACAGTCAATTATATTATTTATTGCAAGTAGTATCTGATATGTAAAAATAAAGACAAGAGCATGAATCGACATAAATTGTACAATTTTTTAAATAATTAGATATAAATTGCAAAATATTATATTTTCTTAAAATGTAAAACTTAAAATAAACTATAATATAAAAATAGCTAACATAAATGCAAACGAAAATATTCTTCATTTTGAAAAGAAAATTTTATTTTTAAATATGAAATTTTTTTCTTTCTTGAATACAATTTCACTTTCAAGAAGAAAATTTTACTTCTTTAAGAAAATTCTTCTTTCTAAAAAAAGAAATATTTCTGTCTTTTTGAAATCCTTTCTTTTCTACAGAAATCAACATTTTTACCGTAAGAAGCAAAAACATTTTATTCTTTCTTCTCTTCTTTTCTTTTTCAAATAAAAAAATATATATATTAAAAATCTTAACGAACCAGAAGAATAAAACACTGAAGATATTCGCGGTCTCCCTAGGGTTCGGTTCCATATCGTTCATATTCTTATCCATGTTAATGCACAAAATTTTACGATACTTCAAACTGACAGAAAATAAACGACAATAATCAGCATTCTTATTATATCTTTAATTCTACTTTTTCTTTTTGTTTCTCTTCTCTACCGTCCCGAGGTACACTTTCCAATAGTCAATTCTTTACTGAAACCACTAGTAACGCATGGCGAGTCGTTTTCATATCGGCCTTAGACGTTACTGATAATGATGTACGAGAAACATTAACGATAACTATCCTGCACGTTGTATAAATCTTAAGCTGCGTAATGTGCCTTTCTTGTTTTTCTTTTCACATGATGATAATATTTCTTTCCTTTTTCTTACTTTGATCCTAATAGCAAGCATTTATTTATTAGTGAATTTAATTATTTTACATAATTAAATAAAAAGAAAGATCATTTTCGAGTTACCAAGATTAAGTCGGTTTTTCTTCTATTTAATTGTGCTATTAACTCACATATCAGCTCTATTTTACTTATTATTGTTTACTTTGTTGTAAATAGTTGTTAATTATTTTAACAACTATTTAAATATCAGCATTATTGTAAACAGAAAGCCAATACAGTGGCACTGTGCCAGGATATTTTAAGGCAAGAAATTAATTATAATAAACCTTGACTTGATCTACTGAAAAAAAATCTTAAAAATAAATCTTTTCCCTTTACAGATTAAATAGTTATTATAAATAAATATTTAAACGATAACTTACATAACTTATTACTTTAAAGGATATTTAAAAATTCTAAACGAAGAGATAAACTACGTGTTTTATTACCTTCTTGTCTCTCAATTCGTTAAAGTCCAGTTAAAATTCTTTTAAGAAATAGGCGAATTTTTTATCAATAATTTAGTTTAAAAAGAAAAGTTTATTACATTTAATTGTAAAGTTCAATTTTTTTATTTGTTACATAAAATTAATAATGTCATTACGTTTCACAATTAATTTTCATAAAATTGAATAAAATTGGCCATAAATGGATTAACCTTTTGGCGATACTCGCATTATTTAAAGGTATTATTAAAAAGAAATCTTTATTACAATTCCTCCTTGTATAGTTCGTTGTACTTTGGTTAATCATACAATTATTTGAAATGATTCATTTCATACGGCGCGAACGCATACTTTCATCTTAAAATTACTATACATACGCAATATTTAATAGTTGACTACACAACAGTGTCGTAAATATTTTATAATATGCATATGAGCAGCGCAATAATGCGTAACTGAAATGGTGATGTTCCGAGCATGAAAAGTTAACAGTAAAGTTCCTGTAAAAATGGCTTTAAAACTAATTCTTATCGAATATGTAAAAGTGATTTACAAAAATACATGTATTCGTAAATTTAAGCTTGCTTCAAGTATAATTTTACATTAATATATATCAAACAAGGTCTATATGTATACTATTGTAATATTACTCTGTTACGCTACTAATATCTAATACATTTTAAGTAATATGTTATATATTAATACATACTAATAAAAAATTATTATTAGTAAAAATATATTATTTCACTATATCATGTGGTATTAAAATTAACAATACACGTAACGATAATCTATTATATAATGACAATATGTACTATATTACATACATTATATCACGTATTATATTTTCTTCATAATGTTTGCTATAATATATATGTTATATACCTTTTTCCTAATAGATAATGTACATAGATAAAGCACGTATAAAGATAAAGAACGCCTCATCATTGTTATTCGGTTTATTATTGATCGACGTATGTGCTTGCTTATCACAAGAATTAAGTAATTGTAATTTTTGTAGGATGCAGAAATGTAGAGTAGCAAAATATAACAGTATTACGGGGTTTAACTCGTGGCAGCAACTTGTATTAGCTATTACGACGAGATCACAGAGAATGATCTTACGGCGACAATCTCATTAAAAACGATACAAAAATATAATTCTTCTAATCCATGTTATATGCTTAACGTTACAACATTATGATTACTTAAGAAGTATCGTGTCCATGAGGTCTCGAAGAAAGACGTAGAACATAGTGATGATCTTATAGAAATATTTGTTGCATATACTATTCTTCACGCTTTATATATCGTTCTTTATGTCGTTTTCTATATTAGAAATATCATACTGGACATTAAACAATTCGCTTTTACTTTGAAAAATCTAGCTAACGAGACATTGGTATATCAAACTTCATCGACACTTCGTCACGTTTCTCCATACTTGTTTAAGTAAGCCTGCTTCGCCACCTTGACCAGTTGATCGTACATACCTGGGCCGGTCTCCCGTACTAATGAAGTAAATTGGCTGTAACTGTTTTTCAGTAATACGTGAGGGTGATCGTATTCCTGCAAAAAAATTGAAAATCAGAATTATAATTCAATAAGTGCACCCATTTCTTTATTAACCACTTTTATTTTTAGCACACATAAGAGAACTTAGATTTACATTCTGTAAATCTAAATTCTTACGTGTATTAAAAATAATGATGAACAAGATTTCAGGAAACCGAGGTTTCTTTAAAATCCAAAATCGTATGTTCTCAAACTTTCGAATCTTAAGAATTTTTAGAGATTCTGATGCTTTGAAAATTGCATGTTTTCAAATTATCTGGTCAAAATTGGAGAGACGCATTTTTTAAAAGGAGCTGTACTTACAGCCGTACGACCCTTATCCATCACCAGAACTTTGTCGCTATCCATTATGGTGTTTAGTCGATGTGCTACTGTGAGCATCGAGCACGTTGCGAATTTTTTCCTGATAGTTCGTTGAATCAACGCGTCAGTATGCGGATCTACGTTTGCGGTCGCCTCGTCCAACATCAATATACGATTGTTTCTCAGGATGGCTCTAGCTAAGCATACCAATTGTCTTTGTCCAACGCTGTAATTACTGCCTCTGTCAAACACGCGACTTTCCAGACCGTTTCCGATAGTAACGACCGCTTCTTTCAGTTCAACCTGGAATGAGACAAAAGGAATTATCGGATAGTACAAAATGCTCATAATTATTCGATGTATAATCTTAAGACCATGTGACTTAGTTTAGTATTCCAGATTTTTAAGAATCTCAAAATTCTGTCGGATTTCTGGGACTTAGGATTTCAAGACTTGATGATCTTTGAAGCCAGAATTGTAGGATTTTTGAACGTCATAGCATTATATTTCTGATTAAGCATAGTTCTATTTTTAAATTGTAAACCATTCGAACCTCTTCAAGCGCTTCCCACAAATCCGTGTCGGCAAATTCGTTGAAAGGATCTAGATTACGTCTCAGAGTACCTGAGAACAATACGGGATCTTGGGGAATGATGGATATTTTTCGTCGCAGATCCTCCAAAGCTATCAAACCCGTATCCACGCCATCGATCTCGATAATTCCCTCCACTTTTGCCAATCGGAACAACGCTGATATCAGTGACGATTTCCCTGCGCCTGTTCGTCCCACGACACCAATCTGCATATAAAAATTTATCATAGAAAAAAAAACTCCAGAAAGAATTTTCGAATATCTCGAAATAAAAAATCAATCTTTCAATTTTTAAATAAATTTAATATTTAATTTTTTTAATATTCTTCCTTTTTTTCTCTCTTTTTTTAATCTTCTTTTTCATCAATATCTACAAAATTTTTTCATAATATTTCTGTACCTTCTCTCCAGGATAAATCACTATATTTAAATCCTTAAGAACAGGCGGATCCTCGTCCGAGTAGCGCATATAAACGTTTCTGAATGTAATGAAACCTTGGTCAGGCCAAGATTTGGGAGCATTGGACGGCAGCGCTAGATCCTTGTCCTTTTTCTTTATGTATGCTCCTCGGTCTCTTAGATTTGGTTCTGCCGGAAGCTGCGTGTATTCGAGCAGACGTTCCACTGCCATCATCTGATTTGCCAGTTCTGCGCTCTGTCGCATCCCCCACTGGATCATCCCGGTCATTGCCATCACTTGGGTAATAGCCAGACCGACCTCACCGCCAGAAAATGCTGCAAGATACGTATAACATTTAATTCTACCGATCCGTTTTCTTGCCTGTTTAGATTTCATAACACTGTAATCATTAATGTCCTATTTTATTAAATATTTTTTATATTCAAATAATTTTAGTAATAAAATTATTTAAACATAAAAAATATTTAATTTAGAAAAACTTTAGAGAAAATTTTTAGATAATAATTTCATAAAATTTTATTTATTTTGGTATGTAAAAATTCTGTTTGAAATTTGTTGCCTTTCTGGCATTCAGATCCTGGCAGCAGTCTCTCTGCGCATAATCTGCCTTTTTAGGGTATGTGTATAAAAATAAAAACTGTTTGTAGATAAAATTTAAAAAAGATTCCAAAGGAGAAAGATGCTTACCTTGGTCTAGCAGCAAGAAACTAAAAGTAACTAGTGAAGTAAGTACAAAACAGAATACGTCCAAGGAAAATGCAAATGCCATGCTGGTCACAATATACATATAGGCAGTAGATGTGTGTACATCCTGCAGTTTGTCGAATTCGTGTTTGAGTATGTCTTGAGCACAGTATGCTCTGATGGTTGTCAAACCGTTCAACGTGGCGTTTAAGTGAGTGAATACCGGCGAGCGTACTAAAACACGAAAGAATATATCGTGAAGAAAACATATCTTCAGAAAATAAAATTTTTATGTGAATTAGTGCAATATAAATTTCACACAATTAAGATAATTATAAGAAAACAGAAAATACAAATATAAATTGAGAAGATAAAATTAAAAAATAAATAAACAAAAGAAGAAGATATGAAAAATAAATAGAAGTATAAAAAATAACGTAAATCTTTAATTTTATATTACTTGATGAATGTTGCTAAACAATATATATAATTAAGCAAATTATAAATATGTAATATACATAAAAATATATAAATATTATATAGATATAATAAAATAATAATTAAAATTTTGGTAAATTCTATAGTTTAAATAAAAAAGGCAGACATACATATTCCCTCCAATCGTTTGACATTCTTGCTAGTCTTGAGATAGACCTTACGGATCCAATAGAATATCCCGCTGATAATCACAATAGGCACTAGGAAGATGGGATTGACTACGCAGGTCACTATTAATGCTCCCAGCATCATCATATTCATCTGGCCAGTGTCCAAGATCGCTTTAGGCAATAATTCGTCGACCGCACCCATGTCTTTGGAGAATCGATTGAGGATTCTGCCGCTCGCATTAGTATCGAAAAATCGCATTCCTGTACGAATTAGCGCACTGAACATCATATCGTGCAAGCGTTGGCTGCATTTCATGCAAGTTTTGTAGAAGAACAGCGATCTGGTGATGCCGACGAAGAAGATGGCCAGCACGATACCAGTGTAGATGTAAATGTAATTAGTCACTGACGCATCTTCGATAGTAATGTATTCATGCGTGTTTGTTATGTTCGTATTAGCATCCGTTTCATTGGAATGTCTGGCTTCGTAGTTTTTCGCTTCCACAAAATTGACTCTGAAAGCATTTAACCAAGAAGAGAATTATTGAACAATGAATGAAGCGACTAAAAATGACAAAAGTGATTTAAACATCTTCATTAAATATATTTCTACTAAAAGTAAATGAAGTTAATAGAAATTCGCAAATTTCAGAAATAATACACAAAAAACATAAAGAAATATATGTAATGAATAATTATTTATACAGAAATGTCTCTTTAATCGACTTCGTCGATAGCATAGATACTTACAAGAAAGGCATAAAGTAATCGTTAAGACTGACGATGAATTGCGTGATGATGAACAAAAACAGAATAGTAAATGCTATGTATAAGTTAGCACCGGTTTGGAAGAACTTGATAAATATAGGACCCTTAACTATGCCGCGCGATGTCCCTTCAAGACCATCGTTCAATTTCTCGGCGTCTTGGTCTTCGTCTTCATCATCTGTACCGCCGCTACTGACTTCCGGAGTTCGACTCTGTAGAAGAAATTTTATTTTCAGTAAGTTAACGATTTTTCTTTGTCATTCAAATATTATTTATTGTTAAATATTAAAT
Organism: Tetramorium bicarinatum; assembly: GCA_928718305.1. Lineage (NCBI taxonomy): Eukaryota > Metazoa > Arthropoda > Insecta > Hymenoptera > Formicidae > Tetramorium > Tetramorium bicarinatum. The sequence goes on along the minus strand of OV788319.1, from coordinate 4,133,057 downwards.
ACAAAAACCATAAAAGAATAGTTTATCATTTCTAAATTGCTTTAAAAACAATAGAGAAATAATAGTAGAGAAATAATAGCAGTAAAATAATAAAAACAATAAGAGAAATAAAAATAATATTTCGCTAAGTTCTTCTCTATCTATTTCTCTCTCTTTTCTTTGTAATTTTTTACGTATTTGTATCTTCACTTACTCTGTTACTCGAGGAGGAAAACTGTCGTCGTATGCTTATACTCTTTTCCAAGGACGAGTCGTCGATCGCTTCATTCTCCGTTGCCAGGAGCACTCCGTACTCAGGTCGATATTCCAATAAATCTTGATAATGCGAGAAGTACTTAATTTTTCCTTGTTCAAGCAGTATAATGGCGTCCACTCCCTTTATGTACTGCAACTGATGCGTCGCTAAAATTCTCGTTTTACCGGCCAGGTATCTCTGGATGCATTCTTGAAACAGATGCTTGCTGACATGTGCGTCGACCTGAAATTTCAAACAGAAAGTCCTTCATCAGGATTCATATTCGAAACGTAATATCTCGCATCATTTATCAAATTTGTTAAACAAAGTTGAGCAACTTGCGTAAATTCTACATCATGTATAAAACGACGCTTAAAATTATGAAATCAGAATGAATTACTGACTCGTTCGATGATTACTTACCGCGCTCAAAGGATCATCCAGCAAGTAGATGTCCGATTGTCTGTACAGAGCTCTGGCCAAATTGAGCCTGGCCTTTTGACCGCCGGATAACGAGCTACCCCGTTCACCCACGACAGTCTGATCACCTTGCGGAAATTGCTTAAAGTCGCGTACCAACGCGCAAGCCTTGATCACTTTCTGGTACCGTTGGGGTTCGTAAGGTTGTCCAAAGAGTATATTCTGCCGGACGGTGGAACCGAAGACCCAGGCCTCTTGGCTGGCGTAGCTAAGATCTCCGTCAACTTTTATTTGACCTTGCGTTAAGCTGATCTCGCCCAGAATCGCAGACAGGAAGGAGCTTTTGCCGCTGCCCACCATGCCAATGACCGCATAGAGTTTGCCCTTTTCTATCTTCAAATTAAGATTATCCAGGGTGCTCTCCGATTGTTTTTCCTCCCATTTGGCAGTAACGTTAATCATACTGATGGCCCAGTTCGTATCGTATATGGATGAGTGTTTCTTTTCTATAAATAATTTTTTATTATGATTAGGCTTTTTGAAAATAAATGTAAAAACGAAATATCCAAACAGTACAAAACATCTCATAAAACTTTTAGAAAATTCTAGAAATACTAAATAACTCATAAAAAATCTTAAAAAAATTTGAAACTTTATTTTGATATCTTATAAAATATTACTTTATTTCAGTAATATTTTTTTCAAATTCTAAAGTATATTTAAATTGGAAATTGCATGTTTTTCTTAAGTTTCTTGAATTTTGAATCTCTACTTGCAACGAAATTAGTGGTGTTCTTCAGCAAGTGGCGTTCTTCACTGGCAACGATCATCAAGCCATTTTGCTTTCTCGCTGTTTCGCTGTTCTCATCTAGATACTCTCCACGTGACTCCAATTCGTGATTCTCCACAACATCATCGTCAATATAAGGCAGATTCTGTTTCGAGGCACTCTTCAAATCCGAATTGACGTAATTGGAAGACGTCTTGGAGACAATGACATTACTGCCCTGGAACTCGTCGAACATGAGGAAGCCCTGGAGCCTGCGTATGGCCACCATACACTCGGCCAGCTCGGCGAAGCCACGCACAAACATACCAGTCATGGTGAACGCAAGGATGTTGAAGTAAGACGAAACGACGAAAACTTTATCAGCCGTTAAATCGTTGCCGAATATCAGCATGGCAACGAGGGTGCAGTAGAGCGCCATCCGAGTTGTAAACAGATTGAAAGTCATGTAAATGCCGCGAATGTACGAGCTCTTGGTGACCACTCGAAGCTCGAGCTTACGCGCCAGCTCGACCATGGCGCAGAATGGCTTCTCCCACGCGTACATCTTGATCACTTGCACCCCGGAAATGATTTCGTCCATCAGCCGAACTCGCTCGTCCGTCTTGATGGCGGTCTGGAGACGGAACTTTGATGACAGCTTGCCGTTATAAGCTAAAATCGCAAGAGTAGGAATTAGTATACATTTATGGTAAAATGACTTGTCACATAAAAAAATCTCTCCGGATTAGAGGATAGTATTATATTATTTAATTTTCTATGTGGGCAAAGGTAGTTTAACATTTCCTAGATTCTCAAAAGAGCATACGATTCAGTGAGACTTACATTGGATCGGCACGACTAAGAAGACCATGGCAACGCCGATGAGACCGGCATAGCCTACATTCCGATATAGTATATAAGCTACGATCAGGGCGGAGAGAGGCGCTGACCACATGTGATGAATAAGGATGGAGACGAGATCAAACCTATTAACATCGTTGGCCACTAGATTAACCACTTTTCCGGGTGCCGTTTCGCCCAGAGCAGTTTTGCTTAGACGCAGAGCCTGCGAGACAAAACATCAGTTATATAATCTGAGAACTAACACAAGAACACTTAGCGAATCATATCGCAGAGGAAATATTCAAGCCTATTAAAATCAATCAAGATATTGACTTGATCTTTTAAAAGCTTTAAAGGATTATATTAGGGAATTTAAAAGATTTTTAAAACTGGCTTAACTTTTGTTATAGGGTTTTCTATTTCTTCTCGCTTTTGTTATAATTTTCATACTTTTCTCCTTTTTCTTTTGAGAAAAAAAAACTGATTTTAAAGAGCTGGACAAGAGTGCATGGCGCGAAAGTCCACTATTTGCTTTTTAGGCACGACTATGCGTTAATTTTTTTATTTCTGTCCCATTATATGTTAATCTGAATTTTTTAAATGCATTATTTCTAATGACCAACCTTTCTGTATACCACAGAGCAGACAGCCACACGAACTTTGGCGCCCACGTGATAAGCGCTGGAGAGGGTTTGATTGCCGCTTATCACGTTTATGCCGGTAGCTACGCAAATACCTACACCAAACCACACGGCATTCTCGTACGATTCCTCTGAACCTTTCCGGAAGTAACGTAGAAAACCACCCAGCAGCAATGGCGTGCCTAATCTGCGAAGTTTCGTGCGTTAACTTTTTATATGTTACTACAGGACATTATTAGATTATATGGTTTGAATAACTATTACAACAATAATAGCAATTATACTATTATTACTATTTATTATATATTATTATATTATTATTATACCTTATTATTTATTAGTGCTAAACAACAATGAGTTTGAAATATTTTTTGTCCCAAATTTTTCAGACATTTGTTTTTTTTAAACGTATTAGTTCCCCTTTTGTTTGAAATTTTATCTTTTAACACATTTGCAAATATAATAACGCGTTTTAAATAATGTATTACTTTTTTATTCAAAAGCAAACGTAAAAAATACTGAAAAAATTCCTATGTAATAATTTAAAACATAATCTAAATTACATATTACTATTTTCTATTAATATTAATATTTTCTATATTTAAAAAATTGAATTTTAAAGCATTATACTATCTTTACTCAAGTTATCTTGAAAAATAGCTTTAATTACTAGTTAATAATCAACAATTATCATCATTTCGTCACACAAGATTAATAACATTAAATGAGTAATAAAAATGTCTTGCTATACATGTAGTAAAAATGTTAAATAAAATATAAGAAATTTATAAAGAGGGTCAAAATGGCGAGTACCTTATCACAAACTCGTTGAAAATTTGTACTATTCCCAGTATGGAGTACTCCCATAGGAAAGTGCGAAAAATCGTCTTCAACAAACTCGGACTGCGCTTCCATTTTCTCGAGTTTTCCAGCTCGATGTTCCATCGTCTGCAAATATATCGATGAGTTAATATAATTTTTACGCCTTTATGAAAGGTAAAGGGAAGGAAGGAAAGCAACGCAAAAGGAAAAGAACCTCTCTCTCTTCTTTTTTTTTCTTTTAATATAATTTCTCATTCTTCGTACTCACTTTTCTAATCGATCTCCGAGCAGCTTTGATCGATCGACTTTCAGGGGATCAAATAAGTCGCTTGTTTCTAAAGCTTTTTTGTATCCTGTCTTGAATAAACTAATGGTCCACCTGACGCAAATCATTTATGTAAATTAGATATCAGATATCTTATCAAATAGATTACAAATGATAAGATTATAAGTGATGAGGAATACTAAGTTACAACTCGGAACTGAGAGATTAGATAACTCCATGCGAATTTATGTTTTAATAGCATGATAAGACAATTTATGATATTATTTACATAAAATGCAATCTTTGAAGCCAAGGTAAATTCGCATGAAGATAAGAACTAAATTGCAGTAAAGTAGTTAGTTAGCATGTAAGTTAGTCTTATATATTCCGAATTGATTGTTCCGTATCTAAATATTTATTAACGTAACAAATCATTTATGTAAAATCATTGCGATTTAAAAGTTGTGCAACGTCAAGGATTCAAATAATGCGAATATTTAGATGTCTAAATAAAAATTTAAATATCCAAACGTTTAAGTATCCAAAATAAGATATAATTATAAAATAATATATAATATAATATATAACTTCATTGAGTGCGAATAAAAAATTGAAGCAAAATAGAAGTAATTGCAATTAAAAGGCTTATAATTTTAGTTAGCTGATTCTGTGTCTAGTTAATTCGGCTATTGATAAATCTAAGCATCTGACCCAAATTATTAGAAATTTAAATATTCAACATTTAAGTGTCCAAAGTGTTAGACACCTCCAAATTTTGCGGACGAATCTCGTCCGAAGATCTGACGATCTGTGAAAAATGATGATACTCACCACCAAAGCAACACCGATACGATGTTCGCCGTCTCCCGAGGATTCGGCTTCGTTTTGATTTTCGTTGAATCCATCGGTCCTTACACGCGGCATTAATTTACCGAGAACTGCCACTTTAACAATTGAAATACGATCGGTTAATTTATCGGGTTTACAGCGATTGTCAACACTTCGACGCTTATCTATTATCGAACAAGATAATAGTTAAAGAACAATTTATTTGCTGTAAATTAATATTACGATTGCACGTAGCGTATATTGTTAGATCATATTATGAATCATTATTCTACGATTCATAAAGGAGAAATGTGCCATGATACGGTAAGAAATGACAGAATTATTTCTGGTAGACTGAGGAGGATTGATCAGAACTGATCTACTTTGTCATCTTCGAGCATTTCGAACAGTTGTTGCCCGACCGGCCGAGCCTTCCGTTTAAGTGTTGTGTTGTACTCACTGTATCCTTCCTACGTAACCGGATTTTTCAACTTGCTCCTGCTCACAAATTCATCACACAAGCTTGCACGCATACACACGTAACGCAGGTCATAAAACAGCCAGGAAAACGACTAGCCGCGACGACGTCTGCGCGGACACTAATAACTGAGCCCTCATTGAGCGTCACGCCGTTCTCCACATCACGTGGCTGCATGACGTGGCATGCACTCGTCGTCAATCGCTCGGCCAAAGAGCTAGGGGATGTCTAACAATCGCGATTGAAGAATCTGGAAGGGGAAGAACCCTCTATTGGGATTTCAGGTCTGGCAGACCCCAATTCGCATATGAAGTCTTGCCGCTCGGAGCTAAAAGAAATCATGACCTTCGTGGAATTTAAAATTAAAGACTGCTTCTTTCTCATAATGTTTCAGAAATATTCTTATCAGCGGCTTGTGTAATATGTAATAGCTTCTGCCATTCTATGCTGGTTGGCATTTTAATAGTTAAGGAAGGTCACGGAGAGCGGACACGTCATGAAAATTAAGCTTCTCCTATATCTGAATCTATATGAAAGTATTACAGTCAAATAAAAATACAGAACTCGGTAATTAATTGAATTAATAACAAATATGTATTCACAGAGATGTAAAATCAAAGACGATGTCCTTCGGGCAGACAATTGGAAAGACAAGCACGTGAAATTATTTTTTAAAGTAAAATTTTCATTATTTCCGAACCGTTAAAAATAAAGGGTTTTCCACGGTCGAACTGTACTATTGTCTGTCTTTAAAAGATTTCCTTAAAATTTCAACACTAACACTAAAATTTTCAAATACTGTTCGAAGAGTTGTGTTAAACAATAACTCATTGTTTTGAATTCTGTGACATTTTGTAGATCAAACAAATAAATTAAGTGGCTGATGGATTGTGTGATGAATAATCTAACAAATAGTTTTATTGCTGGCATAAAATTAATAATTTCATTACGTTTCACAATTAACTTTCATAAAATTAGATCAAATTGGACATAAATGGATTAATTTTTTGGCGATACTCACATTATTTAAAGGTATTATTAAAAAGAAATCTTTATTACAATTTATTCCTTCTTATATATTTTGTTGTACTTTGGTTAATCATTTACATACAATTATTTGAAATGATTCATTTCATACGGCGCGAACGCCTACTTTCATCTTAAGATTACTTTACATACGCAATAGTTGTCTACACAACAGTGTCGTAAATATTTTATAATATACATAATATAAGTAGCGCAATAATGCGTAATTGACCGTGAAGAAATGGTGATGTTCCGAGCATGAAAAGTTAACAGTGAAGTTCCTCCTAAAAATAGCTCCAAAACTAATTCTTATCGAATATGTAAAAGTGATTTACAAAAAATACATGTATTCCTAAATTTAAGCTTGCTTCAAGTATAATTCTACATTACTACGTATCAAACGAGGTTTATATGCATACTACTGTAACATTACTATGTTACGTTACTAATATATATTATGTTTTAAGTAATATATTATATATTAATGCATACTAGTAAAAAATTATTATTAGTAAAATGTGCTACTTCACTATATAATACGGTATTAAAATTAACAATACATCTAATAATACTCTATTATGTAATGACATTATATACTATATTACATACATTATATCACGTATTGTAGTTTCTTCATAATATCTGCTATAATATATATTTTATATACTTTTATCCTAATAGATAATGTACATAGTTGCATTAATAAATGCAGTATACAAAATTGAGTTTTCTCCTGCATTTATGCATGTATGTAACAAGAATCAAATATAATAAGTATAAAATTCAAATAATTGTTTTGTTAAGTATTTGAGTTAAATGGGAGTATTTATTTGTATATTAATTAATATATTTGGAGCGATATATTCATATTGTGAATATGTATATCGAGTGAACTATACTAATCCATTATTATACGAATCTTGCCGTCTCGTCAGATCTTCATTGAAATACAAATTAATTGGATAATCGGTGTTATAGTAAAGATTGAACATTTATATACATATATACATATACATATAAATATAAATAAATTGAAAATCTATATATAAATATACTTTTTATATTTATATATATATATTTAATTTAAATTTTAATCAATAAAGATTATTATAATTTTAATCTTTAAAATGCTTCATAGTTTTTGTAAGATCTATTGCCGCTAAAAAAGCAACCATGATGGATATTGATAGAGATTACAGCAAGTACTGTGCGTAAATATTATCTTAGATATAACTTCGATTTACAATAATTGGTTTAAGATAAAGCACGCATCATCTTTGTTACTCGGCTTATCATTAATCGACGTATGTGCTTCTTTATCACAAGAATTAAGTATTTATAATTTTCGTAGTACGCAAAAATGTAGAGTAGCAAAGTATAACAGTATTGCGGGGTTTAAATCGTGGCAGCAACTTATATTAGCTATTACGGTCAGATCACAAAGAATGATCTTACGGCCACGACCTCATTAAAAATGATACAAAAATATGATTCTTTTGATCTATGTTATATGTTTAACGTTACAACATTATGATTACTTAAGAAGTATCGTGTCCATAATGTCTCAAAGAAAGACGTAGAATATAGTAATGGTCTTATAGAAACATTTGTTGCGTATTATTCTTCACGCTCTATACATCGTTCTTTATGTCATTTTCTATATTAGAAGTATCATACTCTACATTAAACAATTCGCTTTTACTTTGAAAAATCTAGCTAACGAGACATTGGTATATCAAACTTCATCGACACTTCGTCACGTTTCTCCATACTTGTTTAAGTAAGCCTGCTTCGCCACCTTGACTAGTTGATCGTACATACCTGGGCCGGTCTCCCGTACTAATGAAGTAAATTGGCTGTAACTGTTTTTCAGTAATATGTGAGGGTGATCGTATTCCTGCAAAAAAATTGAAAATCAGAATTATAATTCAATAAGTGCACCCATTTTTTTTCTAACCACTTTTATTTTTAGCACACATAAGAGAACTTAGATTTACATTCTGTAAATCTAAATTCTTGCGTGTATTAAAAATAATGATGAACAAGATTTCAGGGAACCGAGGTTTCTTTAAAATCCAAAATCGTATGTTCTCAAACTTTCGAATCTTAAGAATTTTTAGAGATTCTGATGCTTTGAAAATTGCATATTTTCAAATTATCGTAAAAATTGGAGAAACGCATTTTTTAAAAGAAGCTGTACTTACAGCCGTGCGACCCTTATCCATCACCAGAACTTTGTCGCTATCCATTATAGTGTTTAGTCGATGTGCTACTGTGAGCATCGTGCACGTTGCGAATTTCTTCCTGATAGTTCGTTGAATCAACGCGTCAGTATGCGGATCTACGTTTGCGGTCGCCTCGTCCAACATCAATATACGATTGTTTCTCAGGATGGCTCTAGCTAAGCATACCAATTGTCTTTGCCCAACGCTGTAATTACTGCCTCTGTCAAACACGCGACTTTCCAGACCGTTTCCGATAGTAATGACCGCCTCTTTCAGTTCAACCTGGAATGAGACAAAAGGAATTATCGGATAGTACAAAATGCTCATAATTATTCGATGTATAATCTTAAGACCATGTGACTTAGTTTAGTATTCCAGGTTTTTAAGAATCTCAAAATTCTGTCGGATTTCTGGGACTTAGGATTTCAAGACTTGATGATCTTTGAAGCCAGAATTGTAGGATTTTTAAACGTCATAGCATTATATTTCTGATTAAGTTCAATTTTTAAATTGTAAACCATTCGAACCTCTTCAAGCGCTTCCCACAAATCCGTGTCGGAAAATTCGTTGAAAGGATCTAGATTACGTCTCAGAGTACCTGAGAATAATACGGGATCTTGGGGAATGATGGATATTTTTCTTCGCAGATCCTCCAAAGCTATTAAACCCGTATCCACGCCATCGATCTCGATAATTCCCTCCACTTTTGCCAATCGGAACAACGCTGATATTAGTGACGATTTCCCTGCGCCTGTTCGTCCCACTACACCAATCTGCATATAAAAATTTATTATAGAAAAAAAATTCCGGAAAGAATTTTCGAATATCTCGAAATAAAAAATCAATCTTTCAATTTTTAAATTTAATATTTAATTTTTTAAATACTCTTTCTTTTTATTCTCTCTTTTTTAATCTTTTTTTTTCATCAGTATCTACAATATTTTTTCATATATTTCTGTACCTTCTCTCCAGGATAAATCACTATATTTAAATCCTTAAGAACATGCGGATCCTTGTCCGAGTAGCGCATATAAACGTTTCTGAATGTAATAAAACCTTGGTCAGGCCAAGATTTGGGAGCATTGGACGGCAACGCTAGATCCTTGTCCTTTTTCTTTATGTATGCCCCTCGGTCTCTTAGATTCGGTTCTGCCGGAAGCTGTATGTATTCGAGCAGACGTTCCACTGCCATCATCTGGTTTGCCATTTCTGCGCTCTGTCGCATCCCCCACTGGATCAACCCGGTCATTGCCATCACTTGGGTAATAGCCAGACCGACTTCACCGCCAGAAAATGCTGCAAGATACGCATAATATTTAATTCTACCAATCCGTTTTCTAAAACCATGGTTCGAGCTTATCTACCTAAATTAATCGTTTTCGAAAATGTTTAATTGTTCATAACTTTTTAACTGACGACGTGCCAACGAAAAATTGATCTTTTGAAAATGTACAATGTAAAATCTATCGATTTATGCTATTTTAAAAACAGTATGGGAAACGTGGTTCGAGCTTAATTGTTAATAACTTTTTAATTAACGGTGTGAAAACAAAAATCAATCTGTTAATGTGAAAAAGAAACCTGTTGATTTATGCTACTTTAAACGCAGTAACCGTTTCTGGCAACAATTTTCTAGCATTATCAGATATTACAGAGTCTGTTTGAAATCTGTTGCCTTTCTGGCATTCAAATCCTGGCAGCAGTCTCTCTGCGCATAATCTGCCTTTTTAGGATACGTGTATAAAAAAAAACTATTTGTAGATAAAATTTAAGAGAGATTCCAGAGGAGAAAGATACTTACCTTGGTCTAGCAGCAAGAAACTAAAAGTAACTAGTGAAGTAAGCACAAAACAGAATACGTCCAGGGAGAATGCAAATGCCATGCTGGTCACAATATACATATAGGCAGTAGATGTGTGTACATCCTGCAGTTTGTCGAATTCGTGTTTGAGTATGTCTTGAGCACAGTATGCTCTGATGGTTGTCAAACCGTTCAACGTGGCGTTTAAGTGAGTGAATACCGGCGAGCGTACTGGAACATGAAAGAATATATCGTGAAGAAAACATATCTTCAGAAAATAAAATTTTTATGTGAATTAGTGCAATATAAATTTCACACAATTAAGATAATCATAAGAAAGAAGAAAATAAAATTGAGAAGATAAAATTAAAAAATAAAAAAGCAAAAAAAGAAGATATGAAAGATAAATAGAAGTATACAAAAAAAATAATGTGAATTTTTAATTTTATATTACTTGAACGTTGCTAAACAATATATATAATTAAGCAAATCATAAATATGTAATATACATAAAAAATATATAAATATTATATATAATAAAATAATAATTAAAATTTTGGTAAATTCTATAGTTTAAATAAAAAATAATTAAAATTTTGGTAAATTCTATAGTTTAAATAAAAAAGGCAGACATACATATTCCTTCCAATCGTTTGACGTTCTTGCTAGTCTTGAGATAGACCTTACGGATCCAATAGAATATCCCGCTGATAATCACGATAGGCATTAGGAAGATGGGATTGACTATGCAGGTCACTATTAACGCTCCGAGCATCATCATATTTATCTGGCCAGCATCCAAAATCGCTTTAGGCAATAATTCATCGACCGCGCCCATGTCTTTGGAGAACCGATTGAGGATTCTGCCGCTCGAATTAGTGTCGAAAAATCGCATTCCTGTACGAATTAGCGCACTGAACATCATATCGTGCAAGCGCTGGCTGCATGTCATGCAAGTTTTGTAGAAGAATAGCGATCTGGTGATGCCGACGAAGAAGATGGCCAGCACGATACCAGTGTAGATGTAAACGTAATTAGTCACCGATGCATCTTCGATAGTAATGTATTCATGCGTGTTCGTTATGTTCGTATTAGCATCATCCGTTTCATTGAAATATCTGGCATCGTAGTTTTTCGCTTCTACAAAATTGACTCTGAAAGAATTCAACAAAGAAAAAAATTATTAAACGATGAATAAACCAACTAAAAATGACAAAAGTGATTTAAACATCTTTAGTAAATATATTTGTATTAAATGTAAATAAAGTTAATAAAAATTCACAGATTTCAGAAAACTGAATAATATCACAAAAAACGTGAAGAAATATATGTAATGAATAATTATTTATACAGAAATGTCTCTTTAATCAACTTCGTAGATAGCATAGATACTTACAAGAAAGGCATAAAGTAATCGTTGAGACTGACGATGAATTGCGTAATAATGAACAAAAACAGAATAGTAAAAGCTATGTATAAGTTAGCACCGGTTTGGAAGAACTTGATAAATATAGGACCCTTAACTATGCCGCGCGATGTCCCTTCAAGACCATCGTTGAATTTCTCGGCGTCTTGGTCTTCGTCTTCATCATCTGTACTGCCGCTACTGGCTTCCGGAGTTCGACTCTGTTGAAGAAATTTTATTTTCAGTAAGTTAACGATTTTTCTTTGTCATTTAAATATTGTTTATTATTAAATATTAAATACAAAAACCATGAAAGAATAGTTTATCTTTTCTAAATTGCTTTAAAAGCAATAGACGAATAATAGTTAATAACAGTACAATAATAAAAACAATGAGAGAAATAAAAATTATATTTCGCTAAGTTCTTCTCTATCTATTTCTCTCTCTTTTCTTTGTAATTTTTTACGTATTTGTATCTTCACTTACTCTGTTACTCGAGGAGGAAAACTGTCGTCGTATGCTTATACTCTTTTCCAAGGACGAGTCGTCGATCGCTTCATTCTCTGTTGCCAGGAGCACTCCGTACTCAGGTCGATATTCCAATAAGTCTTGATAATGCGAGAAGTACTTAATTTTTCCTTGTTCAAGCAGTATAATGGCGTCCACTTCCTTTATGTACTGCAACTGATGCGTCGCTAAAATTCTCGTTTTACCGGCCAAGTATCTCTGGATGCATTCTTGAAACAGGTGCTTGCTGACATGTGCATCGACCTAGAATTTCAAGTCCTTAATCAGGATTCATATTCGAAATGTAATATCCCGCATCGTTTAAGAAATTTGATAAATGAGTTGAGCCACTTGCGTAAATTCTACATCATGTATAAAACGACGCTTAAAATTATGAAATCAGAGTAAATTATACTGACTCGTTCGATGATTACTTACCGCGCTCAAAGGATCATCCAGCAAATAGATGTCCGATTGTCTGTACAAAGCTCTGGCCAAATTGAGCCTGGCTTTTTGACCGCCGGATAATGAGCTACCCCGTTCACCCACGACAGTCTGATCACCTTGCGGAAATTGCTTAAAGTCGCGTACCAACGCGCAAGCCTTGACCACTTTCTGGTACCGTTGGGGTTCGTAAAGTTGTCCAAAGAGTATATTCTGCCGGACGGTGGAACCGAACACCCAGGTCTCTTGGCTGGCGTAGCTAAGATCTCCGTCAACTTTTATTTGACCTTGCGTTAAGCTGATCTCGCCCAGAATCGCAGACAGGAAGGAGCTTTTGCCGCTGCCCACCATGCCAATGACCGCATAGAGTTTACCCTTTTCTATCTCCAAATTAAGATTATCCAGGGTGCTCTCCGATTGTTTTTCCTCCCATTTGGCAGTAACGTTAATCATATTGATGGCCCAGTTCGTATCGTATATGGATGAGTGTTTCTTTTCTATAAATAATTTTCTATTATGATTAGGCTTTTTAAAAATAAATGTAAAAAAGAAATATCCAAACGATACAAAACATCTCATAAAACTTTTAGAAAATTCTAGAAATACTAAATAACTCATAAGAAATCTTAAAAAAATTTGAAACTTTATTTTGATATCTTATAAAATATTACTTTATTGCAGTGAAATTTTTTTCAAATTCTAAAATATATTTAAAATGGAAATTGCATGTTCTTCTTAAGTTTCTTGAATTTTGAATCTCTACTTGCAACGAAATTTGTGGTGTTTTTCAGCAAGTGGTGTTCTTCACTGGCAACGAACATCAAGCCATTTTGCTTTCTCGCCATTTCGCTCTTCTCATCTAGATACTCTCCACGTGACTCCAATTCGTGATTCTCCACGACATCATCGTCAATGTAAGGCAGATTCTGTTTCGAGGCACTCTTCAAATCCGAATTGACGTAACTGGAGGACGTCTTGGAGACAATGACGTTACTGCCCTGGAACTCGTCGAACATGAGGAAGCCCTGGAGCCTGCGTATGGCCACCATACACTCGGCCAGCTCGGCGAAGCCACGCACAAACATACCAGTCATGGTGTACGCGAGGATGTTGAAGTAAGACGAAACGACGAAAACTTTATCAGCGGTTAAATCGTTGCCGAATATCAGCATAGCAACGAGGGTGCAGTAGAGCGCCATCCGAGTTGTAAACAGATTGAAAGTCATATAAATGCCGCGGATGTACGAGCTCTTGATGACCACTCGAAGCTCGAGCTTACGCGCCAGCTCGACCATGGCGCAGAATGGCTTCTCCCACGCGTACATCTTGATCACTTGCACCCCGGAAATGATTTCGTCCATCAGCCGGACTCGCTCGTCCGTTTTGATGGCGGTCTGGAGACGGAACTTCGATGACAACTTGCCATTATAAGCTAAAATCGTAAGAGTAGGAATTAGTAAACATTTATAGTAAAATGACTTGTCACATAAAAAATCTCTCCGGATTAGAGGATAGTATTATATTATTTAATTTTCTATGTGGGCAAAGGTAGTTTAACATTTCCTAGATTCTCAAAAGAGCATACGATTCAGTGAGACTTACATTGGATCGGCACGACTAAGAAGACCATGGCAACGCCGATGAGACCGGCATAGCCGACATTCCGGTAGAGTATATAAGCTACGATCAGGGCGGAGAGAGGCGCTGACCACATGTGATGAATATGGACGGAGACGAGATCAAACCTATTAACATCGTTGGCCACTAGATTAACCACTTTTCCGGGTGCCGTTTCGCCCAGAGCGGTTTTGCTTAGACGCAGAGCCTGCGAGACAAAACATCAATTATATAATCTGAGAACTAACACGTTAGCGAATCATATCGCAGAGGAAATATTCAAGCCCATTAAAATTGGTCAAGATATTGACCTGATCTTTTAAAAGCTTTAAAGGATTATTAGGGAATTTAAAAGATTTTTAAAACTGGCTTATGTTTTGTTATAGGGTTTTCTATTTCTTCTCGCTTTTGTTATAATTTTCATACCTTTCTCCTTTTTCTTTTGAGAAAAAAAAACTAATTTTAAAGAGCTCGACAAGAGTGCATGATGCAAAAGTCCAGTATTTGCTTTTTAGGCACGACTATGCGTTTATTTTTTAATTTCTTCCCCATTACATATTAATCTGAATTTTTTTTAATGCATTATTTCTAACGACCAACCTTTCTGTATACCACGGAGCAGACAGCTACGCGAATTTTGGCGCCCACGTGATAACCGCTGAAGAAGGTTTGATTGCCGCTTATCACGTTTATGCCGGTAGCTACGCAAATACCTACACCAAACCACACGGCATTCTCGTACGATTCCTCTGAACCTTTCCGGAAGTAACGTAGAAAACCACCCAGCAGCAATGGCGTGCCTAATCTGCGAAGTTTCGTGCGTTAACTTTTTATATGTCTACTACTGGACATTATTAGATTATACGGTTTGAATAACTATTACTACAATAATAGCAATTATACTATTATTACTATTTATTATATATTATAATATTATTATTATACCTTATTATTTATTAGTGCTAAACAACAATGAGTTTGAAATATTTTTTGTCCCAAATTTTTCAGACATTTGTTTTTTTTAAACGTATTAGTTCCCCTTTTGTTTGAAATTTTATCTTTTAACACATTTGCAAATATAATAACGCGTTTGAAATAATGTATTACTTTTTTATTCAAAAGCAAACGTAAAAAATACTAAAAAAATTCCTGTGTAATAATTTAATAATTGAAAACGTAATCTGAATTACATATTACTATTTTCTATTAATATTAATATTTTCTATGTTAAAAAAATTGAATTTTAAAGCGTTATACTATCTTTACTCAAGTTATCTTGAAAAATAGCTTTAATTACAAGTTAATAATCAACAATCATCATCATTTCGTCACACAAAATTAATAACATTAAATGTGTAATAAAAAAGTCTTGCTATACATAAAGTAAAAATGTTAAATAAAATGTAAGAAATTTATAAAGAGGGACGAAATGGCGAGTACCTTATCACAAACTCGTTGAAAATTTGTACTATTCCCAGTATAGAGTACTCCCATAGGAAAGTGCGAAAAATCGTCTTCAACAAACTCGGACTGCGTTTCCATTTTCTCGAGTTTTCCAGCTCGATGTTCCATCGTCTGCAAATATATCGATGAGTTAATATAATTTTTACGCCTTTATGAAAGGTAAAGGGAAGGAAGGAAAGCAACGCAAAAGGAAAAGAACTTCCGAACGTTGTCTCTCTCTTCTTTTTTTTTTTCTTTTAATATAATTTCTCATTTTTCGTACTCACTTTTCTAATCGATCTCCGAGCAGCTTCGATCGATCGACTTTCAGGGGATCAAATAAGTCGCTTGTTTCTAAAACTTTTTTGTATCCAGTCTTGAATAAACTAATGGTCCACCTGATGCAGATCGTTTATGTAAATTAGATATTGGATATCTTATCAAAAAGATTACAAATGATAAGATTATAAGTGATGAGAAATACTAAGTTACAACTCGGAACTGAAAGATTAGATAACTCCATGCGAATTTATGTTTTAGTAGCATGATAAGACAATTTATGATATTATTTACATAAAATGCAATCTTTGAAGCCAAGGTAAATTCGCATGAAGATAAGAACTAAATTGAAGTACAGTAGTTAGTTAGCATGTAAGTTAGTCTTATATGCTAAGTAACACATACATTTGCAGTACACTTCGGCATAAAATATTATTCCGAATCGATTGTTTCATATCTAAATATTTATTAACGTAACAAATCATTTATGTAAAATCATTGCGATTTAAAAGTTGTGCAACGTCAAGTATTCAAATATGCGAATATTTAAATGTTTAAATAAAAATTTAAATATCCAAACGTTTAAATATCCAAAATAAGATATAAAATAATATATAATATAATATATAACTTCATTGAGTGCGAATAAAAAATTGAAGCAAGATAGAAGTAATTGCAATTAAAAGGCCTATAGTTTTAGTTAGCTGATTCTGTGTCTAGTTAATTCGGCTATTGATAAATCTAAGCATCTGACCCAAATCATTAGAAATTTAAATATTCAACATTTAAGTGTCCAAAGTGTTAGACACCTCCAAATTTTGCGGACGAATCTCGTCCGAAGATCTGACGATCTGTGAAAAATGATGATACTCACCACCAAAGCAACACCGATACGATGTTCGCCGTCTCCCGAGGATTCGGCTTCGTTTTGATTTTCGTTGAATCCATCGGTCCTTACACGCGGCATTAATTTACCGAGAACTGCCACTTTAACAATTGAAATACGATCGGTTAATTTATCGGGTTTACAGCGATTGTCAACACTTCGACGCTTATCTATTATCGAACAAGATAATAGTTAAAGAACAATTTATTTGCTGTAAATTAATATTACGATTGCACGTAGCGTATATTGTTAGATCATATTATGAATCATTATTCTACGATTCATAAAGGAGAAATGTGCCATGATACGGTAAGAAATGACAGAATTATTTCTGGTAGACTGAGGAGGATTGATCAGAACTGATCTACTTTGTCATCTTCGAGCATTTCGAACAGTTGTTGCCCGACCGGCCGAGCCTTCCGTTTAAGTGTTGTGTTGTACTCACTGTATCCTTCCTACGTAACCGGATTTTTCAACTTGCTCCTGCTCACAAATTCATCACACAAGCTTGCACGCATACACACGTAACGCAGGTCATAAAACAGCCAGGAAAACGACTAGCCGCGACGACGTCTGCGCGGACACTAATAACTGAGCCCTCATTGAGCGTCACGCCGTTCTCCACATCACGTGGCTGCATGACGTGGCATGCACTCGTCGTCAATCGCTCGGCCAAAGAGCTAGGGGATGTCTAACAATCGCGATTGAAGAATCTGGAAGGGGAAGAACCCTCTATTGGGATTTCAGGTCTGGCAGACCCCAATTCGCATATGAAGTCTTGCCGCTCGGAGCTAAAAGAAATCATGACCTTCGTGGAATTTAAAATTAAAGACTGCTCCTTTCTCATAATGTTTCAGAAATATTCTTATCAGCAACTTGTGTAATATCTAATAGCTTCTGCCATTCTACGCTGGCTGGCATTTAATAGTTTAGGAAGGTCACGGAGAGCGGAATTGTTATGAAAATTAAGCTTCTTCTATATCTGAATCTATATGAAAGTATTACAGTCAAATAAAAATACAGAACTCTGTAATTAATTGAATTAATAACAAATATGTATTCACAGAGATGTAAAATCAAAGAAGATGTCCTTCGGGCAGACAATTGGAAAGACAAGCACGTGAAATTATTTTTTAAAGTAAAATTTTCATTATTTCCGAACCGTTAAAAATAAAGGGTTTTCCACGGTCGAACTGTACTATTGTCTGTCTTTAAAAGATTTCTTTAAAATTTCAACACTAACACTAAAATTTTCAAATACTGTTCGAAGAGTTGTGTTAAACAATAACTCATTGTTTTGAATTCTGTGACATTTTGTAGATCAAACAAATAAAATATATTAAGTGGCTGATGGATTGTGTGATGAATAATCTAATAAATAGTTTTTATTGCTGGCATAAAATTAATAATTTCATTACGTTTCACAATTAACTTTCATAAAATTAGATCAAATGGACCATAAATGGATTAATTTTTTGGCGATACTCACATTATTTAAAGGTATTATTAAAAAGAAATCTTT
Source organism: Tetramorium bicarinatum (assembly GCA_928718305.1). Lineage (NCBI taxonomy): Eukaryota > Metazoa > Arthropoda > Insecta > Hymenoptera > Formicidae > Tetramorium > Tetramorium bicarinatum. The sequence continues at coordinate 4,114,601 of OV788319.1, read as the reverse complement.
ATTACAATTTATTCCTTCTTATATATTTTGTTGTACTTTGGTTAATCATTTACATACAATTATTTGAAATGATTCATTTCATACGGCGCGAACGCATACTTTCATCTTAAGATTACTATACATACGCAATAGTTGACTACACAACAGTGTCGTAAATATTTTATAATATACATAATATAAGTAGCGCAATAATGCGTAATTGACCGTGAAGAAATGGTGATGTTCCGAGCATGAAAAGTTAATTGTAAAGTTCCTCCTAAAAATGGCTCCAAAACTAATTCTTATCGAATATGTAAAAGTGATTTACAAAAAATACATGTATTCTTAAATTTAAGCTTGCTTCAAGTATAATTCTACATTACTATGTATCAAACGAGTTTTATATGTATACTACTGTAACATTACTATGTTACGTTACTAATATATAATATGTTTTAAGTAATATATTATATATTAATGCATACTAGTAAAAAATTATTATTAGCAAAAGTGTGCTACTTCAGTATATAATATGGTATTAAAATTAACAATACACGTAATGATACTCTATTATATAATGACAATATATACTATATTACATACATTATATCACGTATTGTATTTTCTTCATAATGTCTGCTATAATATATATTTTACATACTTTTATCCTAATAGATAATGTACATAGTTGCATTAATAAATGCAGTATACAAAATTGAGTTTTCTCCTGCATTTATACATGTATGTAACAAGAATCAAATATAATAAGTATAAAATTCAAATAATCGTTTCGTTAAGTATTTGAGTTAAATGGGAGTATTTATTTGTATAGTAATTAATATATTTGGATCGATATATTCATACTGTGAATATGAATATCGAGTGAACTACACTAATCCATTATTATACGAATCTTGCCGTCTCGTCAGATCTTCATTGAAATACAAATTAATTGGATAATCGGTGTTATAGTAAAGACTGAAAATTTATATACATATATACATATACATATACATATAAATATAAATAAATTAAAAATCTATATATAAATATACTTTTTATATTTATATATATATATTTAATTTAAAATTTAATCAATAAAGATTATTATAATTTCAATCTTTAAAATGCTCCATAGTTTTTGTAAGATCTTTTGCCGCTAAAAAAACATATATGATGGATATTGATAGAGATTACAGCAAGTACTGTGCATAAATATTATCTTAGGTATAACTTCGATTTACAATAACTGGTTTAAGATAAAGCAGGTATCATCTTTGTTACTCGGTTTATTATTAATCGACGTATGTGCTTCCTTATCACAAGAATTAAGTATAATATATTTATAATTTTCGTAGTAAGCAAAAATATAGAGTAGCAAAATATAACAGTATTGCGGGGTTTAACACGTGGCAGCAACTTGTATTAGCTATTACGGCGAGATCACAGAGAATGATCTTACGGCGATGATCTTATTAAAAACGATACAAAAATATGATTTTTTTGATCTATGTTATATGTTTAACGTTACAACATTATGATTACTTAAGAAGTATCGTGTCCATGAGGTCTCGAAGAAAGACGTAGAATATAGTGATGATCTTATAGAAATATTTGTTGCATATACTATACATTGTTCTTTATGTCGTTTTCTATATTAGAAGTATCATACTGGACATTAAATAATTCGCTTTTACTTTGAAAAATCTAGCTAACGAGACATTGGTATATCAAACTTCATCGACACTTCGTCACGTTTCTCCATACTTGTTTAAGTAAGCCTGCTTCGCCACCTTGACCAGTTGATCGTACATACCTGGGCCGGTCTCCCGTACTAATGAAGTAAATTGGCTGTAACTGTTTTTCAGTAATATGTGAGGATGATCGTATTCCTGCAAAAAATTGAAAATCAGAATTATAATTCAATAAGTGCACCCATTTTTTTATTAACCACTTTTATTTTTAGCACACATAAGAGAATTTAGATTTACATTCTGTAAATCTAAATTCTTGCGTGTGTTAAAAATAATGATGAACAAGATTTCAAGGAACCGAGGTTTCTTTAAAATTCAAAATTGTATGTTCTCAAACTTTCGAATCTTAAGAATTTTTAGAAATTCTGATGCTTTGAAAATTGCATGTTTTCAAATTATCGTAAAAATTGGAGAAACGCATTTTTTAAAAGGAGCTGTACTTACAGCCATACGACCCTTATCCATCACCAGAACTTTGTCGCTATCCATTATGGTGTTTAGTCGATGTGCTACTGTGAGCATCGTGCACGTTGCGAATTTCTTCCTGATAGTTCGTTGAATCAACGCGTCAGTATGCGGATCTACGTTTGCGGTCGCCTCGTCCAACATCAATATACGATTGTTTCTCAGAATGGCTCTCGCTAAGCATACCAATTGTCTTTGTCCAACGCTGTAATTGCTACCTCTGTCAAACACGCGACTTTCCAGACCGTTTCCGATAGTAACCGCCTCTTTCAGTTCAACCTGGAATGAGACAAAAGGAATTATCAGATAGTACAAAATGCTCATAATTATTCGATGTATAATCTTAAGACCATGTGACTTAGTTTAGTATTCCAGGTTTTTAAGAATCTCAAAATTCTGTCGGATTTCTGGGATTTAGGATTTCAAGACTTGATGATCTTTGAAGCCAGAATTGTAGGATTTTTGAACGTCATAGCATTATATTTCTGATTAAGCACAGGTCTATTTTTAAATTGTAAACCATTCGAACCTCTTCAAGCGCTTCCCACAAATCCGTGTCAGCAAATTCGTTGAAAGGATCTAGATTACGTCTCAGAGTACCTGAGAACAATACGGGATCTTGGGGAATGATGGATATTTTTTGTCGCAGATCCTCCAAAGCTATTAAACCCGTATCCACGCCATCGATCTCGATAATTCCCTCCACTTTTGCCAATCGGAACAATGCTGATATCAATGACGATTTCCCTGCGCCTGTTCGTCCCACGACACCAATCTGCATATAAAAATATATCATAGAAAAAAACTGCGGAAAGAATTTTCGAATATTTTGAAATAAAAGATCAATTTTTCAATTTTTTAAGATTTAATAAATTTAATATTAAACTTTTTTAATTCTCTTTCTCTCCCTCTTTCTTCAATCCTCTTTTTCATTAATATCTACAAAATTTTTTCATAAAAAATTTCTGTACCTTCTCTCCAGGATAAATCACTATATTTAAACCCTTAAGAACAGGCGGATCCTCATCCGAGTAGCGCATATAAACTTTTTTGAATGAAATGCAACCTTGGTCAGGCCAAGATTTGGGAGCATTGGACGGCAGCGCTAGATCCTTGTCCTTTTTCTTTATGTATACCCCTCGGTCTCGTAGATTCGGTTCTGCAGGAAGCTGAATGTATTCGAGCACACGTTCCACTGCCATCATCTGGTTTGCCACTTCTGCGCTTTGTCGCATCCCCCACTGGATTATCCCGGTCATTGCCATTACTTGGGTAATAGCCAAACCGACTTCACCGCCGGAAAATGCTGCAAGATATGTGTAACATTTAATTCTACCGATCCGTTTTCTTGCCTGTTTAGATTTCATAACACTGTAATCATTAATGTCCTATTTTATTAAATATTTTTTATATTCAAATAATTTTAGTAATAAAATTATTGAACATAAAGAATATTTAATTTAGAAAATCTTTAGAGAAAATTTTTAGATAATAATTTTATAAAATTTTATTTATTTTGGCATGTAAAAATTCTTTGATAAATTAATATATGTTTTTAACAGATATATTAATTTTTTAGAATTTTAGATACCTGTGTACTAAATATTCAAATTACTTAATAATTCTGGTATTGATTAAGAAAGCTTTTATATGGATTAAATAATGATAATTCTGTATTTAAAATATATAATTATATATTACACTTTAAATTTAAAATTTTAAAATTACGTTTTAAAAATTATAATTCTATATTACACATGATTTTTAATAAAAATTAACATATTTTTAATTCAAAAAATACTAATATTTTATTCTTTTAGATATATGTATATAAAAATGAAAACTGTAGATAAAATTTAAGAGAGATTCCAAAGGAGAAAGATGCTTACCTTGGTCAAGCAGCAAGAAACTAAAAGTAACTAATGAAATAAAGAAGAAACAAAATACGTCCAAGGAGAATCCAAATGCCGTGCTGGTCACAATATACATATAGGCAGTAGATGTGTGTACATCCTGCAGTTTGTCGAATTCGTGTTTGAGTATGTCTTGAGCACAATATGCTCTGATGGTTGTCAAACCGTTCAACGTGGCGTTTAAGTGAGTGAATACCGGTGAGCGTGCTGCAACACAAAAGAATATACTGTGAAGAAAACGTATCTTTAGAAAATAAAATTTTTATGTGAACTAGATCATTGTAAATTTCACACAATTAAGAAATTGTAAGGAAGAAGAAAATAAAAATTGAGAAGATAAAATTTAAAAATAAATAAGCAAAAGAAGATATGAAAGATAAATAGAAGTATACAAAAAATAATTGTATACTTTTATTTATCGTAAATTTTTAATTTTATATTACTTGATGAATGTTGCTAAACAATATATGTATATAATTAAGCAAATCATAAATATGTAATATACATAAAAAATATATGACTATTATATATAATAAAATAATAATTAAAATTTTGGTAAATTCTATAGTTTAAATAAAAAAGGCAGACATACATATTCCCTCCAATCGTTTGACATTCTTGCTAGTCTTGAGATAGACCTTACGGATCCAATAGAATATCCCGCTGATAATCACAATAGGCACTAGGAAGATGGGATTGACTACGCAGGTCACTATCAACGCTCCGAGCATCATCATATTCATCTGGCCAGCGTCCAAGATCGCTTTAGGCAATAATTCGTCGACCGCGCCCATATCTTTGGAGAATCGATTGAGGATTCTGCCGCTCGCATTAGTGTCGAAAAATCGCATTCCTGTGCGAATTAGCGCACTGAACATCATATCGTGCAAGCGCTGGCTACATGTCATGCAAGTTTTGTAGAAGAACAGCGATCTGGTGATGCCGACGAAGAAGATGGCCAGCACGATACCAGTGTAGATGTAAACGTAATTAGTCACCGATGCATCTTCGATAGTAATGTATTCATGCGTGTTCGTTATGTTCGTATTAGCATCATCCGTTTCATTGAAATGTCTGGCTTCGAAGTTTTTCGCTTCCACAAAATTGACTCTGAAAGAATTCAACAAAGAAAAAAATTATTGAACGATGAATGAACCGACTAAAAATAACAAAAGTGATTTATTGAAGTTAACAGAAATTCGCATATTTCAGAAAACTGAATAATATCACAAAAACGTGAAAAAATATACGTAATGAATAATTATTTATACAGAAATGTCTCTTTAATCGACTTCGTAGATAGCATAGATACTTACAAGAAAGGCATAAAGTAATCGTTGAGACTAACGATGAATTGTGTGATGATGAACAAAAACAGAACAGTAAAGGCCATGTATAAGTTAGCACCGGTTTGGAAGAACTTGATAAATATAGGACCCTTAACTATGCCGCGCGATGTCCCTTCAAGACCGTCGTTCAATTTCTCGGCGTCTTCGTCTTCGTCTTCATCGTCTGTACCGCCGCTACTGGCTTCCGGAGTTCGACTCTGTTAAGAAATTTTATTTTCAGTAAGTTAACGATTTTTCTTTGTCATTTAAATATTATTTATTATTAAATATTAAATACAAAAAACCATGAAAGAATAGTTTAGCTTTTCTAAATTGCTTTAAAAACAATAGAGAAATAATAGTTAAAATAGCAGTAAAATAATAAAAACAATAAGAGAAATAAAAATAATATTTCGCTAAGTTCTTCTCTATCTATTTCTCTCTCTTTTCTTTGTAACTTTTTACGTATTTGTATCTTCACTTACTCTGTTACTCGAGGAGGAAAACTGTCGTCGTATGCTTATACTCTTTTCCAAGGACGAGTCGTCGATCGCTTCATTCTCCGTTGCCAGGAGCACTCCGTACTCAGGTCGATATTCCAATAAATCTTGATAATGCGAGAAGTACTTAATTTTTCCCTGTTCGAGCAGTATAATGGCGTCCACTCCCTTTATGTACTGCAACTGATGCGTCGCTAAAATTCTCGTTTTACCGGCCAGGTATCTCTGGATGCATTCTTGAAACAGGTGCTTGCTGACATGTGCGTCGACCTGAAATTTCAAACAGAAATCAGGATTCATATTTCGAAACGCAAAATTTCACATCATTATTTGTTAAATCAAGTTGGGCCATTTGCATAAATTCTACATCATGTATGAAACGACACTTAAAATGATGAATGAGAATAAGTTACTGACTCGTTCGATGATTACCTACCGCGCTCAAGGGATCATCCAGTAAGTAGATGTCCGACTCTCTATATAGAGCTCTAGCCAAGTTGATCCTGGCCTTTTGACCGCCGGATAACGAGCTACCCCGTTCACCCACGACAGTCTGATCACCTTGCGGAAATTGCTTAAAGTCGCGTACCAACGCGCAAGCCTTGACCACCTTCTGGTACCGTTGGCGTTCGTAAGGTTGTCCGAAGAGTATATTCTGTCGGACGGTGGAACCGAACACCCAGGCCTCTTGGCTGGCGTAGCTAACGTCTCCGTCAACTTTTATTTGACCTTGCGTTAAGCTGATCTCGCCCAGAATCGCAGACAGGAAGGAGCTTTTGCCGCTGCCCACCATGCCAATAACCGCATAGAGTTTACCCTTTTCTATCTCCAAATTAAGATTATCCAGGGTGCTCTCCGATTGTTTTTCCTCCCATTTGGCAGTAACGTTAATCATATTGATGGCCCAGTTTGTATCGTACATAGATGAGTGTTTCTTTTCTATAAATAATTATATTTTATTATGAGTAAGCTTTTTGAAAATAAATGTTAAAAGGAAATATACATGTTTTTAAGTTCCTTGAATTTTGAGTCTCTACCTGCAACGAAATTAGCGGTGTTCTTCAGCAAGTCACTGGCAACGATCATCAAGCCATTTTGCTTTCTATCGCTGTTCTCATCCAGATACTCTCCAAGTGACTCCAATCCGTGATTCTCCACGATATCGTCGTCAATATAAGGCAGATCCTGTTTCGAGGCACGCTTCAAATTCGAATTGACGTAACCGGAGGACGTCTTAGAGACAATGACGTTACTGCCCTGGAACTCGTCGAATGTGAGGAAGCCCTGGAGCCTGCGTATGGCTACCATACACTCAGCCAGCTCAGCAAAGCCGCGCACAAACATGCCGGTCATGGTGTGCGCGAGGATGTTGAAGTAAGACGAGACGACGAACACTTTATCAGCCGTTAAATCGTTGCCAAATATCAGCATGGCAACGAGGGTGCAGTAGAGCGCCATCCGAGTCGTAAACAGATTGAAAGTCATGTAAATGCCGCGGATGTACGAGCTCTTGGTGACCACTCGAAGCTCGAGCTTACGCGCCAGCTCGACCATGGCGCAGAACGGCTTTTCCCATGCGTACATCTTGATCACCTGCACTCCGGAAATGATTTCGTCCATCAGCCGGACACGTTCGTCCGTCTTAATGGCGGTCTGGAGACGAAATTTCGACGACAGCTTGCCGGTATAAGCTAAAATCGCAAGAATAGGAATTCGTGAACATTTAAAATGACTTTTCGTATAAAAAGTCTCTCCGGATCGGAGGATAGTATTTTTAATTTATTTTTCCATGTGTGCGAAAGTAGTTTAAGATTTTCTGGATTCTCTAAAAAAGCATACGATTCAGTGTGAGACTTACATTGGATCGGCACGACGAAGAAGACCACGGCGATGCCGATGAGACCGGCATAACCGATTTCCCGGTAGAGAATATAAGCTACGATCAGGGCGGAGAGAGGCGCCGACCACATGTGATGAATAAAGATAGTGACGAGATCAAACCTATTGACATCGTTGGCCACTAGATTAACCACTTTTCCGGGTGCCGTCTCGCCCAGAGCGGTTTTGCTTAGACGCAGAGCCTGCGAGACAAAACATTCGTTATATAATCTGAGAACTAACATGTTGGCGAATCATATCGTAGAGGAAATATTCAAGTCTATTAAAATCGGTCAAGATATTGACCTGATCTTTTGAAAGCTTCAAAGAATTAGAGTTTAAAAGATTTTTCTTTTTAAAACTAGCTTTGTTATCTTTTGTTACAGGTTTTTCTATTACTTCCCTCTTTTGTTAAAATTTTCATTTTTTATTATTTTTCTCCTTTTTCCTTTGAAGAAAAAAAAAACTAATTTTAAAGAACTGGACAAAAGTACATGGGGTGAAATTTCACTTTTTCCTTTTTAGATACAACTTTCCATTAATTTTTTTATTTCTGTCTCATTATATGTTAATCTGAATTTTTTAAATGCATTATTTCTAATGACCAACCTTTCTGTATACCACGGAGCAGACGGCCACGCGAATTTTGGCGCCTACGTGAAAAGCGCCGAAGATAGCTTGATTGCCGCTTATAACATTCATGCCGGTAGCTACGCATATACCAACACCAAACCACACTGCATTCTCGTACGATTCCTCTGAACCTTTCCGGAAGTAACGTAGAAAACCACCCAGCAACAATGGCGTGCCTAATCTGCGAAGTTTCATGCGTTAACTCTTTGTATGTCACTACTGGACATTATTAGATTCTATAGTTTGAATAACTATTAGTACAATAATAGCAGTTATACTATTAGTACTATTTATTATATGTATATTATTGCATTATTATTATACTTTATTATTTATTATATATTATTATATTTTTTATTAGGCTTTGTGCTGAAGAACAATAAGTTTGAAATATTTTTTGTCTTAAATTTTTCAAATTTGTTTTTATTTAAACATACGCGCCCAACATACGCGGAGTTTCCCCTTTAATTTGAAATTTTATCTTTCGCAAGTGTAACACATTTGCAAGTATGATAACGCATTCGAAATAACGTATTATTTTTTTGTTCAAAAGCAAATATAAAAAAATACTGAAAATATTCTTATGTAATAATTTAGAAAATAATCTGAATTACATATTAATATTTTCTACATTAAAAAAATTGAATTTTGAAACATTATACTATCTTTACTTAAGTTATCTTGAAAAATAGCTTTAATTCTTAACGTGCACTGTGGGGACAGAAAGACCACAAATAATTTAACGTTTTTTCATATCTAAAATATTTATACATAAAAAAATCAATTCCGTTGTATAGAAGGATGCTTCAAAGATATTCTGTAATATTTTCAAGTCAAAAATTAAAATAGCTTCATTGCGGCAAATATTTTAGTAATGGGGAACTAAGACGACTTCAGTGTGACCGTTATGTAATTCTGCTGAAGTGTGCACGTTAAGGATTAATTACAAGTTAATAATCATCAATTCGTCACACAAGATTAACAATATTAAATAAGTAAAGAAAATAATGTCTTGCTATATATAAAGTAAAATGTTAAATAATATATAAGAAGTTTATAAAGAGAGAAGAAATGGCGAGTACCTTATCACAAACTCGTTGAAAATTTGTACTATTCCCAGTACGGAGTACTCCCATAGGAATGTGCGGAAAATCGTCTTCAACAAACTCGGGCTGCGCTTCCATTTTTTCGAGTTTTCCAGCTCGATGTTCCATCGTCTGGAAATGTTAATATTAATAATTAATAAATAAAATTAATATTAATAAAAATAATAAAAAATTAATAACACGTAAAGAAATTGAAATATACTGATGCTTATTATTAATTTTACGCCTTCATAAAAGGCAAAGGAAGAGAATCTCCGAACGTTGTCTTTCTTCTTTTTTTTCCTTACAATATAATTGCTCATTCTTCGTACTCACTTTTCTAATCGATCTCCGAGCAGCTTCGATCGGTCGACTTTCAGAGGATCAAATAAGTCGCTTGTTTCTAAAACTTTTTTGTATCCTGTCTTGAATAAACTAATGGTCCACCTGATTCAAATCATTTATGTAAATTAGATATTGGATATCTTATCAAATAGATTACAAATGATAAGATTACAAGTGATGAAGAATACAAAGTTACAACTCGGAACTGAGAGATTAGAATTAACTCCATGCGAATTTATGTTTCAGTAGCATGATAAGACGGTTTTATGATATTATTTTCGTAAAATGCAGCATCATTTTTGAAGACAAGGTAAACTCGCACGAAGATAAGGACTAATTTGAAGTAAACGTTAGCCTTACATGCCAAGCAACATTTGCAGTACACTTCGGCACAAAATGTTATTCTGAATCTACTGTTTTATATATAAATATTTATTAACGTAACGAATCATTGCGATTTAAAAGTTGTGCAACGTCAAGAATTCAATTATGTGAATATTTAGATGTCTAAATAAAAATTACCAAATTATCAAAATTTTAAATTTCCGAAATAAAATATAATTATAACATAAAATAATATATAATGTAATATATAACTTCATTGAGTGCGAATAAAAAATTGAAGCGAAATAGAAGCAATTGTAATTAAAAGGCCTCTAGTTTTAATTAGCTGATTATATATCTAATTAATTCGACTAAATCTAAACATCCAACCCAAATTATTAGAAATTTAAATATTCACATTTAAATGTCCAAAGTGTTAGACACCTCCAAATTTTGCGGACGAACCTCGTCCGAAGATCTGACGATCTGTGAAAAATGATGCTACTCACCACCAAAGCAACACCGATACGATGTTCGCCGTCTCCCGAGGATTCGGCTTCGTTTTGATTTTCGTTGAATCCATCGGTCCTTACACGCGGCATTAACTCACCGCGAACTGCCACTTTCACAATTGAAATACGATGGAATTAATTTATCGGGTTTAGTGATTGTCAATACTTCGACGCTTTCGTTCGGCGTTGAAAAATCGCCCCTTTTTTCGCGAACGAGAAAAAAGAGTCCCTTCTCTACTTTAACAGCTTATGGTGTTATTGTCCTTTCCTCAATTGTCACGAATTATCGGCGATACGAAGATTCTTCTTTTAATACGCATAGATTGTCGGCCACCCGGTACAATTGACGATCTCTTCGCGCGATCGTAATCAGTTTTTAATTGACTCTTCATATATCTCCTTGTATCAGCTGTTTGCAAATACCGCCACTTCCCACGGATCGATCGCGATGCGGATCTTATCGCGAATTCTCAATGAAATCCTCTTGTTGAAAGTGGAGTAAGGTATCAGTCATCGATAGTCGTGTGAACATCTGTCGTATCTTGAGATTTATTTTCGAGTGTGCTTGCCGTTGTCAGGATATCCGTGAATCTATCAATTTTTATAAGTAACAAATTATTACATCTGTCAAAGACATTATATATTATAAGACATTATAATTACAATTTATGATATCGTCGCTATTCTTATTTATTCTTATAATAATTATTTCAAATACAAGTAAGAATGTTTAGGTGACTCATGTAATGACTCATTTAACGATTTTTAATTTCAGACATAATTACGACTTACTTTTTGTTCCTTCACTAGTAAAAAAATGATCTTTACGCTGTTCTGCCTGTTAAGTATTCGTCGCGGTAGAGAAAAACGTGTGCGAATTAACGATTGCGAGGTTCTCTCCAATGAAACGAAGACGATTAGCTTGTCGATCCAGGAGCGAAATGATTTGTCGAGTTTCGTCAATCTGCGTTTGAAGAAAGAGCCTGTATCATTTGCACCTCCACCATCGCCGTCTTATCGCGCTACACGCGATTTGTTTGCCTGCTGTGTCATTTTTCAAATAACATGGAAGGTCGTACAATCGCGACGTTATACTATATAATTATCTAGCGAAATAACGCAGTTGATATACAGATCGCTATTAATTCGCCGTCAACCAACTATTTTCTTGTTTCTATGTGTAAAATTAGAGATGAAACTGAGGAAACTAAAACTGATAATTAAATTTAATAGTAAAAATAGTAAAAAGTAAAAATAGAATAGAAAAATAGTAAAAAAAAGAAGTAAAAATAGAATCGAAAATTAAAAGGATTTGAAAGCTGAACATTGCAGAATGTTAGAGTTAAACATTATACAAGGAAGAAAGAGAAGGAAATTGGGAAATCCCAATATTATACACAACCGTAAATTGAAAAGAAATTAAAAGATTGATTAGAAAATTAAATTTAAGAAAAGATATTGCACTTGTACTTTTTATGTTATTTGAAAAACAACACGGCAGACAAATTTTGTATACTATCAAAAAGTTGATAAATATTTAATTATTTCAATGAATAATTTATTTAATAATATCTACAAACGCGCTGTTATCAAAGTTCTTCCAGATATATGCAATTAGAGTCTTTCCTCATGTGAGAACAAAAATCGATATTTTATTAAACAGTATCACTTTATGGGAAAATCCATTCAAAACTTTGACGAGCGAGGAAAATACAGAGCTTATCGGTCGCTGACCGAAGATCTACGATCTTGCTTCACACGTGAGAAATAATAGTGTCAATAAAATACGTAAAGACTAGCATTTCTAAGGGTCATTATCTTCATTACGTTTAATTGGGTTAGTTATATTAGATCTATTAATTTTTAATTGTCATAATTAGAATAATCTTCAGAAATTACATCTTTATTATCTCGGAACTCTTGAAAATACATTTAAAGCTGTTACTTCCCATATGAAACCGTTTCAGCGATTTCTTTCACGCGCAATTAAATTTTTTAATTTACACTTATGAAATACAATTTAATATTTCCGCACGCAACATAAGAAAGATTAGGAAGACAGCGAAAAATATTAATTCTTTTAAGATTAAACTGTTTATTAAAAAGAAATGTTCTTGTTTCTCAATTTTTGGAACTCAATTTACAAAATGTTGTTTTCTTTCTATCGCTGCCCAAGGACTAACGGAAACCGGCTCAAACTTTTAACTGTCGTTTTGGGTTGACCTAGGACCTAGAACTGGACCTACCTCTTTCAGAATACACCAGAACACACCAATATATGTAACATAAATCGTGATACTTTTTTGGGAATCCAGACTAGCGTCTAGTGTTAGTCTACAGCTGAATCCGGTCTTGTTGGGACTCGCCACGTAAATTCGCAGGTCAAACTAAATCAGAGGAAAGGCGAAGTAACGGTGGTTTCACGAAGGCATCGGCAACCGCGAAGATATTTGAAAATTATGAAACGAAATGTACATAAAGCGAAAAATACACAAGAAATCCATATGTAAAATGATAAATACATAGCATGGAATGTATAAATGCTGTATTGATACACGAAAATCCTTGACGATTCAATTACGAAGTGATTTATGATCGTATTCTAACATTTCTGCACTATCTAAATTGGTTTTACGAATCGAAAAAGACGGCGGAAACATTCACTGTCAAGAGTATCACGAGCCACGTGTACTGCACGTTATGCTGAGGTGCTTTCAAGAAATTGCACAGCGTGAGATAACGGATTGATAAAACTTTCTGTATGACCTGAAAGTTACTGTAGAGTTACACTCTACAATGTAATTACATTCAAGCAATTAAAATTACAATACAGAAAAGTGCAAGTGTCTGTTTGTTGTTAAATTTTCAAACTTTAAAATAAACGACGCGAATTTTTATTTGAAACTTTACACTAAAACTTTGCTTTTCAATATATACGTGCATTTTAATATTAATGTATTTGATTATATTATCACTTCTATATACATATAATATAAATTTAACATGTTTATATATTATATTATTTAACATATTTATTTTCGTATACTTTACTTGTATATACAATAATATAAATATAATATATATTTTATACGTGTTTAAATAGGCAATTTATGTTACGTACATAAAATGCAAAATTATAAATAAAATTTTAGTCTGATTTCTAACTTGGATTACAAAATTGGGCCTTCGAATTTCTCTATATCATAATTATTCTCATTCAAGCTCGATTCAACATTAAAACGACAATCATTTACAGTTATAATTATGCGAGTTTTTTCCTTTCTCGTGCAATTGATAATTGAGAATTCATTTGTTATTCCAATACGTTCCGCATTAAAAATACGCTGCAGAGGATAATAAATTCGAAGCAAGTGCAAGTCTACACTGAAGACTTTGTACATGCTTGATACTGATTGTGAGATTACGTTGTATGATTTATGTCACAGCACTTTTTTACGTGCTATTATGAAACCGAGATGACGACACGATGAGTAAACTATTCTGTCGATAAGGATTTACTTCACCATACAATCATTTTGCAACGAGTTGCAAAGTATGGAAGAAGCAACGAAGAGATAAAGTGAGAGAAAGGTACGCATTTTAAACATTTAATCGATATACAATAATATGTATTGACAAACAAATGCGATATTACAAAGAGCCGTTGTCGTTAAACGCGTGAAGTGTTGCAACTTGACGCAAGTCACAATACGCGTTATGCAAATCCGATTAACGCGTGTGTCAAGGCAAAAAGGCAAAAAGTTTCCTCGAGTCCATTTAATGGCGTTCCACTGCCTGATAAATGTCTGTGTCAATTGTGAATAACGCGGAACACTTTCAGTTGATTTTTCTATATGAGATTTTGATAGTGAGAATTATGCCGATTATCACGAAGGTCGCGCGTCATCGGTGCAAGAGAGAAATATCTTCGGATATGGTATTACACATTTTGTTATAATATTCATATAACAATGTATATTATTTCAAACGTATATTATTATAAAAAAAGTAGAATGCGCAATAAAGTTGTAATTTAATGATCCATGTTACAGTGTTAATCAAATGAAAACGTAGAGTATAGAAGCATAATTTCTATTTCTTTATTTTTTCATCGAAGATTAATAGATCGACATAATCGATCTCTTCGTTAGAATAATTACAAAATTATATATATTTAAATGCATATTATTAAAAGAAAAATTAAATGCACAATTAAGTTATAACTTAATGGTCCACGCTGCAATAAAAATCCAGTGAAGGCGCAGAGTGTAGAATCATAATTTATATTTCTTTATTTTTTCGTCGAAGATTATTAATATACTGATCTCTTTATTATGATAATTAAATAATATGTATTTAAATACATATTATTAAAAAAGAATAGAATGTACAAGTTAAGTTATAACTTTAATGATTTACACTACAGTGAAAATCCAGTGATGACGCAAAGTGTAGAAGCACAATTTTTATTTCTTCACTTCTTCATCGAAGATTATTGATTAATATACTGATTTCTCTGTTGTAACAATTATATAATAATGTGTATTTAAATACATATTATTAAAAAAGAATAAAATGTGCAATTGAGTTGTAACTTAATGTTCCACGTTACAGTGACAATTCAGTGAGGATGCAGAGCGTGGAAGCGTAATTTTTATTTTTTCATGTCTTCATCGAATCATCGTCATACTGATCGACATAGAGGTCTCGTCTGAGGATTAATATCAGTATTATTATCTCACACATCTGTTATCTGTCGTTTATAAATTTATATAGCTTATAGAGATTAATCCACACAGAAGCGTTAACGTATTAACCTGATGCCGAACTCGAATGGAGTTCACGGAAGAACAACGTGACGACGAAATGTACATATATACATGTATGTCGAGCTCGACTGTGCTAGATCAAATAGATTAAAGAAGGAGTAATTGGCGGACGCGAGCCGCTAGAGTAGTAACGGAGTTATGTAATACGGTTGTTTCCTCAATAGAACCGTGGCCCGCAGAATCGTTCACGTGGCATATCGCGGAATCGTTCACCAGACAGAGCCGTAACTAAACGGACCCCGCGTCGCGCCCGCGGAATCCCCGCAGATTTAGTCACAATTAAAAAAATCGCCAGTCACGACAATTATTACAAATGCGAATTAAATTAATGCATACTTGGGATATAAATGGATACTTTAGATGTTCCTAAAATAGACGATTAAAATTTACGATCTTCTCAGATCTGAAAGAATCAATGAGGTTCGCCAGTAAAATTAATTACCGTAACAAGATTGTCGTATAAACATAAATCATGTGAATGTGAGTTTCTCCGGGCGATTAAAGAAACATTAAAAGAGAGTCGTGAAATTGTTTCAACGTCCGGATAAACCATTTAATCCGAACAAAACGTTTAAACCACGTAAATATTATTTGACACTATATAATTCAAATATTAAAGCGAGATGTAAACAAACAGTGTGTAGCAAACAAGATGAGAAATGTCGATAAATAGATAGATATCGAAAGAACATAGTAGTATTTATTTACAAAACAATTTCTCTTTCAGGTTTAAAATACACATTACTAATTTAATATATTTAATTTAGCACCAGATATCCTACAATTAGAAATATTACAAATTTAATTTCTACTTGTAATATTGTGTATGAAACGAACAAAATTTGATTATTTTCAAAATAATAAAGTTATCTTCATTTTATTTTAAATTTATGTTTATATATTATTATGTTATTAATTTTATTATTATCCATCATTTCTATTGTTTTATTAGTTAATGTTGCTACATTAATTATTACAGAATTACAGAAGTGTCTCAAAATCTTAAATATATTTATATATTTAGATGTGAAAGCAAAGATATGATTTCTCAATTCGAACGTATATCGCTTTTAAAATCGAATGCGCTTCGCGTATCGCGTCGCTGAAAAGCCAATTAAAAGATAATTAAACGCATCGAGACAAAGGCGCGTTGTGTTAAAACTCTCCACTGAGGCCTAACTCGTGAGACTTCAGATCAATTGTTCAGCGACGACGCGTGATACGTAATCTTTACTGAATATACACAGTATGATCGTGACTCATTTCGCGCAACTAAACGAGTGAGTCTCTGCAACGGCAAAAATGTATTCGATTTTTCTCGCTGTTTTTGGAGAGCAGCCTCTCAACTTGGCACTGAGAATTTTCAGAAAACCATCTCTCTCGCTTGTATATTTGAACGTCCAACCGGTGGCGAAATATCGTGTAAATAGCGGATGTGGAAAAGATTATTGAACGAAAACGGATTTAACGGATATTAACTCTACATTGCAGAATGAATAAAAATTTGCCCACATTCGTAGAAGAGCAGCGAAAAACATAAGCAGATAAGAAGGGATTTTTACCGAGGAGAAGAATTGGGAAATAGAAACGTGAGAAGTTTTTAACGGAATCAAGGATTTCAGAATTTTGCCAATTTTCCTCGCAATCGACGGATTTCCAAGAATCGAGACACTCTAAGTCGGTTCCATGAATGATTTTCCATATCTAAGAACTGGAAGAAAATTCAGGAAAAAGTTTAATCATAGAAGCGTGAAGAGAAATCAAATAATTGACAGAGAGATAGTTTGGAGGGGCACAACGAGATATGCGCTATGCATAGCAAACAACACTGTATCAGCTTATCGACATTTAGAAGTGATCACATGCGAACCCATCGTGTGAAGGCCAGTGGGTAAGGCCACGTTTTAGTGAGTTTAGTTTATGGAAGTGCTTCGAATATAAAACGAAAATCTCAAATCATTACGAATTCAAATTTCTCAGTTCTGAATTTTTTATTTTGAAAACCTTGACTGAAATTTGTATGCAATTAAATATTATTTATGAACACATGTATATGATAAAGTAAGTTTTGCTGTACGTTACTTTTCCTCATACTTTTTTAATAGCTTCTCGAATAACGGGATTATAATGTACTTTAGACCAAAGATATCAAGCTTTATTATCGATTATTATTTAAGTATCATGAGAGAAAAATAACTTACTTTTTCTTCGTGAGATTTACTGATACAATTATATGTATATTTATACAATACAAATGTATTTCTTCAATTTAACTTTTTCATTTTCTCAGTTTACAATCGTATCTTCAAGCACACGCATAAATATAATTTACTTAATTGTTTTGTTAAGCCACGAGTCAATGGAAAATTTTTCACAGCTAAGAAATCGTCAACAAATTTTAATTTAAATTGAAACATTGAATCTAAATTTCTAAGTATCTTGTACAAAGTGCTAAACAAGTTCAGTATCAATACAATACGAGCATTCCTCATTCGATAATGTTGGCGTGCACCGCGCGGGATATTTTGAGACACTCAGTGGACGGTGACGCGTTCAAGACGCATCGTGACGAGAGTAAGTATCATTCGCATAGTGACTTGACGTAATTCTGCCGTGACGTGAGATAGACGAGGAACGGAAGATATCTAGCAGAGAGTTACGCTCGAATAGTACGTTAGCGTAATTAATGTACCGGATGTTTCAAGCATAGCACATCTATTAAATACAGCAAATTGATCCAGTTGATTTCGTAAAAAAAATTTCTTAATTAAATATAACTGTTACATAAATAATATGGAACATATAAATAGAATAATAAATAGAAAAAATTAAGATACTTCGAAAATTATCGGTTGTATTGTGCATCCCTCATTTATTTTCACATCATAATTACAATCGCATCAAGGTTCGAGAGCACTGACGATGATTGCGAAATAAAAGTGATTTATTTTGAGAATAAAATGCCGTATAATCTGACGTACTGTGACATTAACAAATTATGAACTCGCGTGTTTTAAATATATGTTTACGTCTTGTTCAAATTCACCCTTGAATCATTTTATTTGTGAAGATAAATACATAAATCTGAATTGCAGATACTTTAAAAATTAACATAATTAATTTTATGCAGATATTATTACAGAAGCGATTTATGGAAGATAGATAATAGTTAAAGAACAATTTCCTGTAAATTTATATTAAGGTTCCATGTAGCGTATATTATATTATATTATTAGATCACATTATAAACCACTACTCTACGATTCATAGAGAAGAAATGTGCCATGACACGGCAAGAAATGACAGAATTATTTTTGGCAGACTGCGAAGATCGAGGATTGATCATAACTGATCTGCTTTGTGATCATCTTTAAGCATCTCGAACAGATGTTGCTCGACCGGTCGAGCCTTCCGTTTAAGCTTGTGTTGTACTCACTGTATCTTTCCTACGTAACCGGATTTTTCATCTTGCTCTTGCTCACAAATTCATCACACAAGCTCGCACGCATACACACGTAACGCAGGCCATGAAACAGCCGGGAAAACGACTAGCCGCGACGACGTCTGCGCGGACACTGAGCCCGCATTGAGCGTCGCGCCGTTCTCTACATCACGTGGCATGCACTCGTCGTCAACCGCTCGGCCAAAGAGCTAGGGGATGTCTAACAATCGCGATTGAAGAATCTGGAAGGGGAAGAACCCTCTATTCGAGTCTGGCAAACCCCGGTTCGCATATGAAATCTTGCCGCTCGGAGCTAAAAGAAATCATGACCTTCGTGGAATTTAAAATTGAAGATTGCTCCTCTCTCATAATGTTCCAGCAATATTCTTATCAGCGGCTTGTGTAATATGTAACAGCTTCTGGCATTCTATGCTGGCTGGGATTTTAATAGTTTAGGAAGGTCACGGCCAGCGGACACGTCATGAAAATTAAGCTTCTTCTATATCTGAATCTATATGAAAGTAATACAGTCAAATAAAAATACAGAACTTTGTAATTAATTGAATTAATAACAAATATGTATTCACAGAGATGTAAGATCAAAGAAGATGTCCCTCAGACAGACAATCGGAAAGACAAGCACGTGAAATTATTTCTTAAAATAAAATTTTCATTATTTCCAAATCGTTAAAAATAAAGGGTTTTTCACGGTCGAACTGAACAATTGTTTGTCTTTAAAGGGATTCTTTAAAAGTTAAACACTAATACTAAAATTTTCAAATACTGAAATTGTTGAAAGAGTTGTGTTAAACAATAATTCATTTTCTTCGAATTCTGCGACACTTTGTAGATCAAATAAATAATATATTAAGTGGCTGATGAATTGTGCGATGAATAATCTAATAGAAGTTTTATTGCTAGCATTATTATATTAAAAATATTTCAATGTGCGGCAGCGGATTTCAATTTATATCATGCACAATGATCATGCAGGTTTTATCTGTTTGAGTAATCTAGGATTCAAATAATTTAATTTTCGAGTAAATACATTTCGTAGAGTCTTCGATCCTGCTCGTTACAAAATTTCGGAATAAAATTTATTTCCACTATTTCTTTAAGGCCTTCCTCCAAAGTCGGCGGCACGTAATTTTTCCTGCACACAAAACATGAGAACAAAGTTGATATTACTGTATATTGACTGATAATCAATTGATATAGGAAACTTTTTTTATCAAGCTCGAGCTGGGTTATCTATTCGTAAACTTTTCACAAGTTTATTATTTAAATTCTAATAATTGAGTGATAAATAAACAGATAACACTGTAAGTTTTGATAAAAGAAAGCCTAAGATAATAATTAAAATAATATAGGATTTTAAATAAAAGTAAATGTACGTATCTAAAATCCACTTACATATAGGAATTTATAATAATCTCGTTGATTGGAATGTGGCTTGGGTCAGTCAACTCACGAAACTGTAATATAATAATAAAATTCGATTAGAGCTTTTTAAATATCATTTCATACAGACTCTTCACACGATGGCAGTTAACTTTCGATTACCTTATTATTATGTTTCGCATGCTCTTTACTTGTCGTCATGACGAAACATCTAATTGGAACATTGTGGTTCTTGGCTATCTCTATGTATCTCTTTCTCGAAGCTGGATCAGGATTAGTATTGTCCACAACTATACTTTTTCCTTGATTTAAATATTGCTGAACTGCGGCAATGCATTTCTGCCAGGTGCGTAAAGTGTCTCTGTTGACGTATTCGTATTCTTTTAGATAATTCTTTGCAAAATGCGATTTCCCAGAGCCCGGGCTACCGACCATAAGAATCATCTATTAAAATAGAAGAATAAGATAGATAAAAAAATTGCATTGCAAATTAAATATACAAATTTAATGCAAATTATTTGCATTTTTTAATTTTACTTCTCAATATTTAATCTCCTCAAAAAATAATTTTACATGCAAAAGTTAACGTTAAAAGTTTCTTATTATTTACCTCTTGTTGTTTTAATGTTAATTCCGCGTTTGCAGGTTTGCATATATCATCAGTTTGCGACAGACTTTTCGGATTGAACTTGGGTAACTCGTAAGACGGCGTTTTGTGTTTCAAGAAATGCTCTTCAGGCGTCTCAAATTTAACATCCACATTCAACGCCATTAATCGATCTGCACTTGAGTGATCTTTCTTTTTTCCTGGGGCCCAGTTCTTTGGCCGACCAGCCGCGTCACCAATGTAAAACGAATTAGCCTTGTCAATTGCGATACCTCCATTTTTCTATAGTTATACAAATATAGTTATACAAATGTCATGAAAATATTGCAAACAGAAATTAGACAATTAACCAAATATTTATAATTAAATATAATTAAATAATTTACAATTAATAATAAAATATAAAAAAATATAATTAAATAATTTATAATTAAACTAAAAAAATTATAGAATTAGAATTATTATATTAGAGTTATATCTTAATAAAAAATTGAATGGAAAATCTATTTCTTATCAGAAATTTCAAAATATATAAATTTTTTCACTTGAATATTTGAAAAAAAAATTTCTTTGATTTTTATATATTTTTAATTCTGTAAAAGTTCTGAAATATCTCCCTACATATTTATTATATTATTTTACATAGCTATATAAAATTATTTTATGTACCTCTTTTTCCAACATTTCCCACATACCAATTGTTGGCTTTCTATAAATGCTTTTTCCAACAGCGATAAAAACCTAAAAAATACATAATAAATAAATAAAAATATTAATAACTTATAATGAAGTTATATAATTATATCATACTTGAATGGGAACGCCAATTTTCTGTACAACTTTTTCGATCTTGCGCTTGAAATCGTTGATCTTGACTTTGCCGGTGCTAAGACCTGCTTGATTTGTAAAAATCACTATTTTATATCCGTTCATATGAAGCTGTTTTAATTTATCAGGTACATCTGGATAAAGTAGCTGCCAATCTTTACAGTCTTTTGGAAATACCAAGCCAGACTTAGGTTTTATCAAAGTACCATCCATATCATATGCAGCTATCTAAAAGCAAAATTAATTTTTAACATTAGTATTCATATAAAAATTTTGTTAATATTTATAAAAGTATGTATATTAATATATACATAGTTTTATAAATACGTATTGCTATATGTATTTATAAAACTATGTATGTATTTAATATATGTATTGCTTATAAAAAAAATCACTTTTATATTTATTTCATTTATTATTTAAGCATATATTAAATAAAATTGAAAATCGATAATTAAAATTACTTTTGCTCGATTTGGAACGGATGGCGCTGTATAAATTAACAATTTTCCTTTATCAAAACTGTCCCATTTTGCAGATGTAGAGGCGTCACTGCTCTGTTCAGATGATGTGCTGCTAGAATCAGTGTTGTATTCTTTCCGATTGGAATGTACATTATTTGAAGATAATCTCTCTTCCTCTTCTCTATCATTCTTAGATTTTTCAGAGCAATTTTCTAGTTTCAACATTTTTGCTCTGTTATCAGTTTCCTCTGTTTCTGCGTATGACCTCTTTCTCACTACAAAATTTTCCACACTTGGCGGTGGATTAAACTCAATCTCGTAGGCATGCGTGCCATAGAGCAGTTCCAAACGATCGTTGTGTCTGGCCACAAATCTTACACCTTTCTGAGTTTTAAAGCCATTAAAGCCACAGGCGTGTGGACCGATTTGTTGAACTGTGACGACAGTCTCCACATAGTTTGCGCATAGGCGAACTGTTGAAAATAGATTAATATACTTATTTTTATCAATAACTTGCAAAAGAGTAACCCATAAATAAGGATATCTTGATGTAAATTAAATAGTTAAATAATTTTATCATTTTCAAATTTCTTCAATCTTCTTCATTCCAGTACTTTTTAGATGTCATTTTAGATGATATTTTTTAGATGTCACTGTCATTTTTAGATTTCAATACTTTTTTTTTAGAAGTCTACCTTTTAAAAGTACTTATTTATATTCTTTATAACGCTGACAAGGTGTTTGAACCAAAATTATTTGTCATACTATCAAAGATTAATTATTTTGTTATTTTGTTCATTATTATATTCTGGCTGAAACTGTTATAACTTTTTTGCCCTTCATATTACTTTAAATTTCCTAATTAAATGCAAAATATTCGATTGTTCAACTCCTGTTTATATTCTGGACAATCGCTGAGAATTAAAGGTACGCAGAAGGTACATTGAATCGGAAAAATCAAACATAACCTCTATGTATTGGATTTATCAGAATCCTGCATAACAGGTCCAAAGCCAGCAACATTCAACATTGTTATTCACATTTTGCCATTGCAATTTCTCCTTACATAAACGAAGATGAAAGTTCACGCGTTACGTGCAGCAAAAACTCTTATCTTCGATTTGTAAATAATCACGTGGGTGATACGCGACCTTGTTGCCGCGAGCATTTCGTATCCGTGATGCCAGTTTCCGGCGAGCGTCCTACGAAAATCGGAGTATTGTCCGGCAAATAGACATTCTTCGGAGTTTCCTCCAGGCTACGTAGATAACAACTCTTGACAGATGCGCTCATCGCGAGAGCAATGACGACTGTGGCCAGAGGGGGCAGGGGCACCTGATAATATCACGCAACGACGCGAATTCGTAGATCTGTTTCTTATAACTGAACTGACTACACTAGTTCAGAGTTTATCTTTCTCCTCTTAATGTAAAGAGAAAAAGATAAACTCTGAACTAGTGGAACTATATGAAGAACAGACCACGTGCTCGCTCTCAGGCTCGTAAAAAGATGTTTCTTTTACATCAAAATAAATTAACGTAATATTTTTCAGTTTTCATTTATTTTGATTAATTATATTTTTCTATAACTTACAAATTAACAGTAGATCCGTTCGAAAACCAAGAGAAATTTCTTATCGTGGATACCTTATCGTGCTACCACTCTTTATCGTAGATTGATACTAATTTAGAACTGGAGTTCAATATACATATATGCATATAAGATACATATTAATATGTATATACATATACCTACATGAGTGTGTACATACATATATGAATATACTTTCTTCAAGAAGCAACTTTCAAAGAATACATACAAAACTTCTTTCACAGCTGATCATATCTCCAATCAAATCAAACTTTTATTAATTTACTCGGCAAAACTACTTAAAACAGAATTTCCAACTATACAGTTATTGTTTTTAATCTTTGCGTTCATATTAAACAACACAACATTAATAATCTATTTATGATGCAAAATATAGTATAGGTATTACTTGATAATTAATCGGACTTTGATCAAAAACATCTTAAATGTGATTAATAATGAAACTTAACAATCTTAACATCAATAAAATATATTAGATTTGTATCGGAATATTTATTAGATATTTTATCGAATAATGTCGAAATATATTATATTTGTTTTTTTACATTGTTGCATATGCATATAGTGATCTTTATAATATTAGAACAAACAAAGTTAGTTTGTGTCTGTCGATTTCATTGTAAGAATGGAAAAGAATAACTCTCGCTCTCTCTTGTTATTAAAATCATCTTGGCAGTATAACAGAATAAACAGTCTTTATTTTCAAAAATAAATATTCTTTACATTTCAGACACAAAAGTTCCAATATTAAAAACACATCAATTCATTTATAAAATTAACAGTTAAGATCTATCTATATAGAAGACAGAATTCATATTCTTTCTTTGTTGCAGGAAAAGAAAACAGTGGCGATGATCCCGCTTAAAAATCAAATCCTGCTTCAAGTGATCTCCAAGAACAGTGAACTGGATCGTCGAGACGATCAACAGCGAGTCGAACGTCCAGGAAAAAAGGCTGATGTTCCATGAGCAAATGTAACTCGAATTCCACCATTCTAAAATCCGGCCTCCTAATCACATTTCGCCTGTGGATGGCGTTTATGTCTGCGCAACGCTGAAAGCAAGAAAGAAACAATAAGTATATTACTATACATTATAAGTATACTTCTAAGTATTATGATATAAGCAGCATTAATATCCCCGTTAGTTTTAGCTCACCAGACGCGTGATTTCTCAGCCTTCAGGAATTGCGACACCGGTCATGCGGCAGCTATCGACGATTCCATGTGGATGATGATCTCGTTGGGCATCACGGTTGGACGACTACTTGTTGCCGTTGTAATAAACCTAAAGAATGCAACATTGGTAAATCAGACAGGAGCCGAGTGGTCAAACTGTGAAATAAATTTCGCACTCGTCTGAAAGATTTAAGCTAATCTTATCTATATGTTTTCAGTGTCGTTTGCAATATTTTGTTCGTTTACTCAAAATCGTGGCTACTTGATTATCGAGTGAATCAGTTTACACTTTTATTTCGTTCGGCGCCTCCCTAACGATTTCAGCGCTTTCAATTACTTTCTCTCAATCTAACGCCCGCCGTGCGTGTAAAAGCGGCAAGATAATTCATCTACGGGAGCTTACTGTAACGATAACGGTTGTTACTGCGAATATATACTGTGAAAAGTATGAATCTATATGAATCTTTTTGCCATTCGTCTTCCTACACACTTTTATTTCGGTCGTCGTGATTTTATCTCCTGTACAACGTTTCTATGAGAGACATAAAGATAAAGAAACGCAATATTCTGTTTGTTACGATTGAATAGAGTTTATTTTGCAAGCAATCGCTTGTGATACACTAGAATGTCTTTCAAAAATCCTATTTTATATGAAATTGTCATTATGTTTGTTATTCCGCTAAATTCACTTTTACACTCGATAAATGCAGTAGTTCGGAGTTACGAAGTCTGTTAATTAATTGATTGTTCTCTTAATGAACTCTGATACAGATAGATATGTATATACATAAATATATGTCCTCTCTCCGGAAATAGATAGTTGTTCACAAAGAATGGATAGATATTTATTTGTATTTACTCACCTGAGTTTTTGGGTTGAGGTATACTCGAGCATTTGACATTCATTTTTTAAATATTTTAATGTTTCGCATTGCGCGCGTTAGTCTCATTATTTTTCTTGCTCGTTCTTTTTCCCATTCTCATTTTCTCATATACATACTTCTCATTAATACTTATTGATTGATTGACAACCGTCTTCGATTTATCATTATTCAGTTCCAGGAGATACGCAATTAAAAAAAGAATCGTGTGCACAGAAAAGCTACTTTTTTTTATGGCAAACTACTTTACTTACTTCCCGAGTGATTGTCACTTTACATTTATGTAATCAAAACCTCAAGCAATCATTTATAAATTTATTTATAAGTTCAAGAACTCTAGCTAATTTCTATTGCTCTCAAGCTTGTATATTTATTGGAGTACATGTGCAATTAACGAAATTAACTTTACCCACTTTGGGTGCCGGTCCAGTCAGCGTCGTGAATGCTTTGAGTAACGCTAACTGGACTGCACCCACTATTTTATCGATTTGCCTTTTCTCTTTTAAGCGGGGAAGGGTGATCTTTAGCGAAATTGGCATGGTTCTTGGCTGGAGGAACGATATTTTCTGTCTCTCGCCCTTTGATTTTCATTCATTGATTCCTAAGTATCTCAGCTTGCTACGCCTGTGAAATAAACTTAATTTTCGTCAAGTTTGGTCATTATTAGTACCTTTAAGTACGTTTCACTTTTTAAACTCCACATCCACATGCTCTACAATTGTACTTATATCATATTGCTGTATAATTGTACTCATATGATATTGCTCTATAATTGTACTCTTATCATATCGCTCTGTAATTGCACTCATATCACATTGTTCTGTAATTATATTATATTGCTTTATAAGCCTACTTATATTTCTTAAATTATAATACTCGAATTACACAAAATAATATCATGATTGAACTTTTAGAAACTACAAGAAAAAGATATCAGGCTACTTGTTAAATATCTGGGCTTGTCAATTATTTTTCCAATGCTACGTTTAGATGATTGATATAACTCAGGGGTGAAATATTCCTGAAATAGTAATATTATTGTGATATTAATATGTGGAACTCTTTACGCTTTAGATTAAAATCTTTAAACTTATATCTGATATATCTTTTACGTAGAATTGTACTTTTTTTTCTTCATATTATTATCTACTTTTTCACTTTTACCTTTTTCTACTAACTAAACCCTGGATATTATAATTTCTTAGATCCAGCTCCTTTCATCTTTCGTCTCTGTATTTTTTGACCAGTTCGGAGTCGACTTTTCTTTATAACTGAAAACGTCGAAGGAAACTCATTATCCGATTCACAATTTTTCATGTTAAATATATTTCTAACTGATCTTCGACTCTTACAAAATCGATATATAATTTCGCCGCCTATCCACGTGTTTTTAATTTAACGAAAAATCTTTTATTCTCTGTTGCTTATGATCTAACGCCTTT
Source organism: Tetramorium bicarinatum (assembly GCA_928718305.1). Classification (NCBI taxonomy): domain Eukaryota; kingdom Metazoa; phylum Arthropoda; class Insecta; order Hymenoptera; family Formicidae; genus Tetramorium; species Tetramorium bicarinatum. The sequence goes on along the minus strand of OV788319.1, from coordinate 4,087,203 downwards.
TGGAATTTTCGTTAAAGAAAATATCGACTCCAAACGAAAAATTTGTAAACCAAAGAATGACACATTATCTTGTATCGAAATGGCATCTAATCTACTGTTTCCCAAAAGTGTGTATTCATATTATACATATACCTACTTTTTGTCGCTATATTACCAAAGTAATCTTTCATTTCAATTATCACACTTATTCGCCCATATTCATTCTTTTCGATTAGTTTGTCTTCCTAGGGCAGTTGCTGGTTTTTTGCGTGTTTCGTCCGTTTTTCTCTGTTTTTCGTGCCGTAAGGTGAGATGACAACAAGGGTAAGGGTATAAGTCTTTTAATGTATTGATGTTCTCGAGTTTCTTTTTTTCCAATGTTTCTTTCATTTTCGAGCGATCGTTTACAATAGATTGGGCATAACAACATGATGCGTTATATAGAGTTATTCGTAAAAGACGTATCGTATACAATAAACATAGTACAAATTATTCAAGTTTCGTTAATCAATATAAAATAATGCATTGACAGAGAATTAGACATTATATAACTGAATTATTAAATTCATTATTCCTACTCGGTTCCTTTCGGCTAGTCGAACAATTCTCTGCCGAGGAAAGAAATTTCATATCGAGATTAATATTTTTCTCTTCGAGACTAATACTCTTTTCTGCAATCATAGAGCTAACTGTGAAGAGAAGAGGATAACAAAGTTTTTATTTTCGTTTGACTTCGTGAAAAATTGTTTAATTAAATTGTTAATTAACGATTGTCTGCGGTATATAATATATTGATAATGATTGATTATCGGTGGCGGTTGTGACATTATTTATCTACCAAGGTAGATTGCAGAATTCTTCATAATTATATAATTATAAATTATAAAATTCATGAATCTAATATTAACAATAAGTGATAAAATCGGTAATTTTGACAAACAAGGATTACACAATAAGTTATAAAATAGATATGCTACGTTTCGATATTCACCGCTCAACACTAAAATCTATAGTATATGAGATAAATTATAAATTTTCAGTACTAGCAATAAATCTCGGAATGCAGCACGTTATCTTTGCAATAAGGCCGAAAGAATTTCCATATTTCCGATTAATTCTAATTAAACTCAATTAATTAAATGAACGGCTGTCGAGACACATTAAGAAGCATTTATGTCAATGTTTAACGTTATTCTCCTTCTAAGCCTTCAAGGGTAAAGTACACAGTTCTACATCGCGCGTTTTGCCACGACTTTTCTTCTCCACAAAAAAAAAAGGGTTTATTTAAGATTTCTATTTACAAAACAAAACGCCTTACATATCATTATCGCTTTCGTCATTGCTACTATTTCTTTAGTTATTACTGTTATTACTGTTAAATTACGCTACGCAAATCGTGAGAGAAAACGGTCGAGGAAGCTACCGCTCGACCGGGACTTAATCGTAGATTGTCGTAACAAGCGACGTAGTGAAATAATGTAGTGTGTATATGCTAAATTGTCAAGTATAAAATATGTATTCCCTATATCTCGTCAAGCGGCATATCGATCAAGTTCAACGGGCACGAGACGAAGACAAAGCAAGCGGAAGTGAAAGATCTTGGAAGCAAAGTGACGCGGAAGAGCGCCCTAGAAAAGCAGGGAATCAACGAAAAAATTAAGAGCTTTCAAGGATTCTTGAGAGCGAAGCGATTTTTCGAACATGCGACAATCACCAGCTTAAAAAGCTTCAATGGAAAAAAATTTCATGTATAAAATTATTTCAATACATGTATATCTAAAAATGTTAATTCCGAACTTTTCGAACACTGTATATACGTACATCAGATTAATCTTTGCAAAAAGTGAGATAGATAGCTCGCTATACAACTGTCACTGTCCAGGGAATATCCTGATTTAAAAAATGACGTCATTTTGCTTCCAGATTCCTCGATTGTCATCGTTCTCCCATCAACAATCGTATCTCGCATTTTTCAGTAGGAGAGAACATTATTCTCTTTCCCGTGCGACGGGAAACGAATTCGATCTGTTCTGCGTTTTACTTTTCGCCTGGGAGAATTGTTGTCTACTTAGATACAAAAATTAATGAGCGGACTGATTAATTTAAGTGACGGATATCTTTAATAACGTCGCTGAGACTGGGCGTTTTGGTAACCAGCACTGCCACCTGCAAACAACCATAGCTCCTCCGTTCCATTACTCGAGAAATAGAATTAGTGTGTGTAATCTTGCTTCTCTTATACACAAAAACTGAACACTGCCTACTTGTATAGATTCCTCTACGTTATCGCCTATCCACCTATATCTGCCCACTACTTTCTGACGTTTTCACCTATGTATGTGTGTCTTTGTGTGTGTGTGTTTGTGTACAATGATATACGCCATAATTTCATTTGCCTTCGTTTGATTCTTAAATACTAGAAAAATGGATTCCTCGTAGATTGGCTTTGTAAAGTAACGTGTAATGTTATCTTCGTGGACAGTCTTTTAATCTGACTAACGCTCTCAAACATTGCAAAAATCTTGTAAATATTTTTTTAGTATTGTGCGAACAGACTTGTAGGAATCTTTCTCTGCTATTACGTTCTTGTGATATTGCAAATGCTTTTGTAATAATGTAAACGCCTTTTTGTAGAACTACAAACACTTCTTTTAGTACTGCGAGTATTTTCGTGACATATTGCAAACATTTCGGTGTACTACGAATAGTGGTTGATTATATCGTTAATTATCTCTTGTAATGTTGCATATACCTAACGCAGCGTTAGATAGTTAAATTATAAAGCTACGTCCGGTCCTACAGGTATATATTTCTTTTTGTGTGTTACAAGCTTTTACACTGTCTGCAGCATAAACTGTAATTTTCATTTGGCTTTTCTCAATGGTTTAACTAAATTTCTCTAGTCTTACATTTTGAGAAATTCTCAATTTTCAATTTCGCAATTCTCAATAATGTCCCTGATCATTATGTTTCATATAACGAAATTTTATCGATCCCTAATTATCCAAAAGTTTCTTAAAATTTTATGGTTCTATATTTTTCTTGTCAAAATATGAAAATGTGTATATAAATCTCATGTATAAATTAGCATTAACGTACGTAGTTTTTGATTTTTTTGTATTTTTTGGATATTTCTTTTGTATGTCGTAAATTATTATTACTTATTTAATAAATTTTGTGTCTAGATTCTACATAAATACATTTTTCCTTTCAATCGACTTAACTAAATCTTTTTCCTCTGATTAATGAATTTTTCTGTACTGCGAGTTGTACTTACCATAGTCCTGTTTCCCATAAACACCGTCCTGATTCGAATAATCTGCAATCACAAGAAAAATACGATTTATTGAACGGCAAAGAATGCTGAAAAGACAGAGGTGAACGACTCAGACGAGAAACATCTGAAACGAGTCGAACGAAATAACGAAAAAGAGCTTCGTCCTTGTATAACGAGTGGATGAAGCAGCCATAAAGCACGAGGAAGTGACAGTTCGTTAATTGATTAAAAATAATTAATATCGTCTAGTTGCCTAAAACAATTTAAGAACTTTTTTTTTTAATTTGCAAACTAAATAAATTTACATATTATAATATATTGTAATATTGAATTATAAATTAAGAGAAAAAAAAAACAAAATATAATTTTATATGTATATATATATATATATAAACACAAAATATAATGAAATGATAGAAAATATATTGAAAGATAAATAGTAAAAAACATAAGTGATAACGTGATAATCTACACACACATACATATATTTCTAATTATTTAGGTGAGAAAAAAATTGCACATTTCATGGACACCTTGTAGTCCTTCTGGAGTGAAAGATGGCAGGAGGCAGTGCTGCAGTGCTGGTATCTTGATGAAAGGATCTGTATCCAACATGTGATTTCACGTCCGGAATGGGATTTGTGTAACTCTGCGCAACTCTTTCGCATCGACCGCGAATAGAATACAGTTCGGAGGGAGAAAAGAAACATTTGAAGCTCCACGCAGATCTAGTGATATAAAAATCCAAACATCCGAGAAGAAACGAGAACATAAGAAAATTCCAAAGGCTCCGAAAGAAAACTCCGATTCTAGCAACATTTCGAGAAATCCAAAGTATCCATCAAGTTTCTTAGAACGTAAATCTGTGATTGAACACAGATTGAAAATTGATCGCGCCCTTCTCTGAATCAGATCGTTTCTCGTCTGAATCGGATCATGCTTAAAGCCTTTATTACGGGAATGTGTTAACTCGGATGTCACCCGGAGAATAAAAACATCAGGAGGAAGCGATCTTCAAGAACTCGTTTACTATCGGAAAACGAGACATTAAATTATTTGTCAGGAAGGAGCATTGTATAATATAGTGTTCTGAGCAACGTTCAATTTGCCGAAAAATTGTTAAAAAAATAAGGAGCATAATAAACTGGTACCTACTTTAACTTTCTAAAAGAAAATTTAGTTAATGTTTTACTGATTAATAATAGTTTGAAAGGAGGTCCTACCATGCCTTTATGACACCGTGACGAATCTTTCCGAACAGATCATTCAATGTTTCATCTCGACGGTAAACGCGTCCTTAAGGATCGCTCTAACGGTTGTAGTTAATGAACTGTATATAATGTGAACGATGTGATAGCTGCGGACGAAACAACTAACCGTAAGGTTGCGTCGAGTAACCACCCCGGTTGATTATGTTGGCATTAGATCGGTCGTCATACAGGTTGACAGGGGCATAACCGCCCCCGTCCCCCGGTCCCGCAGATGACACTGCCTCCTGCTGGTAATTGGCTGGACATGCATTATGTAATATTAATTAAACTAGCTGTATATATATATATGGTGTCTCACCAACCTATTCGACACTCGAGTACTCGATTAGTCGCATACCTTGAGTAATCAGTACTTGAGAATGTGATTGTAGTAAGTACTATCAACATTATATTATAAATGCTTAATTAAACTTTTCACAACTTGAATTTTTATTTTAAGTTGTTACTGGGAGACTTGTATCAGTTTTGGAATTAAAAATTTCAAGATTTGGAGACTTTGCAAAAAAAATTTTTAATGAACTATAAAGGATTAATCGAAATTGAGATTAGTAAAAGATGAAGCTATTCAAGTTGTAATAAAAATATAATAATGCATGTCGCACGCGGCACGAGACCTCTTATTTTGGTATCTACAACTCACCTGATGGCGGAGCTTTGCCATAACTGTAGGGATCGTTAGCGCCGAATCCTCCCGCAGCCGGAACCGACGACACTCCGCCGTATCTGTTATCTGGTGCGGACGGTGGATAACCCTGGAATAAAAAAATAAAATAAAATAATCGCAGTTTATTTTGATTGAAAGCATTAACTATTTTAAATTAACATCAATATGAAATTTTGATTTCGACTGCAATTAAAAATATTTGTAATTATTTCAATTCACATATAATTAAATTTAAGTAAAAATCTAGAATTTTAATTACAGAAAAAACAGGACTTAATGATCCAAAATAATTAATAGCAAACTCGTCTGGATCATTAAATTGTCATTTTAGAATTGTTTCAGATGATATATTGTCGTATATCAAGGTCACTTACCGTTTGTCCATAGTCCTGAGGCTGTTGATAGCTCTCGTAACCCTGATAAGACTGTGTATATCCTTGCTGCGAACCGTAGCCACCACCACCGTATCCTACAGACTGTTGTTGCTGCGCTTGTTGTTGGCCGCCGTAAGCGTTATTTGAACCACCATAACCGCCTTGGCTATATTAAAATAATTTTCAATTTTAATTTTCAAGAAAAAAAAATACTGTCAAATATTACAAAATAAAATTTCCTGGGATACTCACTTAGGTGGTTGAGTAGCATAACCGTTGGATGACTGGGAAGACGGCTGATCGAAACGCGGCCTTTTGGAAGGTCCACTGGAGCTAGGTGGGCCTCCTCCTCGTTTCGTAGGACCGCCACGACCACCACCAGCACCCCTGCCACCACGATCAGCGAAACCACCACCACGGCTTGGTCCACCTCTACTCGATCCTCCTCTGAAACAGTGAATTTCATTAGAATTACAAAATATTTTAAATTCTGATATATCAATAGATTCTTTATTTGCTATATTAATAAGTCTCTAATAATTTATACATTTTTAAATAAACTTTGACTACAGAGTGTGGATATTACATTTATTATTAAATAAGTATTATCTTTCATTCTAAAATTGTTAATTTCTTCTATAAAAGAAATATATGATTTTATTGTAGCATGTAAGAAGGAAATGTACATTAAATGTTATCGTGTATCATTTAATACATAACAGAACTTTATTAACTTAAGAGTAAATTTAAAATATATTCTTACATGCAGTTTTTTAAAGAAAAATTTCAAGAGACTATTTATAATAGAATATCTCATTGCATAATTTTATTCACAAGTTTAATATAATTATTCAAGTTTAAGTAAATTATTTTAGAAATTAAACGTTTAGTTCTCTCATGGCGACTGTGGCGCAGAGATATGCGCTGCTTAAAAGAACTACTAACTAAAGGATCTAACAATAAGTCAAATCCAACCGAAACTTATTCGATCGTCGCCTCTTGCAAGTGGAATATAGACAATCTACCGAGAGTATCTTGCCATTGATAATTTAATTTATTGTGAATGTACAAACATGGAGAGACACAAGTGATTAAACATGAGATAACATGAGATGACGTAATGATGATAATTATGATGAAATTAGCTCTCTCACCTAGATCCTCCTCTACCCCTATCCATGCCACGACCTCGGAAGTTGTTGCTACCTCCGCGGCTATCTCCTCTGCCGAAATCACCTCGGCCTCTGCTGCGGAAGCTATTGCTCCCTCCACCTCTTCCGCCGCCACCTCGCGGTGGACCACCCATTCCTAATGGTGGCGGACCACCTCCAGGTCCACTAGACATTCCTGGTTCTGGTGGACTGCACGTAAACGACAATAAAACTATTTTAATCAAAATAAAAAATAGAAAGAAACTCGATAGTAAAATCAAATTTTAAAAATGAAGTAAAACTAAATACTGAGAGTCAACAAATATTGATACAAAATTAGAATATATAATTACATATATATATATTATATGTACATGTAATTACATTTGTGTTACTTCTATTTAGTTTTATATTATTTTATAATTTAAAACTATTTTAGCTTATGAATTTTATTAAAAACAAGAAATTTATATTTATTCGTAATGGAAATTTATACGATTGCATATAATTCATTAAAATATTAATAAGAATCATAAAATAATGACATTATTGTCATCCCATGTAAGATTTATTAATCATATTAGTGTTTTTTATATTGTTAGAAATATATTAGTTTATAAATTAATGAAGAAATTGAATATCTCACAAGATATGTGATTAATTTTGCTAGAGCATGATATAAACCATATATTATCGGGATGACACGTGGCTCTGTGCTAACGCGAGTGATTAATAACAGAAGAGACTCGAGTTCCTCGAACTCCATCCTACATTTTTAGCGAAAGTTACATCATATAGATCTAGATAAGACATTAGGAACTGAAATAGCCCTACTCGCCCAATCTCTTACACTATCAAGTATATAATTTAAGTAAATATATTAGCGAAATTGGGAAGGCTAAGACCTGCAATAAATTGTAGAGCCAAGAATAATATTAGCGAAATACTTACCCTGGAGGGAAATGTCCACCATGTCCACCACGTCCACCTCTAGGAGGACCACCTCTGCCCCTCATAGGTGGACCTCCTCTCATGCCACCGCCAGGCCCATTGCCTCGTCCACCACGCATCATGTTGCCGCTTCGCATAGGACCACCCCTGTTACAAAACAATATAAAAAAAATTATTTATTTCATAATAATTTATTATATACACAAAAATCTCTATATAACTTGATTTCTTACCTTCCTCTCTCTCCAAAACCACCACGGCCCCTCATCATTCCACCAGGACCTCCACGGCCACGGAATCCACCTCTACCTCCTGGTGCTCCGTCCATTGTTCAAACTTCCTGTAATGTATAATATTTTGATTCATGTATAAATTTAAAATATGTAAATCCGAAATACAGTTAAACTTTTCTAACTCGAAAACCTCTCAATTCAAGTTTTTATTTCTACTAATTGGCTTTAATCTCCGTTTAACTTACTTTTTTTCTAATTTTTAGAATTAGAAAAAGATAAAAGTTAAATCAAGATTAAAATTCGCATTGATAAAAATGGACATAAAACTCAAAGTTTGGGATAAAACAACTTTTCAATAAGACGACACAATAAAAATATAATAATTATACATAAATATGTATAAATTCAAAATATTTTTTAAAAATTATTATATTAAATCTTTTTTTTTTCAAAATTTTTTCTCTATATCTCGTCAATAACCTTGAGCACTTGATGAATCAAAACTTCTATAACTTGAATATTCATTCTCTTGGTATTTGAGTTAGAAAGGTTGAAATGTGCATAAAGCTAAAAATTTCAGCTTAACAGCTCAAGGATCTATAAAGTTTCGGCTCGAGGACTTGGAAAAACCGCAGAATTCACAAATCTGAAAATTGTAAGGTCAAAGTCATTCTCAAATCAATCATTCTTCCACATATTCGCAAAATTAGATTCGCAGCTCCTATGAATTGTAACGCTCATCCAACCGGCCAAGCCGGCTCTCGGCGACGCTCCAAATTCTTTTAACAAAAGAAACTCTGTACAACGCTAGCTACCTCGATATCTTTGTAAATACGGAATGTTACACGAACAATTGAGACTACTATTCCCCCGGTTTCTCTCTACGGCTGCTATGCCGAATTACGGCGTGCGTGAATCTTCCTGTTGGTCCCTTCTCTTTTATCTCAGGTCTCGACGAGGTATATTCAGAAAAAAAGCGTTGAACCACGGTATCACTGTACCGACGCTATCCCGAGGGAGCTCCGTGCAAGGATGTCCCCGCGAGAACGCGTCCCGGGAACGTGTCTAATTTAAGTCAACGCGAAGCCGCGGCCGGTTCGGAAAACGATGCGATTGATCAAAGGCAGACGTTTACTCACAACGAGCAGGCGGGTAGAGAAACGGCTCATAAATCAGTAAATGCTCGCACGCACAAGCGAGCAAAATGGACGTCCGACTACCGTGACGGAAATAGTTTGTGAATTGGAGGGACACGTACAGATGCCGCGCATGCGCGACGCTAGCAGACGCCGTCCCAGCGGCGTAGCCACTTCCCCGAAATGGTGGATGCCTATAATCGAGATTTCGAGGGGCCTCAGTACACAGAAAAACTTGTGTCCATTTTTATCAATGCCTATTTCTACCACGGCAGATTAACTTTAATCTCGGTTTAATTTACTTTCTATCTTCTTTTAGTCCTGAGAATTAGGAAAAGATGAAAAGTAAGTTGAACCGAGATTAAAGTTAATCTAAATTGGTGGAAATAGGCACACTGTTTATTTCTACCAATTTAGATTAACTTTAATCTCGGTTTAACTTACTTTTCATTGCAGATTAACTTTAATCTCAGTTTAACTTACTTTTTATCCTTTTCTAATTCTTGAAACTAGAAAGAATAAAAAGTGAGTTAAACCGAGATTAAAGTTAATCTAAATTCATAGAAATGGATATTAAAGCGTAAGAATTTCATCCGTATGGAATTTTTAGCGGGATTGCAGTTGCTAAGTTTCAAAATAGTTGCTTACGTTCTCGACTGCGATCGCTTTCCTAAAATTTTAAGTTTTACTGCTCAAGTTCTTCTCCGTGCCATGGCCCTGATTATAAAATGAGGGCGTCCAATGGCTCGCGGAACTTGATTCGGTTCCCGAAATTTTATTTCCCAACCCGCCAAGAAATTTTATATAGTTACGCCTTTTTAATTCTGCTGTTTGATTATTATTGTGTCGGATTTTTTATAATATAAAAGAATTTAAAAATGAAGGTAATTTGTTTTTATATGATTTTGAAAAATAAAACTTATCTGCGCCTCCTCCTTCGGTTATTACAAAAAATATGGCTCTTTTGATAAATAGGAGTTCCCTAGTCAATAAAAGGACAGCGCTGATTGAGTAAACTTTATCTAATGCCACCTCTTTCATTAAACATCAATAAAAAGGATTCCAAAACCACTTCTTTCTCCTTAAGAAATAATGTTACATAATTAATAGAGACACGTATTATAAAACAACTTATATAGTGTAGTAAGAGAGATAATAATATATTATAAAAATGATAATGTATTCTTAGGTTTGCATAAAAAACAAAATGTCGAACATTTTACATACGTGTTTAATAAAATTGTATTAATAAGTATTAATATCATGTGTAAAAACGAGGCGAAAATGATAGATGATATAATAATTACATTGATATAAAAATTATTATTTGTGGTTTTATGATTGATGTGATATTAATGCTGATACTATAATACTCTGTAATTATTGATGTAAATTATGACAAAAAAATATTGATAATTTATATGAGAGAAGAGTTGACGCTCTTGGCACGAGTCTGAAGCTGATCGTATGTTTAATGACGTGCTCACGCATGCGCACGAGTCTGTCTGAAGCGGATTATCCCTCCAATTTCGTAGCATTGGGCGGAAAAAGAAGCATCGATTTATGAAGACTACGTGAATCAAATTCGTATATAATTTATTCATTTCCGCTTTCAACCGCGGGATTGTTCAACTGATATTATGGTAACTATTCAAGAATACAAATGGTACACGGGAAAACACAAGTAATCAAAATCGCGAATCAGTAAAGTGATATGGTTTAAATAAAAAAAATTAATAAATTTTACAACCGATTCTCGAATTCATATGTATATATTATAGTTTTTATATTTACATACAAACAATTTTCGTACAGAAAAATGACGTTGCGTAATCTGATTGGCGTATATCTTTCAGATTTCAAATTATATACCAATCAGCAGTACATTCTAGATAATCAGCCAATGACTAAATTCATTTCATAGGAAATAATATTTGATGCGCACCAAACACATTGGCCTGTATTCGGAACGCAGTTTTAAAGATGTTTCGCGTTTTCATGTCTTTTATCTTTGTTTTACTGAATAATAAAGATAAAATGAATATAATGTAAAATATAAACTAGAATAGAATATAAATAAAATAAATAAAATATTAATATAATGTAGAATAAAATATAAACTAGAACAATAATCGTGCAACGTATTTTCGTAACCTCTTCTCATTTACATAAATAATTTTTCCACTGAGGGTCGGTTTTTTCAACTTCTAGGTAAGTTAACTACTAATTAAATTATACGTCTGTCTTTTATCTTCAACTCAGGCAAGTTCAGACGTATGATTTAATTATCAGTTAGCTTATCAAGAAGTTGGAGAAACCGGCTCCGAATCGGACAAATTCAACAGAATGTTCCAAGTCGAACTGGCCAATCGGCAAGCCGGGCAACCGGCCGGGCTCGATCGCGCGGCCGATTCGCCAAAAATCACGGCGAAAAATCACAACGAACGAGAAGAACGGAGGTTGACGACCGCGGGGTGGCGCGCGCGGCGCTACTTAGCGCCGCGCGCGCCAACTCCCGCCGCGGTCACGTGACCGTCCCGGCAGCGCGGCAATTGGCCGGCCGTGCGTCATTTAAACCGGTGAGCCGTTGCTTCGTCTTCCGCGACGGTGAGTGCCAGGCGGTTTGAACAGAAGTACGGCGAGCAGCGTATTCCGCGGGTGTCCTGCGGCTTAAGAGCGTGGCGCGCACACACACACGCACACTCACTCACGTTCGCTCTTCTTTTTTTCCTTTTTGTCGCATCGGCCGCGGCTGCCCTACGCTCGGGGACGCGCGGATAACGCAACGGCGAGCACGATACGATTCACGGCGATTTTATACAGCGGTGCGTGTCGAGCGCCGAGGAGAGAACGCGCGAACCTCCACGCCGGCCGGTAACGTGTGACTCACGAGGGTAGAGGCGGGTCGCTGCCAGGATCACACGACGGTGGGCCGCGACGACAGCGTCGAGGGTCGCGACAGGACGTCCGACAGCGACAGCATCCCGGCTATCGTCAACCGCTCCCCCGACGGCGACGCGAGGTCCCTGTCGACAGCGAGCCCGCCCGCCACTGCCGTTGCACGATGTCGACTGAGGAGGAGAGCACCATACCGAACGTCATCTACGACGCCAACACCGGCAAGAGTTACATGAAGGGCCGGTTCTTCGGCAAGGTAACACAGCCGGTCGCCGCCGTCCTTGGAGCCTTCGCCTTCGCCTTCGCCCTGACCTTGTGCAGTCACGCTCCCGCGAGTTACATTCCTCGCGCGAGCTGCTGCCGCGTACCCACGTACGTGTGTGTACACACACACACACACGCAAACGCGGTCCTTTGGCGCCCGACACTTGTTGCACTTCGGCGCGACCCGAAGACGCGTTTTGCGTGACGACACGCGTGTACATATAATTCGCGACGGTGATGCACGTGATGAATAGTCAGACTTTATACTTAAATTTATCTTCAGGTTATTTCACCACAGTATCTAAAGATGAACTTAAGAAGGCATTAAATATAAGGCCTAACTATGAATATGGGCATGAGAGACGTTATTTCAGCTGTTCTTTAGGGATTCTTTTAAGGAGATATTTGGATTGAAAGTATGGCAGGTTGACTTGTGATTGATCAAACTTGTGTTACTTATATCAATGCAGATTAATTTTAATATTATTGTTAGTTTAACCTATTCTTTATCTTTTTCTTAATTTAAAAATTTAAAGAGATAAATCAAGTTTAAAGTTGAAGGAGATGGACATAAACAAAATTGCCAGTCATATCTGTGATCCAAATATCTCTGGAATTTCTAAAAAGGGATTGACATCCATTTAGCATAGATAATCTTTAGTCATAATTCAACTTTTTATCTTTTTTTAAAATGCCTCTTTGGGAATTCCAGATATTGCAGGTATGCTAATAGTGTGACATATCCGTCTTCCATACTTGGACTTCCATCAGTACAAATTAATCTAGATTTACTTTTATCTTTGTCTAGTCATTATAAAAAGATAAAACGTAGAATGATAGACAAAGATAAAAAATAAAATAAATTGAGATTAGAGATACTCATTCTATAAAAATGTTCTGTAATGCCATATGCTTATATTGTAAATATGGAAAATCAAACAGACATTTTTCAAAGATTGTCATAGAATAGCATTTTCATTACAGTTAAAAAATTATAAAGTTTATAGAGCGAAAATTTTAAAGACTAAACCCATGTCTTTATTAAGAGAAATTTTAGAAGACATTAGAAAATTTAAATGTCTTATTATATTAAATTAAATTTTTTAAATTTTACTTTTCAATTGTGTACATGGAATTTTTACATTTTTTGTGAAAACACTACGTAGAATCATGCATATTATTCTAACTGAACAGTTTAAAGAATGTGGTCATCCATTTATTGATGTTTTTTTATTGTTTTATTTTACTATTATATATATATTTTTACACATAGATTTTTTAAATATGTTAGAGATTTGTTATATAATTGTTTACATATTGAATTATACACTTGAATTGTATATTTTATTTATATGAAATATCAATAATATGTCGATTTAAAAGATGTATACATGACAGTTTGGTGCATTTAAGGCCATATTGTTATTCATCTTAAGATTAATTCGATTTACGATTAAAGTCCCAGAATGTAACCTTGTTATAAGTAGAAATACCTTTGCACATACCTTTGACTTATGTGCTATATAACCATCTATTGGTGAGTTGAAGGCACCCCAAATTTTCATGAAAAAGATGGATATCGAATCCTATCCCAAAACTTAGATTATAATAAACTTAGATTATATATAGATTCTTTTGAATTATAATTTTTTTAAATGTTAAATATATTAGTAAAAAACCAATATTAAAATACAATTTGCAAAAAATTAACTAGTAATTAAGCTTTTTTCTTCCCATTTTTTTTACTACAATTGTCTTTACTCTGCTCTTACATCCGTTGCTTTATAGGGTGGCTTTGCAAAATGTTACGAGATCACAGAATCAAAGTCGCACCATGTATTCGCCGGGAAAATCGTGCCGAAGTCATTGATGGCGAAAACCAATCAGAGAGAGAAAATGACACAGGAGATTGCAATTCACCAGAGCTTGAATCACAGACACATCGTTGGCTTTCACGGCTTTTTCGACGATAGCAATAATATTTACATTATCCTGGAACTCTGTCGTAAGAGGGTAAGATGTTCACAACGGTAACTATTTCGATTGCCCATTGCCCATCTTACACAATTGTTTAACATTCTAGTCGATGATGGAGCTGCACAAGCGCAGGAAGGCACTGTCGGAATGTGAGACACGATACTTCATGAAGCAAATCTTGGATGGAGTTTTTTACTTGCATCAGCATCGAATAATTCACAGAGATTTAAAGTTAGGCAACCTGTTTTTGAACGACGATTTGCAAGTTAAGATCGGTGATTTCGGATTGGCAACCAAATTGGAGCACGAGGGTGAACGAAAAAAGTAATTGTTTAAATACATTGCAGTATGATGAATGTAATTTTCTCTATTCATTGCTATAAATTGTTCTAAATTTAAAGATTAAATTATATCTTATTTATTTTTATACTCTATTTAAATGTGATATTTTTTATTTGTTGATATTAAATTTTACTTCAAAATTACGTCAATATTACATTACATTAATAAATTATATTTCAACACTGATGAGATTTTTAAATTCTATCTGAAATAAATCAGTTTTATTAATTACACAAAAGTTTGGTACACAAGTTGACTGATTGATAAATTTTCTAACAGAACTGTTTGCGGTACCCCGAATTACATCGCTCCGGAAGTGCTCACAAAGATCGGACACTCTTACGAGGCTGATATATGGAGTATTGGGTGTATAATGTATACTCTACTTGTGGGCAAGCCGCCTTTTGAGACGTCAAGCCTGAAGGAGACATATTCCAGGATCAAACAAGTGCAGTACAAGACACCGCAACACATTAGTAAACCTGCCATGAATATGGTAGCAAACATGTTGCAATTGAATCCTTCAAAACGTCCGTCCGTTGCCAAACTGATGAAAGATACCTTCTTTACTTCCGGTAAGACAAATTTAAAAAAATGAAATTTTTTCCATTATAAAATAATTCTATTGGTTATATAAGTTTTTTAAATAATATGATATTAAAATTATATTTTTTTATTTATTGTATGTTAATTTTTTCTATAATTAAGTTAAATTTAAATTAGACTAGAGAAATTGAAATTAATTTCTGCTAAATCTTCATTTTCTCTATTGTGAAGAATAAATTGCAGTATAAATAATTTTGTAATTTTCTTGTCCTTTTTATTTGTCAATGAAAAAGAGATAAAATAATTTTCTTTTTATTTAATAATTGCAGGATATATGCCAACGAGTTTGCCGCTTTCATGTCTGACAATGGCACCACGTTTGGACATGCTCGAGTCACATTGCAATCGTAAGCCACTTGTCGAGATGAACCTTAACGGTTACTCGGAGCAAGATATCCTTTCTTCTCGAGTGCCGAACAGTCCATCGCGAAAGACTAAGCCTAATGAAATTATTGAACCACAAAGAATCAATCTCGATATCAGAAAGATGCTTCAGACACTGAGAGAGCAGATAGCTATGGTGTTGAAAACTAAGCCTGCTAAAGAAATGGTTTCTTCAGCAGGTATGTTAGAGGAAATATTCCGTTATATATAATAAATAATTTTCAGATTTGGTTGAATGTGAAATGAAATAATTGCCTTTTTGTTGATATGGTTTTATCAAACAAATATATTTGCCGTCTTGACCTATGATTCTGTCATTTTTTTAGTTAAATATTGAGATGCAATTGGAATTAAATTATAACGAGGATTTATTAATAAATTTAGTAATTTCTGTATAATGTCAAAATATCTTTTCTGAAAATTTGCAGACGAATTAACTGATCCGGCGGCGCAGCCTGTGATTTGGATCAGCAAGTGGGTAGACTATTCGGATAAATACGGCTTTGGATATCAATTGTCTGATGATAGCGTTGGCGTGATGTACAATGATGGCACGCGATTGATCATGATGGCGAATGGCTACAACATTCACTATATCAATCGCGAGGGCGATGAATTGTACTACACGGTGAAGGAATATCCAATTCATCTTGAAAAGAAAATGAAACTGATGAATTTCTTTTTGAAATACATGAACGAGCATCTAATGAAGGCAGGTGGTTCTATCGCATTGAAACAAAGTGACTCTCTTTCAAGAATACCCTATATACATCAGTGGTTCAGGACTCAAACAGCTGTAGTGATGCAACTGACCAATGGCACAGTGCAAGTAAGTATTAATTAATCAACTATTTCTAAAATTATATTAAATATATACATATACACATATATATTGTTGTTTCTGACATGAATCACATTTCCATACTACAACATCATATATTTTCATTTCAAACTTTTACCCTTTTGATTAGCCTCTTATAATCTGAAACATATATAAGATGAAGATCAGAATTTATGAATTAGTCGTTTCTATATTTATTTTAATTTTCTTTGTTTTTTTAAGTTCTTTTTATTTAAGTAATTTTTGCATACTGTATATTAATGTATTTTTTTTCTCTATATACAATTTCATTAATTTTTATTTATATATTTTTATATTATCTGATTTAATACACTTGAGAATATGTAATTTGTATTTTAATAGTATTCTCTCATTCTTACATTGTTGGAAATAATATTTATCACTTTTGTTCTGAGATAATTAAAATTATGTATTTACTTCTCAGATTAACTTCCTGGACCACGCGAAGATTATTATGTGTCCGTTGATGGCAGCTGTCACTTATATTGATCACAATAAGAACTTCAAGACTTACAGATTCCAGACCATTCAGGAAAATGGTTGCTGTAGGGGACTGGCGGACAATCTGATGTATGCGTACGAGAAAATCAGGCTGATGTTAACAAATTCTCAAGCCCGATAAAATCACTTATGCTAAGAAAAACCGAAACAAAAAGAAGAAAAATAGCGAGTGCCGCACTTTTCTTGGCACTAAAATAACTTTAGAGGACGCGACATATATATTTATTTTCTAATAGCGCTGTCCTTGTAGCGAAAAAGAAGAGAGAAAGAGAGAAACGGGCGAATGGAAGTCGTGGTCATGCATGATTTTCCCTCTTCCTTTGTCCAATTTTTATACAGACATATAGAATTTTGCTAGGCGATCTTTTTTCTTTCTTTTTTTTTTTAATCATTTACGAAAGAGAGAGGACTAATCGCGCAACGAAGGCGAATCATTTCGCGAGAAGGCACCCCACCGTTATTAGTTATGCCATACATATTATTTAATGTTAAATGGAATGTCATTAATCTACGTCCAAAGATAGTACTAGAACTTGTTTCTAAAGTCTCAGTTAACTTCGACCAATGTTTAAAACTCCAAAGTGAAACTTTCTTATTTATATATCCACTTTACATTCCGGCCTAATTTTCTACTGCCTTCAATTCCTCACTAGGGATCTTGCGAATGGTTCTTCATTTTCGTTGGTCCGCAACGACTGTCTAAACGATATGTTGTTTTGACTTTGCAAGTGAATCAGATTTAAATTCAGAGATCCCCGCACCGCAAAGAGAAAAAAAGAAAAGGAGGAGAAGCGGAGCGGAGCACAAGAGTAATTGTGATTCGACTGAGTGGTGCAATTTTACGTCTGATTTCGTTGTCGTAGCTGAGATGAAAGATGCAAAAGCTAGTCCTCTGACTGATGCAGTGTTTATTTCTCGCTTTCGAAGATTATCGAAGCCGAGAACTCGCTCGCGGACCCGTTCGAAGCAGTGTGATTTGGGCCATGAGCGATTATTAATCTACAAACAATAATTTTTAAACTCTGGTAACAGTGCGATACACAAATTTACGCACGTTTATCGAAGAAAATGTTCGAGGTGAGACTTCCAAACAAATTTTGTAACGATTTACTTAAGACTTGATTGTTTCAGTTGTGACGTATCGGTAATCGAAAGTATGTTAACCATTTCAAAAATCCAGAAACGAATAACATGACGATTAAATAAATTACATCGCAATTTTTTTTTGCTATTTCATTTACAGACATATATCCGGTAAAACTGTTTTTCTCATATTTATTTATTTTGTGTACAAGACAAATGTAAAGACCTTATATTTTGGAAAATTAGATCTTGCAAGCTGTATCTTTTTTGACAACAATGTGTAGCTTAATTTTCGGAGATATTTCGTTAAAAGTATTTTCAAAATTTATGCAAATTTTGTAGCGAAAATTGAGCATAAGTTAGAAACTATTATTTCTAAGAAATTTGTAGAAACTTGTTAGTCAAATCAGATATCAATAAATCACGGTCAATTTGGTCAGAAATTTCGCAGAATTGAAAAAGAAATGTGAGAAAAATAGTCCATTAAAAAATTCAACGAGTGATTTCTCGCATTGCTTCGATCGGAAGATTAGGGAACATTACGAAAGAGTACGGAGTATCAATTGTATCGAGTTACTTTGTATATGAAGACTATTTTGCCGTCTGATAGACAATATACAAGGACTATATTTTTTCATAGAACTAAACTGACCAGTGTTAACTGAATCGAGCGCGCATATACGCGGTGTGTTGTACTGTAAAATCTTCTTTTGTAATATTAGATTGTTAAATATAATACGTCGATTTTTATAGGATTATTGTAACATCGAATCGTTACGAGAGTTTCCGTTCTTTTTTTCCAGCAATGTCTGAATTTCATTAAGAATTAATTAAGACAGCTAAATAATAAGATGTACAGTTAAAAATCGAAAGGTCTGGCTGAAAAGGACTCCAGAACAATCGAGGAATCTCGGAAGAATGAATACTCGCGGATTTCGCAGCGCACAGAGTTGACGATCCGAGTGTTCAAATAGCCGAGGGATTGACGAATTTCCTAGAGATTCGACAAGTCGCTAATTCGACGGCTGAGAAATCGAGGAATCGTTGAGAGCGATTTCGTGCCGAAAGAGCGATGGAAACTTTCGTAAAGATTTGATGTAATTCTTATAAAGAGACTGGGACGAGAGGAGAAGTGTAGTTATCTTTTCACATAATGAAATTGATTTAAGTATAATAATGGGAACGATAACGCGTAATCATTAAGTGCCACTCGGAAGAAACAATATTAGCTTAGCGAATGACGTTACGTTATGTTAAGTTAGATATACATATGCGAAAAACACAATTATAGATAATTAGGTAATATGTTAACAAATCACGATTAGAGTGTATGTACATAAAAAAAAAAGTAGATAAATACGCCGAGGTGAATGGTGCGAGTGGTGAATGGTGGTCACGAGCGAGAAATAGTTTACGTTTAGACAAAAATTGTTAGGATAATATTTTTACAATGCATTAATATACGTATAACGCTGTTTTAAAAAGAGTACGGTATAGAAATAAACTGTTTTTTTCTTTTTTAATTGCAAGTCGCCTTTTGTATGCGGACTTCAAGCAGAACGTACGTGAGATGTTTTTGCCTATTGCACATTTATTGTTTGCCAATCAAGTGGGACAATGGGGACAAAGTTAAAACGTGGGACGACTTTTAAATATTTTGCGCCGAAATATTTAAAACGAATGCGTAAACTCCGTCTCATCTTACGGTTTATCAGTCGTCGATAAAGGCTGCGTTATTGTGTTCACCGCCAGTACTGCAAATCTATAGTTTGTCGTGCACATTATAGATTTTCAGTAGTGGCAGTGAATTTTGAAACGCAGCCAAAGTCGGACCTATCCCAGAAGGAATTTCCGTCGTGTTCTGAAGCTCGAAGCCATAGAATTTCTCATAAGATTTGGATATCGTTAGACAATTTTTATATGTTCCATACAATATTATAATAATATTGAAAATGGACCGACTTTAATCTTACGATTAAATTAATTAGAGAAAATGTCATTTTCGATCGAATTGGATCTTAGTAGCTTAATAATAGTAATTCTGTGTGAATTTTATATACTTGTTTTCCAACGTTGTAAACTGCGCGACGGATTATTCATCAATTTTGAAACACAGTTCCCTCTTGGAGATAGAAAATCCAAAAACTTAAATCGATAATCGATTTTAAATTTTAATAATTATTTTACTTTTAGTTACTTTTGTCAGATTCACTTACTATACATATACTATAGTAATGATAGTTATACTTGTGAATTAGTGAATGAAATCCATTTCTTTTTTATTATTTTCATTATTGACCAGATGTTGTCAGCGTGTCTTTTGTTGCCCGAACGTTATCGAGTTCATTCGTATTCAGTGAAACGTACAATTTAAAGTATTAAAATTGATGAATTGATCATAAGATTGTATTTATCCCTTCACTTGTGATTTGTTTTCGAATCTTTCCTTCATAAGCCAGATTTCGTTCTCGAAGTATTGATTTATGCGAGAAGCAACTACGGGCGTTAGTCCCCGCACAAATGGTCCGTGAATTGTCAAAAAACGTAACAAGCTACGGATGCCAATTCGAACGTTTTTGAAAAGCGCACCACAGATCACCCGAAAATGGCGGACGGTGACGTCCAAAACTTTTGCTTGAGTACCTCCATGGGGCCGTCAGCCGTCGGATTTCCTTCCACGAAACGGTGCGTCGGGGGTAGGGAGGGATCACGTGTCGCCGCGAGGTCAACCAATGGGACATGCACGCAGCCGTGCAGTCGGGTAACAGCCTTCGGCTGGAGTGGACGTCGTTTCGTTCGCTGCCGCCGCCGTCGTCGGGATCACACCCGCTTAACGCACCGGGACGCGTTATGGAATCCTGATAGTGCACAAGGATACCCTCGTCCGAAGGTAGCAAGTGATTCTCAACCTTGAGGTGAGTCCCCGCACGAATCACGTGAAGCCTAGGGCCACTCCGTCACGCGACTCCGATTCGGGTTACATAAAGGAGTGCACATTTTTCAATTGTCTCTGTCTTTCTCTCTCTAACTGTCTGTGGCGGTGACACGAGGGAAACCGGGACGCTTCGAAAGAAGTGTCGCGTGAGTGACGTACGAACGAGCCTTTGACCTTTTCACGAATAGATATAACGCGTCAATTGTGAATATGCTTCCTTATTCTGAAGTTTAGAAGTATCTCGTAATTTCTTCCCGGTTTTCCGTTTTATTTTCGTGGTGTAAATGTAATGTATATTGAGTGTAACAGTATGATTAATTTATTGTGAATTTGTTGATGTATGACATAATAAAAGATAAATAATACGAATATGTAACTAATAATATGAATATATGACTAATAAATAATACATTGAAATAATATGTTATACATACATGTAAGAATTTAATATATCTCGATATATTCATGTTATTTGTGTACATGTATTATTCATACTATTCGTGTCATTTATATCTCTGAGTACATTTATAGTATGATTTATTATATTAGTATTATTATTATTATATTATAGTAGTATTATAATTAATATTTTTTCATAATTACATGATAACATGTAAATAATTATTATAAGTATTATCTATACAAAAAATGTATATAAAAAGTAAATATCTTATACATATATGCTATATTGTACACCTTATCAATATATTCACATATTTACATGTGTCACATATGTATACAGTAATATTTTTATATTGATATAATAATGTATTTGGTCTTCAATATCAGTAACTATTTATTCACCGTCGTAAAAATTTAACGGACCCGCTAAAACAACGGAGTTGTTTTTTCAATAAAACTAAACGGCTCGAACTGACCTGCATAAAAATATCGACGCTTATACTCATCCGGCTTGGCGGAGTCGCAAGGTTTGCACAAAGTGCGGCCGCTCGCTTCCGAGACCTTTTAATCGCGAAGTACAAAACCGAGTCTGAATCTCAAAGTCATACGTAATCCAAATCCTAAACCGGGGCCCCCGAGGAATTCTCTCCGAGGATACCAGAAAAGGAGGCCGCGACCCTGAAGATCAAGGCACCCGGTCACCCTAGCCGCGACCTCGGCGCTTCTCCGCCGCCCGCTGCCGCCTGTTACGTAACACGTGTACTCTTATCATGGCTTGGGATTCCACATGCGTGTGGTGTAGCTCGTGTCACCGCGTGAATCGGCGGGAATCCGGTTCTCCGGTCGAGTCACCCCGACAATTAGCTCGAGCCCAGCTAGCCATGGACTTTTGTCCGTTTCTGCCACACACAATGTAATTTAACTTCAATTTCGGCTTAATTGACTCCTTATCTTTTTCCAATTCTATGTAGATTGACTTTTAATCTCGGTTTAATTCACTTCTTATCTTAATGTATATAATTTGTAATAAAATTAGAAAATAGGTAAGAGGCGAGCTAAAGCGAGATTAAAGTTTAATCTGCATTGAAACTGGACATTACGCTGAATGGAGCTCATAGAATTTATGATTGCTGTGCGGAAGAAAAAAAAGCGATATACGTGCGCGCGGAGTAAGCAAGGTCCCGGAATTACTGCCTTTCGTGGTTGCCGCGAGCAATTTGTCTTTACTGTGACGGCGATTCGTATCGGAGAGCCTAATACGTTGCGTTGGAGACAATTAAGCGGAGACAATTGAGCTTAGTAATAACTGTTTTTATTTTTATACTTTATTTTACGTTTTTATCCTATATCCATTATTTTATATTTTTTTACTGTATTATTGATATAAATGCATTAATATATTTAATTTTTAATTAATAATAAACGATTACGTTGTTCAATAAAAAAGAAAATGCGCAAGAACAAAGTAAATCGTTTCTCGTTATTTTTTTGCGCATTACAATTCCGTTAAATTGCTATATCGTGTCACAATTCTAAGAAATTTGCGGTTAAAGCTTTTACGGTTTGTAAAAGCTATTTTATAATCAAGATTTTTTTGACATATAATTTGATATAATAATGACGCTCTGAAGAAATTTTACTGCAATCAAAATTAAAACTTTCATCTCTTAAAAAAAATTTGTGTCAATCATGTTTAAAAATATGATTAATACTATTAGAGTCTATGGTATCAAAGAGTTGCAACTTTAATATTATAATATTGACGGATTCTGTACAGTATGATTAATAATATGTGTGTTGCTGCGGTAAAAATTTTTTCGTGCTTTGTTTAAATATTTTTCGCTCAACATGCAATATACAAGATAACTGTAAGTTATAAATAATCAGAAATACAAGCGTAGTCTTTCAGCAATAAACTTTTCGATAAGCAAAATTTCAGATACTGATAAAAGGATCTTGATTCTCGTTTGAAGATTTCGTTTTAAAGTGTCTTGATATACGTTGTCGAGGTCGCGAATAAATTTTATGTAAAGTGCAACGTATATCGAGACTTATTGTCAGAACTATAAACTTACAGAATCGTACATAGATAACGCGACTGCTTTTGTGGCGCTCGTCATAAAATCGGAATTGTTAGAAAGAAAGAAGCGCGCGAGCGCCTGGAATCGATTGATAATTTGTAGACATAGTAGCGAAGGAGACTGAACGTTTGAATTTATTGATTTGTACGTTGCTTGTCCTCATAAATTAAGCCTAATATCGCTGGGCAAAGGTTCGATTTTTCGATGAAAGGCAACGGTGAAAAAGAATCACTGTCTGCTATATGTATACGGTTCAATGATTACGCATATATTTACAAGTGACGAAACGGTTTACATAGTATACATTATGTCTGAAATCGTGCGACATACATATGTGTATATTCAGCTGCTGAATTTTGCTGCTGATTGAAATATGAGAATTTCACATACATACGAGGAGAAAATATGCGGTATTATGTATATATGTATGGTAATTGAAACGATATGTAATATCGAACAGATACATATTTAATGTAAACTGATAGTTAAATGTAAAAATGTGAAACGTTAAGCAAACAAATTAAGCAATCAGTCTAATTTTGTAAGATGAGGTGGAAAATATTCAATATTAGAGTAATTCGATTAATATGAAATTATTAGATACATACGCGACAAATTATATTTTAGTATAATATATATTATTTTTCTATTTAATTACTATAGTTATTTTAGAATAATAATTTTACGCTTTAATTTTTTAATAGAAAATTCATACTAATAAGAGTAATATTTTGAAAATTACAATTCTTTAAATTTCAATGATACATTAGTTATCCTCGTTCCATTTTACACGTAACATAAATATAAATGTATTCGATTATAGGTTTTTTATTTTGTTTTTGTTTCTGTTTTTTTTTTATCTTTGACCCATTTTATCGTGAACAATCGTAACAATCGGAATAACAACTCGTGGAGTTTAAGTACATTTTATGTATGTACATGTATCAGACATTATACTTCCTGTCACGCAGATTAACTTTAATCTTGGTTTAACTTACTTTTTATCTTTCTTTAATTCTTAAAATCAAAAGTAAGTTAAACTAACAGTTAAACAGTAAAGTTAATTTACATTAGTAGAAATGGATATAATTGATAGATCTCTTATTACTGAAAATTAAGAAATTGCACTTACCAATTGTCATGGTTCTATTATTCATAACATTGTTTAAATATACAGTGTCTCAGAATTTGCGCACACGGAATGTATGATGCGATTCTTTACGCCAAGAGAAAGAAGGCAACTTCTTCTTTAGCAAAATTGTGTCCCAGTAGTATTTAAAGCACAGCAATTTAAAGCTAATGAATGCTCTAATTGTAAACTACGCATGAGGCGCTTAATGCTGTTCTATTTTATTTCTTTATGCTTTTGTAAAAGAACTATGAACTACGATCTAAATGACACTGTTTGAAATATAATATAATGAAAGGAAATTTACTTTAAATGATATCAGCCGTTGTTTCAGTGATATCATTAGATAATTTTCTCTCATTACATTGTTGCTTTTTCCGGGTCAATTTAAAAAATTGATTGCACTTTTCATCAAGGAAAAAAGTGATGGAAGGCGGGTCGAATGCATCAACAATGATCACGTTTTTATCAACACGATGGAATAGACGCGTCGCGTTAACATAACGCGATGTTCGAATTACGCCACGTTCCTTATCGATCGTCGTTGCGTCAACAATGAATTAATCTTAATTGATTCTTGTGTAACAAGCAACGTAACGGAGAATTAAGGGAATGGGCGGAAAAATGTGATTGGAACGATTTCGAATCGACTAGCACTCCCACGCCAATTTACTGAACGCGAGATGCATTTTAGTAATAGTCCATATCCTTCAATAAAGTTGGAAATACATTATATAATATTATAATTGCTTTTTTAAATACTTAAAACTTTGCGATGTAACATAATTATTTTTCAAATTAAAGGATAATCATTAACTGTGACATATTGGACTCGAAAGATATTTTCGATTGATTATCGTAATAATTAGAAACCATTAAATAATTTATATCTTCAATTAATTTTTATTAAATAAATTATATTTTCAAAGAAAATAGCTTCAAGTAAATTTTATATAAAATCTGTAAAAAATATTATTATTTTAATATAACGGCATACAACAATTAATTAAGATTAACTTCAAATATATTAACAAAATTTTGACGGACTCGAAAATCTGTCATAATTTGATTTTCTTATCACTTCATGTCTCACTGTCTCGGCTAATTTTTGCACACGACGCGTTAGGGATGCAAATAATAACTTTGTTAATATTTCGATAATGCGTATCCCAACACTGAGAAAATGGATGCGCCGATTAGGAGTAAGGCGCAAACACGCATGTGCATGTGTACGAATCTGCGCACACGTGCATGCGAGAGAGTCGGTACATAAGGGGATTAACGGGGATTGGCATTCCGGGAAAAGCCAATTGAAAGATCGCGCGGAAGTAATTTAATTAAATGGCGAATTCGAAGACTTTGTATTTAACAATGAACAATGTTTTAATAAAAAGACGCTTTAAATATTTCTCTCGCAAGAAAACATCGCCGGGAAATATGAGAAATATTTTTCCTGGCTTTTCGCAGCGGTCTTACATTTTATTTATTTCTATCTACAGTTTTATGTTATTTATTTAACACAATATTACGTTAGTTTTATTTTATTTCTTTAATATTAGTTAAAAAAGAGCTATCTACATCTCATCTCGTTTATTAATCATGGTCACGTCTTAAGTAATTAGTACAAGTATTAATTTGGGAAATTCTGAAAGTAGAAAGTAATACTTCTTCCCTTCCACTTTTGTATTTATTTCTGTCTACAGTTTTATATTATTATATTTTATTAATATATTATAACAAGCTTTATTTTATTTTATTTTTATTTAGAAAGTGAAGAAAGATATCCTATTTGTTAATTATGTTAAATTTTATCTCTCGTTTTATAAAAACATACTATAGCATTATTTTCTATCACATCATTTCACAATGTTGCATATGTAGAATAGAAACTTTGATTCGTCGTTGTATTTGCATACGTTTATATCACGTGAAATCTAGTATATTTGATTTTGCTCAAAGCGCTTATCAGTCGGCGAATTTCTTCTCGGTTATCATGGTTTTATCGCATTTATAGTCGACTATAAATGATAATTATTCATTTATGAAGTTTATCGTACATTTATCGTTGCAAACTAGCACTGCATTATTCGTAATTTGTGCTTCATTATTTGTGATTTATAATTTATTAATAATTTGACAATAATCTATTTGTTACTTATTTTCGTTTAGCTATTTCTATTTTTAGCGATCTTTGTTTTTAAGATTTCACAATTTATTTATTTCCCATTTTGAAGAACCTCGATTAGGTTAATTACCATAATAAAAAGTCGAGTGATTCATTACAGTAATTAATTCAATTCATTTTCTAATTAAGTCACCATAATGGATAACACGTAGAGCAGCAGCGTAGTGCAATTATATATAAATCAACATGAATCAATTGACTCACACTCCTTGACTTTATTTAAATAAATGCGTTCTACTAGCGAATCGACTAGACAATAATCCACGAATAGATAAACTTAATAAATTTATCCATTTATACTATTTATCAATATCATATGAATAGCGAATTATTATCATGAATCGCGCATAACTTAATAATCGTCCGAAAACGTTGCTTCAATGTCTGAGAATTCTAACTATGATTACGTCTGCTGATTTTTTAGTATCCTCAGAAAATATTTTTGCAAGTAATACAAATTGTGTAAACGCGTCATGAAATATTACATTTTATGCTTTTTTTGCTGTCTTTGATACTTAATTCCAATTGACCTTCAATTCTTTGTTATTTTATTATTGAAGTGTTACGGATTGTTGCAAGTCATTTGATAATTCATTTTATAATGTAAGCTTAATGTGATATTGAAACATTATCTTCTTGAAACGCAATGTTTGTATTGCGTATCGTCTTCTAAACTTGATTTGAAGAATGATTGCTTTAAAATATGATGTTTTCGAGAAACTTTTAAAAAGTAATTTTGAAATGATATATAATATTATATAAAATATGAAATAAAAATATATATATTATATCATAATAATATATAAAATTTGTATTATACATGTTATAATAAAGTCCTTATAATAGCTTATTATATATATATATATATATATATATTATAATAAAAATAAAAGATAGAAATATACTTAATACATATACTTCTTATTAAAATGTATCTATCAAGTCCTACATTTAATGTTATCAAATAACATATTATTATCAACAATCAATCAATAATTTTAAACAATCATATCTTGATACAATTAGTCAAACTTCCCACATTAATAATTTCAATGAGATATCTGAGGTGCTCAAACCGGACGATAAAGATTAATTAATGAAAATTATTATAGATAGAATTTTATGTCTTCAGTATTCGTACTTTAGTAAAAGCATGATCTAATCTTATCTAGAATGAACGTATATATTATTTGTATTATTTGTGGACATTGCTTGGACAATATTTCTTTTGTCAATTACTTAATACTTGATGATGAAAGCCTAATTGTTATCGGTCGAGAGCAGATGAAATTTACTTTGTTGAGTTGCCTCTGTGGATTTCCGTCGCGCGTGAATTAAATTTTCTATGGATATATTGTGTTTTCACATGAATAATGTATTTGCGTACATATCCAGATAGCCTCTACGCAAATAAAGTTACTTCGTAGGTACATCAGTTGACACATGAATTTAGAATTTGTAAATCTTGCCTGCAGAGAAAGAAAGAGAGAGAGAGAGAGAGAGAGAGAGAGAGAGAGAGAGAGAGACGCCTACGAGTAAATTCATACAAAGATTTATCTTTGCTTGCTTAAAAATCTATGATTAACGACGTTTAAATTTATATTTCTTCTGAAAATTTCTTATTTAACGAGGAATTTGTTGTCTGACTTTTTTGGAAAATATATATCATCAGCAAACCAAAATTATCCATTATCTGTTTACTGAATCGCGTTTGTGAAAGCAATCTAATGATTAGTATGGATAATACTAATTTTTTAAATATAAAACTAATGGTAAGGATAGATGAAGTAAAAATTAATGCAAAGCCAGAGTTTTAAAGTTGTTCTATGTACGCTTTTGAATACTTGTTTCTGTGCTCTAAACATAGTTTTGTGGAAATATATTTATCATATGCTTCCCTTCTCCCTGAATAATTCATCGAGCTGTGACGCAAATGATTTCATGATCTCTACGGATGATAATTTAAACGAAAAAAAAGTAAGAAAGAAGAAACACCTAGTACATTTGCTGCCTTGCACTCGAAACGGATAAACGATTGGTTCAATTACAGCCCAATCTTATCTATTTGTATCTGCAGAGATTTGTATTATATTATTATAATATTATGACATTAAGGATGATTATTTCGTCGTTGCTATATAAGTTGTTTTCGTGTGAAGCTTATAGCTAACAAACGATGAAACCGAGTTACATAATGTGATTAAACCAAGATAACTTAGATTTTTAATTTGAGATATAATAGAGAAAGTTGAAAAATTTGTAACTGAATTGTAATAAATTAGAATTTACTTCAATTTGTAATAAATCAGAATTT
Organism: Tetramorium bicarinatum; assembly: GCA_928718305.1. Lineage (NCBI taxonomy): Eukaryota > Metazoa > Arthropoda > Insecta > Hymenoptera > Formicidae > Tetramorium > Tetramorium bicarinatum. The sequence goes on along the minus strand of OV788319.1, from coordinate 4,058,204 downwards.
TAATGTTTTAGACTTAAAATGGAAAATTTTCAATATTATTAAATTAGCTTAGATTAAAAGAAGTTGAAATTTATAACTTAATTGTAATAATTTAAAGCTTTGTAATAATTTAAAGTTTTGAAATTAAAATACAAAACTTTCAAGTACAAATTTTGTTCGTGAAAAAGGGAGTAAAGGGAAAAAATCTTTGTAAAAAGGTTGCACAGAAACATGAAGAAACACACTTTCATGTTGAACATAAAATAAAATTAAAATTCGAATTCTTCGCAATTACGTTGCAACTTTTAGATGCATAAAGAAATTTAATTATAATTATTTAAATTAGAAACAGCGGAAATTTATAATTTAATCATAATAAATTAAAACAGAACTTCGATACCTCAAAAATTTAAAATATAAAACTTTTAAGTATGAAAGCTCTTTGTTGAAAAATTGCAAGAGAAAAATATAATTTTGTGAATTTAAAATTAAAAATTTCAACTTCGGAATTACGTTGCAATCTTTAAATGCGATTTAAAAATGATTAATATCACATCAAACGCAGTAATTATTATTCGCGATTGTGAAATTAAATATTCGGTACTGTTGATAAAATATTTGAACATGCCACAGCGCGCATTGATGCGGAAGGTGCGAAAATATCAAAATATTAAAAGAACGATAAGAAAAGAGAGAAATTTATTGCAAGGTTTTTCAGAAGCCGTGTTTATCATACTGCGAGAACAGCTGTCCGCGATTTTCATAATGAATTGTAACCACGCGCAATAATGTGAAACTTGCGTGCCGAGCAAAGAAAATAGCTTCTTCGATTACAATCGATCTACGTGCAAGCACACGCGGCGCTGATAAGCGCGATATTAGGGACTACCGACGTTATTTGATTCGTTGTGCATAGATAAGATATTACAGACTTTATCAAGTCGTCCTCAGGAAAGAGAGACGACGGCGAGCGTGTGGCAGTTGCAACACATTGGTACACAATGTAGTCACTGCGTCTTCGTCGTCCTCTTCTCTTTCCTCACAGACAACATCATCGGATCGTAATCGTGGCGTGTGCGCGCGTGGATACGTTCTCTTCGTGCATGTATATGTGCGTACAGAGGGTCCATTGTACCTTTGCAGAAGAGCCCTGTGAGATTGTGCCGTCACCATGGATGGGAAAGTGTACACCGAGAAACCGAAGAACCCCAGGAAGGGCGCCAACATCTTCAGCGCCTTGACGTTCTCGTAAGTATGAGAGGCGATAGATCCGGCGAGGAGAGATAAAAACTAAGAGATAGCGTGGTCCACAATTTAATAAGTCCACAATAATTTTGTATACATGTTGCATAGAATTATATTACATGAAACTTTTGATATATGTTATGTGTCAAAAGTTTTATATAATATAATCCAATGTAATCCAAAAGTTTCCGGTTCAAAAATATAATAATAAAAAGGTGATAAGATGAAATAAACAGAAGGAAGTGTAATTTAAAATCAAATTTTGATAAATTCAATCAGATTTAATCCAATCATATTTTTTCTTGATCTGATTTTACGCTTCGAGAATATTGAATTCGAAATCGTTGATTTGATAGTAGCAAATCTTTTACACACCTGTGAATGTACAAGACGCTTGATTAAAGTATGAAGGAATTAGTGTTATCTCCATGCTTCGATTACGGTGCATTTTCCTAGAGAATTGTTTTCCGAAAGAATCAACGGCAGTAATAGCTGGACAAACAGATAGATAAGGAATAAATCGATGCGCAATCTGTGCGTTCAGTTGTCTCACATGTTATGCATCAGTAGAAAGAATCTTGGATAATGATAAATAGACCATACGTCTCGAATTATCAGTAAAGTTATTAGCAGATAAGAATCTATAAATATCAGGATCATCGATTGCTTCATAGAAATATATAACAATATTAGGAGAGACCGGGGCTAGAAGTTATAGGATTAATTGTCACAAATTTTATAGTTCATTCAATAAATAACAAAGTGTATTATTTTTTATAATGTTACTGATACAATAATAATTTATATATATATAAAATTGCGCCAAATCAAATATAATATTTATAATGAATTTTTTTTAAAATGAAAAGAAAGAGAAATTTTTCTTGTTATTTTCTTTATTTTTTTATTAGTTTCTGGGGATTATTGATCGCGATTTCCTTGAAGTTACAGAAAGTGGCATGCTTTAGATCGTTTTTGCTGTATTTGTTAATTGATGTAACAACAGTTAGTTTATTACAACAAATTACGATTGCCTCTAGTCTGAATTGATGCATCTTGAATAATTAGAGATAACAGAGAATATGTTTACAAACATATCTCTTAAGCAAAATAATAGCAATACGCTTACAAATTGGCAGCAAATTCAATCAGAATGTTGCATCGAAATCAGTGTCATCTATGTTTTCGTTACTTTGTTTTGCTTGTAAAATTTGCGATTTATAAAATAAGAACAAATTGGCGTCAAAAACCGTGCAAAATTTGCTAACATAATCTAACAGCAAACAGACGGGAAAAATAGAACAAGAATTTGCGATGCAATAGTATGTTAACAGCAAATATCGAACAAAACTTCGGTTTTTCGTTCGGTCTTTCGAAATATCTTTTTAAATACTTTACTGTGTACTTTTAAATACTACTTTACAGTATTATTTCATAAGTATAAGTATACATAAGTATTTAGAAAAAATATCCTAAATTAAAAAGTTATATCGAAAATTGAGCCTCTTACATGCGTTTTCAATATCTTTAAATACTTTTAAATACCTTTAAATATCTTTGAGTGCTATCTTAAATATATATACAAAGATATTTAAAAAGTTACATTGAATGAACGAGCTGGCAAGTTTGCTTGGTTTTTGAAAATGTAACAATCAACATTTATGTTACATTTTTAAAAAGTACACAGTAAAGTATATATACAAAGATATTTAAAAAGTTACATTGAATGAACGAGCTGGCAAGTTTGCTCGGTTTTTGAAAATGTAACAATCAACATTTATGTTACATTTTTAAACCTTAAAACTAAATAACTTTAAATAACTTTAAATACTTTACTGTGTACTTTTTAAAAATGTAACATAAATGTTGATTGTTACATTTTCAAAAACCGAGCAAACTTGCCAGCTCGTTCATTCAATGTAACTTTTTAAATATCTTTGTATATATATTTAAGATAGCACTCAAAGATATTTAAAGGTATTTAAAAGTATTTAAAGGTATTTAAAAGTATTTAAAGATATTGAAAATGCATGTAAGAGGCTCAATTTTCGATATAACTTTTTAATTATAGGATATTTTTTTCTAAATACTTATGTATACTTATACTTATAAAATAATACCATAAAGTAGTATTTAAAAGTAGTTATTTAGTTTTAAGGTTTAAAAATGTAATATAAATGTTGAGTGTTACATTTTCAAAAATAAAGTATTTAAAAGTACACAGTAAAGTATTTAAAAAGATATATAGAAAGACCGAACGGTAAGTTTTGTTCGATATTTGCTGTTAACATACTATTACATCGCAAATTCTTGTTCTATTTTTACCGTCTGTTTGCTGTTAGATTATGTTAGCAAATTTTGCACGGTTTTTGATGCCAATTTGTTCTTATTTTATAAATCGCAAATTTTACAAGCAAAACAAAGTAACGAAAACATGACACTGATTTCGATGCAACATTCTGATATAAAGTACACAATATTTAAAAATATTTTATCTACTTTTTACTAAAAATCAATATTTACTAAAAGTCAATAAAAATTGTGACAATTTGTCTCCCCTATCTTTGAATTCTTATCCTCGATTATATCCGAAAATTTATTTTTGCTAATCGCTGTCTGGTCAAATCATTAAAAACTATTTTTACGAAAGCTAAGAATTTCCTTTTTGCGTCATGTATAAATTCAATAAACATTAAGAATATTTTCACATTAACTGTTGCTTACCTAATATTAATCTAATTATATCTAATAAGATAAAAAATTTTTTATGTTCTAATGTATTTTCCGAAAATTTTTAACTTTATAGGCAAATTTTTATTTTGACGTACACTTTTACGGAAAAAAAATTGTCCTTAATGTTTGTTATCTTGAGTCCTATTTGATTATGTTAAATATTGACATACGATTTCGAATTAAAATTAAATTTAAAATTAGAAAGAACAACGTAGACAAATTTTACGAGATAATACCTAAAACAGTAATATCTTGAAAACAGACGGAGAAATTAATAGATTAGTATCCTAGCGAGGAAAGCTGAACGAACTACGGATGGTTTGATTGAGTAAAACGTATATGCTTTGCTTTTTTTCTTCACAGTTGGGTCCTACGCACTTTCTGGGTGGGTTACCGCAGAGATCTTGAAGTAACTGATTTGTACGCACCGCTTAAAGAGCATACAAGTAGTATTCTTGGTGTTAAAATAGCGAAAGCCTGGAAGGAAGAATACGAGGCGTACGAGTGTCGATTGGAGCAGAGCAGGAAGAGCGGCTCGGTGAAGAAGGTCAAGGAGCCCAGCCTGACGAAAGTCCTCATGAGGTGTTTCGGCTTTAAGGTTCTACTGTACGGGATTTTTATGGCCATTATGGAAATCTTGCTCAGGTAATAATCTCCTTCAGTTTTTTCTTAAAAATTCCTTTGTGAAGTTACAACTCAATTTTCTATATTCCCTGCATTTATGATGTCTTAACGAATACAAAGAAAAAGATATAAGTTGCTATAGTGATGTAATCCTGTGAAATTAAATTCTTAAGTCGCGACCAAGCAAGCTTTATGAGCGAGTCTTTCATGGTATTTCTTAATTGTACAGAAATTTAAAAGTAAGTATCTAATTAAATGAATTAGATGTTTGTAAATTTGTAAGTTCAGAATTTTTATGAAAAGATATATTTATGAATTTAAAAGCAAGTTAGAATTCATAGATTTTAATTTTTATTGATATTTTTTTACATTTTAGGATTTAAATTTTTAGACGAACTTCTATTTCACGAATTTTTTAAATCCATCAACTTCCATTTGTTATGCAAAATTAAATATATTTGATAAAAATCGTAATTAAAACGCAAGTTCTCCCTTCCGCAAAAACTTGACGCTTTTATAAATTAAAAATCTTGAATTTATAACTTGAAAATTGCAAGGATTTTAATGAAGAAGAAAATCAATTTGAAACTTATCAAGAATTAGTATAGCTTATAAATTTGTCTGGAAATGCTGCATGTAGATGTGCAGGTTGATTATCGTCCCGCCGAGTCTACCGCCCACTGAAATCCTCTTATCGGTGCAAAATGCCGCCCATTCTATTTGCGATGACCCTGACATATAAAAGAGAAGAATATCGGACCATTAAATCCATTTTTGTTGAATCCTAACGCTAATATATCTCGTGTAAATCAATTCCAAAAATACAAACTGATTGATCTCTACACGGCGCAATTAATCGAACCGATCATTCGATACGTTTACATCCAGAAATCTCCTATATTTAATTAATAATTACATTGCATAATATTATCTATAAATAATTAATAATATTTCTAGTAGTAATAAATCTCCCGTACGATCTAACAAATTTTCTCTTGCAGAGTACTGCAACCGTTATTATTGGGCCAGATGTTGCTTTATTTTAACACCATGGAAGTTGATAAGAGTTACGCGTATGGCTACGCCGCTGGTATCATTTTGTGCTCCGCTGTCAACGTATTCGTCGTTCATCCCTATATGATGGGTATCCTGCACATGGGCATGAAAGTCCGCGTGGCCTGCTGCTCGCTTATCTACCGTAAGACGTTGAAGATGACCAGAACCGCGCTAGGCGAGACGACAATCGGCCAGGCGGTCAATCTATTGTCCAATGACGTCAACAGATTCGACGTCAGTATTGTATTTCTCCATTACTTGTGGCTCGGACCTTTGGAGGCTATCATCCTTACATATGTTATGTATGATCTGATCGATGTCGGAGTATCATCCATCATCGGTGTCGCCTCTCTGCTTTTGTTCGTCCCATTACAAGGTGAGAAAGCCGTACTCTGACTGTTTTTTGATGATAAAAGTAATCGGACAAGTTGAAAATGATTTGATATTTACAGATTACATATGCTGTCTGTAAAGTTCAGAAACGCGTTTAAGTTTAAAAAATAATGTGCATCTACTGACAGAAATTATCTTTTTGTTTCGAATCTTTTTGAAATCTTGATTTTTAATTGATTTTGATAAATAATAATTAATAAATAATTGATTCTAATAAGTGATAATTAATTTGAACTCATTTTAATTTTAAATATTGAGATTCTACATTTCTAAACTGGCGACTTTTTAGATTCTCTTACGATATAAATACTAAAAATTTCTAAATTCTCTGCTACATTTCCAAATTTCTGAATTTATTGCCAAATTTTTTATTACCGAGCCGTATGTTTCACCGTTTAATTAACACGTCTCGTTCGGCAAATCACCAAGAGTTGCTTTTTAATCTTATTTCACGCCTCATTCTCGAAATTTTTTAGCATGGCTGGGCAAAAAGGCGTCGGAGTTGAGATTAAAAACCGCCATGAGGACCGACGAAAGAGTGCGATTGACGAACGAGATTATCAGCGGAATTCAAGCCATCAAGATGTATACCTGGGAGAATCCTTTTAGCGCGCTCATAGAAAAAGCAAGAAGGTGAGTACTGCCACTTACACTGATTACACAAGCAACACTTCTTTAATTATACGTTGAGCAACATGTTCATTAAGGAAAAATGCATTGCAAAACGCACCTGGTAGCGCCTTTATAAATAAAAGAGCGGGAAGCATGTCAATGTGATTAATGCTTACGTCGATTAAAATCTTAGAATATACTTCTCAACTAACTTTTCGAGAAATGATAAAAATTCCAACGTTAGGAATAAATAATAGTACGACGGAATTAATATTACACAGTATTTTGCATAAAATGAATATATTGTGTCCCTGGAATACTATATACTGTCGCAAAACTTGTGGCTATCTTGATTTTTTTGCCTTCGAGATTTGTATTTTACATTGAGCTGAGTTATCGAAGACTAATATGTTAAGAGCGGCAGTTGTTATGCTTGTACAATTGTTGTATCTGTTGATACGATCGGATGAAATGATAACTGACGGCGACGGTGACGACCTTGTTTCTTCTATTGCGTTTCGCGTTTGCATGTTTCTAGATTATTTTCAAGAAACGTCGTTTTTTAATAAAAAATCTCGCAATAAAGATTTCTACCATTTTTTAATATTTTGTGTATATAAATGTATTAATTTGGATCTATTAAATATATATTTTTGCGACATACTTAGTTTAAGTGCAATGTTTTATTACAACTAATCTGGAATAGAATAATATTAATGATACACTCAATATCGAATGCTTCAAATATCAATTGGTTCACATTTCTAGCTATTAAATATTTTATAGCTATTTGATAGCTAAATCTGAACTACTTGAAAAGACCATACGTTATAATTCTGAAATTTGAATTGCCTTGTCTTGATATTGATTTCTCGATATTGAACAATTACGGGTTCAACGAACATAGCTATGTTTTTCTGAATCAGATAAGATAAACGTAATGCGGCAAGAAGGAAGGAAAAGTGAGAGATTAATACAATGGAATTTGTTTTGCAGAAAGGAAATTAACGTCATCCGATGGGTGTCATATATCAGGGGTGTCACCATGTCATTCATCATCTTTTCCACAAGATTGTCGGTGTTCATTACGATACTGGCTTTCGTACTGTTCGGCTTCAAGATTACGGCTGAGAAAGTGTTCATGATAACCGCCTATTACAACAGTTTACGGATAACTATGACGGTTTTCTTTCCACAAGGTACGCAATAATTTTTACCGCGACAATCGTATATATGCTGACAAAGCACAAAATGCATTCAGCGTTTTTTTTTTTCTTATTTCTTTATTCAATTTCTCTTCTTTTATTTTTCCTTCTTCGTTCTTTTTCTTTTTATTTTTCCTTCTTCGTTCTTTCTTTTTATTTTTCCTCCTTCTCTTCTTTTTATCTTTATTTTTTTCATCTTTCATATTCTCTTTCTTTGTATTTTTTCCAGTTATAATCTATAATTATAACAATTTTATACGTCATGTACTTTATTATTTTTCATAAATTAAAATCCCATTTAATAATCACATTTATCATTAAAGTTTCTAGATAGATAAATTATTCTATATTTTTATTCTCTTTAATTATCTTTATTTCTTTTTATTTATCTATTTATTATGGTAATCCATAGGAGTAACGCAGGTAGCGGAAGCAATGGTATCCATAAAACGACTGCAGAAATTCTTAATGTATGAGGAACTGACACCTCCCGAGATCGAAGCGAAAAAAAATAACAAAGATAATGTGAAGGAGAATAATAAAGAAAACGCGCAGGAAAATCAGAAAGACACAAAGGAGAATAGTAAGGAAAATGCGAAGGAGAATATTAAGGAAAACGTAAAGGAAAATAATATGGAGAATACGAAGGAGAGTAACATGGAGAACATAGAGGATTTAATCGACCGAAAGAAGAGCGACAATAAAGTCGTAGGGCAACCGAATTATATTGAGCACAGCCTCTCCATCGAGAACGGCAGCGCCAAGTGGCTAGACTATGAGGACGAAAATACCCTGCAAAACATCAACATAAAAGTGCGTCCTGGTGAATTGATCGCCATCGTCGGCCAGGTCGGCTCAGGCAAAAGCAGTCTGTTGAATGTCATCCTGAAAGAACTACGTTTGCAGGAAGGAACTATTCAAGTATGTTGATAATATTTAAATGTTAAATATTTAAGAAAGTTAAACAGATAAATTTCAAACCATTTTACTCACAAAAATTAATTTATAAAAAAATATATATATTTCTAAAGAAAATAATTTATAATCAAATTTAAATATAATTCAAATATACAATCTTTTTCGTTTGATTGTCTAATGTAATTAATTAAAAATTTTATAAATTTTAAATTATATATGTGTATTATTTTTATATTCTTTTAAATTCTTGTTTCTCAGGTTAATGGCAAGATTGCCTATGCCAGTCAAGAACCGTGGCTGTTTGCTGGATCGGTGAGACAGAACATCCTATTCGGACGAGAGATGGATCAGATTCGATATGATCGTGTGACTAAAGTATGTCAATTAAGGAGGGATTTCAGTCTGCTGCCTTATGGTGATAAGACGATCGTAGGCGAGAGGGGTATCAGTCTTTCCGGTGGTCAGCGTGCAAGGTTGGTTTTACAGAAGTTTCTAATAAGGCAAAATATGTAGAATTTATTCAAACTGCGATTTATAATCTCAAAAAAATAAAATTTCAATTTTTTTTACATAATTTTTAATCATTTTTTGTCTCAGCTAACATTTTTTGGTATTTGTAATTAATTGATTTCTTTTTCTTTATTGTAATTATTTCTTATTCTTAATATTTTTGTCTATATATTTCTGAATTAAACTCTTATCAGCAAAATGAATATTACTTAAAAATTTATATCTATTTATATCTATTTTTACATTTGATACAATAAAGATTTTGATTTTTGACGTTAAAAAAATTTATATGTACATGTAATTCATTAAATTTTTATGTACTTAATGCAATTCGCGATTTAACTTTTCTGGAAAATTGTATAAATAGCTAGAAAAATTATAGTTTTATACATACATTGATAAAGTACTGATAATTGACAGAATAAACTTGGCGAGAGCCGTTTACGCTGATGCCGATATATTTCTCCTGGACGATCCTCTAAGCGCTGTAGATGCTCATGTAGGCAAACACATGTTTGAAGAATGCATCGACAAATATCTACGAGGCAAGACTCGGATTCTCGTAACTCATCAAATGCAATATCTACGTAACGTCGGTAAAATTATCGTTCTGAAGGACGGTGCCATCCAGGCTGAAGGGTACGATTCTAGAGTGCTTTATCTTCTTAATCCGTATCTTTTTAGAATCTCGCTACAATACTTGTGTTAGATTGCTATGAGATTAACGTTTATAAAATATTTCGCATTGTTTATGCATACATTCATTTTTCGTTATTGCAAACCTTTTTATTATTTTTATTATTTTTAGAAATCACTTTTTGTCATTTTCAGAAAATTTATTTATTTTAAATAAATATCTAGAATATCGTTCTATTGCTTCATATAAAATTTTCTGTTCATCAGCACTTATGACGAGTTGGGCCATATGGGGATGGACTTCGGTCGACTGTTGGAGAACCAAGCGAAAACGGACGAGAAATCCTCTCGACCACCCTCAGCTCCGGTTAGCCGTAGTAATTCACGTACCGCCAGTATCACGTCGTTGAGTTCTTTCATGACGAATGATACTTCGAAACAAGAGCCTGATGAGGTAATTATAACTTATTCTTCAACTTATTTTCTGAGAAGTAATTATTAACATATATCTTACTTGACAGATATTGATGATTTAGGATAACTATAAATCTTAAGTTACAGCAAGATATTAATTTAGATACTTTATCTTTCCTGGGTTAGATTTTAACACATTGGAAAAATTTTATCATTGACAATTAATGATTAAATCATAATGATGAAAAATGAGTTTTATGTAATTTCACAACTTAGATGTCACAAATACGAATGTCTCGAAAACGAAAGCGTCCTAATCTCTTTTATTATTCAATTAAAATAATTTCAAATTTTGACATTAAATAACTATAATACATTTATTGTTATTTATTGTAATTTCAGGTAGCTGAGATGCGAACAGTAGGCAATGTTTCCGGCAAAGTATACACGGGTTACTTCAGCGCTGGTGGCAATTGGTGTGTTATATTTACAGTGGCTATGCTTTGCGCATTGACACAATTAGCAGCTAGTGGTGGCGACTTCTTTCTTGCGCAATGGGTTAATATAGAGGAGAATTTCGTAAGTGTCACCATAAATTACTAAAATAATCGAATTATATTGCGGTATAAATATAAGATGTATAAAGACTTGAGAAATTTCAAAATCTTTTAGCTAAAAATATTTTAATAATATTTTTTACTTTATAGTAATAGAATTAATAGATTTTTCATGTATATGAAGTAATATACATGAATGACATAATATACTTATGTATCAATTATTATGTATTAGTATGTACATATATGTACTTATTATTTAGTTATTATATATATTACTCTCAATTCTAGCTTTGCTCAGAATCTTTTGTTAAAAATTGCAACAAGTTTTGATATAAATACGAAATTTAAATAATAAATTGTGAATGCTATAGAAGAAATTGGAATTTATTATGTAATCTCAGTAAATTAAAGCAGAACTTTGATGCCTTCTTTTCCAAAAACGTGAACAGAAAGAAATCTCTCAAAAACGTTACATGGAAGCATGAGTTTTATATCAAATTTAAAATCAAGCTTAAATGAAAAATTGTTCCAACAAATTTCCAACTACAGTTATATCCACATTAATTACATATTATTAATTACATTATTTCATAGATGAATCAAACGGAAACTGGCGTCGTGGAAGACCCGAACAGTCCCTTCACTCGCCTACAGTGCATCTACATTTACACTGGGGTGACTGTGCTGACAATCATTATCACTCTATGCCGCTCGTGGACCTTCTTCGAGACATGTATGCGAGCCTCGATGCGCCTACACGATCATATGTTCCGCAGCATCAGTCGCGCCACTATGCGATTCTTCAACACCAACACGTCGGGACGTGTGCTCAATCGTTTCTCCAAGGATATGGGCGCGGTAGACGAGATGCTGCCAATCGCGCTTATCGATTGCCTCCAGATCGGTCTAACGCTACTGGGTGTCATCGTCGTGGTCGCTATCGCGAACTATTGGCTGCTGATACCTACGCTGCTTATCGGGATTGTCTTTTATTACCTGAGAATCTTCTACCTGGCCACCAGTCGTAGCGTCAAGCGTCTCGAAGGCATCAGTAAGTATTTAAGCTCGTTTTTCAGTAAAATAAACATCTTTGTTAATAAAATAAAATACATTCGATCTCATGGTAAAGTCAGATCGTGAATCTTACTGAATCGACGATGGATTTCAATCCTTCGATTAACTGCATGAAATTTCTAACTTTCCTCAGCCCGCTCGCCGGTCTTCGGCCATCTGAGCGCAACACTTCAGGGACTACCGACGATCCGCGCGTTTGGGGCAGAAGCGATCCTCACCAAGGAGTTTGATAATCATCAGGATCTCCATTCGTCCGCGTGGTACATCTTCATCGCATCATCGCGCGCCTTCGGCTTCTGGTTGGATGTTTTCTGCGTGCTATACATCATGCTGGTCACGCTAAGTTTTCTTGTGCTGGACAGTTACAGCCAGGGCTCGAAGTACGGCGGATATGTAGGCTTAGCGATCACGCAGAGTATCGGTCTTACTGGTATGTTCCAGTGGGGTATGCGTCAGAGTGCCGAGCTGGAGAACCAGATGACCTCCGTGGAGCGCATCCTTGAATACAGGTATTCACTTTTGAATATCTTTGAAGATATCTTGTGTATTATCAATCATTTTATCTTATTAAAATATAAATTACCATTCTTCTCATACTTTTTCACTCACAATCTTCAATTCCCCAATTAATTTTTTATAAAATCATAATAAACATGGGATCGAATTCACGATCTACTGATTATGTGCCTTCAAAGCGTCACTTCATTATTGTGTATTATTACATTTTTAAATCCTTAATTTTTTAAAATCCTGCGCGCTTGCAGTATTAGATCTTCGAGAGTTAAATTTGTAAATGTTTGAATCTTTGATTTAAGTCTAAAACAACAAACGTTTCCTAGACATTTTTTTGCTCTTTAAAATTTATGATTTTTAATATCTATCTACTCTTCTACTTTTGCATCTATCTCAAATTCATGAGATTCAGGAGAAATTGGGGATATGAAGTTTTTCCAAGTATTCTGATCTCCTTCGATTTATTAAATCGCATTAATATTAAAATATCATATTAATATCGCCTTCTTCAATCTTCTTTCAGCAAAGTGGAAAGCGAGCCTGCTCTCGAGAGTGCCCCCGATAAAAAACCTAAATCCGAGTGGCCGCAGGAAGGCAAGATCGAGTTTAAGAACGTATTCCTGCGCTATGCGCCGTTAGAGCCGCCAGTACTTAAGAACCTCAACTTCGTCATCTTCCCGCGCGAGAAAATCGGCATCGTCGGCAGGACTGGCGCCGGCAAATCATCCCTGATCCAAGCGCTCTTCCGTCTGGCCGATGTGGACGGTGTGATTGAGATCGACAAGGTCGACACAGGTCAAATCGGCCTGCACGATCTGCGCTCCAAGATCAGCATCATCCCGCAGGAACCGTTTCTGTTCTCCGGCAGCCTGAGACGGAACCTCGACCCGTTCGACTTGTACCCGGACGATCCGCTGTGGAAGGCCCTCGAGGAGGTCGAGCTGAAGGAGATAGGTCTGGAGGCCCACATCAATGAGGGCGGCTCTAATCTCAGCGTCGGCCAGCGGCAGCTAGTCTGCCTGGCGCGCGCCATCGTCAGAAACAACCCGATACTCGTGCTGGACGAAGCGACCGCGAATGTGGACCCGAAAACGGACGAGCTGATCCAGATGACGATCAGAAAGAAGTTTGAGAAATGTACAGTGCTAACAATCGCTCATCGGCTGAATACTGTCATGGACAGCGATCGCATCCTGGTGATGGATGCCGGCAACGCGGTGGTGAGTAAATTCTTTTATGACCTTGTCTTTTCTATTTTTTAGGTAGAGTGGACTATCGAATAATAGATGACGATTTTCTTCTTTCTGTGGTTATGGAGAATTATGCAACTGATGAATTTATCGATCATTCTCGTGACGCGTTTTTACTTTTCGTTCCAGATTGTGAAATTTATTTTTATCATCTTTTAAAGCAGCATAATTATGCGTGTCGAATTCATATGAATATTTTATGATTTCCTACGAATTTATCCTTTGATTATTCTCGTGGATTTTATTAAATTTGTTTGAATAAGTCACTTAGCTGCGATAAAATTGCAAAATACTATGATTAGATAATGCTAATTGTCTCCAATACGAAAATGCTAATAGTATCCCATTTCTTTTTGTTCCGCGATATAAACCGTCAACAGGAATGATCATATTTTCATTCCTCAGTGTAAAAATTTCATACGCGATACGATATCAAGCTGTGAAAGATATAGCTCTCGTAACGAGAGTGGATCGTAAATCGCGAGCTGTCTCTTCAAAGGCGTACTTTTATCGTGCGTAGGAATTCGATCATCCCCACGTGCTGCTGCAGAAGGAGACGGGCCCCCTGAAGAGCATGGTGCAGGAGACCGGCACGGCGATGGCGGAGGCCCTGGCTGGCGTCGCCCGCGACTGCTATCAGAGTCGTGCATTCACGGCGCTTTGATGCATCATTGACGTTAATTTCTCGCAATTACGTCCGGCAGATATCGTGATAGGTTGCTGTGAAAGTTCCATCGGTTTTTGCGATCATTTTTTAGGCAAAACTCTAGGAAAGGTGGAATTGCAGGGCAAAATTTTGTCTGAGAATTTAGAATTTACAATTATCAAGATTTATTTTACATCTTTATTATCGTCCTCTACATTCTATTTGAATGGAAATTTTATTCCATTCTTTCTTTTATAGTTTTTAAGATTTTTCATTTAGAATCATCAGCATCTTTGAAATTGGAAAATTGAAAAAAGAAAATCGAGAAATAAGAACACGAGGATGATTTGGAGATAGGAAAAATATAACGTAAGGGTTCAGGATGAATAAAATTTAAAATCTAAAAATAATTAAAAGGTAGAAAATCTGGAATATGGAAACCCAAGAATTCAAAGCGGATTTAAAAAGAGAAAAAGAGGTAAATAAACGTAGAGAAAAATAAAAGATTATACAATCTCTCGGATTCGGGATTTACAAACTTGAAGTTCTAAAGAGCTAAATATTTAGAAGGATTTGAAGATTTAAAGGAACCGAGGATTCCTTAGGAACACTGAAAGAATACGCAGAAACTGGCGAAACTTTCGTTAGCGGAATAATAGATTAATAATCAGTTTTACTGCAAGCTGCACGGTTCCATCCAGCTGGTCTTTTCTTTATAATAATCGTGGATTTTTAACTGTAATCTGCGATTCGCCAATGCATGCCAGTGCAGTGAGCAATCAGAGAATCAGTATAACTCGCGTGGATCGCGGCGCAACCATAGTTACAGTATTATTATATTCACTCTTATATCAGCCTGACCCAAATAATTTCATCATCAGGAAGAATGAAGCTTAACCCGTTGGATCACCGATATGTCTTATTGTCAGAAAACTGCCATAAACATTTTTATAGGAAATAATTTTTGTATATATACATACATATATATAGTATAGATATATATTAGAGATAATAACAAATTTATTACAGAAAATATATGCTAATGAAATATTAGGGCATGGATGAATGAGATATAATGATCAGAGATGTATGCATGTGAAAAAAGTGAAGAACGTGAATGTGGAGAAAATAAACATCAAATTCTCAGATTCTTTTCAAGTCCAAAATTTTAAGAATTTATTTCCTAAGAGATCCTAAAACTGGATTATCTCCAATTGATTATGATTGTTAATCAATTAAAAAATTACACATTTTGATATCGCTGTTTGAGGCTAGAGAATTGAAAAGTTCGAAATGTGATTTAGTTAATTTAATTCAATCTTGAAGAAATTATTCTTAGGGATGTAATCGTCGCAGATTCGGTCGGTGAACCAACGGGTCAAAAGAATTGTACTTAATGTAAGATATAGCGCAGAAAAAAAGATTTTTATACTCACTGTATATCTATTTCAATAAATAGACATAAAGAATGTCCGGAGAGAAAGTTCACAGCAGTAGCGGATTCATAATTCGAACAGGCTTATCAGCTTTGTCCATCGTATATATCTGCGAGATTTTGTAAGGATTTTACAATGTTCCTCCTATCGCACTGGTGCTACAAGTACAAGGAAAACCAAAAAGGGAAGGTGCCTCTGCTCTAGATTTAAATGCGAAATACTTAAATGCAAAGCGTACTTCATCATTTTCTATTATTCTTTTATTGTTATTATAAAAATAGCGAGGCACAGTGTACTCGATCTTCGCGTAAGTAATGTAAATCAAAAAGCGAAATCAAAGTACTTAACGCCTTTCTCGAAGATTATCTTTTACACATGAGGTTTTCCATGTTTTTTTTAATTGTGTATTCGAGAATTTTTCGCCGAGTCTAGAAAGTAACAACCAAGTGTCCCCGATCGACTGCGTTAAAAGCTGCATGAAAACAACATTGAAACAAGTGAAAAAATCATTTTGAAAAGTTAAATGTAAAACATTTATATAAAGATATTTATATCCGACTACATACCTCGGTTCATAAATGTAGTCTTTACAATTTTCGTATCATCCTTTTCTCTCCAAATTACTAATTTCTTTTTCTTCTATTTTCTTTATCTATATTTGTATATGTGATAATTATAAGTATTGATAATTAACATCACAGTTTGTTCCTCCTTACACTTCTAACTCATATATCTTTATACGGCTCTATCTTTATTTTTCGATTCTTAAATTTATTTTTTATAATTTGCGTTTTTTAAATATATTATTCCTTAATGTGATGTTTTTAGGTCTTTAATTTTCACTTTCCTTTATTTGTTCTTGCACTTAGCCTTACAATTTTTAGCATCCTTAATATTTAAATATTCTAATTTTAATTTTTTTTAATTAATTTTTTATTTTCTTAGAATCTTTTACTCACTTCTTCTTATTTTTCTTCAAATGCATATTTTCTTAATCTTTTAATGTAAAAATCGCCAATTGTTTAGAATTCTGAATGCCAAGAAACTTTTATATGTTCTTTAAAAGTAATCTTATATCTGTTATGTTGTTTATATTATATGAATATTATATTAATTATATCAAACTATTATACGTATATTACATTAGAAAGCAACGAAACAGATGAAGGTAATTGTGGTCGATCTGAGACATCCTATGTATATTAATATACAGACTCGCGTCCAATTTTTAATCCCTTTTCTATTATTAATATTTGCAATCTGTAATCATTTAAACTATAGCATAATTTTTAAAGGAATGTATACATACTTTTTTATTTTTATGCCCATCCATTGAAATTATTGATATTATTTTGTATGTCATAGTACAATTACTGTTATTTGTATTAGACGATGTACAAATAATATGTACGATGTAACATAATTATTGTACCACGATGTACAAATATATATTGTATTTTGGTACTGTCCAAATAATTATATAATATTAAAACGATATTAATATAATTATTTGAAGTTGCTAATACTAATATTAGGAAAAGGATTGAAAAGGCGCGTGGGCTATTCACGACGGATTCCAGGGTGCCGTACATTATACACAAAACGTAATCGTATTGTAATCGTCATTATCAATATTTATTATGTATGTAGACAGGTGTATTGTACTTTTAGGTGAAAACGAATTACAGTACCTTACATACAAGTGCCTACATTATGTAACGTAATCATTGTAAACGAAATATAGATACAAATGATTATTTATGTAATTACTCCATCGTTATATATATATATTTTTTTTTCCTCTACTTTCCTGCTTTTAATTACATTGTCCTTTAATTGTCTTAACGATAGCTTACAGTCAACATGTTACATCGTCGATCTAAAAACGGAGGATCCCATCAATTATGTATGTATATACGTTACGGCGATGATAATCAAAGTTGATACATCCAGACTCTATCCTCGATATAAAATGCGTTCGTCTTACAAAGTAAGTTTCTTCTTTTTTTTTCTTCTTTACAAGGAGATATGCATAAACTTACATTGCACACCGATCGTGGGTCTCTCAAACTCTTTATTTTTCACCAAGAACAAGATTACACGTGCTTAAACGCAGAATAAATAATAGATTAAAATTACAGGGGAGGAAAAAAGAATCAAATGAAGGTCGACGGATCGAATAGAAGAATTCAAAGCGGCGAAGAGATTATAAAGCTTCTAATTATGTAAATAAGTACACGCGCAACTGAACGCGGGCTCGATGCTTCGTCACTCACGTGGAGTTGTTCATTCCGAAGTTACCCGGTGCTACAAAACAAAACGGATGGAATCAATAAATACAATTGCTCGTTGGCGAAATCGAGTGATCTCGACGAGATGGGGACCGTTCGTCGGAACTTTGACAGGCGAGAGAAAGGTGTCGAAGCGTTCGTTAAACCTAAGGCAACGCAAAGGAAACAAGTATGATAAACACAAGTGTGGTAAACTAGAATTATTCCGCTAAAGATTCGCTTACAGCTATCTGGTCGCCCTTACATAGGACGCGGCGTGTAAAAGGAATTATTACTCTTAACCGCCGCACAACACGTGTCCCGCTATAAACAGTTAGAACCATCTTACACGTGCCATCATTACTCGCAAGCAATCGACGTCAATCAGTCAGACGCGCAGTACGTAAACATTTATCTAGAATTATACGACTCTCCCCTCCTCGACTTGCCTTCGTCATCCCTGTCGAGTAAGCTATCTATAGTAAAAAGAATGTACGCAAGTCTCGCGCTACTCCTAGGATGCTAGAGAGAGTGAGACTTTATTGTCGCGAAATACAAAGACTAATTAGTTAAGTAAATCGCTCGCTAATTCGCCTATCGACAGCGAAGAGCGATGCGCAACGATAAGACCGGTAAGAAAAGTTACAAAAAAAAAAAAGAAGAATGAACGGCTCGCTTGCGAAAGAGGGCTTGTTCTTCAAATCTCTTAGATTTTATTAAATTATTCAGGTCGAAACGTTTGTTGTTTTGACTGAGAATGACCTGATCTTGGTCGAAACATTTATTACATTTAGAGATGAATTTCGTAATAAGCTTACACATTAAAACTGAGCTTGACTCAAAGGCCTCTAATGTCTTAATTTTTAATCCACTAAGCCTCTCTGTCTTTTATTTTTAAATTGTTCAGTCTGTTAAATCACGTTGTTTGCCCCACGATTATTAAATATTACATTCAGTCGACAGCGTTTAACGTAAAGAGTTAAAAGTTTTGTAAAAGTCTCTGAAATTTCTCGAAATTTGAAGAATTTAATTAATTAATGAAACGAAGAATTTAATTAATTTTTTTATCCCTGGATACTCTAATCTTCTTGGGAATAGAAATTTCAATTAAATTTACTGTATTCCTACGGCTGAACATTTTTCTCCATCTAATCCTAATAAAACGATTTGATTTGTGTCAGCCGCGGTCCTTGAGCGAGAAGCTCCTGGCTTCTCTCAGGATACCCTAGATATTCGGGAGGACGACATGCGTCCTACCTCCGGGAAATCAATTTGAGTCTCCCTCCCATTCGCGAAACAGGCCGTTCAAATATAGCTCTACATCTATATACTCTGCTTACTCGGCTCGCAGATTATCCTTTGCAATGATCCTTGCTGGCATCCCGGCGAGACGAGTACACTAGTGTGTCGTAATACTGACAGTAAAGAGAATAATCGCTATCAACGTTAAAAATTAAGCTCACCCCTTATCTCTCCCCCTCCCTTCTCCCCTCCCCTCCTTGCCGACAGCTCGATCGTCTAAGTTTATAGTCACGATAATAACTACAGATAACACTTATCCCCTATTCTATCTTTATTGTTGTCGTCGCTCTCGTGTGCGGTACCACCTTGCGCGAAAGTTCCACCGGATCTCGCACGGTATAACATGGTATAAACTAATCCCAAGGTAACCGAGGATAAATAAATTGTGGTACTGCGTTGTCCCTCGGAGGGACAAATCTCCAAACAGTGAACGGAGATAACGAGCCTCAAACCTTTTCCCTCCCTTCGCGGAAGGAAGGAAACGTGCGCGTTTGCGGATAAACCAACAGTTAAGTCATACACTGGATGAGGGTGGGATGAACTCCGGTAGTAAATGCGATTGCGACGTGAGAAACATAGGGAGAACATAGATCAAATTCACGAAAGCTACGCGAGTAAACGCGACGGAGCTTTCGGCGATTAAAATTTTACGAGTTTTAGGAATTTAGGACCTCGACTTGCTGAATCCCGGTCTTGTAAGTTCAATGCAAACGGGATCCGCGAGGATTTATTAGTAAGCTAAAAGAATATTTGGAATACCCGGGTGGTAAAAATTCCAGGAGCGCAAGGAAAACACATGAGAAAATGTATCGTTTATCAAGCGTCCGGATATGCGGGATCTGAGGAACGCGGGCTTCCGGGAGGATCCGGGAAACCGCGCGCTGTCCCCGTTCGCTCGCTTCCGGGAGATGAATTGCGACAAGCGACGATTACTGACACCGATTGTGCGCTCGGGGAGTCTCTCGAGGAGCGTCCCCGTATATAAAACAGTATAAAACGCTTATACATTAACGTACCGAGGCAGCCCGATCCAGCTTGCGTCGAGCGTTAACGGGGGAATCGCCGTTACGGCTCGAGACAAGACCGGAGCTTAAGGAGACGTTGCGACGACGTCAACAGCACAACGCACCACAATGCGATTCCGCGATTGTGTAACCCTTTAACCAGTACTCGCCTATAAATTATATATTATAAAATATATAAATAAATGCAACAATGTATACATCTCGATAATTAGACTTTGAGATTTTTACATCGGAAATTTGGGAATATTCAGATATTTAACGCATTATCTGCCCAGCGATTTTTATATGGCTTATCATGTACAAAATTTTCATTATCATAAATTTATAAAAATATAATAAAATTAATAAAATGTAGTAAAATATTGTGTTAACATTTTACGCTGTTATCTAGACATTTATGCCATTTAAACCTTTACATTAAACGGTATTTAGTTTTTACAAGCGTTTTACAAAATTTCGATACCGTCCGTCACGGATGATCGCTATGGCAGTCAATGTGTTAAATAAATTCCTAAATGGAGTGTGCGTTTTGAATTTTTGCAGATCCTCGAATTTCTTCGAATAAGATCTTTCAATCGCCCTCAAACGGAACTTTAAAGAAGCTGTTTTACCGGTTAAAGGGTTGGCTTACTAAAACTTACGCAAAGGTACATATATAAATAACGTAACTAGCTAAATAAATATAAACTTCCAATATATGTACAAAGAACTGCGGCGATAAGCGCGCTAAAAAAGAAAGGACAATGGAACGTCAGTGATAACGGAACGCCGGTAATGAAGCTATCATCACGCACGCGAGAAGGAAGACTGCGCAATTCCATCTCTCCACTCTTTTCGCCCTTCGGAACAGTCGGTGTACTGAGATAACGAAATCGATTGTGGAAAGCAAATAGGCTCTCTGCCGGAAGTATTTAAATTACATTTGTACATAGATAAATTTTCGTGATAGCGATGATACATTTTTAATTTCCTTGATTATTTTACTTTTTCCCTTTATTTTTTCATTTCCTTGATTAAATGCCTGCGACATTTAATTAAATCTATTTAGAATTAGCAGTATCTCGGTGATAAAAAAATTGCGAAAATTTTATATATTAACAAATTGTTAGGATTATGTTCTTACATTGCCAGATACTCGGAATTTTACGATTTTGAATCGTTTAACTTTTATACATTTTTTTACAAACATTGGATGCTCCATCGGAATTTTTAATATTAATCTCCAGACTATACATACATATATGTATATATAATTATTGAATCTTTTCTATAAGCAGCCTACAAAGAAAAAAAGGTGTACAGATTCTTCACCAAATATACTTCTGTCAAATATTTTTCACAACACTGTTGCGAAAAGTAAAAATAAGAATAAAAATGCAAAATGGGATAACATACAAAATAGAAAAAAGGGATTTAAAATCTCCTAAATGAAAAAGACTCTACTTCATTTACACTATTTGGAATAAATGACTGAACAAATGCTATATAAAGAGAAACTTAAGATATCTTACAAAAATTGACTACTGAATTTTTAAAATTTGATTGTTAAATTTTTAAATAAATGAATGATCTCTAAATTCAAAAATCTTCACAATCATATTTTAAAGAATATAAGATTTTAAAAAATCTAGAAATTCAAGGATTAAAAAATCTCCGACTGTTATGTATCCTTCATATCATCAATTTAGCAAATAGATAAAGTTGTGCGAGACTCCTTTCCTTTTAATTATCACACCACAATATATTTATTTAAAATCTCATGGAGACTTGTTGAAAATTTCTCATTCTTCACACCAGATAAGAATGTACAACTCGAAAAATCCAAAAGTTTAAAAGAATCAAAGTTTCTCCCAAAGAGACTCAAAGATTCAAAGTTTCAAGGAAATTAACATCCAAATTAGAATTCAAGAATACGAGATGCAAAGAATCTGAAAGTTCAAGGATTAAAAAAAAATCTCCGACTGTTGCATATTTTGTTCGGTTCCTTTCACGCAACGCGTCAATCAATGAAAGGAAACAATTCGCGATCTCTTCACGCATTTTGAAATAAATATTACAAAATATAACGCTAAAACTTTCAATCACGTAGAAACCGGTGCATTAAAAAACATTGCATTCCCAAAGGATCGAACTCACTTTCAATGATCAGCACATCGGCGAAAAAGTCTCTTCGTCCCTTCTGTCTCTGTACCGTTTCCCGCCAAGTACCTTTCAATTTTTACATCTTATCAAAAGTTTACTCGTCCGACGGTAAAAAAAATTGTACAAAGGTCCCTACGTCTTTAACGTTTCCATCGAACTTATCACGAGCCGCGAACTTATCACGAGTAGCAAATTCACGCTTCGCACCGCCGACTCGCACTGCCACGTCGATGCAATTGAACGCAGTTGCACCTCGCATAAATCCCCGTTTAGGCGTTCGGCCTTACGTAACTGCATTCCACATAGTTTGCCGGCTACAGGATGTTCGAGAGGCAGTCGAACGGATTTGCCGCGTGGATCACGAAAAATCGCGTATTTCGGTACGAGAGATTCGCGATTTTAATCGAAATTCTTTCCCCTAATTTAAGATCGAGTTTCTTCGAGGATTCCGAAGATCGCGGAACTCAAGGTTGAAGAGTTCATAATTTCGAGCTGAAAACTCGGGGCGAGAATCAGGCATCCGAGGATCCAGGGAGATTTTCGGAACTGACGTTTGATTCCATTTTTTGGTGCCGCGCTCACGCGACGTCGCGACGTTAAATCAAATTTGCTTTCCAATCTCGGCGCGATTCGCGAGAAAATCGATTGCAACATGATAACGTCACAAAGTCGCGACGCGTCTTCTTCGTATTTCTCATAATTCGCACCTGCCAGGATCGAAAAGGGTCTGATCTCGTGCCTCCTGATCTCGAGTTTCGCTTCGAATTTCACGAACGAGATCGAAGAGGCAGCAACCCCGCGGTTTTTTTTCTCTCCTATCAGGGACAATCTCCTGCGGAATTCTCGTCTCGGAATAAACGTCCTAAAGGGCCTCGAGACCTTCACGCGAGATTCGGTTCGCCGGCGTCGACGTCGCTTCGCGGCTTTCTTCGAAAATCGCTGTCACGAACGAGCGATCCCTCCCGCAAGATTCTCGCGATGGAACGGAGATCCTGAGACGTTCGAGGCTGCCGCCGAGGAGTTCCAGTCACCGCATTCGAGGTCGCCTCGCGATTCTTCCGCCGGATTGATATCAAAAGCGAGAGCTTCCCCTCGCGGGATCCTCGCGTCGGGGCGTCACTGGAACCTCTCGCCTCAGGATTCGAAGATTGGCAATCGGAATCGGTGTAGAAATCGGCCGAGGGATTCCCCTCGCGGGATGAGCCTCGCACGGGGGTTCTATTAACCCCTTAGACGAGGACCTCCAGGCTCTCGCGCGAGCGTGCCTTTTGCTGTCCGCACTTGCCGTTGGCCTGCACTATCATCGCGACCGACTGGCAGCCGGTCTCGGACGCCACCGGCCGCATCGCCGGCATCGCCAGCCTCAATTTGTACCAGAACTTGCGGCAGCAGCTGCCAAACGCGGTACCGTTGCTGCCGTCGCCGCCGCCACCACCGCCGCCCCCCTGCCAGGACAGGATCGTCAGCCGGTCGAAGGAGATGTTGTCGGCGTCGCGGCGGTCGCGTCGCGACCGCTTCGCGATCGTCGCCGTCGTGCTCGGCAGTCTCTTCAGCGTGATGACGATCGTCCGGGTAGGCAGTGAGGACAGCTGCTTCAGCACCGCGCCCACACTCGCGTCCGTCCAAATGTTGTCCAGGGAAGCTGGGCTCAGCACGACGATCACTCGCCGGGCCGTGTTGGCGTGCGGATTGATCTCCAGGCTCCCTACGAAGTACCACAAAGTGTTTAAGATTTTTTAACAGTCAAAGAAACATTTTTTTCTAATATTACTGTATATATATCTTATATATTCCTAATATGTGTGTATGTTTGATATAATATTTAGACAAGTTATTTAGAACTCGTTTTAAACAAAGCTATGTGCAATAGTCAGAAGAACGTAAATTTAAAGCGATAGCTAATTTATTCAATATTTATTCAATAGTCGAGTTGCAAAAGCATACCTCAGCAAAATTTAATTATAAAACTGGATGAGAAAGTCAATAATAAATATTAATAAGATGAAGAGAAGACATATAAGCTGAAATTATATGCTAAAACGATAATTAAATACATGAAAAATTAAGTAATAAATTACAATTAACAATTCAGATAATCTCTCTCTCAATAATTCTAATTCCATTTTCGTATAATTGAATCTTACATCTTTATGTAGTTAAATCATTCTTAAGAACTGAAAGAAAAATCGCATTGTACGAGAAAATTCTGAGATTTAAGAATAATAAATGTTAATTCGCGAGAATGGAAAATTTCCATTCTCAGAGTATTAAAAAATTCTTTCGTAAATAAGAAAAATCGTTTCAGATTCTTTGGAATCGTCTTTGCTTGAAAAAACTCTTCTCCGAATTAAGAGATTCCCTGATGCTTTCTTGATAATGAGACATTTGAGAAGAGTCATCACAGGGATTACTATCGGTATCGCAGATAAATCTCAATTTTCGCCAGAAGCATCGGTTGCGGTGGGTATATATATTTTTTAGCGAAGTTCGTTCACGGTCCGATTACAGAGTCAACTCGAGCGGTGTCGCCCTGAATTTTGCACGTATACACCCTCTCCCAGAGGCACTCTGGAAATATTGTCCGCCGGCGGAGCGGACGGCTGGATTTCACGGGCGATAAAGTGAAAGCAAACCGGCGGCGGTGGCGCGAGCAATAAAAAGCCGGGGGTTCCCTCTGCCACCCGGGATAATGTATGAGTTATACCGCGCGCCGCCGTGTATATCCGGCCTTGATGCAGGCGAGGGCGAGCTTAGCAAAAACTGATCGACCGAATAGATGCCGGCGTTACGCCCCGTTGTTTCCCGAGAAAACTTCGTTAACTTCGAATGAAACAGGGAGGAGGAGGAGGGGGCGAGGGAGATGGGGAGAGCGAAAGGTGCGTGCGTGTGTGAATTGTACGTGTGCAAATGCGCCGAGTTTGATTAAAATTGGTATTAAATTAGGAGCCGTTGAGAAAACGGTCCGGAGAGCCCTCTCCGGAGGTGCTCTCTGACAGACAGCTATCGAGAAGGTGAAGCAACTCAATTTGGGAAATGCGCTTCGTCAAATTGTAAGCCCCGAGGATTAAAGAGCGGTGTCTTGAGGTGTCTGGAGATTGACATGATCCGATCTCTGTGCGAATATATAAGTAATTTACGAAGACTGTTCAATAAAGGTAACAAGACCGATCGTATGAATATATTTATTCATACCTGACTACATTTGCAACTACCACTCGCCACACATTATTTTCTACATCTCCGTACTCGTTTGCGAGCATTTGTTTCGCTACATCGAGGCATTAAAGGAACTTTATGAGAGATCTTGTTATCTTACAGTCCTCGTATTGTAGTAATTCAATTGTTATGGGCTATTATATCCTTTCTAATTCCTTAGATTTGTGTATCCATTTAATAGAATTGTACTCTAGGATCGAAGATGAAGAAAACTGCTTTTTAGTCTTTTGTGAGTCTATGTCGAATTATACTTGTCACAATGTATTGCATAATTCTTCAAGCACTCGAGTTTCTATGCAATTGATCAGCAAAATATTTTTATCTTCATAAATTCCTCCGAGTAATAAAAATTCTTTAATTCGCGTTGGATTAGAATCAAATTGAGGACGCTCATTTGTGAGAAATAATTTGGAACAAAGAAATTAGTTATCGACTGCGGGCGAGTGAGAAGTTACAATGATATTAATAATTGCGAAATTATTCACTGATGACTAAGAACATTTGTAAAATATTAAAATGCCGAAAAATTCTATTAACCCTTTCACTGCTGAATTAACTTCCCCTGAGAAAATTATTACAATATTTGGTAGTCCTACGTTTTTCAGGTCGATGAATCTGAAGTCAGATTTGCAAAATTCAAAATGGTGGATTTAATCTGGCGACTATGATTTACGGAATTGATGGTAACTCCGATTATTAACGATGATATATAATATTGATAGTATGAGTAAGATAGAGATACAGAATGAAAAAAGTAGGAAAAGAGAGCTAAAAAGTGCAACAAAGTTAAATTTCGGTCGTTTTTGTAAAAATATTTGTTTATAAAAAAAATCTAACTTCCAAAAAAATACTGAAAAAAATATATGTTTTTGTACATCAGAAAAATATTTGGTGAAAATTTCAAACCTCTACATTTAATATTCTCTAAAGAATCGATTTTTCCGTAAAAAAAGCATTTTTTACAACTTTGATTTGTTATAAATAATGACAAATGAATAATTGGGTATAAAAATCTATTGGACTATTCAGTTATCTGGGAAACTCAAATCCTCGATTAGTTCTTTAAAATTATGGGATTCACAACGCAAAATTGAATCAAGAAAAGGTGGGAAGTATACGTCCCACTAACAGTGAAAGGGTACAGTTATTTCATTCTAATTTTAATTCATTAGTTTTATATCTTTTCTTAATTTATATCTCGCCTATTTCCAATTTCTTCGTCGAGCTCACATAATCTTTAATTTTCTTTCACGTAATCAGTAATATTTAATTAAATTGAGAGATTCAATACGCGAATTTACGAAGCTAGAAATTTCGATCGCAGGGAGCTAACAATCTTTGATCAGTCATTTGCGATTTCCGATTAAGAGCGTTATTCTCATATCGAAACAGCCCGAAGAATCGATTTGCGAATTATAACTTTGGTTACGCCGCGGAAATTACGTTAACGCAATTTGACAAAAATTCCCGCTACGAGATCGCGAGGGAGTTACTCGATCAAGCCCCGATAAAGTACTCTCTCGATCGGATACAGTGCGTATACGATCCGGGGTTTCATCAAAATTCAAATTTCCGAGGTCAACGAAGATCCCGTGGTAAGTGTCGGGATTAATCGAACCGCGGGGCGGAGGGCTCAAGGGCTGATTGGCTCATCATCGTCACTCGTGGACGGGAGGCAAAACTTTCGACGGGAGGGGGTCTGCCCCCGGAGTCGCGTACCGGGAGAAAATCACGAGTCCCCTGTGGGGATACGCGAAATCTCGGTCGCTTTGATAGCGAACTTTGTTCATTGACTATCAAACGTCCGACCTGCCGGACCGCCGCTGCCGAAGTTCACGCGTTAAATCCCTGGGTAACTCGCCCCCCCTTTCGCTAACCCCCCGCAGCAACTAGGCGGCCATCATACGCAGGCCGGACGTAAAGTCATAAGCCGTATAATCAGGATGTCGTAATTAGCAGAGTACACGGTGCGCCAAGGCGTGCACACAGTATATCACAGGATCGAGGGGGATACAGGGACAAGGGGGAGGGGGGCATTTGACCTATGTGCGTTACACGTTACCCGATCGTGCACCCCATCGGAGAACGATAGAACGCACTCCACGCTCGGCGCAATCGGCTTAGAGCACTAAGGTAACGAGCGTGTCGGCTAATCGGACGAATGTAATCAGCTCGCTAATGTTGTCTGAGAGCAAAACGTGCAATCGAGAGAGAGAGAGAGAGAGAGAGAGAAAGCTACGAGCTGAATCGTTCGCAGCGTGATGCGTGGAGTGCGCATTCCGCCGTATAGAGTGATCGGCTCAGGATGAAATAACGAGCTGAACAATTAGAAAGAATTGTCGGTTACAGTAATTGTTTCTGGCAAGATTCTTCCGTCATTTTATATCTATCCTCCTGCAAATCTATTTGCAGATTTTCTTCGACAGTATCTCTTCTTCTTCGGTATTTCTTGTCTCTGTTGGCGATCAATTTGTCAGTTAAAATTGATGTAATACGCTTAATTTGACGATGGAAATTGAGATATCAAGAGATATTCCCCACTGATAACTGCTTCAATGAGATAATTATTAAATTTCCATTAATACCAATTTTGACAATAATTGTATTGATTTGACAATGTGAATCAAGATACTAATTACATTTCCCATCCCCGGTTAATAGCTGCTTCAGTTTGATAATTACTTTAGTTCGCTTTATTCATACCAGTTTTCGCTTCCCGTCCATTATAATCGGTAATCATAATTTTAAATGTAGGATATTTATCACGATCTGTGCGCTATATAATTCACGTGACATCCACGTTTATCCCTCAGTAACTTCGCGGAACCCGAAAATATCGCGGTCGTACACATGGGGTCTCCGTGCACCTAATTCGATACCGCGGCTGCCGCCGCGGAGACAAACGAGACACTCCACGGCCGAGAGAGCGGCGAACTTTCTAATTCAATTTGCCAAGTTGCCAAGTTGCCGTGATTCCCACGATTCACCGTAGGGTCCCCATCACTTCCGGTTATACCGCGACGACTACCTCCCCCCTCCCCTTGCGCGATATCTCCATATCGAGGATAACGATCCCACGATCACGGGCAGCGGTTCCTTCCGTAATCGGACCGCCGGTTGCAAATCTTCTTTGTGCTGAAATAAATTGCCCCGACAAATGCCCGTGCTGCTATCACGTGGTAGCAGAATCGCCCGGTGCCATCGCGTGAGAAGCGGGGAAAAAAAGAGAGAGAAATTGCCCCACATTGTTACTCACGTGGTTTCGGATGCTATAATCGGACTGTGTGGCAGAACAAAAGGACAGAGAACGACCCGTATTTTGCTGGCTTCCCCTGTTTCAATGCGCAATTCGATCCAATTGCGTGCCTTTGTGGTTTAGGGATCTATGCACGCATAATTGGGTATCTTCACGGTCCCGTAATTTTAGAAATTTCAGAAAGTAAAGTCGATACTTTGCGCAAAAATACGCACAATTTCCTTTAGAGCGTGAGAGCTAAGAGTATTAAATGATGAAAAATATAAACAATAATATAAGAATTAAAAAAGTTATCAAAACAATTAACATCGGCTTTGTACTCTTAAAATCGCGATATCAAAATAGATTTTGATACTTTCCGATATATATTCTACACTTTAAAAATTCTCAATCTGAATTATACTCTTGTTGTTTATCACATCGCATTTCGATTACCTTGATAAGTAACTTTAAATCAATTCCATAAATAATGACAATCGCAATTCCGTAATGTAATTTACATTAAAAACTAATATCGGCTTTGTACTTTTAAAATTTTTATGTTCAACAAACTTCGATATTTTCTAACGTAACATTTTACGTTTTCAAATTGTCAATTTGAATTATGCTCCTCTTATATTATTTGCACATCGTGATTCGATAACTTTTTTATTTATAATCTACTTCAATTTGATTCCGTGTAAATAATTACGCTACAGTTTCCAGCTCGCACGTCGACGCCTCTTACGATATATCGCTTGACGTTTAGTCTAATTTGCATCCGCGTTCTTAATTAAATCGCCCACGAGACGCGCGCGCGTCCATATTACGCGCCTCTCCAATTCTGCCTCGTCTCTCGACGAAACCGCGATCGATAATGCCCCTGCCGTATTATCGCCGAAAGCTAATCCGATTTCGCGCGACCGCCCCATGATCCGAGCAAGAAGGGCGGCTTTTATTTAGCTCTAATTCATAAGCTGCGCTCTCGCCGCGAGTAAAGTTACTTATATCGAACCGCAATTCGTGGCCCACATTCTGCTGAATATCCATCCCCCTCGCTCCCCACGCTTATATTCGCCGCATGCGAGCCGCATCGCCGCGGGATGCACCGCAAAGTAAACCCCGTAGGGAGTCCCATCGAGCGCACGACGTTTCCTGTCTCTCCTCTTCCTCCCTCTCTTTTTTCTCCCCCCTTCCCCTTCATCCTTCTCCACCGCGTTCTTCTTTCCGTTCTTTGTTTTTAAAGAAGAGTCTTCATTCCTTATGTAACACGATAAGGATCTTTTTCGTGTCACTGCTACTGAATTGTACGTACTCGGTGTCGCGAACGGAGCACATCCGACACTCCGCTCCCTTTTGCTCCCTTTCTCTTTCGCAACGTTTTACAGGAAAAATTCGATAACGCGTAAATTCAAAAGAAATGTGGAACTTTGCGTGAACGACTTCTCGGCGATTCTATAGGAAGTAAGACGACTCTTCGAAGGCAGAGACGAAATAATTTAAACAAACTTTTTCCTCTGATATCCTTGGAAGCACACTGTCAAACTCGTAGCGTCAAATTATACTCAATTTGAGTCATTCTTAACTATTCCATAGGTCGCTACTGCTCCTGCTTAATATTTCATTAATTTTGACTAAAAGGAAGGTACAATTTTGACTAAAATGGAAGTTAAATTAGATAAATTAACAACATGTCACAGAAAAAAATGAATTCCTGATTCATGCATATTTTTATTCTTGAACGCTATTGCTTTCAGTGGAGCATAAAATGCTCTCTTTAGTTAGTAATGCTCAATAATATTGTATAAAGGTTTATGCAAAGTATATTTTATCCTTAAGACGATAGTCTTGTTTCTAAATTCGTTATATGGTTATAATAAAATCTAATTATAATACGAAAATTTATTCTTGGATTAAGAATTACATTATATCAAATGTATCTTATTTTTTAATTAAAGTCAATTTTTCTTTGAATTAAGAATATTTTTACTTTATGTTAAAAATAATTTATTCTGAATTTGAAGTTATTTATACTTGGCGTTACTTTAAGGATAAAATATTCTTAAATCAAGGCATATTTGCATTTCTTTAAGGACTCATTTTTTTTGTACAAATTGAGTAAGGCTTACCCAATATGTCGCTCATTTTATCTCATTGTTTTTAGTCAAATTAATCGAATATTGATCAGAAGCAGTGGCAACTCATAGGAGTTTACAGTGCACTAAATATCGCTGAAAAGGGAAGAAAATTGAGAAATGACTCGAAGAATCGAGAGGGGAGGAGCACAGGTGTCTCTCTCGAAGCGATACTCTCGTATTCCGCGAGTATTCCCGTAGCAGTCGCTACGTCTACGTAATTATCCGACGAGAGGAGCGGGAGAGTCCCGTCGTCGTCGCCGCTAATTAACGCGGTAGTGGTCGTGGGTACTTACAATTGTGATTCAGCTGAGACAACTCCAGCGCCGCGCACTTGTAACGATGCCTGGACTCCAGCGTGGGTATCACGATACCGATCACCAGGCTCGAGTCCTTCTCGTGGTAGCACACCAGGGCGTCGCATTCCTTCCCGTCTGCAATGCATAGTCATGCGGTTTCGTGATTACTCGCGCTCCACCCTTTCGTCAGCTGGGCCAGGCTGCGCCCCAAACGGGCGGCCAACCCAAGCGAGAGGCAAACGGGGTTGTAGCAGTTAGTTCAATTCATGGAGAGAGATAAATTGGGTTTGCAGTGTCCCTCGGGCTCCCTTCTCCTTCAATCCTCCCGAATAATTTTTATAGGACCTCTAAGCTGTCTTCGCGATATTTGTATTCATAAGAACGTTGTTCGTAAGAATGTTCCCGCTGCACTGAAAAAAAATTCTGGTTAAAAACGGACGAATCAGAAAATTCTTGTAGGATTGATACGGTAACCATATTTCTTTGAGAAAAATAAATTTTGTTTAAATAAATAAAATTGAGAAATTGAAAAATAAATTAAATTGAGAAAAATACACCTACCACTATTTCTTCCACAAACAAGTGCAATGTAAATTTATTATTGTTAATATTTTTTCCCTGAATATATATTTATATTAAAAAAAATAAAATTTTATAAACTAAAACAATTAAGTATATGTAAAAAAGAAACACATCTTTATTTAAACATTATATAAAGGTGATAAAGACTGAAATATGGGACATTTTACAGGACTTTTCAGAAATAAAGGACAAAAGTAAGTTTTCAAGAGAAAAATTAATCTAAAGAACACAGACCTAAAATAAAGGACTGTCCTCTGTAACATAGGACGGATGGTCACCATAAGGATTGATCAAATATTCTGGTTGTTATAGTAGGAATTCTGATTATTACAAGTTATAAAGTATTGAATTCTATTATAATAATCAGAATTTCTATTATAATAACCAGAATATTTAATCAGTCCTACAAGATTTTCTGTTTCGTCCGTTTTAACCAGAATTTTTTTCAGTGTGCTTGAGTTCCTTCTCACAGCAGAATTTAAGGGATTTTTTTTAGAAAGCACAAAAGACACGCAACGAATACTGGAAATCTTTAGATCGATCCTTGAATTTCTCAGAATCAATTGGACAAAGTTTCGAACAGGTTAAATAGGTCGACGCGATAAGGGACGCGAACTGAGCTTTCCGACGGGGGAAGATTCGCAACCCCTTTATGAATATAAAACAGAAATTTGGCGAATCTCACGCGATCCGAGTTTAAGTGGAACAGGATGATGAGGCGGGAGATAGGGATCCGCGGAGGAGGGTGTAATAATTCGCGCATTATCGCTTCCGTTTACTCGAAATTTATTCCCGCGTAGTCGGGGCCGCGCGTAACCGTTCACTCGAGAAATAGATTAAATCGTTATCGCTTGCGCGCCATTATGCGCGCAAAATGTCCCATAGAGGGTAAATAATGTGCGCCATAATGGGCGAGGGCGCTTATATGACGGGCGCGAGAGGAAACCGGCGGTTAAGAGAATCGGTTACGACGTCGCCCTTTAGTTTTACCGTAATTCTGACGTTTATTTATCGGACCGTACGTTCGTGGAATACGAGGATCTTGGAGGAAACGGCGAACGCGGGGAATAGTTTCCGCGACAATTAAGTTTCCCCCCGCTGATCGTTACCAAGATCGTTTAAATAATTGCAAAATGTAGCTTAATCGAGCGCCCCGTTACGTTGAGGCGAAACGTAACGTTAACAGAAGCGTTTGCATGCATAAGAAATTAGCAGGCGTCTCAACTTCTTGTCCCGATATTTAACAATAATTCCGTAATTTTATCGTGAAATTAATCAATTGTTTTTCGAGCAAGTGTGGTTAAAAAATTTAAATTAAAAACACACAAATAACACAATACTTAATGGGCAAATTTCACCCTCTTAAATATTCATCCGCCGCCAGCAGATGAATGCAATATTTTCAATGTCGTAAATAATTCAGTAGAGCTATCCATATTGATCACGTTTTTTTTTAAATTACTGTCAAGGCCACTTTTAATTTCTTTCCCTGATAAAGGATTGTATTTTCTTCTTTCCACTTATTTTTTAATACTGAAATAAATTTATTAAAAATAATTTATCGCAAAAGATAATTTTATCGATCACTATGCAAGTCCATCTCTTTACATGAAATTGTTCAGGATAGTAAAAATCCCAATGGGTCATCAACAAAAATATTCAAAATGACAAGGAAAATATGCTTTTATCTACCTTTAATACTGAAAATAAAATATCATTATTTAACTGCACCCTATAATTAAAAATAATGGCGACAAGAAAGCTCTTGTCCTTTTAGATTGAACATATTTTAACGCATTTAGGAAATATACAAATATATATTTATTTACGAAAAACGAATGTGAAGTATGTCAAAATTCTGTCACAGTGTAATATCAGCGACAACAATATTATTATATATATTTTTCTTCTTTTCTATTCAAATTTATAGTAATCTTCCTTCCTATAACTTTTGAAATTTCAGATTATTTTTTAAAAGATTCAAATTTCCTAAAATTACGATTATCTTTTTCCTAAATTTGCAAAGTACAATTTCAAAAGGATTACATTTTCTAATAAACACCCATCATTTCCAATCGTCTCGCGCTGTAAAAAAGTACGAAAGAAAATTATACGAACGCAATTGAAAATCCTTTATGGAAATATACGTAACATTTCCGTAGCAAATCGCGTGATTTTTACACTTGTAATTTTATGCTTTTTTGCAATTAGTGGACCGATCGAGCCGGAGGGGTCCACAGTGAGCGACCTCTCTTTTTCTTTCTCTCTCTCTCTCTCTCTTGGTTTCTCTCTCGCGAAAGTGCCCCGGCCGTCGGAAACATCGCGTTGTCGCGCTCGATTTCTCACGAGCGAACGAATGTCCCACGACATCGCCGCCTTATACGGGGACGCGGAGAGAGAAAATTACGACGATTACCGGCGGATTCCCGGAACGCGCGGCGCGCGAGACGTCGCCCGTCGCCATTAGCGCGATCCGCGGCGGCCGTGCTCGTTTTCTCGACCGGCTCGGCCGGCGAGATCCCCGGCACGACGTGACGGTATCATCTCGGTCGGACCGACCGCGGAGCAGCCGGCCGGCTAATGATATCTCGTTGCATGGCTAATGCCGCAAATTGCCGGCCTGGCCGTAATTGGGTCCGACGACGCGACGCTGCGCTCCCCTCGTCGGCGCGTGAGGGTAAACGACGGTAAAAGACGGTGGAACTGTCGCGAAGATTTAGGTCGGAAACGACGTGTCCTTCTCTCAGTCCGCCTCTATCCTCTGACGTTTATTTGAAATTCTAGAGAGCGGAAACCGAAGAAATTCCGAGCGGCACGAGAACTTTGTTCGGGAAAAGCCCGACAAATTCGTGAATTTAGAGAAGCAAGACGCGAGACTTCGATTTTTTTCCACGGCAAAGATAGCACGGAATTCTGAACTATAAAACAAATTTCTTTTCTGCACGTAAATTTGGAACGATATGACAATGTGATTAACGTGATTAACGTTTCTTTATATTATCAAAACTAGGACAGTGAGAGAAAGAATATGTACCTCTTGACGCAATCTTATTTCTTTCTTTCGTAAATGTTTCTACGAATTTATTTTTACTATTTTCAATCTTAAAGGACAGGAATGTTTTTTACTGTTATCATTTTTAGTTGTCAATCCAGTAAAAATTGTCAAACTAATATACAAAAAGAAATCTCTGATGAGATTTCATTTTTTCCACAAAAAATCTGGAATTCTAAAAACTGTGAAAAAAATTTGTGTTTAATAAACTTAAAATGTCATGCGTTAACGCGATTGATATGACATATTATCATGACTGATGCAAAGTTTGTGAACATGCTTTATATACATGTACAATATATGTATATTTCTTCCATGAATAAACAGATTTCTATCGTATTTATATCTACTGCTTTCAAGTTGAAAGAAGGAAGATTGAATTTTTCCTATCTCGTCATTTTTAATCGCATGAAATGTTCAAATGCTGAAAATAATTCCGTAATACTCGTTAAACCAATACAAGAGAGAAGTCTCTTGTGTGATCTCAATTTTTCCACAGATAATTCTAAAGGTTAAGAAAAATTTATGTTTCATAAATTAAAAATGATATACATATAACAACGAGATTAATATGACATGATGTGATACGATATCATGTCATATCATAATTGATGTAGAATTATTAACGTGCTTTATATGTTCCCTCCATGAATAAATACATTTCAACGTATTATTTATACCCACTGTTTTCAAACTGAAAGGACAGGGAATCTTTCTCTACCTCTGTCACTTTTAATCGTGAGGCACGACTAAATGCTGGTAATAATCCCACCGTAATTGTTAAACGTAATATGCAAAGAGAGAACCTCGGTGTAACGAGTTACATCGTTCATATTACAGCGTGTCTGCAGTATTGAAGCGCCCGAGCTACGGCGGCACCGAGAGAGCGAGAGAGAGAGAGAGAGAGAACCGCGTAAAATCCTTTGAAAGTTCCTGCCCCCGGCGGAATTAGCGTTACTTAAGTAAATTGCGAAAGGGCGGGAAGAATTAAAGTGCGATCGGTTAGGCGAGCAAAAAAGGAGGAGGAGGGAAAGAGGAAACGGGGGGAAAAAAATAGAAAAAAGTGGAGGACGCAGCTCATTAAGCCTCAACTAGATCGAGGCTCCTATTTACGCGAGCTCTTCCTCCTGGAGAATGTCCTAGAGGAATAAAACGACGCCATGCCGTCGTCTTTTGTGCCTGTGAAAATTCTCCTTTCCTCCCGCCTCCCCCTCTTCGCCTCCTGTTCTTTTCCTTGCTCTTAGAAGGATTAAAATTCGGCGGGATTTTCTACTTTCGAAAGACTTTTCTTGAGATTCTGGACTCCTAGCTTGTAAAGTTCTTTCGTATTTTTCTGTTGCTTTTAGAAAAATCAGAACGTTTCAGAATCACAACTTTACGATTTCGTAAAATTAAAATAAAATTTTTAAGTTCTAAGATTACCAAAGATTATAATTCGATTTTCTAAGATCAAAATTTTCAATTTTCTCACATTTTTCTTTTTAATTATTATGAATTCATTATGATCTAATTTTTTAATTCTTATTCTCTTATCGTGTATGCGAGAGACGGCATTGAAATTATGCAGCTGCGAAACAAAGGCCACTGGGTTTTCTCACCTACAAAATTATCCTCCTGAGTCTCGTGCTCTCTTAAGATAAGCAATTCCGTAAAAAAACTCACCCCTTTCAATTCGCAATACATAAGACCCCGGGACGATGTAGTTGGAGAAACAAGGGGATGAAACCTAGAGGGATCTTGAAACGCAAATGTCCGGGAGCGGATTCCCACGGGGAGTCGCGCCGCTATCAGTATATTATTTAAACAAATCGAGGGGAGACGATACGAGGACGGGAATAAGAAAAGACTAAAGCCGGAAGGATTAAGGCGGCGATCGGCGAGGAGAAAGGGAATACGAAGAAAAAAAAAGATCAGGGATAAAGTCACTTCAATTTCCCTGCCGGAGTCTCGCGGTACTTCACGCGGTAATTAAGAGTCGCAATTAAGTGGACGAAAAAGCGCTGCTGATAATTACCCCGACAGCACCACCCCGCCTTCCTTGCCGCGGCGAATTTGTCGTCGCAAAAAAGGCGGACCGGAGAAAAGGATAAGGAGGATGAAGCGAGGACCTTTAGCCCAGCTCCGGATCCCCTTAGTCTCGGGATTAAGGAAAAATCCTCGCGATTCATGCGACTTCGAATTTTATGTCAAGCCGTATTCTTGTCTTTGGACAACGAGATTCAGGTATTTTAGAGGCCTTTAAATTAGGATAGGCTAAGAGGGCGGAAGGTAAAGAGTCTTAGATGGAGAAAATTAAATTCTGGTCCTTGGCGTTTCCCAGGAGATTTTCGGAACCGTGGAATTTCGGGTTCGAGGATTTCTCTGTCCCGTGGAAAACGTACTTTTATTTTTAAATCGTACGATTCCCGTATTTCGAAATACTCTTACGAATAAAAAGAGAAAATTTTCGTGTCTGAAAGATCAAGCTCCGAATCTAAGAAGTTGAACGTCAGTCCGTGGCTTTACGGTATCTTTAAGCTCTCGGGAAATACGAAGGGAATTCTAGGATTTACAGATCTTCACGGGCACCGATTTCCAAATTTCTACGGAATTCTGGAATATCCGTAGCTCGAGGATTACGTACTGCGATCGCTGAGTGGCGAAGGACGGATAAGTTATTTATGATTTGTGAGCTCACCGCTTTCCTCGAGGTGACCGAACTTGTCTCTGCAAAACAGTGCAAGTGGCAGCCAGCAACGCGCGTAAAATGCACCAGCTGATAGCAGCAGCACGAGAACGAGGACTGCAAGCAGGAGAGACTTCCGCCAGGATCCATTTGGAAGGCTCAATACGAACTGTGGCTCTGCAAATCAAAAGAAGAGAGACCGAGATTTTATATGGAAAGTAGTAAATATAACAATGCGTAGTAATGAAACAAAATTTGTAAGGCGCCGTGATCGGATTAAATAATAAAACTGCGCAAATTCGGAAAAAAGATGACAAACCCGATGTTGTTTAATCAACTGTTTAATCAATTTTTAACAAAATAAATATAGAAGATGTTAGAAAAATAAACCAACTATTTTTAAAATTTCAAAAACATTTATTTCTAAATAAATAAACTTTAATGCAAACACAGTTTTAAATTTGTAATAAAACATTAAAATTAAATAAATTGAAGTTGTTTTTCAACTCGAAAATATTTATCTATAAATAAATAAAGCTTAATAAAGAGATAATTTAATCTCAAAATGTTTTGACTCCGATAAAAAGATACAAATAGAGATTTTTCGCGCGAAGATAATCACATTATTGCTTTCTTTCAACCGTGAAATAACATTAGGTAGCAACAATACAATGTAAATGTACACGATATTAAATTTGACGGTGGATTAAATCTGAATCCAATTAAAAAACAAGATTTTATCGTTAACAATTTGTTCGCGAAACTAATTTGTCGTATAATAATTAAAACCGATAAAGCGAGATCGTCGGCGCGCGCGATTCTGGTAGTTGACCGATATATTTCCCGGGCATTTCCGCCGATTATTAAAATGAATTCGACGCTAGTCTGTTTTTATACGCGAACAATAAAGCATCCAGATTGATTGAATGCGTTTTGCGTCGAGCCGTAATTAACAATCGCGGCCGGTAAATAACAAGCGGCATTATTTAATCCATCGTCGGATATATTTCAGATCTCATTCATATAAAAAGCTTTCGGGATTTCGATATAGTATTAAATTTTAAAAAGCAGCAAATATTATATTGAAAATTAACAGTAATGAATTCACATAATGAATTTACGTAACATGTAAATGTATTAAATAATTCAATATGAGATTATTTTATTCTGGTTTTATTCAAAATCGTAGGTTTACGATGGCAGAGAGAAGCTGAAAAGGTTTTGAATAGTTTTACTGACCTTGCCGATACACGTGAGCTGCCAACGCGATCTCCTCGTCGACGCCGTTGCTGACTTCGCATTTGTACTCGCCGTAATCCTCGAGAGTAACGTCCTCAATCTCCAAGTAGGAGCCGATTATCTGGTCGTTCTCTCTGCAAACAGAAACGCAAATAAAAACAATTAATAACGGATTTTAATAGTTGCGCAGGGACTTAAAAACATTCGAACTATCCTTACGAAAGAAATTCTTAAAAAAAAACTTTTTGTTAACGAAAAACATAAATTTTTTATTCTCTAAAGAAAAATAAAAATTCTTTAAGGAAAAATTAAAGATACCTGAGTGTCAAGGATTTGCAAAATAATTTTGATACATTAATTTTGTATCTAATTCATTCAATCTTAATTTTCGTTAAGTCGTTTTGAAAACTTTCGATCTCTTCGGATTCTCGAAGAATTCTAAAAACTTTAAACTCATTTGCACGTCGAAGGAAATCGTCCCGACCAATTCTCGATTTTCAATTAATCTCAATCAGATTCAATTAATTTCCCTTAAATATTTAATAAGAGTAAAATCGTCACGAGAAACGAACGCTAGGGGCTAAGAGAGAATCACTTTCGGACCTCCAAGGACTCTATGGTCCAAAGATTCTTCCAAGCGTCCACAGATCTCCCCGGCGATTTATCAATCTGTATGAAAAGGAATGGAACGTGAAGGCCATTTCCCAACATAGGATTTAATAAAAAATTCCGTCACAGACATTTGCGCGAGTTAAGCGTTGTCGGCGACATCCGGAGTTTTTCAAATCTCCGGTTACACCTCCCTTCGGATATTGCAGCGTAAAAAAGGCGCGGCATTATTGCACGTTTTTTTCCCCATTCGCGTTCTGCAATCTAGAATGCATTGAGGTGCGTGCGTTTCGCGTAGCGCGGCTCTCGCTATTTTTTTTTTTTTGGATGGTTGTCCACCGGACGAACAAGCCCCTTGCCGCTGTGTGCTTGCAGAAAATAAACAAAAAACAAAGGTCCGCACGTTTTATTCGGCGGTTCGCGGTGCAACGAAAGCCGCGAAAGGGAGCGAGGGGGGAGAATCCACCGGCGCCGTCCACCCGCCTGTTACACAATCGTTTAACGCACGGAACATTTCGCCGCGTGCTAATTTAATTACGAGCGCGGCCGGTTCGGACCCCGGCCCGGCACGGCGCGACGACTTACCCGCACAATTAATTCTCACCGTGTAATTTCATTCATTCGGCCCGTCGGCTCGTTCCCGTCGTCTCGCCCGCGGCGCAACAAAAGCGAAACGCGGACACGGCAAACAAATAAATTCGGCGTTTTCGGACAGGCGAGTGGAGGAAAGCGGGAAGCACGGCGGCCAATTAAAGCGCGATGGAACATATTTCGTGTAAAACGAGGGGAAGGGGAGAGAGAGAATTAATTAGATTTATTAGACAATTAACACATGATTTTGATACGAGCTGTCGGATACTGCAAGTGTGAGATTTCGGTTTCACGAAACGCTCATTTGTTAAAATTGAAAAAAAAAAATAGAAAGTGAGGAACTGATCTAAAAAATGATTTTTCCCATTTTTTTATTGTATTTTTCATATTATACGATTTTAATATTTGAATACAATATGGTACGAATCTAGCATAATTCAACACAATAATCAAAACGTATTAATTTTTAAAATAAGGGAGAAGCAAGTTTTTAATAAGTGAAGAAAATCGTTCTCGAGTTGTCGAAAATACTCGCGGAGTACTTTGATTTTACCTGCAATTTTTCGAACCATTGCAAACTCGTGAAAACGCGAAAAGTTGGGAAACTTTACAGCGTCATGTCGTTCCGTGTCTACGAGGTCGGATACGGCGTTACAGGCGGCGATACAAATTCCGCGTTCGAAAGGTCGCGCGCGGAGAGATGAGCTCGGCGTAAATGAACCGTCCGCGTGCTTTTTTTTTTCGACGAGGCTTTGTGTGTAGCGATAGCTTCGCAATGTGTATGTACCAGCCATCAATATTCAAAAATATTGACTTTCACCGCTCGCCGCTGTCATTTTCTGGCGGAACGCCGGACCCGACATTATTTTTTTCGGCGTGAACCGCCACACCGCGAACAGCGCCGGGTACGCTCCCCGGATCTCAACGCATATGTATGGTTTATTAATTAAAACGCGATTCACGCTTGATTTGCACCGAACTGTCCAATCTGTGAAGGGTGAGCTGGCCGAAAACTCGGCGGTCTTTCACCCTTTTCGCTCCCATCTCCCTCGCCCCCTCTAATCGGTAGCCAGCGGGATCGGAGTACGCTCGTGCCCGACGTTTATGGCTCGCGATGACATTTATGAGGATCGTGCGCATCGATCGGTGTCGCTTTCTCCGCAATTTGCTAAACGCGCTTTACCGAATAAATCGCATGTCCGCGATATCCACGGCGTGGCACAATCGATGGCGGCGATGCGACGCGAGGCGAGTCGCGTTCCGTGGATCCGAGCATCGTCGGATCCGGAGCATAGCAAACGGATCTCGCAATTTCGCGTCGTTGAGTTACGTAGTAAAATCAAAAAGTTTCCGGATCAAAATACAAGAAGAGCAGATAAAATGAAACATCTATTTCTATTTTTCGGTATAATTATCATTTAATTCAATAATTTTCATTTTTTAGGACGATGAATTAATTTTCTCTATACTACTGAAAAAATTCTATCAATTTTTATGCCTTTAAAATGGTTTAATACTACGGAAATCACTTTTTCATCATTGGTCAATCTTCTTCTACGCAAATTAAACTTTAATTACAAAAACAAATAATTAGGAGCTAAGTTGAAGCTGGAGAGCGAATGATAATGTAATCTCCATAGTGTTAAACCATTTTAAGGATAAAAATTCAGAATATTCTCTTAATGATAGAGAAAAATTAATTCATCGCTCTAAAAATGAATTAAAACAAAAAAATGTTCGTACCGAAAAATAAAAGTGGTCGTTTCACATTTCATCGCCTTTTTTACATCCTTAGGAAACTCTTGCTACGTAAGTCCCTCAAAACTTTAAAAATCCGCAAAAGAGAAAATGAATCGTGAGACTTTCGAACTCTTTGCAGAGCCGGACGATCTTGATCGTCGACACGTGGATGATTCAGGATCGTCGTAATTTAGAGCGACCGAGACGAAGGGGCGGGAGGGACTCCATTGGTTATCCGTTCTAGGTATTGCGGTGGCTTTTTATTCGATTAAAGTGCCGCGGGTAACACGGACGACCCGTTTCTACGAACGCTCTATAAATTCCGGCCCGTTAAGTTGATTAAAACTATTCCAATTGATGGCATCATACGTCGAACCGCCACGGCCTTTCCCGCGAACTCTCAACGCTAATCGATCGATTGGATCGAAGAGATGCATACGAAAAAAGAGTGTGTAACATTGAAATGATCATTTTCTTTAGAACAGATAAGATCTTTCTATTATATGGTTAAAAAAATTTTTTACAAGTCTTATTAATATAAAATCGTGTATTGAAACTTTAAAAACTTTAAAATTAATACAAGATTTTAAACTAATAAAAACTTGTAAATTATCTAATCAATTTGATCGTACAAATATTAAAATTGTTATAAAATGTATCGTAAACGAATGTATCGTGAATTAGTAACGTTATGAATTATTTTTATTATTTTATTGAATCATTTTATAATAATAAAAACTTCAGCAGATATCTCGACGATTAAAATTTTACGGAGAACTTTGAAACCATTTTTAAACCATTTCTCGTTATCGAGAAATTAAACGACGCCTTTACGTATCCGCGAAGCGGTTTATTTCGCATTTCAGATTTTTAATTCAAATAAAAATTACGATAAAAACAACTTTTTACCGAAACGTTAGAAAACTAATAAACTATTGGACAGAATAAAATAATGGTTTATAACGAATGTGAACACAGTTAAGCGATTTTTCATATAAACTTTTTAACAATATGACGATTTTTAATAATAATGCAATCCTGTATATTACGTAATTAGTTACGACATCACAGCGCCATTGATATACAATTGATATATATTGTGACATATAACGTCGGAAATAATTATATGACAAATCACATATAATAAATATAATAATCATTATGGATGATTGTTTGTCATAATAATAATAAATCTTTCCGCCGCTTCCCTTATTCCGTGCTCGCCGCGCAATAACGTCGCACGTGCAGTTTCCCCATTAGGGATCAGCTCGACCGCCAATTAACGGACAATTGTCGGCACAATTGTCAGAATGATTGTTCGATGCGGGTGTGTTAGAAGCGATATTTTTACCTAGAAAATTGCGTGCCGTGTAACGTGGCTCGGCGACGCGACGTCGTGTCGCGTAGGTATGTGACGTTGGCATCCCGAAACATAAATTCTCACAAAATTGATATGGCACTTGATTAGCCACAATTTGTTCATATTTGTCCATTAAAAAAAATTAAAAATTTCCGTATCGGCACTCACTCTTAAGTGTTTCTTTTTTTTTTTCAATTATACATGAATTCCGATTATCCACATTTGTCCATAATTTGTCAATAATTATTTTTTGTCTCTCTTGCAAAATTAAAAAAAAAATGGAGCAAATTTTATCGTCACGTCGACCAGCATGTTCTCGAATTCAGATTCAATTCGTATTGAATTTTAGCATGTGAATTTCATCCCCGACGTAATGTTTCCATCGAATCGCATTTATCGGTTCGCCTTTTTTTTTCTCCGAATGCTCGATTCACCGAAGATCGGACGCGTTTGGAGAACCATACACGTATTTTCTCTCCCTCTCTCCCTTTCTTTCGCTTTCGTTCTCGCGGATATCTCTTTGCACGCGTCTCTAAATGTAGCCCGAATGTAATCGAATACAATTGCGATAGCGGATTAAATTGAATAGCGCGACTTCTCGGAACGAGATACATACAACGTCCTGAGGCTCAGGCACCTCTCGCTCTTTTAAGAGGCCATAAATAAAAAATGAGCGGC
Organism: Tetramorium bicarinatum; assembly: GCA_928718305.1. Classification (NCBI taxonomy): domain Eukaryota; kingdom Metazoa; phylum Arthropoda; class Insecta; order Hymenoptera; family Formicidae; genus Tetramorium; species Tetramorium bicarinatum. The sequence goes on along the minus strand of OV788319.1, from coordinate 4,014,260 downwards.
ACGTCAAGGGATCGTCACGTGGGAAGCACGTGCGATTTGCGGTCGTGGTAGGTGCGAAAGTAAATTGGCCGCGCCAGGACGCGACACGCGTCGCGTGACGAATTAGCGCGCGTCCGCGGGGGCGATTATTCACGAGAGCGCGGGTGCGCGGCACGCGACGATATCCTCGCGATTAACGGCCCCCGCATGAATCCGCATAAGCTCTCTCTCGGCTGCTTGCCGAAACGAGGGTGAGTATACGCGCGCCGATAAACGCCGCCGCTAATTCAATTCGCGCGAATCGCGTAAACCGATCGATCGTTTTGCGGCGAACGTGCCGGAATTGGCGGAACGTCCGGCGGATTAACGCGATCGTGTTTTATTAGGCGCGACAAGCTACGCATTCGCGCGAGAATCCGATGAATCGCGAAAAAAATTGGCGATGGAAATTCGCTCTTTAATACCGAGTTGGATTTATAAGTTTGTGAAAAAAAAAATAAGCAGAATGACACAAAATAGACTTTAATTAGACTCGTAGTGTCAAATTATACTCAATTTAAGTCATTTTTAATGAAATATTGAGCAGGGCGACTTATGGAATTGTTAAAAATGATTTAAATTGAGTATAATTTGACACTACGAGTCTAACAGTGCAATTCCATAAGTCGCCACTGCTCCTGTTCAATATTTCATTAATTTTGACTAAAAGGAAGGTAAAATTTTAACTAACATGGAAGTTAAATTAAATAAAATTAGTCTTAAATTACAATAATGGGCTTTTTTATAATAAATATAATAAATTAAATAAATAGATTTTTTTTAGAATTACAGAATATAATTACATATAAATATAAATTCTAAAGAATTTAGATTATACGATACCGTCTACCGATGTAATTTTAACAACTATATGCAGATACGTTACCGTGATTACAACTTTAGGATTTAATATGTAAGTGAAGAATTTATTACACTGAAGATGGCCGAAACGTCTGTGAAAATATTGTTAATTTTATGATTAAATTTTGAGCAACCACCAACCAGCTCTGGCTCTAAAAGCGCGAAAAATTGTCTATTTATTTAATTTATTAAATTAGATAAATTAACAACAGATTGAGTAAGACTTATTCAATATGTCGCTAATTGTATCTCGTTGTTTTAATTAAATTAACCGAATATTGAGTAGAAGCAGTGACAACCCATAGAAATTTACAGCGTGGTTTAAATGTTGACTGATTTAATTTTGGAAATGTAAAACAAAATACAAGAAACATGCATTTGTGTTGCATAATCCCGCGGCGTGGAGGGCATGGGAAAGAGAAACGTATCGAGCTGGACTCGGCATAATGCGTTGCGACATAGTTGCTGTTGCATAATTCTTCAAGCGTTCGTATCTGCACGCAATTACAACCGGCAGACCATGTTTTTGAGATCTCCATAAATTCCTCCGAGTAATAAAAATTCTCTGATTCACGATTAGATCAGCCGATCAGATGAAATTGAGAACGAAATATCTGACTTTTGCGCATTCGCGAGAAATAGTTCTGATCGCGGAGAATTAAACGGATCGATATCAACTGCGGGCAAATGATATAAGTTAAAGCGATGTTCAATCGCGAAATTATTCGCCGGAGTTTAATGAACATTTGCTAAAACAAAGGCGGTCGGATATTTAATTATAATTTTAATTCATTCAGTTTTCCCGTTTTACACCCGCTTTCCTAATTTCTCTCACGCCTATTTCCCATTTCTTCGTCGATCCTTAACGTATAATCTTCGCTTAAGAACATTTAATTAAGCCGAGAGATTCAATGCACGAATTTACGGAACTAGATTAAGCTTTTTCTCTTTTTCCCCCTGGAATTAAATCATTGGATCCGCCGTGATTCCTTTCGTTCTCGATCGTACGGTTGATTTTTTTGTTTCACCGCGTGCCCAGAAATCGCTATTGCGATCGTGCTGTTCTTTCCCAAAATAACGAATCGCAGGTTAATACCTATCCTGTTTTTCGCCGCTCTCGCATTTTGCCTCTTCCGCCGATCGCCCTTTTCTGACCCTATTCCAGCCATTAACGCGTCGAACCTCGCGCTGCTTGCGAGCTTTTTTTCTCCCCCTCGGGACGGATTACGCGGCGCTTTCGTTGCGAGCAATCGATAATCTCGTCCTATTGAAGAGAAAAATAGTTTCGTTCGACGAGCGTAATCTACGAGCCGCGGTAGGATGGGAAAGAATTGGCAGAAAGAAGAGGAGGGATGGGGATAGCGACCATGCGAAACGAATAACGAATTCCAACCGCGAAATCGAGCGAATAGAAAAGATATCAATAATTTGTGTCCCGAAAAGGATGGCTCCGAGACTTGTATGAGCGAATATCTACAATATTAAATTTTGAAAATATATTTCGTCATCTGATGAAAAATTAGAATCTATGAAATCTTAATTGAACGTTTTTATTTCAAATAATGAATATTACGTATAATTAAAAACAAATCTATGTATTACGCAGTCTCTTTTTTAATAATTTAAAAATAAATTATACTTTATGCAATTGTATTTTTTCAATAACTAAAATATTTCTCAAAATATGTATCATTCTCTATTTGTACTTTTTTAAACAACTAATATATACATAACTACAATTTTATTAACAAAAATATTAATTTAATATTAGAGAAAGAGAGAGAGTAATTTAATAGTAGTAGTATTTTAATTTAAAACTAAATATATAGAACATTAAAAAATCCTATATATTTTAATATTATAGGAGATACATATATTTTTAAATTTATATAAAAAATTATATATATGTATTGCAATTGTATAAAATTTTTTTTGTGAGCATGCAAATGGAGATGTATTGAACATTTGCTCATTGATGGCTTATTTTCTGGTTTGCCTAGATCTCTATCTCAACCCCATCACTACGCGAACCAGCGTTTCGTCGCACGTGCTTTATTCCGCTTGTCCCCGTTTCCTTCTTTTTATTTCACGGGGACCCGGCATTAAGCCCATTGTCGAGTTCGATGTACGTTAGCAGAGTTTTAATTAAACTCTCGGACGACCGGCGTGCGTTCCCCTTCTCTCGCGGGACTGCTGCACGATGTCATTAATTAAGTACCCCAGAGATTACACGCGTTGTCGAATGCCTTATCATTGAAAGACATATCAATAATGCGATATAAAGTTCTAGAATAATAATCTGACAAAGTATAAACGAAAGTATACAAATAGCTTTACCAGCTCGGACATTGTCAAAAGTATCGCGACGCGTGTATGCCTATACAATTTGCGGATCTCTCAATTTTCTTACTCTTATAATTTTATTATATGCCGTATAAAATTATCATTATTGTAATTACAATGTATATCGGCCTTGTTATCTTTATTATTCTTCATCAGTTTTATCAAGTCCGGATTCAAAGAACCTATCCCCGCGAATAAGTCGTTTTATATCCGCATTTAATAAAAAAGATGGAGATTACGCGTTACATAAAGCCCTCCCGCAGCGCTTTATAACGCGTAATCTCCATTTTCATGGTGGAAAAATAAGCTCGCTCGGAAAAATAAGCTCTCCATTTTTCGCAATAATCTCCGCCCGTTTGTACCAGTACTCCACTCCTCTTATATCGCGTCGCGCGCCTTGCGCGCGTTCCGGCCAGGCTATCGATTCCGGAATAAATAAACTTATTCCATCAATCTACCTAAAAAGGGATCCCTGGGTCCGTTCACTCTCTCTCCCGCCATCTTCCACCCACTTCTCCGTCCGTCGCAACCCCTTTCGCAAAGCTCAGGAGACGACGAGGTCCGGCGATAGACCGAATTACCGACTGCTGCGAGTAGATACGGCCAAATCGACGGCCACTCGCTTCCCATAAATCTTGTCTTATCCCGGCCCGCAGATAGAGATGAATTACTTGGTCCCGGTGGCGCGACGCGCGACGCGGCTCTATTAACGCAGATTGCATTCGAATGCAAATCGGAATGCAATGCGGATTACTTCCCCACCGACGCGCCGCGCCGCGACGCGAACCGGACGAATTGTTCGCGATTACATCGTGCGAATCGTATTCTTGCAACGATATTCTCGTGTAAAATGTATATACATATATATATATATGTATATATCTTTCTCTTTCTCCTCTCTCGTGTAACGCGCGATTAATGAAATATTTAATGAAACCTCACACTTTATAGTTGCAATATTAAGATATAAAAAAATTGTATCCTAATTGTATCCTAAAATTATAGCGTAGCAATTACATAAAAAAAAAGTACTTTACCTTCAAAGTGATTTTTCCTGTAATTTTATATTCTAAGCTTGCTGTTTTACAGCAAACATATTCCTCTTTCAATAAAGTGAAAAATACTTTTTTCTCTTTTAGATACTCTTGTTTATTATATTATTTTTCTCTTAATTTCAGAGGAATCCTTTTGAGGTCAATATAAGAATAAAATCCTCTAAGAGGATTCCACGTATATCAAAATTATTATTTCTTGGGTGTAGATATATCTAACTGAAAGACATCTAATTATCGAGAAATATACAGCGAGAGCCAGATAAACTTATAAACAACATTATTCGTAAATCTGCCAAAGTCACCTGTTCCATCAGTTTGCGGCGCATGACGCGATTTTCAATTCGGCGCTTTGGTATTAAAAATTCGATAGCAAGTACCACGTAACTTCATTTCGAATTAGGTCAATACGGTCCTGCCGGAGCGACCTTGACGAGATTAAGCCTGCGCACGGGCTGATGATTGTTCCTGCCAATTATTCCGCTCTCGTTATCAAACGGCGGCGACCAATCAACCGGTGATTACGGACGTCGTCGCGTGTCACATTTACCGGCAATAATTCGCTGTCGCATTATTATTCATGTCTTTCCTGCTGGATCACGGTCCATTTAACGTATCAGTCTTACGCTGTGTGAAATGTCACGGAAAATGTATGTGATTATCAGTAATTGGGATGAATCTGTCCAGCGCGCTTTATGCCATCTAAACATATAGCGATTCGAAATTGGCTTAACTTCTCTTGTTCTGAAATATTAAAAATGACTTTTACATTCTAACGGAATCCGGTTTCTAGGACAGCTGATGACAAAACGAGAACAGATAATAATAATCTATTAGTACCATGCAAATTGTAATAATATTACATATTATTTCAGTATATCGTTCCAGGTGAAATTATTTTCGCTTTCGATCAATCGCTAAATTTATCTAGACATCCGACCTGATATCAATTACTCCAATTATGATCCAGTTCAAATTAAGTTAAATCTCTCCCCGTTTTCTAATGTAATTTTATTCTTTCTTGTAAATATGTTGTTTATTGAAATATTATCATCGTTATTTATCATCACTCCCCGAATGCCGTTATTTATTAAATTACCCTTGCGAATTCCTTCACCTTCTCGTCAGAATTCAATGAGGATTCGAGTCGATTTACGAGCGGTCGCCGATCGAATCTTCCTCTTCATCGAGGACTCGATCGAGACTTCCTCCTTTGATAAATAAGGATCATCCCGGCGGTTCGCGTGATGAAGTAGACAGGACAAGTTTGGCAGCAGCTACAAATTTCTGGGGCTGCGCAGCCCATAGTGGTATCTCGGGCGCGAGGCCCATAAACTCGCGCCATTAATCATTTCCCCGGGGTGGAGTGCATATTACTACCGAGGGGTTCTTAACCGATCGGTCGGTGATGAGTTATCGATATTACGTGCGACTCCTACCAACAACCGGCAGCGGGTTAGTAGACGAGCGGAGCTTTATGACCGAAATTTGTAACGGGGTGTCCCGAGAAGACGTACGGCACTCTGTCCCTGGGAAGGGAGCGCTCGCGAGTACTTTGACGAAAGTAACTGCGCGAGGATGCACGAATGTTGACGCTGGTACGAGCGCGAGATGAAAACCAAATAATTACTTTCTCTCGTAGAAGATCGTGCTATATATAACGGGAGATGTAGCGGAGATATAGAACTGAGAAAAATATAGAGGGAGATTACGAAATCCTTATCTCTTTTTTGGTTCGCGAAAATCGGAAAGCGCTTCAAAGTGTTCGATCGTTTTACTTTGGAAATTTTTGATTTTAGAATAGCAACGTAACGGGAAATTTATTTAGTTAATTTGTAATTTATTTTTGATTATTTTTTAATTATTCAGTTTAAACTTATAAATATTAATTAAATTACATTATTTAGTTCTAATTTGTTATTTATTTTTGATTATTTTTTAATTATTCAGTTTAAACTTATAAATATTAATTAAATTACATTATTTAGTTCTAATTTGTTATTAGGATATTGCATTTATCTTTACATTTTCTGACATTTTTCTTCCTTAAAATTTCTTGATTCTGCAAACAATCTACTTACTTGGAAAATGTAAAGATTGTAAATCACGTAAATTAAATGAATTAATCTCTTCTTCGAATTACGCGAAGATCTTAGCTACAGATCGACAAACTCTGTACTAACAATAAGTAGCTGTAAAGTGATTTTAGCCACGTCTTTTTATCAACAATTCAAAATGACTTATTCGGCTTGTCATTTCTCCCCCGATCCATCTCGCAGGGATAACTCGGAGTTAGATTGTGCAATTTCTTCGGAGGAACCGTTTTCAGGAGAGGTTTATCGTTATCGACGAGAGAACAGCATTGCGGGGCTGTTGCTTGCCGAGCCGCGAAAAGGCCGGCCGTCCAGCCATGAAACGCGATTTCGTCGCTCCGACACACAGTGCATCCCCCCCGATGAAATTCTGACAAAAAATACTTATCGGTTTCCTATCGAGTTTCTGTCCATATTATGGTTCATAGAGAGTGGTAAAAATAAACTTTACAAATATCCAATTTCCTAAATATCGAAATCTGAATTTAAAGCGTGAAATAAATTTAAATTTCGTAAAATAATAACCCACTCTCTGCAACAAAGTATTTAAAAATAGGACGTGTCTCACGTTTTTATACTTCTATAACCCAATAGTAAATATAAATGTACAATTTGTATAAAAGTTCAACCATGTATATTTCATCATCAAAATATATCTAAAAATCAAAAAGAAACGAAATAAAAGTTTGGATAAAAACGAACTTTTTCTTTTCAGTTTAAAAATTTCTTCTTTAAACGGTTACGCTAAATATGCTACATGGTGTCCAATATATATTTTAACGACTAAATCGTTTAGTACTTGTCAATTTTCTGCTTTCCATAAATTTACTAAGCGGCGAAACCGAAGTAATTTCGTGGCATCGAGAAAGTCAGCGAAAAATTCCCGCGGAAATGTAAACTTCTCGCAACAAGATAAATTTTCATCGTGACAGCGATTAATTCAATATATATTACACGATATATGTACGGCGAGATTAACAGTAAATTTAATCATCGATGGTAGCTGCGTAAGTACCGCATCTTGTTGTCGAAATGCCATCAATAATCCAGTGGCGGCTCACTGGGCAATAGTCTGCAATGTGATTAATATCAATTTATACGAATTAAGCTTATCATATTTGCCGACTCGACGGGAGAGAGAGAACATTTCCCGACGATTGTTCTGATTTACTTAAAAACTTGCAACTGGACCGTTTATTTGGAAATATCATCTATCAAGATGCTATTCATATGTCGCAGTATTATTGATTCATAATTTTCCAAAATGCGGTTACATTGATATACATTAAACCAGTTTATTGCATTTACCGATGACACGTAAAATAACGTTTTTCGATAATGGACACTTATTCGGAATATCATAACAATTGAAAAAAATAAAAAAGAAGATAGTACCAAATTTAAAAAATGTAGATATATATTTATAATATATTATATAAATAATTGTTTTTTATTAATAAAGAATAAATTTATACTCCATTTTTATATAAATATATCATAAATTTTCAGATATATGATTTCAGAAATATGAAGAATTCTTAATTAATATAAATAATTTAAATTAACATTATAAATAAAATATTTATTAATAAAAAGAAATATAAAAAAGAATATCACTAACAAGTAAAAGAATAATTTTTTCCTTAATAAAAGTTTTCTAATTGATTATCTTATTGAAAACAAAATAAAAAATGAAACTATAAGAATGTCAACGATAAAATTTAGAAGCTAAAAAAAATACACTATATGCGGAAATATCGATATGTGCTATATATCCCCCTCCTCCCAAATACGATATCTAAATCTTCGATGATATTATTGTTTAAAGTATTTGCAAAAAAATAAAAAAAAATCTTGTTTAATTTAACAATAGTGTTCTGGTGAATATAAAACACGTGTTTTTCTACAACTATCACAAATTCGTGTAATTCTTTGAAACACACACCATACATTTACTGCATACAAAAACAGAAAGTTGTTTTGCAAACAAAAGCAAATTGCCTATTCAATGAGGGTAGTAGGGTGGATCCAGATTTTCTATGCTTTCCATCGAAATTTTCCCGGATAGTCGGCTCGTGGAATTTTTCAACTCTTTCTGGCGAGCTTGAATCCACGAACATCTCGATGTATCTCAGAAATCACTTGTTTTCTCGAAAACAGAGATTTTAGAAATCGAGATACAAAACATAAAATTTACAAATAAGACGTAACAAGAATTTTTTCTCGTATTAAATTTGAGTAAATTTTTATTTCACTTTTATGCAAAACAAGATTCAGTCTTCGTCTGTATTTTGCATTTTTAATTAAATTCGATTCAATTTTATTTAAATCCTATTTTATTTTAATCCTATTTCATTTAGATCCTATTTCTATTACACTATTACTACTACTATTCTAATTTATCATACACATCAAAGTTTATATCCGCCGAATTGTATCATTATTATAACTAAAATGTTATTTTAATAAATCGCACGTCAGATTGCACGAAAAATGAAGAAAATATCTCAAGATTTTCATCCAAGAAAGATTCAACTTTGAGCTCAATCTGGGGCCCGCCGTAGTGTCCGAGATATCCCAACCATCCGGCGTCTCTGCGCGACGATTCGGCAAATTTTTCAGACGTCACATCGCGCGAATGCAGGCGGCACTTACGCTCATAAGATTTCATTATGTGGCGTTTTCGCCGACGCGAACACATACGGGCCGCCTTTCCGACCTTTCGAGAGATCGATGTCGCGCCAGACGACATTTCTCGGACTTTTCACCGCGTCTCACGCCTCTCTTTTTCTTTCTCTCACTTCCCCCTCTCCCTTTCTTTCTTTCCCTCTCACTTTGCGAGCATGAGGAACAGTCGGAAGTGCGTCAGCAGTTTTCTTCCCACCGCTGAAGAATTGCGTGATCGAAGCGAAGTGAGTTGGAAAACCATTCGGACTCGTTTCCTGTGATTTCGCGAAAAAATTGCAAAAAAGTCTCAAAGAATTGTCTCGTAAAGGTAACGTACCAAATGTCTACTTTAAGGGACCGAAGAAGACCTTTTGAAAGTATAAAGAAAAAGGTTTTCAAATATGTATTCCATTTCTCTGATGTTTCTCCCGAACTTACTTTCATCTAAGAGCACAATGTAATTTTTATTATTATATTTTGCTGGAACAACTTTTCTTTTCTATCTAATTTTATCCAAGTATTCTTTATTTATCAATATATTATATTTAAAACAAGCAAAATAGTTATTCTCCTCAATCTCCTTCGAGATTTTAAGAAAAGTCCAAAAAGAATAGTTTTTTCCAGAATAGAGAATTTTATTTATTTCATCATTTTCATTGTTATGTAAAAACTACTTATCCGCTTATTTTCTTATTTAATTTAATTTAAATTTAACTCATTAATGATGTATGTAAATTCAAAGTATCTTTTCAATCTTTACCCATTCTCCAAAAGCAAATGGGCAATTGGACGTCATCACGATGTATATTGAAAATCTTCTTTGATCCCGAAAAGAGTCGGTGATTGCCAAAAAAAAAAAAAAAATCGCGCAGCATCTTGACGGATTCATTCGTCGTTTAATGAGCCGACTGCATTATCCCTTCGGCACCCTCTGTCGCATTGCATCTCGGGGAGTCCCCTTCTCCCCCCTCCCCCTTCCTCTGTCTGCAAAATCGCAGAGTCGTCCGCAAACATGCCGATCGCCATTACCTGGTAACCCTTACGCTGGTAAGGCAACCCAGCCGACCACTTAAAAATGGCGGCGCGGCCCACGAAAAAGGAGCGATCAAAGGGAAAGGCGGGAGGGAGCGTGAGGGAAGGGACACGAGGGTATCATTAGAGTAATGACGGACCTCGAGGAGAGACCGCAGAAACAGACGAGAAGATACCCATGGAGTTTCTTGCCTCGCGCTCCATTCCCTTCGTCGCCCTCGCTGCCGCCGCCGCCGTTGTCGTCATTGTCGTTGCAGGAATGGATTGCTCGGGGGAACGTTAGAAACGGCTCAGAGGAGCATACTTATGATACTCGTCGACGATATTATGCATGCGTCAACAGAAACGCATTATTGTGCGGTGCCCTTAATTTAATTACCGCGGCCTGGGATTAATTCGTGATCGTTTCCGCCGGACTGCGGACTGCGCCGGGGGGAGTCCCCGGGGTTTTCCCGTATTTTTCCTACGCGAAGGAACGATCGTGATTTGAATAATGAGGATCCACTGGGAGCGAAAGGGTGGAGAACTTTCAAACGGACAATTCGAAATTTCGCATTCCGGATCTGTAAGAATCCGAAAGTCCGGCAATTTAAGGGGGGCAGAGGGGGGGAGGTTCCGCCAGACGCAAGAACTCGAGAGAATTGGGGAGTCACGAAACCGATCATGCAATCCGAGCCTGATGCCCCGGTGAAGGCTCGCACAAGAGCTCGTGCCCGTCTCGCCGCGACGCGAAATAATCCATTTCTCTCCCCCCTCCCCTTCGTTCTCCAACCTCGTCCCGCGCTCGCTGCTCTTTCTCAATCGAGGCTTCACCTGGCCACGAGTTTGTCCCGCTGTTATTACGTGTATAATGCGCGGCGCGGTGGGACTCCGCAAAAAAGGGCTAATCGACGGGCCCCGGAGGCGTGGCGCGGCCGAGGGGTCCCCGCCGTCGTCGGTGGGGCCCGACGGGGCGAAAACGCTTTCGCAGAACAGACCGGCCGGCGGGATGTCAATTGAAACGACGGGAACTCGGCGATTTACTTTCCTTCATCCTTTTTTGCCAACTCGCCTCCCCCCCCCCTCCTCACCCGCCACTCCTGCCCTCGAGCGTCCGTTCGAAGGCAGCCGGACCCCCTTTCAACACGCGCTCGTCGTCCGCTCGTCAAATTCCTCGTTCCTGACATCAGTCGCGCGAGGAAAACTTTACAATTCAACGTCGGGTGAATATTCGAGTCCATTAAATTACCGAGTTATTAAATTTTAGTTTTATTTTACGCTCTCTTCGAAGAATCATTAAAATTATCCGATTCTGTGGACCGAACTGGAATCACTTTGATAGATAGTCAATTGATTTTTCAAATCTGACTTTTTGAGGATATTCATAATAGATACAGTATATCGAATATCGGGTATTGCAATTTTGAAATCTTAAATTATTTAGGCGGGGCTTTAAATTTAAAAAATGTCACGTTATTTATTCAACGTTGAATTGTTCCATTTTCTCGGGATAACCAACCGTCATTGGAACCGTCATTGAGATTTTAAAATATTCACTGTTTAATATTCCCGCAATTTTTATGTTTTAGTCTGATTATTTTTGCTTTAACGTGTATAAATTTAGTCGCTGAGAACCAGAGTGGTAGAATTCAAGAGTGAAAAAAGGATTATAAAAGACAGGAAGAAGCATAAATCACTAAAATTTCTTTATCATGTGAAATTTTAACATTTCCTTTGTAGATTTCGCCAAACGAAAATTGTTGTAAAGTCTGAATTTACATTCAACCAAAAGCTTTTATTTCTCAAAATGAGATAAAATTGAGTCATATCACTTTGTTCTCAGCGACTCGATTGTAAGAAATAATAAAAACGTGTCAAAATTATACCAAGCTAATTTTTTATATCAAAATTATACCAAGCTAATTTTTTATATCAAATACTAAATTGTTAATATATTATCGGGTAAAATTTACGTTATGAAAAAGTATACTTTACTTCGTGGACGTTCAATTCGCGAAATTGCCGAGTACTTAAAATCGTTCGTTTTGCGCGAGGCTACCTGCCGTCTCAATCCGCTTTTAATTCGGGGAGGGGAGGAGGGGAGGACTTTAATAGCGAAACGATTTCATCAGCCGAAGGGCTGCGATTCATTATCTCGCGCGAGTAATCCTTTTTGCGCGCGCGGATCGCTGCGACGTCACATCCGCCGTAATCGCAGGAGGAAAATGTAAATACTCGCCTTCCTCGCCTCGCTAACTGACGGCGCGATTAAATCGGGGGACAAATTAGCAATCAGCCAGACTCTCGGGAGAATTTTCCTCTTGTTCTGATTGAAGGAGATGAACGAGCAGTACGGCAGCCGTGAGACGAGACGAAATGCGATCTCGGACTATCTACGATTGTACAAAACTAATCTTCAAGTATATTCCTTTTCTGGAAAAAATCAAATAAAACCTCGTTCGCGTTCGCTTATTATTATTAGCTGATTATTATATAAACCCTCCATTTCTTAGATTTTCCATTTCATTATTCGATATCCTCTTATGCTCCTTTTCCGCCCATTATTTCTTCCGACTTTCTTCCCACTTCGCCGCTTTTATTTTACGTTAATTTCCTTCTCCATTTGTGTGCCCCGCCGTCGTAACTGGAGAAAGCCCGCCGTCGCGTTTAAAGACGTACAACTGCATGCGTTTCGCAAACAGGCCGGTCGGCTCGATCGTTTCGGTTGCAGCTAACTGCGTCCCGCCGAACACGGGGCTGTAGTTTGCATCGCGTGACTGTTTAATCATGCTACATTGTCTCCATATGGTGCAGTCATGCAACATGCATATGCGTGTCGCTCCATTCGGCTGTCATAAACGTCGCAATGTTGCCTTCGGCCAGTCTCCGGTTACATCTACCTGCGCTGCACCTCGACGTAGCGACATCGGGCCGAGGATGAAAGAGGAAGGGAGGGAGGAAACGATCCGGGACACCGGACGTAGTCCTTAATTGGGGGGACTGGTTTGCGGGACAATTCCGAAATTTCCCCCTGAGACGTACCTACACCCGCCCTCGTAAGAAACGCGATACCGAGCGCATCTGCGACAAACGCGCGATTACACGGACGGAACTCGGAATTGTCGCGCTTAAAAATTCTATCTTTGACACCGGGAGCGACAATTAGCCGAAGTAATGAATCAGTTGACGCGACAAGTAGCATATAAAAACTCCAAAATTTCGGAAAGAAAATCTGTAAACGTGCACCGAGTTGCTAATGTCTACTTCTATCAATGCAGATTAACCTTGTCTCGGTTTAACTTACTTTTTATCTCTTTTTAGTCCTAAGAATTAGAAAAAAAATAAAAAGTAAGTTAAACCAAGATTAAAGTTAATATCTGCATCGGTAGAAATGGACATAAGTAATTCGCATTTCATTCTCAAAGATTTCATCCCTACAAAGATAAGATAAATCGCGGACTTTGTCTATTTCCGAAACCATCCGATCGACGGATAGAAACATTTATAATAATGCGGAATATAAAGAAAAGTCGCCGCAAGACGTTATCGTACTTACCGTCACGACATTCTTAGCGTATTCCCGAGCACGGCTTCGTTTTAACGAGCCGTCGACGCGAGAGAACGCCGTTTCACGGGTGTTAATTAAATTTAATAATCCGACCTCTCGTGCGCGCGAATCCTCGAAATTCGCGAACCCTTCTTGTACGCCCCGCTGTCGATCCTGAACGCACCCTCGTTTCCGCTTTCCGGATGTGTGCTCACCCTCCTTGTAAGTTAATTCGAGTCCTTATCTCAAGACAATGGGCGTCATCAATTCCATCAAGTTCCTCAAGAACGCGGAATTTCGATTCGCTCTTGCGCGACGAGCAAAATTAATCTCGGAACATCGCGTCGCGTCGATTCCGATATTTTCAAAGTGAGACGTCTGCAGAAATGTACGAAACGCTTCGATTTGGTTTATAATATAAATTATAAAACCGAGAGATGAGAGATGAGAGAAAAATAATACCGGATGCAAAATAGAATGGATTATATAAATCGTAAATAAATAAAAGTTTAATCTCTCTTTCATTTCGTTTATATAAATTTCTATCTTGCTTTTAATACTCATCTTTCGTTTTTCATTTGTTCCACACTTTTTACGTGGAACGAGTTAAAAGCGTCACATTTCTCGGAAATTGTATCTCTCTTTATTAACTATATTCTTTGGATATCACTATATAAAAATTCAATTCTAAACATTGTATTTTTATCTCTGCTTACATAACTGATGAAACATAGCGGATGAATATTTGAATTTATTGAAATCATCCACAATTCTCATTTTACATTGAACCATGCGTTTCGAGTGCTTGCCCTTCTTTTAAATGGTATAAGTGCATATATTTTTTCTCATTTCAAAATATTTAACGTTACTAACATTTTGCTCTGTTTAAAAATATTATTAAACGCTAATAAGCTTATTTTACATTTTTAAAATTTTAAACATGCAATTTTATTATGTGACCATAAAATGTCTGAAATATAAATAATCTTTTTGTCGCCGTCAAGTGAATATGTACCATTTTTAAAAATAATGAATAGTCCAGACTGACTTATAAAACTTTTACAAATTTATGTTTAAATTTTAAGTAGATTTTTTAAAAGTAGATTATACTAAAATATAATTTTTACATATAAACGATAATAATAATAACAAAAATATATTATTAAATTTATTATTAAATATTGTTATATGTATATTATATTTAAATATTATGTCAATTTATATATTTATTCGATATAAATATTTAAGATAATTAATAATAATTAAAAAACAGCCATTACTTGCATATAATATTATTAATAATATCTTAATTCAATTGAATCACACAGTTTAAAGTCGCGCTTGCTTGAGCATTTTTGCAAACAGTTGACTCGAATTATAATACAAAGGCAAAGGTTTCAAATAAATCGTCGAAAATGGACTTAAATTACTTTCAAAAGAAAAAAAAAACATTAACGTAATTTCGTTTAACAACCAAGTTTAAATTGATTCATTCGATACTGCACTGAACTTCGAAATAAGAAAAATAAAAAGAAGACAAAAGTCTGTAGAAGAAACAAGCTTTAACTTATTTCTTTTGAAATTGGACTTATACCACTTTCAAAGGGGGGGAAAAAAACAGTTCGTATCGTTTTCGAAAGAGCTCGGGATAACGGATTCCATTTTGCGCGCACCGCCCTCCACACCTTTCGCGCTTATTTTTAGAAGACGCGCGCGCGCGCGCGCCTGAAGGGTTATTGTTAAGATAAATCTCACTCTGTCCCCTTTTCCCAGAGCGCCGGCTACCTTTGGCCCTTCCGGCTTAACTCAATTTCCCCCGTGCCGGTGCGAACCACCGGCTCGCCGCTGATGTAAAGTCTAGTTTACACGAACAACGGCATTCGGGCGGCGCGCGAGAGCGAGATGTACACAGGCAGCGAATCCGACCACTAATTAAGAGACGCGCCGCGGCTCGTTCGCGCTCGGGGAATTCGGGATAGTCTCTCTCTCTCTCTCTGTCTCCCTTACTCTTTCTCACTCGCCTTGAGAGACGAATGCGCTCGTTTCGCGGGCACGTATTCTTCGGGGAGTCCATTACGTTGCCCGACACACGCCGCCGCAGGATGTTACAACGACAGATTCTTATTGTCTTGCGGATTTTAAAAAACGATCGCAAAACTCTCGTCCCGCCGGATCCATGAATTTTTTTTAGAATGTTCCCAAGTTTTTTTTTTCATTATTTATTAGATCAGTTTCATCTTATTTGTTTGCTTAGTGGTGCACAAGCTGTTTTGCAAAATTTAAAAAATGTTGGCATTCAACGTAGCATTTAATTTAATCTCTATCAAGTCTTAGTGTGCATTAATGTGCAATTTCTATATTAAGATATAAAAAAATGATTAAATTTTACATACATATAAATTAAAATAACTATTTTTAATCATAATTATTCTTATGTTACCTTTCATTTATACAAGTAGTAAAAAATTAATGAATTGCATCAAATTTCTGAAAGAGTACGCGATAAAATATTTGCGCACTATTAATGGACTGATATCATTATTATAGATCGTTTATCCTTTTTTTTGCTTAAAGCAAATCGAGGATAAATATGAGTGAAGTTTTATTAAAAAAAAAAAAAGAACGGTTCTCCAAAATTTCGTAACGTAGAACAATCTAATATCATTACTTATTATCATTACTTATAATTAATATCATTACTTATTAAATCAGCCTTATTTTATTTAACTATTACTTAATCCATTAAACGCATCAAAATTAAACATAAGTGATATTTCATTTTAAGAAGACAAATTGTTCTCGAAATATGTTCAAATTTCCTGTTCATTTTATTTTTATTCTAAAATTCCTTCGGGAGATTCTTCCGCTCTTGACATTAATCGAAAATACCTAGACCCGTTTACGCTTCCTGGATGTGTGCAGGATCTCGTTTAAAATAACGAAGTCAACGCAGAATACAATTAAAGTCAAAATCTCCGAGAATTGACGTGGCTTCCTCGCAACGACCTCGGCTCCGACGAATCTCGCGAGGCATCGGGGAATACTGGGTACATCAGGGAGGGCCCCGTGCCTTCCGGAAACCGAGGACGACGATGCCTCGGAGTCTGCAGCCCCGAGGATCCAATTATCCGACGGAATAAAATTGCGCTTGACGGCGAATCGTCCGCTCTCGCACGCGTCGCCCGGACGAGCACGAGGGGGTGTAATTTCGCTGTAACGCCGGTGTCGCGGCTAGGAGGGACGCGGGGGCGGGCCTCATCGGCGACGTGCGTTGTCGAGTCGGTGGTTTCGCCGTGTTTACCGTGTGACGGCCGCATCGCCGGGAAAATTGAGTTACGGGGGAATAGAGAGTAGCTTCCCTGCGCGTACGAGACACGACGCAGCGTCCGACGCAGCGGGAGTGAGCAGCCGGAAGAATGGGGAACGCGCGTTACAGCCAGCCAAACGTTCACAAGGCGTTCAGCCCGCTCTACCGTTGCCTCTGACAACATTTGTGTAAACATTTTGTGTATCCTATTCAGATCGAGATATCGATCTCTAAATCCAATTGATTTTAATAATATTAATTTTAATAAATTTTTAAATTCTTGCAGTTTAGCCTTGCATTATAGTTTGCTCGTTAAATACGTTCTTTTTCCTCATTTTAATTTATCATAAATCTTCCTTTTGATTTTAACATTTTCTCTAAAATTGTTTTAATAAGTTTCACAATTTTAATATCCAGATTTTTCTCTCGAGACGTATTTCCAGATTCCTAAATCCGCTTCTGATTAAAAGTTTCTAAAGTCTTGTAATTTATCTCTACGTTATAAAGCTATATAGCTTTGTCTTCTTATCATAAATATTTCTTTCAATTTTAGTATCTTTCTAAATTATTTGAATAAATTAATTTTAATATCAAGAATCTAATCCATAAATTTTCAACTGACAATATCCTGGCGTTTGCGTTATCTAATTTCTCTCTAATATCTAGCTTCTTCAACAGTTATCTTTGGCATTACTATAAATATTATTTATCCTTTTTAATTTTAGAATTTTTACAAATTATTGAAATACGTTTAATATATTTATCGGATAAAAATGTGTTCCATGCATAAATATTTTCGACTTACCGCGACACTCTGTGCTGCGCTATCCTACCGTGACTGGGCAGTGTCATGTTGCTGTCGCTCTTCGACCAGGTGACAGAGTTCTTGGCATCGGGCAGGTCAACCTTGCCCAGGTAAGCCTCGCAGAAGAGCCTCGCAGTACCTCCCAGGGGCACCAACTGCGAGGTCGGTCTATAAGTGGGCAAAGGTTTCCCGGTATACACCCCGGATTCCTCATCTGAAATTCAGATTGCGCGTCTGCGGTGAATTTAAATTATAACATTTACAAACACATATATGCGTATAAATCGGCACATATAAATCATACGTCAGCGCGCGCTAATCCGCACGTTTGTTCGGAAATTTTATCGGTCGTCTTATCTCTTCAGCGATATTTAATAGCGCCCGATGATTAACGGCGCTCCTTAACGTGGCGGATATAATGAATCGTACGAAAAATGAAAATCATTTTAATATCGCCTCGCGGTCCCCGCGCGTTGCCATGAATTACGAGTGGCCTGCATTACCATGATATACTCCCTTGCCATTTATTTTGTCACGTTTCATCCCCCGCGTGTTCATATTTAATGCGAAAACACTTTTCGGCAGTATCTTTCTATCTCGCCCCGAGGAGATCATAAAAACCATCTGTCTGTCGTGCGAATCTTTTTGGAGCCACTAAAGAATCAACTTGAAAACAATTATATTTTAAAAAATCCTCTCACGTTCCACCTTTATAATAAAATATTTCTGAATATTTATATAATTGTTAAATAATAACTAATTTCAAAATTAAATTATAATTAAGTAATAAAATCTGAATCTAAATGTAAGTATAAAGTTCAATTTAGATTGGAGTCTGAATGTAGAATTATTATTTTTCACATTTTCTTAAATTCTTTGAGATATATAAAATAATTGAATACTTCCCTTTAAATTTTAATTAGTAAAGTATAAATCCTCTTTGCATTATGCTTTAAAAGTATAAAAGATTTAAAAGTAATTTTTATTAGTTCTATCAGAAAATGATATTCGATTAATTAATTTAATTAGCTCAATTTCGCCTTTAGGCGGCCTTTGAAACGCACTGTAGAGCACGGCATCGAAGTGCACGGGAGTGTGTAGACATCGAGGGCATCGAATGAAAGAAGCCGGCGGATAGTGGATGGTGGATGGCGGAAGGTCACAGGTCGTTGGGTCGGAACGGCGAGAGAGGAAATGGAGACAGTGCGTTCGGGACGCCCGGATGGGTAATTCAATCAGCATTGATGCGCGAAAAACGCAAAATTAAACAACACCGTCTATTAATCGAAAATGTGTGCGCACGCGAAAGGGGCGCATGTTGCACTTATCGATTACCGTTGATTAAAATTGACGAATGTAAAGTTGAATAGTCAACACTCGATGCCATTTGAATTATTGCTATTTTGTTGAACGTTTTGCGTTTATTAACCGTTCGGTATGTTATCATAGAAACGCTTCAAATGTAGAGGTATTATATTATGGAATATTCTGAAATTCACGATGAAATATCGCGTAAAATCAATAAACGTACTCGGAAATTCGCGTTTCACGCTACTCGGAGATCTAAACGGTAAGTTCACTCGCGGATCAACTTGAGAGATGTATTTTTTAATTATGTTTACTTAATTGAGAGGCAGACGAGTCTCCGAGTCGCAGCGAGGACTCCATTTCAGAAACAGTATCATTCTTGCGTATACTCATGCAATAACGCGTAAAGATATATCTACTTCCTGAATTCTCGGCGCTTCACGATTCTTTTATTTCCGACGCCGTCAGAGTTATGGTAAAAGCGATACATTTTTTCGTCAGATTTATTTTCTAAATATGACTTTGTTTCAGAGAAAAAAGAACCTTAACAATGGAAACCGTGAGAATCCATTTTTCCCCGTGATCGAGACATCACGACTTTAAGATACGACATTCAAACGGCTGTTATTGATTTCCCTCAATTTTATCCCGGTATTCCATTCTTCGTGCATCTCGTTGTTTGAGAATCCCGGACACGAACAGGAGCACGAAGAAGTTTCAACCTCGTTTCGAAAAAGTGCGGCGCATCCGAACTATTCGGCCGCGCCGTTAGTATGCGTCTCCGCGCGCCTCGCCGCATCCGGCGACGCGGCATGCGGCATCCGGCCGGCCGGATATTCGGGTACAAACAAACTGCTAACTAACCCCCAGACTGTCGGAATTATGATACATAGGCTGCGCATCCATTGCCCGCCGCCATTACTCTAAACGCGAGCGTCCGCTGGCGATCACGTTAGGCTAGGGTTACGTTGATTTGAAGCTAGGTTCGAGTTAACATAGCGATTCCCAATATCAATCCCATCATCTTCCGATTCGCAAACATGTCCGAATTGTAGAATGATTTAAGAATAATTTTTTTCTACTAATTAGATTGAAAGAGAGAAAGAAATTGGTATGATTCTCTGACTCCAACTTTGTAGATAGAAAAATATTGAAAAACATTCCTTCCAAGTTCACTTAAAATTCTCTCCTTCTCTCTCTTTCTCTCTTTGATCTTAAAGTTTGTATATAAAATAAGATGTAGATAACTTCGGAGAAGCTTCATCTTGCGTCGCCTAACTTAACCTAAGCGTGAACGCAAAGTGAACGAGTTAACATTTTCCTCAAAGAGTGGAAGACAAGTTCCATTAGTCGAGAAGTAAAGGGTGCTTGAATATGCTTGCCTAGGTTCGCAATTAATATCGTATAATCGAATCACGACGAGGACTTGAGCGCCGCTAAATTCGGCGAATTGCCGTGAGCGCCTTCAAAGCGGCCGCCATTTTCCAGAGCTGATCCTCGCGGCGAGGCTGCTGTAACGATTTAATTACACCCCGCGGTAGGATAAGGTAATTTCGTGAGAGGCCAGGCTAGGTTACACTCAGTTAGGTTTAGCAAACCAAGGCGGAGGTCGCTGGGACACGGCAGTGTTATATTCGCGATGGCGATTTTCAAGATGGCGGGGTCTCGTTGGCTCGTCATGGCGACCGGGCAAGACTATTAATCTCGTAAAGCTCTTGCAGCTTTACGCTCGCGTCGATATTTATCGGAAACCGGCCAATTTGTGCTCGCCTAACGGCCTCGTCGTCGTTCGCGTAAGCCTCTATGGTTCCATTAGGTCATCCAGATAAAATATTGACGGAATCTAACCTTACCTGATCGATACCCTGCGTCTTAGATACACGATAAATTGACAATCGTTAAATGACGCAGCTGACAATCGCAGAGTTACTCAAAATAGCAAACTTAAAACAAATTGAGTTAATGATATGTAACTTTTCCTTTTTGGAAAATCTTATAGAATTTTATTGAATTAAAAAATTAAAAGATAAGACACTTCGACAACGTAAATCGATTAGTTGTTAATATTTAATATAATCTTTTAAAAATGAAGCTAAAAACGTCCAAATATCTAATCATATTTTTCGATGAATTAAAAATCAGTCCTCCTTTAATACACTCAGCAATAACTAAACATTACCGAGATGTGTCCAACCTAGATGTGTCCAAAGTGTCAGAGAAACGCCATTATTTAATTAAGGGATTAAAGCAGAATATTTGACTGATAAACTATATCTAGAATCGTAAATAAAAATTATACTCGTAATAAATTATTTTCAATATTTCACATTAGACATAAAATATAAAGTTTAAAGAAATTTATAAAAATGTCTAAAAAAAAGTTTGGTAATAATGTAGAGAAAAAATTGAATCCGGAAATGTAAAACTGATAATCTATCGCTAAAATAATCTTAATTAATTCTACAATTATACATGTATTAAATTTGCGCCCCCGTTTTTTTTAAGTTATATGAATGATTTAAATGATCATGTTTACATTTTTTTTTCCGCGGTTTCAGCTCTTCAAAACTTTCCTCCGAACGCGCTCGCATTTTGAGTTATGACGTTTCCACCACCTCTCCAGATGCTATATCTGTCACTGCTACGTGAGCGCGCTTGAAACGTGAACGAGCCCGGCGGACCAGAGCGAGTGTACGAGCGCGAAATTAACGCAAGGCGAATCGCGTTCTGCACGGAGAAACGACGTAACGATCCACGTAACTGCGGACCGATAATCGAATGCAGACGGCTTGATTAAATCACTCTCTCCGCGTCCCTACCGCACGAAGCGAACCCACCCCCCATTTCCCTCGCCTCTTCGGGCCTTCCTTCCTCCTATTAGCTATTTCAGCCTCTCTGTTTCTTCTCCGTGTACGTTTACGTAATGTACACGGAGTATCGCGTGTATGTAGCGCGCGTCTTGTAGAAGCAGATTGTACCCTTTCATCTTCGGATATCGGGAAGGGCGAAATGATACACGTACCGAGATTATCGAAAATTGAGGATCGGAGAAGATTAATAACGCAATGAAAAAAAGTAGAAAATAATTCAGCAGCCGTAATGCAGTTCCTCTTGGTGGCGCGAAATAAAATGCTGGGAGAAATAAAACCGCGAATATGAAATTATAAAAAAAAGCCACGGTTGAATTTGAAACGCGGCGAGGAGTCGTGGAAAATTGAGTTCCACCGTTCAACGAACGGAAATAAATTATATCTGCAGCTATAAATAGACGTTACGTTATATCTGTGGCAAATTATATTCCAACATGTGCGTTCCATCCTAGAAACAATGTATAAAATTTAGAGATATTTAGAAAACGAAATCAAACATTAACGCGGAATGATGTGAATCTACGTCAAAATTATTCGCAACATTCATCAGTTGCGTAAGGAGAGGGGGATAAGTTATGCAAAGGGGATGGATCTCTCAATTTATTTCGTTTAGCGGTAACATAATTATAAATATATGAAGCAGCGCAAATATTTACCGACCACAAAGGATGTCCGCGCGCGCGCGCGCGCGCGCGGTTAACTAACTTTATCTCGCGCAATTCTGAATGTACATGTAATTTTAAACAGACACAACCAAATGCCATTTGAAGTGGCGCTTACGGCGCAGGGAGTCACGTTACAGTTCTGGCCCACTTTTCGCGGTCTGGTTACAGCTCCGGGGATTGCGCGCCGAAAGCGGGCGCGTCATCGCGGAAAGTGGCGAGTCAAAAAGCGCCGCCGCGCGGACATTCTATCTATCCCCGGATGTGTCTATTGCATACAATGTCCGGCTGGAATCTCGCGGTTGTGGCCGGGACAGGCTCGTAATTTAGCGTGAAATACGTTTTCCAGCTGCTCGCTGCACCGCGCGGCCGCAACGCGCCGCAACGCTCCGCGCCGGCTGCGCTGTGCATCGCGCCGCGACCGAACGACCGGAGCGTTCTTGGACGCTCGGCAATATGCGTAGCACGTTCCATAATCTGCGACGAGATAATACGGAGAGCACTCGCTATCAAAGACAGACGGCGCTCCGCTCTCTTGCTCGACGTTGCCAGGGTGCTACGAGGAGGAGCTGGGCGGAAAATTCAGGCGACCGTGCTACTGAAGTAACCCACTTCCGTTTTGATAAAGATTGAACTTCATTTAATTTAAATTTATGATATCAAAAGCAGGTCACGTATATACATAGGTATACACAGCCTGGAGCTTTTGCGATCCTTGACAGCGAGGGATTTCGGAGCAGCGCGCTGGTACTGAATACATTAAAAAAATGATATTAAATCTTACATTTTGTCTAAAGTAACCCAATTAATTTAATATATTTACATGTTCAACGTCATCGTGTTAATTTAATACGTTATTAAGAGAAAAGCGAAACCACATCACGATGCTAGACGAGACTTTAAAAGAATGCTCGAAGAATTGATCAAAATAGAGTTCCCGAGTTAAATTAAATTCTCCGAGAAACTCTTATTGAGTTGCCACAGAAGAGAGTGTAAAAGTTAAGTTCGGATAAATAAATACAAAAAAGGGGGGATTATTTAGATACTTTGCGAGAGCGAGCTGCTGTCGGGCAGTTGTACGTTGATTCATTTGCCAGCTCGTTAAAAATTCGTAGGATGTAGAACCGCGGTGCCTCCGCAAGTGCTCCCATCAGCTGACTACGCGCGCCAATCAATCGCGAAGTTCCGCCGTACTCCTTGCCCGCGTACCGATCGCTATCGATCGCAATTCCGCTCCGCGATTTATTTTCAGCGCTTAATATCGCGGCGATGCGAATCGATGCGGATAACTCCGTCCGTTGGCCGGAGCGAATTTATTGATCAGAGCAACATTGCGCCCGCCTGGCAACGTAAACGGACAGAAGCCCTTTTACGTCATGATGCATGTGGGAGAGTGTCACGTGCCGGCGAATTCGCCGATACTTTGTTGCAGAGCGCGCTGGGGCCCTCCTTCGAGACCGGGAGCGGGTAGAGTGCAACCACGAAAAAAAAAGAGGAAGGCGGAGAGAAAAAAAAAAGAGAAATCGCCGGCACGAAACGTCAGCCGTCATTGCTATATACCTTCTCGCAACCGTGCAATTTCTACGTTAAAATGCTGGAAAATACGATACGTATTTTCCTCGATGAACGTCGACTCGACTTTTCCTCAGCGGGAATTTAACAGGTGCCTCAGTTTCTTTACTCCAAGGAGATGTAATTTTATTTTCCTAGATTTTCCTTTGGATTTTTTATTTCCCTTTTTTAGGAAGAACTCGAATAAACTGTATTAAATCAGTTTATTATAGTAAGAAAAACTCTCTAAATGTGTTGGAAATGTCCATTTCTTATTATAATCGTTAATCGATTAGAAGACGTCGTTAAAGTGTAATTATTTTTCACTTTCATTAAAATAGAATTGTAATAAAAGATATATCTGTATTTTCGTTAATAATTTTATCTCATGATACTCTGAGAGAAAAATACAGTTACTTTTGGCCTCAACCATAATTTTATAATCTTTCTAACAATAAATATGATTAACTTAACTATATGCATCATTACGTTAACCGTAATTATCGTTAGAAATATTATAAAATTGTGATTGAGTCCAAAAGTAACTATACTTTTCTCTCAGTGTAAGAATTAATGAGATTACTATAAAAATATATAAATGTAAATTCGCAAAAATAAAAATTTATCAACCCTGTTAAACAATTGTATGCAATTTCGTTCCGGCGAGAAATTCTCTAAATAAAACATCTGTTCTGTAATCTATCGGAATTCGCAAAAGATTACGCCGACGCCTAATTCCTACGTGAATGGCGCGTCTTGTGCAACACCGATAGAGTCTTAATGCCATTCGAGAAGTTGTTAACCCACTCGAGTCGCGCGCGGTGGCAGACACGGAATTTCGATCGCGCCCTTTCCTACCCCTCCCCGCCCCGTCCCACCGGAAGTACCGACCGGCACCGGCAGACAATGCAAACCGAAGTGACTCTAAAGCCATCGGGCTAGGAAAGTCTCTTCGAGCAGTTGATCCGAAAGTTTCCCCAGGCCGCCGCGCCGCAAACTATCGACGGGGAAAAACAGACGGTCGAACAAGCGAAGTTTCCGCCAATAAAACTGTCGGCGCTCGGGAAATCCGGGCGAGCTTCCGTCGTATCGGTTGTGTTTCTCACGGCGCGAGCAGTAGGGCAGACCGTAGGGAGTGTGGGTAGCGTGGACGGATAGAGGGATGCTTTGTAGGAAGAAGGGTGAGAACAATGGGTTTAACCCGTGTGTAAGTTACTGAAAAGTATACTTTCTCTCGTGTTACGTGCCTCCATATTACACACATAAAAATTATTTTCTCATTACTTTTACACCACGTTCGCGCCGCTCTATTGTTGCTTTCTTTGGTCTCAACGATCGACGGTATTAAAGTTTTAAGGGATTAGCTATAAATCGAAGTTTTTTTCAGGAATAAAACAATAATAACCTTAAAAAATAATTGACACGATTAAAAAATTGATATGATTATTTTTCAAGACGAAAAAAGAATTCTTTTGCATTATATATTCGTTATAAAAGAATGTGATTAAAATCTTAGGAAAAAAAGTCTCTTAAAATATACTGTAAAGTGATATTTTCTCCCTCATTGATCTTTGCACTTTTAAGTATTGTATAATACTGGAGAAGGAAAATAGGAAACCGCATTAATGCTGTTTCGTGTGCAGGAAAGAACAACAAAAGCTATTTACATAAGAAGCTGTAAGGAGGAAATTTCAACTAGGGCGTCTCTACGGTTGCAAGGATGTGGAGAAGTATACAAGGATACGCCAGGAACCGATTCCCCGAGGAGCTTACGGTTTGTGGACACAAGATACCGCGAGTCGTGCATGTTATTCATAAGTTTCTATCCGAGAAATTGCACGTCCTAGAGCTACGGATTCCTCGGTGAACCGAGGAGATAATCTTTTTTAGCAACAATCGAATAATGCCTCGTCCTTTGACGTAATTTACAAATACTCGGCGCGAAAATGTTGTCTCAAAATACCAGTTTTGCATCAACCTGGTAGCTATTTTGTCCTCCTGGAGAGACTGATTTTGCGGATTTATCGCGCGTGCTAAACTCGCCACGTAAAAAGAAAAATCAATATCCGTGGATAAATAAACACGGACAAGAATAAATGGACAAATAAATTTCGGAGAAAACGCCATCTAATCCTTTTACGCCCAGAATTTCTCCCCCGGAAAATTTTCCGCAGCGCCTCGTCGTGAAATTTTTACGCGCAAAGCAGAGATCGCCTGAAATTTTAATGGCAATCGCGAGACTAATATGCAGAGTGAAACTTTACACCTACATTTGCATGCAATCAGGTAGAATATCTTTGTTTAGGCAAATTCGGCTCTCTGTGAAATTGCCGCAATGAGATTCGTCCTCGAAAGGACGATCGGGGAGAGCCGAGTCGAGTTTCAGTCTGATCACGTCCTCGTGCACCGAGATCAAGAGAGCGGCAGGGGATGCGCGCGCGCGCGCGGTTTCACGAGGATTACAGCACCGACCTGGACACGCGACACCTGAGCGCGCGGACCCAAGGCAGACAGGTGCATTGTGCAAGGTGTGCACGGTGCAGGGTGACAGCCAATATAAAGCGAGAACGTATTCCTTGGAAATTCGCGTCTGACTTTCGTAGAGGTAGGATTTTCTCTCGCCGAAATCCATTTCGGCGTGCCATTTATAATTTGACACATTCTCGATTTACGATCGGATCAGAAAAGGAACAAGTGGAAAAATCGAATTAAACGCTGTTATCCTTTTATTGTGTTCTTATCATTTAATCATTTATTTTCTCTTTTTACTTTGCGAAAGATCGCCTCGAAGTGAGGTGTTGAATCATTTCAAGCAGCTTCTTGAAAGCTTAACGCAAATCGATTTCCACGAAACTTGGACTATTGATTGACGAAATGCTTTCGCGAATTCCATTTTAATCCTTCCGGCGAATGTGTATTTCGCGACAAAAGGAATAACACGTCACTTAACCGCGGGAGTTTGCCGATTTTCGTGTGAATTTGTCATATTAGGTTTCCGAGGCGGATTGGCGCGAACTCGCTGGAAAGTTCATAATTCGCAGAGTCGAGTGTGAGCCGCGGACCCGAAGTGGACCCTCACGAATTATGAAGTTCATTTACCGCGGCTCGAGGTCGCACTATCGCGACCATCTCGCCGCGTCTCGTGGCAGCGGGGAAGTTTTATTAGATGTATCGAGGCACCACGAGGGTCCTCGGTGGAGCCGAGGTTAACGGCCAATGGCCTCACGGGGACGTTAATCAATTAACCGCAGCGGCGCGATGTAACAAGGAAAGACGGGCGTCTGCCCCTTCACCCCTCCGTGCACCTCCAGTATCTCGGCACAGTATCCTTTGGTAACCCCGGTAACCCAATGCATCCCTCGGCCGGAACCTCAGTCCAGAATTTCCAGCGCGTTTTCTCGACGATGCAAAATGCATCGCGCCCGACCGAGCGTTATTCGTTGCCGTATTGTTGCCGGGATTAAATGAGATTTCGCGATAGCGTAATGACATTACGATCGCAATTGCACAGTGACAGTTGTAATAACAATTAGAAGGAGAGAGAGAGAGAGAGAGAGAAAGAGAGGGTGGAGAGACAGAGAGAAGCTGGGGCGGCAGGTAATGATGCCGAAACGACAATCGTAATCAATTCCAGCAACGTTATTATGTTTAATTAAATAAATGACGCTTTTCATATTCAATTAAACGCCGTGTTGAGATCTGACGGAGCGAAGTCCGCTTGAAACACGATCGAGGATCAAAATTTTCCTCGTTTCCGATTATTCGCCTGGTCTGTCGATTTTGCGAAATATTTTTGTGCGCACGATGTATTTTCGTACTACCCCGTCGTTTTAGCGTTTCACGTCGGTGCCGTTTAATTTTGAGTACATCCGTTTTGAATGGAACTTTTCATCGCAATCTTTCGAAAAAAAACTCTCCTCTCTCATCATTTTTACAATTCTCCGTCTATTTTTCCCGTGTGCAGTTCATTTTCCAACAACATTAACCATTTAATTTCTAGCTATTTTTTTTGTATGTGTTCAGTGCGCTTATATCGTTTGAGATAATATCTTTTTTCTTGCCCGTTCACTTCGCGTTCAATTGCGAATTCGAGTCTACATGTATCTCGAATTATTATCGGGAATCTCGTTTCGCAGAATTTTGGAGCAATTCGAGCGTGATTTTTCCTCCCCGAGCTCGGGACCCCGCGGAAAATTTCCCCCCGCGCGGGGTCCGCGTTGAAGCGGCGCGTTGACTGGCTTATCGGCGCTTATCAACGCTTCCTGCGAGAAGCGGGCGGATTAACCGACCGAAGAGGCGGGCGAGGGAGGGAGGAGAGGGCCTTTATTGTCGCGCGGCGTCGTCAAAGTTTATCGCGTCACGCGCGACAATACCGTGCTATCGCGAGCCATTCCGCGTAGCTGAGTCCAACCGACTCTCTCAGCGAGCGGCTCCTAAATGCACCGGCGCGATGTGCATGTGCATGGGGTACATATGGCGCGCGTCACGGATACCGGCGGCCCGCGGCTCGGCGATAAGAGCCCTCCCGGCGCTTCTCCGTAAAGATTACTGCTGGCTCCGGATGCATTTTCCGCGCTCGGTTTCTTTCGCCCGCGAGAGCCCGAGAATGCACAGCTATTTCGTTTGAATTGAAGAAAGTGCGCGGAAGTCGTAGTAAGGATTAGGAGAAATCGCGGCGAAGATCCCGCAACAAAACAGACCCGAAACAAGATGTCTTCGAAAATCTCGGAATCTCCTAATTATTGTGAATTAAAAAGTATCTCATAATATAATCTAAAAAGGATTTACATATTCCTTTAAATAGTTAGAAAATAGATAGATACGAAATTGACTTAAATATCTTATAGTTTATGTAAGAGAATTATATATTATCCTAGTGTATATTTTAAAAATAAATCCCGAGGGTTATTTGTTAAATAAGAAAAAGTTTTTTTTTTTTTCAAAAATATCGTGTGTACGTCGTTAAATTTATTACTATTTTCAAACAGTAAATTATTAACTACCTGACATTTTTTAATTTCCCAAAGGCTCAATAAAAATATTCATAAAACGCATAGAGAGTGCAATTTCATTTTAAATTACTTCTTAAGAAACACTCTAAAAGAAAGAATTAAATAAATATTTAGTCCCTTCAGCTGTATAATACTATACTCCGCAATTTCTTAATCTTCTTACAATTTTTTCTTTTTTACGACTAATGTTTAAATATAAATTTAATTCATTTCAAAGGCAAAACGAAAAGTACATGTATAATCAAAAAGGAAAAATTTAAATAAAAATTTGTTATTACCAGCGAACAAATCTATCACGGAAAAAAACATCACAATGAAACGTGCGCGCGGAAAAATATCGCGCGTGTAAAAACTACAGATACGCGAGGAAGGATGAAAGGGTGCTAGAAGCTAGTCGTTAGCCGATGGTATTTCAGTGTCCCGCCGAAGAAATACTTTGTTTCACTTCGTGCCGCGATAAGAGATGAAAATTGCAACAAAGAGACTCGCGCTCGCCCGCGAGCTTGATCCTCTTGTATTTGCGTACGCTATTCGCAAATTAAAACCGCGAGTCTGTGAGGTGTATCAGTCGGAACCGTGTCCTACTTTGAATACGAAGTAAGTTGATGAATTAAAGAATTTGTTTCAGAGAATTCTGAATCGATCTCTCCTTGGCGAAAAATTTGAAGCTCGTCATTTTTGCCGCGTGTCTTCGGTCTTTAATTATTGTTAATTATTTACTTAAATTGAATTTCTTCCAAATAACAGTTCTCAATTAAAATTAAAAATTCGACTTGTAAATTTCTAATAGCATTGTTATTAATCTTATCATCATGCAGTGTATGTCAGAAAATATACAATAGCTCGTCAATTTGCAACGTGCTCTTAATAAGAATATTGTGTGACTAAATACAATTTTACAGAGATTGTATCTCAATATCTCCAATAAGCATCTAACGACCCAACGCTGTAATTAACTACTTTATCTTGAATCTGATGTCTATCTGATATCCGCAATATTGCAACTGAATGCAGCGTAACGCGCGTTTAGAGTTTTCCGCGGAATCGATCCCTTTCGCGGACACGATTGGCACCCTCTCGCGCACGGGGAAACCACCACGACGTGATACTCAAGTTTCGCCGCGCGCAGAAATATCCCGGGACGAGAGGGATACGACGCCCGAGGCGCACGGCACTGCACTACTAATTGCATCGCTCGCAGCATCATCATCGCCATCGTCGTCCTACGGTACGGCACTCATGTCCGATGCGCGCGGCATCGGCCGTTCGATGCAATTAGGCTTGAGATATTGCCTCCGGTAGTCATGACTGGTCTCCTCTCTTCCTTCGCTTTCCCCTCGTGCCCGTTCTAAATCGACGTATGGATATTAATGCGGGTTATTAACGATAAAGCCGCGCGATCGCATCCTAAGACGCTCAAGTGATCCCGAGATATACACGTGTCTTGCGTATTTTTAGATCGCTGGCACGTTCGAGATTTTTAGATCTCGAGGCTCCTTCGGATATATACCCTTTGGAAAGAGAATCCAATAGGAGTTTTAGAATTCTAAAATTTGATTTCATATTTTTAGATTTTTTATTTTCTCGTCATACTTGGCTCCTCTAAATTTTCTCCGGATTTATTTTTCAGTAACTTTTTAAATTATATAAATTTAATTTCAGATGTGTTTGGATTTCAGAGTCTTGGATCTCGCACGGGACTCATTCGGATATCTGATCCCTTTGAAAGGAGAATCTAGTAGTATTTCGGAATTTTCAAATTTAATTCTATATTTTTAGATTCTTTATATAAATTCTCTTGACACTCGGTTTCTTTATATTTATATTCTTTATATACTTTTCTTTATACAGAGGAACTTCAGGTATTATGGAATAGTCGGGAAATATGGAATACTAAGGTTTCTCTTTGGTAAAGTTCTGCCTCCAAGCAGCAATATCATAAACTACTTCAGAACGGTCTCAGAGTGCCCCTCAGAACGTGTCATTCGTTTGCCGACATCAGGACATGTTGTGTAAATAAAGATTTGTTTTTCGTGTTTGGAAAATTTCAGGAGGTAAGTTTCCAATACTGTCTATTCATTGTTAGAAGTGATCTTTTTACAATGAAACTAAGCATAATGTACACCCAAATACTAACAGTTTATCATGTAATGTTTGTTTTTCAGTTCGCAACTCATTCCAATAAACAAAGGGTAATTTTTTTTCAAGATGGCGAGTCGGGTAATATGAAATACTAGTATTTCATAATACCCTCCAAATGAGTTTTTTTCTTAATTTGTTTGCAGATGATGAAATTTCGTAAAATAATTTTTACGACTATAAATAACTAATCACAGATAGTTGAAGTTTGTGATTGTATTCGGTTTTGAGTTTTAAACAATATCGGGCTGTGGTATTGCCTCAAATGTAAATGGTATTCCATAATACCCAAAGTTCCTCTACTCTTACATATTTTATATACTTTATATAATTTATATACCCTTTGACTCCTTTTGGGAACTTTTTAAATACATTCTATTTCAGATTTGTTTGTGTTCGGACATCGTTACGTGGCTATTTACTAAATGTGATGATGACTCTTCGCGAGTAGATGTTTCGGTGTATATCGGAATTTACGAGTGTATTCGGGACTTTACGACAAACGAGATCGTAAGGGTAAACAGCATCCAGCCAACTCTTAAAGTTCGCGCGTATCGTAAATCGAGTACCCAAAAGGCCGGCGGCGATAAAGCGGACGGCGTCGCCAAGTTGTAAACCCCTGAAGTGGTAGGTGCAAATGATGGTTGCGAACGGGGTGCGAAAAGGAGGAAAGAATCGACGGACGGGAGACGGAGACGGACGGGGGTGGTTTGATACTCGCTGAAACGAGAAAGAAATTAGGAGAAGCGCTGAAGGTGACGCGCGAAATGATCACATAAAAATTTATCGGGTGTCGCATGTCGGTAGTGTGTCAACAGAGATGTTTGATTCTCCAGGGGTTGCTCGCATTCAGAAATCTCTTCCTTCTCATACAATCCCTTAATATCTTCAATATCCCTGCGAGACTAAATTTTTCTCTATTTCCTTTTAGCAATAGGATATTAAATTTTCTCGGTAATTTTGTTCAATAAAAATTGTATTATAATTTGTAAGAAAATAAAATTATATAATTATATATATATATATATGTATATTTAATTTTGCACAAGTTGAGTTTTATGATTTACATTATTTAATAATTACATTCATGTAATACGTATCATGAAATATCATAGAAATAAAACAATAGCCGTTCGAAAATATTACGTGTTTTTCATTCTTTTGTCATAAAAGCTTTTAAAACATTTGTATTTACGTGCAGTAAATTAAAAAAGATTTGCAGTGTTTTCAATAATTCAACAAAAAAAAACATGAGATTTTTCATTTTGTATTACATGTGATTTTAAAAAGTTAATAATTACATTATGCTAACTATATTTTTATATACATTAATTTATTTATATTATTTTCATAAACATTTTTTCAATAATTATTATATTCCAATAACATTAAAACATAATTATTATTAAAACAACGTTTATCGAAATAATATAATAATCAACTAAAATTATACATATATATATATATATTATATAAAGTAGAATACTTGTATATATAATATTTTTAAAATTTTTATAAAATGTAGATGTATATAGGGCATTACGTAGACATATATAGCGACGTTAACGTTTGAAGTTTGCGAAAGGAAAATTCCGGTGGCCGCCAGCTGCCCTCTTCCTCCGTCTCGCTGGATGCACCGGTGCGTCCGGATAATAAGTGCCGTCGCCGACCGCGGCATTTATGATACGCGATGCGCTTCCACGAAGAGAATTGATCGCGGATTCGCGGAACATCATCTATCCACCTACCTACGCGCACCTCGCGCACAAAACGCTGGATTAAATCGACCCAATTCCCCGACGCTGTAATTTACCGCGCGTAGCCGAGCGCCCGTAATTCATGAATCCATCTCTCGCGGACCCCGCAATTGCGCGCGCCACCCACCACCAGATTGCTGCACGCATACTCGCTCCATGCATCGTCCCGTAGTCGATTTCTCTCTCCGTAATATTTGCAAACAAAAAATAAAAGAGAGAATTTCGCGAAGGTTTCGGTAGCGGAAGAATTAAGGCTGAAAATTCCATGCCACATAAAGCGTTTTAGTGGAGTTTAGTGGAAACCGGCGATTTAAAACGTCTGCCTCAGCCACGTTGTCCCCTTTAAGCATTCTGAACATTCCTATGTTTAAAATGGAAGCTTTTCGAATTCGTACAACAATAATAAAATTTAGTTTCAAACAACTGCAAACAATAAGAACAATATAATGATATTGAAATACGTATTCTTTCAAGTATTATTTTCCTTTTAATGTATCGTTTTTATTCGATAGGACAAAACTTTGAAATACATATTGCACGAATGTGCATTGCACAATTTTTCATCGTCTGTTCCATTGCAAATGCCAGAATTTCCCAGACGCTCTTGCGGACCGGGTTTCGGATGCTGCGCGCGTCTGGACCGCCTTTGTAACGACGAGAATCGATCTCGGCGGCGACAAAGAGAGCCAGGCGGCGACTGGCAAACGCGGCGTTTCGCCCAGGGCGAATCGCAATTTGGCGAAAATCGAATTCATCGTCGTCAGGACGATCGCGGGGGCCCCGGCGCGGCGTGGCGATCGGGTTTCTGTTTCGCCAAATAATAACTGCCAACGGGCGCGTGGGCGCAGACATGGATTTATACACGCGGAGTCGGAATGCACCGCGTAAATACTTGGGGCGAAAAATTGCAGCGTCGATCTCTGTCGACGTTGTTTTGCATTTGTTACGCGGAGCTTGGGCAAGCAGAAACTGTCCGCGCCGCTGAAAATTGCGACAATTTGATATGCCGTACGTTTGCGAATGCTGATCAATGAAACGCCCCGGCGAAAATTAGTTGTCGCGTACGCGACGATAATATGCGGTGATAAAAGCGAATCTGATAGCTTTTCGCGAATTATTCGGCAGTCACTGTCAAATATGTAGGTACGTCGAGCTTCAACTATAATTTTATAAGCGTATTTAATCAAACAGATGTGGATTACGAATAAACGCACCGTTCGGACAGAAATCAGCAAAATTTCGCACTTCTACGGATAACTTGTATATGTGTGTGTGTGTATCTCTGTGTGTGTATGTGTGTAAAATTAATAAAACAATGGCAAATTCGATAAACGAAGATAGCAATCACATACATGTGAATTCTAATGAAACAATAAATTTAAATCGTGTTCAAAGAATTAGTTATAGCAAGCTTAAAAAACATTAACACGCAATGAATTTCTTTGAGAAAACTTAATACTTCTAATAGCCAATTAAATTTATAGAATTTATAAAGATTGAATTATTAAACTATTTCAATTAATAAGATATTTAATATTTAGTTAAAAATTTATAAAAATTTTTTGCCGGATTAAGAAAGCTTAAAAATATTTAAAATGTCTACAAATTAGGAATTAAAAATATCTGTTGATGGGGAAAATAAATTAAAAAGTAATTTTTAGTGCAATCGTGTTCGACATGAGGGACAACGCATCGAGGCGATAATAATCCATTGCACTTATGGTTGCTGACATGGTCTAACACGAACGTTAAAGTGCGCGGCACTGCCTTTGTTTCGAGGAACCCCGATTAAAGTTTCCCCGAACGCGTTCCCGTAATTTAACGACGCCTTTAACAACACCCACTTCGAAAAATAGGCCAGACAAAATAGTCGTTACAATGATAACTCTGATATGCTTCGCTTGTCGTCCCAAGAACCGGCTGATAAGCCAACGAGGCGCGATTAAGACAATTGTGTTCTGTCGACACCTCGCTAACGAATGACTCATCAATTGGCATAAAAAAAATGAGAGAAATTCAATTACTTTAGATAAAGAAATCACGGTTTTAAAAAGTACATGAATATTTTATTCTTTTCAGATCCTCGTGCAATCATTTTATTTAATCCAATTTTACTTTTCTTTGCAGATACTAGATATATATATATTAAATTACACTATATAGATAATAAAAAATATACAATACGAATTGAATTTTTTAAATTTATATATCTTCTTATATGTTTAAAAATTCTTAAATTTGTGTGGCGAGGAAGTCTCTTTAAAAAACGAAGAAAAGATTAAAAGCTTCAATCTCTTGGGTGAATGCAAAGATTGAAGACCGTAAAGAATACGCGATCTCCTCTTGCAATTGTGAACGTCTACGAGGATAATTCGCGGGCGCTCTCCCGAAAGTCAAACTGCAGCGCATCTGTGGTGCGTCATCGGCGAACAGATGCGGAGCGGTGCATACCGCGGCGAGTGAACTCTTCCACGAAGGAGATTCGATTGGCCGTTCGCGGAATCTTCTACCTACGCACCTTACGCTCGATCGCGTAACGCAGAAAGGAAAGAACGAGATGGAGAGTGAACGAGAGAGATCGGATCGTGCCAATTTTCCTGGTTGGCAATTTTCCGCGAAGCGATTGCTTTCTCAGCTCGTGTAAGGAATTTATTCATTAATTTGCCCCCGAGGAAAAGTGTCTATTCTAGATTATCCTTGCGCTCGTGCATGACCTTTTCCTTCATGTCGTACAAAGTACTTTCGATACAAACGTGTAGGCGCAGTATGAATGCACGGGATGTATAGGATCAATGTAAAACAGAGAAATTTTTCAAGGTAAATGCGTGATTTCTTTTTAAGTTAGTAAAATTATCGAAAAATTATAAATTTATTGTGAACTACTCAATAAGAACATGATATAAATATGCAGAATAAATTATCTTACATTAAAACTGTTTCAATAATTCTTTAATAAATCTAGAATCAATTTTCACGAATTTACTAATTATAAATACATAGATAAGTTACCGCGTAATTAAAAAATATTTCAACGTTAAATTCTTCAAATTATTAAATTTTCTGATCTGTAGGATTATTTTTGACGTAGACTAATTAATAGTAAAAAATTATTTCAGCGGATGATGTGAAGAAATAAAGAATTGAGCGGCTTCAACGTGTGCGCAAAGGGTTAAACGTCGCCGGTTCGGAATTCTCTCGGACGACTTCCGGCAAATAGCTGAGCGAACTGGAAGTTGGTTATATCGACAGACAGGACGAGGAAGAACGACGACGACGACGGTGCACGAATGCGTGCTAAATCGAGGAGTTTAGGAGCCGTTAGACGGCCGGAAGCGCGGTCGCTTCTCCGATGAATATTAACTCGGCAATTCGCCCTTGTCGCCCGCGAAAAGACGCCCCGGCGAAATATTCCAAAAACGACGTTTTCCAACTGAATTCTAACACGCCACCGCGACGATCTTCCGCGATTACATTACCCGACGAAATTTAACTTTGTCTTGTAGAAGCAATAAAGTGGGTTTAATCTTGAATTCTTATTCTCTCCCTCCTCCCCATACATTTATATGAATCGTTTTTCGTTATAATGAAATTAAAATTTTACTTGAAGAATATGTAAGATAGAAAAATAAAAAATTTGCTTTGAAAAATATATAGATATATTTATATCTCATACTTAATGATACATAAATGTGCATTATTAAACGTATAATTAAATTAATAACGCGAAACTTATATTTTCCATGTAAGCTTTATGGTGTATGTAGGTATTTAAAAAATTCATAAATATTATGAATATTAGATCCAATTAAGAAACAAATTAATGAATTAAATTGTAATATTCATCAACACTTAATAATCTTAATAAATGTATAGTGAACATTATTCTTTTGCTTTTCTGACTTGGCTATTAAAATTTGATGACCACCCCAGAAATATGATTCGTGTCTCCGGTCGCGAAATGCTGTTCCGATGTCATAAAAATCGAGGTGGCTTGACAATGCAACATTTTTCCTGCCCTATCTGTCAGGACCGAAAACACACGCCGGAAAAGCGACTGACTGCCCGGAACTGATCAGAACCGACAGGAGGATTTAATTGAAATTTCGGATCGATACATTCGTGGGCGTTCGATACACACTGGTTGTGTTAGCTCGCGTTATCGCGAGGATGACTTTCGGAAGAACCGCGATCATCGATGAGAAGAATAACAAAATCTTTTTGTTTGGACAAAAGACATTTATTTCTCGATATTTGCTTTAATATTATTATCTTAAATCCATCGGCTGTACCGTTCTCGACGATCTACACATTTTCTGTATACTCTAACAATAAGATTGGAAAACAGAAAAAAATTAGAATAAAACCGATTACATATTGTTTATAAAATAAACGTTCCTCTATTTAGATATGGGAATTTTTGTCCGAATTCGTTTTATACGGCAAAAGAAGCGTACAAGATTTGTCCAGAATAACAAAGGTTCCGGACGCTGAAAAAGATCCGGAAAGAATCGCAGGGGACTCTCCTCTCCCATACGAGCCGATATTGTATCCCAGCGGGATCTCGACATGACAGTATCATGATGACGAGGCTCTTTGACGCGGATATCGAAAGCGAGTATCGTTTTGTCGGCGATAGCGATTGACGTTTTGCAATGCTTTTTGCGACAACTCGTCGGCCAGTACTCTCCCCGCGCCCGCCCTTTTATTTTGAATGGGAGCGTCAAAGGCGGATCTTCGTGTGATCATCCGAATTTTATACTCTTTTTTTTCGATCGCAGCGACAGCG
The DNA here is from genome assembly GCA_928718305.1 of Tetramorium bicarinatum. Classification (NCBI taxonomy): domain Eukaryota; kingdom Metazoa; phylum Arthropoda; class Insecta; order Hymenoptera; family Formicidae; genus Tetramorium; species Tetramorium bicarinatum. The sequence continues at coordinate 3,976,471 of OV788319.1, read as the reverse complement.
GATCAAATCGAACGCGCGCAGTTTTCCGATTGATGCATTCCTTTTTCGGTTGTTGTTATTGCGAACGTTTAAAAAAATCCGATTACTACTCTAGTTGTAAATATAATCGTGAGATATCTCTTGAAAATCGATGATATAGAAAGAAAGTGTGGAAACATTAAAATACATAGAATTTCAAGCGAATAAGTTCTTTCAGATAATATTAAAATTAATATTTTACATATAAATATATATTTTATTATTTAATTAGATTTATATTTATGTTATTAGATCTTAAATAATATAAAAATTTTATAAGAACTGGATAAAACGAAATAAATCAAGGGGAAATTTTACGCTGTAATACAGCTGTATGAATTCAATTTTAGTAATCATGTTAATTTAGTTTTAAATTAGATTCATTTAAAAGAAATCGTGTCATAAATACATATCGAGTTTTAATTAAGACATTTGATTGTGTAATTGCACATGCAATGTACAAAATTATGCAGCGACAGCAGAAGATACCTTCCACGTATTACAATGTTTCAATCACTCTCTCCGCAAATGGCTCCTTTGATCTCAATCTTACTATTCATCGTTATCTTGTTCTCATTCTACGTGACGTATTTCTATTAAATGTCAAATGGAGGTACGGTAAGGATCTCCTTTGAGCTTCTAATATAGGCTGATGGATGAATCCCATCAGGTTTATCCTAGGATATCCTACTTACCGAGTACAGAGAGAGTGATGTCGCCCTCCAAAGTGGTCGTGTCGTTACGTGCCTGGCAGGAGTACCGTCCCGCATCCGAGGCTCTCATCTCCTGCGTGTAGATCGTTTGATTCGCGCTCTCGGGATATAGGATAAAGTGGCTCTCGCCGCCCGGCCAAGGGTAAGCCCTGTTATCCTTGTACCTGAAACAAAAGTAACGTAAACGTATTATTGTTACGAGCGAATCAACTCCGACTTACTTGTCTAGGATAAAAATAAATACACAGGAGGGTGTTAAGAAATCAACGCGTCCAGAGCTTTTCTTAAATACTGTTCAACATTTCAAAAGTCGTTTTATGAAAAATTCATATGAACATATAGTCTCAAAGGCTTTTTCGAAGATATAAGAGGTTCAAAATTCTATAATTTATCTCTCCTAGACGAAAAGAGCTTCGTTTTCTTCTAAACGAAAGATAATTCCACAGTCTACCTTTAGTAACATGAGCAATGATAAAATCTACATTACACAAGATAATATAAAAAAGTTAGAACAGAAAGCATTTCTAGATATACAAAATTTCATCTTTTATTTTATTCTTCCTTTTTTCTTCAGTTTCTTGTTAAAAAGGATATTTTTTTCAATTTACGTTTCTTTTATTAAATTTTTTCCCGTTGAGACGATAATTCTTTCCGCGATTTTTTAATACGCGGTGCGTTTATCGAGTAAAGATTTCGAAAACTGATGGAAAAAAAGCAGTCAGCAGGATATTTTTCAGGAAGCGATAATTTATCGCGGAGAAAGGGTGGCCGATCGTCTTGAAACACGTCGCACTCAAGAACAAGCCCGATATTTCCGGGACAGGAATATCGATGGCTGTTCTTGAGAGCATTCGTTCCGCCGTAAAGATAAAAGTCGAAGGAACGAGCGGCCCTCGACAAACACTCGAAGTAGGGAAGAATCAAGAGCATTGAACCGTACGCGAAAATAAATCGTCGACTACGCTGCCGCCGCCGCCGCCGCTGCCGCAATGACTTCGTTAATTTGTCGTTGCATTGCCTTCCCATTGTGCTACCGCGCCAATAATATCGTTAATAGTAATGACAGCGTAAAATACTCATTACTAGAGAATAGCTCAATAATAGTGATAATAAATACAACGTAATGATGAAGTATAATAATGATTTATACACAATAATGCTAGAGTATATAATAGTAGCATAATTTGTAATTGGAATATAACAATAACACAGCCGGCACGATAATCACGTCATTATACTCTTATCGTTGTGTCAATATCTTATAGAAACAGTTTACTTTATTACAATTGTTTCCACTTTTCAACGAGCGCGAATAACTCAACTCCAATTTTTTTCTTTCCTTCGCGAGAGAACTGTATTTTTATCGTAATTCTCTAATTCCGCATCTGTCCGCCACCTTGAGCGATCCCGTTACGAGAGCAAGCCTTCTCTCGTCCTTCGAGTAGGAATCAAGGATTCGACGATGTTCCCACGAGAGGGAAAGAAAGCCTCTTCACGTAAATCAATTTCTAGGGCACTACGCAAATTCACTTTCGTTTTGCCGGCGGATCAAAGAGACATCACACATGGATCCTGTGAATTTGAGTTACCCAGAAGTTTCTACCTTGCCTCTTCCGAGCGATAGTTTTACGGAAAGGGGATTTCTTATTCCCTAATTTTCTTCAATTTCTTAACCGTTGATTTCATTCTTTCTCCTGCTGTGCAGCGATCATTAATTTCCTGTGTACAATACTTCTTTTGCATCCTTGAATTTTTGCTTCCTTATACTTGAACAATCGTAATTCTTAATTCTTGTTATCAATCTTGAAATCATGCGAGATGTTCAATAAATCTCGAAAGATAAATTTCAAGTATCAAAAGTACAAATTTTAGAATTTTTTTTAAATTTTCGACTCTTTGCATTTTAGATTATGAAATTCTCGAACACATTGTTATATTTTTTAAATATTTAAATTATCATATATGTTTTTTAAATTTTTTAACTCTTTCTGATTATTATTTTTTTTTAGCAATAAACTTTTGAATTTTTATAACTCAAATCCTGGTTATCATGTCTTAGAGTTTAATAAAATTTTTCGATCTTGAATTCTCAATCCTTGATTCGTATTTTTTTTTCCTCTCGTTCTTGCAATTAATTAACAAAATTATCTTTAACAATATCTTCTTGGCAGATTCTCGCGTAAGGGAATTTTCAGTTTTCATCATATTTATGAAATTTTCATAGGCGACGATCTCTCCATCGTCGCGACATCGTAAATAAAAGATTTTTAATAAGCTGAACGACTCATCCTCGTACCCGAAGCAGCGACAGAACGATCGGCAATTTTGCCGTCACCATTAAAGATTCCTTTATTAAAGCTCTTCCTGCATCGACAGGATTTCTTTTACGAGCTACTGTTACGAACGTACTTTGAATAAGAATTTTTAATAAAGAGCGCTTCCCCCTCCCTTTCTTGCCGGAGCCGCGGCCGCTCATCCCTTTTCGCCAGGATAATTCCGAACTGGTTCGGATTCTAACGAGGATTCCGGTACTGCGTAGCGGAACTTCCGAAGACTAATAAAGATACCGAAACATTTCGAGGATCCGAAGACACGAAAGTTCAAGACTCGAGAGATTCCGGAAACGCGAAGATCGAAAGACGTCAAGATATGAAAAAGAACAACATTCTTGCGTTCCGGAATGATAAACAAAAATCTCACAATACAAAAGTTTTAAAATTTAAAAGAAGAGATGAATGAGACAAAATCGTAAAGATTCTATGGAATAAATGAATTGCAATTAATATATCTGATACAAAAAATTCAATTTATAAAATCTAATTTAGATCTAAAAATATAATGAATGAATTATATAATCTATAGATTCTTTGATATTTAAACTTTAAATTTTAGATCCTCGAGCTTCAAATTTCAAATTTTTCAAATTGAGAATTTCTTATTTAGAATGTTCTATTTAATTCTATTTAATTTAATGTTCTAAATTTCCTGAAATTATTTCATTCGCCAAATAAATTTTCGTTAATACGCTCTATTTGACGAAAATCAAACGAATGGAGAATCTAATTGCGAAACACAAAAGTTCCAAAAATATGAGAACCACTGAAGTGCTCAGTTATAATTTGCAGCGAGCGATTTGCAAAAATGATCGTTTAATTATTATTGTACTCGAACGTGTGTGGCATGCTGTTATCGGATCGCGAATTATACTCGGTCGTTAAACCCCATTTCCAATATGGAGCGTGTGTTCTGAAAATGTTCAGGGATCACTGGCTGTCCTTAATAACCTGAAACACGGTCGACTCGCGTAATTAACGCCAATTTTATTTCGATGAATTTGTCTGGCATATTTGTTAAATAATTGCTGGCTCCCCTCTCGCATTTTGCATCCATTTTGACGAATTAATTAATAATGCATTATCGATAACAAATAGGCGCTGTGACATAAAATTTAATTAAGATAATAAACACTATAAAGAACACTAATAAAATTTATATTAGCAGTAAAAACACAAATTAACAAAATCGAGCAAGAAAATAAATCTAAGTAAATGAGATTGCTGGTGTATTTCGCTTATTTTCTTTTCAATCCAAAGAAATATTTTGAGAAGTGGAAAAAAGAGACTAATGCTATTAATACATTAAATTCAATTTGTTCTCGTTATCAATATAAATGACATTTATATATTTTATTCTTAGGATATGTGTAGATTAAAATTACATACGATTAATAATGTAAATATTACTTGTTCTTTTCCGGTTCCCTCAATTATTACACGCGCTTATATTTTATCTTAGCTTCAAAATAATAACTTCACGTACTTTTGCTAAATATCGATATTTCATCTTAATTATCAAACTAATGAAGATAGAATTTATTTTGTCTGTATTTTGACATAACAAAAGTTTCTATTAAAAATTCGTGTTCGTAATTCCAACGACGCGAATCCTTCGCGAAATAATTGCTCGTTATATTCGTCGCGCAAAAATCGTGTCGGCGAAATGGCCTCTACATTTGATCGTACTCGTGAAATGGGATACCTGTCTTTTTCGCCGGCTGGCTCATTGTTACAATAATTGGCTGTTATCCTTTGTCCTCTCGAAAAAAAAAAACAACAACAAACCAAAGTCCGCCATCGCGTTCAGTTATTTATTTACATCGAACCGGCGCGAAGTCCATTTTTTTATTCGCCACGGGACATAAAACAGACCTTACCTCGTTTACATTTCGCCATTTGCAATTACGAGTGGAGTTACGTGAATAACAGTAGAGATTCGCCAAATAAACCGTGTTAACCGGTCGATCGTAAATAAAATGAGTTGATCAGACGTGTTTTGCCGAAATCTGCTTTTAACTTTTATCAGCGCACGATGATTCGAGAGTCAAAATGGAATTTCCAGGCTTAAAAATCCACAAAGCGTGAAAGCGTTTCAATGAGAGTTGAGTAGATTTAGGGCGGCGATTATACACTCGCCGTATTATTCATAGGATCCTCGTCGTTCAGACGAATCGCGTAAACGTAGCTCATTAATCCGGCCGAACGTGTTATAGCGATGCAGCGAAACGCAAAATCGCAAATTGCGGATTACATAAATTAACCATTGAGCTTGTCGGACGCCGCGCCAAAATCAAACGGCATCCCGAAGCGAGCCGTTCGGTTATTCGCCGATGCGCAAACGGTTCAAGTTAAGTCTCGAGAGCGCGCACGATCGTGAATAATTTTCAGAATCGACCCTCCTCCCGCGAATGGGAGATAATTGACGAGTTAATTGAATCATTCACGGGTCACGAGTCGAGTAACCCGAAGGGAGTCATGGGGTGGATTGACTCTTTCTAGGAATAAAGAAGAATATGATTCGTCGAAATACCGGTCGCTGAATTGGCCAATTAATTGAATCGGTCGTGACTCCGAAGAGGAAATAACCCGGAAAGAAATAGCCTTATTAAATAATTAGTCCGGAAATATTGAAATATGTAAATAATTGAGAAATTATTTCATCCACCGTTAAGTCTAAAAATACTCTGGAATGAAATATCTGTGCTATTAATCAATTATTAAACATATTAATGTCAGAAAATTTCAAAAGTAGTTCAGTATTAATTAAATCGATTCCACGGTTATTTTTCTAAAAGGAAGTAATTTAGAAAGATCTTTATTATTTGATTAATCGAGCGTGTGTTCCAATTATGGAAATAAATGTCAGAACAACAAATATCAAAAACACGAGTCCTAATTAGAGAATAAAAATTAAATTACACACGTCATATCAACAAATAAATTATGAAAAGAAGTTCTTGGGAAAGAAATATACTGAAATATTTAAAGTGTTTTTTAATAGAAGAGAATAAAAAAGAGATGTAATGTGCCAAGTTGAAGAAAAGTCAGAAGTATGAAGGAAATATATAATTGGAGAATTAATTAAATCGGTCATATCTAGAGAAAGATCATTCTTGAAAAAGAAAATAGCTTCGGAAAAATATCACTCGAGAAGATTATTTTTCATAGAAGCAAAGGACGTATTCGACGAAGAGAAAATAACTTCGGAAAATGTCACTCAAGGAGATCATTAAGCAATAAACAGTATAAATGACAAAATATATCTTAAATCTATCCAGTAATCAAATCAGTAATAAGAAATACAGAAAATATTCTCGGAAAGAGATGCTCTTTATTCCAAAGGGAAATTGGTTGAATTTAAAACGTACATTTCGCGAATAACTTTCAGAATCGATCGATTGATCGGTTTCCTTTCGAGAATATATAGCGTAGTTTAAAAAATTTGAATTGCTAAAAAAATAGTTCAGAGACTAGTTAAACGAATAAAAATTAATTCTGAAAGAAAAACATCTCTGGAGACTTAAATGTCGCGTAATATTGGAGCTCGCATAGTCTCGCCGATCGCTTCAGCTCGCGAATAGATCGTTCGCCTAAAGTTTCACGACATTTCAGATTTACTTTCATTAGGGAAAACGAGAACGACGTCAGGCGGGAGCGTGCCGTCGAGGCATGAATTTCGCATCCCGCCTCGAGGATTTCGGCGGATTTGCACGCTAATTAAGGCGCGTTCGCTTCCATATTTAACGCCCGTGCATCGACTAAATGTCCCCGAATACTTCATCCCAGTTACGAGCTTATACATAGAGAAACATAAATCTTCCTTGCGCCAAGCATTCAAGAAATATCATCCTAAAGTCATACATAACAGAATGATGAGGCTTATCAGATGCAGAACAATCCAATTTAGCAAGAAAAATCCTATTTCGAGTATTCAAATACACAAGATTCCAAAGATGGCTGTTTAATTAAATAAATAATTAAAAAGCCGTAATGAAAAAGAAAGCTCCTAAAGCAAGAAAATAAAATTTTAAAATATAAATTTAATAGAAGAGAATGTAAAAATTAATGAGAAATGGCAAAAATAAAATGCGAGAGGCTTGGAAAGTCACAAAACGAATAAGAAATAAGGGACAATAATAATTCGAATAATTAGATAGGTAGATTTTAATGGGAAAGAATTAAAGACCCGTCGTTCATATTTTTATTTTGCTCCTCTTTTAGTCCCGACCATTTGTCACGTAAAATTCCCGTACTAATGAGCAAAAGTACGGGATCGAACGGCCGGCGATCCATAAAAGGACTTATCCCGCCGGTCGCGAACACCCGCAGGCACCGCGAATTAATCTCGCCTAATCGCGGAAATAAAAGAGAAGCCGTCGCTTCCCGGCGGAAGATCGAGCGTCCGCGACACGAGATGGATCTCCCGGAATCCAACGGGTGCTGGACGGTGCTTCGCCCCCGGGGTCGAACGGGGGAGTCTTTCGTCCTTGCCAAAGGGAGCGACCACCATTTGTTCGACTCGTTCGCTGCAGAATGTTCTCGTTCGGCAGCGACTGAGAAATTCGAGCCGGGGATTGTGTAAAGAGAGGGAGTTGACATGAAAGTGACTGCGGAAGTGTAGAGCTGATCAGAAAGATGGTTTTCCTGATTTCAGATTCTCACTGTGTCAGAACAATCACTAAAAAGGATTGTCCCTCCATCGCAGCCTTTTCCTAAATTGCTGATAGCCAGCGGAATTGAATTTCTAAAATTTAGAACTTCGGGAATGTTGGATTTTGAAACCGAAAGTGACATTTTACAAAAATGTGCACGAATTTTCTATAAAAAAATTTCTAATAATAATAAAATTTTAAAGTTTGATTAAAAAGTAAAGTTTTCGTGTAATATACAAATAAAAAGAATTTTTTCTATGAAATTAAATTATATATTTCAACGTTAAGCAAGAATTTCCTTTATGTTGGAATTTTCTTGATGAAATAACTGTGTGTTCTGTGGAACATTTATTAAACAATTTATTAGTTTTTGTTAGTGAAAAAAAATTCTGAAATGATTATCTCGTTCACCATAATCCCATCAATACAGTGAAATAAGTTACACTGCCAATTTCTCACATTTCCCTTAGATTCTTGCAGATATCATCGGTAATGAAGGAAAGTATCGCGCGGATCCTGGTCCGGGATGGGGAACGGAAACCGAGAACTGATACCGCGGCCGGTATATCTCGGACCGAGACGACATTTGCGTATTAAGAATCCCGGGCGTATATCGATTTCCCATAAGGACTTCTCTGAACTCGTCGTCGACCGGCGGGTGGCATACCTGGAAACGCGCGGCCCACGTCGCCTCGAGGAATCGATCGCTTTATTACCGAGTAGCGGCGGGCGCTACACCGCGAATGGGCACGAATTTATCGCGCCCGGGGTCGCCGCTCGCCTTGCCGATTCCGCGAACGCGATTAGGCGATTAGGCCTCGGGAAAACGACGGGGAAGAGAAAGTCGTCGGAGCGAAATCTCTGGTGCTGGAGAACCGGTGACCCCGCTCGGGAAGTCGCGATCTGACCCCCTGAATTGTTAGACTTTCTAAAATTATCAGAAAATAAACGACTAAATATTGCACGCGTGGAATCTTGAGCAAAGGATTTTCCAAATATTTCCTATTCCTGGCTGATCCCCGCGCGAGAAAGAGCGATCGGGAATGCCAGCTTTGACTATTGCCACGTTAGCGTCAAAGGCGCGATTGTGAAGAGACCGATGCAGCGCCGTGCAACGTTAAAGGCCACAAAAGAAATCCTTTCGAAAATATCAAATATTTTCTGCAGACCACGAGCTATTTCGCCAACAAGTGAAGTTAATAATTGGAGAAAGAAAGATTTCTCTCGAGAGATACGGCTTGTTAGATTATTATAGGTTTCTCTGTATCATGATAAGATGTCGCGACGTTACTTTGTTAATTACCAATCGCGCCGTCGAGAAATATAAGAAAGATGTAAGAGATATAATAGTGTATAAAAATTAACTGGTCAAATTGCATTAGACGAGGCATATGATAAATACGGCGAATAGATTTCTGTATACCGGGATCTCAATAATTTTTAATTTCAAATACTGCAAATTAAATCGGAACGAATGGAATTTATAACTCTGTTCCCTCGATTCCGAATCATGAATCTGTAAGGGAGATGCTGGGTCTCTATTTGTCGTTTTCCGCCCCCCGACATTTTGCTTTCTATTTATTCTATCACTGTCGATTCCTTCCGCGACATCCTACGCGCCGTTTTCCCATTTTGCTCTTCTTATTCGTTGTTACGTCTCGCTCTTCGCTCGCCCGACAATCGCGCGGACGTTTTTCGCTCGTAGCAACGTGGGAAGTCCGCGCGAAGCGCGCCGTGCGTACGACCGGGTGTATCAAGTTCCGGGAAAAGTTCTCTTCCGGTAAAATTTTCCGAGGAAAGGCACGGACCGCCGACGTCGCGACGTTGAGGAAAACGATGCCATGGAAGGTGGGAGGTCAGTCGGAGTTCACGTGAGTTCGACGGCCGCACGAATCCGGAAATCGAAAAGGACGACGCCGTAGATAGGAGTGAGTGCCACCGATGCCCGGCGCAGTTACCGATACCTCGATACCTGGCGAGATAACTGACGATATCTCTCTCGCAATACCGAGGGTAATTTATTAAGATACTTAATTTTTAATTACCATTGAAATTAAATATATTTCATGCTTCTATATTAAATTTATGAAATTTGTAAAATTAAACCTCGTAAAAATCTCTCACTTATTTATGGAATTAATTTAATAAATTGTAACGTACTTTTATCTTTCTCTCTCTCTTTCTCTCTCTTTCTCTCTCTCTCTGTACACATATTATTTTTCTACAAAATTATTTCAAAAAGATTAATTTCGAACTGATTCAAAAGGAAACCTGAAAGCATTGAGCATCCTATAAACGACGGCAAGCTCTTTGAATGTACGGCGTGGGCGTATGGGCATTTCTATTTGGATAACTACAGCTCCCTTATCTCGGAACCAAGTCTGACGTGCAGAGTCTTTCCCGGAAAACTTTGCGTTTCGCCTTGACATCCATTCGCTGGCTTCGAGGAAATTTCAAGCGGAAAATCGATCATGCGACAAAACGGTATTGAGCCTTGACCGCGCACGAACCATATTTGGCTTCATGAAAGAATGGCAAATGAACGGAAAAATAAATGGGGAATGAAATGAAGAATAAATGGAAAATAAATGGAAAATAAATGAAAAAAACAAATGGAGAACAAATGAGGAAGAAGTGAAGAATGAGCGTAAAATAAATGACGACAAATGAAAAACAAATATAAGGAAGGTGGAAAACAAACGTAGAACAAATTGAAAACAAATGAAGAATAAACGGAGAATAAACGAAGAACAAATGGAGAACAAGTGCAAATACGAATGTGGAACAAATAGGAAAGGGACACACAAAAAAAAATTGGAAAAACAGAACAAATGAGAAATGAATAAAATATAAAATAGAAAACAACTGAGAAACAAGTGAAGAATCAGGTATGAGATAAGCGACATGAATAATCAAATATCAAGTGAAATAAATATTTAGTCCTCAGACCTCACGCTACTGAATTTATTAAGTTACCAAAACTAATATCTTAACGTGTATATCTCAATTAAGAAGTTTAAACTTTAAATTGGTACGATTTCTCCACTTAACACTCCACTTGCGTGTTATTTTGTTTTCTTGCCGAAGTTGCTCTCGCTAAAGTTACTCACTACGTGAGTGTGCGAGGCAGGTACGGGATCCCAGTTCTGCGGGGAACGGAGAGCCGATATCAAAGATCTGAAAAGATCTTAACACCTGATTGCAGATGATTATTAAGGGGGGGAGTTCGGGCATTCTGTGGATTTTCGTATCCTTAAACCAGCCCCGTTTCGCCAGTCAATAAAAATTCGAGTGTTGTTCGGAAGTTGGAACGTTGGAATTCAATCTCCACGACGAGACCAATTTGTTTAACCACCGGCCGTCCCCCAACATCCGACGAAATTGGCCATCTCGATCCACCTCGTTCTCCTCGTAACCTTTCGCATGCCCCGATATACTAATTTGACCCTTCGCCCTGCCTTCCACGCGATTACCCGCGTCCGAGAGTGCCCTTTAAATTTGGAGAAGATTAAAGGGGGTGGAAAAAAGGATTCTCATCGCATCATTATCTCGATTCTCCTGAAAATTTATCTCTCCTCCCTCCCCGCCTTCTCCCCCTCCCACCGTTCTCCTTACTATTTGTTTGGTATTCGGAGGTTTGCGAATCCCGCGGGATTATCGTCGTCAGATATTGCGGTATTTAGGATTCACCATTGTTCCGCATAAAATAATCTCGCATTATAAAACTGGATTGGAATATACATTCCCGATATTTTGTATTTCATTACTCGCTGTTAAGTTGATTGTTTCGAAGCTTGGATTGATACGCGCATTAATAATTCGATGTATAAATAATAATAAATAATAGAATGTAATATCAGTATTACTTTAATATTTATGAAATATTTAATTATCGTCATTATTCGTATCGTCGTCATTTCGATATCACAACAATATTATTATAACGCTTAGCACTCAGTCAACGGTTATTGAATATTACGTTAACGTTTATCGCTCTCGGGTTCGCCGATGTTACTTCAATACATAATGAAGAATTAATATTAATAACATTAAAACCTCATGTTTGTTGCATAATGATGACGCTAAAGAGCTCTTTTATTTTCGAAATAACCGTTATGCCGATTTTGTTATCGAGAATAAAGCCTTCTCTTTCTTTTTGTAACAATGGTAAAATCAATCTCGGTATTATTTTTGTTATGATTAATATTAATGATGCAAAAACCGGAAGTTCGGGCGATTCTTTTGTGGAGAAACGGACGTCAGCGAGAGAAACAGAGGTAAAACAATTACAATAAGAGAGGCGAGCGCTCGTTTTTATCGCCCGATATAGCGGTAACAAAGAACGGAGTGCACTCGGTGCGACATCAGTTAAACCAGCGTCTCTCAAAATTTCGAACGTACTCGTTTTTAAAAGTCGATTTAAGTTCTCATTGTTCCTCTCTTCGATTAATCCCGCGAGTTCAAGTATACGATTAATGGCGGTGAAAAATCGCGACAATCTAGAAAACATAAATCTTTGACTTAATAAAATTAATGTTTGATGATTGTCGACATTCGCTGTTTGTTAAAATTCATTGAAATCATATGAAGAGGTGATTCTCCTCCAATGATTTTCGGGTGGAGAACCCGCGGATTAAGAGATTGGACAGTTCCATCGCGAGCTCTCCAAAGGACATCGACCAATCGCCGTCGCTCTCCGAGCGCTATTTATTGAGACATCAGCCCTGCCGGTTGGAGAGGAAGATTAAAATAATATTTCCTTTTTGCGGCGAGAGAAAGAATCGATCGAGCCCGCTCTCATCGAGGTCCCGCAGTCCACCGCGTTTGATAAGACTTTTCTTTTATTGTCGCAGAAAGCGCCTTTATTATTGCGAATCGCACGCCGGGATAATTGCTCGGCGATCACGACGGAAAATTGCCAATGTTCCAATTTACTTTGATCGATCTGTACCTTCGTTTATGCACCATTGTATTAAGAATACGAGGCCTCAACACGTCATGTTTAATTGTTTCACATTCAATAAAACGTTGAATTTAAATCCGAGATTCAAGGAGCTTGGGAAAGAGCTTAATATTTTGAAATTCGAAAAACGTAAGGTCAAATCGCTGGAATAAAGTACAGCCTCAAATATGAGAGAGAATAAATAACTGTCGATAAAAAGTACCGATAAACATACTAATGCAATTTCTGACGATCTCAGATTAAGTTAATCGTTTCGCTGAAGCTCGCGTTCGATACGAAACGCAATCGCAGATTGATGTGGCTTCCGACGATCTTTCTCTCTCTGATCTATTTCAATCTACTCCGATCTATCTCGCGTTGTTTCTCGTCGCTTAAAGGGTTAAGGTCGCGATCGACGTCTCGCGGTTCGACAATAAATAACATGCATGCCGCCCGGCAGTTCTATTTGTGGACGACATTTCAGCAAAGCTCCGATCGATCGCATTCGGCATTGTCGACGGACTTCCCGGAAACCGGCCGTGCTGCGGCACCGGCTGCCGTTGCGATGATGCCAAACTACATTCGAGATCAAATTGAACCTGGACTTCTCCGTCCAAGTCGTAAAGGCCTCGATATCCACTTTGACAAACATTTTATAAGTACGTCATGAACGGCATTTAAAAAAATAATTAATTGTAATGTAATAAAAGATAGAGCTAATAATTAGAAGTGTTTAATGCCCTCCTTTAATCACGAAGTATATATCTAATTTTTTAGTAGTAAAATAATATTTGGAAAACTTTTCGCCTTTTTCTCAGGCACGTGTCGTCAAAGGATTTTTTATTAAAGAATCTATGCACGTTACGAAAAGTTTAGCATACATTTCGCCCTTGATATTTTGTAAATCTCACTATATGATAATGAAATTTTGTACTTTTTTTCGTTGGAAAAAAACGCAGTACTGAAAGATCCGAACATGGGCTAATAAAAAATGTGATATTAGAATTTTCATTACTTTTACATGGATTACACGCAGCGCAGAATTTTAATAGCAATAATAAGGCGCAGACGGTAAAGACGCGCGTTAAGAGTGCACGGAAATTGCTTAAAAATATTATGACAAGACTTGCGGAGGAAGTTTCTCTCCGCGATCTCTAGAGACTCCGACTCGCCGCGCGGCTGTTCGTTGTTCATAGGAGAAATGGTTGTGCAGTAACACGTCACCTCTCGCGACTTTTTCTCCATTGTCGTGGCGTTTTTTTTTCTAATCGATTCCACGAAGAGGAAAGAATGGAAGATTGGCCTGCAGGTAGCCGCTTCAAAATCGATCGGCAGTAAGTAACTAGAGACCGCTGTCTCCCCCTTGTCCCCAACCATCCCCCCGTCACATCGTTCTCTCTATTTGTCTATAGCAGTGCAAGGGTGTATTGCCCGTTTCGTTTTCTCTCATACTCTCTGTCTCGCTGCTGTCTGTGACGGCGGCCAAGAGAGTTATAATTTCGGCGAGCTCAATTTCCCGGCGGCGGCGATACGCGAAAATGGATCTCGCATCGGTTGTCGCGTTTCGATCGTCGTGGATAAATATAGCTTTCAAAGTGACTGCGCGTCTCAAAATTGACGACTCGAACTAAATTACACCGGCTGTCCCTCCGGGTTGCCTTCAATGCGAATATCCAGTCAAACAGACGGGGTCGTGCGTAGCATTTTTCTCAGTTGGCGGTGTGTCGATTCGCAAAATGCCGATATCTTTCCGCGAATTACGGTATCTCACCTCGTTCTATTAGCTAAATGCGAATTGCGAAAGCGAGATGAGAAATATAGGCGCGTGTTGTGAGAAAATGGATGAAATACCCTTTACCCTTTTTCTATTGGAATAAAGAAAATGATATTGAAAAAAAAAGAATAGAAAGTGAATACAGAAGACAGAGAGAGGTAGAGAAAATAACGAGTAGCTCTTTTTACTTATTTTCGTTAAATTTCAATAACTAAGTAATGAATTAAATTCCCTTGAGATCAATTTACGTCTTTCTCAATTAAATCAATGAATAAATAAAGTGTGTTGTTCACAAGTCGTTGTTGACACTTCTGAATTATTAAAAATAATAACGTCATCTGCATCGTAAAATATTACCGCTAATATAAATACCGCTGCGAGGTCACGTAACGAAGAGATAAAAATGAACAGTCGGGAAATTATGCATCGTCACATAAATACGTAAATTCGGGACACTAAAATCCTCGAATGCCCGAGGAAGGATTAACTATCCCGGTGAACTTACCCGGAAGATTTCGCGAAAGCGGGGGCGACATCGATGACCTGTGTTTCGTGCCGCTGTTAAATTCATTAGTCGCGGGGAGCGCGAACAAAAGGAAAAAGCCAGAATACCGGGAAGGTAGAGAGACGGAAAAGGGGGAGCGCTATTAAAGACTATGCCACCGGCTTTAATGACGTCCACTTACATTGCGTGAGCGCTCATTAGCGCGAGCGGAAGGGTGAAAAGGGTCAACTGCGTGTCCCAATCCGTGACTCTGATATTTCGGACGGTCGGACGGATATTGAAGTCACCGATCATCGGATTCCGATGCGACGCGACGGCTTTCTAAAACTAGCAGGTGTTACAGCGAAAGTGTAAAAATAGATTTTAAATACGAGTTTAAATTCTTCAGAATTTACAGATCGATTTGTACTGACAATCTGATAGACGTGCAACGGTTTCCTGCAAATAGCGACGCTCACGTAGCGAAACGGAGATAAAATTGGCAAAACTCACGGAATTGTAAATTATGCACACGTTGATTGATTGATTATTTACCATTTTACCCGCACAGTCTTTAAGACAACATCTTGTTCCGTTTGCGAACCACCTTCCTTCCTCTGGTCCTCTCTCTCTTTCTTCCTTCCCTACATTCTCGTCTCCCTCCCCTGGATCGTCGAACCGCGACACGCAATTTTCCCGGCTTCACGCCCGTGTCGCGGAAACCGCGGTGGAACGGAATTTCCGGTCGCGCAAGAAGCCGCGTGCAAACATCGCCATTAAATTCGCGCCGTGCAAAAACTCGCAGTTCTCTCCCTCTCTGCGACCCTAGGCTCAACCCCGTCCGCCGCTTTCTCCCCTCGCTCCGTTCGCTTCGTTCGACCGCGAAGCGGATCTGCACGCTCGACCGGCCGCGGTTGCGAGATTGGGAAAGAGAGAGAGAGAGAGAGAAAGAGAGAAGGAGAACAGGTGCGATCCTTTCGCGATGGGAAAACGAGATCGGGAGAGATCACGCGGCGGCGGTGGTCACGACATGGGGCAGAACGAGGGGGGGCAGAGCGGGTAAAGACGGGGGGGTAAATTGCGCGGCGCGGACGGAAAAGTGACGTCGCTAATTGGAGCGCGATGCCGGCCCGGTAATTGCGTGCGCGCTTCGCTTTGTTCTCGCGTGAGAAACACGGACATCTTGATGGCTTTGCGAGGCAAGGGGGACACACGACATCAGAAGGAGAGAAATAATATTCGGGATATCGATAGCCCGAGGCCCAATTAAGAAACCTAGAGTATCTAGACTGGAATTTTACGGATTAAAATTAGAGTGTAAAATCGTAGAAACGTCGGTATAACGAAGTAAACAAAAATTAAATTAGATTAAATAGCGAGCGGACTAAATATGGATATTAAAAATAAACAGGATTAATAAAACTTACTAGCAGTAAGCTAGAGAAGCTGCAAGGTATCAAATTAAATATCAAACGAGACCAGGATTTCATTTTACGAAATTATTTGCACCAATAATTTTACAATCGTATGAATTATGTCTCGTAAAATATTACGCTCTGATAATTTTATATTAACATATAATTGCTGCCTAAAATTTTAATATGCAGCTTAAAAAATACGCAATTTCTGATATTTCGAGCGTTTGTCCGAGAAATCTTTAAAGTTCTCCCATCACTCGTTTATAAAATTCCATTTTTTCACGTCCACCCGTAAAAAGCAGAGATCAGCGGCCTCGCGCTTTATCCATTTAACTCAATCGCGAGGCGGAAGAGACGGACAAAACCTACTCCAGTTTATCCGGAAGCTGTCGGAAGCGGCCGACTTGAGTGTTTTAATGAAAAATCTCCATTGTGCCCCGCCCCGGAACGACGCAGACGTCGGCTTGTCCCCGTTTACTCTCTTCGTTTTCCTCTTATTTCACACCGAATAAGAATTTTCACCGCAGAGAGGGACAAACGATTATTCCGGACGAGAAAAAAGAGAGACGGACTCTTCCTTGACGAAGAGAGAGAAATTCCACGTGGTAAGGATAAACGATCGCTTTTTCAGTCCACGGCCCGGAAAAACCGAGAGAGAGAAAAACGCCGTTGAAAATCTCGTGAAAATCTGACGATTGTCCGTTTTCCACTGATGAGAAATAGTGCGAGAAATGTATTATATAATATATCGGGACATTATGATTTTCTGTAAGATAAAGCTTTTAGGATACAAAATAAGCAGAGACAGGTAAATTACTTTAAATTAAATATTAAATATAAAACTTCTATGATTTTACAAAGTTATTAACTGACAGTTATTAAATTAAATATTGAACATAAAATATATATGTTTCAATGTTAAAAGACATTCTCGCGATGCACAATTTTAGTAGCATATCGAGAGATATTGGAGTTTGCCTAAGCTCACGGCGGGTTTGTAGAATAAGACAGAGTCGCGTGGGGATTCTTTGAACATGCAGAAATAAACGTAGCGACCGCGGCTTTCGATTGAAATCGCCCCGAGATATCCGTCTGTCGACGGACAATCCTTCGATAGAAAAGAAAGGTAGTAGAGATATCGTCTCAAGTTACGAAGATTTCGCCGTCTGATTTTCATCCCCGTCCATTTTTCCGACGGCCTGCAGAGGGATCGGGCATGAGGAGGGTCGGAAGCGGGAGCGAAAAAGCGGAAATCCTTCTTTCAGCTAGCTATGGTGAAAGTGAAGAACGGCGTAGTTGGGCGAAGGAAGCTTTCGAGCTTAAAGCTACGCCCTACACGTTGGACGCGATGGATCCGCGCGTACATGATCGAAGAGCTTAGGATTACCGGAAGGTACGAAGGGCCAAGCATCGAAAACTCGAACCGTATAAGTAGCCAAGTATCCGGACGTCGGAGAACCCGATTTTCTTAGAAAAAAAGAAGATAATTGAGGATTGAAATATCTCCGAAGAAGTGACTAACTTTGAGTCTCTTCAGCTTCAGTTCAGACTACCTCGAGCCTCGATGGAACTCGAGATTTTAAACATTTCTATCATTCCAAGGGTTTCGGATTCGAAACATGTGGGACAAAGCTTGCAATAAGCTGCTAACGATAATCTTTTTAAGTTATAATTCTAAGAACTTTATTAAAGATCGAGCGTCAAACTGCATTTCAATTTTATACATATGTAGATATATTAAACCATAAATTTTAAACGCATTTTATAGAGATTGTCGTAATAATAGATACTTCTCGAGGAAAAAGTAAAATTTGAAAATTGGCTTATTTTCTTTTCATTCTTTTTCAATATTAATTAATTTTTATTTGGAAATTATTTATCGTTAAAATATATTTTAACGTACTAAAAATTTAGTTTCATTTCGCATTTAACTTTCATTACATAGATTTATAATATACTTAGATATCGTTTACTATATTTCTTTTAAAACGACTTGCAACAAGAAATGTGGATAGTCGAGCTGATATCTGAGTGTTATCACTTAATTATCATTTAATTATTACTTTATAAGTCGAGAATCCGTCGAGAGTTTAGAATCGCTCGCACTTTAACTACTTCTTCGGCAAAAAGAAGTCAAACTTCGCCGAGAAGCGCCATTAATCGGCGTCCTGTGGAAAGCCGTGGCGAAGCAAAAGCCGCCTTTTCGCGTCACGCGAACTCCGCCATCTGATTTTCCCGCGGCGTCCATTTTTCCAGCAGATGGATCGGTGGAATGGCGAGGGACAGAGGGAGGAGAAGGTGGAGAATGTAGGAGGCAGGAAGGGAGGAAAACGGAAATCCTTCTTTTAGCTCGGTGTACCAGCGGTGAAGAATGACGGTGAGCTTTAGAGCTTAAAGCCGCGTTCCTCCGGACGCTTCTGCCGCCACGTCTGGAAGAACGGGCGGGCTGAAGGCGAGGAGAAAAGGGACGGACGGAGGGGAAACTTACGAGAGGGGGTTGGAATATCTTTTTGGATCCTTTTAAGGTACTCCGACACATACGCGCTTATGAGTTCCAGGTGCACGTGAGACCGCGAGATACCGTGAGTTTTGAGGGACCGAACTTATCCGCGAGATACCTTTGAAAAATTATACGGAATGTTCTTTCTGCCCTTATACCACGTCAGCGCCCCGATGGCAGACTCTTCCAGACGCACGGCCAATTTATTCTCGTTCGAATAATCGACGATCGAAAATAAACCCCTCGCGGAATAGCACGCCGCAAGGAAATCTAACAAGATTGTGTTTCCCGATTAGGGTCACTTTGTTTTAACAGCGGAAATCGAGTTACTAGTACTGACAAATTTAACCATCAACAAGACGGACTTAACAATCGAATGTATTCGTGTTTCATTTAGAATGCTATACTCTTGGAGTTGGACTCTGCTCTCCCTCGCTGATACAATTTGCATATCCATTTTGAGCAGTGCAATTCTGGTTTCGTTCATCTCCCCGGTATTATTGTTGATCCAAGATGCCGAATATAATTTGATAACTGTAACACGATCCACTTTTCAGTCTCTCCTCGGGCTACCATTATTCTTGGGTCAAAATATCATTGGATAATATTTTACATTTGTAATCCCGCATCAGCTCGCAGTATATTTCAGCCGTAATACAAATTTCTGCCGTTTAGCTTTCTTATTATTAGATTTGGCTTTATGAATTTGTATTAACGCGTTAACATTAACATTACATTAATACTAACGCTAATTTGCATTAACAGAAATTTGAAGCTTTCTCGCTCGTATTTTTATTGCCTGGGATTACCATTGAATGTAAATGTACGTAATTTTATATTTCTGGAATTTTATTTAAAATTTTTGTTCACAATAAAGAACTTAAAGAATTTAAATTCCAAATTGAGAAGCGCAAAAGTGCCAATATCAGTTGTTCGTGCCAATGTATGTTAAGAGACAAAACACGTTTCAAACTAAAATTCATCACTGAAAAAGAATTCTGGTTAAAAACGGACGAATCGGAAAAATCTTGCAGGATTGATCAAATATTCTAGTTGTTATAATAGGAATTCTGGTTATTATAAGTTACAAAGTATTGAGTTCTATTATAATAACCAAAATTTTTTATCAATCCTACAATTTTCCTACAAAATTTTCCGATTCGTCCGTTTTTAACCAGAATTTTTTTTCAGTGCTGCAATGTTTAAAATACTTGAGCCTCGAAGATCTCAAAAGCAAATTTGAAAAATCAATACACCTTAGGATTCAACAATAAAGAAATGCAGAAATTTTTAAAATTCGAAATTCTAAGAAGCAAATAAATTAAACAGTAAAAAATCCTACATTTTAAAATGTGATTTTTTAAAAATCCTTCAACCCTTCCGGTAATCATGTTGGAATGAAAGAAAATCTTCAACCGAGATTGGAAATTCCAAATCTGAATTAAAAACTCCGGAAAAGAGATATCAAATTCTTTCAACACCAATGCGTTTCTAGAAACTCAAGATCTTCGAAAGAAACCCTCTAGATTAAAACGCCCGGCATCCCTGAATATTCCGAGCATCCGCTATATTAGCGCCTCGAGATATCCTACGAAACTTCACGTCTGATCTACAAAGGGATCATAACACCACAGAAACTCGTTGCTAAACATAGAACAATGTTGTGTGCGCGCGCGCGCGCACGCAAGTTGCTGATCGCGCGCGGACGGAACTTCGTTGTGCAACTCTAATTCGCGAATTTAGCGTACCCTCCTGCTAAACAAGAGCGGGGGGATTCATAACCCGGGCCGCGTAAGCCCGCATAAATGCGTTTCCCTGATTCCACCATATTTCCCCCGCAAAGTAAGGCCGATTAAATCACCGCGGTCGTGTTGCGCAACGCATTAAACGCGCCCGACCCGCCTCTGGGACGCGCGCGAAGTGAGAACTGGCGGAAAAGTTTCTCCCCAATTCCACACGTACGCGAGGATGTGCGCGCGCGAGGGACGAAAGAACGAGGGGAGGAATAATCCGTTTTTGCTTTCGAAAGGAACACGCGGCGAACGTAAATGAATCACCACTTCCGCGTCGCGTCGCGATAAACCGCCGACAAAGTTCAATTTTTTTTTTCGACGAAGTTATCTAACTTGATTAAACGTCGAGTAATACTCTCAAGGATCGCGCGTTCAATGCGCAAAATATAAAAAGTTAAAACAAAAGAGAACTAAATTTCTAATAGTAAATAATAAAAAAATAAAAATATTTGCACAGATTCTCAGTTTCATCGGCATGGAAATCCTTCACGTATAGAACGTCAGATAAATGCAACGTTGACGATTCGCAAAGTCGTGATAAATGCTGATTCTACCGTGACACGTTGGCGTGATAATGCCGCGACACCCTGTATAACACGCAACAATGTATCGAGGCGCTTTTAACGACCACTTTTTCCGCTGTTAAGAACCACATTCCTCGACGAATGTATAATATATGGGAAACGGTGAGGTGCCTAATGATCCAGGATCCATGGATCTTTCGACGTTATCGCGCCGCTTTTACTAATTGCATGGTCGGGATACAACAAGCAGCGGGACATCTAAAAGGACCACGAGGGGAGCCGACAGTGGAAGGATAAATCGACGGGAGGATGTACAAATCGCGTTTGTCTGATAACAGATCCGGTTCTCCTCGAAGAAACCACCTAATTGTTACGGTTAAGGTTGCAAATTGTTTCTTAGGCAGGTCGCTTGTAATTTGGCTTATAATCTGCTTTTTGGTTTTACAAGGCGATGCAATTAAATCTCGTGGCAAAGAAGTTTCAATCATCAGATAATTTTTCAAACGATTAAAAAGTATTTTTAAAAACGTAAAAAAAATTTTTTAATTATTTTGTAGGACAATGAAATATATTTGGTAGAGATGAAATAAGTTATTTTAAACTTTCAAAAATTAGATTATTTAATTTTATTACATTACAATCTTCGAATTCTCGAGAGACGTGGGTATTTAAAATTGTATCAAGATTTCTGTGCTTTTGTTTCTCACAATAACTCAAATCGAAGCTGTTTCTCCAATATCTCAAATCAAGTAACATAAAATTAAACTTCCCGAAAGATTAAAGTCCAATTAAAATAGTTCTCAAAATTAAATTAAACTTGAAATAGCTCTCCAACTTTTATTTGAACGACTGCCGTGTGCCATTAATAGGCAGCTTTTCGCGCGACACTCGTTATATAGAAGCTCCCGTCACTAATCGGGCCATTCGTTTCTCAAGAGTAATGGCCATTCTGTTTTAATATCGCTGAAACGGGAACACATCATAACAATCGCGTAAATATTGAATCATGGACGCGCCATTTGTCACCAATACGCCATATTATTTTCACGTGTGCACATACGCACATCGCTCACGTCATAAATCACAAGCAATGTTGCTAAATGATATTCGCCTGCCATTGTTTACCCGTGCGAACGACAGACCCGTCGAAATGTAACATTGGCTTGCATAAATATGGAAATACTATAATATCGAACCGCCCTCATACGTCGTTCTTTATAATGTATTCTGCATCACGTTATGCTCAACGATCCGCCACGTTTACAGTACTGCATCAATAATTTATCAGTAATTTGTTATCAGCGAGATAATAGATTCCGGATATTATTCTTGCATATTTTTCGATTTTTTCTCGGAGCGGGCATTACAATAATGTTCTTCGCGAGATAATGCAATTTCGTGATAAATGTTTATAGAATCTGGCTAAATGTCGCCGGTGTCATCGGCGTATCGTCATATTAAACATTTTAAAACTTTTAAAGTATTTGTCTGCGGCGATATTAAAACTTTAAAATGAGAAGTAAAAGTTTTGAAACTTTCGTAGATTAAAACTTTGGAAATGTGAACATTTTGAACTTTCGAATTTGGGTTCTCGAATTTTAGAACTTTGAAATTTCGAACTTTTCTGAAATTTTGAGAATTTTGCGAAAGTCGAAATGTTCGTAATTGTAGAACTTTAAAAACACTTGGATCTTTGAAATATTTCGAATCTCTCTCTCCCTCTCTCTCTCTCTCTGAACCTTGAAAGTCTCGAAACTTTGGAAACTCCGAAACTTTGAGAACATTTGAGCGTTTAAGCTTAAAGACTTTGCAATTTATGAGATTTCCGGAAGATCTAATAGTAACGATAATAATTATCATAACAGTTAATGCCAGTGTTAATCGACATGACTAATAATAAGAACGCAAGAGAGGGCAATGTAATCAAATTAATATCCTCGCGTCATATTTATTCACGGTTTCCATTGTTAAACAGCATAAAGGAGCGAAAAAGGGAGACGTAAAACGAGAGAGAAGATTGATCATCGTGTATCAAGGTACTCCTCTCCAAAAGGAAAGCTCCCAAAGCACAAAATCCCTTCCTCGCTAAGTCCAACGAGTTCGTTTCGTCTTTTTACCCTCGTCCTTCCGTCGTGTCGTCCTTGTCGTCCTTTTGCCTCTGTTCTGATCCCGACGGGTTGGGAGGATATTAAAAGGAAGGAAAAAGGATAACGCGCATCTTCCTTCACTGCTCTTTCCTTGTACAATACCTCTCGAACAAGCGATCGAAACTTGGGCGCGACAGAGTTTATTTCGATGTTACAGGTAGACCAAGCTTCTTGATCTTTCTAATAAGTCGGTGCACAAAACAGAGAGCTTCTACGTCAATAAACTCGATTTTTTAAAATATCAACATTTGATTAATGAAAATACAGTTACTGCGACTAATTCAAATTTACGCAATTCTCATTTTTTTCCCCAAAAATGGAAAACAGTGCATGTAATAATAATTAACGAATAATTCCATATTTCGTTTATAAAGACAGAAAAATCGAGAATCTTTTATGCTTTCGATATAGAATTACGTATGGTGTGATATGCATTTTCATGACATTTTTTAAATATCAAATTTATACTGCGTCGAAAAAGTGTTAAACAAATACGTTTCGCACATATACAATTCGTTGCCTCACATTTTTCACTATCCATTACTTTTAATATCGTTCTAACGAGAGATCCTTGTCATATATTTTTTTATTTATCTCTTGTTTATACCCTATTCATTCCCATCGTGTTACGTTAATAACTACGGCGCAAAGCTTGTCTATCTTGTTAAACTTCAAAACTTCACGCGATGATCAAAATGAGGTACTGCCACACTCTACACAATAAAGGCTTTACGGAACGTAATGCGGGATACCCTACGTCCCAAAATGTTTCCAGGTCAATTACGGTGAAAAGCGAGCGAGCCAATAGCGAAAACCATCGAGACGGATTGATCCCACCTATGTGAGCTGAAAGGCGTTCGCAGCGAAGTTTCGGCCCGATTTCTCACTCAATTATCGACCATCGACGGTGACAGAAGTGACGCGACATAATCGCATTCCGCAATTTCAAGCTTGCTTCGAGAACTCCCAATAACTCGTCTCCCGACGCTCCGTGAGACGTCCAACTTTCGACCCGGATAAAGCGAGTTTCCCCGGAAGCGCGCAACGTGAGGTCCGCTCTTTCGACGCTTCGGCGTCTCTTCGAGAGCAAACTGCACTTCGCTCGTCGACATGGTCCGCCACCGATTATCGATATCGCAAGGCGAACGCGAGAAAGCTAGAAAAGAAGTTTAGAAATTCTTCACGCTCGCGCTATTATTTCTATTATTATTATTGACATTGTCGCCGCGGTATTATTATAGCCATTGCGTTCGTTATTTATTAATATCGTTTCTTTTTCCTCCTTCCTTGTATATTTTTACAAGAATTTATCGTTTTATTATTTTTTTTTATACCCATCTCTAAGTGACAATCGTCTTCCTCGGGGTATTCCTATTTCACGAGTGCAGATAGTTCTGTCCTTACAAGGAATCCCCGTAACCGTCCGCGTGGCCGCCATTTTGACGGCGGCCGACTAGTTTCGCTCGTTTCGGAAGTTCTTCGCTTGAGTTATTGCGAGTTCTCGAAGCGTTCGCGTTCCGCGGGCACCGGAATGCAATTATGTTGCATCACCGACCTCCACGTGCCCGCTCGTTAGTCGATAATTGCATGGGAAATCCTGGAAAAGCTCCTTAGAAGAATCCCGCGCACGCTTGACCGAGTCTATTTTCAGTGACACTAGTCGGATTCTAAGTAATAATTAGCAATGCTCGACGTAACGCGCCTCGATTTTCCCGGAAAGTGAGGATTCAGTCGATTGCCGTGACGATAATATCGAAAGACCGAGCAAAAAAGAGCGGTAGATTCTAAGGATATTTAGAGCCTCGTCTTTACGTTGCAATAATCAATCTGCGCCTCGAAATAATTAATTCTTGGATATCGTGATCGAGCGACTCTCGCGTGAAGGACACCTCTCGTAATTGCACGCGCGATTAATTTATTTATCATATTTACGTCTTTCGCCCTTTTATCATTTGATCGTCAAAAATATATTTTTCCACGGCTTTTCTGTAGTATTAAATTTCCCCCGGCAGGGAAAATGGGGAGGGAAGGGGAAACTTTATACCCGTCAAAGAATAGACTTCCAGTGTACGGAAAACCGGCGCCAAAATTATGTTGGACGCGCGCCGCGTTGCATTTTAATTGGATAACCCCGTATATATATCGGGGGCCGCGACATACGACCTCCTTAAATCCGGGAACGTCGACGTCCCGAAATTTCCCGAAAATTACGCGAGCCCGGGGGAAATAAGGGCGTCCCGCCCCTTTCGCGCTCCTTTCTTTCCTCCTCCGTCCCTCGCCCGTCCCACGCCCGAGTTCAAACGTACGACCCTTTCGCCTTTAAGCGCGAAAAGCGCGCGGCTAACGAAACAGCACTTTCTACATTTGGCGCCAGAAGTAAATATAGCCGGTTCTTTGTCACATGATATAATCCAATCTTTTTTACAGCCGCACTTTCTACGCTCTACTTCCCTCCGCAGCCGAGAGAGAGATACGTTCCGTCTCGTCTCGCGGCAGGGCAGGAGGAAAGTGCGGCTGAAACAAACAATCCTTTTTACATTTGGCGAGCCAACTAACTAAGGAACGACTCTTTGCCCGGCAACCGTAGCTTCGCTCGTTTTACGGCAGCGTCCCTTCTTTTCCCCCGCGGAAGCAACAAAATACAATTTACCATCTTAATTACGGAAAAAGAAAGAAAAGCGCTAAGAGGGTCAATCTCTTTTACATTCGGTCCTCGTTTCATCGTACTTTTACGTTTATCATCTCATCATACTCCTCATCCTTTTATTTCACAGGTCTTTGCATTTCTGCCTTTACGTCTTTACGTCTTTATACTTTTTTCATTGTACCATTCATAGACATTCGTATTTTTTAACTGAAAAAAAATTCTGGTTAAGAACGGACGAATCAGAAAAATCTTGTAAGACTGATCAAATATTCTGGTTATTATAAATTATAAAGTATTGAGTTCTATATGCATCGAGAGAAGAATATAGTTACTTTTGGACCCAACCATAATTTTATAATATTTGTAACACGAAATATAATTAATTTAACTGCATGCATCATTATGTTAACACCATAATTATTGTTTAAAAATACTATATAAAGTAACTATATTTTTTTTGTGTAATAACCAGAATATTTGATCAATTCAAGATTTTCTGATTCGTCCGTTTTTAACTAGAATTTTTTTCCAGTATAGTATATCCTACATTTTCGCGCATGCCGAAACATCTTTCCATCTCTCCCTTGTTTAGGGAAAAACAGACACGATCGATGGCGGTAAAAGCGCCAATAAATATCGCGAAGATTAAAACGGCGAGTACGATCAACGAGCGATTCATTCGTTTCCGGTGGTTCCGTGATTAACGCGAATGGCTCGTTAACATATCGAGCCGGGCGGTCAGCCCGAGCGGCAACGCCATACATCGAAATAAATCGAAACCAAAACGGCTCGGCGGAAGCGGTGGCGCGGCGGCCGCGAAATCCGCGCTCGTAACTTCCGTCACGATCTTCGGTGCGTAAATATCCGTCGGCTTTTACCGGACGTTTCGGTACGTCGATGCGTATTTATCGCCGGCGCCGATACGAAACGAGCTGACAGAAATCGCGCAAATGGATCATGATTCAACGGGGGGATTCGTGAAACTGACGCGACGTGGACCACCCGCAGCGTTTTCATCCGGCGTCTCCGGCGCGTATGGGAAAGTTAGAAGCTGTAATTGCAAAATAAATCGAATCGCGGCGTATCCAATAAAAAGGCGGTCGCTCGTCCGCCGGTGGTCGCTAAGGGGTAAACGTAAAAGGGGATTGTTCGCGCGGAATGAAAAGTCCGGGGATAATCTCTCTTCGCTTTATCGCGGAGGGATCGTCACGCCTCATTTTTATTCCTATTTCACGCGAGTGAAATCACCTCACCGCCCCTGAAAGTTATTACGTCGACGAGTCTCCCTTATGTTCTGCAAATCTGCGCGAATATCCATCGCCGCGCGCGCGGCTGCCTCTCGCCACTTAGCGACACGTGCTCCCGTCGACGAGAAAGAGAACGAGAGAGTGAGAGGGTGGAGCGCGAAATATTTTTCCCGCCCGAATAAAACCGAATGTATTTCCCGAAATTCAAACGAGATCTCCGCTCGACCGGCCCGCCCTTTTTATCGGCGTCCTAAATTGTCGCCGCGGGGAGGAAAAAAAAGACCGCAGGACAGCCGGAAATCCCGGAAAATTCGCCCGGGAAATCCGAGGTCCACCCCTCGCTCATACGTCACTCCCCTCTTCCTCCTCCATACGTGACGATTGCCCGTTTATTTTCAACGAGGGTTGTTTAATTCAAACCGTCGCCCGGCACGCTCGGCTAAATCCATTTTGGCGAAAAAAAGGGTGATAACAATCGTCCACTTTCCCCCCCCCCCTCCTCCTCCCCCCCATCTATCGCTCCACTGATCAAGCCGAACGTTCTCGTCACTCGACAGCACGAACGCGTGATCGAAGAGCATCGATCAAGCGGAAGAAGGACAAACCGGATGAAAAATCGGATTTTCGCGGATTTTCGAAAACTAACAAACGCGCAAATTCGAGTAGAAATTTTTAGACGAATATTGGATCGAACAGTCGGCGTAACGACGGCCGAGCTTAATCAGTTTAACTTTAATTTTGTATTATTATCTCAGCTTTATCGAGAATATTTCGGTGTTAGCCGATTCTGCCGTTCAATTCGAAACAAAAACTCGATTCAGACGTCGATCACTACCTTCATCAAGAAACAACTCTCTCGCGCCCTACATTGTAAATTCCTATGGACTGCCACTGCTCCTACTCGATATTCGATTAATTTGACTAAAACAATGAGATAAAATTAGAGACATATTGAGTAAGTCTTACTCAATATGTTGTTAATTTATCTAATTTAACTTCCACGTTAGTCAAAATTTTACCTTCCTTTCAGTCAAAATTAATGAAAAATTGAGCAGGAGCAGTGGCGACCTATGAAATTGTTAAAAATCACTCAAATTGAGTATAATTTGACACTACGAGTTTAACAGTGTACGCTGGAAACGTCAAACTTGTCTCCATCTATCCGGAACCGATCTAATTTTTCGCAAGAACTCGAGATCCATACCGCAGTAAAATGGATTTCCTTATGGGACGGAGCGAAAGATTCGAAATAAGCGGAACGATATCGCGGGAAATCTCCAAAGGAGAATCGGGCGCATCCGGGGGAGCGGAGTGAAACAACAAGCGCGATGCAATTCCCGCGTTCTCCTGCATTATAAAAATATTTTCGGGCCGAGGAGAGCGTTTTCGGGGGCGCGTTCGATCGCACGGTGGAGAGTCTTTGCCATTCCGCGTGCGCGCCCGGCGGAATGCGGTTTACGGCGGCCGGGGGGGAAAGGAGAAGGAGCCAGTAATACTTATTGCACACACACGGCGCGTGCATGTACGTCCGGCAATACGCTCGCTTCCGATTCCTCCGTAGGGACTCCCTTTTTCCTCTCCTTTTTTTCTCGTCTTTTGCATCCGTCCCTATCGTTCGTCGGGAATACGGGATGCGACCCTCTCGCTCTCGCGCTCCCTCGCTTCCCGACTCCACCGTAAATAAGTTACGCTCACGTAGCGCTCCTCCGTTTCCCCGCCATTGTTTACGCGGCATGCAGCTGCAGCCGCACGTACGCCGCGCGAGGATGCGGCGGACGCTACTTTTTCCCCGAGATGGACCGCCGAACTTCTCGCGTATCTCGCGCGGAACGTTCCCGAATGGCACGCGGGGAAAGTTTGCGGGCGCCCACGTATTTCGCTATTACGGTTGAGGACTTTAATCAATTCATCAATTTCTAGTTTCCCAATTCGGAAACTCGTAAAATACGTGGAATGAAAGGATATTTGTAAAAGCAGATGATTTCTCTAGGCCAATATTTCGATCATTCGTGTAGTGTTTTCACACTTTAAAGATACATATTATATATTCTAATAAGCAAAAATAAGCACACACACACATACATGTGTATACATCCTCAAACTTTTAAAACTATTAAAATCTCAATTACACGTAGAATTACAATGAAAGAAAAATCTAGTTTTGGCCTCAACCATAATTTTATAATATTTCTAACACGAAATATGATGAACTTAACTATATGCATAATTATCGTTAGAAATATTATAAAATTGTGATTGAGACCAAAAGTAACTATATTTTTCTCTCAGTGTATAAATGTATAATTATCATCTTAATTAACGTGCACAAAATAAATTTCGTTCCTCGGAGAACTTCTACGGGTTCTTCAATCTTTCGAGACAATAACGGTATATTTTATATATCATTATTGCTTCAATAAATAACCCATGGAAGTTCCAGAGAACGAGCAGGGAGAACAGAGTGTACGAGAGAAAGGGGGCGAGAAGAGAACGCGCATCATGATCTTAATTAACGCGCACAAAACACTAGCGCGCAATTACCTACGCTTGCGACTCCGGATTCGAGAGGGTTGATGCCGATTCACCCGGTATAACTTTTATTCAGACTTGGCGTCTCGAAACGGGCGGGTTTACACCGTGTAAACTTACGTCGGCAAATTGGCGGGACCGTAATTAAAAGTTACACGGGTGTTTACAAGGTGAAAGAGAGGCAGAGAGTGAAAGGGGAGGAAGAGAGAGAGAGAGAGGGAAAAAGGGAGAAAGAGACAGCTGTCGAGTTTCTCTCTCATGCACGCACACGCACTCTGGCTCGGCTCTCTCTTCGCTTTTGCCTTGTTCGCTCGGCTCGCGCCATGCAAACGACGCGGCTGGTCGACATTAATTAAAGTCGATAACCAATTAATGCGTAACAAGAACTCGACTCCGCCGGCGTTTATTCGTCCGTAACACGCGATCCGCGTGTTCGCGCGCGGGCCCCCCCACGAGCGAGTCACGCGCGCATTTAACGCGTGCGAAACATCGTATGGCCCGAATTAACTCGCGATGGGAAAACCGGTCCGGAGATGAATATTAAAGCGCAAATCCACTCTCGCTTGCTTATTTTTCGAAACGTTTATTGCCGGAGAGTCTACAGGTGGGGACTGGCGGGAGGTTTAGCTACAATTTATTCCAAGCCCGATACGAAGCCAGCCCCCGGCTTCGAATTTTTCCTTTTCGACAATTATCTCGATGTTTATCGTCTCCTTCGGTGTTTAATAGAATTCGAGGATTTAAAAGTTCATTCGAAATTTCACGGCTTTATAAATATGGATATTGCCAGGATCTCTCAATACAATTTATTAAGATTGAGCTCCGAAAATACCGCCGGGTTCGAATTTTTCCTTTTCGTCAATTATTTCGGTATTTACTGACTCCATCGGTGTTCGATAAAATTCAAAGATTTAAAAGTTTATTCCAAGTTTCTTTTATGACTTTAAGTATCGGCATCCGGAAGGTATCAGGATTTTTACTTGCGACATTGATACACTGTAAAATTACATATAATTTTGAGACACACTTAATAGTTTAAAATTAATTTATTTCTAATTTTGCAACATAAAAGTAAAAATAATTCCTTAATTTGTTTTTTACAGTGTATACAGTGTAAAACATTTATTAGAAATTAAAAACTTATTTTTATTTCTGACTGCAAAATTATAAATACGTAAAATTTTACAACTATTATAGTGAATCTCACAATTACATGTAATTTTATAGAAATTGTGAGATTCACTAAAAAACAAATTAAGAAATTATTTTTTTCTTTTACGCTGCAAAATTAGAAATAAATTAATTTATAACTATTAAGTGTGTCTCGAAATTACATGTAATTTTTTACAGTGTAGGCCAAGTACTAAATTTCGACACTTCGCGGAATAAACGCTCGCAAAATTTTTAATTGCATCCTCGACGGGTTTTAGGATTCGAAAGATTCAAACATCTATATCGACATCCTGATGACCGGCGGAAATAACGGGCCGGTTTCCCGCGACGCGCGTATATCTCGTAATGCCCGCTGCGGAACCGCTCGTCGTAAAATCACCGTACGTGGAGAGACGTTCTTCCGCGACTGTGAGGGGATGGTTGGTTACCGAACGACGAGACTTTACGATCGAACTTTCGCGCGTTGTAAAGCGTGCGCAGCATCAAACCGAAACGAACTTCTCCCACGGTGTCCATTCTCGCGCTCTCATACTTTTTCTCGTTTCGCCGCGGAAAAAAGGGAGAGGGAACGAAAGGGAGAGCGAGAGAGATAGGACGCGAAACCGGATAATAAAGTTTGTCGTGCACCTGCACCCGCAAACATTGTGTCGCGGTGCTACGCGAGCTGTTTGTCCGGTGTTCACCGATCGGCGCGAGCGGCAAACAAATAATCGATGCGCTTTATTTTTCGTGCATCCAATATGTTTCAATTCTGCGTTTAACCGGCAAAAAGCTGCACGGCTTTTCAGCGTTATGTTTATTTAATTCCGTATGATTAAAAATATTTCTATATAGATTCTGTTAAATTTTCTATATGTAGATAATTTGTGTAACAGCTAAAAAATTATTAGAGAGGAGAGACTTTTAGCTGACCGAATTCTAGAAATAGATATTTTGCATTGCAAAAAATTCCGTAGAATCTTCGGTATTAGAAAGGTGGATAATAAAAATTTAATGAAACAGTTGACTCGATTAAAATGAAAGGATAATTAAATCATTTTTACATGCGTCGAGAAATCCCTTTATCATAAAAGAAATTCCGGGCTGACAAGATTAATTGATACGGGAAATGACTGATCGCATTGTAAGCTCGATAGGATTTCCTAAATTGAGAAAGGAAAAAGTGGCTTGTGCCTCGATAATTAAGTTCGCTGAAGAAATTAACAGCCTTCCCAGTGCACAGTCGCCCCTCCCCCTCCCTCCAACGAAAATTACGTAAAAGTTTTAACGCGAAAAATATGGAGGCGTGCGTCCATAGATCCGATTAGGGCGTTTCTATCGAGTGTAATCATTCACAAACTGCGACGTAAATTGAGGCAAAACTGAAGCGAGTAACTCGCATGTAACTCACTCGGTGGAACTATCGGCCTACACAACGCACTACTAGGTGTATAGGACAATTAGATTAAGAGCATAATGTCGAAAAGTTCAAAGGATCAAAAGGGCTGTCGTTCGAGAATTATTTGCAATCGATCAGAAAATATGCAAGTTCAATAAATTTATAACACAGTCTCATGCAAATATGAAAATTATGAAATTAAATGTTATTATTGACTATAAATGTTTTATGACTGTCGTTCGATATTTAACGATATTTATTTTAAAGAAAATTAAGAATTTTAATTATTAATTAATTTTAAATTAAAATGGAAAATCTTAAAACAAAATGTCGAGATTGTTATAGTTTCATATATATGTATAAACAATCATATAAATAAACAATCAAAATTGGTTATATAGAATTCGCATATCGATCATTTTTTAAACAATATAAAGTTAAATATATAAATGAACGGAAAAGCTATAAAAAATTAGAAGAAAATTAACGCGTTTTATTAATACAATTTTAGTATTTATTTCACTTGGGTATATAGAAATCATTCCAAAATATTCCAATTTTTATCGTTCATAAAATATAAACATCATGAAGAAAATTAAATTAAAAATTTCACATTCTTCATATCGGTGTGTATTATAATTATAACTATAGCTTATTTTAACTATTTCTTTTTATTTCTCACTATTTATTTAAGCAATCAATTCGAAAATTTAATTATGCATTCCATAATAAATTTTGACGAAATAATATCAATTAACATATTATATCTTCATGGTATTCTTAATTAATTGTACGTTTCCTAAAAACCGAGCATGTATATAAAGTGTATTTTTTAATTAAAAATAAAAATAAACAAGTAATTTCTTTATTATTTAGAGATCATATTTTTCTATGAGAGGAAATTACACTATCGTTGTTTATCGCGTTTTTGCACGCGCTCTACGTGTAAAATATTTTCTATCACTTTTGTTATTATACCTGCGAGATTGCCCTATAAATTTCAAACGACTAATGTATCTCGCCATTAATACGCCATCGTATAATACGACACTGAAACGTGCAAATAATTAATATACCGATAACGAGCCCTATTTTGTAAACTCTATACATGAATCTTATGTATACAAATTGATAGATAATTTATAGATACTTCTAAATTAAATATTATCTTTAATTTGTCCTAGTCTATCTATTTTGTGAGGTAATAATTATGAAATATTAGATTTGTCATAATATTGTATATTTTTCGATACAATTCGATGCATATTAAAATCCGCATACATTTTTCACATACAAGTCTGACACAATTTTCGCAAAAATCTATTATTTCTCAATTTAAAAATTAATTGATCACTCACCGATCTGATGCGTAACAACGGAGTTGTGTTGAATCCAAACGTTACGTTAAACTACAAAATATGTGTAAACATCCAAAATCAAACAGAGTATTATCGAAATAATTAAAATTAATCAAAAATTAATTCTCACCTCGAATATTTTATTCATTTGCTTCTCGTGACATTTAAGAATGATCATCTTTTTCAGAAAAAATGAGAGCTTCTTATTTGCAAATTGTCTCAAAATACAATAAATGAAAGACCAATATTAAATAATGTAATTACTGAGTAATTGTAAATCTCATGGATATTCAGATTATAATTTAGAATACTTCAATACACATCTATAAACATTGAATATTATTCATTGAATTTTTAAGTTGAGTTTCTAAAGCCAATTTCAGACAGTTAAAATTCATCAGAAATTGGAATAATTATACTTGTAATGTAACGTAATATGACAAATATTTGAAAACTTTGAAACACATATAGAATACAGAATCATAAATGAACTACTGTTTCGAATTTGGATGCGAATTAGAGGCCATCTGGACTTTGGTAACTTTGAAAATTAGTTTACGCGCGTTATATTACATTACGATGCCAAGTGGCATGCGGAGTGCGACCGTCGCGGAGATGAACGATTAATTCCGCGGGTAATTAATAAATGTATAACAGATTACTCATCCACCAAGGTCGCTCCGCCGTCGCACGATGCTGTTTGAATCTCCTCTTCCTCTCAGACTCCGGATTGCACAGACGCAACACTCGCGAAAACACGGATAACGAGGGCACGTTGAGGATCGAAATGATATTTGCACGGCACTTTGCACGGCACTCCCGACGTTTTGTCACACGCGACACGCGCCCTGCGACACCACGACGGAAGGACAACGCGAAATAGCTGTTACTTGTCAGCTCGAATCTCGGCGTGCGGATGACAGCACGTGATGACTCTGCGTAAAACACAGCACATCGAAGTGTACGTCGAGCGTTTTATGCCGGCGGAGTTTGCGGAGATTTAATCAAAATACTTTATGTCGGGAATTGGCGAACTTTTTTTCTAGTAAAAAGCCGGAAAGTAAGTATTATAGACATTACGAGCCAAAAGAAGATTACGTGGACACTTATATATAGCGATAAAAAAATTTTCCATAAACCTTTTATTAGGACAATTTAATTAATTAATAATTATATTATGAGTCATATTAGTTTGCCGACCCCAATTTTATACGATTACGGTTATGAGCTCGCGTGAGGAATTAACTTTCTCGATTAACGACTCGTAGACATATCGAGGAGATATCCGATAAACAGCGTCGTTAATCATGGAAGTTAATTCGTCGTGGAAGCTGATATTCGCACAGTTGCAATAATCGTAAAGAACAATCGCGTTTTCGGCGTCCCGTGGTGCTTGCCGGAATCGCGGTTTCGAAGAATATTTCGAAGAATATACTGTTATAACACGAAGAAGATAATACGACGAGACATACATCGCGGTCGCTGTCTGTCTGCCCGCTCGAGCGTCGCCACGCGAATGACGCGCGGTCCGCAGTGGCCTTGCGTAAATATACCACATAATATCCCGTTGTATACTAAAATTTAACCGAAACGTTTTAAATAAATATTACACGACAAATATCTGTTTCCTAACGTAACAAGAAGGATTTTAATGTAACAAATGGAATGTTCCTTCACTGTAAATCGAAACTTAATGATAGAATAACATCTTTGATGGACAATGTAATATTTATGTAAATTATTTGTATAGCTAATTTATTATTGTTATCGTCTAATCTAAAATTTTATATCTTTGAAAGAAGAGAAAGCGAAAGAAGAAAAATCGAGATTTTTATTAAACGAAAAATCTAAACGCTACAAAAATATGAAAATTTTTAAAGATTTAAAATTGGATAATTTAATTCCTTCTGAAAAGTAAGAATTTGGAGAAAATATAAATTAGTTTTTCTATTATTCAAATAAAACAAAAAATAAATTTTATTCCTGAATTTCACATTTAAAATTAAATATAATAATCTAAGAGAAATAATCAGTAAATTGAATTAAAATTTTCATTAAAAATAAGGATTAAATTTATAACATTTATGATTTATGATGATATTAATTATATTAATGTGATTAAATAAAAACTTAAAAATAAACCGTTGAACAGTAAAATGAATATCATCAGAATTTTAAAATAAATTGCATAAATCAATTCGTCGTTTTGCACGATATTATTAGCCAATTTTGATCATGTCATGTATACATATAAATAAAAAACTACTGGTAATCTCGACATTTTATAATTAAGTTTTATAATTAATTTTCAAAACCTATTAAAGTATTGTATAGCAGTAATGAAACCTGGATATACTATGTAATATATATTTACGTACATTTTATCATGTCATATTATATGTATTATATAATATTTTTAGACCTTTTATATTTTGTGTAAAATGAAAAATAGAATTCTAAATGTTCAATGTTAAGGTTCTCTTTGAGAATTATATTTTATAGAATTAATTATCTTTTTACTAATTATTAGCTAAATTGTTAGCTATAGACACTTGCATTTTTTCTGACATATTAAAAGAGATTTCTATCTCAAGAAGGACATCTTGTATAATGGATGGTGCAACTCCACGATACATAAAACAAGGTAGCGCGTTAACAAAAATTAAAAATATAATTCCCTCCGCAGGGCAGGATAAAAATAACTTACCGTATATACGAAGTTTATAAACGCGGAAGAATCATGCGAATTTTCTTAAAAGCGTAATGCTGCATAGCCGCAGGAGGCAAAACACTCACCTGCAACATAATGAGAAGAGAATCCTTTAGTTTCAAAGAAATATTCTAGGAAATAATACAAGAGTGTGATAAAACAAGGAAAGAATATTTATTATTAATGTTATTGAATAAAAGTCATTTAAGAAATCGCAGAAAATCCAAAATAATAAGAATATAAAAATGCAAAAAGAAAATGCAATAATTACAGAATATTAAATTTATTTGCAATTAAAAACTCACAACAAAATATTCTAAAATAAAAAACTGGAATTATAAACGTGAGATTATTGAAAATTAAAATAATTAAAATATCTATGATAATATGTGAAATAATATGCTAGATAATATCAAGAGATATTAACATCCTTCCTTTAAATAACACTTACACTCAAGAATTCTAAAGATTTCTTAGCAGAGGTTTAACACTTAAAAGTTCAACGATAAGTTAAAACATAGAATTCAAATAAAGTTAAAGAAATTTAAGCATCTGAAAATCTAGAAATCGGAAAATTTATTAAACCTATCATCTAAAATAAAATACGCTTCTAGTTAAAAAAATTCTATTAATCTCAATTTTGAGTTAATTTCAGATTCGCTCTAGGAACTTGACACTTCTAGTACGTATAATCCGTCCCAAGAATTTACAACGCAAGAATCCCGGAACTTCGAGGAAGCATTAATAAACCGTATATCCATATCTCCCCTCCGATTCGTCCTATCGTTTCTCGTGAACCGGAGAACTATAGAAATTGTTGAAATGCGCGCGCGACTCGGCGAAGATCTCTCGTCCTCGCTGCCGTCAGCCTCGCCGTCGTCATCGCTGCTTCCGCGCTTTTCAATTCTGGCTCACTAACGTCGCGACGACGTCGCCTTGCCTAGACTCTAAATAACCGCGATACTTTTACAATCAATAATCGACCGAGCGATCCACCGAGAGCTTTCTCGCGTGAGCTCACACACACTCGGGCTTTCGAGTAATTTCCGCCTTTCAGACGCGGAATTTCAGACACGGTTCGTAGAGCAGGGGTATTGCGAAAACGATATTCTCTTGCGCTGTATTCGCGAGTATCGAGAGCTGTCAAACCCGACACGTTCATTGGCTGCCGAGGCAACCTTGCGTGACCGATCGGCGGCGCGCTGGATGCTGGGACTGTCGATAAACGGAATGGAAGTGAGCGCTCTTGATATTTCTGGAAGAGTGAGTATAATGCCCGAGTAGATACGGTAGTTCCAAGGTGCGCGGTGCTGGGCGAGAGAGGAAAAAAGTCAGGGGAAAATAAAATCGAGAGCGAGCCCTGGACGAGCAAGCCCATACGTCCCTGCCCGGTTAACTTCGATCTGATACATTCGGGGAACAAGTGACGCAATCTTTCTTCGAATTTCTCGTGTCCAGTGTGGCGCAATTAATACCACAGATTTCGCTGAATCGATATGATAGCTAAAAATAATAACGATATAAGAAGAAAGTAAATAACAATCTAAAGCTTGAGGAAAGAAAATACTAAGAAAGAGTAACACAGTTTCGACATTTTTTTTTTTTTTAGCAGACTTAGGGCCTAAACAGAATGGCTGACTTATCATTCAAGACGTGTTTTATGGTTTAAGCCTTTACCTTAAAAAAACGCACAATACTGTCTTGTGTCTAAAGTCTTATCAATACAGATAGCGCAATGTCCATTTCTATCAATGCACATTAACTTTAATCTCGATTTAACCTACTTTTTATTTTCTTCTAATTCTTAGAATTAAAAAAGATAGTAAGTTAACCGAGATTAAAGTTAATCTGTATTGGTGAAAATAGGCACAAGACTTTAGACATAAGACAGTATTGTGCGTTACTTTAAAATGAAGACTTAAATCATAAAACACGTCTTGAAGCGATGTCAATTATTTTGCTTAGACCCTAAGGAAGAGGATTGAAAGAGCGAAGAAAGTGTGAAACTCCATCACTTTAGAAAGAGTCGTAAATGTTCCTGAATAACCGCGGAAGGCAGAAGATTACACATTTTCTGCATTAAAAAAAATAATCCGGTTTTAATCCCGCTCGATTATGGGTATCGTAAAATGAGATTGAGTCGAATTGGATGAACTCAGGTTGCGCCGTCAGTAAAACAAGCCCGTCGTAAAGTATCCGCAAGCCCTCCTCGGCTACCAGGTGTCGCGAACGCACCCGGCTCGACCGACCCACCGATCGAAGATACAATCTGCCGCGTACGATCCCTTTCCTGGCCGATCCCTTTCGGTAAAGCGATCAGATTTCTCTCACGCGACGGTAACTGGCATTTCCCTGCGCGGGCGAGCGCGTTCAGGATGGCCGGCTCGCGACGATTTCGCGCGTATTGAAGCTTTCCGTTCTGCCTGATGTAAAAGGCCGCCTCGTCGCTGTCGTCGCCGTCGTCGTCGTCGTCGTCAGGAAATTTGATCACGTGTGCCGGTTGTCGCAACGACACCGTCGCGCGCACCGCTGTCTGCATACAAAACCATCGCGTTTCATCCCGGGCGATAGGAGGAGGGACGCGGAGGGTGGGGAATCTCTCTCGCCTAAGGGCCATTATTACCTGTCCTTTGAAAACAAACTGCTACAGCATACTCTTTTGCCACCCTCCCCTTAGTCGGTTCGCGTCTTCGGCACATATTCTAAGCTGACTCCCTCGGAACCTCCCTTCCCCGCGCTTATCGTCTACTTGGTCCCGAGAAATATTTGCTGATAATTATGGGTGATCTATAGGCGTTCGATCGGGGGACCTCTCCGAGCGTTCGGATTCTACGTTGTGACCTGGGCCTAGTCGCCTGTCGTACCCTACTTTAATAGATCAGGTCAATCCATCATTTCAACTCAAGGCAAACATCGTAGAAGACATTGAACTGAGTGGCTGGTTTCTCTAAGCGTTACGTGGGTCGATATCGTGAGAGACAAAATTCAGAAGAGGTGAATTTTGGATCTTTGGGCCACTTACTGGTAATATAAAATTCTAAAAATAATTGGAACTTTGAGCAATTAGGACACTGTTCTGCACCGAAACACAAATTCTAATTTTGATTATCCGAAAATAACATCGTGTAAAATTGTCAAAATCCATGCACCTCGCTTCTATTTTTCATCAAAATATAAATAGTGATAATACAATTAATAACTATGTTTTGAATTTAATCAGCTTACTTTAATCATGTTCCTTTTATTACTTAATACTTAAATAATAATGATATAAGTAACGTTAAATAAATAAATCGTGCTAGATGAAAGCTACTTTGATTTCGTCAACGAGAAATTCTGTAATTTTTGGGAAACGCGCGAAATATCGGAGGGAAAACGGAGGACGTCGCGGCGTCTCGTTGGCGAGAGAGACCAAGGCGAAATATCGCTTCCTCTCGAAAACAAACTATCGACTAGCGACAGAGGAGGCTTCCCAGTCGCTGATTCAGTTAGTCGGCAAATAAAAAGCGAGGACGAGAGACGGACAGGATGGGGAAACGGGAGACGAGAGGAAGAATGACGACGGCGATGACGAACTCGTTCATTCTTCCGCGAGAGAGAGAGAGAGAGAGAGAGAGAGAGAGAGAGAGAGAGAGAGACGACAATTTACAGCAATAATTCCGGTATAGGGTAAAGGAAAAGAATAACGACAAAAGGAAAATCGGGACGATCATAATCTCTCTCCGCCATCGGCTGGATGGGAAATAAAAACGGCGGATTTTATTACAGACGAATGAGCGATGTATCGATAGGGTGCTCCTCGCTCGACCAAGGATGCTGGAGAATTCCGTTTATCGGAATAAACTAGAGGGAGTTTACGTGAGGGAGATTTATAGCGGATTTATGCAGGATCTAGAGCGGATTTGTCCTATTTATCCTATTTGTCCTCTTATCAAAGATGCGCTGGCTAGGCAATAATGGAATAATTATGCGACGGAAGGATTATTTTTATTGAATACTCGAGAGATTTGTGACTCGCGAACTGAATTCATACAGAGAAAATGCGGAATATAGAAAAAAAAATAACGCGTAGAATATCTACAGATTATACAGAAAACTATTTTTAAAAATATAACAAATATAAAAGGGGAAGAGCGGGGACGAGAAGAAGCAGAAAAAGAGAAAAAAGAAATATACCTCTAAAGTTTAAAATTATATAAGCGACTAAAAACATTATTAATCCCAAAAAAGAAGAATGTCTCTTTTACTGTTATTCACTATTATCTAAATTTATTATATTATCTTCGTTATTCTTAAAATATCACTGAAAAAAAATTTAGGTTTTTAATCACGGTTGTAACCGTATCTGATAATTTCAATATATGATGAGCAAACTGTAAGCGGATATAAACTTATCTCTTTTGACTGGTATTCGTTTAACATCTTGTTACATCATTTCTATTTATAAGGAAGACCGATATTAAAGTCTCGAAAGATAAGAAAGATAATCGTTATTCCGGCAATGTTCTGCTCGACATAAGTATGTAGTTCCGAGGATAATAATCAGATGCGGTTAAATAAAAAACTGGCCGAGTCGCTTTTATCAAATTCGTGGAAACGTAAACAGCCATATCTGACTCACATTTCTTCACATAAAT
The DNA here is from genome assembly GCA_928718305.1 of Tetramorium bicarinatum. Classification (NCBI taxonomy): domain Eukaryota; kingdom Metazoa; phylum Arthropoda; class Insecta; order Hymenoptera; family Formicidae; genus Tetramorium; species Tetramorium bicarinatum. The sequence goes on along the minus strand of OV788319.1, from coordinate 3,935,491 downwards.
ATGTGAGAAAAAATGTACAGAAGACAAATAAAATAATAATTTGAGGTAAAAATTAAAATACACATCCACGTCGCGCGTATTTTAGATGGTTGAAATATTAAAATAAATTAAATGTAAATTAAATATAAATTTAAATATAAAAACATATAAATAAATTTAATAATATAATATAAAACATTTAACATTTAAATATAAATTAACATTCTCGTTTTACGAATTTCTAATTATTTTAAATAATCAAGTAGATTTAGATTCATTAGGATTGCGCATTATTAAAATGTGATGTGACCACAAAAATAAGTCAATTTTACAGAAATTAAATTACAGTCAACCAGTTCAAAAGGTCCTTGTTTTATGATTTGATTAATCTGGACAACCTGGTAGAGGACCCTAGTAACAAGACTATAATTGTCTGGGAATTCCTTAAGTATCACGTCTTCATTTCGAGACAAAGATCGGCAGCTTACAACTTTCACCATCGATCGAGATCGAGATGTAAAAAAGGAATAGGACGAGGACGAAAAAAAAAAAGAAGGAAAGAACGAACGACGTCTGTTGTACAAATCTACGGAATCTGCCGGAACATGGGCTACCTGAAGAAGTAGAAGAAGAAGGTGTCTGCGGGTCTAGAAGAGTTCTGAGACAAGAAACAAAAGGAAGTGGTAGGACGACGGGTAGGCGGATCCTGGTCTCGGGCCGTTGAAATTCCACCATGTACCGGGTGCTCGAAACCAGCCATTACATCGCCCGCGCAAATTAGAACACGTCCCGTACCCCTTTCACCTCCCACGGCCGTGCCGGATAGTATTTCACGACGGCTCCGAGGGAGACGTCGCGTCGGGAAGAAATTCAGGACCCGACTTCGCTGCAGGATCAGAAAACCGGATGTGTATAAAGACCGCACACTCCGATCGCATTAACGTCGCGAAATGTAGAACTTGCGGGATCTTCGAAAAGTGAAGTTTAAAATTTTCAACTTATCGTTATCATCTATTAAATTATCGTCATAAATTAAAACGCTGGATACCCGAGATATCAGATCGTGTAAAATATTTGGAAGAAAAATCGAAAGGAGAGATCTGTAAGGGATTCCGACGGTTAAGAATTTCAGGCGTGGAATTTTTCAGATCATGACATTTGATAGTTAGGAAAAACTCTGAAATTTCAGAACGAAACACGTATTAGATATTATGATTATCATTCTATTTGTTATTTTTTTTTTAATATTACGTAGATATTTAATATGTCAAAAGTTTTTTCAATCTGAAATTCCAAGAAATTCGCAAATTACAAATCCTACATGTAATCGGATTTACGCTCCACGCTAGCTAATAAACACGTCCGTTGTAATTAATTAACGAAAGCACATACGCAGACTACATCTAGTTGCGAAGGATAATCTCATTCGGTTCTGTACATCATTTAGGACAACAGGATTTCACGATACGAATGAAGGTTAGAGATCGCTATGTGGCCTGGAATAATTACTAAATTAAACTACGAGTAAATTGCAAAATGAATCTTTCTGTAGCTACTTAATATTTTTTATATATATATTAGGTACATATATATATATATATATATATATATATATACATAAAAAATATAATTAACTTATTATTTTAACTTGCTTTATTTATTACTCTATTACGAGATAGAAATAATTTTTTAATTACCTTATTATTTACAGTTTGTTTATTAATTTTCTTAATTCTACACACACTTTCGAAACAAGAAACAAGAAACTTAATAAGTGCAGTAAAATCACGACACGAGTTCGCGCAAAGTATTAACGGGTTAGGAGAACACTCGTATTATTATTTCGCTGACCGCATTCTCGCTTTTCCGCGGAATGGCAAGAAAAGAGGCACGAGCCTTGTAATAACGGGCGAGATTTTCCGCGAAACGCAAGCGTGATGGCCACAATTTTCCAGCCAGCGGTTGTATATGCTTTTTTTTTTAAGCCAGACTCGATGCTCGAAAGCGGAAACAACGAAAATTTGGCCGCCGTCACCGAGAGAAAACTCATTTCACCGGAGAAACCGACAAAGCGACGCTTTGTTCTAATAAATGGTAGCAAACAAAAAAGAAAAAGCAAACTAGGCACGTAGAGAAGTGCGCAAAGGAAAGAACGGCTTCATTAAAAAAATGTATAGAAAATAAATAGTTGGATGTATTAAAGAAATAAAGACATTAGAATTTAATAAATTCTATAATTCTATAAAAATTCTATAAATTCTATAATTCATAAAAATAATTAATAATAAAAATGAATAAAAAAACATTTATAAAATTTAATAATTAATGCAATTTAATAGTTGAAAGATAAATACTGACAAGAGATTAAACTTTTTGAGAACTCATATTGACCATTGTTCTGTTAAAAAAAAAAGTCACAAATATATAAACAAAACTCCAAATCTTTCTGCGATAATCGACTTTATTTTTCTCGTCGTTTGTATATAATACTTGAAAGACACGAAACACAATAGATCTAAATCGATATAGAAGCACAATGAAAATTTACCGGAAAAAAAAAAAACGAGAGAAAGGAATGGTGAGTTTCATAGTTGTTGAAAATCCGCCACTGATATTCCAGGAAGAATATTGCTGCGATTGCGACGACTATAACCCAAAATTGTACAACGAGCACGGTGCGGCTATACGCGATATAGTTATCGCGACTGTGCGCGATAGTTACGGCTAATGTGTGCGCAATTATGCAAATTCGTCGAGCAAACGTCGTCTCGCGTATGTATCAGCGTTTGTGTGGCGGATGAAAAAGTGTGCGCGCGTATACGTGCGGCATAGTTATCCACATGCAGAAAACCGTCATTATCTGTGTAAACGAAGACCCGCGTGTTTCGGAATTCCCCTTAGTGAAGGATTCGGCATTGCGGGACTTTGGAAAAAAAAAAAAAACACTGATTAAACGCTATTATCTTAATTAAGTTGAATTAATTCAGTTCGCAAATTCTGATATTTCAAACAACATATGCAAACTACAAGAAAACAGTATGAATATTAAAAAATCCATTTAATCATGGTTTAACGAGAATTTAAAGAATAACAGAAATATCGGAAGATACGCGGAAAGTTCAAGGATAAAAAACAATATGAAAAGTTTTCTGTGGTTTTTAAATAAAAACGAAACGAATAATACACAGAGCTAAAAAGAGATAAGACAAAATTCTCGACAATGTACGAAAAGACGATTTTACGAAACATATTGCTTTAAAAACATGAGATGCATTTTGCGAATTGCAAACTATCGAGCAAGAGGCGGAATCGCCGATAAACCGCGAAAGCATTTCGACGGATGTGGTCAAGTTCATCGTTTACAGAACGCGACACGGAGCCCCCCCCCCTGTCTCGTTTATATCGCGTTCCATAAATAGCGAAAGGTAATCGACGGTGAATCGACGAACGTTTGACGATTTGCGAGCAGGTTGTGTCACATACGTAATATCGTTGCGTTTGAATTGCGGTGAATCCTAGCAGCTTGAACGTGACACCGTATCGGGAAATCATCGATTGGAGAGAAAGCTCGCGGAAAACTGATAATTCAAACAGGGAACGCGTGAACGATAAAAAAGCTAATTAACGATAATGAGAAGATAATTAAGGTGCGGATGATAAAAAGTTTATTGGAATGAGAGATTTTCTAGCTCTCCGCGCTCTCTATCTACGGTCCGTCTTACTTTCTTTATTATCAACGTTCCATATTATCTCTGATTGACAATAATTAATTGGATAGACAGAATAAAAGGAAAAATGTCCGGAGAAATTTGCGCTTTGAAGAAATCTCGGTGGGAGCTTCTTTATGCTGTTATAATGCCGTTGTTTCATTCTTGTATATTTTTCTCTCTATTACCTAATAATTAATGTAAGTATTTTTCTTTAATAACTACATCATGCACTTATAAAATTCTTTCAAATGTCAGAAAAATTCGTAATAAATTATGAAAGATATTTAACTTGCCGCTTATTGTTACTGAAATTGTTATATAATTATAAGTAGGGACAAACATTTTATTTTGATAATAAAATTCCGTTTCACAGAATTTATTTCATTTTCGCGTCACGATTGTTTTAAAATTAACACGACTGTGTGTCTTTCAATTTACTAATTATCACATTATCGTTTTAGTCCTACAATCTCCCCCACATCAAAGCAAGCAGGAAATGCCGTAACGCACATAAAAGCGTCCTTGAGTTATGGTAATTAATAAATAAATGTAATGAAACGGGACAAGAGCTTAATCAAGTAATACCGCTTAATCACGATTAGGGGACGAGCGATAAATCACCGGGGCGACGGAAAAGTGCGGCCGTAAATACGGCGCCGCGCGGCGCGGTGGCCGGCTTTAAATAACAGTAACCACCGGGTGTGCAACTTTTTAACAACGTCGTCTCGCGAAAACCTGTTCGTGCTCGCTCGCGTAACGAAGCGAGTCCCATACGCATAGGTGCGAATCATAAATCGTTTATGACGCTGAGTTAACGCGATATTTCTTTCTCCCTCTCTCTCTCTTTCTCTCTCTTCCTCCCTCCTAAACAGTCATCCGCATCCAGGATACTCTAATGTAGGATAATGAATCCAACTCCGTCCCGCTTAATCTCCACGGGAAGTTTCGCCGAAACTTTCCCGCCGCCGTTCAGCTCGATCTGTCTCGCCGCGGGCTTTTCTGATTTCATTGATTACGGTTTATCGGAATAAAATTCCCCGAAGAATTCACGTCACTTCAAAAATTTATAAATAATCGTTTTTGATCGTTAAGAAAATTAAAGAGTATGCAAAGCTGCGCGCGGGAGCGTATCTTTTTCAGAGCAAGTTGCTACTTGAAAAGAGCCCTTCGGAGATTTCAATCAGCCGGTGTCGCCGAAAAACATCCGCTGACTCGGCGCGAGTCAACGAATTCGTCCTCTTTCTAAAGGCAAACGAGGGGGAGGACGTGGAGACGAGAGAAGGTGGAGAAGAAAGATACCACGGAAGTCCTGCCGCGACTGTTTATCAAGCGCTTATCCGGTGGCGAGAAGGATCCCTCTTCCCACTTCTTTTTTCACTACGCCCAGCAAGCCGTGACCCGCAAATGCAAATTCCAGATCGCATTTATTCGGCCTGCCGGAAATGCGCCAGGACGGTAGAGGATGCGAGTCCCGACGATGGAAATCGCGATCCTTTGAGTTTTAGGAACTTTCTTGCGGTGAATTTTTGTGAACCGCGGGTACTTAGAAGAAATATCGTTCTCCATAAATTTCACAAAATTCAAATTGTTAAATCTAAATTATTTTTTTTTTTAATAAAAAATAATTGGATCCTTTTATCACAGTTTCATTTTCATCTCATTCTGCCTATTCTATTTATCCGATTTGATCGTACATTTATTTATTCTTATCCGCTGTTCTCTCGTCGTCGTACAGTTGCAGAATATTGCAGAATACGCGCTTTTGACGGCGAAGAACACAATAATACGCATCGCTGTTCCGCGTTTGCGATTTTCAACGAGGCTTACATGACCGGAGAACGATCCTTTCCGCTTCCCCGACGATCCGATGAACATGCCGATCTCAATTCGCGCGCGGAAAGATCGACGAGACGAGCTACGGCGTAATCCCGATCAATCGCCGGATCCCGGCTTTCTCCCGAGACACGAGGAGATGAGAAACGCCGCTCCTCTTTGTTCGCGAGATCACGACTCGGCGATCTACGGCCGCCCCGCGTGGATCCCGGAAGTCGCTTTGACTTCCAGACGGAGAAGTTGCAGCCCGGCTCGCAAGATATTTTGAATTAAGATAAGGAAATCCCTCTCTCTTTCACCTCACCCCGCTCCCCTTCCCGCACGTTATCTCTCGCCCTCGGACGCCCTCAATCTGCAGCTCGTTGAACGTGCGGGTAGTTCCTTAACCCTTTGACAACGAGCGCTATGGGATGTTACGGAATTAATTTCCTTTGACCGTCGGTTCTTGCCTCGTATGTTAAGAGATTTTCTTTCTTTTTGTAGGACAGAGTAATCTTTTTTAATTGGCGTTTGATATCTAATTGCAGAGATATATTTAATCGGGAATTTTTATTCAATGTATTTCAAATTCACTTTTTTTCAGCGGAAAAAAAGTGAAGACTCGATTACGAGCGTATTTAAATCGGGAGCGAATGAACTTTTTGCGAACAAGAGTCATTAAAAATTTTAAAAACTCACTTTGGAATTTTTTTCAATGGATATATCGAGGATACATTTCTGTTAAATGAAAGCGCAAAAAAACAATTTATTAAAAATTTTTGGCGCGACCCATTCGTAAATTGAGGCGAGAGATTTCCGAGTGAAACAGTTCGCTTTACCCCCTTTTTTTCTTGTTTTCACAGCAAATAGAAAGAGTAATTTTCCGATAAGCTCCAAGCGCAGAGGCGCGTTTTCTAATTACTCAATGTTAATAGAACTTACATTCAAGTCATGATTACCGAGGTATTTAAATATAGAAGTTATATTCAGGGTTTGATTACCAAGAACTTGGATATAATGACTTCTAAAAAGGTTCGGCGTAAAGTCCATATTAAAAGTTCACCGGAGGATCGTCAAACACACTTAGCTGTACAAGAAAAGTATCCGCGCAGTGATTTCGCGCAAGGAAATTTGTCCCGAACTCCCCGAGAAACGAATCAAAATCCGTGATTAATTCCAATATCGCGAGAACATAGATAGAGAGACGAAATAGGCGCAAAGAGAGAACGCAAGAGGTAGAAAGGAAAAAGAAAACACACCACGAATTAGCGCTAATCTCTCACGGGGCTCATCGCGGCTCGTCGCGAGAATTCCGCGCGGCGTCGGAATTGCGGTCCGTTCCGGTCGCTCGACCGGAAACGGCGCGTTACCTCGTGACGCGAACAGCCTTCCCGTTCTCGCGCAAAAAGCGAAGAATCGCGCGGAGAATTCAATTATGCCCAGGACGAAACGGGAATTGAAACGCGGCTCGGCAATTTCGCGAAGTACGTGCAATAGTTAAGAGAAGTAGACAGGAAGGATGAGGGGAGGTGGCGGGGCGGTGGGCGAGGAAGAGAAAATGATAGACGCGAACTATGCGAAGACGAAGGTAGGCGGGCGAGAGAGACTCTTCGGCAAACTTCATTTCCCGACTTTATGCTATTGAGAGATCGAAACAATGCGTCGAGAAGATTTAAAGCCATTGTACGGAGCGCGTTGTAATTAGTATTTCGCGTCGGCTCCGCTGGGGCTTGCCTTCCGCTCCCCTCGACCCTCACCCCCCTTTCCTCATTCGCGTCCTGACCCCCTTTCTTCTTTTGCAAGTCGTGTCTCCCCACCGCGGAAGTATTTTCCCGCCGACGTTTCCCTTTGCCCGACAAATAGTCTGTAGCATTCGTGGCGTTTCTTTTATGCGCCGAGAGACGACCGTAAAACAAGGCGATGGGAGAACGGTGGCGTCGATACGACGCCGGGACACGGTTGAAGTAAAACGAACGAGCAAATCGAATCACGCTGCTGGGCGATGCTGCAGGGCAGAGGGTCAAGAAAAGAAGAGATACGCTGCAACTCGACGGCATGGCGGAAAGAGAAAAGTAACTCATCGCCCTTTTTTATATGCATCAGATACATTCGCCATGTTCTACCTGTCACGTAATTTTAACACTTTGTCAAACTGACTTCAGTATCGAGCTCTGGGAGGCCAGCTTGAAGAAGTGCACGGTTATTTATAAAATATACACATTACATAAATAAATCATATTAAAAAATAAATAAATGTAAAAAATATATATTTAACGATATAATTTTAGATGGAATAAATAAAATTGTCACTCTTCATTTAAAATAACAGATAATCCTTTTGTGATTGAAGATAACAGATATAAATAAAAGAAATTAATAATTCTGTTTTTAATAAATGTAGTGTACTTGTTGAAATATTTGTTTTTTTAATATCTTAAATATTTAATGAAATCATTCAATCGAATAAAACTGCTATATAAGTGGCACAATTAAAATGTTAATTAATCAAATAAATGTTTATATCAAAGAAGGTCTTACAATTAGCTTGTTTCACTGAATTTACATGTATATATTATATCATATATAATACACTTGCATGTGTATACAAATCAACGATACGATTTATATCGCTCGATTCTGAAACAACCTAATCTTTAAATTTGCCGCAAAACCACGAGCTAGATTACCCGACTTTTTCTCGCGTTAAAAAGCGTCAAAAAATCTGGAACGTTGGATGCATTAAAAAGCTAAATCTCAAAGAGGGTGAGTAATTCTGCGAGCACGATGCTCATATGAGAAAATATTCGCCTGTCTGCAAACTTTTCGCTGGCGCGGCTGCTACTCGTCCTCTTCCTTAAGCGCTATTAATTGGTCCGCGAGGATGCATAAGCCGGCCATTTGCCCGAAAATATAGATTAACCACGTTACGGAAACACCCGATGGGCATAACTTGCTAACAAGGAACGAGGCAGAGATCGATAAACGTCGAGAAACTCTTAACAGATTGTTAATATTAACTTGATGTATATTCAGTTCATGTATAACCCAATTATATTATTTATTTATACGTCATCTGACTTTGCGTGTATCAAATTATTTAATCGAGTTAGCAAAGTCTTTCAAGCTTTGATAAAAGTCATAATCTATATTTAGATATTAGCAATGCTAACATTATGCTAAAATTATAATATTAAATATTAATAAATATTAATATTAAATAATATTAAATATTAATATTAAATATTAAATATTAATTTAGACGATCTATAATTCGCGATAGATTTCACAAAATACAATTTTATAATTTTATACTTTTTGATACACGTGCGTGTTTTTTCATTATATATTTTGTACATATATACATATTTTCATTTTGGATACTTTCTTGTCCCCTGCGAGGAATATAGAATTATAAATAGAATTCCGAACTCTGACGCGAATCATAAATCGCGTAAAGAGCGGACTTTATTCAGTAAAAAATTCTTATATTACTAATATCGTTAGTACAACACTTTTTGCTCCGAACTTTTCAATCAGAACTTCATATTCCCACTTCCGGGAATCGAGCCTGAGTTTCCCACCCTGCGTAAAACGCTATCGATGCTGTTGGGGATGAGAAGATAGGTGCGCGCAACTCCTCTCATTGATCATCAAAGGAGCATCGGAGGAGCACTTTTCACTCTATCCGTCCGCGTTATCGACAGCGAAGACAACTTTCCCAAAGTTGGACAGCCCAGCACCATTCAGGGGCGAACGCCTTTGTTCGACTTCGCTCGCCGCAGATCGCATCACCCTGTCTCCGGAAGAGACACCATGGGTCCTCCGTCGCGAGATAGGTCGCGATCAGGACTTTTCGCTGCCGGGCACTTCTCCGAGGCGAAGAAAAGCGCGAGAAAGAATTTAAGAACCCTCGCGAGATCAGACCCCCACAGTTCATAGATGCACGGATGACAAGTCGGGCGACAGGAGGTTCGCTGTACCGGGTATCTCCGCCAGAGGAGAGATTCTCTCTCCGCTGCACCAGCACGACGAAAGGGAGGAAATCTGCGGGCTCTCCCGTCGGGAGATCGCGCTATCCTACACGGAAAAAACATTAATTTCAAAACAACAATAATATTCTCATATATAAGCAAAAGATATATAAAAGATCTTGATTTTAATCTTAAACAGACAATAACTTGCTCACATAAAGAAATTTTGTTTCTGTTTAAGATTATTAAAATTTTAAAAAAAGATTTTACATTTTTGCTTATATTTGAGAATAATATTACTGATTTGAAATTAATATTTTTTCTGTGTAACGTACAAGATAACGCGCGATGCGCGAGGAAAACTTTTGAGACGAGTCGGCGTATGTAACTGGGAGGAAATCTGCGGGGTCTCGTCAAGATGTCTCGCCGCGAAATCGTAATATCCCCCCCGAGGGATAAGATGAGATCCTCCTATAAGGTGGCGCATAAGGGAAGGTATCCCTGCTTTGACGCAAAGGCATTTCGGGACACGTTTATTTACCCTCTGGATACTTCTTACCGCAGTTTCTTCGAAATAACGTCGTCGCCGTGTTATTACTTAATAGTCATAATTCACGGATATATTCGGTCGGCGTGCCAGCGTCTCGTGTCCTACTTACACGCAGGCGTTCGCGGCTGCGATTCTATGAATATCGCGAGACGGAATGGCAGCTCGATTTATGCACTTGGGACTTGCGATCGCGACGTTACGGCAGGTCGAGCGCGAATTCGTCGTCTTCGATTAAAATTCCATCGCCCAGGTAGGTCACACGGAACATCGCGCGAAACGCGATCGCGGCGTAATTTTAGACGAGCAATCTGTAAACTCCTATGGGTTGCCACTGCCCCTATTCAATATTCGGTTAATTTAACTAAAACAATGAGATAAAATTAGCGACATATTGAGTAAGCCTTACTCAATACATTGTTAATTTATCTAATTTAACTTCCATGTTAATCAAAATTTTACTTTCCTTTCAGTCAAAATTAATGAAATATTGAGTAGAAGCATTGGCGACTTATGGAATAGTTAAAAATCAATCAAATTGAGTATAATTTGACACTGTGAGTTTAACAGTATAGGTGGCACACTTGAATAAGCGCGGTAAGCAAAGCACAAAAACAGGTTGGGCGAAATATACGTGTCTTAAGTGGAAAATGCTATGAAATCGCAAGTCTGATCGCAACGCCGTTACGCTTATTATTACCGGACTAGATAATCGCTGTTATTCACGACGGAGGACATTCCGCGGGAAATTGTAGCCTCTACAACGCTGCCCGATGAAAAAAGCAGAGGGAGGAGAAAAAAGGCGGTACAACGTTTACGCGATCTGTTTTCGTTACATCTTCTATGGACATGAAAATCCTCTCAGCGTCAGGGATGACTGATTGACGATCGGGCGTATGCCGGCACCGCTGTAGCGTCTTTCACCTGAAATTACACGTTACGGAGCCAAGGTTTCGTGAAACCCTCTGTATGTCGCGCGTTCCCATATTAACTACGGCCGCACGTCATGAATATCGATGCAAAATACGGTTCGCCCGCTGCATTGTCGATCCCGGTGAACCCCCTGTGCACCCGTCGATCTCTCCTATCGATGGCCCAACCTCACGAGGACTTCGCTATTCGTGGCCCCGCGGCCAAATTTACGAACAAAGCCGACGTTTACTCGATATCTCGCCCCGCACAAAATGGTAGGAATATACAGGAGAAAATGTATAATATATAATTATAATATATATATATATAAACGTAACATGATTCAAAAATGTTTTCAGAAAAATAAATAATATAAATCGATACCGTTCTATCTCAAACCAATTTCAGTGTTTATATATTTTTACGGGAGAAATTCAAATCCGAACTTTCCAAAGTAGTAATTTAATCGCGGATATGATTATGTTGAATAAAATAAACAGTCGTATTTTAGGGAAGAATACCGTTTGTTTGAATGACAGGAAATTATCTCTGACATTACGGGATTTTCCAAATAATTATTTTTTCACAAGTACATTTTCTATTCTGTACGTAAAAATATCCGTGATATCATAAAGTTCCCGATTGGTATGTCTTTGGTAATTACAATATAATCCAGCAATCTTTTTTTCCATAATTACAATTTATAAGAAATAATTCGTCATCCGACAGCACTGCTTGTCATTATTTCAAATGCTTTCGATCTTTAGACGTTACATAATAAGCAACAATAACACGCATTACATCGCGATGCAGCTAATAATCTTCTCGATCTTCGATCGAAGCGATATCTGCTTGATTATTGATTATTACTCGGTTTATTAATACTCGATCGTTGCGAAATTTGCGGATTGCGAAACTTTTACGGCTTCGACGCCCGGCAGCGTCGGCGATCCGGCGTGGACAAAGGGCGATTAACGCGGAAACCCTTCCACGCTATATGAAATTCCGACGTAACTCGAAACGCAGCGCGAATGTATCGATGCTGTGAGGTAAGGCGCGCATTTCGATCAGCCATTGCCGAGAACGCGGTTTATGGGTTTCGAGGAATGCGAGCGGTCCACAGAGATAGATAGAGAGATGGATAGAGAAAGAGAGAGAGAGAAAGAGAACAATTATACGGGAAGCAATTACAGGTGCACGGCGTGCTCAGTCCTTAAAAATACGCCCTTTGCCGCATTTGATCTCGAAGGTGGAGAGATAATTAACGCGGCTGAAATTATATTTCGCGTCTGCTTTGTAGCGTCGCGGTTTGTATGAAACGAGCGAAATGTGTACATCTCTATTCTGAATCTCTAAATCTGTCAAATATAAGATTCTAAAATGATAATCCACAATAATGATGTTGGTAAAAGATTGTCGTGTTCAATTAAGATAATTATAGACACTACATAATTATCTAAAAAGATAATCTTCTCGATGTATAGGATAACGATCCAAGCGATAACCGTTCTTGAGCAATAATCTTTGATAATAATTCCGGGCTATTTGCAATGATAGTTTTAAAAAGATAATGATCAACGATTCCGCGGATAATGATGTTAAGTGCAGGTTCTTAGAATCTTTAGATCTTCCGGTCTCTAATAAGGATATCTAAGATCTTCACAATCCCTCCCCATACACAATCCCATACACAATCCCTTCCGAAAATATATTTCTATGAAGTTGCCAGATGCCTAAAATTTGAATGATCGAGGCTTGAGGGATCTTCGGACCTGGGCGTTATCAATTTCCATCAAGTACGTGCGTCGCTCACACAAGTCGTTACATCCCTCTAAGACGATCCCATTGGCACGAAGCCACCTCTCTTCCCAAGGAAAGGTGAAGTTGATCCAATTATCTTTCATCTCTCCCGAGGTTTAATGCTACGTGGCATAAATCGAAAACAATTGTACTCATCAGCTAAATTACGTACAGGCCTCGACACAAATTACACCGCGGTCCCTCTCCCCTCGCCGCAATCGCCAATTTTCCGCCTTTTTTTCCAACCTGCTTCTTACATCGTCTTCTCCGTCGCGTTCAGTTTAGAACGTTCGTCCCCTTTTTCCCGACGTCTCTGTGTCTTCCTCGCGGGAAATACGAGTGGCACAACGCTTCTCGGCCCCGACTTTGCCACCCCCTTTCTCCACCTTCGCCCTTGGGATTAGATTCCGCGATAGAGTTACAAAAGAGAATGCCAGCTGCGGCTGCGGGAGAACAGCGATGGGTACAACACGCTCGTGTTCCACGATCAATTACAATCCAAAGGGTGTACGAGACTCCACGGTGAGCTAAATTATCCCAGAACTTTCCACGTGGGAAATGAAGTAATCTACGACTTTTAAAGTAAATCGAAATAGAGCTAAAAAGATCGATTTCTTTCCTTCGACGTAGCGCAAAATAAAGCAACTTTAGGAAATCAAGATTCCTTTAATTGAAAAAAAAAACTAATAAATACGGCGCATCAAAGTGAATTAATTCTTTCCGCGATCTCCAATCATTTAAAGTTAAATAATTTCTTTTCAGTTTGATATAGGTTTTATTTAAATTAGATTCTTTGGCGGTTTCTTAATTTACAAAATAGCGATACTGCAATCAGATAGAATCAGAGTCAGAGCTGTTCACTGCGTTCGAGAAAGTCTTGATAAAATGCGCTCATTCTTGCGACAGTTGTCTCGGCGCTGCTATCAATTAAGCCACTTTTGATAGCGCCGACTTCGCCTTGGTTGCTCATTAACACGCGTCGCGACACCCCCGACAGCTCCAATTCGCAAACTTCGCCCCTTAATTCTATCTGTATTCTCATATCCTAAAGAGAGAGAGAGAGAGAGAGAGAGAGAGAGATCTCGGTTCGTGAAAGAGCCACGAGGACTTGTGTGACGTTTGTCGGATGATTTTAACAGATAATAAATAACTTCAACAGATTCCGTATCTGAGAGTACTTAATTAATGTGTTTAAATTACAGGATTTTAAGTGAAAGATTAAATAAATGTCGGGGAAGTTGTCGCTAAAGAAGAGGAAAGCCGAGACTTTAAGTTAGCCAGAGACGCTAAGAAGAAAATTAACCAAAAAAGGATTTGCATATATTTAAATTCCGAATATAACATCTAGAATACAATATCAAATGTAATATTTAGGAATGAAATTAAGTGCGAGTGCGTGTCTATATAGTTATATGTAGGGTAGACCGAGGCAAATCGGATCACAGGGCGAATCGGATCAAAGTAAGAATTGAGATCGTATTCGAAATAATAATTATTTGTATTTTACATGGTTAGATATATTGATGAATGTAACAAATACGATCTCAATTCTTACTTTGATCCGATTTGCCTCGGTCTACCCTATATAGTTACTAAAAATTAAAAAATAAAAATATCTGATTTCAATACAAAGAGTTTACATTTTCTCCTTCTCTCATTATAACGTTATTTTTTCTTAATAAAATAATTGCTATTTTTAATTAAGTATTAATATTTCCAAGGTGAATTAAATTTTTAATTTATAAAGTTAATGTCCTGCAAAACGTACATTCGAAAAACTTCTTACACTCAAAAACAATTCAATTAAAATTTATCGATATTTTCCGAGATGTTTTAACATTGAATTCTCGAATAAACTCGATTCTATCGCGAATAAATTTTCCGTTAATTTCGCGCTTGCGAATTCATCGCCACGGCATAGTAGCCTCGCAAATGTTTATTATATGGGCAGCTGCATCCACGCCGGATATTTACATATTTCAATTACCTCACCAGAGCGGCGCGCGATTTATTAGCAGGCGGATTTTTCTTCGCTAGAAGTTCGGCCGCCCCCAATCTGTTGGGCGAACTTCCGAACAACGATAGTTGAGCCGTGAGCTCGCGAGCTTTACGCACGACATGGAACGATAACGTAAGCTTCGCCCGCGAATCGATTGCCGAGAGAAAGACGCTTGCACTCTCGCAAATTTGTAGCTGCTCGCGATAAGTTCACTTGCGAAATTCGCCCCGCGAAATCTTTCTACGTTTGCCATTCGTCTGTAGAAGATATATTACGTTGCAGCCAGCTGTTATTCTTGTTCTAGTTATAATTTTATGACTAAAGTGATATCTAGTAATCTAGATAAGATTTAAGATTCAAATATCGTGAAATTATTTCAATATTAATTCAGGAAAATGTTCTCAGTCAAATATTTTTTACTCTTTCCGATTTAAGCATTAAGTCACACGTGGCTCGCAAATATTTCAAATCTTTTTGCTCTAATTAATGGAAGGGAACCACGCGAAATCACGTAAATTCATTTCTCAAATCCATTCTGGATTCGTTTGCCTTAAAACGCGAATAAAAACTATTCAGCCCTCCGAAAAAATTCACGCTCTGAAATATTCCTCCTAAAATCACTTTTATCCCGAAGAGAAAGGAAAAACGCGGGGAGAAGAGTACACCAATCCCCGAGAGCCGCAAATTGGCTGAAACTTTCCGAGGAGTGGCCATTAATGTTGCGCGAAAATTTGCACAGAGAGCACCCGGGCTGCGGTCTCAAACCAGCGCACCTGTAGCGGGGCGGGTGGGGGTGGACGGGGCAGAGATGACAAGGGGGGTCCGGCAAAGGTGTTTAACGCACTTAATTAGTTGGCGGCACCGACCGGGATTAAGAAGTTTGCGAGATTATTAAGGATTAACGAGTTTGTAGTCGGGGCCAGCCGCGCTCAATTATACGCGAAATTAACGAGCGCGGTGGAAAGGAAGGGAGAGGGGGGGGGAGGGGGAGGAGCAGGGGGGCACTTTATGCGAAATTTCGCGAACGCTCGATTTTAACGCGACCGCCGTTCGAATTAATTTTAATGGCACGGTCCCGGACGATTATTGCGAGTTAATGCGAAGAGTTGCCACTCAAAGGGCATTAACGCTCCTGCGCTAACCCCTTCGCAAATCCACTGAAGATTTTCGCGGAATTAGCTGCAATAATCGAAAATGATAAAACGGATTCTCTTCCATTGCGCAGTTTCAATTTAAAGCTTTTAAGACTGACTGTATGAGACATTGATATATCTGTTATATGTATTAATTTAAATTCAATTTGATATTATTAATTTAATTTTTGGTATCACTGAAAATATTTGAAATAATTATAACATCTCACTTATTTTAATACAAGTTATTGAATGTAAATTTCAAATATATATTTAGCGAATAATTTAGCATTTGATGTCGAATATTGCAAAATTGCAGCGAATGTTTGCGCGGCGTCAAACTTTCCGAACGGATATCGATTTCGAGTTTTATCGAGGGATCTGTCATTAAAACTCGATACGCGATATAATGATAGAACACCTCAGATAATGGCTTTCTTACTTCTTCCGTCCCTCCTTTTTTTTCCATTTCACGAGATAAATCTGAAAAATTGAATAAGTTTGACGGAACTATCGACTCGCGCGCGCGGCGCGGCAACGACGGTACGCGCCGTGTAACGGGCGGCACGTTTTCGGTGTAAACTTGTAATAGGATTTGCCGTTTAATCCATTCCGGACGGACGTGCGGGCGGCGGGCGTAATGCCGTGTTACACGCTAATATCCGATTATGTACGAGTTTCGTGACGATGCCATTTATGAAAGTGAATCGCGAAAGTCGAATTTCGCCGCTCTTCGATTAGCGTTATTAACTCTCACCCCGAGCATCGTGAATTTTTTTTTTTTTAAAGAGAGAACATTCGCAGTGCAACGTTCTGTTGTAATTAACAATAGAGTACAAAAGATAAAGAATGATGATAAATGAAATAATTCATTTGTGCGCTTTCTAATTTTGACGAATTTCCTTGCTACAATAATTGAGAGAGTATGCTATATATTTTTATACAACTCTGTATTTTTAATTTAACTAATTTTCTGTGTATGTTTATTTTATCATTTTGTCATTTTGTGTAAGATCTTAAGTATATTTTATATTTTACTTGGATGTTTTCTGTTATCCGCTCCATATCGCTGATTTTTATGTTATAACATGATATTACATTTATATATAATATTACAACTATAATGCAATTATAATGCAATTATAATGCAAAATATCAGAGAAAGACAACAAGGGATATTATGAAACAGTACAACAGGAAAGGTCCTGTTACTTTAATTTAATTATATAATTAATTATATTTTACCATTTGTTATATGCTCTCGCTCGGCAACTGCGCGACCCTATCGCGGAAAAGGGGAATTAAAGAGAGAGACAATTCTGGGAAAAAAAAAGGAGGAGCGCCAGAATTATATCGCTCGATAAATTATATCGAAATTCCGAAAATGCCGCGGCAACCTCAGCGAGGCGAAGGGATGACGGAACGTCACGCCGAGATCAGTCACGTCTCTTCAGGAGAGTCGTTTACATCGATAGCCTCTCGCAAACAACAGTGCACACGATGGCGCGCCATAAATTTCTCGCCCGTTACGAAGCGACGCGCACACGCTCGCTCGCGTGTGAGACGCGGGACCAGGGCACACTATAGCAGGAAAGTGCAAACAGGAACTGACGTAACCCAGGGTTCGATCCGTACCCGTTCCCGTTAAATTACACCTTCTCTCCCGACTGGTTACACGAATACGTACATATGTACCCCGCATCCAGGACCGACGGCGCGACGTACGATCGCCGCTTCTTGCATTTTCTGCGATTTTCAGCGATTTACGGACGTGTGTTTCACGAAGGAGATACGAACGCGAGAAACTCTGTCCGAAAAACTGTCACGCAAAATCTACGAAATGTTTCGCAAAATAGATCTCAATACTAGAATAGACTTAATTTTTAATACTTAAATATGCTATGTATGCATGTATCTCTCTTTGAAAAAAGAGAATGAAAGAAAAAAGTAAATTAATCAATTTAATAATTTATATATTGCGACAAAAACTAATTGTGAAAAATTTCAAAGAATGCACCATTATTAACGTAATTAATTTTAAAAAAATTAATTATTTTCGTTGCTTTGACAGTTCCATATTGCTATCTGCCTAGAAATACGTTAATGTACAATATAATTATCAAAATTATCAATGAATTGAGATAAAATTTATTTCATTATAAAATTATTCTACTATAAAGAATGTATAGCATGTCTACTAAAAAGAATTGAATAGATATCCTTAATAGATATTTATTTACATATAATTGTAACATAATTAAAACATATGTTATAATTATATTTATATACAATATTATATATAATTATATGCACATAATAAACATGGTATAAAATAAAAACATTCTGTATAGCTGAATATCAATATAAATAGCTCTTATCTTCATACTAATTTTATATCACGTAAAACCCGTTTAGTGCATTACAAGAAAGCCAACATCTTTCAATATAAATATTTTCCCCGAGCACAATTTTTTGCTCGTTACCGATAATGCCGAGCGATTGCCGCGGGGTTCTCCGGGATCGCCAGGCCAACACTGTGCCGAAGAGGATCGCCCTATACGTAATGTTGTCTGTCGACCGCGTGTAGATATATCTAAATATGTACATATCTTAGATACCGTAAGATGGATCGAGATTGCAGCGGCGAGTTAGGGCTAACGTTGCACCACACGAGGAGCTCTCGAGGGATACGATACCTCGACTAATCGCGGCGTTCTACGGCGCACTATGAAAGAGTCTACCCGTAGGGATCCGTTTACATCCCTCCTTATTATAAACGGCGCTCCTTATCGACGCTCTTATCGACAGCCAGACGCGGTCAACTCCGCGACGTCTTCCGTAGCATCCTTCACGAGATCTCCGGCGTTCCTCCGTGAGAAAGCCAGAAGGAGAGGATCCACGTGAGAGGGCCCGCAAGAGGAAAAGGAAGGGACGCCGGGAACGGACGAGGGGGGGGGGTGGAAACGGGAGAAGAGAGTGGATCGGCGAGTTGGAACAAAGGAAGCTCATAACTCGCCCCGTTGCTTTCTCGTGGCTTGATTATCTCGTGACCGGAGAGAGAGAGGAGAACGCCCTGGCGATTGGTCCAGCCGGGAGAGATCATTCGCCGACGCGATATTCGATTTTGCACGACCCAACGGCCCCGAGAAATTCAACGTAACTGGATGTTTAATAGAGCAAAGACGGGAATGCATTGTGCATTCGAGAGATATTTCATTTCATGTTATTAATTCATTATCTCGTGTATCCTATATATGAATTTGTACCACGTGTCTTACTCGTTTAATTAAAATCCTAATGTGCAACACGCACGTTGACAGTACGATTTATATTCATAATTCCTTATATTCATAATTCCCATTAAAGCTAACCCGTTCGATC
This sequence comes from Tetramorium bicarinatum, assembly GCA_928718305.1. Taxonomy (NCBI): domain Eukaryota; kingdom Metazoa; phylum Arthropoda; class Insecta; order Hymenoptera; family Formicidae; genus Tetramorium; species Tetramorium bicarinatum. Next base: position 3,916,247 of record OV788319.1, on the reverse strand, counting down.
CTGCGCGCGTCCCTTAATTATTTTATACATATATTTTACATCTCTGAATTCGCATTTCGCGTGAACGCCAAGTCCATCGATCGATTCCTAGATCGTTTTCGCATTAACGTCGGGTCACCGCGCGGTAACGACCGCCCACCGAAATTTACGCTCGTTTCCGCATTATGTGCGCCATTATGCAACGCTTATACCGGGTGGGCGCGAAACACGGTAACATGTTTACCGGGTTTGCGCGGCGCGGTTTGCGGGGCCCGCGTTCTAATTACCGCGCCGAGTCACGGCTGCATGACTAATACTTTCGGAAATTCGATTACTACGAAAGGGCATCGCGCGCGATCTAATTAGCGCGATCTACATGGCGCGCGAGCGAGCCGCTCGCGTTGCACTAGCGTAACGCGCGCCGTTTTTGGCCGCGGCTTACGGACGGGATGTGCAACACGACGCGCCGCGAGATTCGCGGCAAATTGCGAGACGATAATGAGCACGCCGTAACGAGGAGATAAAACGCCGCTATTTTGGAATGTGCCTCGTGCTGCGGCCAAGATAAACTTAACAAACGATTCGGAGAATTAACGATTTTGCAGGGAGATTCGAGAGGGTTCGAGAAATTTACATTCAAGAGATTTAAATATTTCCTCCCGATCTCTAATCTCTGTAAATAGCAGCGTTGTCGAATACGAGTTAAGACACTTTCTTTAATTCGCGCGAAATTGCGGTGGTTACGGCTGAAAAATAAAATCGCACGCCGCAGCTCTTCCAAATGGACGAGGCTTCGATACACCTGGTATCATAATCACGCACGGCAATCGAAAGGGAAAGGGTAGCCACCTGTCTATAAAAAGAGTCGCCGGATGTCCATGATGGAGTACACCGTTTCCGGTGGGCGGCGTCCGTAGGTGGTAGGCATCGGTGCTTACCCATACGTTCACGTGTTTGCACATGTTACGCACCTTCTTCGTATTTCCCGATCCCCTCCCCCCCTCTCTCTCTCTCTCTCTCTCTCGCCTTCTCGTTTTCCAATTAAACCGAGGCGGGTGTCCGATAGAAATTGCCACAAGTCGATATCGTAAAATTACATGTCCGATGACATACAGACGCGCACGCGACCGTAAATTTATATTTCACAATTGTATATCGATATTTCATATTACATCGATTATCATTGAAGTTAGATATCCCGTGTTTGATACTGGATATAGAGAATTTAGATCCCCGAAGAGAATCTTCCTCTCTCAAATATTAATTCATAATTCCGTTTTATACATTATAAACGAGACACCTACAAGATTTATTGTACCTATTAATTATTAAAGCCTCATTTAATATTAATCTGAGTGAACCTTTTCGGATCTCTTGTTTGTCGTGTTTGAAAGTCTGAAATTGTTAAGAAATTGAATAGCATTAAAGAAAGATCGTTCCCCGTAAATTTTCAATGTTTCAAATCTTTTGAATTATTATATCTCTCGTGGCTCTCCTTCAAGCTTTTACGTCATTTATATACAGTTGTTCCTACATTTATTTCAACAACAATTTATAACTGCTTCTGCGTAAAAGAGATAGACGGATATCGGGATGTTAATCGAGTGCTCGAAATCAACCGTCCCGGACGCTATAGATTTCAAATAAATGAAATGTCGCGTGTGATATCATTTGAAGAGCCAGCGCTTCGTGCGCACTCAGCCGTGGATATCTTGTTAATGAAGAGCAAAATAAAATTTCGGTTGAAAGCAAAAGTACAGACAGTTTTTGCGCGAGCTCTTCATGAAAACGCGGTGGAAAATCATAAATTCCGTGATGATATTTATAAATTCTCTATGACGCGAGTTTCATTTTTGCGAGCGCGATGCTTCGTTACACGTTATTAATTATGCGGCCGCGTTTTATCGGTAATTCAAACATTTCCCCTAGCGGCTCTTTTTAATTCTGCCCGCCGTCAAAAGTAAAATGTCGGGCAGAAGCGACTAATTAATTACCTCGCGGTTACACGGAAATTCAAATTTATAAAACTCGGAATGTTATTAAGAGTTACAGACGAATTTCGTATCCGCGGCATCACCAGGTCGATATTTTATACATACGCATACATGTATATGTATATTTATCGACAGAACACTCGCCGCGTGTTTATTCCTTTTACCCGCGCGAACCTATCGTTTCTCGTTAATTTTCTTGTATAACTAATAATGTCTCATAACATAATTAAATTCGTTTTATCGATCGGGCTACGCGCTCTGAGATTTCTCTTGTTAACTAATATAATTATACCACTAAACTAAATTAATATGTATTATATGCGCGGAAAGCAATCAGTCCGGATGTAATTAATTATTAATTTTCGACAATAACTTTAGAAATTTAGGTTCGCGAATCATTAGAAGTACGCGTGCGTGATTGATATATTTATAACATTGTTAACATTTTCCGTTTAACCTATTTCCGTTCGTTTGATTGACAAATTGCCTGATTAATACAATTATTTGATGCATTGGTATTCACAAAGGCAGATGAATTTTTTTTCTTTACAGAAACTCACCTCCGCGTGTCGTCGCGGGAATACGGATCCTATTAGCGGCGCACACGTATCTGCAGGAAAAGATGGTGATACGCCGTCGACAGAAATTAAAACTATAATCCACGCTGAGATGAAATGAAGAAACTCACCGTATCCGGAACTCGCGTGCTTCCGTTAAAAAAGCTGTAGCATGTAAAATACTCACCTGCAACATAATGAGAAAGATTCTTTAATCTGGGCGAAGAGAAGCGCAGTCTATTCAGTGAAATAATACGGACAAATATATATAACATAGCAAATGATAAATATACAGTAAATCACGCAAAATGTCACGTTGGAATTGAATAATAAATGTAACAACATTATGCAATAAATGCTGTGGTGGGATAATATGTTAAACCATAAAAAATTTATGTTAATAATAAGTAATAAAATTGTGTAATGATTAATTTAATAATATCAATTAAATAGAGAAAAGTGCTGCTCAGGTTGGGTCTTAACTTAATAATAATATTTTTTTGTGAATTTTATATACTTTTTCCAATTCAATAAACTGCGCGTAGATTATTTATTAGTCTTAAAACACAGTTCTCTAATTAATCGATTTAACTCTTGATGCTAATAAACATCCTTTTAAATTACTATAAAGAATTTATTGCGAAAAATATCACCCCAGCCGAAACCTCTCTCTCAAATCCGTGATAAACATCTTTATTCAACCACTGCGGTATTAAAATTAATGAAACACGGTTTTTATTATTATTAATCGTAATAAAGAGAATCCTTTAAAGTTTTTTAGAGAGAGAATAGATTCAGAAAAAGAAATCGCTTAGATTATAATAAAAGTATTTTCCACAATTTTCAGTAACAATTCTTCCGTTTGGAAAGAGAATTCGCATTTGGAATTTGGAAAGAGAACTCTCTTTCGACAATGTTTGAATTGCCTTGTATGACATAATCGATATGTTTGAAAATCCTACTGCAGCTTCATATTTTAATGGGTCCGCTTTTTCAGACGCTTGAAATTCCGCGTTTGAAATGAAATAGAAACGTATTCGCGCAAAAGAGATAGAAAAGCGAATAAAACCAAGTGTAGAGAGCGCAGTTTAAAAAAAGGAAAAGAAGCAGAACTGCAAGTAGGTAAATGGTTAGAGTGAAGGACCGACTCCGGCAGTACGAGATCACTCGTCCTGAGAACAGCCCCGGTGCCATAGGATCCTGAAATTGCAGCGTCGCCACTTTCGAGTGCTCGCTTTACGTTTCGCGACGCTATTTTTATTTCATCCCCTTCGCGGAAAGGAGTTTAAAGAGCTCCGGATGATTAAGGGCGTAGGACGTACCGAGAGAGTTCCGGAGGACCGAAAAAAAAAGGATGGACTGAACTCCTTCGGGTTAATTGCCGCGTCACTCAATCCTTATATTTCGCCATTATCAATTCGCAGCGTCATCAGCAAAGCGCATTTACTCAAGAGATAGAAAAACAGCTGAATTTTTCCTCGAACTGATATATCGATAATCTTTTTTCTCCGGGTGTCAAAATTCAAAAAAGGAAGAGAATCGAAGAAAGATTGATGCGTACGAAACATCTTTCTTTGAAAGAAAGAGATACATGTGCGTGAATTTAAAAGATTACGATTAAAATAATTATATTTCAAAATAAAAGCTTCTATATATATGTATAAGAAAAGTTCGTTGTTGTGTCGAAATACATATATACATATGATATTTGTGTTCTTATTTTGGTCGGGTTTCGGTTATCGTCTTTTCGAGAAAGACTTGTTTATTTCGTACACGACCGTGACCGCGCGTTTTTCTAATTCTTTAAGCGTGTGTAATGTTATTGATCTACGTAAAGATTTGGCAAGTTGAGAGCTCGACTCTCGCGAGGCGGATAATGTAGGGAAACGACAGAGTTCCGTGAACAGCGAAAGAAAGAGATGACCGCGCTCTTGTAAACATTTCTTGTACCCGCGTAGCATTGTACTTATTGTTCTCGAAATAAATCGTTCCAAGTTGGGAGAAAAGAAATGAATTCTCAGAATTCCAACCCATATTCCTATATAATCCTATACATATAATCAATTATATATTATAATAAAAATGTAATAAATTACTTTCTCTTAGATACGCGTTATTTATCTACATACAGCCGCATCTGAATGTCTCGTTATTAGCTGGTCTTGCTTTTAGCAGATCGAGCAAGAGATCGTCAACCGATAGCACAGACAATTTTTACACAAATTTTCACTAAAATCCTAAAGTCCTTTTTATCTTGCTTTAACGGGCGCGATTTCCTTTTTTTTTTGCGCACCCTTTACTTATCTATGAAGCGTGCAGCTGCATCTGCGCGATTATACTTTTAGCGAGTCGCCGTGCGCGCGAGGCGGACTTTTTAACAAACCGTAACAGCAATTTAGATAATAGTTCGCCCTCGTATCTTAATGGCCGCTCCTCGTCAGAGGGGCTACGTCAGAGGATCGCATTTTATAAGGCATCCTCCGTGAAATGAGAATTTCTCATATCTATCTGGCAAGCGAGCGAGCGGACGAGTGTGCGCGGGCTGCTTTTAAATTAGAAATAAATTATTATCTCCATCCCCTGGGGCAAACCCAGGCGAACGCTTCATCCTACAACGACCCGAATTTGCAGTAATACCTGATTATAGAACATTCAACGTTCACCCGTTCAGATGGGCACTACGCAAGTGTCGCGCGCTTGCAAGCTGCTGCAACAGAGCGGCGATCTATTTTCTTCTTTAATTATTCTGTAAATAGTGTAAATGAGACAAGGCAAAATTTGAAACGTGTTTTCTTAGAAAAAAAAAAGGAATCTCTGGAAAAAAGATTTGTTGAAGAGTTATGAAAAAGCGTCGCGATAATTATATCATTATTATTGTAGTTACAAAAATTTTAATAACTCCTACTAAGAGATAGAAAAAAATATTAAAAAATTCAATAAAAAAGATACCTTGCGATATGTTTTTTTAAAATGATTATAAACTCTGTTCTGCAGTGTGAATATAAACTATTTCGTAATTTAATTTTCGTAACTGGAATTACTAGCAAAAAAATTCACATAATTCTTTTCGTGAATTTTTCAGTTATTTCAGCATCAATTGTCCATGGAATTTCACGCATATTTCGAATGTTTCCATATCGATTACCTATGGAAGGCAGTTCCGGAATGTCGCGTGTGTGCATCGATAGCCATTCGTATTCCCGCAACATTTGCACCCTCGGCGCAGCCATTGATATTGTCTCTCGAGTAAATATCTGCGCAGGCGAGGGGCCGTTTTTTTCGGAGCAACGTTAGCGTGCAGCCCGCAGGAGCAAAATACGAAGACAGACTCGACGAGGAAAGAGAGGAAATAAGCACCTTCGGGCCCCGCAGGCCCGAATTATCTTTCGGGATTTCTCGAAGATGAGACGTCGCGGCTCCAGGGGAGGGCAGTCTACCAAAGGATCGCCCTGCATCCTTATCCGTTGCCTCTGTTCTGCATTTTCTTGTCCGTCTGCGTTCTTTGTTCTTCGTGTTGGCCAATTTCGATGACTTTTCGAGGCAATTGAGCGTGATCGTTATATTACAAAGTTCTGGCTCGTTTCTTTGACCAATCTAAGGATCAATTGACGGGCTAAGGATACTCGTAGTTAGGCAATTATCGAAATAAGAAACCAGAGGTTTAAAAGCAATCACGGTATTTCGGTAAGCTTTTTTTCATTTATTTAATTAAATTTGTAGTCAAACGGGTGCTTATCGTTAGTAAATGGATATTACTATTTTTCTTGCTCTATGCATGTCTATTTTGTAATTATAAGTAGCATTATGTAATATCTAAGAGAAATAATATTTTCTGTAATATATTCAATTTAAACAATAAAGACTTTATATATTTTTCAATAAGAATAATTTAAAAAAGATACAATCTATGTATATATTTATGTTTTTTATAGTCTTAATTTTTAATATTATATTATACAAACATTTTTGTAAAAAATTTGTAATAATAGTAAACTTTTAATAATAATCATGTAAAGGATAAATTATCTCCGAACTGGAGTCATTGAATTTATTATTCAACCGTTAATTTTGACAATTTTCTGGATGAAGCAATGTGCACATTTAAAGTCTTACGAATGATTCGATCTGAATTGCTTCGCGCTTGCCTTCGGATTCTTCGAGACGACCTTGAAGGAACGCAACGGAGGAGGTTAAAATCGTGACGGATGCTGCGCGAGCGAGCGTACGGCGTTGCTGGACCACCTTGTGCGTTACCACGTTAACCTTTGACCAACGACCAACCGATGGGAATACGTGCCGACAACTTCTCGAACTCTTAAGCATATATATATGGGAGGTTTTATGAAACAAAGGATGTATGTATGTACGCGAACCGAGATCGCAAGGATAGTACCGTTGGACCGGATTTTACTTTGCGGTGACTTAGCGCCGTAACGACAGAAAATTTTCAACCAACAGACCGAGTCCAAAACACCTTGTTAGCTTCAAAATAACAGTCAACATAACGATGAAATTATAATTTAGGATACAATGTAATAACAACAGTCATCACATAAAGATTAATTTTTCATGTCGTGCATTTTAGGTCTTTTTAATTTTAATTTGAATATTTATTCAGTACGATGAGACTATTGTAATTATAATATTTTATCTTTAGTGTTTAATTTCAATATTGATGGTTTATTAATTTTTTTTAACTGGTCAATTTGCTTTATTGATAGCAAGAATCAAGCTTGTCGAAACTTCAATTTCGAGTTTTCTCGTTTCATCTCCAAGAAATTCCGAAAGATAATTCTAGTTCGGGAAGCTAAGGTACTTATTTCCCCACGTCGTCTCCGCTTCCTCTCCTTCTAGCCGCAAGTAAATCTGCCTTCGGAATATATAGGGTGCACAAATTCAAGGCTCCTAGAAACTTAATAATCGTAAAATACAACGATCCCAAGAGAAGTGCGGTTAAAACTCCGTCTTAAGGTACAATACAGAGCGAATTGTAACATGTTCTAAGATGCAAAGTTTCTAAAACCTGAAGCTATTTAAAAGCTCTGGTATTCAGGAATTCTGAAATCCGAAGTGTATCACGCTCTAATATCCTAAATTAAAAACACGTACAACTGTAATAAATTCAACAATGCTGCGGTAGTTGAATAGTAGTTCAACGTCACTGAGCGAGAGAGTATACTTGAGAGTCCATTTAACGTTCTAAGGAAGTAAATGCACGATCATAATGCAGGCGGGGCAGAATGCTCTCCAGATAAAGACGGGGGTCTAAAAGCTAAAGGCGAATAAATTAAGAGGTCCTTTCGGGACTACCGGTTTTATCGAGTCACCCCGTGTGCACGCTCGTGGTTCTTCGTGAGAACGGAGCCACGACGGGACCGGCGATGCATTGAAAAATTATGAACACGACTCTCTCTCTCTCTCTCTCTCTTTCTCTCTCTCGCGGCTTAGTTTATTGTTCTACGAAGTGTATCCCATTTTTTTGCTGCCCAGACTGTGTTAAAAGAGCCGTACAAAGGAAACGTCGTGCTTGTGTTAACACCGCCGGATAAGAATTTACACCGGAGAAAGGATTTTGTCCGATCTGCACCATTGAACTGAATTTCACGCGCTCATGAATGGAAAAGAAAAATGAAGACTTTCTGTTCCTTAAACTTAAACCAAAATTAATTTCCATTATTTGAGACTTTGTGACAAAAGCAAGTTAAAATAGTTTGCAGGACAAAAAATTATATTAGCACATGTTGCCGATATGTCATTACGACATTATTTTATTATAATGTACTGTTTATTATAAAATATGCCATTTAATTAATATTTATTACGTTTTTAATGAACGCCAAATTGTACCGTTATATCATTACTTTGTATTAATACAGTGCAATATTTATTTCAGCGTGACACAGTTATTTACTACGATACGACAAACGTTCGTTATTTAAATCGCGAGTATTATATCCGCCCACGTTATTGAACGTTACATAATTTTCAATTTCTCATTTCTAAGCTCGAATACAATGCACTCCGTCGGGTTCGGTAAACGGAACCGCAGTCTCGTAGGAGAGGAGAGGGTGATTAAAAAGAAGAGAACGAACAAAAGAGGAGAGGCAAGCTCGACGGGCCCAAAGAGTCTGCCCGCCGGTTCGCTTCCATTTCTTTTGCAGACCCTCCCGTGACTGCGAGGAACCCAGGATCGTGAGAATCACCATCGAGTCAAGCTTCGCCCAGCTTCTTCCTCGTATTACTTACGTATATATTTAGGGATCCTAATCTCCCGCGCTTTTACACATCGAGGATTTAAGGCTCGATTCGCAGAAAGCGGGACTTGAAAATTTTGCCCTTCCCAGAATCCCTAAGATCCTTAGGTCCCTTTGACTTTTGAAACTTTTTTTGCACCCTAAGATTTTCACTTGAATCGAATCATTCTCGGATTTTTTTTTAAATTTCGAAAGTGGATCTTTAAACTCTTATTGTTAGAATAATAGCTATCATTCCCAGCCTTCTAAAAAACTTGAAACTTAAAAAAAATCTTAAATTTTGAAGTTGCGTTTCCCTTATTCTAGGATTTTTTTACGGTTCTATGTTCATAATTATACACATATAATCCCCTACTCCTTTGATATCTTTGAGCTGAGAAGTTCCTTAAAAACGACAATCTCCTTCTTAGACGCAAATCATTTCGAGCGACAGTTTGGCGAAATGAGATTTACATATAAATTGAGTATTATCTTCAGAGTGTGGGAGGAGAATCATTCGAAACGGCTTTGCGCGCACGGATGGAGATCATTGATCCCCGATCATTCTCATGCGAGAATAAAGGAGAGGGAGCTTACAGAGGCTCTCGGAATGGCATGCGTAGGAGAGGGCTATGCACCTGTCACGCGCTCACCCACGTCGCTCGCGGAATCGTAAATTCGTGCGAGGCATTGTCTCGCCGCCGTACGGAGAATGTGTTCTTCATTCAGCGAAATCGTCAAAGCGGCCCGATACGCGGCGTCTTCGATTACCGCGGGAGACAACGCGCGGTGTACGTGACACCGTCATGCATACCTTCGAGTCACGCCGAAGCATTCGTAAGCGTAATGGGAAATGTTGACGGCAAACTCGCTGCGAAGTGTATTTCGCGAGCGAGACTTTCGTAAACACCGCGGTTGCTTGGGCGAGGGGATTCAGGGGACTCTGGAGATTAATATGTATCGCGCATTTTTGCATTAACGTGTTTTACGATGACATAATATTAAATTACCAAGATTTTTATGTCTTCATCATTTTAACGATTTGCGATTTATATTAATAGTATTAGTAATACATAATCAATATGTTATATTATCATTATTATATGTTATACAAATGTAAACCTTCATATTTACTATAATTTTATTACAGTAATTATAGTACTTAATAACTATAATTTTAATTTTATTACACTCTAATAACATCCTTCCTATTTCTACGTATTTGACTTTTTATTTCATTGTAATTGCATTAATAGATTATAAGAGAATTTCTGCAGTTAATATTTTGCAAGACCCACATTTCCCAACTTCGACGACCCAGCTGCTCGTAACCGGCTGTCAATCTGGGCTAACGATATATTTATGCAATGCCAACAGTACGTCGTGGAGGAGCTTTTATTAGCGGAGGCCACAACACACGCGACCTGGTCACGAAACGCGCGATACGCGCGTGCCGCTCTTCACGTGTGCCTCGCGCGCGAGCCGCACGTATTCGCGAATAAGTACACAGCGGCAACGTTCGCATCGATAACACGCGGTATCGTCGAACGCGACGGCGTTATCAGACGGCGAGTGGCGGACGGCGGACTCTTCAGAAAAGTTCCGACGTCCCGGATGAGCGCGGAGTGCGAACGAAGGCCGCCGTGTTAATCAAACTTTAGACGTTGCGGATAATACGACGGCGGCGTGACGTACGAAGCGCCGAAGGTAGTACTAAGCCCTAAAACGCTCTCCGAGATAACGACAATGGAAGGGAAACACTCGCGTTTATCTTTTCCCGGGCGGTCTCTGAGCAAACTTTGACGGAGCATTACGTAAAAATAAAATACGAGAGATAAAATACTTAGCGACGGTATAATTACACCGTGCTCGAAATGCGCAACGCAATATCGCGATGGCGCGAAAAAAAAAAAAGAATCTCCCGCATGCCGAGTGGCGATTATGGATTTCCGTCTTGCGTCCGACCTTCCACACTCACGCATGTATGTAATGATTTTCAAGAATCATTCCTGATAGATGTTGCTTGCGTAAGCAACCTTCGCAACGACTGTGCAATTTTTCTTCGTGACTTCATTACGCGAGAATTCCAGGCCCCTCTCGGGGATAAAACGGCACGGAGTTGTGTAGTCTCTCGACTGGCGATGACTACACTTTTTTCATAAACCATCTTTTCCAGGCCGTAACGCCGTACGCTCGTAAGCTCAGCCGCATTATCCGTCTCGTATCGTAGAAAGTGGCCTATCTCTGTTCCTCTCATGTGTAAGATACCCTCTATATAACTATATTACGAAGTGAGTCATGATATTCAAATAATAGGTCGTATCTCTTTACGGCAAGCAATGGAAAAAAAAAACTTGGCTTAATGATGCGTAACTTCCTACAATGTTACTTCCTCTGCAGGTGTGACATTGTACATACCTACAGAGCACAAGTGCGCGTTTCTTTTTTTTTCTGTTAACGTAAAGTAGTATATTTGCTTTTATATCAAATATGTATATGCTTTTATATCAAATATGTAGTTTTTAAAGAGAGAAAAAGAGAATAACGCTAGATGGGGAAGTTTTCGAAAAATGAATACTTGGCAAAATATCAAAAACTTCGTTACCCGTTTTTAAAACAAAGATTTTGTCATAAATATATTTATGTATATTTCAGTAACGTAAATAATTTTCTTTAAAACTTTTCTGTATTTAATTTTTAAACTTTAAGTTATTCGAGAATGAAATAAAAAAAGAAATTATGGTTAAATTTCTTTATATTGTATGACATTTAACAAATTAACTCTTAATTTAAATATTACTCTTTTGTACTTATCATTTGCACAAAAAATATAAATTCATTTCTGTAGATTATAAATTAATAAATTATTTTAATGTGATTACGTAAGAAAAATAATAAAAACATCGTTAAAATGCAGAGTTTGTACTTCACTAATTCAGCATTAATTAAAATTTTTTTTGGATGTTTAAATTGGAGAATAAATTGGACAAGGCATCGATCCCCTTTTTCACCTCCTAAATTTAAATTTCCCGTCAATGTATTCAAACCGAATAATCTACCAACGAGTGAAAAAAACGCAAAATATATTCGCTCACAAGCAGCAGAATATTTTCCCGTTTTTCCGTATATTTAAACGAATTTTGCAGTGTGCAACGATTCATTCAAACATGTGTGCGTCAGGGTCTTCCCTTTCTTCCTTCTTTGATTCTCCTGTCCCTTCTGTCTCTATCACACTGCCGCTCGCATTCGGAAATCTTTGAGTCCTTGGATGTCCGGGTCCATTCACCTCAGCCGTGTCACGCGAGATTAAAGCGAGACCACCGCGACTCGGCTTGGCTCGGCTCGGCTTGGCTTGGCTTGGCTTGGCTTGGCTTCGTTTGGCGAGCCCAGGCGAGTCGAGATGAAGCGAAGGCGAAGCGAGGCGAGGCGAGGCGAACCGCGGACAGCGTTTTAAACCGCGGGAGGATCGTTTCGCCTTTATTGTTGCGCTCGCTCGCACTTTTATATCGCTGCAAGAACGCCACTTCCTCGAGGATCTCGACCACCGACAATGCCGGACGCGGCCCGCAGCAACCCTTTTTTCGACCAAGTCCGTTCGAACAATGGCGAGAGCGGTTAAAGTGTTTGAAGACGCGCTTGGTTTTATAAGAACAACAGTTATCGTTCGTTTTATTATTAAGTAATATTATAGTAATACAACATATATATGTACGTTTAATTATTAAGTAATATTTAAATTCCTTAAATAACGAAATGAAGAGAGCGATAAGAGCTAGACAAAAGAGAAGATAAGAAACTGATAAGGTTGCGTGCCACAGTTTTTCTTAGAAGTATTAAAACATTATAATGGTAGCAATAAATAAGTGATTTTAAATCCTTTCCTCATTAAATCTCCTCATTAAAAAAAAAGATAATTAGATAATATGAGATCATTTAGAGATTTTTCATCCAGATAAAGATTATCTTGCAAATATAATAACTTGTTATAAACTAATAATCTTATAAAATAAAATAATATAATAGTACGTCGTAAATTTTCATTCAACAATTATTTCAACAGTCTTAAAAAGATTTATGTCATTAATATAATAATTTTTTTAATTTTACATGAAACGATTTTGTTTTAAATTCTATCTTTCAAATTTCTTCGTTATTAAACAAATGTCAGAAAGAAAGTAGATAGATAAATCGGCGACGAGCGACCATGCATCGAAATAATTTCCGCGAATGATTGTCAATCAGACTTTGTCTCTGCATTACTTAAATCGCATAAATTTACGTCGGCGACGTTCGCGTTTTGTTGTCGCGATAAAATCTCGCGAGCAGCGAAAAGCGTTGCGCAAGAGGGGAGGGTGCGCGGAGCGCCGTCATATTTCAACGCACCGGCGGTATCCCCAACTTCCGTTATTTATTTCTGGGAATCTGCGGAATGATTAATCGAGCGCGCGGCAACAAACAGACCGATGTAACGAACTAACTCGCTCGCTCGCTAGCGATTTACAACTCTCGATATTACCATTTCCCAGCGAGCACCTCGCAGAAAGTCGTTATTGCGTTTTTCTCCCCCCCCCCTCCCCTTTCCTCACCTGCCATCCCGCGGTGACTTTCTCCGTTTCTTTCTATCTTTCTCTTTCTTTCTCTCTCTCTCTCTCCACCCCATTCTCTGAGCACACCCGTCGAACCGAACTTCACCGCGAACTTCAATAAGTATGGCGCATAAATACAACGTTTGTACCTTCTTCGACCGCCGAAGTTGCGGCTGGAAATTTACGAACCGGCCTCGTCTGCTCGCACACACAACTTCAAGAGCGAGCGACATGTACTTTCGTTTACAAAGAGCTTCGCACCACCAGATAATATTAAGCAGGAATAATTTTTGAATTTTTGTCATTGTCAGTTACGCGTAATTTTTTTCTGCGCCCTATGTCCATTTATTTCAATGTAGATTAACTTTAATCTTGATTTAACTTACTTTTTATCTTTTTCTAATTTAAAGAATTAGGAAAAGATAAAAAGTAAGTCGGGATTAAAGTTAATTTATATTAATAGAAACATTAATTCCATTCCATTATTATCTTATAATTCCGTGTTTCCGTTTAATCCATTTTCCACTCACAGTCGCCTTCATACGACAAATTAGTAGCTTGGAGGTCAACAACAGGTACAACATACAATTCCGTCATGTTTAAACTGTAAAGACAGTCGTCGCTACATCGACCTGCATTGAGTGACTTCAAGGTTCATCGCTTCAACAAGCTAACACGAGAATTAAGTGCGTACAAGTGTGTACCATGTTATTACGCTCTTCACGAACATACTTTTTTTCAATATATCGATCGTAATATTCTGGTTTCCTACAAATTAGATATTTGTCATAAATATTTCTCGCTGCTTGTATCTGTCACGCAGTACATATCGTTAAATTGCACGAGTAATTAGACAATTGAATATACTATTAAATCGTAAAATTTAAAATAAACCATATAAAAATATAACATGAAATAATAAAAATAAAATTAATAATGTAAAATATAATATGAAATATAAACAAATAATTAAAACGCTTATTTTACATATATAGAAAGGAAGAAAATGTGCGGCTCGATACGATTTGTACTTGCTGCAAATTTTACCGTCGTTCGCGTATCTAGCGTAATGAAAGGTTACTACTGAAGAGCAAGTTAAATTACACGCAAGAGATCGAAAACGTGCATCTCGTGCAACTTGGACGGAGAGCCCAAGCAAAACTGCCACTCGCGGTGTAATAACAGATTACCGATAACGAGTCCGCGCGAGCATGATGGACTTTCTCCTCCCGGATCTCCAGCGCGAGGGGAGGACGGACGGGAAGAGGAGGAGGAGGAGGAGGAGGAGAGGGAGAGGGGGTGGGCAGAGACGCGAATGAGGAATTGCGCCGGGATTCCGCAGAATTCGTGTATTTACCGCCGCTTTCCCGTACCAAGCTGCGGAATTATGCATCCGCGCTTGACAACTTCGAGAAAGCGTGGGATTCCGTGCCGCATAAACGCGAGCTCTCGTCCTAATCTGCGGACGAAATGCACGCCGCTGAAATGTGCACGTACCGGGTGATCCCGCGAAAGATTTTTGCTGGACTATTGTGGACTCTACTCAAAATACTAATATAAAATTGCGGGGTGCGACATATCGCAGCTCTACGTAAAATACTGTATATAATGCACAAATGCGATGTACATGATACAATATACAAGTCAGCAGATAAGATAATGTACCTATAATGTATCGAAAAGCAAAAAAGAATAAAAGACGAATTGACGTCTTATATTAATTAACGACTAAGATCTAAATGATAAAAATGTGTATCGATAAATGAATCCCATGTGATTTGCGTGTGATTTGCGAATTTCAGATTTCCTTTCGCTTCTTCCCGGTTTCTCTTTTCGGAATATCGCCGACGGATATCCGGCAGGTTTCTCTTGAATCACCCTGTATTAGGTAAATGCGCGAGTGCGCTAATGTCCACCGGTCCGTGTGTTGGGCGACGCGATTGTGGCGCGGGTGTTCATAAAGCCGCGAGCTATTAACCGTAACACAATGGGGCGTGCGAAGCAAGCAAGTTGAACACCGAAATTTCTCCGTTACGCGCCGCAAACTCAAATAACACGAGAAAATCTGCGCTCGCGAGCGCAATTGGAAGGCCATTATTAGACCGGTCGTCATTTGGGACGAATGCGGCCGACTCGGACTGCAAAACGCCGAAACGGCGCCCATAGAACTTCGGTAGAATGTCCAATCGATGCGTATTGGAAATCGTACATACATATGTAACTTCAAACACAGACACTCCATACATCTTCGTTTTTGTATTGTTATATTTTTTAAATCGCATCGTTTAGTAAGAAAATTTCCTATTATTATGCGTCATATTCCAACTATTTTACGCATAAGTATTTCATCATTATTATTATTAAAAAATAGACAACGATAATATTTCGTAAAAATCGCGGTAATAACAAATCAATGATTTCTAAATTTCTTTAAAGAATATTTTATCTTCCTTCTGTTGCATACTCATGCTTTTGTTTCACATGTTTTACATGTAATACTTCCTACTCATATCCGCATTTATTCAGTTTGTAAATTCTATTCTTTACTCCTCTAACACGAAGTTGATAATGAACACTTTCGTCAAATTTTCGCTCGAGAACGAACTTGTTTAATTTTCTTTTTACTAGAGTCGGAGAACAACGAGTGGCCTGCAGTAAACCCTCTTGCATCCCCCTGTGGACTCACCGCAGTTTCTTGCTCGCGCTGACGATTGGCCGACAATGGGAAAAGTTAAGGCCGGTAACAGCGTAGTCGAAACTCCGAACGACGACGATTTCCGAACTTTCCAAACGTAATTCGAACTACGCCCCCGCAATAGCGCGCGCTCGCGCGCACAATCGCGTTCTTATGAAACTGCTGTTACACCAGTGCCGTTAAGGACGAGGACAGCAGTTCTCCGAGTGGATTAACCTTTTCGATACTGCCCGTACCGTGTATATTCAATTCAGAATTTGTGAATCGCGAGACAGTATTGACAGTCGATTAACCACTGAATGCGTGAATTTTCAACATGAATACTTAACTATATATGAGAAATTATAATAATAATGTACACACATAATATGATAAATAATGAATGCTAATACGCGGAAAGTTCGTCAATGATTAACGATTAGAGGAATTAAAAATAAATCTTCAACAAATCTTTGCCGAGAGCATTTAAAGAAACGTAAACAAAAGTGTTATATGTAATTCATACATGCATATTATTTAAATATTCGTTAAATATATATATATTATATAATGAATATTCACATATAATGAATATTCACAATTAAATTATATATTTTTGATAATATAGCGCGACGTAGTATGTGGCAACGTTTTATACGTTGTCAAGAAAGAATGCCCGATCAAAAACTGCCGCTCTCAGCGAAAGCTCTATTTTCCAAGAGAGATTTTCTCGAGACGCGGATAACGAGCTTAAAGCCGCACCGTTTTCGCATAATTCAGCAGCTTGGGACACCAATTTCCTGCGGAACATATTGGGAAGTACACGGGAGGACACGCGGGGCCGTTAGGTTTACGTCTACATTAAAAGTTCACGGAGACAGCTTTACGAGGCGACACCCTGTAATTACTAGTGGGCCAGTAATGACCGCGCCCCTGGTAAAAGTCAACCCATTTTTCAGAGCGCTTTACGCGCCAAAGGCGAGCTTCCTCGTCTCACACATTAAATCCCTTGTCCCCCACCGAAGATATCGACTCGACATTTCCGCGCCACTTCTATGGAGATCTTTTTTCCCGACACCTAACGCGATCATTAATTAACTTAATGAAGGTCTTCTGTTTTGATTTTCACTTCGTAACCTCGGATCAATGCAGCTTTATTTCCGAAGAAAAAAAAACCTCGCTATTTTACTTGTGTAAGTGGTTTTAATCAAGAGAATATAAATTTTATTTTGATCCAAATTAACGATTCAAAGAATATTAATAAATGTCTCGTACACTTTCTCAATTCTTTATCCACGAAAAAAAGACGCGCAGAACCGAGAAGATTAATAATTCCTCCATTCGGAATTTTATCCGCTCCGAATAATGGACTCCCGGGGATTATAACATTTAATATAAGACATACACTCTTTGTGCTCAGGAAAAAAAGCTTCTCTTCTGGTATGTTCGGAAGAGAAACACGAAAAGGCATGGTCAAGAGGCCTTTATTGTTCGTAGGAATAAAAGAGGCGAAGCGACGATGAGAGAAATCGCGCTCGTGGTTTTACGCGCGCTCCAGAAATAAAGAGATACGCAGACTGAATATTTTATAACGCGAAATGCAAATCGCGACAATCATGAATTATAGATGGGAATTCGAGGAATGTTACGCAAATGCGAAAGTGTCTGTTTTTATACACCTGCAAAAAAAACTCGACAACATCTACATCTTAATTTAAAAATTACTCCACGAGAGATCGCGGAGGATAATTACAAAGTTCAGGAGCTTATTACAATATACAATTCGCAGAAGAAAACACATTTTTCTCACATGTCGGTAAGACATTTCTTTTTGCAACGGATTACGCAAATCGTTTCGCGGAGTCAAGCTCGGGAATCCGGATATTAAGGCAACGTGTACCGACGCTTGTTGAGAAATCGAGGAGAAAGGGGTACAACCGAGCTCATTATGGAGCTCCTCCAAGTTATACAGTAAAGCGATCTGAGAGGATTATGTTCGCGAAGTAGAGTTCGGCCGAGAGTACGGACCGAGCGAAGAGTACGGAAATTAATATTCGATCAAGCGTGATAGAAGATGATTTCTCGCCTCGATCGAGTGTTTTAACAATGAGAGGCAAAAGGAGAGAGAGGAAAAACATATCCTATTAGACTATGAAATTAATCAAGAAACATATAATAAAAATAAATCTATGAATGATGATAAAAGTAAAAAAAGTAACACATGACAGTATAATATATGACGTAATAATAAAGGAAATAAAAACGTGTAATAAAAATATCAAAATATAAATATAAATAAAAAAAACCTATTATAATTAATAAAATATTTAAATCAAGTTCCGTACCTCTTAATATAAAAATAAAAATCATATTTTTCTTCTCTCTAAATATTTATTTAACACGTATGTACACAAATATTATGAATATTTGTTTTTTTTTCCTGTGTAATGGTATAGATTGTTCGGATTAGCTAAAAGTATAAAAAAAATTAACCGGAAATATCGCGCGGTTTGTCGATTGCGACAAGTCATCGGGCCGCATACATATTTTTACGAGATTGGTTTTGATGGGATTTCTATGCCCGATATATCCCCGCGCACTTAGCGAATAAAATTAATCTTTGATAATCCCGGTTGACGTTTCAATGGCAGACACGACGGCTTTTAGCAGAATATTGAAACCCCCGGTATATACTCGTTCCATCTTCATTCGCCGGTTCATCATTCGCGGATTTGTCACTCGTGTCAGCTGTTCGGCCGCGAGTTTCGGACCGAGCGATTTTTGTTCAGCGGAAGTCCGATCCCGGAACATCCTCAAATCCCCGGATTGTCGGATTTCAACCCAGAAATACTCGCATAAATTCGATTAATTCTGATACCCGCGTGTCCCTATTATGCTGATTAAAAGGCGCATGAATGTGCATGTGTAATTAATTAAATACAGGCATGAGAAATCAATTAATAATACGTTTAATTTTTACATTAAACTTTGAATAACGTTATTTCGGACTATACACGGTCCTTTTTCTATCATATTATCAATAAGCAAAATATACGCGAACGATCGTACAATGAAACGGGAGAAAACAGATGTAATTCGATGCGAGGTGTAGTATTTTGAAAACCTGTGACAGCTGTTCTATTACAGCACACGCGAACTGAAGTAATAATTTATACCCTGCACATGCTAGGGGAGCTTTGAGTTCGTAAAGCTCACTATCAGGAGGATCTATTGTCTCCTAATATAAAATTGTTTTAACTTTTGCGCGCAACCTTGCTCACATTATACTTACTCCGGATGGAGTGGCTGGGGAGACTGTCCCCCGGGGACATTCCCGGTCATTTAAATCTTTTACTGGTAACTGGACAAACAATGGATCTATTCAGAGCTCTACACAGAATATACATGTTCGTGTAGCCTTTCACGTTTACGTGGAAAAACGTGCCCTTGTATTCGGAAAAGAATTTAAGAGAAAAGATTTAAAAGAGGACTAAAGAAAGAACCCAAATTCTGAACAGAACGTGAAATTCAAGCTACATCTACGCGTTTCAAACTTCCAGGCCGACGATCTTTAGAATCGAACATGTTTTCGAAATAAAATTTTCGCGCGACGAGATAAGCGCGATCGACTCCTCGCAGGGCTACGTAAATTTATTGCATATACATAAGGGAACAGCTTCGACCAGGACTCTCGCACATCCTCTTACCTCCCTCTTCCCCCTCCCGCGCCATCCACCTTGTCGTGTGCACCTGCGTTTCTGCATACACGTGCATTTCCCGGTAAACGGTAATGTTCCCGGAACGAGCGACATTTCACACATATACGCTCCATCGTATCTTCCCTGCCCTTCCCCGCCGATCTTTCCCCTATGCTTGTTCTGCTGCCTATTAAGCGACCTGGCTGATCATAATCACTCTCCGAGATCTTTTGCAAATTTCTCGCTGAATAAAATGAGGCGATTCACTTTAACTCATTAATATTTAACTCGGGCATTATGCTAATGCGTTAACTTTGTCATTGCGCCATACCGGGTGCCGTCCAAGTCGCGTGAGAACTCAAAGGGGTGTCGCGGATGCACGGCGGGCAGGCGTGACACCGGTGTGCACGTTAATTATTTAATCACGTATAACCTTCCCTTTGCGACGTCGCAAATTGACCTCGTCGAGATTATATCGTACGGTTTATACGGTTTCAATGAGTAATACCGCCGACCGCGGCACCAATCGAAATACCCGGCGCACGCAGACCGAGGGACCCGACGCAGGTGACGGTAGGAGGAAGTAGGAACGCATTATCAGCTTCTCGGAAGGCAGTTTTACCTGAGCGTTACGCCATTCGCTCGCGTGCGGCTACATGCCGGTCACGGTTGCCAGAATTCGCACAATAGAGCGCGGTGAGTAAAGAGCGTCGTTAAAACATTTGGGACAAGGAACATAAGGCGTCGATACGGTTAGATAGGAAGCTAGGTCGTGACTTCTCGGAAAGTTGAATTGTCCTGAAAATAAATTTACTTCAAGAATACCATTGTGTTCTAACAGAATACAAATAGCTATTTGAGAAAAAAAGAGAAGAAGAGGACTCGCTACGACGAGCAAAAATGAATTATGGAAACACACTTGCGTGACACGCACAAGCTAAGTATCTATTAAGACCTCTACTAATGGAAAAAAAATGAAAGATCAACAAGAATGGACTATTTACAAGAATTAGTTTTCTCTACGTGTTCTCTAACGATTCGATTAAAATTTTAAATTTTGGTCATAATAACTTCAATTCTCGATATTTATTCTTTACATTTATTGAAATAATTTTAACTTTGTTTTTATTTATAATTTAATAACTTTGTTCCCTTTCTTCTGCTGTTGAAAAATAAAATTCTCTTTATTTTAATTTCTTCGGCACCTACATAAAACTATCGTTCTGAACTCAAGGCTTCGATTCAGGTCTACGATAATTGAGAGAGAATTAAAGTCAGGGTCACGTTCAACGTCGTAAAGCTCGGGAGATCGTTAGATTCTTAAATCCTTAAATCTGAGAAACTTTTACCCTTCGAATTCTGCAACTTCAGAAAAGCATCTGCCGTAAAAGCTTTCTTAACGTCATAAATCTTCACGCGGAAATTAAATTGCGTTCTTTCAAACGATAAAAGCACCGCCACGCGAACCGCGAATGCGCCATTAATTTTCCGATCAATAATACGAAACATATGCACGCGCGTATGTGTATGTGTCTATGTACATACGCTTTCACAGCCTCATCTTTACAAACAGCGTTTCAATCGACGGGATTTGCGTATGCGGTGCAGCGGCGGGAAAAGAAACAGTTGCATTGTGCGATTCCTAGAATGCGATTTCACTCGCGAGACGACTGAAAGTTTCGCGGCAAGTCGATAAAGTTACCGCGCAAAGTTGAGCGGAACTCGCGCGACGTGAAAAGGGATAATTTCCCTTCGTCTTTTCGACGTTGAAGACACATTTAGAAAGGAAAGGCACCCGAATATCGCACCTCCTTTTCGTAGAAGCTACACGCGTGGAATGCTGATAAAAGAAAATTCCCCGAGTGATTTTATATCGGGGAACCTGCTTCTTTTCACTCCATTAAAGGAAAACTTTTTTTCTCCTTCTCTCTCGTAGAATTAATTTAGAATTAAGTTGGGAATAATTTCCTTAAAATTAAAAACTTCTTTAATAAATTTTTCTTTATCATCTTAATTGTTGCTTTATATTGCTGCATGATTTTGAAAATAACCACTTTTAAATCGTATTATTTCCAAGTTTCTGTGGGAAAGCTATTCTTGAGAAATTCCTTTCGCCTTTTAAAAGAAAAAAATAGCCCACACTTACGTGACAAAAATAATCTAAGAATGGGATTAAATTAAATAGATTTGAGAGAGACAATAACTTTAATTTACAATGAAATACACTAATAATTCAATTTCTGTACAGTCAATGGAAAAGTCATCCCGGAATCCAGATCTATCATTATATGTACAAGTTTCCCAGAAGTTACCCTATAATCAGAACGTTTGCTGTCTCACCATAGGGTCATTGCCCACGACTGCATCAATTATTAACAATAACGAGCGAGCTATAAGACAACTATATAAGCGATACCCGGAAAATGCTCATGCAAACACGCACACAGCCGTACAAACGAGAACAAAGACACACACACAAAGAAACAACGTGGAATTATACGATTCCGGAAAACGTTTTTGCGCCATCCCTAATGCCGATTAGCGAATCGCGTATCTACGTTGGGCACTTGCAACTATCACGACGAGAACAATGAAAACGTGACGCTCCATCGCGCGCATTAAAAGAATCACAACTTGTTCGTGCTCGTGCAAAAGCGAAAGTTTCGCGATTAAACGAAGCTCCGCTGCGAACGGAACAACGTTTCTCCCAGATTCTGCGAAAGGAAATAATGAAAGCGAATGTTTATGCAACGCAAAGCGGTAATTCGCTTCTGCAATTCGCGAGATTTAATGGCGAAAGATGGCGAAAGATTATTCCGCGCGAGGAAATCGCCGTTTGATAGCTCTCTTCGATTGCGAAACAGCCGAACGAGAGAAAATTAATTGCACCGTATAAAAATAATTATTTATTGTAACGTCGCGTCGGTCATATATCTAACTTGTAGCGAAAGAAAATCTCGAACGTGTCGTAAAAATTATTGCAAGACTTTTCAATTAGACATAATTAAGTAAAAAGATCGGACGAAAGAAACGAAAAATATTCATTATGAAAAATAAAAATTTAGCAGTCATAAAATTAGTAAAAGCGAAGTAAAGACCAGCCGTAATTTATGCAGTTCGTAAATCCCATTCCCCCCTTCTTCATTTATACTCGCGTCTCGTTTACATGGCGCGCGATGAACTCGATGTCATCCCTAGTAGAAATAGAAATGAGTGAATTAAGCGCCTCCGGCGCTTCTTTGTACGTTTTCCTTGGCTAATTAGTAAGCCATGACGCACTCTGTCAAGTTCTTCGCTTCACCGTGGTAACGGTAAATCCGGCATCATCAGCGTGGAAATTACGGCGGCATCGATTATTCCGCACCTGTAACCTTGCCCAGGGTTTCTCTCTCGCCTCGGATACTCCGATCTTTTCATTTGCAATTTTTTTTTGCGGACGATTTTCATTTATTTTCAACATTTCGTGCGCCACGCTGACGAACGCGAGCTCTCGCTTCCTCCTCAAATCCCATAAATCCCGAATATCATTTGACCGTTTTTTCTTCCCGGCTTTTACCGCTTTTCCCCGAGCGACCGGTGTTTCCCCGCATTTCCGGAAAGCAGTAACTTTGCCGCCTGCGGAACATTTGCGGTCAGGATTTACAAGAATAGCGCGGGTCGATCGCGAGGCGATATGTATATCTCGGAAACGCAATTTCCGATCCCGCGGCAAAATATACTTTACATGCCGCTATTCGCACCGTGACCCTTTTTCCCAAATTTCTGACTTATGAAAGTTTCACTTGGTCGTTCATTCGAAACATCTCTTTTCTTTCCCCTCTCTCTCTCTCTCTCTCTCTCTCTCTCTCTCTCATCAAATAGGATATGCACGCGGTTTCCACTGGCGGATGATATCGCGATATGATAACGAGCCCGCTTACGCGAGATTCGAAACGTCCGTCCGCCGGAAACATCGAGATCGATGGGATCCGGTTTTAGCGACGGTGAGAACGGACGCTACACCGTTTCGTATTCATGTTTGTATGCTCGTGTACGACGTTTATTTTCCACCGAAACTCGATCGCGGATAATCACGACGGTGTCCCGTGATTCTACTGCACGAGGTCATTAATTCCGAATGTCGATTCAGCTTGCTAATTCAACCAAATCATCGTTTTATCATAAAGAAGAATTATTGGATCACTGCTTTCCACGTATATCTTATTATTTTTCCTTATATTTTTATAACTTGTACATTTACATCTTTTATGATTTAAAACTGAGAAATCCGAAACGAGGGAATAAATTAAAAATCTGAGAGAGAAATAACTCGATAACGTACTAAAAGTTCAACTATCTGAACGTCCAAGAATCCAATCATTCGGATTGAATTGAATTTTAATTTTGCGGAAGATCGCATGCCGCTTTTAGCCGAGTCTCCGCATTTTCGCGGTATCGAAATAACTAGAAATCCACGGTTTGCGGAAAATACTTCATTTTCCCATTCAATGCGTCCCGTGATCTCTCTCAGGAAGGCGAGTGGGGAGAAACGAGAGATGCGGGGAACGCGTTGACAGACGTCGTCGGCCGCGAGCTCGACGCACACATCTCTCGTCGGGATTCTCGTCGAAATGTCAAAAGATTCTCTTGCGGCTTTCGCCACTCCCCAACCCCCGCTCCTCGTAACCCCTCTGTCATCCTGTCCTTCATTTCCTCCTTGTTCCCTGCGTTTCCCAATTTTGAACGTACGCTCCTACCTTGTCACATACAGAGTGTCCTATTTGTCTCAGCGACTGGATTTTGTCATCGAATTAAAGACAGAAAATCGCGACATTAAATCACTACTCGATCTGATTACTGAACGAAAATTGTTGCATTAAACAGATATCAGAGCGATAATAATTTGAAATGATTCTCTTCTAAAAACCTAAATTACATTCTCAAACCGCGCTTTTAATTATCCTTCCTATTTCCCCGCCGCAGACGCTGAATACATATACTAATTTAATTTTAAACGCAGAGAGCAACGCGAAGCAAATATAGGCAAATGTGACTGAAAAGTACAGCTCTTCCGCACTATTGGCAAACATCTCTCGGAAGTTCCGATTGCTGATCGACACGAAGTTGCGAATTCGCTGACCGAGAACGAAACTGCCAAGCCGCTGCTCTTCCCTATATCCGTTCGGCGAACGGGACTTTGACGCACTTTTCTCCGTAACGAAATCGCGATTACGCTCTCTCAAGCTCGAAGATAAAACAGCCTTCCGCGAAAGCTTCGAGGGTTCTTCGTAGGTAATGCAAGCCGTATTTTCCGCAAATTATTTATACACCAGGTTGGATTACATAAGAGCTTCGTGGACATCGAGCAATGTAAATAAAGTTAATTAACTGATATTCACAAGAATATCAAAGCAAAAAAATTAATACGACATCCGTCTAAGAAGTTGAAAGAGATAATTAGAATCTCGAATTTTTTTTATAAGAAAAATTTATAATGCACAATCAAAAATATATAATTAAATTTTTCTAATATTTATTTAATCATACCATAACATTAAGAGAGAAAGAGACCCAGTGTTTTATTTAAATCCTAATTAATATTTTTCAATTTTTAAAATCGTGAATCGACTCAATGTACGCAAAGTTATTAAATTCTCCTCGATATTCTCTATAAAATACGAATTCATTAATTAACGCGACCTGCGAGGACAACCTGCGGGCTGTATTAAATTCTGGTTTCTCCTTTTATCTCGCGGCGGAACTCGCGTAACATCGGTTTGAGAGCTACTGCTGTCATAAAAGACGTGGCATACGCGTGTCGCGGGCGTGTATACGTGCGCACGTAATACACAGGAAAAGAAATACACACGTCAGAAAGGAGGCGTCTCTGAAAAGTGGGAAACGACTTTCCACGAAGCGATTACCGGCTTCCGTTATTTCAAAATAGCGTCCCCGGCTGATCCTTGCTCGACACGCCAGGATCATTATCCCTAATAGCGCGCGAGTGTGTCATTCTTACGGCAGGTACGGGAGTAACGTTTGCGATTCGCGTTTCGCGATTGCACAAGATCAGTGCGCGGAAGACTGACACTTTAACCCTTTCGGCCCTGACGCGGATAAATGAACGTGTCGGCCGCAAATTACGATCGAAAGCGCGCGACGGTTGCGATGGTAACGCAGCGTGCCTGCTGCTCCGCGACACGACTTGCGTTGTTGCAAAGTAAGAAGCGCCAAGTCCGTAAGCCGCGGCTTTCATCTGTTTTTGTAATTGACGCGACTGTATTTATTTGCCGCATCAATGATTGTTTTGTACATCGCTCAACAACGCTGATAATCAGACTGCATTACGATTGTAATATTAAACGTGCTTTAATTACGCCGGGCTGGAGATGACTATTTAAAAAAGATTATTGCACTGCACTTTGATCTGACACGAACGAATATGCATGTCACGCAATTTGTAAATTGCGGAAACAAAGCACGTTTAGCTCGCAAGCGTGATTCAATTTGCATTCTTGAAGTAAATATATCGTAAGTTCCGAGCGCTTTTTATAAATTGTATAAAAGGGGTGAAAGTAAATTAGATAAAGAAGTAAAAGTCAACTAAGGATAAATAGTAATCCCCTGATCGATATTGTATTAGTGATCGGATCTGCTGTTGACAATGTCCGATGCGGAATGCATTTTTCATTTAAAAAATTTGAATTTAAAATAAAATTTAGAACTTCTTCGAATAAATCATAATTTAAATTTTGCTCTAAAAATATTCAAAAAAAAAAACTTTCTAAACTTCCATCGATCAATTCCACGTATGATTCGCCGATCGCATCGGTTTTAAACTCTCAAACCTCGACTTGTTCGTTTCACGACTTTCGGGTTAAATAAAAAAAAATGCGTAGATATGAGCGGGCCCCAGCAAACAGAATAGAAAATTATTCCACAATTCTATAGAGGTGAAAATTCAACGGATCGTTCCCTAAAAACCAATATCGGAGCACGATGAATCATGTATGATCGCGAAACTCCTTCGCGTCTCACGTCAATTCGAAAAAAAAAGCGGAAGCGCCGCGCGAAAAAAATCGTCGAAATAAAGGAACGGTAGGGGGCGAGGGGAAGAATGGAGCCGTTACTTTTCTGGCGGGCGATTGTTCTGCGGAATTTTATGCGCGCACGGCTCGCCGGCACGGTCGGCGAATGAGCGAAATCCATATCGCATAAAAGCATCTATTTGTACCCTTTTGTTCCTCGGCGGCGTTCGCGCGCAATTAACGAGCTTACGCGAAAGCCGCCTCACGTGTTTCGCGACCATAATTCAGCCCTTTCGAATCCACTTCTCCTTCCTCCCAATCTACTCCCCCCACCCCCTTCCAATGGTGCGTGAAAACTAGGAATGGGATATACTGGAATTAAGAGATATTTATAGACCTCTGATCCTCTGGATCTCTGAACGATAGGATTCGAGCCTGCTTCGATGGAGATTGCTTTTTCGAATGACACGATTTATGTATTTCGTATATTTGTATATTAATTTAAAAAATAGCGAGCGAGAAAGAGAGAGAGAGAGAGAGAGAGAGAGTAACTTCTGTAGGGAGTAGATATTTATTAATAATAGTAGTTTTACAACAGTAATATTTAATATTATCAAGTATTATTAAATTAAAGATAAATCAGTGTATATTTTGTTAATTAAATTTAAAAAATAATTTAACTTTTTATTTTTCAAATATTTTTCAAATTTATAATATGTTAGAATTTATAATATGTTATTGAAATCTATTCATATATATTTTGAAATTGAAATTGAAATTTTGAAATTTTGAAATTTTGAAATTTTGATTTCATATAATTAATATAACTCAAATAGGATTATGAAAATAAATATGATTAACTGGGAAAAAAACTTTTCACTACTTAAATATTCTGAAAACAATGGTTTTTTGCTTGAATCTTTTTCACAATTTTTTTCACCTAGATTCTTCAAAGTCGAAAATGACATTCTATCTTTAAAAATAAAATCGCGTGATAATAAATCATATTTATTTTCATAATCCTATTTGAGTTATATTTCTGAAATTTCAATCAAAATTTCAACTTTTGATCTAATTTTGCCCTCCCTCATTTAGGTCCTCCCCTAGCCCCCGAGATCTTGTTCGTTGTTAAATCGCGAGGAAGGCAAAAAAGGGAAAAGAAGTCCGCGGTCGACGAAAGGAGTTCGGCGAATCGCGGCTGCATTTTTTTCCGTGAAATTTAATCAAGGCTATCCATCCGAGGCGATCGAGCTGATCCGAACGCGCCTAAGCATAATTTCATGCGTGTTCATCGTCGACCTGTAGATGGACACGGCCGATAGAGATGTATCAGGTGGGACGAGAAAAAGACGAAAGGGACTAGAGGAAGAAAAGAAAGACCCTCTTGAGCGATCGAGACTGAGATCACGTGCTCCAAAAGAGAAATCGTTAATTCAGAAAGTTCCGAAGTTTAAGAAATTAGTGTAATTATAATATAATAATAACTTTATTAACGTGTAGAAGACAAAATATTATACATGAAAGCAAATGTAATAAAAAATATCTCACAAAATCAGATATTTCAGTAATGATAGCCTAGAACTTCGATGATAAAATAATAATGGTAAATGATATAATAATTATATATAAAATTCAAATAATTTTAGTAATTTTCTGACATAAATTCAATTGATATCTTGAAGCTCACATTGCTATTTTCATTCCAAATTTTAACAATTAAATTAGAACATTGTCTTTAATGCAAGATACATTATTAATTGCAAGTAATATTAATTAATTCAATAATATAATATTACTTTCTAGAATATCTCTTATTGATATATATAGATATATATTGATATATATAGATATATAGAATATCTCATATCCACTAACTGATTTTAATAAATTAACAGAAAGAAATTAAATAATCTAATATAATAAAAGCCTGATTGCAGCTGCATACACATAAAATAACAATTTTAAAAATAAATAAAAATGTCGAACGTTACAAAAATAGTGGGCAAATGTTTCCGTTTTGGAGCTATTATCGGAAAAATTGTGCAAATTGCAATTAGAAATGCAGATGAAATTTATGCGTCAAAGCAAGACTTTTTACAAGCGAAACGAACCGCGAAGAAAGTCTTATTCGATGTTCCATTCGTCACGCATTTGCAACTACCTTTTTACGCTCTAATCGGACTTTCTCTTCTTATTTTGACATCTTTCGTCACAGGACTTCTTCGCTTCCTTTAATCTAATAATGATTTGATATTCTCCCGTAGATACTCAAAGCCAAGCGGCGCGGCGTCTCGTGAATACTCTCTCGATCCCCCTCTGCGTCATGAATACGCAGAACAAATATACCGTTTGACACCTGGAAGACCATGCCTCGCTTGGCACAATGGCCTCGTAAAGTCCCACTTTGTCCCCGGGGATAATAAAGTTCCCGCGAGCGAGCGTATGCGCGCGGGCGCGCGCGAACGCGAAGGATCCTCCAGGAAAGTCCTCGGGTGATATTCCTTTGTTCCGTGCTTTGTGGTTACTCGACGGGCGAGGCGGCCAAAGCTTGTCAACTGTTCGCCCCAACCCCTGAGAGCCTTCCACTCACCCCCTCCCCCCCTTTGCCCCGCTAAGCACCCACTGCTGTCGACGCCGGCCCTTCCACTCCTCGCGGCTTCCCGTTATTCCGCTTTGCGAAACGCTCCTCGATTTATCGCGGAATAAACAAGCGTTCCAACCCCAACGCGATTTACGCCCTGTAATTCGCGTTTAAACCCAGGACTGTCGCGACCCACGAGATAGCGCGCTGTAATTCGCAGGAAAATGGAGCCGACAAAGCCCGAGGAGGACCTTAAACCTTGGACCACACGTAATCGTGGTGTCTTATTCTCCAAATTTACGGCTTTCCGAATTTCTTCTCGCTCGCGTGTTTAGCGTGGTTACTAATACAAGGAAAAATAAAAACTGCGGAAAAGGGTTTACTGCAAACCCGTTGCTGGGTAAATTTTGAAAATTATAAGTTGAGAGACCGTTCCGAATGAAGATAAGCGCAATTAACGCGCTATCTGCCTAACGAGTTTTGTATTTTGTCTTATCGCGCACGCTACGGTAGAATTCTCATTATCGTAAACATATAATGATGAAATATATAATGATGTAACATGATTAAACAAAATTTTATTCTCATGGACATTGTTATAGTTTTTATTTTTTATTTTACACTTAGCTGTTAATATCATTTAAATTTTTATATTAATTGATATTTTTTTTTCTCAAAAAATTTCTAGTGACCAAGACGTCGCTGAAAAAGACGCTGGTCACGGATGGCCAACGTGTTAACGAGAGATAGAGCGAACAATTTTTAAAATTAAATGTTCTTATCCTTTGCAGAAACGTAGGAAAAAGAAATTCTACACAGAAGGACGACTCTTGAGAGCATTGTGACGTTTACAATTTTATCATTGAATCCCTTTCCCCGAATATTGCCGGATTGCTCAGATTATCCGACGAGTCGCTGTTTTTTTTTTTAGAGTTCTTATTCTACGGTTTCAACCAATGCTTCATAAACCAGCTTGCTTTTTAATCTCAAGTAAAAAAATCGAGCGAAATTTGATTTTTAAATCTTTCTGCATAGCGTGAAATAAAAATTTCTACTCATTTCCTATCTCGAATAATTAATATAAAATTTTTCTATATGAAAAATATTTCAGAGACATTCTGAAGCACTTTGCATCGCGTTATTATAAAAATATAAAATTTTATATTTATTATTTGATACATTTTACGAAATTAAAAATCAGCTACGTATTGTTTATGTGTCTATTTTTTTAATTACGAGTTATATAGATTTATATATTTTTTAAGTTTGTAACTTCAAATCTCTTCACATTTCCAAATTTGAACAAAGTTGATTTTTAACTCCCAACTGATATTATTGCTTTACAACTTTTGTACGTTTCACATCTGTAAAACCTTTTATCTCCTTCCATCTCTGTTCTAAAATGGCGAAAACAAATATTTCTCCCCGGCAGAAAAAATATCCACAAGATAAATTGCAAATTTTCCGAAGGAAAACTTGATTCTCCGCTTTCTTCTCGCTTCCCCTCGCGGGTGTTATTCCGTAATATATATCTCATGACGGAATACGCGTCTTATTTCCGCGTTAGACGAGCTCTTAATGTAAAAACACCGCGAAAACGGATTCCGGTGACGCGAGCGCGAAATAAAGATTTCGTGCGAGCGAACGAACGAACGGACGAGCGAAACGATGGAATGCGGATTCGCGAAACTTTCCGCGGCAGAGAAAGAAAGGGCGAGAAAGAGAGAGAGAGAGAGAGAAAGAGAGAGAAAAAGAAAGGAGAGCGAGAGAGAAGTTTCCGCGTTTCTGTCTGAGCTCGCGGAGATTTACAAGTCACGTACCGGGCGTCGTAAGCTTATAAATCTTTAATGCGCCGTCTTTCAACGCCGCGCGCCGCCGGGAAATATTGCACGAGCGATGAGAAAAATGTGGGTCAGACACGAAGAATGGCGCTAGTAGGATCCTCGAGATATAAGTAGTCAGCAGACACAAAGATCCGATTGTAACGGAAACGTCTTAAGGACTATGAAAAGGACGACACTGAGGTTTTCAAAGGCGAGGAGGGGAAAAAAGTCGACAGAATTGGAGCGGTCGACAGTTACAGAGGAATACCCGAATGGAATCGGGATTTCGATATGTCAAAGCGCGTAATTAGCAGAAAAGTCAAACGTGAAGGCTGCATTCCGACATTTAATGTAAAATTCGATGGTTACGTCCGGTATTTTCTAATATTTTCCGTTCTCATCTCGACAGCTTCTGATCAGCAGGAACGAAATTCGATTATCTCTCGCCGATCCAGCCTTGCAAAATAATACAAATTCCATTCCTAGCTCAATCTTATTTTAACTAATTTCAACCTTATTTTAACTGTATTTTTTTTTTTTTATTCCAGATTCAACTGGCGGGGTCAAAAATCGAGAGGCAAGAGATATCTCTTGAGCGAAGGAAATGCCTGGAGGAAACGCTCCGTGCGTTACTTATTTTAGAATCGGTCTATACGATGTTCTCGGTAGCGTGAAAGGGTTATCGATACGTGTCGCGCGCGACGATAGCAGAAGATATCTGTAAGCAGGTGCTTCAGGAATGAGGGGAATACCTTGCGCTAAAAGGAAAATGTCATTCGCATAATGCGAACGCTCTCCGCGCGGCAGCTTTTGTGCCGAAAGCAGTCCTCGATTCGTTTTCATTCGCATTTATCACCCATCGGGTCGTGCGCGAATAAAGGGGAGGCAGAATGCTCTTGGGAGTACGAGCAAGAGCGCATTCGCTCCGCGAAAGAAAACGCGAATAAGGGAAAGGATATTACGCAGGGTGACAGAGATTCTCAAACAGCGCGACAATCCTGTCTGTTGCATTACCGAATTATTAGGCGATATACATATGGTTCTCAAATAATTTGGCAGCATTAATAAAGAATAATTGAGAAATATATAAAATTGGAGTAGAGAGTCGGTCAAAAAATTTTTAATTAAAGATAGTCAGAAATTTCTCAGGTCGTATTTTCCTATCCGAGCTTATTATGGAATATTTATTCCTATCACATACGTAATTTCCTATCATATATGTTATTTAAATAGTTTTTATCTTCTTTATTATAGTTATTAAATCATAATTATAGACTGTGTGTTAATAAATGTGACATGACGTTGGAAATTTATTTTTCTAAACCTCTATTTTTATATCTCGTCAATATATTTACTATTTTTTGTAATTGTCAGACTTCACACACGCAATATGCACAAAGAAAATTAATGATATTTTATTTGAATAAAAACTCAAATACGCATTTAATCTTTGAGGGAGCCGATTTCTCGACTCTCGACAGCGATTACTTATTTTTCGTAGAATAACACTTTCGCATAAATATTAAATTCTAAATCAAAAATTGTAAAAATGAAAAAATCCGCCCGTCTAAAGGTTAAAATGTTTTCGACGAGAATTCTTCGCATAAGTTAAACGAAATTGGATAAAAATATCTTCGAAAATAAATACGTTTTATTCATTTAAGAAAATACTAAGAAATGCAATAATAAAAAAAAAATGTTTCTACGGCAAATTATAAAATTACAGAATTATTGTAATTTATCTTAATAATTCTGTAATTATAAAATTACAGAAATATTGTAATTTATTTAATCAAATCCTGGAAATTCATTCCAAACGAGATATTTTTTACCTCGGAAAATTCCCATGAATTTTAATCTCTTCGTTCGTCCGAATGTCCTTAACGCGGGTTATAATCGTTATCTTGCGTATTTCAGTTTCCATTAGCGCGTTACTTTATTACTTCGGAGTGCTCGCGCATTTTCGTCTCAATGCAATGCTTACGCGTTGAGAGTCGGCCGAAAGTATACAACGTGCACACGAAAGAACGGAGCAAGACTCACCATTCGATGCTCCTGTATCCCCGGAGGCAGCAGTGAAGAGCCTTGAACGCACCCACGTTCGCGTACTCCATGGTAACGACCTCCTTCGTGAAGCTCAGGCCACCCGGTAGATTGTCGTACTTGTGTATCGAGCAGTAATCCTTAATCTCGTTGCCGTGGCTGATGGTCGACAGTATCGCGAGCGCGATCACGGCGTGCAGCTCACTCGTCGACATTTTCATTTTCGCGTTCGTCATTCGTCACACCACGCACGAGATCGCCGATCGACTCAAACTCACTCCGGGCACTCGCGACCGAGGATTCCGGCACCCCCGCGCGCGCCGTCCGGATATCCGTCCGCGGTTCGCGGTTAACGTTGCTCGCGATAACGTTGTATCGGGATTCAGCGCGAAAATCCGCAGGTGCGTCCGAAATTCACATACACACACACACACACAGACAGTCCGCGACGATTACCGCGACAGTTCGCGCCGTGAGCCGGGACTCGCGATCGACACTGCCTCGCGCCTCGCTACCACGTTCCCACGACTCGCGCACCGTGCTCGAGCCATTGAGGGCACGCGACGGCCCCACGACGATGATACGTACCCCGCCGGAGATCCGCAGTCCGCGTCATGCGAGCCCCGCGCTTTCCAAAGACCGCGCACTGTATTCTCTCTCACAGAGAATGCCGTTCTCGCGCACGACCGGCGACTGCCCCGAAGTCCGCCGCGCAACTGCGCGAAGTTGGCAGCGCGCGCGCGCTCGTCTGCGCAGAAGATCCAAATTCGAATTGGCGCCCCCGCGCCGCGCCGCGAAGTTGGCAACGGGTCGCCGCGCGTCCCGCTCGGCCGCCGGCGAGACTGAGAATTCGCGGAAGCCCCGAGCGCGCGATCGCCGGCGGTAAACAATACCTCGGCCCTCCCCCTCTCGCTACGACCGAAGAGGAGCTGTGTGTTTGCCGTCAAACACGGAGCGTTTTGCGGAGCGCGTTTACCTGGGAACGTCAAACACTCGAAACGTCAGCGAGAGAGCTTCCTTCCTTCCTTTCTCCCTCTCTCTCTCTCTCTCTCTCTCTCTTGTCCGATCGCCAACTTCGAGTCCTCCGTCTATCGAGTCTCCGTCTCTCGAGAGGCACGGCTAATATTTGCGCGCGGCCGCTTACAACGGCTTTGTCCGAGAGCGCCGCGTATATTAGCCTTCGTTTCGTCTCTCCACCGGCGAAGAGCGAGACGAGACTCTCTCTCTCTCTCGCGCGCGCGCGCGCGCGCTCTCACGCGATCGGGGAAAACTGGCGCGACGTGAAGGCGGCAACGGCGGAGCCGAAACGGACAATGCTCACGCCACGGACTCCGACGACTCACTGACGCGCGCGGCTCCACCGACTCTCCCCACCTGCCGTTTGAAATGAGCCGCCTGTTGCCTCACGCCGGCTCGGCCGACCTCGGCGACGCTCGGCCGCCCTCGGCCGCGGCGCGCCAGCCGGCCGGCCGGCTGGTCTGGCGCGCCGCGGCACAGCGCCGCGTGTTTGTACACGAGCGGCGACAAGCAGACCCGCGAGAGAGAACGAAAGTTTGTCTTCCACACGGCAAATGAAACGAGGTTGCGCGGAATGGAAAACGCGGCGATCGCGAATTGCGCGATGTCGCGAAACAATTAATTCGATGTGATTTAGGAGAATACGTGAGAATCGAACCCCGCCGCGCGACGCGAAATACATTCTCCCGACTTTCTCTGTCGTGCACCAATTTTCCCCGATACTCCGAATTGAATTTATAAGAGTTCCATTTTCTACGAATTCGTAAGGACAATTTCTGAAACTAAAACACCAATGATACAAATTGAACTAAAATTATATGTTACATATAATTTAAATGTTTATTATTATTTTAATGTCTACAATTCTAATCTATAATAAATCTATAATACTAAAGTCAAAATCGATTTATTATAGATGAATTTCAAATCGACTTTTCTGATATTTTTATTAACAGATTGTTGGAAAACGCTATTGTTTATTACAAGTTTAGAATTTTGCAAATTTCAATATTATACCTTTGTTTAATTAGCTCTATGTTTATATGTGATTCTGTAATAAAATTGATTTATTATTCATCGAAAAAAATATTGCTTTATATAATATATATAAAATTCCTAATAATACGTATAATGTAAAAAAGTATTGAAACATACAATATATAGAGGAAAAAAGAGAGAAAAACATCTGAAATCATTTTAAGAAAGATTAAACAATGTTAATGATCAGTTATACAAAATAAATCAAATTATATAAATTATATAAATAAATCAGCTTATTGCCATTATCCAACATTTTAAGTTTTATGCTATTGTTTAGTTAAGTAATGAAATATCAGTATATGTGTACTTATTAACCATTTTTTTATTGTAACCATCAAAATGTTCTCTTATTAAATTCTCTTATTTTTATACTTAGGTTAAAATGGCATAAGAAGTTTGTCACTATTTTCGTTTGTATTGTATGCTAATAAATTAATAAAATATCTTCCAATCAATGATAATTTTATCTATTGTAATAAACAAAACGCTATCTTCAATAAATTTAAAGTAATCTGTATGTATATATCTCCCGTTTATTATTTGTGTATATCATAATAATAAGCAAATGTATTTGATGTAAGAAATCATACGTAAGTAAAAATGTGTCTCAAATCCAAAAATTATTTTAAAGCAAATGTATAAAGAATTAAACAATTTACTACTTAAATATAGACATTTAAAATTCATCTAATTAATATCAACTATCAATTCTTAACGTGCATTCTTAAGCTTGTAATTGAATTTCTAAATCTAATAGGTTCAGATTAAATTTGTATATAGGCAGTATTTCATGAAAAATTTTATATTCATAAATTTAATAAATTTATTTAATCTATTTAATATCTATTATTATATATATTTAAAATCTATTTAATAAATACTAAATAAAAGTGACTTAATGCATAGAATATATACTTCTTGATGAGCTTATTTAATGTATGAAATAAGAAAATAATCCTAACATTAGTAATAATAAGAGATGACAACGTTTAAACTTTCATCAAAATAATTACATACAAATGTATTTGAATAATTATCTCAATGCCAAATAAACAGAAACAATCAAAATAATTTTTAGACACATAACGTAAACATACATATTGTACAGGCATGTAAGTATATGTGTACGTTAAAAACCTGTAGTTACCTTGCCAGTATTTAGTCGATGTCCGTCTTTGGGCGATATAAGTATCTGCTGCGCATTTCTCATTAAGTTCTCTATATAAGAAAAATTAATATTGAATCAATTAATTAAAATAATATTTCATTTTATGAAATATTTAATATCTAACTAAAAATAAATAACATAGTTAATTGTTAGAAATTTAAAAAGTGTTTAATCTATTAAAATTATTATAAATTAATGTTATCTGTCTATAATAAATTCTTAAAAATTAGTTTCCGTAGTTTAAAAAGGATTCCATACAAATATATTTTCTAATTTTTTATGGAATTCTTTTTGTAAAACGAATATTGCAAACAAAAGCAAATTCGTTTTGAAATCTTAAGAGTGTTCCTTAAATCAGAAATGAAAAAGAATTCTGTCTGAAAAATCGGGAATTTAAAAAGAATTTTTTATTCTTTGTGTATTTGGGTTGTTTTAAATATCGAAGAACAAAAACAAACCATATGCTTAGATGAAATTGTTTTATTATTTATTAAAGATGAACGGTGATATTAGTCCTGAAAAGTTGATGTGAATGCAAATGTATATTGTATCTTTTCCCTTATTTCTTATTGTTAGTTTATAAAAATATTGGTCTATTATTTTGAAATATCACATTTTCATTCAAGATTAATATGAGCTTGATATTGTTCTTGAATATTGTTTTTAATAAATTATTGACAAAAATTAGTAGAACTAATTTATAGAATCTTATTGATCATATAATTTAATTCACTCAGAAATAGAAACGGAAAAAGTAAACGTTTCAACTTATTCTTAGTCTTTGGTATAAAAAAATCCATTTAAATTTTTACCACATTTATGTCTATCCAAAGTAAATGATATTGACAAGCAATTTGATGAATCAAGCTTTTGAGAGTGGATGCGAAATTATCAGACAAAATTCTCGATCTTCAGGTTTCTTTCTTTTATTTGACATTTTTTAATTGTCTCATTTTATTCCGTTTTCTCGTATAATTCGCGACATTTTGGTAAATAATTTTTTGAGTACTAACTTGAACTTTTCTAACTTGTTTTGTTATACTTATATTTTATTAATATATTACTTTTGTCATAGAAGTGTGTGCTCTTGCATCATGATCGGCGTTGTAAAAATAGAAAATCGCATTTTCCCCGATTGATTCAATATAATCGCGCGTGAGCCGTTATTTATATCTAATCGCGCACGGTGATCTCTCATACATAGTATGAACTAAACCTATCAAACGAAGTTCTAAATTACAACGCGCTAATATCGCCCATCTTTCAAGTATCTATGCCAAGATCCTTACGTCTGCCTAATTCGCGTCGTTTATTAATGCACCTACGCATTTTACGTACGCACGAATCAACCTTGCAACGTAAGCGGGGCGGGGGACACCCGGTATAAGAAGACATAATGAACGAGGAAAAGATGTAGACGGAAAGACAGACAGAGCGAAGGAGACGGCGACGGAAACAGAGAGAGAAATGCAGTCAGAATGAGGGAGGAGAGAGGGACGCGCGTCATCATGCCTGAAGGAGCGCGGATTCTGGCCTCTCTGTTCGTCGAAATCTCCTTCGCGCTCTCCCCCGGCGCGATTAGACAGTCTGGTGCACCCGTTGCGCATTTGCAACGTGTATTGCGCTTACAGATTATACATGCGCGCGAGCATGTGTGAGTCTCGCATTCCGGGAAGCTTCGCGGTCACTTCGCTCAGTCTCTTTCTCTCGCGTAGCGAAAAGCGCGCGACAACGCGTCAGCAGCCCGGGGTCGCATCGGTTTCGAATCCGAAGAGAGTAAACGTGTTGCACGATCTCGTATTTCACTCCCTCCTCCCTGCGGCCGCTTTCGCAGATGTTGGCTGGAAATAAAAGTCCCTGCGCCGAAGATGCGGCAAGTTGCGGCGATGTCGCGGGTTGAAATTGAAAGATAATAATGACGGGGGGGGGGGAGAGCGTAATTAAAATCGGGGCGCGGAGTCGAGGCTGCGAATATAAATTTCGAGTATAATCTCGCTCCTTCGCGGGATCGTGTCTACTCATTCCGATTCTAATTTGAATTTTTTTTCTGACGTTTGCATCAATCCTTTTTGGTCTTCTTATTTTGTTTCTTTGATCTTTGGAAACCCCGCTTTTACTATCGTAATTTGAAATATATTTTTGCCGTCGCATTTCTTCACGATTTCTCTGGAATATAATTTACCAAGCTGCAAGTGCGATTCGCGGATTTGTACAATTTTTTTTTCTTTCGCGGTATAAATTTAGATTCTCCCGCGGCGAGTAATCGCGAATTCGTGATCGT
The DNA here is from genome assembly GCA_928718305.1 of Tetramorium bicarinatum. NCBI lineage: Eukaryota > Metazoa > Arthropoda > Insecta > Hymenoptera > Formicidae > Tetramorium > Tetramorium bicarinatum. Next base: position 3,877,565 of record OV788319.1, on the reverse strand, counting down.
CCCATAAAGAATTGACATAATAAATAAATTCGCTCGCCATAAATAAGCATGATTAACGAGCTCATAAATAAATTTTGCACGTGCGACGCCTGATAATGATGCAGCGAGGCATTTAGTATTCATGCGGAGAAGGTGACTCATAATCCTACCTACCCACACCGCGCCGTAATATAACGGGTGTGAATAAGGTCGCGCGTCGAACGGCGACGACGGCCGGAGCGCGATAAAAACGTGCGGAAAAACCTGGCCTGTGGCTGTTAATTAAGCAGTTAATCCTGGAGAACGAGGACGAAAACCAGATCCTATCGGGATATCATTGATGATCCATCGGGCGTCGCTTCAGCCACGAATATTTTCAGATACGGGCTATTCGAGCTGCGGGTTAGTGACCGATTAATTTAATCGGCGATTATGATTTACAGTGCAACACCTGTGGTATCTCGTTAATATGTATTATCAATCTTTTGTGATTCGATGCGAAAAGAAAGAAGAGATTGCTAAAAAATAAATTGTTTAATTGGAAATCTTGCAGTAAGCAATCCTCGGAGATAATCGCCGATTACGTTAATTAGAATTTGATCGCCCCCTGAATCTCTTCGTTGGGGACAGTCTGTAAAATAGTAATTACGATAGTCGGATAATCATTAATTATTAACAGAGCGTAAAATTGTTTTCTAGGAATTATTGATGTGAAGCAGGTCTGCATTATTCAAGGCGGCTACAACCTTCCATTCAAAAGAAACAGATAGCTTTCCAGGAAATTGATATGTCTTGTTTATCGAGTGTCATATATCACGCTTTTACTCGTTATTTTAATTTCCTCGCGATAATTCTGCCTGACTGGTATTATGTTTTTTTTTTAATTTAATGCTCATTTTCTTTAATAAGCGAATTTATTATCGCAAATTAATTTATTTATTGGTAATCTACAATGAATCAAGTAAATTCTGAATATTCTGAATATTAGAGATTCGTAATGCAACCACCATCTATTGATTAACCGAGTGAACTAACTGAGGATCTGTTCTTTTTCGCTGCACTGCTGCACCAATGCACGACGTTAGACTGATAATGAAAAAAGGTATATTTTTGTTTCATTTTAACTTCGTGCACTGGTGCAGAGAAAAAGAACAGACCGAACAGAAATGCGAGAATTATCGATAAAATAATATTGCTTTATCAGTCAGTAAAAAATCACTGTAGAAATAATACCAGTAGAATGTTACAAAAAAGTACAAGATATCAACAATCCATCTAAACATTTAAATTTAAAGTGGAAAAGTTATGTGGAGAAAGCATATGCTAAGCATTTTATTAGAAAAAGCATAGTACCGAGGAAAAAGAAATTTATTTATAACACATTAAATATTTCCTTTTATTCAAATTAATTAATCTTCGTATATTATTTTAATTTAAATAAAAATTCGCATTTTTTAACACTATATTTTACAATAATTTATTGCATAATTTGACCACTTTATAATTCAATTAATTCCTGGATTTATATTAAGTATAAATCTAGATAATAGTTTTCGGTTACTATACAGAATTCATCATTATTTTTGCGTACTCTTGAAGAGTAGTATTCTATTTATCTATGTAACTGTATCACTTGGTTTCCTTCGCTCGCGTTAATCCAAGATTGTCCAGTAATGCCTGCGGGCTCGGATCCCTTCCTCTAAATTTTCTAAATACCTCGGCGGCAGGATAACTGCCACCTAAAGATAAAAATGTGTTGCGGAATCTTGCGCCTAACTCCTTCTGTTGCGCCTCATCGGATTTGATCTCTTGAAAAGCCGTGTATAAATCGGCAGCTATCATCTCGGACCAAACTTTGCTACAATTTAACAGGTTCGATCAGTGTTTGTGCAATGTGAGCTACTAGTAGCAATTGTAATTAATTAAACAATCACTTTCTGTTATATTACTAATAGGAAAATTTTGCAATTTGAAATAAATGTATAACTATGTTAAATTAAATCAATTTGCGAGTTCTTTAATTTATATAAAATAGATGTATGTACTCTGTGCAATACCTGAAATATGCGGCCGCCCAATTGCCGCTCCATATAGCTTCAAAGTTGCAAACATGAACGTCCCTTTTTTCAAGAGGCAACACAAAATATTTCGGCCACAAGTTTTTCATCATAGCCACCCAAAATGTGTCACTATAATTTTTTTAGTAATTAAATTAAGCGACAAGAAGATCAATATCATTTCAAAATACCATATCGTTGAATTATTATTATATCAAGAAAATAGCAAATATTTTGTATATTTTGTAAGTAGTAATGCAATAAGATATAAATATTCAATTAATGTAATTATGTTTCTCTTAAATCATTTAAAAAGAAATTCAGAATTTAAAATTTGTTCAACAAAGATTTGTTTTAGATCGACATTTACCTGGAATGCAGCTCCAGATCTAAATGTGACAAATAAAGTTCTTTGCAAAGTTTGTAGCCGGCCAAGTGCGATCTCATCTTCTTAATGTTCTCGATAACCTCCGCAGGTAATGGTTGCTTTGTTTCATAATGTTCGGAGATTTTTTGTAACATGAATGGTTCGTACAACCTATCGAATATATAAAACGAAATTAAATTATGTATTATATGTAATACGTAAATAAATAAATAAAAAACTTATAATTTTATACCAGTTTTCCATAAAGAAATCGCAAATGAATACCGCATCCCAATCCACAAACGACAATCCAGCAATATCAGAATATTCGACCGTAGTTAGCAAATGTTGCAAAGCATGTCCAAACTGTAATGTGCAATCATAAGAAAGATTATTTCATTAATATATTATATATATAAATCCATTATAATTTTATAAATATAACCTATTACCTTCTGAAAGAGAACCTGCACATCTGTGAAGGAGAGCAAAGAAGGCTTGTCGCCTACCGGTGGCGGAAAGTTGAAAATCAGGGCAATCAACGGTTTGCTATTGCCGATTTTGCTCTTGCTCTTAATTGTGGACACCCATCCCGAGTCCTGTTCTTTACGGAATTTCTGCGTTCCTCTGGCGTAGGGATCTAAATAGAAGTTCGCAATAGGCGTCGTACTGGATCCATTCAAGTCAAATATATCGAAGAACCGTACGTCCTTATGCCAGATATCCGCTTTCTTGCTTTCGACGATTTTCACATTGAAAAGCGTCTCGATATGTTCGAAAAGACCCGATAGAACAGTCGGTAGGGGAAAGTATGCTCTCCATTTGTTTTCATCACAGCTGAACAAACAAAATTAATTTAAAAATTAGATAAATCAAATTAATAATTAATATCCCTTGTACAACAAATAGGTAAAATAATTAAAAGAATATATATGCGATATCTTATTCAACATTGTGGGTTTTTAGAAAAGTATCAACTATTTTGACAACTAATTTTTAATTATTTAAATTCTATAACATAGAAAAAATTTTTTTTTTCAAATAATTATACTTTAAAACGCAATTGACTAAAATTGGCAAGATAATTTTTTAATGTGTAAATACAATTTTTTAATATAACCTACTAAATATATATAGAATATTTTCCATGCTAATTTACTTACTTGTATATGCTACGACGTTGTTTTCTACCCCAAAATGCAATATCCCATACCCTTAAAACATCATTGAAATCTCTCTCCTTTGCAAATTCAGTTAAACTCGCGATTTCTTGCTCCTGAACGGAAAATGCTTAAAAAAATTTAGAGGGATCAATCAATATATAATTTTAGTAATATATTAATAAAAGTATTATTTTTTCCAACATTTTTTAGATTTAATAGTAAAACATTAACATTCTTTCAAAACTTTAACAAATTAATTATCATAAATTTTGCATAATAAATTTTTGATTATTTCCCTATTATATTTCTTATTTATAATAAATTAAATAATTACCAGTATTCCGAAGAATTTCCAATGTGTTATGTAGATTCTCCAGATTACCGGCCATCTTTGTCTGCATGCTCATGTCCGCGTAATTCTTATATCCCAAACGTCGTGCCTGTTCGATTCTTCTGGCTCGGAGTTCCTCTAACGTCACGCTAGTTTGAACGGATCTCTCCTGATAATTAGAACATCGAGTGACATCAGCATCCCAGATTGCCGCTCTTAATTCGCGATCAGGGCAATATTCTAATTAAAGAAATATGAATCCATTAAAATATTAAGATCCGTAAAATTTTCTTAATTTTATTAATAAATATGCGAAAAGTACGCACCCATAAACGGTTGTAAAATATATGGCTTTAAAGTGATCGCCCAAGGACCTGTATAAGGTTGCCTAGGGTCGATCGCGATGGACTTGAGATAGTCTACTGGAAAATCCTCGATAATGTATCTGTTATGTATTGTCATACCATATACAAATGTAGAACTCTAAAAACAAAGATTAATTTAAATTTTAGTTCATAAAGTTGCTATTCTTTTCTTGAGATAAATCGCAAATATTTACTGATAAAGAATAAAGCTGCAATGACAAAAATAAAATCTCGATAACAATATTTTTTCTTTAATATAAGATATATAAAATTAAATTAAATTAAATTAATATGAAAGCATCTCTTTATTTATATAACTATTTTGTTAATCTTTTCTAATTATTTATTATTATTTGTTTGATTCTGTTCTAGATTATATGACAGACCTCGTATTTCTCCTTATATTCCTTGATTTTCTTTAGGATATAACTCAAGTCATCCGAGTAATTCTCAAATTCTTCCCCTTGCAATTGCAGACCATTCAAGGTTCCCTCCAGCACATATTTTGTAAGTACTCTCCTTTGCGAATGAGTCAACTTGATATCCTGATTGTCCAGCGCTTCTTTGCATGCTTTAAAGAGTGGTGCACTGCCAAATTTGCTAGCTATCGCTCTTGTGGCACGTTCGTGAATACTCACATAACATTTTGTAGGCATCAAACTCTGATTGCCAAAGTACAATGTCTTTGCTATGCCCCAAGTCGTCTCGAGAGGAAGATATGCATCCTCGATTGGATGCAACCAATCATTGAATACATCTACATTCTTTGTCGCTATAATTAGAAAAATTGAAAATTAAAATTGAGATTTTAAATTATATTTCTTTTGACTCAAGATTCATGTCATTAATTGTACTGTTATGATTAAAAACCTCATTATATTTCAATATTATTTGTTCATTGTCTATTCACAATTGCAAGTACAATGGATTTATAACATTCATTATTAAATTATGCTATCAGCATAGTAGAAGTAAATTTAATTAATATTTTACAATTATATTTAATTAAAATTCTCAATATAAAAATCTTTTAATAATAACCTTTAATAAGTCAAACTTTGTTTTTGGTTCGACATTAAAAACTTACTATCTACAATTTTCTCCAAGCTTTTCATCTTCTCTTCAAACTCCACAGTTTGCTTTCCAATAGCTGCTGTACATTTTTCAATAGTAAATGTGTTAAATTCTGGTAAATTGTCATCTTTCAACAAAGGATTCTTTTCCGACGATTCTTCGCCTATTTCTGGAAGTCTTGACATAAAAAAAAGAATGAAATTATAAAAGATGTATAAATATATACAATTATATAGAAAACAAATTAATTCAAATATTTAACAAAAATATAAACGAAAAATGTGAAAAAAGGAATAAAATAATTTTATATATTAAATAATTGGATTATACAAATTAATGTATGAGGCATAATTTAATAATTAATTAATAATGGCAATACACTACAAAACGTTTGAACATATGTCGTAGAAAAAAACATAACGAAATGATAAGAAAATGCAAGGAAGTCGTCAAGGAAAACGCGAGTATCGGTGGTACTTAACCTCTACGTGACAACGAGGGCGAACTTACAGGACTATATAACCATGTCGTTTTGGAATTTGCAGGAAGCTCCGTCGCGTCAGAGCGATCCCTCTTCCCAGGAAGGACCCCGCCATTTTTTACGCAGAGACAATCACTCTTCGAATTATTTTAAAAACTCATCGCGAACCGACTGAAGAGGGTTACCCAACCTAAAAGTCTGCTAAAAAGCTGCAGCAGAGAGAAGCCTGAGAGACGACACGGCCCGATTTTAGCTGATCCGCGAAGGCGATACGCCCTCTGCGGAAGTCCGAAAACGTGCACATGAACTACATAGCCAATGTGCACGTTTGGGCCGAAGGGTAACGCGTATGTGCACAATCGTGGTTCTGTTCCGTGCTATGTACACGAAAAATCGGTAACATTGAGTTACAGAGTTTTCAGTATGTGAGAACGTGGAACAGATCGTTGGCCTAGCATCCGCGCCAAACGTGGATGTAGAACTACGTGGCCACGTTCACTGACGATAAATCGCTTCCGTGCATGGTGTGCTAAATCCTGCATTTTTTGACCATGTCGATAAAAAATATATCGATCGTAAGATACAGATTATTTATTAAAATTAAATTAATATAAGTTTTACAAATTTATACCCAGTGAAAAATGATGATCGACGCGACATCGACGTGATGCCTTTTCGATGCAAAATTTAAGATATTGACGCGATATCGCGTCGACATCGATTTGACCAACCATTTCTCACTGGGTAATATTAAAATTATTTATTATAATTAATATATGTATTTCGGGATTTGTGTCTTTGAAATATATTATACGAGCAGCAGTGAGTCGACTTCAAAATTTAGATTTTCAGCGATTTGAGTAATCGTTATTGATCTCTATCAGACATTGATTTGACTCGCGTCGTACCTAAAGTTGCCGCTACTTTCCGAGCTTCCGTCGCCATTAGCGCAACTAAACGCGACCGCGACGCAAGATGGATCGATCTCGAGCTGAATGCGGCGACGCATTTAATTAGCAAGCATAATCATCGTCCGCCATAAGATACAGGTATTTCACCACCTATATCTTATAATATTCGCGAGATCCGCGCAGCCGGAGAAGCGTGGCGTTGCACGTAAATTTCTATCAGGCGGTAATAGTTGGGTAAAGAACCTGGCGCGAACGAACGGCAGCGACGATCATCACGAAGCTTGTGCGTATCGTGTTTAGCGAAATCTCCATCTTTGATTTTAAGTTGTTGATATTCAGTCGTTCACAATGTAATACGCGCGCGAGAAAGTAATCATCTACTATTTAATTAATTACTTAGAGAACAGACATTCGTTGGACAAAGCGCGAAAAATGCGCGAGCGCGTAGTATTCGAAACCCGCGCAACACTGCAAAATAACAATAATGCAGTTTTATATAAGCGAGATTTACGAGTTTGAATGTTGCGCACATTTTCTAATCGATCCTCGCGCAAAGTTAGCGGCCTCGTATATTCATATATCCTCGTATATTTTATTGTCGTGGCGACGAAACGACGCCGGCGAATCGGCGACGCGATTCTTTTAATTATACATTTTAAAATCTATCACGGCGATTTAATTGTGACTTGTACATTATCGTTATCGGACTGACACGTTCAAGTACAGGTAATTCATTCAAGCGATGAAAAACTGAAACATAGTCGCTCTTAAAATTTTGATATATTCAATGAAATATTCGACGTAACGCGCTCGGCGCTTAGCGGCGACCCGGCGGCGCTCGGCAATACTCGGCGTCCTCGCGCGCCGCTTACTTAGCAGTTCCCGCCAGTTCCCGCGCATTCCCGCGCATTTCCGCGCATTCCCGCGCATTTCCGCGCATTCCCGCGTAACCGTTGTCCCGAGTGTTGACCGACCGTTGAGCCAGCAGCGAGAGCAGAGCTTCGTTTATCGAAACGCAATATTTTACGAAATAGGTAAGTTATTGATTGGTGCGACGAATACTGATTGGACTGATGTGCGATAAGATAGAGTGTCTCGTAATTCTTATAAAGTAATATCTTGTGTAATGAGTAATCATTCGGAGTCGGAGTGAAGTTCGCAATGCTATTTTCGAATCGGACGCGGAGTGAAAAAGTGTCGCGACGATGAATGGATTGAGCGGTATCGCGATCCGTTCATGTAGCAATTATTATAGTGAACATTATTATAAATGCGCATAAGAATTATTTCTTTAAACGTTGATCATTTTGAACGCCTCTTTAATGTGAATTATATATTTGTGTGTTGCAGCGTCATTGCCCGATGACAAGTCCCAGATGTCCTGAGAGGAGGAGGAGGAGGTCTAGGATAGACCGCGGACCCCGACGGAGCAACCTTGGGGTAAGCATCATTTTTTATTTGTATAAAATTAATAGTTTTCTCTTATTTATTCTGATTCTTTTATTTCGCTAAGAAAACTTTTTGAAATTATAAAAGTTTATCATTATGAAATCTTCGGAAAATAGATAATTGTATAATTATATTTTTTATTGAAATAACATAAATTAGACGCACGTAAGAATTATCTTGCGAAATGTTAGTCATTTTGAACTTTATTTAATTTGAATTTTATATTTGTATGTTACAGATATTCTATCATCATAGCTACGTGGCTGAAATAACTCCACCCGTTGCGCATCGGATCGGTGAGTCAAATTTTTTTTATTGGGGGAACGGATCTATGATTAATTAAGTATAGAGTAAATATATTTTGGTTTTACACAATCGGATGACGACAATAAATAATAATAGAAAAATATTATATTTAAATGACAATATTGCATTATTGCACTTTATAGATCCGTTGTCTTAAAATGGATGGACTAGAATTAATTATGGTAGATATTTAATCTTGGTATTATCTATATTGTCGATGTAGTACGTATTATGCGATTGTGCTTGAGCAAATGCTCGCATACTTCGTACACAGCTCGTAATATCAAGCTCATTGTTTATCAAATGTTTGATTTACCATTATTCTAATTATTTGTCAAATCATATCACGTCTAAATAATTGTGTATCAATGTTACAAACTTTATATAAAATATATAAAATTAATATTTAACAAAATATGGAAATCTGAGTTTTATTTCGCGAAATTTTTTTAATTTGCGTAAATTAAATATTCGAAATTGCATTATATAAATTAATTTTTCTTGTATTAATTACATATTCTTCTATAATGTGTATTTTAGAAACACTGAGAAACAAGTAAAATAATTCTATTATATATGTATATATATATATATACATATATATATGTGTGTGTATATATAAAATAAAGATTTTTTAAATATAAAATTTTTCCTTAGATTTATTTTTTATGAAATTATATTTATTTAAAAAAGAGATAAGAATAAGAATACTATATTAGGTATTATTAAAAAAAATAAATAACTGTAGTTAGAGAAAAATGATACATTAGTTAGGATGTGTTTTATTTATTTATCTATTCCTCTCCTTCATCCTTTCCCATATTTTTCCAAGATTAAATATCATATAAATCATTGCAAAGAAATTATATCTAGAGATATTTAGAAAATTTTAATATGTATAAATATCAGCATGAATTAAGAAAATATGAAAAATTTTCTTTTTGAAAAAAAATCATTTTTTAGGAAACTCAATAATGATTATTAAGTATTAAAATTTATTTCAACAAAGCAATGATTTTGACTTAATTGTTTCTAGCCTATATATCTATTTACATATCTATTTTTGATTAAGAGAAATTGGTTTTATGATATACATATAAATGACGCGAGATTGTAAATATTTTGTCAAAAAATTATAAAACTTTTTATATATTTCTAAAAAATGTCAATTTCAGTATAAATATTTAATTTTGCAGAAATATATAATTACATATTTACATATTATGTTAAAAATTATTTTAAGAAAAAATTAAAAATTTATTTATGTCGATACTTAATATAAGTTTATAAAGACTCGCATATATTATTACATCAATGCTAAGGTTTGTAATCGATGCGCAGACATTAATGCTAATAATGTTGCTGTTTTTTTCTGCTACATCTTTGGCTTTTAATTGAATAAAACTTAGAAGATAGAGCTTTTCAGAGTACCTAAGAACTGGAGAGATATCTCCCGTCGTAACATACTTTGGTCTTGACGGGTTTTCCTTACAAATACCTCTTAAAAATCGTGTGATATGATCGTCCGTTTTTTGATATATTATCAAAAGAAATAAGTGTAATAATCGCTGATCTGATCGTATTCAAGGTGTTGTAACCTTCGCGCCTTTTTTAAATCTTTGAGATATTTATATCGATATGTTTAAGTTTATTACGACTTACAGATATTAGTCACAATAACACGGTTATTAATCCTAATATCTAATTATAACGTTAGATCTAATCGTGTGGGAAATAACGCGCGATTATGATAATTTAATAAATTTAATAAATTATTATAAATTATTTGACCATACTTATTACACATTATGGCGTACTATCAAAATTTTCAGATTACTGCTTCATCTCGCGTCGCTACCCTGAGGTGATTGCAAACAACTCTCTTTCTCTCTCTATCTCTCCCTTTAATTAGTACATATTCATAATATCTATATACATGTTTAAATACATCTCGATATATTTAAAGAATTACAATATATATATATGAATACAAACATGAATTTTTCAACAACACACATTTTGCTCTAACTTTCTGTAATAATTTTGTAATAAATAAATTTGTTCGTCCTCTATTTCAGTGGTACGTATGTGAGATCTGACGCGTCGTCAAGTACGACAGTACTGTGCAGGAACCCAACGCGCACCTATCAAGCAAGGGCGGTAACAGATGGCCGCGGAAGTCGTTGAACGTCGTGTAGCCTCCCTCGTTGCGTGCCACCTTGTCGTGGTGAGGGGGCTCACCCGTCGCTCCTAGGAGCTTTGGGTGCCAAGAGCACGCCGTACCTTCTCGTCTCTTTCGAGAGGGAATTGGTACAACCGGGGTCGAGCAGGAGCCGGGGTGGCCGCGGAAGTCGTTGAACGTCGTGTAGCACGACGATTTCGACTTTCGCGGCTAACTCGGCGCGCCTGCGGGGTCGAGCAGGAGCCGGGGTGGCCGCGGAAGTCGTTGAACGTCGTGTAGCACGACGATTTCGACTTTCGCGGCTAACTCCGGCGCGCCTGCGGGGTCGAGCAGGAGCCGGGGTGGCCGCGGAAGTCGTTGAACGTCGTGTAGCACGACGATTTCGACTTTCGCGGCTAACTCCGGCGCGCCTGCGGGGCGGAGCAGGAGCCGGGGTGGCCGCGGAAGTCGTTGAACGTCGTGTAGCACGACGATTTCGACTTTCGCGGCTAACTCCGCGCCTGCGCCGGGCAGGAACCGGGGTGGCCGCGGAAGTCGTTGAACGTCGTGTAGCACGACGATTTCGACTTTCGCGGCTAGGCGCCTGCAGGGCCGGGCAGGAACCGGGGTGGCCGCGGAAGTCGTTGAACGTCGTGTAGCACGACGATTTCGACTTTCGCGGCTAACTCCGGCGCGCCTGCGGGGCGGGCAGGAGCCGGGGTGGCCGCGGAAGTCGTTGAACGTCGTGTAGCACGACGATTTCGACTTTCGCGGCTAACTCGGCGCGCCTGCGGGGCGGGCAGGAGCCGGGGTGGCCGCGGAAGTCGTTGAACGTCGTGTAGCACGACGATTTCGACTTTCGCGGCTAACTCCGGCGCGCCTGCGGGGTCGGGCAGGAACCGGGGTGGCCGCGGAAGTCGTTGAACGTCGTGTAGCACGACGATTTCGACTTTCGCGGCTAACTCCGGCGCGCCTGCGGGGCGGGCAGGAGCCGGGGTGGCCGCGGAAGTCGTTGAACGTCGTGTAGCACGACGATTTCGACTTTCGCGGCTAACTCCGGCGCGCCTGCGGGGCCGGCAGGAACCGGGGTGGCCGCGGAAGTCGTTGAACGTCGTGTAGCACGACGATTTCGACTTTCGCGGCTAACTCCGGCGGGCCGGGCAGGAACCGGGGTGGCCGCGGAAGTCGTTGAACGTCGTGTAGCACGACGATTTCGACTTTCGCGGCTAACTCCGGCGCGGACCGGGCAGGAACCGGGGTGGCCGCGGAAGTCGTTGAACGTCGTGTAGCACGACGATTTCGACTTTCGCGGCTAAGTCCGGCGCGCCTGCGGGGCGGAGCAGGAGCCGGGGTGGCCGCGGAAGTCGTTGAACGTCGTGTAGCACGACGATTTCGACTTTCGCGGCTAACTCCGGCGCGCCTGCGGGGCCGGGCAGGAACCGGGGTGGCCGCGGAAGTCGTTGAACGTCGTGTAGCACGACGATTTCGACTTTCGCGGCTAACTCCGGCGCGCCTGCGGGGCCGGGCAGGAACCGGGGTGGCCGCGGAAGTCGTTGAACGTCGTGTAGCACGACGATTTCGACTTTCGCGGCTAACTCCGGCGCGCCTGCGGGGCCGGGCAGGAACCGGGGTGGCCGCGGAAGTCGTTGAACGTCGTGTAGCACGACGATTTCGACTTTCGCGGCTAACTCCGGCGCGCCTGCGGGGCCGGGCAGGAACCGGGGTGGCCGCGGAAGTCGTTGAACGTCGTGTAGCACGACGATTTCGACTTTCGCGGCTAACTCCGGCGCGCCTGCGGGGCCGGGCAGGAACCGGGGTGGCCGCGGAAGTCGTTGAACGTCGTGTAGCACGACGATTTCGACTTTCGCGGCTAACTCGGCGCGCCTGCGGGGTCGGGCAGGAGCCGGGGTGGCCGCGGAAGCCGTTGAACGTCGTGTAGCACGACGATTTCGACTTTCGCGGCTAACTCCGGCGGGACCGGGCAGGAACCGGGGTGGCCGCGGAAGTCGTTGAACGTCGTGTAGCACGACGATTTCGACTTTCGCTGCTAACTCTGGCGCGCCTGCGGGGTCGGGCAGGAGCCGGGGTGGCCGCGGAAGTCGTTGAACGTCGTGTAGCACGACGATTTCGACTTTCGCGGCTAACTCCGGCGCGCCTGCGGGGTCGAGCAGGAGCCGTGGTGGCCGCGGAAGTCGTTGAACGTCGCGTAGCACGACGATTTCGACTTTCGCGGCTAACTCCGGCGCGCCTGCGGGGCCGGGCAGGAACCGGGGTGGCCGCGGAAGTCGTTGAACGTCGTGTAGCACGACGATTTCGACTTTCGCGGCTAACTCCGGCGCGCCTGCGGGGCCGGGCAGGAACCGGGGTGGCCGCGGAAGTCGTTGAACGTCGTGTAGCACGACGATTTCGACTCTTCGCGGCTAACTCCGGCGCGCCTGCGGGGCCGGGCAGGAACCGGGGTGGCCGCGGAAGTCGTTGAACGTCGTGTAGCACGACGATTTCGACTTTCGCGGCTAACTCCGGCGAGCCCGCGGGGTCGGGCAGGAACCGGGGTGGCCGCGGAAGTCGTTGAACGTCGTGTAGCACGACGATTTCGACTTTCGCGGCTAACTCCGGCGCGCCTGCGGGGCCGGGCAGGAACCGGGGTGGCCGCGGAAGGCGTTGAGCGTCGTGTAGCACGACGATTTCGACTTTCGCGGCTAACTCCGGCGCGCCTGCGGGGCCGGGCAGGAACCGGGGTGGCCGCGGAAGTCGTTGAACGTCGTGTAGCACGACGATTTCGACTTTCGCGGCTAACTCCGGCGCGCCTGCGGGGCCGGGCAGGAACCGGGGTGGCCGCGGAAGTCGTTGAACGTCGTGTAGCACGACGATTTCGACTTTCGCGGCTAACTCCGGCGCGCCTGCGGGGCCGGGCAGGAACCGGGGTGGCCGCGGAAGTCGTTGAACGTCGTGTAGCACGACGATTTCGACTTTCGCGGCTAACTCCGGAGCGCCCGCGGGGCCCCCCTCGTTGCGTGCCACCTTGTCGTGGTGAGGGGGCTCACCCTTCGCTCCTAGGAGCTTTGGGTGCTAAGAGCACGCCGTACCTTCTCGTCTCTTTTGAGAGGGAATTGGTACAATTTTAGGAGCATACTTCACCTGTATTATCGAGAAGATCGAGAACTGTGCCACTATAGGCTAAATCCCAATAATGTTCGATTTGATGTTTTTTAAACTGCTCTCGAGCCATCTTTTCAATTGGACACACTTTAAACTTAATTTCTCCGAAATGTCGCTGTTTACTTGTCCCTTCCCAAACAAGTACACATTTGTTCGGTACATCATTCCCGTCATTATCTTTCACTACGTCCTCCTCCCATTTGATGCGATGCAGCATCAAACGTTTGTATTTTGCCTGTTGTTTTGCTCCACCTTCCACTATAACAACATTACAATCCCGGAACAGCATTACGCAGCCAGTAAGATAGAGTTGTTTCGCATTAGTCTCCATTTTGAACTTTTTTGAAGCATTACGTTTGAAGCATGTCGCTCGTTCCCTTTTATACAACAATCAGCTCGACATCTGGAAACAATCTGTACGTCTATGACTTGAGATGTTACTTTCTTAAAATTTCTTAACAAATAGCGCGATTTATTGATGAATATTTTCTCTTGGAGTCCCAAAAGATACAATCATAAATAGAAAAAATAGATAACTGAGCAGGCTGTACCAAGTTACTAAGCTGGGAAATATTTAAATATTTATATAGCTGGAAATATTTAAAAAAATCGCCTCAGATAGAGGTATTTGGAAGTAATAATTTAACTTCAAAGTATAATTTAAAAAAAAATTATTAAATCTAAATTTAAAACTGTGTGTGTGCGTTTGGGTGCACGTGTTTGTGGCGTGTGCACGCGTGCGTGCGCGTGTGTGTATATATACATATAGGATCCGAGAAGGAAACTGATAGTTTTTAAAATAGCAAGTATTTGGATAACATTATTTTAAAGATTAAATAAATAATTACAGATATTATTAAAATGTTTACAAATGGCATACATTGCTTTATAAATTTACATAAAAGAAATGTTGATACAAAATTTAACTGTTTTGTAAAAAAAACTATCAAGTTTCCCTATTGAAGCATAGAAAAATTTTATCAGAAAAAAGAATTGTATAGAAGACTAATCTTTTATACGGAATAGTTCAAAATTTTTTCTTGCTCTTAACATGCCTAAAGATAACAAGAAAACTTTTTATTTTGTCCAATTCGTAATTTTTGATATGTAAAAATTAACAAAAATTTAAGAATTTAATAAATATCATAAAAATTGTTCGAAAGTGGACACTTGAAATTTTTTAATTCTTTTTTAAATTTAAATTTCAAAAACTATTGACATAGATACAGTTGCTTGAATTTTGTTTATTTTTTTAGGAAATTTCAAAGTGTTTCCTTAATTATTGTAAATAATTTAGAAAAAAATTTGAGAAACTTTAATTATTCCATGTGAAAAAATAAAATTTTCTTGACAATTCTTTCCCCTGATAAAATTTTTCTGTACCTTCTTATTTCCAAGTTATTAAGAATAAAAAATAAAATTACTAAACATTTTTTATGTATAATTGTTAAACATTCAATTTTGTTAGACATTTGAAATTGTTAGATATTTTGACTTTGATTGCTCATATATCCGTTAAAATTTATTATATAGTAATGTGTAAAATGGAATGGTGTAAAATTATAGATAAATAATATAAACTGCAGATTATTCAAACGATATATTGCAAAAACCTGCTTCTTCTTAAAATAATTATGTGTTTCCTTTATATCAATTAATTTATCTCATATTTTATATTTTATTTTAAAATTATTACAGTAAGATTCAGAAACTAATATTTCATTAAATACTTTATTTTTAATATGTGAAAATAGATCTACTTCAAGGTCAACTTAATTTCTTTAATGAATAATAATGTTGTACGCGCGCTTCGCTCTTATTATTGACACATAGCATGGAACAGAACTAGAATTGTGCACACATTGTAAAAAATTTATGTAAAATTACATGTAATTTTGCAACCCATTCTAAGTTGTAAATTTACAACTAAAACCATGTAAATTTTTGCGTGTTTCTTTAATTTTGCAGTACATAGATAAAAATAATTTTTTAATTTGCAAATTTTTTTTACAGTGTATGCACAAAGAAAAACAAATTAGGAAATTTTTGTAAAATTTATATGTAAAATTATAAACACGCAAAAATTTACATGTTTTAGTTGTAAATTTACAATTTAGAATGGGTCTCAAAATTACCTACTATAATACTGTATACGTGTAATTTTACATTAATTTTTTACGGTGCATACGCGTCGTTACCATTCGTGCACATACGCGTCATTACCATTCGTGCACATGCGCGTCGTTACCATTCGTGCACGCATACACGTCGTTACCATTCGTGCACATTGGCTACGTAGTTCATGCACGTTTTCGACTTCTGCAGAGGGCGTATCTCAGGCTTCTCTCTTGTTCTCTACTTCTCTCTGTCGATGCTGGCGTCGCTGGCGAGAGTGGCGAGTTCGAGAATTCCCTAGCGACACGAACGGCGTAAACAGACGCGAGAACGGATTCGCGTCTTTAGCTCCGAAGGGACAAATCATTTCTCGCGAGGACAAGAGCGTCGCAGCTTCGATGTGAGTCGCGTTCGGACGCGCCGCACGGATTGCATCGCCGAGCGGGAAGCGACACGGGGCCGGTCGTCGCGCACGGCGACATCGTCGCGCGATGCCGCGCTTCGAGGTTAGGTAATCGATCAGCGCGCTGGCGCCGTCACGGCAGCAGCGACGGGGACGCGAGTGCGGTGCTCGTCATGTTTCCATCCCGGCGGACGCCGCCGTGCCGTCGCGCGAGTTAGGAGTCGTCCGCTTGCGATGACGACGTGCTGATCGCGGAAACATGGCGCAGTCTATCCTCGACGCTCTCACAGGTAAGAGCGCCGTGAGTCGCCCGAGTGGCTAGGCGGGGTTTGTCGTGCCCGGGAAACGTCAACAATCCGTTCCCGAATCATTCCCTCGCGGCCCACGGGGATGGATTACGGTCTCTCTCCCGCGCCTCGACGAGGTCGCCCCGCGGCGACAGTTTCGCATTTGCACGCAGATCTTTAAAGTGTACCGGGGTCACTGACTCCACCGTCGAGTCGACGCATTCTATGCACAGTGATTTGTGTTTTGTGTTCTCGGAATGCTTTGTTGTACGACGTCGAGGTGCTTGTGATTGACAATCGGTTCTTGTTTTGATTGTTTAATGATTTTGTAGATGTTTCGCTGGACGGCTCTTCGGTGCAATCCTTGCTGGAGTCGCAAACCTTGATAGCTGAAGTCGAGCAGTCAGGTATGTATTCTTGTACGCAAAGAATAGGTATTGTACTAGCATTTTAAATTATACGGATGTAAATTGCTTTGTTTGTGTAAAATTGTGTTAAATTATTTTATTGTGTACAAAGTGATCTGTATATATGTTAATGCTACAGAAGATGAATTTCTAGAGTCTAAAACAAGAAAAGAATGTCAGAACGTACGTTATTTAGACACTATTTTCTCAGTCATAATAAATTAAGAGGATCTATTTAAAAGATGCTTGCCTTTCACAATGAGAATGTAGAATATTTTGAGGTGCTCTGATATTTTAATATATATTACACAGTTTTAAGATTTGCTGTAGTAAAATCTCCCCAGTGAAAAACAGATACTTTAATAGTTCTCTAAAATTTATTATTAACAGAAGAATAAGTCCTAAACAAATCTGTTTATATCAGTTTTGTTTTGGATTTATATATATAAAAATTTCGTAATTTTTATACCTTGTACATACATGTCGTTTGTCATATAATGTCATCATTTCTTTACCAGCGATCGATCAGGATGAGGAAGATATATTCCAGTGCGGCAAGTGCAAGAGTCAGTTTACGTCGCTTCAGATGTTTGTACTTCACAAGAGGATGCATCAGAAGACGCAGCAGCAAGCAGTGGATTTGGCTCAGTTCTTAACAAACAACGAGAGTCAAGTGATGCATGTGGAAGATGCCGCTCAAGATGAGTCGCAATACAATTCGCAGGAAACCTTTCAGCTTGGAGAACCTATTATTCTCGAAGAGGCAGATATGCTATTTAGGTATATTGATAATTATATTTATAATTCGTTTCCAGTACAATAAATTTGAATTAAAATTTTTGGATATATGTGTATATATCCAAATATATATGTATATAATTATATAGATATAAGTATATAGATATAATTTCTTGCTTTTGTAAAACTTGTTCTTTATTTTTCTTGAATGATTTAATTGTTACAGCGTGGACCAGGAGGCTGCTAATTATTTTATGACGGACTCCACGTTCAGCGTGCCGATCATCTTGAGTACAGAGAACCTGGATAGTTTCGGTAACGCTGCTATCGAGACGACTACAGAAGACTCGAATGAAGTGCCGACGATACATTTGCAAAATGACATCAGCTCACAAGAAGACGCCTCGAGCCAGTCTGAACATCCTAGCGCTTCATTGACGGACAACGAGCCATCCCTGTGTGATAACGAGCCGCCTTTAGAGGACAACGAATCCTCTCTCGAGAACAACGAGACATCCCTCCAGGATAATTTACTCGGTGAATTGGAAAATGGCATTCATCGAATGCAGAACTTAAAGGTATTAAATGGAAAAATAATAAAATTCATAAAATTTGATTCTATTGTGGAAATTAAGAAATACTCGTGAATTGCTTTGTCTCGATTTCGCTAATAACTTTTATTTTTCTTGGTATGTGACGGTGTAACCACCACACTATGAAATTAAATTGTAATAGTCTTCTTAATATAACATAATATAAAATATATAAAAATATTCTTAAATTGTTTAATTAAAAAATTTAATTATAACAGTATATAATATAAATCTGCTCAATTTTTCTAAAATGCAAGTTTCATAAGTTAATAAATAAATCACGAGATTAATACAAACTCTTTATATTAAGATACATATCTGTTTATATTGTTGCAGTACAAGTGTGGTTATTGCAACAAGCAGTTTGCGAAAAAATTCTACTGGCAGCAGCATGAACGATCTCACACTGGAGAAAAGCCTTATCAGTGCGTGGTTTGTGGTCGTGCATTCGCGCAAAAGTCAAACGTGAAGAAACACATGTCCTCGCACAAAGTATGGCCCGGCACCGCCATTCACTCGTTACCACCAGAAGTAAGAAATTTTTAATTAAAATAATACTAGATATGATTTATTTATTTTTCTTATTTATTTATTATTTATTATTTATTTTTCTTTATTGAATATTTATAAGGACAAAGTTTCTTATGTATTTTATAAAACTACATTTTTGCAAAAATAAGAACTTTTCTAAGAAAAATCTTATATGGCATTTTATTATATTATAGTCAATCGTTTGAAATATCATAACAATTTCATAATTTTTAAGTACAAAGAACATTTAAAAAACAATTAAATTTTAATTTTATTATTTTTAATCTCTATATCTTTCTTTCTTCCTTCTATTTTTCTATAGATTATTTTAATAATTTTCTTTTGAAATGATTTTTTAGGCACCTCCAGATGGAAGTATTGACCGCACATACCATTGTCAATTCTGCAAGGAGACGTTTGACTCGTACAAAGCTCTGAAAGGTCACCTAATCGTCTCGCATCTGGCGCTGAAAGTGTACAAATGTGTGCAAAGCAGCTGCAGCATGATGTTTTCGGATTTAGAAGAGTTCCTGGAGCATACACGCAGCCACAAGTGCTCGGAATACCGGTGTCACGTGTGCGGCGAAGTATTCAGCACCCTGTCGGATCTTGGTCGCCACCAGTACGTCCACTCCGTCCAGAAGCAGAAGACCACGGAGAAGTATTATTGCTGCTCGACTTGCAAATCGTCGTTCTCGAATCTGGAAGCGTTGCAGCACCATAAGGAAACCACCACGCACAATTACGCGTGCTTGCACTGCGGCAAGAGCTTTCTCATTGAAAGGTTTCTGCGCCGCCACCTTAAGACTCATTCGGCATCGGCAAGATTCGCCTGCGAGGATTGCGGCAAAGCTTTTAAAACTGAGCAGTACCTGGCCAATCATAAACTGATACACAGCGAGGAGACGCCTTTTACATGTCCGGTAAATAAGAATAATTACAATGATAAATATAAAAATAGGATTATATATATTCAGCGTATATTTTGCGTATATTTTGTACGAATTTGCGAATGTACTTTGTGAAAGTAAACTATATTTAAAGTGCTAAACAATTTCTGCAATTAAATGAATTAGATTAATCAAATTATAATCTGTACGAATGTTTCTTTTTAATAACATATTTAAATATTGTTGTTTATATTTTATGTTTGAAATTACAGCATTGCCCGGCTAGATTCAAGCGGAAAGATCGACTCGGCCGACACATGCTGATTCACGATCTGACGAAAAGGCTCAAGTGCCCGTTTCGCAACTATCTGGGCTGCATGAGTGAGTTTTCGCGGCCTGACAAGCTCAAACGACACTTGCTGACGCACAGCAACGTCAAGCGGTTCAGTTGTAGTCACTGCAATCGCAACTTCCATCGGGCACAAGCTCTCAAGCATCACGAGATGAACAAACA
Source organism: Tetramorium bicarinatum (assembly GCA_928718305.1). Lineage (NCBI taxonomy): Eukaryota > Metazoa > Arthropoda > Insecta > Hymenoptera > Formicidae > Tetramorium > Tetramorium bicarinatum. The sequence goes on along the minus strand of OV788319.1, from coordinate 3,857,284 downwards.
CAGTCTTAAGTGCGATATCTGTTCTCACGTGAGTTTTATTCTTGAATTACTCAAAACGTTAGCGAAACTCTTTTACAACTGATTATTAATTTTATGCAGGCCTTTAAGACTAAGGAACAGCTGATTACTCACAATTGCGAGCAATCGAATGAGACCAAAAAGCATACTAGCTCGCAGTTGTCGAAAAAAGCGTCTGGATCATTTAAGCCGAGGAAGCTCACCCCAAAGAGACAAACTTTATCAAAGACTGCAATCCCGCTTGCCGACAAAGAGAAATTAGAAAAGCTGAAGACTGATGAGATCGAAAAAAAAGTAATTTACAACTTAGATTGCTTTTCGTATTTTTCTCAGTGTATTATAAAATTTTTACTTTTTGCTTTTATTTTTTATTTCAATTTTCCTATTTGTAATCTATTTATTTAAGAACTGTTAATTATTTTACTTTTAATTTTTTTGTTCCTTATGATTTCTTTTTTTATATCTGTTAATTATACCAAATTCCTTAATGTCATTGCAGATCGCCTCCGAAACATTTAAATCTGATGATTTCGACGAAGAATCCAGCAAAAAAATGGGAAACGTTTCTCCCGTCTCGAAAGCAGTCGAATCGGCTGGCGGTGAATTCAACGAGCGATCCGACTCACCAGTTATGGACTTCGAGAACGATTTAAAACGTAACATAGAGTTCTACTCGTCCCACGCGAGCGAGTAAAGTTTTGCAATATACACAGTGGCTCACATAACTTTACAGCTTAGTATCTCGAAAACTATGCCATCGATTTTAAAATTTTTGGTCTTGAACTGTATGGGGGTCTTCGAAAATTTTTAATGACAACCTCTATATAAAGTTACATTTTTTAATTCTATGAAAGAAAAAATTTTAAAGTTAACCCTCGCTCCACTCTCACAATCAGGGTTTAAGAACTAACTTCTATTCACGTTTGAAGGCTCTTCAAATCCGTACAGTTCAAAAACTTTAAGATTGATGGCATAGTTTTCGACATATTGAGCTGTAAAGAGTTATGTGGGCCACCCTGTATATACTTATATATACATACACACGCGTATATATATTTATATATATATTTTTGATTCGTATTTAAATTGTACATCAATTAGAACATAGACGAATCGTCGTAGCACGTGCAATGGGATCAGGCGAAGGCGCAATTTGCATTTTATATTCGCGTACGGTATTTTGTAGTTTACATATCTGTGATAATTGTATTATAAATGCTCTATTGATATAAGTAACTTATATATACATTTGCGCACATCGAAGATTTTCGGTGTCGCTGATTTCGATTCTTCTATGAGAAAACTCGTTGTATAGGCACAGCTGTAGTTATAACTGATACTCCGAGTACCCTTTCGAACACTTTCGTTCGTTAAATTTTTTAACAATTACAAGGCGTACGCACGATATCAGAGCTGTAACGAAACAATTTGAAAAACAGCGCGACATCTTTTTAATTTATTTGTTATAAAATAATAAATCTAGATCAGAACTCACAAATGCGAAAGGTGTAAAATAACTTTTAAGAAAGAATATCAATTTTATGAAATAGCCATAATTTGTATTATAATGATCCCTAAAGATTTTTTTCCTTTAAATTTGAATCCTACTTGATCAGCGTTCCTTTAACTCCAGTTCTCTAATTATCTCACCCAATTAATTTATCAACTTCTTAAGTTAATATTCAAGCATCTAAATAGAGTGTTTTTTATTGCATGAAAAGGAAATTTGAATATACCACTCAGAGTCAATCCAAGCATTCTGTTGTGTAAGTTATTATCTTGTGATAATTAATGTGATATTTGAAAGGAAGCGGTCAGCGAAAACCGCAATCAAAGTCTTTGAAAGATTAGGGGCAAGAGTACGTCGCATATGCTTTACAATATAGAATCGAGACTTTCTTAAGTGCATTTAATCAAACGTATATAGTTCCTAGTTAACTGAATTGAAAAAAATCATGCCGTTTCGTAAAACGTATGAGATTAATAATCGCGAGCAAGGCAAGGCCGCTCAACGGGATCAGTCCTTCAGAAGTTGCCTCATCGCCCTGCTCATCTTTTTCTTCATGTGTCTCATCCTTATTCTCGCCTGTATACCATGGAAAATGCAGAACCAGAAAGAATATAAGGATCGAAATATTGAACATGAACCACAGGTATTTTAAGACAAATATTTAATGTCTGGCAAATATTTTGAATGAAAAAGTCTGTTAAAGAAAAAAACAATAATGATGTATGTATATTCCTTAAAAATTTAATAAGAGATTTCTAATGTCTCTTCTATGTATTGTGTATTTTATTTTTAAATTTATTATTTTTTATTATTTATTGCTAATAAATTTATCTTTTTATAATTTTATTCGGTATTTTAAACAGCATCATCATCAAGAACACATAACGGAAGCAACAATGACAGTTCCATCAACAACTCAAAGAGCACCGACAGAAACAACAGTTCTATTAAAAACTCTGAAACCTCCAAAAACAACAATTCCAATAATTACATCCACAGACAGTAGACCAACAGAAAACACTAATGTTATTACTGAAGATTATTCGAAGAAGAATATTAAAGGTTCTCGTCATTTCGAGCGTTACTTTGAAAAGACGAATGCAGATAAAATACCGTCGCCTACTCCTATATCTCAAGAAGACACTAAAGATTATACTACAAAGAAAATCTTAAAAGATACAGGAATCACAGAAGAAAGCCTCGACTTATTTACATTGCCGTATGATATTGTAACAGATGATGATGTGATTATCGATAATGATACAGCTTTAACATCGCCAGATGAATCAATAATTAGCACTACTACGTTAACACATGTTACAATCGTTGACATTAAGAAAAAAGAGACTTCAAAATTCATTAAAGAATCTATAAGTGATTCTACAGATGGATATTACGGCTCGAATAAATCAGAAGTTGACATTGTGATTAATAACGTTATAACTTCAACATTGTCACCTCAGTCAAACGATCTCGAAGGGAACGTTTCCAAGAATTCCACTGAAAAAGATGAGAGATTAATGATCAGTGTTGGTGATATTGCATTTTCAACAACGAATCCTCTAATTGATCTTGAAGAAAACACAAGTGCTACAAATGAAAATAATTATACTGAGAATTCGCAAATCGAAGTAACAACAAAGAATATTACTATTTTAACGTCGCCAACTCAATCAGATCCTGAAGAAGATAGAGATACTGAAACTTCTACAACGAAGTATTATGAGGAATCTGCAGTCAAAAGATATAATGAGACGTTAATTAATGAGATCGTCACGAGAGAAAGCTCTTCTTCTACCACAAATTATACTCCACTCATGGATGAGAAGTTTTCAACTACAAAAATTAAAAATGTAACGAAAATCTAATACATTGAAATCGATTTGCTTTTAACATTTAACATATGGATTTTTTTATATAAATATTTTCAAATTTGCATTTATATTAATATTTATAATATTATTTAATTTTATAGGAGCATGAAAACGAAATGAATAAAACGATTGTGAGCGAAAGGAGTTATCCCAAGAAATACAGCGTAACTTCTAATGAAATGGAAAGATACAATGTATCTTCCATGTCCAATTATGTGAACGTAACTGCTACTTTTGTTCATAACAATTATACAACTAGCACAACCGTTCCAATAAGTTATGGTGAAACAAATCCTACGACTACGGTAACATTTCCTGACGAAGACACAAGCGTTTGCGAGACAGGACACTGTAAGCAGATCGCCAGTAAGATATTGTCCTACATGAATCATTCGGCAGATCCTTGCGACGATTTCTACGAATACGCTTGTGGTGGTTTTGAAGCAAACTCACAATTGACAGATGAAGATATAGTTCGGAAATCTAGGAATTATGAACGAATCGCCGGTAAATTATTATAAACGTATAATTGTTAATAAATGATTCACTTGGCTGGAATAACTTTATTATTAAATGCATACAAATCACGTCTGGATGCATTGATCTTTTTCCAGAAGAAAAAGTTGATTAATTATTAAATATTTTTACATTTTTTATTCTTGTTTTAAATAATATTAAGAAATTTAATTATTAAATATATACAAATCATACCAGAATTTTTAATATTTTTTTAGAATAAATTTTAGAATACATTAAATTAATTAGCTACAGAGACAATTAGTGTATGTTTTTCATTCTGCTGTGTTTTAATACTTTTAGATCAGATGTTAAAAGAAAAGCGTGAAAACGTGCATTCGACTTTTGCAACATACTACGACAGTTGTGTGCAATATGAAAGGAATATAAACCTCAATGAAAGAATAAAAATGGGTAAATTGAAGCTGCCTAGTATTTAATGAATAATCGATAATTAAAGGTTTTTTTTTATATGAATGATATAATGATAAAGATAGTAAAATTATAAAGAATTGTGTGTGTCAATTCTGTTGTAGCTAATGACATATTAAGAAAAATAGGTGGGTTCTATATATCTACCACATGGCCTGATAATTATATGGGCTTCACCAAATTATTCGCTCAATTAATGTTACATCATAGGTAAGTTCTCAAGAAGGTTCATTGAAATGAAATTTACAAATTAAAATTATTTTTCTTCAGTGCTCTTTTATTCGATGTCGTGCCAGAATTGGACGAATATCATCCAAACAGTTTTACGTTGAAGATAGGTCCTAGTACATACGAGAGTCCTTTCAAAGTGGAATATCCGGAAGATATGTGCTCCGAGAATAAGTTTGAGATGAAAAAACAATATGTGAATCTCGAAATTTTGTATAATAATTATAAAAAATGCAAGGTACAAATTGTTTAAATTATCGCAAATTGTTTAATGGAAAAGTTAAAAAATTTAAATTTATTAATATGAAAAAATGAAAAATAATTTTTCTTTTATTTTTATAAAGTCTTCTTAAAATTTTTTAATCTTTTTAATTCAGCCACACAAATCTTTCTCTTTATTTACACTTAATAGATAATTATAAATTTGTTTTAAAGTAATATTTGTTTTAAAGTAATATTTATTAATTGTAAAGTATAAATTGGAAGATTAATAAAATGGATTAATGGAAAAGCATATAAAATAATTAAAAGGATAATTTTTTTTTCACAGAACGATACGAACGAATTTATGAGGTCCATCAGGAAAGTGCTAACAGACCTTAATGTTTTCAAGGGCTTAAATGACAGCTATTTAGAACAGAATGAACAAGCCGAGTACATAGAAAAAACCGTTCGCGTGATTGATTCTATTATAATGCAAGAATACTTTTCGGTAATTGAATAACAGAGTCTTTAATAACTATTTTTATTCAATATCAAATGCTATCTCGCATTAATTCCGCAGAACTTTCCATCTAAGAGTGAAATGCAGGAAACGTACTTGATGAACAATTACACCAAAATCAGTTTAGAGGAGTTGCAGAGCAGCAGTTCTTTTGTAAGTAAAGAGAGAAGTAATTCAGTATTTTTTTATAAAGAAAACAAAAAATTGTGGAATCGAATATTTAACTCCAATTGTTTAAAATATTACATTTTTAGCAGTCTCTTATTCTTCACTTTAATTTTCTCTCACAGATAGATTGGGCGCAATTAATTCACTCGTTAACAGAATTGAATGTAATGACAAACGTGGATATACAAGTTTATTTCTATACCGCGTTGACTAAAGGTTTACGCAAATTAGAAGAATACGCTAAAAAGGATTCTATAGGTCTTAATAACGCGATAATGGGATTGTACGCACATAAAATTTATCATGAGGTAATTTACGTTAAGATCCTTTGCCTTTAAATATAATGTTAAAAAATACATTTAAATTTAATTAAAATAAAGCAAAAATATGTATATAAAATATATTTAATTTAACAAATGAAAATATAAACAGAATTATTTGTTAATAATTTTATATTTTGTATTAATAAAAACTATTATTTAATTATTTTTATTGATACGATAAAATGAAATTCTTCACAGCTGGTCTTGCCGAAGCGCGATAATGTGAAGGATTATTGTCTGCATGTAACTGCTTATCTCCTACAGCTGGAAGCCTCCAGTTTGTATATATCATCCTTTGCTGATCACGAAATAGCACAAATGAATAGAATGGCAAGTAAACTTAAATACGAATGAAATATAACGAATGTAAATAAGTGTCCAAATGATTTTTATTCTTTGACATTTTTTATTATTTCATTCAATAGATAGAAAAGACGTTCGATGACTTGAAACAAACTTTAACAATAAAAATGAAAGAAGCACAATGGGCGAAAGAGAAAGGACGAGAAGAATTGTTACAAAAGATCAACAATTTGAAGCTCGCATTACCAGTGGTTTCCTATTTCAAGAATAGAGACTCATTATATAACGAATATAATGTATCAAAGGTAAAATATTCTTCATTATTATTTTATTAAAATAAACTGATATTATTAATTAAAGGTAATATAGGAGATAAAAATCTAGAACTTAAAACAAGAAACAAATGTTATATGAATATAAGACGATTGCGTAACATTTACATATTTATATATATTCTTATTCTGACTTCTGGATTTATCTCCTGTATTAACATATAATTAAAAATCATTTTGTAAATTTTATTTGGTCCTTTTTTAGTTACGCTCTATAGATTTACAATCAAATTTCAGATAATTCTGTACGATGATTACTTCAACAACTCCATAATTCTATTAAAAAGATATAGAACTCTAATGTATGCTGAATTGAGAAGACAAGTTGGCGATCCAAAGCAAATGTAAATAAGATATAAATAATTAATTTATCAATTTAAATGGATTTATAAGATTCTAAACTTTATAACTTTAGATTTATATATTTTAATAGATTATTATATTTATATATGAACTCATAAAGCTAAATTAAAATTTTTATATTCTTTAATTTTAAGTGTTTTCAATTTTTTTAATTCTCCGACGGGGATTCTACTATTTATATTATTTATAAATTACATTACAGTTGGACGTATTATGCTGTGCCTTTCCAGTCGAAGGCCCAAGTAATCTATCCTCAAGATCTCATCGTGATTCCTTATGGTATCATCGATTGGTCATTAATAAACGACGTATCATCCTTCGACTATTTTTTGCTAGCAACGCTTGGAAATTCAATAGCCCATCAGATCGCCCATCATTTCGACACGAATGGTAAATGACTGCAATAACTAATCATATAAATAGAAATCTTAGAAAACATTAACTGTTAATATTTGTCATAACTTTTTTCCTTGTTTCTAAATTTCATGCAATCATATAATTCATATTAAAATTTTTTAAAGTAGAAGATTCAGATATAATATTGATTTCAAAGGCTAAATTAATATAAATTACAAGGGACATTTTTTTCTAATATCTTTTAAATCGTCTTTTGTAGGTATATACTATTGGAACCAAACCAGGAACGCTCAGGATTCTTTGATGTTCGAGGACGAATTCACCGACAATCATTTTAACGATTACATCAACTGTCAAAAGGAGAACCTGTACCAAGAACTTATAAACATGACATTACCCTCCACTAACCAAGTTGTATCTTTTAGGGTAAGCTGATGCTTAAGAGTGCTTAAATTTTTCTCATCACGAAATACAATAAATAATAAAGGGACACTAAAAAAAAAAAAAAAAAAAAAACCTGTAGGTCAGGTTTAATGTAATAAATGTAATGTTTTTTTTCTTTAAGCGTATCGCTCAATTTATTGAATCATTTGCAAACGCAAAATGTCGACATGTGTAAATATTCTAGATTCCGCAGTTAACCTTGAACGAGCGGTTGTCTGAAATTATGGGACTCAGACTAGCCTACGATACTTTGGCTCTTACGAGGTCGGATACGAAGAGACTACCATGGATACAACTTCGTATCGCCCAATTATTCTATCTCGCCTACGCTCAGGTACTGTTCTCACAGTTCGTTTTACATTAACAGCAGTTTTATTTTATGGAGCTCTCGATTTTTCGAGCATCTCAGAGTATCCTATGATCCTTGAGATATCTTGGATGACAGTGAAAGTCCGAGGATCTACAAGAATCACAGTCGATTCTCGATTTCCTCGAATTCCTTTGGTCGTCGTCGAGTCGCCTTAGGTGATCAACGTTTTTATATCTCTCTGTTTCAGACGTATTGCACGAAGGTGCCACTTGCGTCGTCGTACGTCTCCTTGTACGAGAGTGAGAACCTGCCAAGCCGGATCCGCGTGTTCGTCTCCGCATCAAACGACAAGTTCCTCGCCGAGGCATGGAACTGCCCTCTCGGCTCGCAGATCGCTCCCAACGACGTTTGCAGCGTGTTCCCGTACATAGAGACCAAAGAGACTGCGATGATCCCGGAGTAAGGACCGTTCGCGAAAAATAGGACTGAACGCGGCACCCGCGGACGCAAATGAGCTATGGCTATTCGCGAAGCGGACCAATCGATGGACTCAAAAACAAAAACTTATATTGGTCCACCGTGCGAGATTCATGTATCAATATCTTTAACATGTTTCAAAATTGAATTAAAAATACGAATTAGAAAGCGTCATTTCACCATGGTTTCATCCGCGAATGAATGCGTAAAATTGTTTCTAGTTCTAAAGTTAAAAAAAAACAAATTGGAAAACATCTATTTTGTTTTTGTATCCCTCAATATATGAAGAGATTCTCATCCACATACAATAAAAACATGTGTCTTAAGTTTAAAAGCAATGCTCCGACGAACACATTGCCGCAAGCGCATTATTTGTGAGGTAACGTTATAACTAGCGTTAAGAGAGACAAAAAAGTAAGCGAATAATATAATCATTGAATGAATTATGAACGCGAAGTTTCCATCAAACTTGACTCCATCGGGACGCTAAATTGGAGCATCCGCAGATCACTTTAAGCGATAACAACGTTCTCCATTTATTCTGAGGAACAAAAGTAACAACAGCTTTGGAGACCACTCATACCACGTCATAAACAATCGTACGCATACATCATCATCCACTCTATTTTTATGCGCGATTGTACCTATTCGACTAGAAAGTATAATTAGTGTCCACCATCAATTAATTCACCATCAAACGATTCTCTTCACTTTTCCTCTCACAGTTTCTTCTTATCCAATTCTTCCACAGATTTCGTACGACGAGCCATATTCCCTAAAATATGTAAATACATTCGTATATATGTATATATATATATATATATATATATATACACATAGTACAAGTTGTGATAATCGATTAAAAAAGATTTTTAAAAATCTTGATTTGAGGAATATAGAAAAAAAAGAAAAATTAAATTAAAATAAAAAATATTAAAAAAACGAAATATTTAATCAAGATCTAGTACATTTTAGAATTTAAAAAAGATATCCCAGAATTCAAAAAGGTAAAATTTTAAGAAATTTAAGAATTGAAGTATTTCAAAATCCGAGAAGTTTAGAATTACAAAATATAACAATCCAAAACTCAGAAATCTAAATTCAAAGATATGGAGAATTTAAAAATTTAGGAATTATAGACAAAAACACTTAGCTATCGTAAAAAATAATTTTATGATCTATCCGCGTGATTAATCATCGTTCTTCATTACTTTTATCATTAAAATTATCAATAAAAACAAGACAGTTGTGTTAGAATATTGTATATGAACAAGTCATGAATAAATCACGAACAAATTTTGACTGGATGATTGACAATGACAGTGATAGAACAATGGCAGTAGCGAACGAACGATTAATCAAGTACCGCAAACTCAGTAGTTTGCAAATCACCAAGCGATTATATACATAGTGACGTGTAATCAATTAACATACCGCTTACATCCGTGTCAAATTTGTTTAGATGGGAGACAGACCGTCTTATAGTGACTTTCTTTCCCGTCTGTAATGATCAGCATCATGCAATCGAAAAAAGCAACAAGAGTTAGTTACAAAAATTAATCAACTATCAACGAACAATGCTTATCTAGATGACATATAAAATCACTGTATGCAAAAAAGTAAAGAGAAATTTATACGATACTTCTATTTCAAATTATGCAATTATTATCCTCTGTTTCTTTTCATTTTCTCTGAGTATATACTCGATTAATAGTAATAGTAAAAATATTGTAATATTTTTCTTAAATTTAGAATTTTAGAGAGGAATCAAAATCACGTATATACCAACCTCAAAGTACTGATGCCACAAAACGCAGCCATACACACAGAGAACGGAGACTAGAGACTGGCAAAGCAGCCAGAGGAGAATATTGAGAGCTTGAGTGCGCTCAAATAGGGTCGCACCATGGCGTATACAAAGCAAAGCTTCTGTTACCATGATCGCCCCATAAACCCAACACTGAGTTCCTACTCGACTACATGTCGGGTCAGTCACATACATATAATACTGCCTGTAATTATAACGTGTTTATGATAGTAAACCCTCTCTCAATGCATTCAAATACTTGTATTCATATATATGTTAAAGTATTTTGTTAGATAAATGTGTTAATATGCAAAACAAAATTATATTAATTACATTAAATTTAATTACCAATTATACCATTTTCAAAAATATAATATATAACATTAATATTTAATTTAACAAATTAAACATTATAATAACAAAATTCTTACCTAACAGACGGCGCAACTATAACGCCAATCAATACTAATCTAGCCACAACGAATGGATGAGATGGTGGAAATTCGTAAACGTGCTTCAAGAAGAAAGTATTCAACTCGGAGACTTGCCAAAATATCACTAGCTGGCTCAAAGCGACCAATCGCATATGTGTGCAAGTTGGATCTAGCCATCTGACAGACGTCCAACTGCCAGGAGTAAATTGCAACATTGCTCTCTTCAGCTTCCCAGTAGTGCTCTCGATGTCACGAATACTGACCCATCTATATTGAGAAAAAGTAAAAAAAGATTCAGTACTATGTTTCAATTCTTTTTGAAGAACTTCCTCTTTTCTATAAAATGGAAATAAAATTCTACAAGATAAACTCTTTATTAAAATAAAAAAATTTTGCTAAAAAAATTTAAAGAATATTTCAAAACATTTAAATTAACTTACTTGTATTCTCTCATCTCTAATATGGAGCAAATTTTCAGGCCGACCCAGATACCCAATCCATTACACACTATAACGTCCAGGATTAACGCGTCCCACCAGCACTCGATAAAGTTTGGCAATAAGTGAGCAAAGGCAATCTCTGTCACCTCCCACATAATGCTGATGGCCCAGAGGATACCGAGATGTCGAATCAGAATGGCCTTGAAGGCCCAGCCGAGGAAGTGCGCCAGGGCAAACACGTCCAAATGATTCCAGATCTTTTCCACTGTGACGTCCGAACAATTGACGCCATACTCTTTGTCCATGTCGATGTGGAAGGAAGCTAAACCCGGATCCACCCATATCAGGATCCTCTTGACTGTCTCGTAGTTTTGGAATAGCAAGAACAGCAGACCCATCAGATAGAGTACGCTGCAGCCGAATACTATCCGCCACACCACGGGATGAGGTCTGGTGAACGGACCGTTGGGGAATGTCAGGACAGATATGATAAGGAAGAAGAAAATAACGCACAACATGCCCGCCCACAAGTTGTCCTCCACATTGGTGGTGTTTCTGAAAGAGATGATTTAAAAAGTGACAAGTGTGTAACGTACCATTCTAATAACATAATAACCTAAGTGACACAATAACCTATGATTTGGTGAATTATGTCTATATAAATTTTAACTAAATTATTACACAGCAGTGACAAACTAATTAATTCAAGTTACAAAGTTCACTTACGTTTATCAAAGTGATCTAAGTGATTAATATGTAACAACTGATACATATTTATAGTATATCTACTACATGGAAAATTCAAGTTAATAACGCAAGTTAAATCAAGCTCAATTTAAATCTCTAATAATTAGGATTAGGACTATCTAAACAGAAGAACATAAAAATATTAAAAAGAATTGATGGCGCAACAAGTTATATAATACAGAATAAGCCAAACAAAAGCGTGGATGGTTTATAATAGACAGGCCAAGGACATAAGTCCCTCTGTAATATTCGCATAGAATTACCTTATCTCAGAAAAAATTGTAATGAGAAGAACGTTTTCCTCTTTTTCAGTCACAAAAAATTGAAACTTTATAATACAATAACATACATGATTGCATCATTTAAAGCGCAACATTAAATCATCACCGAGGAATTCCACATTGTGCTTTTACATTATCAAAATCAGATAATGATCTGCTCGCGCGGCAGATATAAATCCAATTACTCAGAACAAGAAAGCTCCTCTCTCAATCTCTTACGTGGCCTTTTAACCGATCGTGAGACACGTGCACATTTTACGTCGCGCAAAGAAGAGCGAGAGTGAAGAAAGAAGACTTTCTTCAAAAGAAGACATTTATGCGAAATGTAATCCACGTGAAGTCGACGGGGGATCAAAGGGCACCGCGAGCCCTCCCAGTTACCTAGCGAACGCCGAGTATATGACGGCGCCGATGGAGATGAGCAGTAGGGTGATGGTGTGCGGCTTGTAGAAGAACTCGAGGGAGATGTCGTCGACCGGCCTCTCGTTGATGCTCGGGAAGCTGTCGGTGCCGGCGCGCAGCCTGTGCTCCTCGGCATGGTCGGCGACGGCGTTGGCGACGGCAGTGGCCGTCCTGGCGTGGTCGCCCTCCTGCAATGCTGACGGCATCCTTCCGCGACTTGTTCTGCCTCAGCCTCGTTCGATCAACATCGGCGAGCCGACCCGCGTGCTCCTCGCGCCGCCGAACAACCTCGTGCCTCGTGCCCCGTGGAGTGCACGTCGTGATCCCGCCTGCAGTAAGACTCTAGCGTGAGCTCGCGTGCACGCGGCGCGTCAACAACTCGGCTCCCTCTCGGCGGCCCGACCGCGCGCAACTTCACGCCAATGGGCGCGCGCCGACGGCCGCGAACGAGGCGACACACATAGACGGAAGCGAGCGTGAGAAACTCCGCCGCGGAGGAGAGGAGCGGGCGGAAAAGTGGCTCGCTTGATAGGACGATAAGATATGTCGCTCTCGCGAATACTTTTATTCCTGCCGATCGTTATTTCATGCCGTATTAGCGGCGTCGATTAGAGAACAATTACCAATTGAAAGTGTGCATGTATATCGAAATACATGGATAGAAGCGTTCACTTTACTGCGTTATAATTAAAGTATTTGTACTGACGTAAATAGGAGGTTATTAATGCCTTATCATGCGATTAATATGCATATTAGAATATATTCCCATCTCCCGTACGCATTAAATTCAAATTAAAACATTATGTAATGTATTATATTGTTAAGTTTCCGGGACAAAATCTTACATAATTTTTATTTATATCAATAATTTATGACAATTATATCAATTTTTCTCATTTCTTTACACTTTTTTTGTAAAAAGAACAATGCGAACATTAGTTTTTTAATTATATTTTATTTCTTCTTATCTACAATGCAACAAATTAATTAGAAGTATAAAGATTTTTGTACATAAATTGACATAGATGAAAAACATGATGTGTAACCGTCTTAATCAATGAGTCAGCCTAAGATGCCATTATCTCTCGCAGAGATCAAATAAATTTTTATTGGTCGAGATGATCGTATCCTCAACTTGTCGCTTATGTAAATTTTATATGGCACCGCAAACATACGTGTATAGTAATAGTTGATGCGTCAATGTATGCGACGATTTTGCGGAAATTTATCGTTATATGGAATTCTCATATTAAATGAAATTAGGATAGTCATTCTACTTGAATCAGTCGCTTCACGATATAAATCTAAAATTACGTACTTTTATGTAATCAAATATTCAGTTATAAAAAAATATTCAAATCTTATAAAAACAATTCGCTCGCGTGACGTCAATAGATTGACTCTATAATTTAGGTCTGCAGTCTCAAACTGCAGTCGATACAAATATCATACTCCGCTAATAAATTGTTATAATTCCGTTAGCATTCTATGGACAAGATTTGTGGCAGGTATTTGCAAAATCTTTTTGGCAAATTTGATTATTTGAATCTATATGTGTGAATCTATATGAGAATTTCGCATTCTAACATTAAATGAGTCGCTCAGATGCTACAGTAACATAAGAAAGTAGAAAAAATTGATAAACTTATAAACATTATGTTTTATTATTTTGTTTGAAATGTATACAGAAACATTGTAGATTTCATTATTAAACGTGCAGCTTTATATATAAGAACTGCATGTTTAATAATAAAACTTAATTATGCTTAATTAACTTTCTTTAAGCTTCTATTTTTAAACTGAAATAAATTATGTATCATTCATTACAACAATAAAATATCCAGTTAATATCTTGATAATAACTAGCATTATCAAGGTAATTTATTTCAATTATGAAAAGTAAAGCACCAATCATGTGCTTCGGTACTAAAATCGCAAAAAAGTGAATCCAGTGAGAAATGGTTGATCAAATCGATGTCGAATCGATATCGCGTCGATGTTTTTTGAGTCGAAAAGCCATCATCGAATCATGTTTCTTCGGTCATCATTCCTCACTGGGAAGTTAGCCACTTTGGCTTCCGAGCGACTCAAACGACGACGGCTTTCCGAACCCGAGTCTCCCGTCTTGGCGGATAAACGGCGTGCATTAATCTTATCTCGTACGTGCGGAGATCCGGATAGCCATCTGAAATGCGCAATAACGAACGCCACGTGCGAATAGGAGCCGGCGTAACCCATTGTTCTCGGCATTGCGTCGACGGAAAGTTGATCGAAGACCGCGGAAGGAGGAAATCATAGCGGCGCGCTTTCGTCGTAGGCGCCCGCCACTCGGAGAGAGAAAAAGACGACAGCGTCGGGTTCCCGACGGAACCAGTCGCGAGGCGTTCCACCCATATTTGGGACCCATTTTTTTTTACGCAGCGAGGCACGGCGCGACCGCGCAACGGTCGCGACGTCCCACACGCTTCTCCTTGAAGGATGCAGCCATATGATTCATCCGAAAGAATGACTGCTTCTTTTTTTTTTTCCTTAAGACGGTTCTAACGGTTTTAGCGTCCGAAGACACTACTACGTCGTTCGCGACTCGCGAAGTAGCGAGATAATTAGTCGGTTCTTCCCGGCGTCGTAAAAAAGATTAAACGACACAGATTAAATAAGATGCATAAAAGGATTAGAAACTAGAAGAATAATCATTGCATAAACGATCAAGATGATGTTTTTTAAAAGTGTTTTTTGTAATTTTGTAAGTATTTGAATATTATTTAAATTGGTAACAGATGGTGTCAAAAAATTGTTTATCATACTTATGCAAAACGATTCGTTTTTATTCAAGTATTTCGGAAAAAAATCTTAAAAGAAGAGACATTAAATTCATAAAATTACAGATTATAAATAAAAGCAACTTCAAGTATTAGGATATTATAAATATAAAATTAATAACAAAAAGAAATATATAAAGGATTGATCTCGAAATTATTATTATTGGTACTCAATTGACAATTACAAATGTTAATTAACATTTAAATTTAGGTAATAATACAGTGTTAAAAAAACTAATATATTCATTAATAAATTTATCCATTCTAGCGGCGTCTTTCGCAGTTACAGAAACAAAGAGGCGTTTTCAAGAATGGAAACAAAGCGTAGAAAATATGAAAAAGAAATCAGATAAATAGACCAAGCGACGTATGTGTGCGACACGCGGGCCAAAGTTGAAGATCGAGAACAATCTCGCGAGCTGTGTGCACACACGGCGGTACAGCGCCGGCAACGTTCAGCGTTTCAAACGGGCCAATGGGCGCGACGCGGCGCCGGCGGCGGGCCAATGGGGCGGCCGCGCCGGCGGCGGCTCGTGCGGCCTCGCCGGCGCTCGGCCGCCCTCGGCGACTCGAATGCCGCACAAAGACGCCGCGCGATAAAAGCGGCGTACGAAGCGACCGGTTTGGTATACACACACGGCGACTCGCTTGGTCCTGTCCCGCCGCGACGGCGTTTCGCATCTGCGTGCCCGAGTACGAGCGAGAGTTTACGTGCGAGATTCGTGTGCCAGTTGTCGAACGAGCGTCGAGAGCCAGCCTGTCTTTCCTCGCGTGAGAGAGGGAGAGAGAGATCGAGTGAGCGAGAGAGAGAAGCAGGTAAATGTTTTTGCTCTTCCCGCAGCCCTTTCCCGACGCGAACAAAGAGACGCCGCCGCCGCCGTTGCTCTGTTCGCGCCACGATTTATCGAAGCGACGCAACGCGCGTCCGCTCGTCCTTCTGGAGGTTTTATCGCGGGGCACGATTGTCGGCATCGTGCTCGTCGATCTCACGCTGCCCTCGAGACGGCGAGTGTGCTGTTGTGGTTGTTTGCCGCCTCACAGATTAGACAAACAACGCGACGCGGCGGTTATCAATGGCTTTTGAGTGATGATGACACGATCATGGCGGAACGCTTATAAAAATAAGTGTTGGGCCTTTGTTTAGTTTTATTAAGGTATCAATTTGAGATTATATTGGATTAATGTGATGTTTGTTAATTTGTTTTCTAATTGTACCTTCAATCCGTAGGATGCATGAATTTAAATTATATGTTTTACACGTTGTGGTTATCAATTTGCCAAGTTCACAGTGGAGAAAAATATGTAAATGGTGTTTCAAGTATCGTTTGCTTGTTTTTTCGTTTAAGAAGTTTACTAGTTTATTTTTTAGTAGTGAGGAATCGACGCTAATTAAATAAAAAATATTTAACATTTACACATTAATTATCACTGATTATGATTAATTGCAGAAATAATTATACTTGAAAACTTTATCTTTTTAAGATAAGATTTGCCAACGTCTGATTTTATTTGAAAGAGATATTCTTTAACGAAGAATCAGATTCAAGTAAATAATGAAATAGCCACTAGATGTCGCTATATAACTCATCTGGGATCTGGACCAGCTTGTATCCACTACAGTCACTACATCAATAGACCTCATACCTCTGTTGTATAATAAATAAAAATTAATAAAAAGAAAAGGATATCCACCCATTTTGATAATTTTATATCAACGCTACAATTTTGTATCATGTTTCATAAAAAAAAGGTCATTTTCAATCAAGTAAAATTTATAAAACATTTTTATTTATAATAAAAAAATTAGCATGAAATGATATTAATGTCTAAAGTATTATTAAAAATAAAATAAAGTATTATTTTATTTCTTTTATTTTATTATCTATTAAAAAGTCCAAGTTCTCTGTCGGACCATAAAATCGTTTAAAGCTTTACTTTTAAGTAATTTTAAGTAATACTAGAAAATTTGTTTAATAAGTTTTTCGTACATTTATTTTTTTTATATAATATATATGTATATACATATATGTTATATTTATTATTAGAGAATTCGTAAATGTTTTCATTTCCGTTGGTTGCTACATAACAGTAATAAATAATAAATTCTTGTCAATTATGAAATAATAAATTACTTCATAAAGTACTATTAAAAAATCGATTCATATAACTCAAATTAGACCTTTATTCGTCTTTTATCTACTAAAGGACTTGCCAAAATATACATATTATTTAGAATAAAACAGAAACTGCAATATTTTGTATTGAAAAATTCTTTTAATTAATACGAAGATTTAGCATAAAATAAATTGAATGTATCGTTGCTACGAATCTTTCTTCGAATTTAAGGAACTCGTAAAAGAGCGTCGATAATAATAGGTCATCCCTTTTAGCTGCTCTTTCTGCAGTTTTATTTCGCCTCTTTCCTTTTGTCTCTGCCAAATTTTTTGTTGCCTTATTCTCGAGCTGAGAGTGTAATACAATTGAAAAAGATAGATATTACAATGTTACTAGAAATCATCAACATATTTATCGTTGAAAAGAACGGATATGACAAGACTGGTGTACATTCTATGTTTGTACTTTCCCTCAAACGTTTCATGTATCTAGTGTTTATTTGAACATATACTTATGGAACGTTTTTGTTGCAGAGATAACGCCATGGCTACCGCAACGGAATCGCCTGTTCCCAATGAATGTGAGTAAGAGTCTTAAAGATACATAAAACAATGTTAAGCGATCGATAAATATGCATATTCGTCCTACACGTTTAACAAACGTTTAACACTGTGTGAATCAATGAAGTGAAATGTATTCGAATTTGAATTATAAATTATTGAAAAACGATGTTACTTTCTTGAAAACTAGTTTAGTCGCTTGACTTAATTTATGATTATGATTTAATTAGAATAAATCATAATCGTAAATTAATTTTTATACATGTATAATATGTAAAACATTTATAAAATATTCGTTACTACATGAAAATTAGTACATCATCAGTTTTTAATCCTTCGATGAGTTTCGTGTTTTTTGTGGGACGGGTCACGCTTGATATGGGGGTGCAAGTCATGCGTGTCCCTTGGACGATATCGAGAATGGTTCGGCAATTAGAGAAGAGGGCTGAGGCGACCGGACGGTTCGGCGCCGCGACAGAGAATACACACTCTAAATATCGCAGAGACCGGCGAGACCGGCAGGCGGCAAGAGGACAAGAGGTCAGAGCCCCCGGACTCCGATGGCCGCGTCCTCGTGGCTGGCGAGCGAGAATGAGCACTGCGGAGGAAGAAGTTGCTTGCGAGCCTGCATCAAACGGCTGACAACTGCAGTGGTGCACGCCGGCGACCCGTCGCCTCCGTGGCTCTCAACTTGGATTTGCCAGTCGTGAATCGCGACCGCGCGCAATAGAGCGGTTTAAAACGGGATTTGAGGGGACTCGATTCTTCGAGTTTGTCCTCTTTATGGGAAAGGGCGAGCTGAAGTAATTTATTCTACAAATTGAACATGAATTGAACAACAAAATTAATATAAAAGTGATTAAATGTTTGAAAATATTTTCGTTTTAGGATAATAATCATAATTATCTTTATTGCTGATTTTTATTGCAAAATTAATGAGTTTCATAAAAGAGACAAGAAAAGAAGTGAGAGAAAAATATGTTTAAAATTTGAAAAGTTTCATTATTAAATTTATATGCTTTTAAATTGATTACTTTTTAATCTAAAGAAAACCACGGAAGGGGAAGGGATTGAATGGAATCCGCAATGAGTGAGAATTTTGTCCTTGAGGCGAGCATTCATTGGGAAGAAACCAATAAGGGGGATAACGTAACGATAAACTCGGCTTTTTCTTTGTTCTTTCTGTTCGCTTTTTTTTTCTTGTTATCTAGATCCAATTAAATCGTAAAGATTAAATGCGACACAAAGTTTATTAGATTAAGATTTCTTGGGCGTTCAAAGCAAATACATGTTCTTTTTTGTGATCGTACTTAAAACTTTAGTGCCAGATTTTTTTTCGTCAAACAAAGTAAGTCACGAAAGTTATCGTAACCGCGGTATGATTTTATCTTTCTCTGCTTTGGATTATAAAACTACGAAGATAAAGGAAGATGAGATGTTGGAAAAATTCTAAAGAAAAAATAGAGCAAGTTTTGAGGAAAGGAAAATCTTGAGATAATTTTCTTTCAAAGCTCTTAAATCTTAATCTTATATCTCCAGATGTAAATTATATATCAAACCTAAATTATTAAACTACCATAAACTAATAATTGTGTAATAATAATTATATATGTTATTACATAATTTTGAACGCATGAATTACTTTTTATCGAATTTTTTAAAAATTAGTTAAATATTTCCGATAATCAATCTTATCGAGTATAAAACATATTCGGCATTCTGTTATAATTTAAATTTTAAATGCTTTATTCCTAGGTTTATCAACGATTATCTCAAGAACCTACTGAATTATTAATATGAGATTATTAGAAAATTGATAATTATTAGCTTGTCTCCACTTCGATTTAACTAAATCAAATCATTTAATAAGGGTTGCGTTAGTCGCTTGGATTAAATCTTTGCTTTTTTCGTGAGACAATTAACGAACAAGTACCGACGTAAAAAAATGTTCCTTTTTTGTCCCTTTAATAAATCTGATCGTGGCTACGGTCGTCATGCATCATGAAAATTTCATTTCTCATTGATTTCCACGGATAACCGACTCGCCAGTATCTCGTCACAATCGCGAGTTCCAACAAAACAGCACCTTCGATCGTCCAGTGGAAAAATTTACACAAAGCACGATCGTTACGTGCCCCATATTTTCCAGTCGCCCTTGTTGAATTTTGTGAATACGAACAAGGGCTCGAATTTTGACTTCAAATTTGACTTTAAAAAGAGGAATTCAGAAAGAGAAATATATCTGAGAATCTTTGAAGGATCTGAGATCTTTGAAATTGAATTAAGAACTTCAGTGTTCTAGAGTCTTAGAATTTACAGAGATCTACTAGTTCAAAAACTCAAAGACAAGTGTCGAAATATCCAGTGATCTAACGCAATCTCACATTATTTGAAGATACAAGCTCGGAGGAAAGCCTGAGGGCTTGAAATCAATTCGAATTCTCCACGGTACTTTGCAAAGTTTCGTACCAATCACGCGCAGACTTTCCCCAGGCGAATTTTTTTCGTCGATCGTTTCGGAGATTGAACCCGGTCCTTCGTTAGGATGGTGACGGCAGATCAGAGGATTCTGAAGGTACACATCTCCGATGGGACGGAAAAAGAGAGGAGAAGAGGGAACAGATATTTTATGCCTGCATATAGGCTTCCGCACACGTGTCTAACGACCGGCTTCAAGCTGTACCGAGTGTCCGAGAAAAAAATTGAAGAATTTTGCAAGAATATAGAATTTCTAGAAAACAAAGAAATCTTAACGTTGGAATCTTGGATATCTGAAATTCAATGTATAAATTTCTGGGAAATAGAAATCACAGAACTTCGAAAAAAGCTTCCTCAGAAAGCATCTCAGAATCCTGAGAAGAAGTGCGATGTTTTAGAATATTGCGTATAAAATTTCCGCATGAAGCAGCCTCGAAACCGAAGAATTTCAACGTCCCCAAGACTCGCAAAATATCTAACCCCAAACTACCCTCAATTAAAGCCCCTCTTTTTAATGTCACGACTTTGACCATCCCTTTGTCTGACGGGTTTTTTTTTTTCCTTTTCCTCTTGAGCACCCATTAAGCCCTCTCTTCCATGCCTCTAACGTGGCCTTCTCGCGGGACACCCCGTATAGCCAATAACACCCCTCCGGCGGCTGCTCTAGTAGTAGTGGCGATCGCAGGTTGGAGTTCGCTAGCTGGAAGGGTGGCCTGTCGTCGGGTAGGCTGTTGGTTGCATGGCGCGGGGCAAGGTGAGGAACAGAGGGAGAAGGTGGTAGCAGAGGGTGGTCGAATATTGAGCGACGCCGGGCGTCGCGGCGCAGCGTGCGGGCCAGTCGCCCTCCAGCCACCGCCCCAGTTACGACCTGAGCGACACTTCCGGCGTGCCTAACTTATTCTCTCCTCTGGTCACGTTCTCTTCTCTCGTCCTTCCAGCCACCCGCGCCTCTCAGTCTCGCGCGCCCGATCCCGTCGCCGAGATCACCCGTCCCGAGATCCGCGTGACCCTCCGCGAAGCAGCCCCCGTCGTACCAAACGAAACGACAATATGTTGATCGGTCTCGTGCGCGACTCGGTGCTCCAGTGCTTCTGTCACAGCTGCAAGGCCCCGCTGGGCGTCGTAGGTGAGTGAGTCCCTGTCGCACGAGGCCCACTACCCTTATCTACCCCTCTTGCTGAGACCTTTCTTCCGATTTCTCCGAGATCCGAAAGATTAGCTCGTATAATACTCTAGAATCGTATTTGAAGATCATTTTCCTGTCCGATTTTGAATAATAGTTTCTCAAAGTCAATGACTTTAATAATCGATTAAAGGGCGAGAGAAATGACTTTATATGTCAAATTACAAAGTTTTTAGGAGTCTAAGGGGCAAAAGGAGCAAAATATTAGAACTTGTGGTAGAGATTTCGGCCCTTATAGCATTGATTTGTCATGGAGCTTTAATAAGGTGGAACTCTACAGAGACAGTCACGAGAAATTCTTGTAAAAGATTTTACAATTGCTTTAAAGTTTTGCAAATGTATGATTTATTTTTTCTGTATAATTCTCCGAAAAGTGGTTTTTCGTGACGGTAATCTCGATGGAGCATATCTTTATGTAGCACTTATTGGATAATCTATTTTTTTCTGTATAAAATTAGTAATTCTTGTAAGACAATTCGCCGATTTTTGAGCAAAATTACTCAGTTATTTAGTGGACAAAGTACGGTAACTGTATTTACAGAGCAATCGTGAAGTAATTTAACCATTTATCGAGTTATATTTACTCACGTATGTTATTTATAAAATAAAGTGTTGAACTATAAAGTTCATTGCTTTTTATAGACAGCGACATTATTAAAGCTCTTTCTAAATAAATCTCAAAGAGATCATTATAAATTATTTTTATTCTAAGGTACATTTTTTTATAGATTTAAATGACGTTGTTGTCTCGATGGATTTTTGTAATAGAAATTCTTTTTTTATATTGCCTCTTCATATATTTTTTAGGATAAAAATTTCGAGGTACTGAGATCTTCTTTTATCTTGAATTTTTATGATTAAAAAGTAAAATGTAGGAATCGGAAATTGGAAGGAAGGAAATATAGTCCTCAAGCGCCGGTGACTGGACATTTTCTCCGGAAGATCTCCAAATGAATCATCCTATTTCGTCTTGTCTTATCCTTTGAGGAAGAATCTCAGACTGGGATTGCTTGGAAATTAATGCGACCGTTTCCTATTAATTAAGAAATATCCGAAAAACGTACTCTGATCTTGGATTCATTAATCAAAATGAATGCAACTTTTATTATATATTTTACAAATATTTTGTTTAAATTATGTAATTTAACTATATGCTATATTTTTTAATATTTAGTTGCACTTATTTTTTTATATTCTTCAATTTTTTCTTCAACGTTTTATATTAATTTTTAATTAATCACTCGAGATTTCCTCGATTTAACATTCTTGCTAATTACATAGTTTGAGAAAATAATTATTCCACGTAGTTTATTTTATCATTCAATTTCGACTGCAGGTTATTCGTGATCGATACGTAGTTTGCATAGAGACATTCAAGAATTTTGTACTTTAATGTTTTCGACGAAGAAATTACGCTTTTTCGTGACCTCTGTAGGCGAAGAGCACTGTCCTTACCGCAGTGCACGGTCGATGGTGGTATCGTGACATTATCCTGGGCCACCTGCAGTTCGATCAATTTCTCAGACCGTCCGCGAATCGATACTCACGGTCCACCATTTTTCTCTACGGGGTGTCGCGAAACTTCGCCGGTTCGTAAAGATCGTTTTTTGTCGATACGATCTGACCTTTCTGAGTATGTACCTGCGAATAAAATTAGCTCTCTAAAAAAAGCTTCACAGTCGTGAAAAAAGAAACTAGAGAAATAAACATGTTGTGTACTGGAAATAAATTAACAATGAACTTATTTGCAGTGATGCGAAGTGTTTTATAAATCAGTATTATTTTTTTATTGAATTCTTTGGTTCGCAATTTTGTTAAACTTAATATTTTGCTAGCTTGATTCTACAAATTAATATGAAATATAAGACAGTCTTATTCTAGAGATACCAAAAGAAAGTTGATATTTTTATTTTATACATGAATTAATATATCATTTTTTTATATTCTTTAAATAGTTATTTAAGATAATATCGCCCGGATTTATTTTATTATTAATATCAACATTAATAAATAAAATTACATATTCTTTTCCACAATTTTTTTTATTTTGGAAGATTGATTGTGAGTTGAATTATTTTTAACGTGTGCAACATTTTGTTAATTAGTCTTTTGTTGCACTAACAATGTTTTACACTAGAGCAATCAGTTATTTTGGTACATGTACATCATCCTATATACAAAACTTCGAAATTGGAGTAGTTGATGGAAAATTAATACATTGACATATGTTATCATTTTTTTATCTCTACAAAAGTCAACGAAAATTCCAATAGAAGCATGTAATAATTTTCCGTAATTTAAAGTGAAAAATTTGTAATCCAGTATTTTGATGAGTGGGTTACTCTAATGTTAATATCGCGGATCTCGCCACGCCGATATGCACGTGCTCGGCTCGCCGAAACGATCGGGGTGCGGTCCAACATGGCGAAACGGTCGCATCGATTTCCCGATAATTAACCCATTGGGACACCAATCGATCCCTGCCAGACAACGGCACGCACGATGCTAATTTCCCTTTACAGCCTCTCTGTTTCTGAATTACCTGCGCGTAGATTGAAACTCGTGCCAACTTTTTATGCCATGCGAAATATGTATACGATCGTATGTACGACGTTTCTCTTCCGTTTTTACGATTATCGCATAACAAGACCTGAATAAATTTCGTGCGATCAATATTTACAAAGAGAGCAAGATAGAGGAGCAAAGTAAAATCAATGCTGCCACGTTTGTGGTATTTTTTTTAAGCACCGCAATGTGGCTCAAAAGTCTTTTTATAACTGCGGTTTCATTCGAACGATGACAATTACATTATTGGCAAACGAATAATGGTGATGTCTCTCAGTGGGTCAAAGCGCAGTCCCGGTTATTCCTCCCTTTTCCCTCGTTAAGCTCTCTCTCTCGAAAGCGCTTCGAGTGCTTTGACCGTGTCTGATTTTCCGAAGCGGGACAGAGGCGGAATAACGCGCCGTTCAAGAAGCCGAGCGGCAAGGGCAAGCCGCGGACCAAGCAGCCGAAAAAGGTGAAGTTCATCAGTGAGTATCCGGATAATTAAGCGAGCTTTAGGCGACGTCGAAGAACATACTCGAGACGCACTCCTTCGATCGATTGTCTTAGAATACTAGGGCTTTTTCACTGAAGAAACGTTCCAGAAAATCACAATTTCAGTAGAAATTTGGTCTCAATTTTTATTATATCAAAAATGAAAAATTTTTACTGGATAAATTTCTCTTACGAGAAATCGGCCTTCACATTCATGGGAAGATTTGGTTTCTTTGGGATGTTTTGTGGAAGAATTATTATTTTATTATATTTTAGTTATCATGCAATTGCATTAGATTATGATTTTATTTGATAATAATACGAGAAATTGATGCGCCAGATGTTTTATCTTTTTTCTTTTTTAGCCGAATCCTGTTCCCGCAGCAAACGATTCCATCTATAATTGCCGCGTTATGCACCTGCGTCGTTTTAGTCTCATTTGCACAATATGAGAATTCCTGCGCCTGAGAGTTAAAAGGGAGCACCTTTACTGCGTTAAAGATCGGTGCAATGCCCCTGGTATGAGAATGGTCGCGCCAATGTGTCGCCGCTGAATTATAAATCGAAAGCGGGGAGCATTTGCAAACTTGTATTGTGCCGTACTACGTGGAGATGTAACGCCGGTATCGACAACTTTTCATAGCGGTGACATAGCGGTTTCTGATATGAAGCGCTGTCTCATTCGAATAAAAGGGAGAGAAATAGATATTGGGAACACGAAGTCGAAGCCCTCATTCGATTATAAAACAATATAAAATATAAAGTAATTTTAACTGCGGATGGATTCGATTAAACGTTTGCTTGAACGTCAATAATTAACACCATGATTTATATCCATATTCGTGGCGAAAGGATAGGGTAGAGGAAGGATGTAATGTAAAAGATTCACTTTTCTCAATTAAATAATTGCTAGAATTCCCGAAGATTGCTATGGAAGGGAAATTTATACGACACGGTATGATATACGGTAATTGCGATACGGCTGGCAACGGCAGGAGGGGTGTACACGGCTCGAGATGAGGTGAAGGTGGTAGCAAAGGTGCGTGCGACGACGACGCTAGACGTCGCGGCGCCTACGGCCGATCGTTCCCTCTGATCGATCCCTCCTTACCGCGCCGCTCTCGTGCCACTGAGTCATGCTTCCGCAACCAGCCGGCGCCGGAAATCGTGGAATCGCGAATCACGCCCGGGGCTGTTGCACCGAGACGTGGCGTCGATGCTCGGTAGATTAGAGGGATGTCGATACCAATCATTCGAAAATTGAGTG
The DNA here is from genome assembly GCA_928718305.1 of Tetramorium bicarinatum. Taxonomy (NCBI): domain Eukaryota; kingdom Metazoa; phylum Arthropoda; class Insecta; order Hymenoptera; family Formicidae; genus Tetramorium; species Tetramorium bicarinatum. The sequence continues at coordinate 3,831,333 of OV788319.1, read as the reverse complement.
CGCGTCGATATCTACGGGACAGTCTTGACAGTTAATAACTGGAAAATATCGATCTTCAGGCATTTGAGCATGCCGAGATGCTTTGGTTTCTCGATATTAATATTGATAATGCTTAAAGATACCATACAGCAAAGAAGCTCTTATTTTTTTAATGAAATGAAATAACGATTTTTTTATATTGTTTTTAATTATATATGTAATGATAAAAATTATTCAATAATTATGTTATACATAATATTACTATTATATAATATTGTACATTAGTATATGTATATAATAGCATTGATTATATAATGGAAAGATAATTGCAATATATTTTCATTATACGACTACCGATTAATATCATTAATAATGGTTATAAAATTATTAATGGTATTTTATTATTATATAATATAATATGGTATTGCGCCATATCATATTACATAATAATTACTGATAGTAATATCACTATTATATAATTATTCGTGGTATTAACCGCGTTATGGATATATGCTGAAAATGTAATCATTATCTTTCGATATGTTTATCTTCGATAAGTTTATTATGTCGTGTCGAACATTCGTTACATTGTACTGGAAATTTTACAGCGACCGAGATCCGATGCCAGGAGAAGTCCAAGGGTGGATTGTGCTATGAAGTGATCCTGGCGGAACCAACGGTGCCTAAGAGAGCGCCCTCGCCGCCGCAGCAGAGCCCGACGCAGCAAACCGCAATCGAGGAGAAGCTGAAGGCCGCCGAGGAGCGAAGACTGTCTATTGAGGCGCACAAACTTGCCGCCCTCGCTGCTAAGCTCAGCAAGATCGAGGAAGCGTCCCGTAAGAAGGATGAGCTCAGCGCAGCCTTCATCGCCGCTACCCGCGAGTCCTTGGACGCGAAAATGAACAACACGGAGGAGAAGCGAGAGGCCCATATCGCCGAACTGAAAAACAAACTGAAGGAACATGTGAGTAGAGATCGGAGATGAGAATTAGTTTTGAATTTTTGCCTTTTGATTAGTCGTCGTTTCATTAAACTTTGCTTAATCTCAGTTGTATAGACGTGCATTTGGTTAGGTGACCATTGTGACATTTAATTTTACTTTTCGTTGTAGTTGGAGAGTGTTGAGAAGACTCGCCTGAGTCTCGAGCAACAAACCGAGGAAGTGCGATGCGCTGTTGAGGAAAAACTGAAGACTGCTGCGGCTCAACGTGACGAAAATATCAAGAGAATGCTGGAGCGTCTCAAGGAACATGTTAGTATAAAATAAAATCGAAATAAACATTGTTATAAACACGAGAGTTAGGTACATAAATGCAGATCAGAATTCATTAAATAAAAAATTTAATGTAATTTTTTTTCATTATAATTAATTTATTATTATATTAATTTATAAGTAATATGCAATATTATTTTATTTACATAAATTTATTATATATAATTTGAAAATTGCGAGGCAACAAAGAGATTTCTGAATTCGTGTTTACAACTATCGTCGCTTTTTTTCTTTTCTGCTGCGAAGGCTGCTACTTCGTTTTGCATATTTTAACAGCCATACCATATATAGGCAGATAATAGACCCGGCAAGAATAGACATAAGTTATTGATTCGCGGCCTGTTTGCAGGAAGAGCAGGTTGCTCGCGTACGTCAAGGTATGTCGGAGCGCGTGCAGCAGTTGGAGTCCCAAATTCAGGGCAAGTTGGAGCAGGCACGCGAACGTCGCGAGAGCATCGAGCGCGAGCAGAAGGAGAAGCTACGCAATCATGTAAGTTTCTGGTAGAATGTAGCTTTCAAAGTTAATGTTGGTAGCTTTAGGCAGTACGTCGATCTATATCAGGTTGTTACGAAACATTGTCGGTTTTTGACTGGATGAAAAAATGAAAATTTGCTTTATATTACAAAGCTTTACGAAACTTTGCGTACTTTAACTTTTTCTATTTAGTTGATATTTTTAAAAATTGATCGAAAAATTGAAAAATAATTCAAGAATTTAAATCAAAGTTTCAAAAATTAAAATCTATTTAAAGAATAAAGAATTTGAGTAATATAAAATTGAATAGAATAAAATGTAAAATAATCTTAATATTTAAATAATTTTGAATAATTAAATTTTATAAATATCAATATATTTAAGACCAAAGAAAGTCTTCCAAACGAACGATTGCAAGAAGCGACAAAGAGTAGCGTAACAATCTAAAATAGTTGATCGAAGCATTGTATTTGCGTGCTTTTGAAAAAAAGAAAGAAAAGTAAGAAAAGAAAAGACCGGGTAACCTCGGATTGCCCCGAGGTTTTTCTGCGCAAGAAAGCACTGATCGAACGTAGGCATTTGTGCGATGGTGGTTTAGAACACGGTGAAGATAGCGAAAATGCGTCAGATGGCGGCGCGTGAGCTCCTGATGAAAAAGTGCGAGCTCAACAAGAGGGAGTTGACCGCGATGATGAATCGGCAGCGAGAGATCCAACGTCGCGTGCAGGCAATCCGCCACCATGTAATTCCGTCCCTATACGCACTCTTAATCGCAGTTGGACCCCCGCAGACAATTTGTTGTACGATAAACTCATGCAAAGCGACGCTTGTGATAAAAGACGTTTATTTTTTATTTTTTTCTCTTAATTTAATATTTATTAATTTACTATTTAATGATATATTTTACAGTAATATTATACTTATTATTTAGCAATATTAAATAAGTATAAAATTTGCCGTATAAACTAAAATTTTCATATAAATTGTAACGTCATAAACACTTTGGAAATTGAAAAATTTTTATCACATATTGATGATAATACGTTTAATTTTTAAACGATTAAAATTAAAACTGGAAATTGAATTACCAAGATTAGATATATTTAGTCTACCGATATGATCTTACAGATTATCTTTCTATCAAATTATATTTATCTTGTATGACGTTATTTATTTAAGAAATATTAACGTACTATACGTAATGATAAATATAGAAAAAAAATAATATATTTTGCATTTATATTCATATATTTGGTTCCATATACATATTTATCACGTATTTTTACATTTTATAATTGTACATGTATCTGTATGTTATACAGACATTAAGCTTTTATAATTGCAGCTAATTAACATTAATACGATAAAATAAAATTAGTATGACAAATTGTGATGCTCGTGGGTCACATTGAATTAGATATCAATTATTTTCCCCGTCTTATATGTTTCCCCTTCCACCGTCGCGACAAATAGCTTGTTATATTTTACATAGGATCTCGGAAACATCGATAGTTGCCTTTGTAAAAGGAATGCTGTTGTCGTGCCTTTGCTGAATTACGTTGCAGCTTTCGTTTTATAATTATTTTTCTTTTAGCGTATGATTGTTCTCATAGCTCGTATGTGATCGTTTTACATATAGGATGTGCCGGAGAAGACTTGTATATCGATGCCAAAATATTATCCGTCACGTAATTTACGTAAAGCTTTACCAATAATTAAATTTTGTTGCCTGCAATAAATTGAACGTTAATCAGTTTAAAACGAAGGGATCCTGTAATATGATTGGAAATTCGAGAAACTCCACAAACTTCGACGCATCCTGTCTAAGCTATTCATCAGCTTGTTAGAGAGCATGGTGTATTTTTCGACTTCTTTCTTTAATAGGATCGCACCAGAGAATAACATTCTCATTTTGTAAATCCTCTTCTTTCTTCTGTTGTCATAGGAGAGGCGCGCCGAGATGGTGAGACAGAATAAGAAGGAGCGCCAGGATGTTAATCTGGCAGACGCGTCGCATGCGATCCTGCCAGTGGAGAACGAGACCGCCAGTTCCGGTTAAGTGTCCGACGCTCTCTTCAAGGCCGCTCGAACGCCCCGCAAAGCTCCGTTTCGCTTTGTGCCATTATTTTCTAACTCGAAGTAAAACGGGAGGTCGATCGCCGCGCATCAGACGTGTCCGCATTTCGAGCAAAAGAGGTAGGAGGAACCGAATCGTTTCTCATTGCGGTTCCTGAATGTCGCATGGACAATACTGCCTTCATCACGTTGCTATCATTTCGGCAACGTTCTGCATAGAAAGAACACAAGGTTTTCTGAATTTTAGAAGGGAAAAAAAATGAAGTCCAATGATTTCGAGGAGGTTGTTGCGAAAGTTCGATTCGGCTTTACATACAAGAGAGTCATAGACAGTAAGATATGGGACACAAGGACCTATAGTTCTATAAATCTGAAAAAACGTACGATTAAAAGAATTATTACAAGATTGAACTATTCAAAGATTAGAAGAGTTCAAGATTGTCAAAATCCAAGAACTTTTTTCTATTTTTTTATTCATTAAAAATGTAAAAATTACAAGAGTTTACGCTATAATATCGATATATTCCAAGATTAAGATACCGCGAGTTTAGAAATTAGATTTTTTTTTTTTTTATATAAGAATATAAGAGCCTGTGAAAAGTCCAAAGAACTCTTGCAGCAACCTGAAGAAGATACGTTCCAAAGAAATGTGTATTTTTTTTATATATATAAAATTCTCAAGGTGAAGTTAAAATCAGATTTTAAAGCGCGTTTAAGGAATTCATCTTTGGCCTTTATTAATACTGTAAAATACGATAATATGGTAGAAATTTTTATTTTTCATTTTCATCGATTGACGAAAAATAAAGTCAAGGAAAAACACAAAAAAATATAAAGATACTTTTTAATCTCTCATTTATACGAGTTTTTTTTGTGTAGTTGAGCAGTTAAATTTTATCTTTCTTTTTTAATAACTTTTTCTGTTCATGTATTGTTAGACTCTTATTCTTAACGAAGAAAAAAAGTATCAATTATGGAAAAAGACCGCTACGATGGCTAACGATCGATTAACCGTAAATACCGGCTGTTTGTTTTGAATCGTAACACAATGCATCGTTTCCCGGAGAAAGAAGAAGAGAAGATACGATTTAATAAAGATTAACGGATTATTATAAATCACCATCGCTATAACTTAGATACTAAGTGGAGCGACTGCAGCTTCGTGTATGCGTGTGCATACACAAGAGGATATGTGCGCGCGATGTGTGCCGGCGTGATAAGCACACTCATAATTATATATATATAAAAATATATATATAAATATAATATACATATAATTATAATGATATTAATGATAATAACAATAATAGTGCTTTATACTAGGCTTGAAAAATTTGAGAAAACATTTTGTACTCATTGTAATATTACTGCGCTAACCAAAATGAGAACACTCACACGAGAAATGTAGTCTATAACGAAATATGATAATGTGACGCTTCTGTGATGACTTTAATTATTTGTCAAAATGTGTAACGTTTAAGTGTGGGCGAGAGAGGGAGAGAGCGACAGAGAAAAAAAAATGAGACAGAATGAATGAGAGAATGTGCGAAAAATTATAGGAAGAAAACAAAGAATGGAAGACATTTTGTTTTTTCAAGTTAGCACGGTTTTCATGACCAGGAGAAGTTCATTTGCGTCGAGGATTTGAGACACATATGGCATATAATATAATCTTGTTGGGAGCCAATCCCGACCCACGAAGTAGCGTCTGTTACAATCGCTGGTTTATATGCTTGCAAAAAAATAAAACAAATGAAAAAAAGGTAAAAATAGGGATGTTACAGTATTTTCTGATGTGATGACAAGATTTTCTGGTGTAATCTGAAGCGAACTTTGAAGCTTATGCAACTTCTAAGTAATCTTCAGGACGTTTTAAAATTAATAGAAATAGAATGTAATTAAATTTGGCGTATAACAACTCTGCTTGGAAAAAAAATTAGGGTTTAATAGGAACCGAAGCTTTGGAAAAAATAAGAGAAACGCAAGCTTTGGAATTCTAGAAGTCGACGCAATGAGCTACGTGGAGATTTTCCGAAGTATTTAAAATATTCTTTGAATAGAAAAAAAGGGAAAAAAGAAAAAAAAAGATAAAATAGAAGGGAGAACTTGAGCCTTGATCACAGTATCGCTGCAGTTCCAAGGTCTAGAACACGACAAGTCGCAACTATAGTCACGATATTCATCAGCTTGCATCTCATAATTTGGATCAGCAGTTTCCACGTTTAAGCAAACTTACTTTCTAACAACTCGTAAAGATTAAAGTTACTGCGATATCTTCAGAATCTAGGAGTCGAAGATTCTTGGGTCCAAGATTCTGCAAGAAGTAATCGATTGTCGCATCCATAATAAATAATTAGATTGACTTGCCCTCCCCCCTTCTTTTTAGCTTATATTTCAAATATTTTGCACTTTTTTTTAGATCTAGAATGTCTAGTTGTTTGCATTATCGGCGCGCATTTAGCCCTAGATTCTTCACGAGTTTCCAGATGTTCCACAAATTTTAAAACTTGAGAACCAATTTCGAAATAATTTTTGTAGGAATATATTTTTGAAATTTCAGTATGTATCCTATTACTTGGATGAATTCATTTAATTCCCTCTTTTTAGTAAATTTAATTTTAATACACTTTTATTATATATATATATATATATATATATATATATACATAATCTTCGGCTAATTCTGCACGTTATTCAACGCAAATAGAAATTATTTAATTAAAAATGTGTCGTTTTTGGTAGAACTGAATCTTGATAGTCTAGTAAGAATTGTAAATTGTGTGAATTTTTGTATACTTCTTCCAACTTAGTAAACTGCGCGCCGATTATTTATCAATCTTTTCTGTTGAAACAATTACAAGTCTTAAAACAGTCTTTTCTGTTGAAACAATTATCCACATACTTAAATCGATTATTGCTTTAGCCTTTGATAATAACCTTTCGATGCTAATAAACATTATTTTTAAAACATTGTAAAGAATTTATTGCGAGAAATATTATATCATGATATTTAATTAACTCGCTATAACCCAATATTCGCTATTTGTCGACTACACGATTACGCTTAAAAATAATTGTTTACAGTTAATGACTCGTAAGTGGGCTAAATGCACGTTTTTTTTCCAAGACGTAAGGAAGCCTCACAGGACGCCTAATTGCACAAATACTAATTAAGCGTGGAAGTGACGAGCGGAAGAGAAAAAGAGGGAAAGAATGAGAGAGAAAGAGAAAAGATGGTGAAAGGGTGAACGACGAGAAATTTCCGGCGTACTTTCAGGAAAGTCCGAGGAGAAATTTGTCTTGCCGTGTCGCGATGAGTGGTGGGTCTATTTTTGCATCTCATTGTTGTAATACTTTGGAAATTGTATATCCTCGTACAATGATTATAATATTACGCGGCGTGTGTCCTTCGTCTTATGTTACAATATATACCGGGTGGCAAAAAAAAGCGGGTAACAATATCAGAAATTAATTTCCAATTGAACACTGTTAGGAAAACCTTAAATCTTTCTTAGGTACACCCGGTATAGAAGATATATATCAACTGATGTCAGGTGGACGATGTGGACCAACAGTCGTTATCCTACAGAAATGGATTGAAGCTTCAAGCTTTTTTGCTGTAGAAAACTGAAATAAGTTATAAAAATCGACTGTTTAATATAATTTCTCTTAGTATTAATTGCAATTTTTCATTTATTTTAGTCACGTAACTTTTTTATTACCAATGATTATTTTCAATGTATTATAATAAAATTATAATAAAAATGTATTTCTGTTCCAATCGTATCGTTGCAGATCAATCTCTTTCGATGACTTTTGGTCCACGCACTCAATATATCGCGTGTGTTTCGTGGGCTTTGATATCATCTCATGATGAGGAAAAAAAGCTGAAATATATTAATATATACACACAATATATATATATAAATATATAAAAGAACATATTTATATATATTATATATAAATATATAATTATATATATAAACGCAGCGCACGGAGATAAGATTATCGTGCCGCAATATATTAATCGCGTTTTGCATCGGCTGCCTTCGATATATAATCCCTTCGGTTTTTATTCGAGATAGTGTGTGTGTCAAACGAGAACTTGATTGTGTGTAAAGTAAAAGGCAATACCTGCTCGCACCAGGAACGTCTTTGTTATTCCGTCATTGTCTCTGAACTCTTTTCCTTTAGCAAATTTAAAAAAAAACATTTACTCATCGACATCAGTTTTCCCTAAACATAATCAACAGTTTCCCTACGTAATAAATTTCAAAGAATACACAGAAGAATACATTGCTTGTTTAATTTACGATTCAATGATATTCAATAATATTTTATCATCGACAATTTTTTAATATTTTCCAATAAGTTTCCACGTTTGCGATGTCGAAAAGAAGACATAAAAATACTTAAAATAACAGCGTCGAGATCCATTTTAAAAATTGATTCTTTTAACTGATCGAAGAAAAAAACATAACGAAATAACGAGATTGATATAAAACTATATTTCTCTCTTATAGGACCTGATAAGGAAAAAAAAAATCTAATCAAGGAAGTCTCAGTGTTATCAGAAACGTGAAAGGCGCGCGCGGCGGTCCTGCCGCGCGTGGCCTGCGCGTGCGCAGGCGCGCGGCCACGTGACGTCAGCGCGCGCGGTGGCATGGCCACGAGCCAAAGGCCGAGGCGAGTCGAGCCGAGCCGAGCGACGACGGCGTGCGAAGATCGTGGCGCGGAGCACCGCAGTCGAGAGCAGGCAAATATGGCTGCCATACGGCCACATAATAATGCGTAGCGGACGCGCCGCCGTCGGGAGCGATCGCGTGCGAGTGCGTGTACGATGTTGCTGAAGGGCCGGACTGCGACGGCGAGCAAGTACCGCAGGCACCATGGGAAAGGCGGCCAAGCCAAATCCGCGGCCGGTAAGTGCAACGCGTTTCGCGATCGCTGCGCGTAAAATCGCCGCGAGATTCTCAGGTCGCTCCTACGCTCTTTCGTATGCGTGCGTGCGGTGCGTATGTGTGTGTGTGTGTGTGTATTTGTGTGCGTGCGTGCGTGTCTCTCTCTCTTTCGACCTCCCGCTCCCTCCCCCTCCATTCATTCGAGCCCCCGCCGCCCTCCCGCGATATCGACCACGCATATAAACACCAGCTGGAGCGATGCACAACAGCGGTCGCGTGATAAATCGGGGATCTCTCTCACTCGGACGCAAGCGCAGGATTCAAAGCGCGCGATACGCCAGCGTGACTGTAAATATTTTCCAAAATCGCCCGCCCGGCCGCGTTTCGCGTCGACCGGACGGAGGACGACGTCGTGCTGCCGTACGTTGTGTAAGACGAACACGTCGCGCGTCCGCGAGGCCGAAATGCGCGAACTCCGTAAGTTCGGTCATTCTTGCGCACGGTCATACGCGTACGCGCTCGCGCGCGCGCGCATGTATTTACGCGCGACATGGCGGCGAGAGAGCGATCCCGATCGCTCTTCCCGGATTCGTTCGCTCCCGCCGGCTCGATCCGGCCCGAGTCGGATCGCCGCGCGTTTGTTTATTATGCAGCGTGATTAAGGGAAAACGCGGCGATCCAAGTGCGTCCTCGACGCGCATTGTAGACTTTAGCTCTGAGCGCTCATTGCGAGCCGATCGCGTGAGATCCTTACCGTTGCGCGGTACGCGCGATTCGATAATTCTATCAGGAAAGTTAAAAAACAGAAGGAAGGAGTAATACAAAGAAAGAAATGAGTCATGTATGAGATAAGTCATGATATACAATCAGGTAAACAGAAAAGTGTCAGTACATGATCGCGCCTGTGTCTTTGGGCCTAATAATATTTTTCGCGTGAATTCATGTACGTTTTTCTGCTTAGCTTAGACAGAAATAAGCCTTATGCAGCCGGGCTGAATCTTCGTATCTAATAATATTATTGAATTTATATATGTCGTAGGTAAGCAGGAAAATAATTATAGAAATTAGTTTAGAATTATTTTAAAAATAGTTTAGAATTGTAGGAAAATAACTTTTGACCAGACACTTACCTACCAGGTAGCAGATAGAATCTGTCTAGTCAAAACGTAGTTTTTGCTATTTTGCAAAAAGCTATTTTCCTATAATAACTTATTTACCTGCGACGAATATAGCATTTGCTTACGATGTACATTCTCAGGCCAGCAAACTGTATTTGGCGCGATTACTGTTCGACTTTAAAGTCGCAGTTTTAGTCTCAGAGTTTTAACTTCGGAGCTGAACAATCAAGTAATATCGATGCTAATGAGCATCTTTATAATCATTGCGGAAAATATTATCTCAAAGGAAAAAAAAAAAAGGATTTAAGGAACACCAGGGTATCGCGTGGATTTTTCTCGCCGTCCGGTGGCAGCGGTGGACGCTAACCGTCGCAGAGACCGATGCAATTCGTTTAATAAGAGTCGTTAAAAATATCCGCGGAGACATTTCGGCGGGGCTCGCGGCCTGCGAGCGTCATCGGTAGATGCATCGCGATGAAAATGCATTCCTGGCGCGCCGCGATAAGAATAGCGCGACGGGCGGCGCGAGGGGAGGTAAGGACCATTGTTGTAATGTGATAACGAACGGGGCAGAATGCGCGGAGAATCACGTGCGCGTAATTGAATCGCGCGTCGCGGATCGTCATAACAGGACAGTTCATCATCTCGCACTTTTTCTATACATTTTCATTAGTTGGTTATTCGCTAAGGTAGTCGCGGACGATCGATAGTTGTTAGCGATTTGAAAAGAGTTAGACCTTCAGAATGGAGAACGCCTGTTCGATATTCCATATTGTCGACTGTCTCATTTTCCTTTTCTCTATGTATAACGCATGAAGTATTCACATGGTGAACGGAACATTGAACGGTTATTTTCGAACTATTCGTAAAATGAATATTTTAAAATAGAAGCGTTAATGCATCGTCTGCGGCGTATAATTCACGAGCTGGCGTCATTATCAGAAACAGATGCATACGTTAACACGTTAGCTCTGTTGTTTGCATTGTGTTACACTTTCTGCGCTTAAAGTGAGATAGAGATCCAAGGATTCGCCGTTCTGATGATCTAAAGATGTTACACTCTAAGAAATTATACTGATGTTTAATTATTTGAGAGTTTGAAAATAGAAAATTTGTATGTACACAGGAGTAGAGTTGACCGATTAAATTAAATAGGTTTTGCAAGTCCGAGATGACCGACGATGACTGTCGATTTCAAACGATTTACAATTCGTATTAGTTTTTTGAGATTTAAAGAAATTCTATTTTATTTATCGTGTTATTTTATATCGAGAGATACGATAGCGTCTCGTGCTAAATATACACGCGAGATTGAGTATCTTCACGAGACGACGAGTTGAAAGATTTGAATTATCGGATCTTAATAAGTAAACCGATCAAGTTTTGAGTAGGCTCAGTCGTAAATTTAGATTTTAATTATATAATACAGAAATGATTATATACACAGGAACTCTGACTAAATTCTTCTTCCAGAATACTGTTAGGGGCTGCGATTTTCATTAAATTTCATCAATATTAGCAAAATGCCTCTCTTTAAATTGCTGCCCTCGCCTTTCGATTTCACCTTTCGTGACTTTTTTTTTTTTATTTGAGTGAAGCAACTAATAACCCTTGACAGCATTCCGGAAAAAGAACACTTGGACAGTGTTTCCTGAAGTGGGAGAGGCGCTGGGATTGTTGCATTAAGTTGATTGAGTCACATGGGGAGTACTTCGAAGGGAATTAAAGTTTCTGATCTGTAAGTACACTAAATATTTTGTAAAAAATGATTGTGAAAACTTTTTGGTACCTCGTCGTTTCGCGTACATCTCGCGTTTATGTTTTATATACATATTCCTAATTTTTCATATGTATTCTTTTGTATTAGACGTAAATTATATGTTCAATCGCCGAAGTGAAGATATCCCCTGAAGTGCTAATACTAATAATCTCATAAACATTTTCTTACATTGAAAATCATATAAGAATATCTTTACATTCTCTGACCCTTTATGACACGCATAAGAAGCTAGTCCACTTTCGATGCAGTGATTCACCACGTGGTCCACCCGATGACCATGTGACCGCGATATCTAATATTCGGTGTGATGTATCAAATAAATTTGCACGTTTATTATCGGTGACGGATACTCAGGCGTCGCGGGCAATGATTTTAAGTGCCCGAATTAAGCACCTCGCGTTATCTCGAAGTGATGTGCCCGACGTCGTTAGTATCGCCGTAAATGCGAACAAGTACTACTTAAACGAGCGATCGTAAATCATTGTGCAGTTGTCTGCTTAAACTCGGAATTAAAATCCGTGAAGTTACCTATTTCGAAAGTGCCTTCAATTACCTCGTTTTCACGAAAAATTCCTATAAATAAACTTCTGCTTGTAGAGCGTAGCTATCTAACTATCGCTATTCCGTTATCGCCTACTTAAATCTGCGATTTGAGATCTTTCATTCTGCAATACATCATTATACATTTTACATTCCTTTAAATAATTGTAATCAAAGCCAGTTAAAATAAGTAAAGATAAAAGTTATTTAAATTAATACTGAATATTTTAATAATTCATGTAAAAATATAATTCATATTTAAAATATTATGCAGTTTTTTTATCAAAGAATGAAAAATGAAGTGTTTTTTAAACGTCGATTTTTTGAAATTGTAATTAACAGAGATATTTTTAAATAGATATATAAAGACATATATAAGAATTAAATATGTAAAGATAAAAATTTCAAAATCTCTATGGAACCATTAAATTTGCCCGCAATGGAGACTAATCGAATGGCGAGAGAAACTTTTTGCAGATCGCACAAACGATGCGATGCCGGCGCGTTAAACGTTCCCAAGGCCTTTGTAATGTAGACTCAATCACCATCAATCTGCAGGGTCTTAGCAATTTGCTTCCTCAAACGATCTTAAGCGGCATCTGCGAGTTGCAAAGTATCGCAGAACCCGAATAAGGACGTCTGATTCAGTCACTCATAAACACTTTCGCTTACGTCATTGATTCTTGAAAGAAACTCAAGTATCAATGACGTTGAACAGCTTTATCAAGTATATCAATATATAGGTATATGTTTGAATTTATTATCGAATTTGTCACATAGATATTCATATGGTCATATTTTGCTTAGGATTTTGAAAATAACAAGTACGCATTTGATATCAAAATTGATATCATTAGGCATACGTAAATATGAATATTCTTGAGAGAAATTGAAATAATAATTTACAATAAGCCATCAGTTTTTAATCAAAACTTTATTATAAATCAAAAATATGAAAATCTGTGACTATATTATAATACATCTAACCAGGTTTTTTAGGAAATCGAATGTCATCCACAACATATCAGGCCAAATAATTGTATGCAATCATCGCAATACATAGTCTATTAAACGTTAACTGCACCCGTTTCAAGAATTATTTAACGCCATTATCAATAACGAAATCAAATGTCGATTTCTTGAAATCAGTCCACTGAATTCAAAAATGCTAATTTGTTCAAATATTTTCTGGACAGTCAGTTTCTTGACCATTTTTGAGAATAATCTCTCAGCTGGGATCACAGATGATAAGTATTTTACTGCTACTATATATGTACAAAGGAAATAGCATGCCCTCCCATTTTTCTAAAGAATTGTCCTTCCGGAGTCGCTAGTGGACTGGTCAGATCCAAAGACAATTCATCTTTCAGAGATATTATATCTACGTGGGTTTGTACGTCAAAGTTTATGATGGGTCGAAAGATTATATTTCCTGCACGGTTTCTTCCTGTACGGCATTAGACTTGTTAGATGAGCTAGACAATTTATTTATCATGTCGCGCAATAGATACGTGGCATCGGCTAGAGCCTGCGCGTGCCGAAAGTGTACGGTCTTGAAGCGAGGATCCAATATAGTAACGATAGAAATCGGACAAATTCTATTTGACCGAACCACTTCACCAATTCCGTTAGAATAATTTCCTTCAATTTCACCGACAACTCCGTTATCTATCTAATGTTCTGGTGTTCGAGCATAGTGCACCTTATGAGTGGTATTATCTTCGATACCGTAATATAGTTCTCAGTTGAACATTCCTCCGTTATGAATTTTAGTGGTTTCAGTAGATCCAATATCTCCTTCAATGTGATCTAACTCGTCGGCAGTCGGCATCTTAGGAGCCTTATCTTCTCCAAATAGAACTTTTTTGATCACGTTCTATAGCTCGATAACTCCATCATGTAGAATATGCTATAGTATCTCATATATTGACATCCAGAATAAGTTTCTTTATTTTATCTTCAGATATATCCGAATCGATTGAATACTGAGGCGACAATTTCTTCATCAGCTACTTGAATCCCATACATTGAAAATATTAAATGATTGGTCGGTATAAGTAAAATAGAGAATGGCATCTAGTATGTAGGCAATCATCATCATCATTTAAAGATAATTTTTATAAAATTCACAAAAAATGAAGTATTTAATTATTTTTATTATGATGTGTATGTATTGATCTTATTCTTTTAATCCCTCCTTTTTACAATTATCCAATTGTCAATGTGTAAGAACACGATCTTATCATAATTACGTATTCTCTCAAAAGATGCAGCTGTAGGTATACTCATAAAAAGTATAAAACTGATTGATTTAATGGCAAAGTACATGTATCTCAACTTCAGTTTCATAACTTGTTCCAGCTCCAGCGTATGAAGTCTCAGTGTTGTCAACATTGTTTCTCTTCAGCCAGTGACTGCAGGTGAAAAGGAGATTTTATAAAATCTGTCGTTAAATATGTATAGCATAAGAGGAAATGCATTATTATTATTATTTATATGTGTGCTCAATGGACCTTCTCTTCCTCTTCATAGATAATTTCGATTCCTTGGGTTTGTCCTTTCTATCCGTGACGTTCTTTTTATGTATTTTCAAGTGCTTCACCATGTTGGTTGTTAGCAAGAGGACTTATTTGGTGCACAAATTACACTACACCGTCCTTACATTTTCTTCAAATAAACTTCTTGCTCTTATCGCGCTATATTTAAGACAAATAATATGCTAAAGAGTTGCGATAAATAGATCGTTTTTCCTCATTTTTCCTTCTAGAATTTTTTATTCCTTAAAGGTATAAGTATTACGCTTAATCTATTTTTTTTCTTTTAATACGCCGTGAACGTTACTGCGAGTGATCGACCGAGTACGAACGCGCGAATATTGATATTCTCACTCCATATGGTAACTTCGATGCAAACGCTGGTTGGACGCGTCTGCTCGTCGTGGGTCACTTCAGGATAAGATAGCCAATCAAAAGTTGCGCCAGATATCTACGAGTTTACTGTATCGATATATTACATTCGATACACTGTGGATAATTTAAATACGTTGTTGCATTTGAAAATTCAATGGCTGAAAGCATGAGGCAAAATATCGGTTTTTTGATTGAAATAATTTTTATATTAATAAATTTTATAAATAAATTAGATGCTCTTTATGAGGAATTATCTACCAAATTATACTTGTTTATGTTATCCTTAAAAAAGAAGAATTTTCAAAGAATATTCAGTTGTAGGATGTATTTAGAAGTATTATTACTTCAGCATCTTGTTTTTAAAATTATATTTTACTGAATTTACATGTCAGTAGGTCTAGCCAAAAGAATAATCGTCAACAGCAATCATTACGGCTCGGCCTTCATGTATGCGCGAGTCGAACTTTATTGATTTACATAGTATTTTTTTTATTCAAAAGCCGACTGCTTAATCGACTGCGATCAAAGCTAACCGATGATTGAAATTCGAAGTAGTCATTTTTGAGGCCAGCGAACAGACTTGATTTACAAATCAGTGGTGCTCAGCTAACCGAGCAGCTGGGCTCTAGACAAATGATTTGAGGAATGTACGACGACGCACGTGTTCGCGAAACGTGATAGCACTTGAACGTTGCAGTGATGCTCAAATGAATATTTTTAGAAATGTCCAAATATTTATAAAGATCCTTGGGCAACTTCGGAAATTATTAAACCATTCAAAGATTTGGAATATACAGTAATCTTCATGTGCTTTTAAATTGTTTTAAACATTCTCAGATTTTCAAAGGTCTTTGAAATTTCTTAGAACTTTTCAATGAGTTTTCACAATTTTAGAGTTTACCAAATCTTTTCTTAGAAATCTTTAAAAACTTTAGGGATCTTGAAGGCTTTTCAACAATTTTCCGAATCGTCAAATAATATTTCGAGAGATTCGTAAGAGATCTTTTATAATTTCTGCAAAATCCGTCAATAATATTATTTGCCGGTTATTTTCAAGTTTAATTGAAATTCTCTATGGCGCTGGAAAGCTCCTTAGAACTTTTCATTCTTCAAATATATTCTGAGAACATCGAGAAAGATTCTGAATCTCAGTTCACGCGTGCGTTATCATCCATTCTACGAGAACCACTAATGATAGTAGGGCGTCCACCTAAAGATAAAACCCCGAGTGCAGTCCACAAAAATGCGTCTCTATTTAGTATTCATCTCGTTGTCATGTTCGCTGTGAAATAAAGCCCCACTCTCCCTTCTCTCTCCCTCTTTCGAATGGCCTGTTTTCTTCGCTCAATCGAAACGCAACGCAGATGCGTAGTTTCAAGTACAGTTTCGCAGTCTTAAGCAGTGTAGTGGAGATGTTGTAACAATCAAATGAAGTAGGTAAAATTATTCGTTCTCTTCAAATTGAGTCGATCGCATCGAGCTCTTAGTGTGTCAAATTATAGCAAAATTTTGAAATGTCTACAGGATTTTTGACACTCCGCGAAGAATTACATTTAATAGATTTGAATGCACTTGATAAATTGAATGTAATTAAATTTCGACAAAACAGATAATTATCCTTTCGAATTTGTTGCTATATGATAATTCGCAGTTAGCCTGAGATAACTTTGCCAACGATGGCATCAGATTGTAGATATTCTTAATCAACGCGCGAGATGTAACATTTTATTTGAATAAAAAACATTTATCGAGGTCAGCTGTTTCTTCTTTTAGCGCGCAGCAAAATGTATAGGTGGAAGTAACGTGTGTAAATAAATAAATTCATAATGAAAATAATTTGCATCGTATAAATATCTATCACCCAGATCGTATCGATCGATCGATGCGGCGAGCCTGCAGTAGCGTGTGTTCGGTTATATGTGTGTGTGTGTGCGTGCATGACGAACGTCTCGTAGTGCAAGCACCGAATAACAATTAAGCCGTAAAAGCGCGACGATAAATAAACAAGACGGGTCATCGTCCAGTGGTAGACGAGATTCACGTTCAACGAGCCGTGCTAGAATCGCCATCGCTCGTGCACATGAAGCTCGGACACCATGACGCCGACGTTGCTCCGATGGCATTCCGAAGTCATCGATACCGTCGCATTTGACATTTGTTAAATCCAATTCCGAAGGAACGTGCGCGATTATTTATTAACGACTGAGGAAAAAAAGATATTTTTTTCTTGTCAACCTCCTGCTAACGTGGCGCTTGAAAACTTTGTTTTACGATGTCCTCACAATAATTATTGATCGAGTGTAGAAAACTTTGTTGCTCGACATCTCCCGTGGTAAATGTGCATCTCTCCCTCTCTCAATTAATTAAACTTTACGTAAGTCGTCCGCGACGTATGACATGCGAACGAAACATCTGGGGAAACACGCTTGACCGATCGATTTTTCGCAAAAACTCGTCACAGGTTTTCCATGTGACCCATCGCACATCGCCGAAGCGACCGGTAATCGTCTAGCGTGACTAATGGGACTGGCGAGCTTACAGACGTTTACCGCGCTATCAGCGGGACATGTAGGAGTCCCTCTCCTTCGTGGGCGCGCGTGTATATGTGTAGCGAATATAATTGAACGGCAGGCGCGTGTAAAGAGCGGGAGAGACGGCAGGAAGAGGAGAAGAACGAGCAACATGTCGTTGAGCGCGATTGTTTTGCGCACATTGGACTTTATTGCATTCGCGCTGCCTCTTGCCGTGCGGGAGAGCGAACGGAATGACGTTCGGAGGGACGCGGATCTCGTAGCGAGGGACGCGGGGGTGGGATAAACTCGAATTATTCATACTTTGGGAGAGATTATAAGGCAATTGAATGAAACGTTTATATCTGTAAGGTTCATCTTGCTGCTACATCGGAATAATAGATGTATGTATTTGTATATGTAGTGTATTCAAATATGGCTTGACATTCGTCCGTGGCTCAGGTATGATGGAATTTAGTAGCTCGACGTGCATCTATCATGCGCGCACGTACGCGTGTTATGTATGTGTAATATAAATCGGGATAAATCGATATAAGGTTGTGGGCCAAGTCATTTAATTTTTTAGGTATTAACAAACGGAATTTATTAGCTGTAGATACAATTAAAATATATAAGGATGTTTCGCGCCTTTATCAAGTCTTATTAGTCACAATTACATAATTCGTGAAAATATACACAGACAATGTTAGAACTAAAAAAATGCTATATATATTATGTATGTATAATTTTATACATGTATATATAATTTAAATTTTTAGTGGATCGATTAATTGTAGTCTACTGCATTAAATCGCGTTTTAATCTAATCCAACTTGCGTTTCAGTTATACTAAATCATATTAATAATTTGAGTAACTAACTTAATATAATCCTGCACCGCTTAGATTAGATGTATATACATTTTTTTAATAATTGTTTATCTTAAGTAGAAACTTTTAAGTACATTTATCTTATGGTTAGCTTTAAGTTTACTCTTAAAGTTACTCATTTTATTATTTCTATTGCATCTGAAAATTTTAAATTCCTAAGTTTCAAAGGCTATATAGCTATTTTTTATGCAAATTGGTCTCTTCTTTCTTTCCTCTTGATATAACTAATGCTTATTTCGTATTACTATATTTCCATCCTTATTTGGAAAGAGACAAATAATTGACGAAGCTAAAATTAAAGCTAATGATAGAATGATAGATGATGGATTGACAGACACACGTGTGCGAAATTCGAGTCTCCCGGAAGGGGCTAGGAAGAACGAATGTTTTTCAGGCACTCCATAGACACACGCTAGCCAAGTATGGGACATGTCAATGACGACCGCGACGAGTAAATCCTCAATCGTCGCATTTCCGCGCTTTCCAGATCGGTGTCTCGGATTTCCGTGACGAGCGAGATAACAATAATGATAAACAATAATAAACATACCTACATGCTTGGCATGGAGCGTCAGTGTCCGTGCGAGCTACCGCGCTGCGCAGATCGCGGATATTCGCCGCGGTCTTTCGTGACGAGCGAATTCCGATCGTGAGAGCGTCGACGAAACGATCATTATTGAAAAATAAAAAACGCCGGAGAAAAACCGACGTCATTTAAATGGCGTCGTTATATCGGTACATATATAATAATATATATATAGAACGTGCGAGTTCACGAATCGAGGACCAAATTGAGATCGGCAAAATTGTGAAATTGTAAACGTGCGTGGGACACATTCCCCTCTTCCCCCCCCCTTCTTCCTGTTCCCACCGATTCTCTATGGGTTTTTCTCCCTAATGATGTGTCGCGCGGCAATTCCGCGGGAGAGGGTCGTAACCGCAGTACACCATACGCAATTTTTTCATCGTTATGCAATACCTCCGAGACGTCGATTTACCGGAATCATTATTTTATTGTGTAACCATCCCGCTGAATTATACATACAGAGTGTCCATTTTACGTCGGCTGCCTCGCGTCAACTTTTTTTCATTGCATCGAAAAGAAAGTCTTCGAACTTCGTACGCTCACTTTCGAATCGCTCGAGTTATCCAGAGAGGGTAGGGAAAAAAAAATGGAACTTTTCCAGTGTGTACCTATACGTTTTACGGGAATATCCTTTCTCTCTTCGTTTCCGATGTTATCTCTCGCATCGCGCGGTTTTCCTTTCTGCGCCTTGTCGCGACAGGCGGGAAGTACGGAGGGGAAAAAAAGCGATCTGCGGGATCGCTGAAGCTGCGGAATATAGTTTTCACGTATAAATAGCAATTATAATAGATTATCTAACAGATTGATAACCGCGCTATCGCGATGAAAATCTCACATTAAATCGCTGCGCGAGTTATAAAACAATCCGCGGTTTGTAAACTTTATAATCGACCTTTGACGTCACACGATCGACGCCACACGATCGTGACGTGTTCGGACACTCGAGCGTGCGCGCGCGCGTGTTAATCGATCACGCTCGTCGCGGATTATCTAATCGCCATGCGCCGTGACGGAATGAAATTCTTTCACGACCCGCGGAAGATTCGGATGAAAAATTGGCGGTTTATACATATATCCGTGCGCGAAGGACGAAGCCGCGCGCCGCATTTCGTGTCCAATCATCCTTTGAAGGCGCGCGCGCGCGCGCCATTTAACTACGAGACAAACGCCACCGAGTTGCGCAATTGTATTTCGGGGCATCTGTCTCCTCGGCGAAGTCTCTGTGTCACCCCCTTCTTCCCCTCCGGCGACAGATCCTCCGGATTTGGTTCACGCCGCGTTATTTTACGTAATTTTTTTCTTTTTTTTTTTACGTAACTATTTACAACGTTAAAATTACACGCACGGGGATCGCGATAATCCTCTCTTTTTATTACGTTTCGAGCAAACGCGAACTAACTGATAATTACGGAAAAATTTCTGGAGCCAATCATTATCGTGCGGTCGTAGTTGTTGCACTCGTTTGTTGTACCTTATTAAAATTGGACCTTATCGTTTCGTCCTTCCTGCAGGGGTGACGGGGAGAAGGGTGACGGCAGGCAGGTACCCGGTGCAGAATCGAGTGCGAGCACCGCACCGATAGCCCGGAGTAATTAGCGCCTGTTGATTGGTCACCTTCGCCGGCGCGCCATCGCTGCGCCGACGACGACGACGACGACGCCGATGACGGTGCTCAGCGGGGGTGGGGGCTTATTTACTCGCGCGCCCAGGACGCTCCGATCTCGGGCGAGCAGCGTGGCGTCAGTCCGCGCGCGATGCGCGTCGCGCCTTTTCTTCTTGCGTGATTCATTCGCTCATCTTGGCTCTTCCGCGTTCTCTCTCCTCAGCCTCTTCACTACGCTCACTACATCGCACGAACGATGTCGTGACGCGCGACGCGTCCTCGTAGGCATTCGTCGGTGTCGCCATGAAGTCGATCGCTCATGATCGAAACTGAATGAGGGCCCTTAAGGCCTGATGATTCAACAGGAGATTGTTGATATAAACATTTCACAATCATCATTTTGTGCTTTATCATCGGTTGCTCCAAATCGGCAAGCGACACGTGGCCGTGTCGGACGATTTGTGTGCGTGAGAAGGGACAAGGCGTGGACAGTTTTAGGAACGGTAAAATTTGTGAGGGTCTCGAGTGAACAGATTGAACGATTTATTGGCTGCGCCACTGCGAAAGGTGGCCCTTAAAAGCGACTCGAGGCCTCCGGGAGCGATCTCGTATGAACACGAGTTTCAGTTCGACGTTGAGGTCACTCAGTGATTCGTGAGCGACTTGTCTTCGCCGCGCAAGAAAGGACAACGTGACCGCGTAAAGACACTCTGGGAGTCTGATGGCACCCGATCTCGAGAAGAGGCGCCAGGAATTAAGGAGGGGCAGCTGCGGGACCTTGGATCATGTCAACGATCACCTGGGCTTGCTTTTACAGTTGAGGTGTACGGGCGGCACGGCGGATCTTTATCATCATGGTAATTCGAAATGTTACGGCCGTGAGATGTTTTTCGGGGAACGTGTTCACGGTGTCCTATCTTTCCCGTTTCTCTTGTCTTTAGGAATTCTGAATTTAATTATCCGTCATCTGATGGAAATGTCAATTTCCTGTTGATCGAATGCTGCACCTTTCTCCCTTCACCTCTCCTCCCTTCGTTCTTTTGGCCTTTTCCCTGTGTTTAGACTTGGTGTAATTCCTAACATTGTTTATTAGGTAAAGCCTGGGCCCAGATCTTTTAAGTATGACTTAATGAACTAAACCGGTTTATCCACAAAAAATTTCATTCGGTATCCTCGTGTTTATTTCGCTTTTAATATCTCCATTGCTAGATTTCTGACACGGATATTGATTTGATTTATTAAAAATTATATAGAATTTTATTTTCATCGAATTATTTAATCCTTTAAGGACGATGTTTAAGATTCGTTGATTTAAGATATGAAGATTTTCGATGTTTTTTTTTTTTGAAAAGAAAAACATCTAATAATTTTATATTTTAATTAAATTAATATATAAAATAATTATAATTAACTTAATAATTTTTAAAAATTATCAAGATCGCCAAATATGAAAATGATATTGAAAAGTAAAAATAAATTCAACAATATCTTCAAAACGAAAATTTGTATTGAATTGCATTCTTGAGGTCGCACAGTAAATTTATGAAACAAAATCAAATATGATATAACCTACATATTAATAAGAACTAAACGGTTTAACAATTTTTGATGTAATTTATATCGTATATTCAGATATCAAGCAAGCACCGTTATATTTCTATTCGCAGAACTTTATTAATTAATTTCTCATTAATTATTATGAAACTCACAACTATAGAGGACTTTTCTATTTAGTTTAACCCGCTCTCTCTGCCCACAAAAAGTGGCACAATAATTACCAGGCAGTCTGTATATTCTATTAAATGTGAAAGGATTAAAATGTATAAATTTGACGATTTATTTTACGATCGTTCTAACGTCGAGAATTTCACAGAAAATCTTATTACTTCAACGATTTCGAATTGTGAAAGCATCTTCGAGCTATCAAGCAGGTGCTACCAAAAACGACCAAAACGAATCGGCAATCGCGCTGCAACAATGTTACTTTACACTTGCATCTGTACACTTGCAGAACGAAATGTTCGTCCGATGTTCATATCGCATTGGCGCGTTATTAAAGATGATTAGGCAACGATAAATATTTTTTTTTCTTCCTGCAAGTCATTTACGTGCGAATTTGTTCTCTCATCTCGAGTAGAGGTTGTAGCTCCTGTAGAGATCGCGTTCATCCTCCATTTTCTTTTCACCATACTTTGTGAAGGCTGCATGCCATACAGCCTTTGCTCCGCAATGGCGAAATCACGTAAGCAGTGTGCGAGTCGATTACGCTTAAGAATGTTTAGATGCAGGTAGTCTCTAATTTTCAATAATTTCATACTGTAACATACGCGTTCCATTAGACATGAACAAATTAAAATGTAAAATAAAATTGACGATTTATTTATATATTAAAATCATTTTAACTTTGTAATTTCAGTGCAAAAAAACTTTACATGACTTTCACGATTTGAAAGTTTCAAGCCGTTTTCTAAAATTATTAGACGCGAGCCAGAAACGAATTATCAATTTGTGATCGCTGATTTGCTTACATTTTCTTTGTGTTACAATCTTACGAGACGCGCCTTCTTTCTTACTACTCTTACTCTTACTCTTTATCTTTCTTGAGAATTTTGCGTAGATATTTTTCTACTATTTTTTTTTCTTCTCTTATTTTCTCTCTTAGTTTCTATTCTTCCCCCTTTTTTATTTATGTCTGTTTCGTGCTTGCTTTCTTATTGTTTCTCATCTCGTCTAGTATGTGCCGTCATGCGTAAAGCGAAGTACGGTTTTCTGACTTCATAATTCAATGTGGCGGCCATTGACTCGAAGAAAGGCATAGATATTTTCTTTCCTTACTTCTTTCCTCTTCGCGATAGAATCGGACATGCAATTATTTATTACAAAACGCAGAAAAGGAGCGGAATAAATTACCACTTCTAGCTTTTTATTTTAGGCGTGTTGCAAGAAAGTGGAAGAGCTGCCGAGTATATCTCTCTCATGCCCATTGACCACAAATTTTCCACTGTAATCTGCAATTTATATTAGAAATGAAAATAAAGTTCTATTTATAACTATTCTATTAATAATTATATACCGTGAAATGACATAGAAACTATATAATAAAAATCATTAACCCATCTCTCAGGACATACATATTAAAAAGCATGGCATACTTAAAATTGAAATTTTAAATGTAAAGGATGTAAACGAATCTGTTTCGCGTGAAGTTCGTTGCGGATTGTAGGATGTTTAAAGTGAGCTTTAAGCGTCAAACAATGCTTGCGCGCACGCGCGCGCATCTCTCTTGCTCTTTTTGGGGTTAATGGACTTATGACGAATGTTTTTCTGTACTATCTCCCGCCGGCATTATTATTGTTGAAAGTACTCGGCGCGCTAGTATCGCGCTGGCCAGTGGGGAAAATGGCCGCGCGCGCGCGCGCGCGCGCGCTTCCAGATAACCTTCGCGGTTTTCGATACGCGTCTAAGGGTCGAGACTCGATGAAATATGAGAACGAGATACAAGGAATAAGCGCGGGTGGAGGTTGATTTGCAGCAAACACGATTGATGCGGATGTTGGAAGCCAATTGGTGCTTCGGATAAAAAGGAAGAAAATACAGAAATTTAATAAACTCGGTTTACTTCATTTTATCAACGTTTAAAATTAAAGTTTTAAAAAGGATAACTTTCGAAATTAGAAAGTTAGACAACCGTCTGGATAGTGCGTTCTTTAAAAATGTTTTGAACTTTGAAAATATGTTGAAAACTCAAAGAGACAAAAAATTAAGAATCAATGACTGAAAAAACGTCGCGACACGCGACGTGCGAATTGAAAAATGAAAGTCAACTGCCAGACAGCGGGACATATATCTTTGCAAAGCGAATATTAATGCGGTCTTATTCCTGTCATTGTTTACGAATGTGCTCGTGAATGACGTCATTGATTTCAGCGATTGCACATCGGCCGGATTCGAATCGATCGGAGCGTTGAATGAGAAAATAAGAGGCTAGGTAAAAAAAAATTTTTTTATTTTTTTTTACCTAGCCCCGGTAAATTATTTATACACTTTATTAGTATCTCTATGAGCCTCAATTAGCCGAGAAGA
Source organism: Tetramorium bicarinatum (assembly GCA_928718305.1). Lineage (NCBI taxonomy): Eukaryota > Metazoa > Arthropoda > Insecta > Hymenoptera > Formicidae > Tetramorium > Tetramorium bicarinatum. Next base: position 3,806,611 of record OV788319.1, on the reverse strand, counting down.
TTTGTAAGCTGACGAGGTCTTGTTAAAAAACGGAAAACATTCTTATGCAATCGTTGAGTAACGTCACGCACATACTTTTAGGTTTCGTCTACAATTAATTAGAATATCGTTTCTTTTCTCAGCCTAGTTCGTGAAAATTTGATTATTTGGATATTAATAACATTATGTAATATTTTATCGGCCCAAAGGGAAAAAAAATTTATCGGAGATAAAAGGAAGAGAGGATCTGCGAATTTGCAACTAGTAGGGGAATATCCCAAACTTTACGGTGTCGAGAGTCCAAAGTTCCAAGGTTTCGATTGCTGGCAGATATTATGTAAATGTCTGATTCAGGAATGTCATCGGCTCAGTCTGAAAAGTTCGTTAACTTTAATTGCGTTACCGTAAACACATGCGCGTGTTGCCAAACACGCCCAACGATTCACATGTTGACGATCGCCGTCCCAAATTGACACGTCGTACTGAAGTCTTCGGCTACATCAATGATCGCTAAAATCGCGTGTAAACATGAATACGCGTGTATACGCGGCTTGTTAACGGTCCCCCGGTGTGTATGTCAGCTGAATAATGCCTATAATTCGTTGAATAACGGAGCTGACACACGCGGAAAGCAAACACACACATGAGACAGTTGACTCAATTGGCGGCGGATTGATAAATTTTGATTAGGCCGAGCCACACAAAACTGGTTTTTCGAGACGACCGTAGTTAGCGCGCGACCAACAACACGCTCTCTGGATGCATTATTTCGAGCAAGGTGTTTACGAGACCGTGTTAATTGATACATGCAACTCCTCTTATTGTTAGCGAATTGGAAATGCTGGCTTTTGAGACCAGAGCGAAATCACGTTAATAAGATCTAATCCGTCACGTGATATCTAATTGTAATTATAATTATTGTAATGATTAAAAGGAAAATCATCAAAGATTATTATAAAGATTATTATTAAAAATAAAATCATTAAGGATTATTACGAAGAAGAAGACTGAATTGATTAATTTCGAGATACGAAATATAAATATCGATATTCGAAAAGGATATCATTTTTGTCTGAATGAAATGAGATTTTATTCAAGAAATTATGTGTGCTGTTCATTTTCATTCATTTAAAACAGTTCAACAGAACAGAAGCAGAGCAGCCATCTTTTATCGGAGCATTTTATATATTCACATCGGTGGTTTTATTTTGTTGGCGACAATTTCTTATCCAGCGACACGAGCCGACAAAACGCGATAAATTAATATTTACATTGATATAGTTGGTTAATGTTACCATCTTCGAGTAGGGCGATGATAGATATTCTTTGAATATGATAGATATTCTATGTGAATGATAGATATTCTATCTCTTTGAAAGAGAAATACAATTTGATATCGGCATCCGTTTCTCGTTCAACTTTGACCAATAATTTTTTGAAATTTAAAAAATCTGTAAAGCTTATTACTTTTATCATTATTTCTATTGTTTTATATTTGTAAAGAGGATAAATGACATTTAATAGACACTGATAATTGAAAATTGATAACTAATTTTCTAATATAAATCATATTATGTGATTTTAAATTGCTGTTATTTATTATTTTTTTGGTAAAAACCTTTGTTTCTAGTAAAGAGAGAGAGAAGAAACGTGTTTAGAACGAGTGTACACATATATGTATATTTTTTCTTCTTGATTGTGGATCTCTGATTCCCAAGGACGCAGCACAACAGCTTATGTATACATGTCACTGACATCGCGATAAAATCGACGATATCATCACTACCGGAGTTACGGAAATTCATGCCGTGTCGTGAATATTAATCGATAGGAATGCCAACGTTCGTAAATCGGAATTCATCAATAAGCCGTAATTTCTTGTTATCGTCCGTAGATCTTGTCTGGCCTCTTTTTCGTCACGAGAATCGTGCGCCCGCCATTGAAATCATTATCCCTTTATCGAAACTCGAATAGATACACGATGTTCTTATCGATAAGCCACCTACCGTCGCGCCTCTAATCAGCTATCAGCGATCAATAAAACTGATATTTTACTTCTTTATTTTCTTCTTCTATAGACGCTATAGATGCTTTTGTACTAATACAAGATAATAAAACATTCTAATGTTCCGAATTTTACTTGGCTCTCTTTTCCCTTTTGTTTTATTCTCATTTTAAGGTCTCTTGAGCTAATTTAATTCTTCTTTTTGTTAAATCTTTTTAACGTCTCCTCGAGGCATTGTGCCCTGTAAGACATTGGATGCGTTTCTGCTCCGAAACTCTGTTACTTTTGAGATTTTGTCGAAATTGTAGGGCATTGATAAGTATACCGCGCTTCTATCACTGTTTGCTCCATTTCTTTCAGTACTGGTACCAAGCAGTGCCGAGCTCCTGAAGACTCTTCAGCTCCTTATCTCGACTACTTAAGTAGGCTATCAGAGAATGCCATTAAGTGTACACAGACCAAGCTTGCATTGTCGCAACGAATCGTTCATCAGAAGATCCAAGGAGGTCCCAAAGTATTTGCGCGCGAGAGAAAGAGAGAGAGGGAAAAAAAAGAGATATTTTGCTGAAGTAGTCCTTGGAGAGAGAAGTTACTTAAATATAGACTCGTATAACAGTCATGTTAATTTTAACTGGATTGCAATTGATGTTGCGACATTTTTCCATCGAGTTAAACATCTCCATATGGTTCAGCATACTTGCTTGAAAAAAAAAGATAAGCATCCTTCCAGATCTCTGACTATCGATTTCTAATTTTGACACGATTCACCATGAAAAACCGGTTCCGTTTCGTCGTAAAATTCTATCGTCTATATTGCATTTATCGCTATAAATTTAAACATTCGTGCGGTATCTAATTTTAGAAATGTGGTATCTATGCTATCCGGTCCGCCACTTATCATAGAGCTCGAGAGTTCTATTCTGGAACCTCAGTCATCTATATTATTTACAAAATTCCATTATCTGCCGGAACCAAGGCTCTTGGCTGCAGAATTTTTTTCACGGTGCCCTTTACATGTTTACGCTTCTCCCCCGTTCGTCGATCGAAGATTCATGCAGAATGAATGCTGAAGTCGCGCGTGAATCGGCGGGGCGGTATCGGTGGCCGGCCGCCACCAACGAGGATCGATCGGGAGCATCGATCCGTCCGTCCGTTCCACTCGTCCTTCCGTCCGCTCGTCCTGGTAACGATATATCCTTGAGACTCGAGAGGAGAGGCGCCGTAGTTAGCGCGCTCGCGCTCTCTGTTTGCCGTGTAATAGTAACGATGTTTATCGATCCTGTTATCGAGGGTACATTCTGTCTCTCTCCTTCGCCTATTTCTTTCTGCCTCTGTCGGCGGGCTCGAGGACGCGACGGCTAGAGAGACGCAAATAGGCGGCGGGAGCCCTAATTCGTCTTGGTGGCGGTGGGTACCCTTCCACACGGCGCACTCGCGCGTCCCGCGGCGCGCGATAAAGAGATACATTCACCTCTGCTCGTGCAGGTGCACGGGAGAGGCCTTCCGCCGCGTTTATTTATCGGCTGGCGAGATTGCCGGGGTAATTAAAAACCACCGGTGCGTCGTCGCCACCCACGAGACCTTCGCGATCATTATCTTTATGGCATTGCCGCTTGATTATGCAGCTATCGTGGCGAGCGTCGCTATCGGTTATTTGCGAGTCAGCCGAAGCGACGAATGGGGGGGAGATGGCTACGCGATTCTCGAAACAGATGCAGAAAACTGCAGACCCGAGGACTGCGCTCGGAATTTGTAAACGTCTGCCTGAATGAAACCGACGCTCGCCGGTTAGAACTAGAAATATACGTATAATTGAGATGTCTCATAGCTGATCTCTTTTTTTTTCCCCGTAATGTTTTCTACGCGTTTACAGGCTCCCGATAAAATTGATGGGCTCGCGCGAGGTGAACGCTGACATCGAGTCCAACCGACTTGGGACGGGATCTTGCGGGACCTGTTGATTGTGACAAACAACCTTAAGCGCCTGGTATCGGTTTTCTGACACTGTAAATGTGGATTGAAAGACTCGCGGAATTGAACTAAACCCGCAATTTGCATTTGTTTACTCTACACTATGGAGAAAAGTATCATTGCTTTTGGCCTCAGCCACAATTTTACTAAATATTTCTAAGAATAATTATAGTTAACATGATGCGTTAATATGATATAGTTAAGTTAATCATATTTTGCGTTAGAAATATTATAAAATTATGATTGAGGCCAAAAGTAACAGTATTTTTCTCTCAGTGTAGGTGGTAGGACTTTAAACGCTCATTGAAACTTTATAGGTGATAGACTTCGTTCAGCCTTACCCCGAACCCTTCGAGCGACGGTGAAAAAGGTGAAAGATATACTTTCTACGTAGGAAAGATTTCGACGGTAACGCGAGGAGAAAGAGCGATATGATAATCGGGCGAGGTGGAAAATCACGCCGGCCGGTTAAATAAACTCTCCGATCGGCGATTTGTATTGAGAAAAAGGGATAATTGTTGCGACTTGACGTGACATAATGATCGGCAATAACGGCGGCTAGCGGCGGCGGCATCAGAAAAGGAACGAGGGGAAAGGGAGAGAAAGCGGGAGAAACGAGATTGGAAACCGACGGGCCGGGTCGTTGACATCGTTCCGTGATTTTCCTCGATGTTCACACAGATGCATCTCTTATGCACGTGTGTGCACGCGTCGATTACGTGCCTCCATCCCCTGGCAGCCGGCGGAAGGGGGGAAGGAATCGAACCCCGTCGCCACCAGTTGCGTCCGCGATTGCAACTTCACCCCCACGCAATTATCCCGTCCCAGTAGTCGGAGGTGGTCTATAGATAGACCGCCCGATCGTGCTCTGCCCTACCCCCCTTTCCCCCCGCCATATCCCTCCCCCGTGTCGCCTCTCTCGCCTTTTTGTCCCTCTTTCACCCTGGTTCGCGAAGTATCTTTTTTTTTTTCTCCCCCCGGGTTTATCTCTCGCTCTCTCGTTTCTCGGCGATGCATACGACGCGCCGGCTTTTCGCGCCCGATGCGTAAATCGTGGACTGCTCTTGTCTTGCCAATGCTGCGTCGAGCACGGTGCTTCTCGATAAATTTGATAGGGGTGGTTCATCAGTGGTGACCGGTAGTTTGGGGACCGCGATGATTCCATTGATCGGTAGTATATCTTCTGTAATTTCAGCATTTTGCATTTTCTCGGGCGAGTATAAGGGGAATTTATTAACAAATTTTGCTAGAAATGAATACGTTTTTATTTAAAACGTGATTTATGAGATTTTGGAGATGTCTGGAATTTGTGATTCTAATATGGCTTTAAGGATTTACGGTTTTGACGGTTTTAATGATCCGAGGATTTGTAGTTTTGACTGCCTCCTTTGAAGATTTATAGATAATCAGAATAACAAAAAAATTTACGAAGATTTTATGGTTTTACGTGAACTTACTATGTCTTTATCCTTGTGTGTCTACGTGCTTGTCTGCATAGCTGGTATTTAAAATTCTCTTCGTCACACTTCAAAATCCAGTGAAAGACGACTGGACATACTGGAATAACGAGATTTAATTTGCAGGTAGCAATGCAGGCGGTGCGTCGTCAACGGTGACAGCATCGTGCGTTTCGAGAAGTACCGCAGGTAATCGTGCCCACTCCGCAACAAGGAGGACGGTTACCAATCAGCAGCAACAGCAACAGCAACAAAACCCGCAGCAGCAGCAACAACAACAACAGCAACAGCAACAAGCAAAACCAACCAGACTTCCATTATCGTCCCTCAGTGGCGTAACAGCGAGAAGTTCTGACGAGCACGGGCCCAGGACTGGTACGACGCAAGACGACAATTCAAACGATTCCGGCCTTGGCTCTGAGGAACGTCAACAGCACTTCAACAACGTCAATATTGTTAGTATCTGCTAATGATAAATTAAGATCCTGTAAAATGAATGATTTAATTAATCTTATTTGCTTAAATAATATATGTATATATCATAAAGTAACTATCTAACTGTATATTATAAAGTAACCATTTATTATATAAAAGTCAAGTATATATTGTTAAAGTTTCTAGATTTCTGTACTATAGAATTTTAGCATGTAGAAGTTCTTAGAAGATTTCAGAGGCCCGTAAACTTGTTTTCAAATTGCCTACTTATAGCACAACGAAAACTTAAGAATAGTGGAAACCTGAAGCTATGAAAGATACGCATTGAGTAATATCAATCCGAAAAGAATATGATAAAAGTCCCAAGAGTCCGCAAGCTACTAATCGAATTCAATGACTGTCGCTTCCGATATATCTCTCGTTTTGTTTTCTTTTTCTCTTTGCTGAAAGATGGAAAAGTGAAGAAGAAGAAGAAGCGAAACAGTTGACGGGCCTCTCTTGTGGTCCGTGCGCTTTCCTCACTCTTGCTACGTTACGGCACTGAGTCACCCTGAGTCGTTAGAAGCCAGATGAAGTTATTTAATGTGTTCACGAGGGTACGCGTGATCATCGTCAATATCGTCATCGGAGATCGCCGACCGCTCGAACGGTAGTTGAACCCAGCCGAGTTCTGATTCGTTAAATTAAGCACACAGACGCTCACGCACATACGGGGTGTTCCCGTTATTCCGATCGCTCAGCTCTTTCCCATAATATCGAACGAAAAGTGCCGCATTAAAATAGTTCATGTCGAGAACTCTTTAATGATTTAATTTCACTTGATATATATATATATACAAAAATTAGTTCGTGATTTTAATTCAATTTAGTTTAATTTTTATTCCATTTAGCAGTCTTGATATATTTTCCGAGTAAAGATTTACTGAAATAAAATAACAAAGTTATCGCTAGTTTATTAATTATTGCCAAATTTTGTGTACATGATATTTCAGGTTCTAGCATTATCTTTCATCTGCTGATTATTTAACATATCTAATTCGAGAGTATATTTTTTTAGTGAATATTTAATACTGAGACACTCTGTATATACGTAGATTAATTAATTCCGCGTTTGCTTTATCAGCTCTGGAACGACGCTGGCGAAGAGGATTCGAAGAGAAGGAAAATGGATATCAAATTAGAGTCCGAAGACGCAAACTTCGCATTTCCGGAAGTAGCTTCCGGAACCAGCCCTGACAATAAATCACCGACGGTCAGAACCGTTAACGGGATCGGTTTGGGAGGAATATCCGGCAATAGATCCGGAAATGCTAATTCTATACGCAAAATTGTGGGAATAACCAGGCCTCGACCCGCCATGGGTGTGTTGACCAAAAGGACTCCGATCACTCATCAGGGACCCGTGACCCTTATCTCGCAACTATGTACGTTTTTACATAGCTGTAGAGTAAATCTTTTAATCATAAGTAAATTAAATTTGACGATAGAAACCAGTTCAATTCCAGGTTTCTAAGATAGACCGGCGTTACTGAATCATTTCTAGCGATTGTTTTAATCTTTTCAAGTCTTGAACTCTTGACTCTATAAACCTTTGGTCTTTAGATTACGTGAGTTTGTATCTTGGGCTTTCGATTCTTAAACTTTTAGAACTGCAAATTTTCAGATATTGACGATTTTGCGTATTTTTATCAAGGATAATACAATTCAAATTTTTATTTCTTTTTTAAGTAATATATTCGTGATTATTATATACAATTTAATATTTTCAAAATAGAGTTTGCCGTTGGTTGATGCAATCGTACAAAAATATCGCATCTTCTCCTGCAACCTGTTTATCAATATTGAATATATGTTCAGCTCAAGTAATATCAACAAAAATCTCGTGCACTTTATTGCATCTCATAAACTCAGTCGCTTCTAAGGAGTTTGTCTTGCCAGAGGGAGGGGGTGAACAATTCGTTAGTTCGGAAGCCGCATTGTCGCCTTCAGTATTTTGCAACAAAAGTAAACTCATTGGTGGATTTATTTCCGGCGAAATTGTTTATTTTGTCGCTTTCACCGCCGATAAGCTATCTTCTTCGATTCGAGAAAGCCGAAGCCTTCTTTTTTTCTTTCTCTTGCAACGATAAGAAAAGAAGACAACATTGATATGTACACGTGAAATTCAATACCTCGCTTTTTGATATCAAATATAGGTCAGAACAGTATTTATAATCCGTGGATTTCATCATAGACACTTATGTAAAAATAATAATAGCAATGTCTCATTCTTATTTTTTTATCAAAAAATAAAATTGCTTAACGATGAATTTGTCGATGATGATGTAAACTTTGTAAACTAAATTTCTGAATTTTTTAAATTTGAAATTAAAAGTTTTAGATGTTATACATTCTTTAAACTTGATATTACCGTATTTTCAAAATTAAGAGACCAGAATTATTACAACTTTAAATTTAAACTTTTCAAAATTTCTAAAAAAACTTCTTTTAAGTTTGTGCCGAATTTTTGAAGTTTGAATATTTTAAACTCAAGATATTTAATTTTTATTTCATACATGATTCGAGAAATCTCTATCTTCTAGATCTTTAAATAGTCGGGAATCTCTATTAATTTATTATGCGTCTAGTTTGCTCTTGGATAATTTCCAACACAATATATCTGCCTTTCTTTGGCATTCCTTCAACAGGCCAATAGCAAACATTTCGCTATTCAAAGATCTCGGCAATTTAACACTCTTTATTTACGCACACTTGCACGTTCCGTAAATTATTCCCTGACCTGTCCCACTCTCCAGATAAACCCACGCAGCACCTCGATCTGACATTGTTTTCTGATCACCAGCCAACGTTTCCGCCGATGGCAAAACACAACTACAGATCGTCTGTCAACCTGAACAGCAGCACCGAGCTCGCTATCAAACGGAGGGCTCGCGAGGTGCGGTGAAGGATCGTAGCGGGAATGGTTTTCCCATTGTTCGACTGATCGGTTACGACAAGCCTACGACTCTACAAGTGTTCATCGGTACTGATCTTGGCCGAGTGGCACCTCACATGTTCTACCAAGCCTGTCGAGTAAGCGGCAAAAACTCCACACCCTGTATGGAGCGGAAGCTTGATGGCACAATCGTGATAGAGATTGACATGGATCCGGCCAAGGATGTTACCTGCGACTGTGTTGGCATTCTCAAAGAGCGTAATGTCGATGTCGAGCATAGGTTTCCTCAAGAAGCCGGACTGTTACAAGGAAGAAGCAAAAAGAAATCCACGCGATGTCGCATGGTTTTCCGCACGACTATCACGCACACCGACGGGACTACAGAGACGCTGCAAGTCTGCTCCCAGCCGATAGTCTGCAGTGAGTTGACTGATACAGTGGATATTTTATTCAAACGCTTAGGAAGGCAACTAGAGAGATTGTTTGAGAAAGAAAATAATAAATTAAGAAATAAAGAGGATGAAATTGTAAAATAGATAAGATTCGAATTGAATCTGTTCAGTGTTCTTATAAAGTCATCGACCTTATATGTTCGCAGCTCAACCACCTGGAATTCCAGAGATCTGCAAAAAATCTCTGACTTCCTGCCCGTGCACAGGCGGGTTAGAACTCATTATACTCGGTAAAAACTTTCTGAAGGACACCCGAGTAGTCTTTCAGTTGGACAGCGACGATTTATCGAGTAGCCTAGAACCGCACTGGGAATGCGCTGTACTGCCGGACAAGGAGCACCTGCATCCGGTGCACTTAGTATGCGTAATACCGCCTTACCGCAGGCAGGATCTAGCGCCTACGGAAACGGTCAGCGTTAGATTGTTTGCGGTATCTTCTGGAAAGACCAGCGAACCGCATACCTTTCTTTATACGGCTGCCTCTTCTCCGCCGCAGCCATCCATAGGCAAAGTCGAATCTATCTCACCCCCGCTAACAAACGGCGATACTAGCCTGGCTGCGTCTTCCGCTGCGATGCCGTTGGCCACGGGTGTCGTACCTAGCAGTAAGTTTGATTTGGTTGAATCCTAGATTTCCATATTTGTAAATCTTAAATTTCGAAAATACGCGTTAGGATACAATATGACAATTTATTTAAATCTTAGGCTCTTATATTTTTAAATACTAATATTACAGCTTTAACTTTTTACATTTTTAATTCCTTCATTCCTGCTTTCTTTAGTTTCTAAAATTTCTGTTTGAAAAATTTTCGATTTTCTACATTTCCAAATAGATTAACATTTCGAGAAACAACTGAGTGTTACATTAATATGATTTAATATTAACTTTTTAATATTAATTTAATATTAATACTAACAGCTGCGGAAGCTGCAACCTTTTTGTCAAACGCACCGGTCCCGTCGCAACAAAGCACCTCTCCGGAAACTTTGAAGAATGATCCCAGTCCTCCACCGGCGGGAACATCCCAGGTGACTCCGGTGATGCTATGGACCTCGCAAACCTCAAACTCGCCTTCTGATGTCATGATGCCACCCCCGGTGCTCGTAGCAAATCCTTTAATGAACCGACGATCCTCATCCAATCTTCAGCTGATTCTGCCGGATAACTTAAAAACAGAAGTGCTGGATGAAAACAGCCAGAATAGTATGCTGAGTGAAAATAGCATGCAAAGCATTCCGACGCCAACGACAGCTACAAACGGACCGACATCGGTCGCCTCTCCCCTTCAGCAATTGGTTAACGAAAACTCTAGAGAAGCTGTGCCCTCGCAGGCTGATATTATTAGGACTGTTGCCGTTGCTACGGCCAATAACAGCCCCGTGCAAGAGACTGTGAGTGGTCTTCTCGGAGTGGTGGATCTGATGCGTACTCAGCATCCTCTGTCAATGGTGAATACACATCATCAGACTTCGTTTGGAGGTAAGTATAATGTGAATTAGTAAAGGATGGATAGCGAGTATTTGATAAACTCTCTCAATAAGTAAATCGATACTTTCTTTCTTAAATCTTAAATTTTAAATGATTTTAATTCTTAAAATAAATTTGTTAATTGTCGGTTGTAGGTATGCACGAGTCAACTCAAGTTCAAGTTCTTAGCCCTCATCGCCTTAAGGACACGAATGGTGTCCTGTCAACGGACAATAGCTCCAATGGAGCTCCCCTTCAAGGTGCCGGCGTAGTGGATCTTCGCATGAAACACCATCATCCCGACTTCGGCGCGCTATCGGGTTTCACCGGTGCGCCCGCGACACAGTCGTTGTCGGCATCAAACAGTCATGTGGTGGAAAAGTACCTGAATCACATGGAGTCCTCGGTTGGCACCACCGAGGAATCTAATAATCCAGAAAATGAGTTCGCAATTCAACAGCGGGCTTCCATTATCTCGGGAAGCAGCCAACAGTCGACGGCTCCCCCAGAAATTCTAGCCAATACAGGTATAATATTGCACAGAAAATAATATTTCTTTATGTAATAAAATCGCTATTGAGGAACGCATAATCTTTTCAACATATCATAATCTTGAAGATTGTAATTTAAGTAATAAATTTAAAGTTCTTAATTTCTCAATTGAAAACTTTATTACAACTTAGAGAATATAAGTATATTTTATTCAGTAAAATGTAACAATGTTTTTTTTTTCTAGGACAAAGTTCAGTAAAACTGGACGCTTTAGTAAACTCCGCAACTGAACAGATGGTTTCTCCAATGCACTCGGTAAATTCTAGTTCCACCACAATGCTGACTCACGTCACAGCAGAACATGAGCCGATAAGTAGCGGTCAGCAGACTAGAACTAGTCCATCGATTCCGGTGAAGACAATGTTGCTGGAAGCGCTGATCCCGTCACAGACGGTACAGCCGATGGCAGAGATTGCGGGTACAACATCGGTGTCATCTGCAACGACAGTTGAACCAACAGGAGACAGTTTGCTAACTACTATTAACGCAGCATTATTACCGCAATTACCAGAAACTCAAGTCAGCGCGGCAACCGCCACGTCGAATTCTACGGTATTTAACCGAAAACAAAAAAGATATAAGTGGTTGGACAAGAAAGTTAGTAACAGAAACAAAATTTGGCATTTAAGAATAAAATTTAGAATCTCTCAAAAGAAGTCTGCAATCTCTTGAAATAAAATTTTAAATTTGAAACGAAACTTAAAATTTAGAACAAAAATTTTCCAATTTAGCATAAAATTTCTTAATAAAAATAAATAAATATAAAATATTAATATGTTCTTTTTGTTTTTTTTTTTTTCTAGGTTTCTGGCAGTGCGATGCCGGCAGACCATATGCAACAGCAAATGCAAGTACTCACGCAACAAGAAGTAGCTGTGATGCAGCAACAGGTGCAACAAGTAGAACAAGTAGTAGCGCAAGCGCAGCAGCAAGTTGAACAAGTTGTCGCGCAAGCGCAGCAACAGGCAGTCCAAGTGGTGCACCAAGCTCAGCAACAGGTAGTCCAGCAAGTAGTACAGCATGCTCAAGTAGTGCAGCAAGCAGTACAACACGTACAAGCTGTGCAGCAAGTTCCGGTGACTCAACAAGTACAGCAAGCGGTGCAGCAGGCGACTGAAGAAGTGGTGCAACAAGCAGTGCAGCAAGCAACGCAGGAAGTAGTGCAGCAGGTTAGTGGTAATTTTATATACATATTTCTCTAAAAATAATTGAAAATTTTAAGAATTCTAGACTTCGAAAGTTCTTATCTTTCTTTCTCTCTATTGTTATACATTAATTATTAAAAATTATGATTCCAAATTAGATACACTAATTAATGTCAAACAAAAAATGTTTTAGGTTCAAGCAGTACAGCAAGCTGTTCAACAAGCTCAAGCAGCCCAAGCTATGCAACAAGCTGTTCAACAAGACATTGGTTCTATGCTGAATCAACCCGCAGGTTTTGTGGCCGAAGCCAGTTCTGCTTTGGCTAGTGGGGCTGCTCAAGAACCCTCTCAACAGCGTTTGACTAACGCAGCGGAGCAAGCCATCAACAATGTCATCACAAATGCCACGAAGGATATTATCAACAATAGGCCGATCTCGACAACCACCGCTCATGCAATCATCGCCACGAAGAAAATCCTGAACAGCGTAGCTACTCAAAGTGCGCAATTGATGAACAATGCAATGGAGGGAATCCTGCCGAAATCTCCCTCGGCACAAAATAACATCATCGAACAGGTCGCTAGCAAATCGCCGCCGGTCGCACTTCCAGTTACTCCAAATCGCCAGGCTGTGAACGCTCCGATTCCGAATCCTGCCGCAAGCACCGCGTCCAACAGGAAGACAGAAGATGGAATGCTGCCTCAAGAACTCACCTCCATGTCAGAACATGATCTTTTAAGCTACATCAATCCTAACTGCTTTGAGCAAAGCGGATTCCTCTTGTAGTACCATCGCGTTTCTCAACAGAGGCGGAGGGGATGATTTTTCTCAACGAATTTATTCCCAAATGAAAGTTTAAAGAATCTGCCTTCCGTGTCCTGCATTTGGTGCTAAATACAGCCGGCTGGTTTTAAATTTCACTTGCCTTGTATTGAAAAGTGTTGAAAACATTATATGGAGCTTAGACTAGGTCGAAACTAGCTGAACTAAATGGGATACAAGAACAATTGAAATGTCTTGTAGATGAATATACAATGTGCTTTGGACTTTTGCGTTGTCTGAATTTGTTATCGTGCAGGATTAATCTCAATTCGGGCTACAAGGCCATAACTTTGTCCCTGACAATTCTATGTCACAGTTGTAATGTGATGCAAAGTCACTTTCATAGAAAGTAGAAGTGCATTATGTCAACTTTGGGTCTCAGCATATTTTTCTAGATTTTTCTTCGAAGTTCTCGTAGTTACAGATTTTGGGTTTTTAGAATTCTTAATTTCCGAGCTATTGAATTTTTTAATCTTAATTTTTTCAATATGGCGAAGTCCAATTGAAAAATATTCTTACTAAATGACTGTACTACATTCAGTAGTACATTTAATAGCGCATAGCTATTATAATATATATTATATATATTATAGTATAAGATATTATAGACGCCAGGAGATTTTTAAAGAATATTTTCATATACTCTTTGGATTCGACCTCTTTTTTTTAGTTTCCCAATTGGAGATAAAGCACCTTCAACTCTACTCGGATTATTGAGTGCAAAAACTTCTTATTCAAATAATATCTTATATAATTCTAATTTAATCTTAATAAATATATAGATTACAGATAATCTTAACCAGTTTTCATTCATATTGAAAACGGTTAACAATTTTATCCGGTTCTACAATAAGATATAAGATATTATTTGATTGTTTATTTTCAAAGCATTATAACAAATTTATTAATGACCCAAAGTTTTCAGAGATACTTCCTGATTATCCTGTGATTCACAGCAAAGAAATGCTGCAAGTCCACAGCAGCAGATCGTCATGGATCGTAAACTATTAACATTTAAGTATAAGACGGGCGCACGAGAAAGCGCGACAAATTCAGATGTTCTCTTTCACACATCTTTTCTTTCTTTGTATGTTTTATCTTTTCTATGAATTGTCAGTCTTTCTTGGCGATTCGTTATTTATCTTCAACGATACATGTGCAACTAAAATACATCACATATAATAATATCATACTCTATTTTAAATTCTTTTTATTTACAGGACTCAGAATAATATGTGAGAATAATATAAACGTAGAGAAATATGTTGTAAATGTCCAGATAATTAATTAATCTTTAGACGTGGCGTTCAAAACTGAATCCCAGATACAATATTGGGATCCAACACAAGTGTTTTGGAGCTAATTAATTAATAGCTTAATATTGACGAGAGAAATTGAGAAGTTAATTGAAAAGTGGCGAAAAAGAATCCGGCCAAGTTTCCAGTTTCATTTCTCGAATCTTGGAATTTTTATTTCCTGCCATTGCAAAATTTAAAAAGGAAAGTGCCGGAATGGATGGGAACATATATGCATTATTATATGAAATAAATATATATTACACTGTGTGATGATTATTGATTTGATTTCATTGCGAAAGTGTTGCGAAAGAAATGGATGGCTCATCTTGTCGCTGTGGTTTCCACATGTCTCAAGTATATTTTTCGTATATTTAGAATATGTATATTGTTCGATAATCGAAGTTATTTTGTTTTCTTTTTGTTATCTAGTACATCGATAATGATAATAGAATTATGTGAATGCATTAATGTTATTATTACTTGATACAGGAATAGAAAAATGACAGGGAATGAAAGAGAGAGTGAGAGATTATGTTGTATGTTGAAGTAGTATATATATATATATATAAATATATATATAAATATATATATATATATTTTTTACGTTTATCCAAAGAGAGTAGAGAGTGGGTTAAGTAACAAAGTGAGCTTATTAAGGATATATGTCCATATAATTATATATATCGGATATAACTAAAGTGCGTCACAAAGGTCTTTAACAGCGAGTATACTTTCTATATGTTTTTAGATTTTGTATATAAGATTCTCATGACACTGTGATCATGTTTTCTGTCTGAAACAATTACGTAAACTTTTCGCTCTGTCATTCTGATGTCTGATAAACCTTTGCGCGAATCACAGAACGATTACGTATATGTAGATTAAATATTTACATGATCGTTCAGATTCTGAATTTTTGAAGCCAATGAATATCAAAATCAGATTGAGAGTATATTTAGATTCCTAAATTGTTGAAATCTTAAAACTTTTACTTATATTTTTTTTTATTTTTACCCCTCCCTTAGAAAATCCTATAAATATTATATTTTTTAATTTTACTTGTTACTGATCTTCTGAATTTCTAGATGTTAAAAATTCTTAAATCATCGACTTTCTGAGCTTTCACATTATTTCAACATTTCGCACTTTAGCGATATCCCATTTACGTATATCGCGACATCGAATTTTTCGGGGTAGTTCCCCACATGTTCAAGACGAGCGGTGCTAATATTCGCCAAGATTATGTAGCTAATAGAAGAAAGAGAGAAAAAACGAAAGAGAGATTTTATAACGAAAAATATAACGAAACATTTATTGTCGCGACAGCAACATGTCCTTTGTAGTCAAGTATATATACACGCATATATATATATGTATATATATATATATATATATATATATATATATATATATATACACATATATATACATACATACATATATATATATATATATTTTATATTGACCGTTATAATGTGTCCGTAGTCGCACGCGATGACTAATGGTTCGCCTCAACTGGGAAGATAACTTGTGTACCACTTGCGATGTGTACCTCGTGAAATTGTCGTAAACGTGTGCTCTTCTCGTTGTACGCACGTCATTCACTGATAACAGCTATCAGCCTAACTTCGACAGAAATTCGTAACAATGTATCATTATTTACTCCTGTAAGTTGAATAAATGTTTCACAATTATATTCTTACGTGCATTCCATTTTTTTGTGTCTCAATTTCAGGTTTTTAATTTCAATAAAAACTTAATTTGGATTTATAAATATATATATTATATATACATGTATAATGCAAATTTAATTAAGATTGATATGTATTATAATCAATTAAATTTATATAAAAATATATTTTATTTACATAATTAAATTATATTTATATATAAAGTACAATCAAGATTTCTTCCTAGGGTTAGCATTTTATAAATTTTGCGAAATTATTTTTGATTCTTCAAATGTTCAATTTTAAGTATTTTAATTCTCTAAGCATGAAGAGTACTTCATGCGATACGTCTATTTATATTTTGCCTTTAATTATCCACCAGCCACCTTCTTCTTCTTCTTGTAATACTTTTCCTTCTTTTTGTAACTTGCGAAGATGATGTTTTACAGTAAATGCTGCAACTAACCAGAGCTTCTCGGGAGTATCCTGCACAAATATTTTTAATTACAATCAGTTTCTTTGTGTAAATAATTAACTTAAATTCTACATTATTTCAAATTAAACCAGCGACTTGTACACTAAGCATACATTATTTAATGAATCTTAATTAATGTTTACTTTGTATATCAGCTTGACGATATCCATCTCCGTCATTGCCTTGTTGCTTCTCTGCTCTTGCAGAATCCGTAGAATGTCCTCTTCTCTCTGCTGCCTGTGCTTGATGTAATACTGTATACGTGGTAAAGGATCCTCGAGAACCGGCCCATGGCCCGGATAGATCATTTTGGGCTGCAACTCCATGATATTTTTCAGCGACAGCATGTAATCGTGGAGATCCTCGAAGACCGACGTGCCCTCCCCGAGAATGCAGTCGCCGCTGAATAAGATATTCTCGTCCTGCAGGAGCAGGCAGGCATGATCGCTGGTGTGTCCTGGTGTATACTTTATCTGAAGCTTCGCTCCCTCGACCTCCACCACTTGATCATTCTTAAGAGGTTCCCACTGAATGGTCTTCTCATCGTCCGATCTGTTGCTATCATTCGGCGACCGCGGCAGTTTCCACACGGTTGGCTGCTTCTCCTTGGGGAACAATCTCTTCAGCAGGCTTTGCACGGACTCGACACCGCCAATGTGGTCGTGATGCCAGTGAGTAACGACCAAATGCTCGATCGTCGCGTTCTCCTCGCTTAATACGTTGTCTAATAGTTTTACATAGGCCTCAGCCGTTTTCGCTTCTCCAGAATCGACTAGCACACGTCTGAAATAATAAGAATTCATTTGCATTTATTTGTTATCATTATAATTTATTCGAGGAATGACGCATTGAGTTTTTCAAACTAAACATTCCATCTATTTTTGAACGATTAACGAATATTAGAGGAAAGAAACAGAATTAAGAAATATTAAGAAAAAATATAGCTTAGAACGTCTTCTTGAACTAAAAGACGGAACGTTATTTGCTATAAAATGCTTTTTATAACACACATGGTTTCAATATTAGTTTATTTATATATTTTTATTATTACACAGTAAAAAAAAAAATGAATAACTTATTGTAACAATCATTAGAAATAATACAATTAGAAATTGTTGTACAACTGTTTCTCAGATATTTTCAACTTTATTAATAATCGACAAAAATGCTTTCACACTCTTTTGTTTAATCGAACAAAACGTGTGTCATTTTACTTTTAAGATTTTGAAAATGGCGCGTTATTTACTGGTGCATGCGCGTGTCACAATTGCGGAGTGTAAAGTCTAACCTCGTAAAAAAAAACTTGTGCATTATAATTTTTAATTTCCTTTCGTTCCTCTCAAGTCTTCGAACATGGCAGCGGCAATTTTGATCATTGTTTCCCTTTCGCACGTCAGAACGTTCATTTTTTTTTTCAAAGTCTCGCGTAAATTTCGAATTTATTCATTTGATTAGCGCGATCGGCAGGTTTTTTAACCTAAAATAACGCAATTTCGATATCATTTGTCTTTAATTAAAAAGAAAAATGATATTTTAGCTCGATATTTTCACTCTGTTGGAAACAAAACAGAGACTACTTCTGACACGTAGTTTCTGTCAAGCAAAGACCGAGGACTTATCCATTAAACACGAATGACATTTATCACCTGCGTCCAGTGCCCACGAGGTACGTGTTGGTGCCCTGCAGCGTCATCGGGCCAGGATTGCATCCCAGGATCCGGATCACCCGGCTGGAGAGCCTCGCTATCGGCGGCAAATTCGTCAGGGATGTCATCTTTTCACTCGGCACGTTCACACGCGGAACGTTCGTCAGAAGAAGCAGGAAGAGAGCAGGCGCACTTTGGAACCGACCGGTCCACGTTCTCATCAAGTTCTAATGTCGTGCTGCTCATTATCTTTATTCACCGCGGCCCGAGACGCTGTATTCTACACTTTCTGCACTTACAATAAGATCAATGTGTGTTTAAATTGATTTTTTTTTTTTAAGTATCCTTCTCATCGTGACACAGGAATTTTGACGTCATTGGTGATGGAACGCAGGAAATCCCCTCCTTATGATATGTCGAAATGAATTGTTCCTTTTTTTAATTACCTGTGTTATATAATATGTATAATACACATATGTATTGTATGTAATTCCAACAGGTAATGTACTATTACCTGTTGGAAAATTCAAAGTATAACAAAAGAAAAGAATCAAATTGGACGCACTCATCTCGATCCTTACGGACTTATCAGCAGTCCGTAATAAAAAGCTAGATACAGAACTGCAAGGCCAATGCACGTACGAAAGTTTTAAACGTGATTGCAAGGTCACAAGAAACTCGACAAAACATTTTTATTATCTTTCGAGAA
Source organism: Tetramorium bicarinatum (assembly GCA_928718305.1). Lineage (NCBI taxonomy): Eukaryota > Metazoa > Arthropoda > Insecta > Hymenoptera > Formicidae > Tetramorium > Tetramorium bicarinatum. Next base: position 3,787,591 of record OV788319.1, on the reverse strand, counting down.
TATTTGACTATAATTATGACAAAAATTTTTATACGTGCGATTTTTATTTGCAGATTTTAATCGTGATCCCCATGTAAGATTGTACGAGACCCCAAGAGATGGCGCTTCATGGTCTATTTGAATTTGGATAATTGCCGCACGTGCGATTAGAACAGCATTCGCGTGCCGATGAACGTCTTGGCGCAGAAACTACGGTATCGAAATTACGATTAGCTCAGATACTAATATATTAGACTGCGTTTTACCTCACGATTTCACGATGGATCTGTGTGAGTAGCAATCATAAATTAAATAAAACTTGATATATTCTTCTCTTTTCTAAATAATACTTGAGATGAATTTTTTATTTTGTTTTTATTTTTTGCTTTTATTTTAGAAGTGGCAAACTTCTCGAGAGAGAAGCTAATAAGAAAATATTGTTATTTGGAAAAATATTGATTTGTATCACTCTAAAACTAGCGCACGAGACAGCGCGAGATTCGTGATTTGCTACTCGTATGAAATTCGCGAATAGTATAAATGGACATCTTCGCCAAGTTTGTACTCGTCATTTACTATTTGTATCAATATTCATACCGTTCGATAACAGAAAAATTTTTTTTTGTTTCCTGACAAAATTGAAGAACGCGAATCGCTACGAATCACACATAATCTGGCGCTAGCTTAAATATTTGTATGCGTTTGAACAGCACCGACCGAACGGCGAACGGTGCTGTTTGCCCGACGTTGTTCGTATAAAAGCGCGCGGCGGCCCGTTTCGTCATCGGCAAAACGGTGAATGGTGTAACGCGATCGTCTATGCGTATCGTGAGCGGCACTGATGCGAATTCTTCGTTGCGATTGCACGCGCTTTGCTCCGTCACGGAGAAAACAAACGCGGCATATCGCGACATACATGTATATGGGGCCGTTAATGTCCTTCCACGTGTACTTATCCGTATAGAGCGTGCATTTAGGCGTATACATTTATCGAAAACGCATACATGTCTCAATCAGTGCACAACTTCATGCATAGAGTCATTAAGGCATTAATAACTCTGCATGGAAAGAGAATTAACACGATCGATTTTTCTAATTGAACTATAACAGTAATATGATATATTAGACGTTCCAATTAAATAATTAATTTTTATAAATCTGCATGGAAAGAAAATAAACATGATCGATTTTTCTAATTGAACTATAACAGTAATATGATATATTAGACGTTCCAGTTAAATAATTAATTTTTATAAATCTGCATGGAAAGAAAATAAACATGATCGATTTTTCTAATTGAACTATAACAGTAATATGATATATTAGACGTTCCAATTAAATAATTAATTTTTATAAATCTGCATGGAAAGAAAATAAACATGATCGATTTTTCTAATTGAACTATAACAGTAATATGATATATTAGACGTTCCAGTTAAATAATTAATTTTTATAAATAATGTATATAGAAATATAAAAGTACGCTATATTACTAATAATAATAACACGATGTAGTTTATCCATGAAAAAAATATAGTTTAATATACCTTGACACATACTACAGTTTCTGTAGGTTCTACATTGTGATTTGAATGTGATTGATAACACAAACCATGTATCTTTAAATCTGACCTAATTTCTGTGCCATCTGTGCTATTATGCACTATTATTAACTTGAATATAATAATATAATTACTACATAATTCTTTCACAGAAGATATCTGCAATTTCATTTTGAAAAGTTGCAGCTTCTTCAATAATACTTTCTCTAATAGAAACTGCAGATATAGAAGATAATTTTCCATCTGAAATGATGATTATTCAATAAAGTAATAAATAATTTGGGTTATAGATAATCAAAGCAACGTAAATTTTCATGTCAACGTTTGATTTTTCATTCCTGCGTCAGCGCGATTTCGGTTTTATGCATTACTTATTATACGTAAGTTTCGTTACGCTGACCTACTAACATGTTTATCTATGGACCAGCCATCGATCCCCCCTTCCCCCTCCTTCCCATCAAAGCGACCCTAAAAATCGTCCTGACGCACGCAATCCACCTTCGCCCCGTCAAATTGCCGTCGTTTGCGTATCAACTCGCAGGTCGCAAACAAACGTCGCGTCCAAAGAGCGTTAATCATTTTGTGAATTATTTATTGCGACATCGTGTCAACGGAAATGCGCGTGGCTGCACGGGCGCCTCTCAATGAAACGCGCAGGATTTTTCGGCCTTCGAAAGCCGGATTCCCGTCCGTCGCGATCCTCAACAGCACATGATATTCTATTGAGAATATTCTGTATTTCTATAGAATATATATATAAGAATATATTTAACCCTAGGCTGTGTCCTACCTTTTTTTTTCGAACAAGACTCAAACTGGATCACCTTAACCCAACGCAATTTTCGATTGCGCTGCAGTTTAAACTAAGTACGAAGTAAACTAAGTGTCCAAAATTTCTGGAGAATATTCTAAAATAAAGTCCGAACATAGAAAAATATATTTCAGTTATAACAAATTAATATTTCAATTATTTTCATTTTTAAAAATTGTTAAAAACACAGTTCGATATTTATTGGTCTGGCAATTTGCAACTGTAAAAGATCCTTTAGAATCTACATGTATGTACTATTAGAGATGTTATCGATAATTACAACCTGGAAAAGATGGAAGAATAGTCGATGATTATAATGTAGAAAAGGTAGAAGAAAAATAGGAGCCAAGTACATAAAATTCGTCTGGAAGCGCATGCACAGTGAATAATCGTCAATAATTAGAAAACTGAAAAAGGGCGCCGATCTTTCGCGTGCTATTCTGTTTCGCACGAGTTTTGAGTCTTCAACTCGCGCGACGACGCATCCCTTTGTGATCTCTTTATCTATCTCGCGATAACGACATAATGTATATATCTGTTGTCGTAACGGATGATATAATAATTGACGTGGAATTTCTTCACTTTTACGGTACTCGATCTTTCGGCAAAAGTCTAGAGAAAGAGAGAGAGAGAGAGAGAGAGAGAGAGAGAGACAATCGTTTCCCAAGTAGAACGTGAAGTCATGATAGTGTCAAAGTGACGTAAAAGTAATGAGAATATGAGTACAAAATTCACCTTTCAATCATAATTGAATCATTTTTTTTTTTGTCACTTTGACGTTATCATGACTTGCTGTTCTACCCGGCTTATTTCGCAGAAGCCTCGCAGAGGCTCTGGCAATCATGAGGATCGATCGCGCAGTTCCTCGCTCCGCCCGATACCCCTATTCGCCTTCAAAACAAGATCAACGACACTCTTGCGCGCCGGCGAGTGTTTAACTCGCAGATAGCGGCCTACGCCACGCGATCGGCGATCACGAGCACGGCGGCTGATTCGCGCTACGTAGCCGAGAGACGTAACGCCAAACAGTAACGAGGATACACGGCTTTCCGAAGCCAGAAATAAAGCCGAACGGCTTAATTTGAGCTGGCGTGCACGGGAGCCGTTCATATTGTCGATTCTTGTTAACTACCCTGACGAGGAAAAACGGACCGATCGCGTAAAGCACCAATCAACCGATTTGCGTTGCGTTTTCAAGCGCACTTGACACACTTAACGATTCGCGATTGTCGCCCGCGTAGTTCGCGAAACCCGCGCGATTGCAGTCCCCGAAGCGCGTACCTGATAATCGGTTTCTGTAAAATTCTACAAACAACGTAAAGCCATTACGTTAAGCAGCCGCTGATGTAACGAACGTGGACACGATATCTACTTTGTTTATGCCCACTTCTATCAATGCAGATTAATTTTAATCGCGGCTTAACTTTACGTCTTATCTTTTTCTAATTCCTGAAGCTAGAGAAGGACGAGAAGTGAGTTAAACCGAGATTAAACTTAATCTTCATCGAAGAGTAGAAATGGACGTTAGCAAGGTCTTCCGAGCATAATCTATCTAATCTGTTCGCAAGCAGATCGCATTCGAATTCGAATTCCATTGCGCGCGGATTGAAAACAAGCTCGGCTGGGCGAGAGAATGGAATTATCCATTCCGCGAAGTGGGCGGCCGATATATTTAACATCATCGCTTAGAAGAGCGGTCCTCGTCACTTCCTCGGGAAACTCCGAGTTTTTTCGAATCTTCCGAGTGTCTTTAGTTGCGTTTTCGCGCTTAAATGAGGAAAAAAAATTATAAAGCTGGAAGCCTTGTAGGCTCATTTTATTAAAAATTCGCGTGCAATTATGGAACTTCCCAGTAAACACAAAGTAACAGTAATGTAAAGTCAATGTTAGTAATTTCGCATTCAACGATATAACTTCAGTACAACATGGTTTGTATATAACAGTTATATTGTTGAGTGCGAAATTGTAACATTGACGTTACATTGCCGTTACTTTGTGTTTACTGGATTAAAAATCATTTCAGTTTTCGGAAAAATGCGTGTCTTGCATATCGATTTGCTCGCGGCAATGAGAAGTTCTACCGCCAATTGAGCACGTCCAGTGCAATCATGCGACGTGCGTCCATCGGATCTGTTATCGCCCGAAGGAAGGACGGGAGATAATATCAGCCGCACCGAAGACGATTTATCTCTATGGCTGTTAAACACATCGTTCGACTAGCAGTCCCGCTATCTCTCGCAAATTTCCATTTTTGTCCTGGCAAGAGTAAAAACAAAGACAAACAAGCCCCTCTCGACGTAGCGTGACAATATTGAAGCGGGAGTAGCCGAAAGTCTTTCTTTTCTCCCCTCCCTCCCCACATATTTTGGATCCGTCGTACTTTATTGTTCGCTTGACCGACGTTGAAAAAGTCGCCCGCGTAAGGCAACGGCATTTCGGATGCGAAACATGCATATTTCTATATTTGACTTTCCGATGTGTCATTGTTTTGTCGCTATACGCGAGTGGCGTAGAACAAAGTATCCGCCTCCAAGGTATCGATGCGCTTTCATAGATCGTCGCGAGACTTTGGTGCGGGCTTCTTCCGGCGCTGCCGGTTTCTACCGATTACTCCGGATGCGGGTTTGTCGCGACGTGTCAGGTCATGTTATAAACAATGCGCTGATGTGGGACGTTTTTCGCAATAATTTGCCTAGGAGAGAAAACGAAAATTCAGTTGAAAGATGAGAAGAGGCTGCACAAAATGAGAGCATACGTGTAATTATATCGATGTTACAATTTACTCTTAATTGTCTTTTTATTTCTGGAATTAAAAACTGTATTATTTTTATTAGCTCGTTTAGAAGTCATCAGTACAAAAGTACGTAAAAAAGGCTGCAATAATGATCATCTAATCGCGGATTTTCAAGAAACATATTTCTTGAAAAGCTAACTTATGGATTTTTCTGATTGTTTTCAGTTTTTTGTGTACATATAGTTTTAATAAGATTGAAACGAACCATAAGAAAAAGATAAAAGAGAAAGAAATGAAAGTCCTTAGTACGATATGCTTTGTAACTGCGTCCCTTTAACGGAGAAACAACAAATTTGCAAAGTAAATCCGATAACATTATGTAATTTAAAAAAAAGCAGGCTATAAATGCGACAAAAAAAATATGTAGATCTTCATTGCTTAGGACAGGACGCGGGTCATTGCGTTCGCATATAAAATAAGAAAGACCGAGAGATAAACAGAGGGATAAAGCAAGACGAGCGTAAAAAGAGAGAGCGAGAAGTGCGTGTTGCAGCGAAGGACGAGGAGACCCGCAGACGCGAGGGGACGAGGCCGTTCGCGGTATGCGAACGAAGAGGGAAAGAGAGACGAGGCCCGCGAGAGCGAAATCGGCGTACACAACATTAGAACAGAAGCGGCAGAAGGAGGGGAGGGGTATGACGCTCGCGGGGCGCGCCATAACGCCATGACGTATCGACCGTGTTCGCCACGCGCGCTGACGTCACGATCACGGCCCGAGTCAGACTGAGAGCACGTGAACAGCACGCCGGCGATCACGCGGTCGCGGGCTGACCGGGCGGCGCCGATTGGCCGGCCCGCGGCGAGCCCCTCGCCGCGATTGGTCGCGCCCGCGCGCGCCGCGTGATCGCGCGCGCACACAAGCAACGGGCGCGTCCGCGTAGAGAGCCCAGGCGCGCCGACCTGAGGCTCATTGCGCCGTGAGACGCCCGCACGTTTACGCGCGGGCCATTCGTCGCTCCAGTCGCTCGACGAAGAGGGCTCGACGCGCGCGCGCTCGCCCGCTCGCGCACGCTGCTTTTTTTTTTTCTCTTGTGTTTTTCCTTGTTTTATTTTGACTCGGGGGGGTGCAACAGTGAACTCGCCCCGCTTGTTGTCCTCGCGTCTCGTGTCGCATCCCGTGTCCCGTCGTTCTGCGTGAATATGGATACAAATCAGGCGCCTCTTTCCCCGCCAGCCTCGCCCCAGTTGAAACACGTAAGTGGCAGCGAATTAAATGTACCGCCATAACGTCGCTTCGCCGTCCGCCCGCGAACACTCAAACGTCCTCCGCGAATTCGCTTTTACGAAGTGTTTTTGAGAGTTTTGTTCTTTTTGTGTTAGTGAATCGTTATATTTATAGCAAAATGATAATTTTTTATTTATGGTATCGGGAATAATGACAAAGTTAAAAAGTGTTGTATTTTTCTATGTTTTAAATTTACTTCACTCATTGATTTTAATATTGCACTAAATTTAATTTTAATATTCATTTCTAAATTAAAATTTTATCAAAGTTTAATTGTCTGAGTTGTCTGAGGAATAAATTTTATTTTCTATTTGATGAGGAATTTGTAACAAAAATTATTTTTTCTCAGAAACGAAAGAATCGTGACATAATTATATAAGATATAGAATATAAGAAGCATATAAAATATTTAAAGGAATCTGGTTTATTAATAAACAATATGTTAGAAGCAGATGTATGCCTGTACATAATTCGATTACTTCTCAACAAGAAGTTATAAAAAAAGAATAGAATTATCTATTTAATTTAATCATATTTGTCTTTTAATTGTATGTTACTGTTATTTATTTTAATATTGGAAACAATATTTATTCTTTTTTTATTCTGTATATTTTATTTTACTATCTCATTATGCTTCTTGGGCTAGATAATTTCATTCGGAAGACATTTGCGCAATGGTCCCATTTGGCGAAATTGTGTGCTCATGCCTTCTTTTGTTCCACAGATGGAACCGCTACAATTATCGTTCAGCGTAGCGGCTCTGCTGGGAGAGAAACTATTGGACCAGTCGGCGAGGTCCAAGCGGAAGGACGAAGAAGACGAGGGTTCCCACCCCGTTCTACCGCCCACCCCACAGCCCTCTGATTCGGAGGAGGATGAGCCGCCCCGAAAGCGGCGGTGCGTCGAGCAATGTGAACTGGCGAAGGTAAATAAAGCAGATAGCCTTATCGACAGACAGCTGCGACATTTCTCCCTCTTGCCCTTTCGCCCTTCCTATTTTTCTTAGTTTCCCTTCGATCTATCGGCTCGCTTTCATCGACTGGAACGGAGAGCGGGCTGGCACTGTTGTGACATGACTCCGTTTGAGAGCGCAAGATTGCATTTCTTTCACTTTTTTATCCTTCGAGTAGGCGTACCTTCCGACGATACTTTCATCAAAAGTGCTGACTGCTATATCAGTACTTGATAAACGGCTTGTGATATTGGCACGAGCCGATAAAATGAATTTATAATATTCTTCAACATATAGCTTCAAATTATTTCTTCTGGACCGTCTGTTCAAAACATTACGGAAAATGTGTGTTCAAATTTACCCTAATTCTAAATCATTGAGATGCAAGAGATATTTTTACGTTCTTTTTAATAAATTATAAAATTGTAACTTTTTAATTTACTACTATTTTCTTCTTTTATCAAGCATTATGAAGAAATATCTTCGTATACTTCGGAATAGGCTATCACGCGGTGCTTGTAATTTGCCCAAACTTCTTAAATACAAAATAGCTTCTTATCATTTCAGCTGCTACTAGACGGCACGCCGCCTCCGAGCCCAGAGCCAACCCGGGTTTCGGTAATAATGCGCGCCAATCGAGACGGTACTTGCAGTCCGGCCAATCTCGCTGGGTGCCCCGCGACCAGTGGCCAACCGGTACCACGTGATTCGCCCGCGCGAGAGCCGCCCAGTCCACGGGCGAACGTGCAAGCGAACATAACGGGACCGGTGGAAAACGTGCTACGCAGCCTGAAGTTCAAGATGAGCTTACGCAAAGAAGAGATCATTGTGAACAGCAAGAATACCGATCGTGAAACCTGCCAGCAGCAGCAGCACCAACAACAGCAATATCAGCAGCAACAACCGCAACACCAATATCAGCAGCAACAACAGTTATCGAAATTACAACCCCTGGCGCCTAAACCCACGCCTATTGTGGTAGCGGGCTTGCTGGGCTCACCTCTCGTCTTGCCTCGAACGCCTCTTCTGCTGGTCGCTAGTGCGGCTCCAACGACCGTCACCACCGCGACAACCACTACGGCGAACACAGGCGCGATGGAGACCCGGCGCCGCGTTTACGAGTGCGAGCACCCGGGCTGCGGCAAGAACTACTTCAAGTCGTCGCACCTGAAGGCCCACACGCGCACCCACACCGGCGAGCGGCCGTTTCCGTGCCCGTATGAGCAGTGCAGCCGCCGCTTCTCGCGCAGCGACGAGCTGTCGCGGCACAAGCGTACGCACACCGGCGAGAAGAAGTTCGCCTGCGCCGTCTGCCAGAGGCGATTCATGAGGAGCGATCACTTGGCGAAGCACGTGAAACGCCACGCCAGAGACAAGTCGTCCGCGTCATCTTCGTCGAATGGTCAGATTGCCCCTTCCCAGATGGCCCCGGCCCCCTTGAGGGTGAGTCTGCTGCCGGTGTTGGCGCCGCGACTAACGCGACCCGTTCAACAGTTTGTGCCGCCTCAGCTGGCGGCTTGAGAGACGCACTCGCGATTATTACCAAAGTCGCTTAAGTCGTACTCTGCGCTCCCCGCGCGTGTGCCTTTGGAGTCGGATTGGACTGGATTGGATTGTTCTTGGTACATTGAAGACGAAATGATGATGATGAAAAGTACTGTAAGAAAGAAAAACAACGGGTTCAATAAGAATATTAAAAACGAGAATTAAAGCGTCTGACGTCTTTAATTATTTCGATGAAGAGAACTTCGATGTTCCAAGATGGGATTACTAAAAAGAAAATGGAAACAGATCGAATGAAACGGAGAAGTACAGAATGAACCATTGAAGTAGTGGAGCGAAGACACAAGGCGTTGATTGGTCCGTCGCACAGGGGACTCTGTCGTTGTCTGCAAACCGAGTACCTAAATGTGTCTGTGATCTGTGACACTTGAAGATTAGTGTGTCGTTCACTCGAGAGTTCTATCTCACGAGTTACTTGCGGAGAGTCAGACTCGCGTTCGCATGCGTGCGTTCAGCGCCAAGTGCGGCTGCACGGTTTTCAGTTCGGGACAATATGGTACATGATCGACGCGTTAAACAAATTGAACGTGAACATTCGCATTTAACGCCGCTATGGGGCTTAAGAACGAGTTAAAGATTTCCAGCGATACCACTTAAAATCGCTGGATTCTTCGCTGGTCGGAGAGATTCTTTGTACGCAATACAAAAATCTAAAAGATTCGAAAAATGTTACCGATATTTTCTCGGAGATTCTTTCAAATTTTAGTTTTAGATTTTTCTATTGTTATGAATATAGCTGCTCTCGGTGAATGGAGCTCTTTAGCATCGAGTTTAAGCGCATTGACCGAGGAACAGAAAGAAAAAAAATATTTATTTATGAGGAGACAAGATGTTATCGATTTATGTATATAATGGTTATGTACAGGCTTCTAAGATTACAATCGCGTTAACGAGACTATTATAGGTGTACATATTGAATATGGATAAAGTAGGAGCGGATGCAATGAAAATTTTATAGAGATTATTTCATCATCGATTTTGTTGATTTTTAAAAATTATTACTGTTTTTTTTTTACATCCTTAACTACTTGAAATATTATTTTCTTTTTCCAGAGTTTATTTCACGTTTTTTTTACGTACATTAAGACAGAGATTAATGATTGCTGCAAGTAAAACGTTGCACCGCTCCTGGGATCGCAGCATGTATATATGTATATGTATTTGTATCACAGTCAAGTGAAGAAATCTCACTTGGCGGCATAAGACTTCGCTGTGTATCGTTGAACTGTATAAAACTTTTCTACAATTAAATAAATTGTATACTTTCGTAAATCATTACGAGTAGTATATACATATCATATTATTTGTCCTTCCTTTTCTACTATGACTTCCTTCGTTAGTCAAATTGACATTTAAATTATGCTAATTATCTTACAATTATTAGTTGATCATTAACTGATTTAAATAAACTATTCTTTTTATCTAAAACTTAGATTCTAAATCCTTAAAACTTACGTTGTTATTTTGATTAGGAAGAATTACTCTTTAAATGCCTAAAAAAACTCTAAATTTTTAAATCTTTCGATCTTCATATTGTTTATCTTTATAAAAAGTTTATATCTTCAGTTAAAAAATTGAAGCTATTGAATTACAAATTTCAGGTGGATTCGAGGGAGAATTTTATGCAAAATTGCTGTTTTCCTTTACAATTCGAAGAGAGCTCGGAAAATATAGAGAAGAAGAATCGTCTGATTGCTTCTCGACGATAGGGCGGGCTTTTTTTTTATGCGGGCACACGTGGAAGTCACTTTTAAAATCTGTGAGGAAGGTCGCGAAAGTGACCAAGTGATAACGATATGGAAGAAATGCCTGCATGTTATATGGGAGAAACGATGACGTCGTGTCGCTCTCGAGAGAGGCGTGTTACGTCGCTCTCGAGAGGCGTGTGCAGCTCAGGGCCACATGAATGCGAGATGCCCGATATAGGGCGAGCCGAGCCGATAAGACGTGCGACTGGTGTTCCCGTAAAACAACGGGCAGTGCAATGGTAATTTCTCTCTGGGAATTTCAATCAATTCGAGCAGCACGCGGGTTGTTGGCGTATTGCAGATTCGCGGACCGTTGGCTGCGAACATCTCCGCGAGATGCGTCGGATATTAATGTAGGAGTATCAAAATAAATGTTTATTTGCCTCGCACGTGTGATCTTTAGTATACGGTGCGGTAGATTGGAGTGCTGGATGAGAATGCTTTGTTGGCGTTAAAAAGACGAATAAAAATAGCCAGTGACGCATGAATAATGTAGAATAAATAAATCACTGAAAATATATTCGATTATATTCTTCCAAAAATTCGGAAACTTGACAATTTATTGCAAAATAGCAGGAAAAAGCATTAACATGATGATTTACTAACAAAATTCTCATAAATTTTATTTCAGCCATGTAGAAGAAGAATTTACAAGAAAACATACGTATGATTGATTGGTTCCTGCAACTTATGCAGATTTATGCGGATCGCGGCAAAAGGCGTGACTTGCTGAATTTATTAGGATTGTAATATGCGGTAGAAGCTTTGTGGTTTTAAGATGTATCATAGTAATAATAAGATATATTCTATAATTACGTGGCGGAATTTCTGTCAGTTAATCGGGTTTATTTTCCAGAAAATTTCCATCACGCACATCACGTGAATCAGCGTGACTGTTTAGACATTTGCGATATCGTCTCTTTTTACCGATAAGAATCAATTAACCGCATTATCATTTGCGTTAGCCAATATGCCGACTCATATTAGGAAATTCGTGCCAAGGCACACTGACAGTTTCACCTTCATTGTATAATCTCGGTAATTTTTTTCTTATCTCTTATCTCTTACTTCCGCTCGAACAGTGGAAATGTATAATTTGTATTTAATAACATATAAACTAATTATATTTTAATAAGATTTTCTAAAATATTCAACATGTCGCTTGCTAAGAATATTGGCGACATTAAATACTGATCTTTTTAATCATTTTTGTAACTTTTACTCGGATATATTTTGTAAAGGTATACGAGATTTAGTTTTGTTTTTTGTAGCTTTTGTAGCTTTCATAACTAATTAATATTTTAATCATTATTTTAATATAATTTTATTATATTTGTAATTTATCATATTAATGAAATAATATTTCTAATTGCGTCTAATAATTATATATTTTTTAATATTATATCACATAATATTTATTTAAAGTTAACAGAAAAAAGATTGATATTAGAGTCTACAAATACATTTCGTAAAATCTCACTGCTGACGTCATAATGCAATAAAGCCACGAGATTGAAGTCACGAGAATATGAGTTAGAAGTTGATGCGAAAATCGCAAAATTTTATTTGCATAATTCACGTGCATTATCGTAATTTGCCAGACACATTCCGCGAGTTCGCCGACATTGATAAGATTCTTATTACCGTCGCAGGCGAAAATATTATTGGTAACAGAATTTGTTTTTCCTTTTGCAAACAAATACCTATAAAAATAGCAGGCAGAATTATGCAATAATACTTGGAAAAATATCGAGGCGCTTTATCCTATAGAAGAATAAAATTCTTCTACAATTTTAATTTGAAGATTCAGACTAAGGTAATATTTTCGCTTCAAGAAATATGATATAAAATTAAATTTCTGTTCTACTATATAAAAAAATAATAAAAAATATTTTAAAATATTACTTTGAAAGAGATAAAAGAGAGAGAAGCAAATTATTTTGAAGAAACGTAGAAGAAATATTTGCACAGTTCAGAATATTTTTATTCTTTCAGATGGGCAATTCTTAAAGAGGAATAAATTATTTTGAAAAATATTTTATTTCCAGAATATTTCGTAAGGTAGCATTAATAAGTTTTTCGGAACTGGCGTGGGTAACTTCATTCAGAAGGCTACACTCTAGCTAGAGTTAAAATGGCTTTCACAAAATGGCTTCCAGGAATGCTTTCGATAATCATTAGCAAAAGCGTGCAGTTATCAGTTGCACACAGAGAGAAGATTGCAAACGAAATATAATTTATTTAATTATAATATTCTTATGTTTCTCTAAGAAAAATGAAGCGATGCCTCGTCTTTTTAGCATCTGAAACACTTTTCCAGTTTAAAATATAATATTCCCTTCTATCCTATATTCTGCGAAGAATCCTGCGTTTCGATAGGATTGCGAGATAACAGAAAAATACTTCAAGATGCACCCTTAAAAATGCAAGCATTACAAAAGCAAAGTTCCAAGGGTGAATCTCTCGACACTCGGTGTGTGCAACGACCGGCGTGATCTCACCGGTGAATTTTTGCCACCGAATTTCTGCCAGACGTACGTTATCGGGACTGTTTTTTTTTTTTTATCACGTGTCGTCTGAGCCGCACATTTTATGCGCGCACCGTCGAGACGGTTCTTATCGCAGATTATTGGGACGTGTTTGATAACTGACGTCGAGACGTGAGAGGGATACTACAAAGTGGCACCGTCGTAGAAAACGTTGCCGTGTTCGATTATTCCATTTAGAAGGCGGCCAGGCCACCTCTCGCGGAGACTTTTCCGGGGCCCGAGCGCGAGTCCAGAAAACAGGACGAGCAAAAACAACGTCCCGTAATCGTCGCCGCCGCCGTCGTCGTCATCGTCGTCGTCGCATGCATAACGGCTCTCGCGAAATTTCCGATTTTCTTGCGTCAGCCAAGGACTCGGTCTCATTGAGCGACGTTAATGTCACAAACAGGTGCGCTGGGACCGGTAGATGACGCAAAATATCCTCGCGATTACCCTTTGCGCTCGCCTTTATTGAAATTCGTCTGGCGCGCGGACGGGAACCTGTGCCGCAGCGCGAGGCACGGGCCGATTCCAATTCTCGCGTGGCCGGAACGCGAGCACTCTCGGCGGAATAGCGATTTTTTTTTTCGCGTGGCGAAGGAGATTTTCGAACCAGATCGCTGACCGACGCGGGCCACGCGCGCTCGGCGTTGCCTCGCGTTGCGTTATTGGACACGCTAAAATTATTTTTAAACCAAAGTCCCAATACTTCATTGCGAAATAATATATCTGTTAAATACAATTGTATTGAATTCTGAATAAATTAATAATTATTATACACCTGTCTGTTCAGAAGGAAATGATTTGTTATGCAGTATTTTCTTATTTTCCTTGTTGATTCAATTGGAAAGACGCGACATATTTTTTTAATATAATTCAATTCCTTTCATACAAAAAGATTCTGAGAATATTCCGTATAAACAAAATACAAGATAAAAAATTGAATAATTTATACTTTATTCTGTATAAAATGTGAAATAGCTCATAAAATATTCATTTTTCAACGATTTTTAATATTGTTATGAATAATGATTTATTAGCTTAAAGAAAACTTGTGGTTGCTTTAAAAATATATAGTTAAATATAGATAATTACATATTTTCTTTTAAAGCAGTTTTATATCCTGTTTTCGTTGTGTTTATATTTAAATTTGTACAATAACATCGCAGATTGCAATAACAGCGATGCTTTACCTGGCAATGTTTATTAAGATTCACTTTATCTTAATGCGTTCGCGTCTAGCATGTCTGTCGATTCAGTCATCGATTAGATATTGATCTTCGTATATGATCGTCAGAAATGCTAGAGAGAAAGTAATGTCAGCGAAAAGACGGATATGCTTCTAATTTATGATGCAGAAAGAGCTAATTGAAAAATATTTTGAAAATCAGCTGTCTCGATGGACGTTCCAGAGACGCTGTCAATTGTTTTAATCGTGTAAACTGTCTGCTAGTAATTAGTCCTAATTACTAGAACTAATAAAAGTTAATTTATTTTTATTTTCAATTCTTCCGAATTTCGAAATACGTTTAAAAAAAATGACTTAAACCCCCGAAACGCCTTGTCTTCTCCTACAAAATTTGTACATAATTTTTTATAAAACACAATCTAAAAAGTATTCAAGACGTGCAAGTTAGATGTCCCAAATTATATTTGTAATAACAAGCCCATCTTTTGGAGATTAATAAATTTTATGAATTAAATTATATATGATTCATAAAAATTGTTTATAGTGTTAATTTCTGAAAATGTTATCGAATGTTTCGAATCTTTTGTGCGGCGTAAAATTGTGAAAATCTATTAAAGGTGATTTGGAAATAACGAGGAAATTGATACAGACATAAAATACGTATTTAATTTACGTTGCTCCAGAATCGACTGGAAGAAATGATATCGGCACAAACAAGAGTGCAACATCTCTCGACTGTTGCATCAAGCTAAACATTTCCATTTCTATATTGCGTCTGAATGCGCAATTCCGGAGGATAATATTAATTATCGGACTGGTTTATTAGGTTTTTTCTTTAAATGAGATCGGGGCAATTAATCGGTCATCATGCACAAAAAACGAATAAATTTTTTGTTCACGTCATAGTCATAACTAGATCAAAGGAATTTTTCGAAGTTAAAACAAAATTGTGAATTAACAGATGGAATTTCACAAATGAATCATAATTACGCGAAGAGGGAATATCGAAGAACGTTTAATTTTTTTTATTCATCTAATAATGTATCCAGTTAGCAAGCTGACGTTATTTGTCATCATTTTAACATCAGAATGACGATAAATAACGTCAGCTTGCTATCTGGGTAGATATTCAATCAAAAGGTAACAAAAAAATCCGAGACAGAGAGTATGGAAACAGCTCAGTATAGAAACTCTTTATTTATGATAGATTTTGCAAAAATAGATGTACAACTGTTACGTATGCTTCGCCTAACTTACAACTTTACAATGTTGTAAAGATATTTGTAAAGGTATCAAATATTTTTGCGGCATATAAAATTCTCTGAAATTAATAAATGCACGAATCTATCTACAATATGTTCGCGAAAATGTTCGTTGAGCGCGAGACGTGTAAATACCAAGTCCAAAAATATATGGTATTCTAGAAGTCGCGACAGCCTCGGCGCATTATAGCCCCTCCCATTTGACCTGCACACGTGGAATCGCATCGTACTGTATCTCGCGTGAATAAAACTGTGTTACCAAGTACAGTCGATATTGAATTCCTTTAATCCCTTTGTCTGATACCGTATTCTTTCACTGAAACATTAATCAGAAACATTGGAATAACATTGGAAGAGATTAACAAGAAATTAATCTCGGATATAGATGCGAGCTCCGGTGAAAATTTCAAGTCGTTATTATTCTTAAAAAAATTTTGTTTTCGTTTAAATCTTCATATTTTACAATTTAACAAACACGTTTGAATTAATTTTATATTTTCATATTATTTGATGTTTGGTAGTCTGCTGGAAAAAAATTCATTGAAAATATGCATCTCTACCAGAGTTAAAAATGTTCGACTAGATCTGAAAGATCCAATGTATGATTGGCGTCTACAAAAATATGTGTATTATAGCCCCACAATTAAGTTTTACGATATATGTATAGAAATTCGCTCGCATATGATTTGTGTTTATTCTGTCATAAGAATAAAAAAACACGTTCAAGTGCTTTTCGGTAATTAGAAGAAGATGGTAAATATTCTTCCAATTAGCTTTTCAACAAATAACCATACGAGACGTAACAAATGCGAACTCCAAGTTGAGTTACAGGCTAACAAAGGGCTTAATCTATGCACTCATTTCGCAGATGCATTATTTCTTCCGAGTCTGAAGCGGATAAATCTAATACAGTTCTCGAATGAACATTAATCAATGTGAAAATTGCTTATAATGAATCTATATCAAACTTTTATTTCGGGTGGAATTTTCGTGTAGAATCGGCGGCCATATCGCGCAATAATTGGCATGGTCTGTAAGTTTCGCCGTAATGATTCTGGAACTCCTCCATCTTTTTAACGAGTCGATGGGCACCGTACGAGTCTACCCAACGGAATGGACCACCCGTGAACGGCGGGAAGCCCAGGCCGAATACAGCTCCCACATTGCCCTCCAACTAGAATATAAATATTAATAAATAACGCAATAAAAAACAGCAAAAAAAAAAAAAGATTGTATAAACAATCATCTGATTTAAGAAGAATTTATCGTCAGTCTCTTGAAGTTATTGAATAAAAATAATTGTTTTTGAAAATAATAAAAAAGGATCACTTAGCGTTTGACATACAAATTACAAGTCAATGTTATTCTATGAGATAAAATATAAGCGTGAAATACGTAGCAATTTAACAAATTTTGATCAAATTTTTGTTTAAAAACTTTTACATGGATATTTAAATTATTTTTTTGATATTTACTAAATGAAAGCAAGATTGAGCTCGATGATTTACTCATTGTCATTTATCAAGCAATCATTATACTGTTTCTTGAGATAGAAATCTGATATAAAATATTATCTCAAATTTTATCATTTTTATTAATTATGTTCGATAATTTGATGAAAGTGTCAGATAAATATAAAAAAATATATTACAGTGTATAACTTACAGGATTAGCTAGAATATTTTCTTCCAAACACAGGACCGCTTCGTTTATAAATCGCGAAACCAGTCTCATTTGGCGATCCTCATCGGATGTACTGCCCTTAGGCTCAAGACTATACTTTTTCATAATGTCTAACGCGCCGGGATTTACTTCCCTATTCTTGGAGCCAGTTTCGTAAATGAATATACCTTTGCCGGATTTACGTCCTGAAATTCACGTGCCAAAGTTTAATTTTAGTATGATTCGATATTTTTATAATTTGTCGGTCATATATCATTTCTTCTGTTATTATCAATTAACTGTATATTTTTTTTATCATGTGTATTTTGAGATTTCCCAAAGAATCTTACCGAGGAAGCCAGCTTTGACCATGTCACCAAGAATATTTATGTCTCCTCCTTTAAAACGCTCGCCATAAGATTTCTGGAGATCAACGCTGATGTGAGCACCCACATCGATACCGACTTCGTCGGACAAAGTGGCCGGGCCGACGGGGAAGCCGAATGACTTGGTTAGTTTATCCAGATGTACTGGATCTACGCCTTCCTGTTTAACAAATTGCACATTTATATTCGCGATTTAGGATTGAAACCATCATTGTCAACATGGCTGTGATACTGCAGAATAAAATCAGTCGCTTTAACAGTTATAATGATCAATTTTAAATTTAAATACATAAAAATGATATCGTTTATTTTTTGTAACTTCTGTAAAAGATAGATACTAAATATAGCTGTAAAAGTAGCTCACCTGCATTAGCCTAACTGCTTCTGACAACATGGTAGAAAGTATTCTTGAGGTATAAAATCCAGGACAATCGCCAACTGTGATGACGATTTTGCCCTGTTTCAAACCAACATCTACAGCGGTCTTGATTGTCTCTTCAGATGTTCCTTTGTGTGTTATAATTTCTAACAGTTGCATTTTGTCGACAGGAGAGAAATAGTGCATACCGATCAACTGTAAAAAATATGTTCATCATCCAATTATATACTTACAAAGCAACTATTATAATTAAAAAATTATATTGCATTAATAATCTACGTATAGTTTTCGTAATAATTTCATTTAAAAAATATTTTTATAATCATGTATATACAAATACTTTACATTAAAATAATATTGATTAAATATCATCATAGCTTGGAATTAAACATTAATTAACATTGACTTTACTTTGTCAGGACGGCTGCTACCAGCAGCGATTTTTGTGATAGGAATAGCAGACGTGTTTGTCGCGATGACGCAGTGACTCGGCACTACGGATTCAATCTCCTTCAGGACCTTATGCTTGATAGCGATATCTTCGAAAACGGCCTCGATCACTATGTCTGCGTCTTTGAAGGAGTCGTATTTTAATGTCGCATCGAGATGGGACAAATACTTGTCCTTTTCGATACTGTGTAGAAAATTTCTTCTGTTAAAAATCTGTCTTTTTAGTTTCTTTTTGTTATAAAAAACATGCGAACCTAGAGATACGTTTACGCTTCACAGCGGTGTCCAAGCCTTTCTGAATCTGGTTCATGCCACGATACAATCCGGCTTGGTTCGTATCCTTCATAATGACGTCATAGCCTTTGTCAATGCTGACCTGAACGATGCCCGCGCCCATCAAACCAGCGCCAAGGACCGCAACTTTTCTGCGCACATTAAATTGCAATATCGATAATTACTTTAAACAACTATGCTTAAAGATTTATTTAAAAACATACTTGACTGCACTCTTGGACTGGCCAAAACGATTTTTCTTGCACGCTGTCATGCCAAAGAACAAATTGGTAAGGCCTTTACATTCCGGTGTAGCTGCCAGCTGACCGAATCCCTTGGCCTCAGCATCAAATCCGGCAACAGGACCTTTGTCCAGACCTACTCTCACCACCTCCAGGATTTTAAGCGGAGCTGGATACAAGCCATTCGTCATTTTCATCACCTGGGCCTTTGCTTTTTTGAACACCTGATCCTTGACGAAGTTTATAGATAGAACCTGTTGCGTTAGCTTTTCTATGAGAGATTTCGGACCACGCTCAACCTTCAATTTTCCATTTGCCAGATCTTGCGCAGTTTTCACCGCGGTTTCCTCCAAGTATCTCAATGTACTGAAACATAATTTGATTTTAAGTATGCGATATAGTTTTGATGCATAATAATATTAAAGTTTATTCTATTAAAAGAGACAATATACATGTAATTAATGAAAGTAAAAAAATATTTTCTGAAGAGTTAGTAAATACATACATATGTGAGATAATAGAAAATATAAATTCAGATACAGATTAAAAAAAGCTTGAGAAATTACTGTTACTTAAATATTTGCGGCATAAATGACTTAAAGTTTCTTAAAAAGAAATTAATGTGAAAAGTTTAAGTGCGTCTGTTTGGAGGAAAGTGACTTTTTTATTATTTATATATTTTTACTTTTCTTCGGGCGTTCCGATTCCCGGTCCAAGGCGGTTTACTACGACGTCTACAAATCCAAGTTTCTTCGCTTTGTCGGGTTTAATATTTTTACCAGTGAGCATCATATCTAGAGCAGTTGGAAGAGAAACTAGCTGAGGCAGGCGTTGCGTACCACCGCCGCCAGGAAGGAGCCCGAGTTGTACTTCTGGTAATCCTAACTTGGTTTGTTTGTTGTTAACAGCGAGTCTGTAATGGCACGCTAACGCGACCTGTATAAAATAATCACTTTAATAATCAATAATTCATCTTTCTGTTTCCTTTTTACTTTCCCATCTAAAAGCTAAATGCCTTTTAATTTATTTTAAGTGTTAGAGATGCGTTACCTCTAATCCACCGCCGAGACATGAACCGTGAATAGCAGCAACAATTGGCTTTTTACTATTTGCTATTATATCCAGAACTTTGTGACCCTCTTTCGCCATTTGATAAGCAGCTTCTGCATCTGGAAGAGCTTGTAACATGGTAATATCTGCACCAACGATAAAATTGTCTGGTTTTCCACTAATAATAACTGCTGCGTTTACAAGAGGATTTGATTGAATTTCATTTAGCAATCCTTCTATCTCTCCCATTAGTTCCTTATTTAAGGTGTTTATCTATATTAACAATAAGTAAAATAAAGATCTGTGATACTCTGATCTCTTCTTTTCCACTTTTAAAGTAATTTCATTACCCAGGTAGAACAGAAAGTCATGATAATGTCAAAGTGGCATCAAATATTAAAATGACAAAAAATGACCAAATTATGATTGAAAGGTGAGTTTTTGTTATATTTTCGTCATTTTGACATCACTTTGACATTATTTTGACTGTTCTATTTGAGTATATCATATTTTAATCATATGTATATGATTAAAATATATACACATAAAATTATACTACTATATCTTACTTTGACATTTGGTGAATCTATAGTGATGACTGCTACATCGCCAACAGTTTTGCATTTAAAATGTTTCCTATTTGCCTCAGTTGCTAGTGTTCTTGTCGATTGTTGTAAACCTAGATGTACAATAAAAAATGGGAGACATGATTAATTGAATGTAACAACACAGCGACTAAGTGCCAATATTTTTCCTGAGATATTATATAAGCAAATAAGATATAATTTTATTGTAATAAAAAAGTAGAATTTTAATAATAAAACATTTTCTATTTTGCCTCAGTTGCAAAGATGTGAATTGAATTGCCTGTCACGAGAGATCCAGATTTAAACTCTAAGGATTTTTCACAATAAATTCTTTGTAGTGATTTAAAATAATGCTTATTAGTATAATTGTTAAATCTGTTGTCGATTCATGTGATTTTATTGTTCCAATGAGATTGCGTTTCAAGACTGACAAATATTAGAGCGTAGCTTGTTGAATGGAAAAGTGTATATTAATTTATACGAAACAGTAAAATGGTTGCAAATGTTGAACAATTTATTTTATTAT
This sequence comes from Tetramorium bicarinatum, assembly GCA_928718305.1. Taxonomy (NCBI): domain Eukaryota; kingdom Metazoa; phylum Arthropoda; class Insecta; order Hymenoptera; family Formicidae; genus Tetramorium; species Tetramorium bicarinatum. The sequence continues at coordinate 3,766,423 of OV788319.1, read as the reverse complement.
GTAACTTCTTATTTATCAATTCATTCATAATCTGATCTCAAACTTCCAAGAGTTTGATCTTGTTTTTAAGACAGATCTATTACAAATAATATAGAAATATTTTCAAGACAAATCTACAATCATGATCATTTTTATAATTTTGAATAGAATTTTTTCATTTTTATACATCTTCTTCTATTTATTCTTTTGATTTATATTCCTTTCCTTTTCCAAATGCAAGAAAGTATAAAGAAAACAAATCGTTTAATCTTTTTGTTATCTATCTATACACTCATCGTGATATCTTTCATACATTTTATCTCTGTTTATATCTGAAGTGTATTTGTTTCATTTAAAATACATGAAGCACTCTCGTAATTTTCCAATAATCGAATGATTCGAACGTAAAAAGCTCCAACTTCAGATTAAACTTTCATTGTTTGGATCTAGTTAAGTCAAATCTTAATCGATGAAATAGCGGAATGAAGTTGGGCAATATTTCATATCGAGACGGCATTAACAAAAGCCATTAGTTTTGCCTACAATAAATACAATTACGCTGGAATTAATTTTCAATTACTGCTCGAGAGTAATTTGGGCATTGTTCTCGCCCAGCTCCTGCAACCTTAACGAGGTTCGAACATCTGTACTTTCGTACTTTGGACTGAGTCCAAAGTACGAAAGTACAGCGCGATCACGTAATCCTCGGCTCCGCCATGTGTGCCCTTGTGCAAATATAGCGAAGTATTTCTCAAAATAACATAACTTTCAGTCGCCGGTGCCGTCGAGATCTTGGCAGCGCGAAGTTAGCGCTAATCGACCCTATCGCCAGACCTCTCTCAATCGCGAGAGCAAAGGTCGAGCGCAGCACCGGCGCACCTATCGGCATCTTGCCCGATCACGCCGGTTTTGGCTATCAAATGTCAAGGAAAGAGATAATCAGCAGGCCGAGCCTCTTTCTCGACTTCACGATGCTTCTCAACGAATAATTCGCGTCCCGGAGCCGGCATGAATCGCGCGCCATTGCCGTTCGCAACCTCCAAAGCGGTTCCTATTCCAGATTGCCGATTTGGAGGTTGTTGAACCTCTTTAACATTCAGCGTTCGATCGCTCGCGTTTTTTTTTTTTTCGCACGCGACACCGGGACGACGTTCAGCGTGAACATCGCGCGAGTGGAGCGCGCGATTGTCCCGCGACGTAAGTGAAGTCTCTCGAAGGTGCGCATCTAAGTGCACTCCTCTTCGTACTTCACGGGGGACAGTGGACACGTAATCACCTGTGCATTTCAAAACGAAATTCGCGTGATTGGCGCGGGAGCAGCGCGCGAGGGCGCCGAACAGTCTGCAGCTCGCCATAATTTCAGTCGGTTCGGATCGGACGGGCACACACTCTCATCGAGGGGGGGAAACCGGAAAATTCACAAGTCACGCGCGGCACCGCGACGTCCGAGCGACACCCCGTAGTGTCTTGTCGCGCTGTCTGCTGGCGAGACGGCACCGCTTGCGTGCGTATTCCGTACTGCGTGTGCACGACTTCCGTCGTGCGCGGAGTACGAGGGGGGGGGGAGGCGATGGGGAGGGGGAACGTTCGAAGTAGACGCGATCGGTAAATGAGATATCGCGACTGTCGATGAGCGATTTTAATATATTATTTATATAATTGCAGCTTCACCATGAATTTCCCTTGTTTCCGCGAGCAGGATAATAAATATATCGTTTTTCTTAATAAACGAAGTCGAAAAATAGTTCTTTTTATAAATATCTTTAAAGTGATAAGGACCCAGTAAACATAAAGTAACAATAATGTTATAATTTCCCACTCGACAATATAACTACAATGTAACATGTCTTGTATATAACAATTATATTGTTGAGTAGGAAATTATAACATTGACGTTATATTATTGTTACTTTATGTTTACTGGGAAGACTGTTTTTTACGAAGCTCCAGCATTTTCAAGACACTTTCAAGTGAATTCGATGCCGCTTTTATTTTTGCACTTTATATTTTCACGTATCTGTATTATTTTGATGAGCTGAAAGATTTTTATTTTTGTATACAAAAATAATTTATACATTTGTTCATGATGAAAGATTTATTTTTCTTTATATTTAGTTAGATTAATTATAATGAAAAAAGAATAAGTTTTTTTAAACTTCTGATTTTTCCATCGATAAATATTTACCGATGTATCGATACTCTCGAGCACTCTCGAGTGCATTCGAGTGCACGCGCGCAAACGCGTAGGGTGTCGGCTTGTGCGAACTTTGATCCTGGCTTATTAATTTGCCGACGTCATTCACATAGTTTGCATATCAATGCATATCGAATAAATAAGCATAGAATGTTTTACTAGTTAATTTAATTATACTGTAAATTAATACAGTGGAATTGTATTAATAGCATATTTTAATTGCAGTTGTACTAGTGTTTAATTAAGGTCACGGCAAAACAGCTTTTCAATGTTACACATATGTCACATAAAAATTTTTGATATAGGATTTAGCTATAATAAATAAATAAATAAATAAAATGTTTAAAAAGAAAATTAATATTTTCTTATAATTAAAACGCTAAAAAATTTGTATCGTAATACATAAATGGCGAAAATAAAATTTCTTATCTTTTCTTTTTACTTTTGTTATATTTATTGTGAAATTTTATCAATGAACTTAGTTGTGTTATCGATTAAACCGTTACTCTTCGGTCCGACTGATTTCAGTATTATTACATATCTCATCGTTTCCCATTATGTAAGAGCTATGAATATCATTAAGGTCAGCCATATCTGAAGATCTTTAGATAACTGACGTTAAGAAAGTTGCGAGACAACATATTGCATGTAATATTTTGTTATTTTTACATTATGTTGAATTAGTGGTTGTTATATTATAAGCAGATTATAATGGTATTTATAGTTATTTCTTGTTTATCTAAAACTAGGGCAAAGTATGCAATTTGCAATTGCATACTATCTTTAAATACAATGTTTGTCATATTAAATATATTTGTCTCGTTATCCTATTAAAAAAAATATAAAAATAAAATCTTTGACAAATGAATGATACAAACTTTACATTCTTTCTTCTAGGAATCCTTTAAATTGCAATTCTTAAAATTTCAATTATTGTAACCTGATTATATCCCTTTGGTTACTGATCCTTCGATGCAGCCAGTAGCCGATAATGTCAATATTCTTCAATTACCTCTCGATTTCTGTTCTTTTCAAGATCACAAAAATTTCAAATTCAAATTTTGTTTGTATGCTATATGTATATGTATACACATACATACAATTTATGAATGTTCCGCGCATTTTATTTGGTTCTCCGTAATCCCTCTGCTGCCAAATACTAAATTATAGATTGAGATTTGTCGATTTCCTTACTGTTAATTACGTTTCACGTTTCCTTATACGTTTCCTTATCGGAATTTTTTATGTGAAAGCCTTAATAATTATTAAAAAACCTGGCTGCTCTCAGATTTCTCTTTGGTAACATGGAACAAAGCATCACAAATATAGACCCTAATATACAGATCAGTTATTAAAATTAAATTAATGTAAGTTTTACAAGTTTTATAATATTAAAAAAAATTATTTATTATAATTAAATTAATATCTGTATTTCGGGATTTGTGTCTTTGAAATAATATTACACGAGCAGCAGTGAGTCGACTTGAAAATTTAGATTTTCAACGATTTGAGTAATCGCTATAATTAATATTGACATGGTCAAAACGTGGATGTAGCACGGCGACAACACCACGCATGGAAGCGATTTCGCGACAGCGAATGTGGCTACGTAGTTCTACATCTGTCCCACGTTTGGCGCTAATGCTAGGCCAACGATCGGTCCCACGAAAAAGGCCGGGATGGCCGCTCTCTGCCTATAGTTACTAGTGTCAAGCCTAGTGTAAACAGCGATCGCCGAGCCAACTGCCAACATTGATGACAGCTCAATAGCTCATCGCGGTTACTCATGCCCGAGTACGGCGGGGTTCGCCCGCCCATCGCTGGTTTATCGCGCGTCGTCGATTACGTCGTCGGCGGGCGGCGGTCGCGCGAGAGTGCGTAATCCGTTCTAGTGTCGGAGCGTGCGGGCTCCGGCCAGCACGGTGAACGCATCGCTGGCGGGCGTTGCAGCGTGACATCACCTTTCGCTCCTCGTTTAGGCGCGACTGAACGCTCGAGAGGGTTGTTCTGGCAATTCTGCCCCGCGTTAATTTATATTCGCGCGATTGAGACGCGTCAATTTGTTTATATAAAACTCGTCGTGTCTCCCGCGAAGGAGACGCGAGGGAAGCATGAGCAGGGATCACCTTACCTACGTCTGTACCATCCTTATGGCAGAAGGTCTCCTTGTGTTTTGACTGTCGTAATCAGTCGTATCAAGTAAGCAGAGAATTTAGGGAGGATTTGTGTCTGTAAATAAGGAATATTGATGGTTTTTTTGATGTGTCGGCAGGAATGTCTGAGAATACTCGTCACAAGGAGCAGTGGCAGCTCCTTCACAGTCTCCGGTCCACTGTGGAGGGTCTGCTGATCAACGGGGTGTCCAACGTGTGGGATGTTTATGGTGGTCTAAACAGGCTGCACAGTGTAATGGAGCAGATATTCAAGCACGGCTGTCGTATATTTGATCCCAATGTTAGTTGAGTTTGTCGCCTTCCACAGCTTCTCTATTGAAGATAATTTATAATTATTATTGTTACAATATAATTGTAATTGTTTTTCATAAATTATTCTTGTTAATATTTCAATTCTATCATCAAATATATTATTTACTTTGAAAACAATTTAATATCGAAAGGTTGTTATATAATGAAAGAGTTTACAATGGCAGTAGACTTAAATTGCTTTACGCATTAAATTATTGAAGATAATCTTGTTATGAAACTCACGTTGTGAACAATTTTTTTTAAGGGTGAACCAGATTGCTGGATATTCATTCAAGGATTAAATTGGCTTCAACCATCTCTGGCGACGTCACCGATATTATTAGAAAATGAGGATTATTTATGCAATTTGCCAGCTAGAATAACGTCCAAGAAGGACATGCTGTGGCTGTACAAAAGGTATAATTTTATTCTTCGTTAAATATATATTTCTTTGGATGTGTTCTTATCTCAAGAAATTTTCTTATCACAATGGGTAAACACTAACTGTAAGTACTATTTTACAGTTTAGAGGGTCACTCCCTATCGCATAAATTGTCATGGCTTCTATCAGATAAGGAGCACTTGCTTTCTTGTCTGGAACCTTGGGCCTTCCTTTGTCAAGAGAACATGGCAGAAGCGACGCTTTTGTATCTACGAGCTGTAGAACGAAATCAGCTTGAGTTGCTTGCTGAAATCGATCCCTGTTTAGTAAGTGGCGTCTTAATAATAATTTCTCGTTTCGTTTTACAATATTATAAATACATAAATGCCATAAGCATAAATTAATTTTCTCTCGGTTGATTTCTTTTCTCATAAAAAATTTTAGAATTTTGAACTCCAAAATTCTAAATTTTAGAATTTTGAACTTCCAAAATAAAAAAATCTGAGACTTTTGGAATTCAGAAATTTGTTTAATTTAACCCTTTATCGGAAAGATTGAGATCTAGTCGACTCTATAAAAAAAACGTCGTCTGAAAGACAATTCAAGAAGATCAATTCAATTAGATCAATTATCTGTTTACGTGATTCGACAACGTTAATAGCCCTAATAATAATTGCCCACGAAGTGGAGGAAAGGATTACGAAAAGTCAGTGGGGCTATTAAGCGATGATGCATAACTTTAAACGTCAAGCTAGAACCGGCTAAATCCTAATCTTTTACATAGCGAATTTTAATTACATAAATCATTTTAAAAAAAATTTGTCTATTTTAACTTGCAGTTTTTGCCGACGTGGATATCCCCTAAAACGAGCCCCAGGCGACATCGTCGCTCGTCTTCGTACCCGGTCAATTTTTCTGGCGCTAGTCATATTTTTGCGCGAGACAAGAGCATAAGTGTTCTTACTAAATGTCAATTGGACGAAATAAAGACACAATCTGTATTGTGCGACACAGATAGCACTGAGAATCGGATATCAAAATCTGTACAAGTTATCAATGACAATGAGGCACAAAGGGATCCCAAGATCGACGACATATCTCTGAAAACGTGGAATAGTTTGCCCGCTTTGGTCAAGAGCCACAGTGGTGCAATCGCGGAAAATGCAATCACAATCTCGCCGACAATACAAGAAGTCAGCAATAGCAACAATAGCAATAATCGACGTCGTACCATTGAATTGGCGGAAATCATCAATGTCAATTACTCGGACTCGAAACAGCCCGTTGACTCCAACGTGGACAAGCTCACGGCGAAGCCGAAAACACCCGTTAGAAAGACGAGAAATCGACCGAAAGCCAGACACAGTCGGAGTAAAAAAGCTGCTGAAAATTCGGAGGCTTCCTCGAGCGCTCACGAGAAAGCCAGGAACGTGGTCGAGGAAACGCAGCCGATTACAATCACAGAATCTTCCGCGGAGACGAAGAATCTGGAGCACTGGACGGCGCGCAAGAAGACGTCCTTTCTGGTGGGCTCGGCGCCCGAATTTACGGGCTCCTGGAGCTTGGAGGTGGAGGGTCAGAAGGACATTCGTACGCCGCGGAAGAGCTTTATGGAGGACGGCGGTAGTAGCGTGCAGCCGATGGCAACCGGTTACTTCCCGCGTCCGGCCGAGGGCCAGAGTTTAACTAGCTTTCTATCGTCGGCGCGGTTCTCGCGCGCCCACGACGCCGAGCTGGACCGCGAGAACGCGCACTTCAGCGTCTGCGAGGCGATGATCGCCGCCATCGAGCAGGTCAAGTGCAACCGGTTGCAGCGGCGCCTGCTCGACGACGCGGCCGACGACGAGAGCGACGAGGAGATCAACCGGCTGAAGCAGCGAATCCGACTGCGACGCCGGCAACGACAGGAGGAGAAGTGCCGGGGCAGAGGCTGGGGACGCGGTGATCTGCTGAGCGACGGCAGGACCGACACGACCACGACCACCGATCAGAGCGTCAGTCCGTTGTCCACGTCATCGAGTAGCTCCTCGGACAGCGTGTCCATGGAGGATTCCGAACTGGACGACGAGCGGAGGTTGCGGAACGGCGGTATGTCCGCGTCGACCGTGTCACTGTTCTCGGATGCGGAGTCGCGTGCGGCGAGGTTTGCCACGGACTCCAATGTGAGTGAGAGTAGCGTGTCCGCTGAGGGGGTAGCTCTCTCCCTCATCAGTCGCTTCAGCGAGAAACAGCTGCCGAGGGCGAGCGAGCTGCAGTGGCTGGTCTCGGAGAAGGACGCGCCGCAACGATTATTACCATTGCCGAAGAGCTGGCCGGTCAGTCCCGATGAGATCGAGATTGAAGACGCGAGGACCATTCCGTTAAGGGGGACGGTCGAATGGGCCCCGCCGCGCCCGCAGATCATTTTCACACCTCATCCACCACCGGTGTAAGTGCTAAGAGAGCAGAATAGTCATTTTTGTAAATCTTTTTAATATTGCCTTTTATTGTCTTTCTTAGATACTGAGAATATTATTGCTATTATTTTTATATTTTATTTTATACATTATATTATTTCATATTTATTATATTTATATTATTTTACTTTATATCTTATTACTATTATTTTTATATTATACTGATTGATCTTATATATTCTGCAAGTGATATCTTTAAAGAATACATAGCTTCTATACATATATAGTAACAATACAATCTGCATACTGGATCTTATTGTGTTATAGTATATAGTTATTCGTTTAACTTTCTTTTATTCTTTTGTCGTGAATATCTCAATTCTTTGTAATTCTGCTTGATAAGTGTTCTGTTAGTCAGCTTTTATTTACCTTTTAGAAGACGGATGCTGATAGCGAAGCAGAATTATAGGTGCGCGGGTTGCGGCATGAAGGTCGCCGTGAAATATGCCAATCGGTTTCGATACTGCGAGTATCTGGGCCGATATTTCTGCACGGGTTGTCACACGAACCAGGTGGCATTTATACCTGGGAAAATTCTATCGAAATGGGATTTCAATCGGTAGGATCTCTTTAAAAACTATTCGTCAAAGCTAAACGAGGCGTTTCGATATTCTCCTTTAATTTAAATTTGTTGATATTCTGCAGGTATCCCGTATCGAATTTCTCATATCGCTTACTGGATCAGATGATGTCGGATCCGCTTTTTCAAGTAAACGACTTGAATCCATTATTATACAGACGAATAAAGCAATTGGACAAAACGAGACTTCTGCGCACAAAGTTGTTCTTCCTGAAGGACTTTTTATTCGCATGTCGGTTCGCGACCAGGTAAATCTTTTTTTTTTGCAATGTCATGTGAAGAGACTTGTGAACTACTATGGTAGTTTGATGTCATTTATTTCTATGATATTGCAGTCTTCAAGACGTGCTGAAGAAAGAGCCAAATTATATCATAAACGATCCGCATGTATACTCAATTCAAGACTTGATAAACGTCAAACTCGGTGTGCTGTTCGTCAGACTGCAGGAGCTCGTTCAAATTTGTTGCGCACACATTGTAGATTGCGAGGTATTACAATTAAGACGTTAAATGATACAATTAATTTTTATTTTAATCTTCTATTCAATTTAAAAAATTCAATTAAAAAATTTAGTTCTACAAATGATTATATTAACATTAAAAATGTTAGATTCTTTAAGTTCAAATTTTACTTAAATAAGATTTTTAGCAGCAGAATATGCAATATTCAGTAAATTCAATAAAATTTTGAATTTCTCATTCTTTTTAGTCTACATGGACAAAATTGTACACTTTAGATGCTAAATGACTTGATTGTTACGCAGAATTATATTATTTTATACTATTCTTTTTCAGCTGTGTCAAGCTAGAGGATTCGTCTGCGAGTTATGTTGTTCGAAGGACGTGATATTTCCGTGGGATCTCTCAAAAGTGGTACGATGTGAAAAGTGCGGAGCGTGCTTCCACATCGATTGTAAGCAGAGCTCCAACAAACTCGGATGTCCTCGATGTGCAAGGTTGCATGCTAGACGAATTTCGAGGGATGAGAAGCCCTGACGAATGACGAGGGCGTCCTTTGTCGCGCTATTCAGAATGGGATATGTATATTAGGCACGATATTAAGCCGTTCAAGTCCAAAAAACATCTTATAAAACTTCTTATAAGTCGGACAATAAGAAAGGGACATTTAAGTTTTACAAGTGTCTTTTGGACTTTTATGTTATCTGAGATATTATTACTGATCTAAAGTATATTCAACAACATCTGTTCAAGAGATTAGTATAAATTTCTTGAATATGGTATTTGTTAAATATTATAAAGTGAAAGTCAATTCATTCGAGCTTAATTATTATGATTTCTAACATATTCGACGTAAGAGGCTGCGAGACTAGTTAAAGATGGACATTAGATTGTATAAATTAAATTAAGTAAAAACATATACTAGGGGTAGGAACCCGTAAATAGAAGTTCAGATTTTCTTTTGTCCTCAACTCTACTAACTGAAAATACTACTTGTGCCTCAGTCTCGAGAAAAAGGATTGAATGAACGAGACGTACATTATAGCGAAGACTGAAGCATTGTGATATATACATGTTGAATATTTCGATTTTCTTTCGAAAAATCTGCAAACGAACGTCTACAGGACATCTTTTAGATACTCTCTAGACACTCACTACTAGGTATATAATGATGTACGAACAAGCTTAGATATATAAATTATTATCGGGTTATTTATTAAAAAAATATAAAAACACAATATAATTTGCCAAGCAAATTAAGAAGATATATTGTATTTCAATGAACTGTTATAGAGAAAGTAAACTTTTTAAGAGTGATATATAATTTATATATATACATAAATTTTCTTCAAACCTGTTGCACATTTATATGATTAGATTTGGATAGATTTGGAGAAATTTTAACTGTAGTTATGCATGTTTATTCGAGTATAGCGAGCACGAACGAAAAGTATTATTTTCCTGAAATTATTTTATAAATGGCAATAAGGTTCTCGAGCCGAAAGTAATTTTAAAGCTGCAGATATTATCGATTAATACAAATAATATATTATGTAAAACTCGAACTTAGTAATAGTAAGTACGTACCTGATTTTTACTGAATTCAAAGTTTGTATTGTTTATTTATAGAGAGCGTAAAAAAGCATGCAAAATTGAAGTAAATAATTTTAATGAGAAAAATACGTTGATGTTTCTCTTTTCGTTATAGTCTCCCACGCTCTAATTGTTGACATAATAATTAAAACATAAAAACATGTAAAATATATAAATAAAGTTGTGAGATTCGAATGATCACGATTAATATAAAAAAAAGTCACAATTTATTTATAGAAGATATTGATTCGCAAATATCAATCTCTGCGATACGCATAACAACTTTAATGGCAATTGACTTATTTGATTAAAAACGGATTAACAATGAAAGATTTCTTTCTACATATTTCCAAGTAAAATAACGCACAAACTAATAACAAACGTTCTTTTAGGATTTTATTAAATTATATCTTATTTATAATGCACACATCTTTTATCTCAGCGTAATAAACATTAATTTATTGATAGTAAAAAAATATATTATTAATTATATACACGCTAGCCTAACTTAGATCAAATTTATGGTCGCACGTGAATCTTTTATACGTATATATATGTTACATAAATTTACTCTGATTTTGTTCTAAATGTGGGTACAATATATGTATATATATACAGATGAAAATCTGCGATTGATTATATAGTACATGTAATTTTTACTTAGATATATGTTCGCTTTTCTTGAGGTAACTAAAAAATCTAACGGGAGTTAATATTCCGAAGATATGCATTAAACATTATCATATTTTCTTAAAATCAATACTGTATATAAGTAGTTACTGCATGTATCATAGCGGGTAGCCATAAAATTCCTTTGTTCCATTTTTGTCAAATATACTGCACATATTATTATGTACTGAATATTTATCTTTTTTTTTCATTCAATAAGGAATACAAAGGATGTCGCACACACGGAATTTGGTTATGAATGTAACCGAGATATTGATCTCCCGGATAATTAATTATATAACTCTATATGTATATATGTTCTTATTTTTCTAAGTTATTTTATTTTTTATACACACTAAAAGATTGTTATATTTTTTAATCCTTTGCCTTGTATTTTTTCAAATTCAAAATATAAATACTACTGATTATACAACAGATTATATTGTAAGAGTGCCAAATAATAAGCATCTCTCTGTCGAACGCGATCCATTTTAGATGCAAAAATCCAAATAAAATATCCAATGGACATATTTCACTCTTTACACATTTCTTTCAGTTCTTTGCGTTAGAAGATTTCGTGGCCACCCTGCATATAAGGAGAGAAAAATGCACGACACACATACACACACACGCACTCATCATTTCAGTTTTGTGACATTATGAGCGAACATTAATATCACAGATAGTTTTTTCATTTCTATTGACATTTTTTTATTTGCATTTTTTCGTTTGGAAAAGAGAAATATATTACCTAGTATGATTATATAGATTTCGAAACGTGGAGTCTATGAATTGCGAGTTTTTCCCCTTTCGAAGTTATAATTATGCTTAGTTTTGGCACGTAGGAGTATATAATCAATTTTTCCTCTTTCTTTAATCCTTAAAAAGTAGCAAGCTATAGGTATATTCTTGTAATAAATTAACGATAGTTTAACTGGTCCCTGTATTTTAGATTATACTTCGTATAAACCGAAATTTGGCAGCGGAAATGGTTCATATTTACTGCTAACAAATTGAGTGATCGAGTTTACGATGGAAAAGAGAAAGACCTTACTTCGCTAAAAGTACAAAACAGGAATTTAAATCGTATCTAATCGAATTGCCATAATATAAAAATAGAGCTAGAATAGATCGTTAGATATAACTTCTAGGATTAGATACGTATTCTGTCTTCATTGAATTTTCACATCGTTCGATCGTCTGCGATAAATATGTCATTTCTTATGCATGACCGTAATAGAAATTCAAGCTTCTCATCCAACAACAGTTTCATTCAGTCTACATACAGTCGGGCTTCCGCTGCGTTTCCTTACCGAGAATGAGTTTAGTTTCTCTGTTCTTCCTCCCGTTCTTCAGCTTCCAATCATATTCTAATGATTAGACCGCCAATATTGGAATGTGTGGAGACTGGATGGGAAAGACAAGAAAAGTCAAGCCTGATCCAGACAGGGAAGAAATACGGAAGCCTAACTGTAAATACAACAATGATACATAACAACGCGCCACACCTCTTTACATAACAGTTTACCTTCAGTGGAAGCTGTCGCATCATTTGGTAATCATGTTCGCATTATCAACTGGCGATCGGTAGTACAATTCTAAAATATCTTATGTCGTGAGATATCGAAAGATTAAGATTAATTACGAGGGGACAGGCTGAAAAGCAACGCACACAATCAAGTATCTTGGGAAACGAGATAGGGACAGTATGTGTTCATTTTGCACATTTATCCTTATTAAATGTGCAAAATTTGCTCTATTCAATGAATCGTAAAATATCGAATCTAAACAAAATTAAGTATATTATATTAATTAGATCTAGATATCTAATTACATACAATTTAAAGAAATTTATTCATTATTTAAAGAATGTTTAATGAATATTGTTGCTCGACGCATGGTGAATCCTCGAACAACAAAATTTCATAAATATGAGCCCAATTGCTCCAAAATAATGTACAAATTTTGCAATAAGGGTTGCTGCGCCGTAAATGTAGAACATTCAAGTTGACAGATTTGACACCGAGTTGTTTGCATTTCTTCTTTCAATTTAAAAGGCATGTTTTCCATGGATAGCAAAGCTAAGCAAATAGTGTTAGGTATCAAAAAATTTTTGGGAAAAACTTATTTGGTTTATCATGTGAAAAAATAAATAACGTTTATCATGTAAAAAATAGATAAATTAAAGGTGATCATGTAAAAAACAGACAATTTTTATTTTTCTTTCTTTTAAATTTTGAAAATATATACATTTTTTCGTTTGTGAGCAATTCAATACGTGCATTACTTTTCAGTCTATTCTCGCATATTGAAAGAAACGCGACATCAAATCTCAGGTTAAGAATTTATTTCGCAAGGTATAAAAGCGTGGCGCTAAAATAAATTTTTAATAAAAAAAGAAAAAGAATTATTAAAATGACTTATACAAATAGCAAAGACTGTAAAGTGATATAGAGATTACCGTCAAATATATATATAAATAATAAAAATAATTAGTCACAATACGCTATCTAATGTACCCGTAAAAAAACTCGGCGAAGTTTCGTGATAAAACTTTTTGATATACATTCGAGAGTTTTTACGTGTTTTTGACTTTGTTTCATCATACAACTTAGAGAGCGGCGTCGCTGCTATTCACGATTCAACGATCACGATTAACTTAACTAATTTTCAAGCTGTTCAACATTTTAATACGCGACTAGTCTTAATTTCTAATGCCATATTACCAAGATAATTCACATCTCTCTGTACTTATATACTCAACACAGAACACTTTCTTTAACTTACAAGTTATTTCAGGACTCTTAATTGTACTTTTTCTATTTATATATTCAAAGTCTCTTTTAGGGGCAGCGTTGCTACTTCAAAGAATATCCTAAAATGTAAAATAAAATTGAATGAGCATTAATTATTCACACAAAATGTTTTTCACTATATATAAAAATAAAAGAAATACATAAAAAAATAGTTACTTGTGGCTGTACTTGCTGTGGACAGTCTTTAATGATTCCTTTCTTTCTGTTTTCTTATGTAGGCTCTGGTTCAGAAGATTGCAAATATCTCTTATGTCGTCAAGTTTATAACCGCTATAGTATTCTAATGTTGGATTCCATCCTCCCAGGTCTTTCATTAACAACGCTAATAACAACGCTGCCGCTGCCATTTTACTATCGCTATATCTAATCATCGTATAATCCATCAGCGAATGTTCCAGTATATATCGAGCCAGAGTTAACGTGGGCATAGACACTTTCGCACACTATTTTCAGAGAGTAAAGATTGAATTAATGTATATTTATACAGATTCCATTCGTGTAAAATAGATATTCTATTGGAAACTAAGAAATAAAAAAAAAAAAACATCTAATCTCTAACAGAAAAATGTAATTTTTTACAATCTGATATATTTTAAAAGTAATATGTACTTTTTTCTACAGTAAATCATGTATTTGAATATATATTTTAATATTTTACAAAATTAGTTAGTAATTAGTTTTAAATCCAATTTCAAGTAGTAAAACCAAGCTTTTCTTTTAAAAGGATTTACATCATTTCATAAAAGAAATAATGTAAATCGCTTAATATATTTATTTAAATCCTAGAAGAGAACCATTTCTAGGATACCCCATATAAATTAGTAACTTTGTGAATGTATTGCTTACCCTGGCATAACGCCGAAGAAATCTGTAAGAGAGAGGCATTCCGAGGTCAAAATTGACTACTTTTAAAATATTCATTTCCATTTTGATCAGCTCTCTCTGCGAGTAAGCGCCGTCACATATATACAAAAAATCTTCCACCATAGGTGGTATTCTTTCCTAAAGTCGAAGAATAAATTTTTGTTATTAGAATTACTGCTTAACACGTATAATTTTATCAAAAATTTGTGTAGTAGAGATATAATTATGAAATTTACGTCAAATTTGCTTGCTATAAAAAGACTCGCAGCGCCGAGCAGTTGTAGAGTCTCTTTCCCGACTGTCACCTTTGTCAGGTATAGATCGACCAGTTTCACAGCCAGATACAGGGTCTCGTGATTCAGTTCAAATGATTCCTGCACCTCGACCATCCAGTCGACCAGTAGTGCTCTCATCCACTGCGAGAGGCATACTTGCCGATCCATGTAATCGCCAATGGGGAAAAGGCGTTCTCGATCCTTTAGATACTCGAAGATGTCCATCGCGTAGTGTGACACCTGATATGGGTCTAGCCAATTCTCGCCATCAAAGTCCCATTGAACACTTTGGGGTAATTGTCTTACAGGTGCGGTGATGAAGAAATTGGCGGCCGAAACTGTAGCCTCACTCGCAAGAGGTGTCGGTTCTTTGTTTTCATTTTTTTCTAATATCTCTATTAGTTTCTCCGTTTTCTCATTTGTTTTTTCGTCAATCTATATACATATAATCTATTAGTATTATATGAACAGAATAAAATATAATAAATAATATATACCTATCTTAGCTTAAAATATAAATTTAATTTTTTAAACCTCTTCAGAGTAATTTTATTTTTAGAAGTTATATAGGAATTTGTTTAAAAAATAAATTTTAGCTTCTAAATTTTGATAAGTTTTTTGCAAATAAATAAAATTGAAAGAAAATGTGAATTCTAAGATATTATAGATAGATAGTGATATGTTGCACTGAAAATATTGTTTACTTTATTACTGCTACTCCTGCGAGTCCTTTTCATGCTATCTGTAACATCTTCCAAAGCACTGACGTACAACGAATTATCCTCTGATTTCTCCAAATCTACACTCCGTCTATTATTTATTTTGTTGGCAATTTCCGTTTTATCATCTTTTTTGACAATAGGCTTAGTACGAGGCACTGGTTTTGCTTTTGCCGGTATAATTTTTGACACAGCAACGTCTGCAGATTTCTCTACAGCAACATTACTTTCAACTGGTTTGATTTGAGTAACTGTCTTTTTCGTTGGATGATTTTGCCCTCCCAGTGATGTAGTAATGGCCTATCAAAAAATGTATGAAAAATAAAGAAAAAATGTAGATAAGATAAAAAATGGATATATAATGCATATATAGATACCTATGTATAAACATTAATTCAAATGTTACTTTGATTTAAATAAGTTAATATAGTGGCCTGATTCTCGTGTCGACATCCATTTTTTTTGTTATTCACATTTTGACAAGCTACCGGATATATGTGACGCTTTGTCTCAAGAATACAGGTACTATGCATAGGATAGGGTGATTTTTGTCAAATTATCACTGAAAATTTTTTCTTTGAGCCAATCGTATTCATGATATCACTTCAGAGATAAAAGATGCTTTAGTTACATGTTTGGCGACTTGTTATCAAGATGTGAGTAGCAAGAATGGGAGAATGGACGTCGATAAAAATCAGGCTGAAAGTTATATTTAAATCCAACAACTGAATTAAAGTATACGTTTAAATTTTGACATAATAATTATAAAGTACATACATTGGTAATGTTTGCAAAAGCACATCTTTTGCTCATTTTTTCTTTAGGTGGCGAAACTTCAGAAGCTTTTCTCTTCCCACGAGTTTCTCTGCCAACATTGGATGATTTTAATACATTGCTAAGTAAAGAATTTTGACTCCTAGTTGTTATCCCTTTTTTCAAAGTTGCTGTGCTATTTTGTCTATTTTGTCCGAGCAATACTTTTGGAGGAGCCATTTTCCTGATATGGCTTCAGTGCTTCTGTTCTTTATCTAATTGCTACCACAAACATACATATAATTATATTAGTTTATATGTTAATTGTAGTTTAATTTACAGCATGTAATATATAGTACAATATGTTTTAGCAATAAATGATCAAACATATAAACATATTTTATTGTTATAATAAGGATGGAAAAGTTGCATGGTGAATTAATATCAAAGGAAAGGGAAATGCAAAAAAAAAAAAAGATAACAGGACAAATGGTTTTGAAGTATAGATAATATAAGTAAATGAGTAAGAAGAAGTGGGGAATAAGTAGACATTTTAGATTATAAAATTTTTTAAATAAAATGAGAGAAGGATGGTATTGGTAAAGAGAGAAAAAAGATATACAGAATATGTAAAATAAAAAGGAAATGTGGAAAACATAACATATTGAAAAGAGAGAATAAAAAAATTAAATAGTGCAAGAGGTAGAAGAGACAGAAAGAGGAAGATAGTACAAAGGGGAAACGAAATATTTTATACACAATTTAATAAAATATCTCATAGATTCCCCTAAAGACGCCACATAACGTCGAGTTACATTTTCTCATTCAAGACACATTTACGATGTACTTTTATAATCATATAAAACACGAGGACACCCTACATCTCTCCAAGATACCCTCGGGATACTTTCGACTCGGAACACGGCCAACGTACGTTCCTCGCTCGTGCGATTCGCGAAACCTCGTCGTCGAAGTGAAGCATAACTATCTCGCCTTCCGCCGACGTAGGAGTTCGCGCGAGGAGCTCTCGACGGACCCCACGGATTTTCACGGATCTCTTCTGGCGCGCCGGGAGAACAGAAAACGCGGGAAGCAGCTGGGGTCCAACGGAACTCCACTCCGCTCCGCTCGGTCGCGCGATCGTTAATCCCCGTCCCTCTCGGCGATCTCAAGGATGACTGAGGAGAATCCCGAGCGGGGTCGGGGCCGCGCGGAAGGTCGCGAGCAAAATATTTACTCGCAATAGATGCGGGCAAACATGGTGGAGCCGCGGGTGGGTGTTCTCGTCCAAGCGTGCGTCGCCTCCCCGAGCACCGTTCGCCCCCGGTTCGGGGCACGCACCGGGAACGTGCGCGCCTTGTGTGTACCTACGTGACTCTGAGATCCTCGTGTATAGCGTGAACGGCGGCAGATCGCTTGTTTACAGAGATCCTCGCGTGCCCACGCGCCGTATGCCTGTGCGCGTCTCGCCCGCGTCAATCCGTTGCCGGTGATGGTGGTTAACTGAGTTGACGTCGGTTCAAACTTACGGTTACGGACGCCGCGGCCAATCGGCGCGCAGCGCCGACCGATCGCCGCGCCGCCGCCGCGCGGCGATGTGAGGAAGTACGCGCGCGCGCGCGCGGTCAAACGGTGCTGAATCTCGCGTAGCGATTGAAGAAAAATATTAGGTCTGTTCTTTTAGCTGAACTAGCTGCAGTTAGTTCAGAGGTTATCTTTCGCCTTCCAATGCGGAGGGAAAAGGATAACCTCTAAACTAGTGTAGCCAGTTTAGTTAAAAAGAACAGGCCCATCGACGAGCTTGAATTGAATTAATATTGTCTCTAATGTCTACTTTTACCAATGTAGATTAACTTTAAACTTTGTTTAATTTACTTTCTATCCTTTTTTAGTCCTAAGAATTAGAAAGATGAAAAGTTTCCAGGTAGAACAAGAAATCACAAAGACGTCCAAATGACAACAAAATGTCATTATTACGTCATTTTATCACTGCTTTAGCGTTATTTTGATGTCAACACGATGTCATTACAATTTTTGTTCTACCTGAGTTAAAGCGAAATTAAATTAATCTCGGTATTGGTAGAAATGGGCACAAGTTGTTTTCAAAAGTTTCTTCATTGCTATTCAGCTATTTATTTTCGCAAATATAATGTTTAATTGAATAAAAGATAATTTATGTAGTTGTCTTAAATAAAGGAATTGTTTTAACCGACTATTGATACTTTCTTATCCAATATTCTTTCAGGATATCAGCTAGATATTTTTCTTTCTTTCAAACAAAGTTTTATTATATTTATTGTAGTTTTATTATAAAATTTTTATATATAGCTGAATTAATTTCTCAAAAAACTTACTTATATTTGTTAATTTTAATTATAACAATTTTAAAGTATTGAATACAAATGCCTTATTCTGTGTTAAGTTTGTTAAGCGATGTACTCTATGTAAAATGTAAATTATCGGGTCCAATCGTATGCGAAGCTCCGCTAAAGTAGCTCTCGTTCTCAGTCATTGTATAAGAAATTAGCTGTCTAGCGCAAAGTTCATCGGGTTCCCTTCTTTTGGGGGGAAACTTCATCAGACTGTGCATTTTATTCGTTTTATGGCCGTACCGTTTATACCGATATGCAACGCGAGCATTTTGTCGTGAAGTACATTTCGGCGAATAATTGCTTCGCACATCTGTCGGCTACCTGGCTGCGCCGTTTGGAAACTGAGGTTAGTTCTCGTTTTACGTAATGCAGCGAGCTTCGTCGTCAAAACAAGTGTCACTAGCGCTCATAGTTGCGGGTATAGCGTTGGAGAACTATTAATCGATTGATAGGAAACTCCGGCGAGAAATCTCGATAGAGAAAACGCCATCGGAGGATAATAAATTCGACGGTCGATAATACCGATGATCGATAAAAGCGTAATTTACAATAAAAAAAATAAAACAATTTTATTTTGAATATGTAAAACATCGCTTTGTCGATAAAATTACAATTTATAAAATATATATTTCTTGTTTTTATATTATTTTTTACAATTGTTATAAAATGGAATTAATACATATAAATAAATTAATACATATCTCATGATTTGAATTTATAACAATTATAGACAGTTGGAAGAAAACTTGATCTCTTAAAAACTTACAAATTGTTTAAGTTGACATAAATATTAGTCGTACTTATTTTTGTATACGAATTTCAACATAATAAAAGTTAATCACTAAGATAATAATTTTAATATGTAAAATAATAACAGGGATACATGTAAAAATTTATGCACATATGTCTTTTTCTTTTCTATATTTTTGAAAAGCTATAGTGAATTATAATTATTTTCGTTAATAGCAACGACTATACATATAATAACTATGAAATAATCATAAAATTAATAATTTTTTTGATCCCCCGATAATATTACGCAGCAACGATTTGATTACAGGAGAATGCGATCGAAATATCGCACAGCGGAAAAAAATACTATCTTACTTGCGTCGCTCGCGTTAATAACGATGAAACATTATGCATCGGGGCAACATTCGCGAGAAGCTTGAATATCCAAGAAGGGGACAAAGTGCTCGTGTCTTCTGTGAAAAACGTTCCCTCATTAAGCAGCGTTAAGATTGCTCCCCGCACGGCGAGCGATCGTGAGCTTCTGGTACGATATAAATCCTCATGTATCGAATTTATATGTATATATATATTATATGTGAAGAACAAATTAATCAATCGATCGTCTGTATTTGGCGGCAGGAACTGCAAATGGAGAAGGTGCAATCGAGTCTCTTGAGTCAAGTGAGAATCGTTGCGAAAGAACAGCCGATTGTGGCGTGGATCTCAAAGTTTTCCTCCGTGACTTTCATCGCGGGCAAGTCACTCATTCTTTGCGATATTACTTGAGTATATAAAATTATCAGAAAAATAATGCTGTCACTCTCAATTACGTGAAAATTGGATTATTTTGTTTGTACTCTATGTAATTTTAATATTATTATAGTAGGGGAAAAAAAAATATATATATATGTTGAATTATACACAGGAAGTCGAAAAGTTTGTTGATGAAGTCATTTGATATTATTAAAATAGTAAAATATATTTTAATAATATATAATAAATATAATAATAATAATAAATTATAATAATAAATTATAATAATAAAGTAAAAATATCAGGATATATTTTTTAATAAAATATATTATTTGTGTCGAGATGTATCAGAACATATTTTAACATTTTCGTAATATCATGATTTCATTAAATTTATCAGAGTTGAATAGAAGAATATCTTGATGTATTTTAATTCAAAATTTCAATGCCAAAAATATTTTAAAAAAATTCTAAATGTAATCCTTATAGAGGATTCAGAGCCAAAATTCGCGTATGGCCTGCTCGAGGAATTCACAGAGGTGCACGTGCTTGACTCAATCGCAAACGCAACGATGAAGGACGCACTCATTAAGAAGGAGACCACGAGGACGGGCAATTCTCTGGCCAAAATCTTGCCCTACTTTGCCAGAGGAAAAGATCATCGCGATTCAAGGGACAACGCCGCGAATTACGCGTTACTGCAGAGCTTTCGCAACAGAAGCACCCCTCGCGTCTTCCGCGTGCATCCTTTGCCGGATTTCCGCTCCTTCGAACCATCGAATGCCCACGACATAATTCTGCGATGTCCCTGTCACATCCTGATCCCGAGGAGCTGCTTGCCGAGAGGCGCAAGATCGAGCGGAACGACAATGTGTAAATTTTTGATATGCAAAAAAATATTTCACGCGTCTAATTTTTTTTTTCATTCTTTTTTTAATTAACTGGAGCTAAAGCAGTCGATTCATTCGCAGGTAAAATCAGAAAAGTGCCGGAAAGCCGGCAGCACGTTAATGTCACCAGCACGAATTTCCTGAAGGACGACGATCCTTCTCGCAAGAAGGTGCGGGAACTCTTCGCGAGAATTTACGTTCTCGAAGACATCTTGGACAAGTGTTCCGCGTCATTAGACAGAGGGTATTTCAACCTAAACTCGATCCACTCTTGCGCGTACGTGTCGGCGAGTTTGCGGATGACTTTGGGACTGAAAGCCGGCAGTAAAGTGATCGTGCAGGCCGAGGAGGTCGAACCGCCGCCGAGACCGACGTCGGTGAACGTTTTCCCGTCCGAGCGATCGGCGACGCTGGAGCTTTTCGTAAATTACGTGAAACTCTATTCGAAGCATGGACCGCTGCTGCTCAGTTCGGGCGCGACAATTTTACTCGACGGTGGTGAACGGTGTGTCGTGCGACTGTCACCCGCGGATTGCGATTACGCGAATATAGACGGAAGAAACGCGAAGGACTTGGTCGCCTTTGTCCCGTCGGATTCCGTCGAATCCGACGGGGAAATTTCTCGGGGCTGTTCCGAGGAAAGTTCGAGGCTGGAGAAAATTTCCACGAGGTAATGGATACAAGTGTTTCGTGGTATAATTTATAATTGTTTTGATAACGACGACTTGGAATCATCACTGAAAAAAAATTTGATTATATTAATCCAGTCTTGATGAAAGTTACCAACAACCATGGTAAAATAGTTTCAACTAGACATATAGGTCATTATGACAAAATGTTATAAAAATGAAATGTTCATAATTGTTATAAAATGTTTTGTTATTATTACTATATTTAGTAATTCTAACTAAACATTTTAAAAATTGCATTATTAAATGCATCTTATAAGTTTGCTTAGAATTTTTTTTTCAGTGATTGAATCTACCCGCAAATTAGAGATCCAATTTTTAAATCAGATATATATACGTATTATTATCAAGACCTGATGATGAGAAAAATTTGCAGATTTATAGAGGGTGTCCTTAAAGATTGCAAGATCGCGCTCGATCTCGGCTTGGGTCTGCGAAGACCGGTGGACTTCCGGTACGATCGGGAAAACATTCTAATCTGCGGCAACGTCGGTTCCGGCAAAACGACCTTCTGCAAAATGCTAATCGAACGTTATCGCGAGGCGCCGTGTTTCGTGCACACGCATATGATCGATTGCAGGTCGTTGAAAGGTAATATCGCGCCTCGGCTTTTCCGCGCAATTAGCGGAATTAACTGCGATATCATGGCGAATCTCCGTCGGACGTCCAAACCTTTCAAGAATTTTAAATGCGTTTAGCTTCTTTTCTTGCAGTAATATATGTAAAAATGTTCTTTGTTTTTAATTTTAATAAAATGCGACAAATCCATTTAATTAGTGATCATATTTCAATTTATTACGATTTAAAAAAACATTTACTGTAACGTTTAATTTACAAATTTTGGAGTTTGCTTTAGCGTAATTAAAATGCGCTACATATATTTCCAAATTTTAATTTAAATTAAATTTATATTCATGTTACAATCAGAATAAAAATTGTTTAAAGAGATTTTAGAAAATAATTGAAAAATGCAACTTTATTAAATTCTGTCAAAGTTTTTCCATTACTCAAATCTTGTACTTTTATCAAACACAGTAATTATTAATTATTATAAATAGGTAAAAAGGTAGAGACATTGCAGAAGATTATTTCGTCCGTCATGAGCGAGTGCGTGTATTATCAACCGTCCATATTGTTGCTGGACGATTTGGAGAGCATTACCAATGCGTCATTAAATGATGAGGAAAATACGATAGACGCGACGAACGCTTCCAGGTAAACGGAGCTGCATCTACCAGTTAATTTGAACTGAATAGTAATCGTTAATTTAAATCGGAAAAAGAGGCAAAACATTTCTGCATAGCTTTATCAGTCGCGTGATTCCTGATACTATTATTTATAAAAAGAAAATGTATTTTTGTTAGTTTTCAAAAATTGAGCTTAACAATTTAAAAAAGTCTTTTTCCATTTATCCTCTAATGCGAAGCGCCTGACGATTATTTATCAATAGAATCCCTTAATTGACTGATTTTAAACTAATTTTAGAATTACCGATATGCTGATCAATACCGTCACGCAATATCAAGAATCCCATTATATCTCAATCATCGCCACTTGTATCGACGTGAGTAAACTCGGCTCGAGATTACGACCGGCCAGAGGAGTGCAGTTCTTTAGGACAGTCTTACAAATCCCGAATCTTGAGAAGGTATAGTCGCTCCGAAGTTATCTCGAATTACTACGAAAGTGACAACGAAGAAAAACCGACCTTTTTTATTTTATGTAAATTAGCAGGAAATTTCGAAATTTATTTTAAAAGTTTATATGCATGCTCGTTGTATATTACATTTAATTTAAATATTGTAGAATTTGATATTTCGAATTATCTTTAACACGAACAATCGAATGTAGGAATTTATTTGAAAACGGAGAAAAAAAAATGTAAAATGCATCATTTTATATTTATTATTTTACATATTTCTTTCTCTTTTTTGTGCCACTAATATCTTGTTTGTCGATGCATTTCCCGATTAACGCGCCTCCGTATTTCCGAACCTTCTTAATTAAGTTCCCTCTACCCCGTGTAAGTTGGGACGTTCTCTCGTTGATTTCTGCGTAACACTCGTGTCGTGGCTAACCAGGTGGATAGAATCGATATTTTGCGATTAACGCTCGAGGACAAGTTATGCGTGCCCGGAGACATGAATTGGAATTACTATGGAAACAAGACCGAGGGCTGGATGCCCCAGGATCTCGTCGACCTGGCGGAGAAGGCACGGTTCGTCGCGTGGAAGCGTCACGGTAACGAGATAGACAAATGATCATAGAAATATTAATGGATATCGCTGTAATTTTAAATAAAGAAATAGATTAGAAGAAAAAAAATTGTATCAATAAAAACAAACGATAATACATTTAACAGCAGTGACAATTAATATAATATTTTTGTAGAGTGATTACTAGACTATTTCGTTATCTGTTGAACGCTTTTAATGCTTTGTTTTAAATTCAGAAAAATTGTATTCCTTTAATTTTGATTGTTTTTACGGAGATCTTTGTGCTATGTTTATGTATTTCTATCAAAGTGGCAGAAAGATTGAAAGCGCCGATTATTGTAACGGAGGAGGACGCTAACACCGCATTGGAGGGTTGCACGCCGATGTCCCTGCAGGGTGTTCAGTTGTACAAGAGCGGCGGTCATTCTTGGTCCGACATCGGCGGACTAGTAGACACGAAAAGCTCCCTCACGGAAATTCTGCAGTGGCCGCTCAAGTATCCGGAGATCTTCAAGAACGCCCCCATAAAACTCCAGAGCGGCGTTCTGTTATATGGGATGCCCGGTACCGGGAAAACGATGCTGGCCAAAGCGATCGCCGGCGAGTGCGGCGTGAATCTGATTAGCATCAAGGTTTATTTTTAATCAGACGTAAAATGGATTTTAGTTTCGATTCACTTCGGATGTTATTGTGATGATTTTTAATATTTTCTTCAAGATTTTTTTTACTTTACACATCAGTTTCATAGAATTTCTTTATTAAAATAATAATTTAACTGCAATTAAATGCAGTATATTACAGATGTATGATAGTTCTGCCTTAAATATTTCTAAACAGTAGTGAGTTTTATTTCAGGGTCCAGAATTGCTGTCAAAGTATATAGGCGTCAGTGAGGAATCCGTAAGAAATGTATTTGAAAGGTATAATGGCTTCTCCAGATTTTTCTCCCTCTTTTCAATGATGGCATTTGGACTTTATATGATCTATGAATTCTTAAAAATTTATTGTATTATAGAGCCCGTCGCGCCAAGCCGTGCGTTTTATTCTTTGACGAATTCGACAGTCTTGCACCCAGGTGAATCATATGATAAATGTTTATACAAAATTTATCTATCCTATTTTTTATTTGTTAGCATTTTAATGATAATAATATGATGTCAATAGAAATATATAAAAAATATATATTAATTTTCTTTTTCTATTTTGATAAACACGTGCACTTTATCCTAATTAGACGCGGACACGATAGCACCGGAGTCACCGATCGGGTGGTGAACCAACTTTTGACACAGCTTGACGGGGTCGAAGATCGCGAGGGGGTGGCGGTCGTAGCAGCGTCCTCAAGGCCCGATTTGTTGGACCCGGCTCTTCTGAGACCGGGACGCCTCGATAAGTGTTTACACTGCCCTTTACCAAATGAGGTAAACATATTTTAGACAACCCTTCCAATTCGTCATGGCCTTGTATTAATTGTTCAATAATAATATTCGCTTTTGCTTCAGTCGGAAAGAGAGGCAATCTTCGCGGTTCTGTGCAGTTCTCAAAATGTAGACACAGCTGAGCTGGATTTAAAGATACTAACTCAGCTCGCTAATGGATTTACCGGGGCTGATATCAACGCGGCGATTACCTTGGCAAGATTGACGGCGTTTGAAGACGTCTTGGCCACTGCGACGGTAAGCATATTTACCCTTTGTTAATGCCACTTCTTATTAATTAATTTTTTAAATAAAAAATGCCTGTAAAGGTTTGTAAAGTTGGCAAAAAAATTAAAAATGAACAAAAAAGTAACGATGAAATTTATTTTTAATTTTTTTACAAGGTGGACAAAAAATGATAATTTACGTGGACAAATTGCGGGCAATCAAATGCCATATCAATTTTATAAAAATTTGCATATCGGGAAACCAACTTTACAGACTTTTGTCACTACTAAACAGGAATGTCCTTCATTATTTTGATCTGCATTTGTTTCATTAAAACAACGTTCAGTTTTAAACTCAGATTTTATCGAACTGTACAACAATACAACTTCGCATAATTAAAGGATTAATATTACTTTATATTTGAATTAATTATCCGATTATGCATTATCTGCTTATTAACTAATGTCTGAGTCTCGTTTGTCGTGCGCTTAGCCTTTTTGTTATCTGAAGAGTGACTCCTAAGTGTAGACACGTAAAAACAATATTTATGAAACATAAAAGAACGTAAACAGATAAAAAATTATCGTTTGTCCTGCTCTGACTCACCATCCTATCTAATCGCTTTAACGAAAGAGAAAAAGATATCCGGGCACACACGAATTTAACCAGGATAGTCGGAATTTCGGTTGTCAGCTCGTGATCGATCTTTTAAGCCGCTACGTCGACTCGGACTCTCTTGCGGAACAGCAGATTGCATCGCTAATGGCCGAACCGTTTCGTTGTTGTTGCCGCGGTCGTGGTAGTGTCTGCGCAGCGCCGTAATGAAAAGCGCTTCTCGCGCGACTCCCGAGAATCATTTGTAGGGTAGCTTCCGAAGTAAGATAGTGCGTAATGACGATAATATCGTTAGGTGTGCACCCTGCGTACACATGGGGGCGCGCCCGGGCTGGGGAACAGGGGGGAAGATCGAAGGGGGCTGTAGGTGCCGCGATATAACCGAGGAAACGTAGACCAGGTTTATTAGCACACGGTGCCGAGAGAGCGCCCGGGCGACCAGGCCACCCCCTTCGGCGCTTCGCTTCATCCCCCGGCCTCCCTACGCCTCGCTGAACGTCGAGGGGGTTATTATCTTATGCGTTATAATGATACACGGTTTAGGGCCCGCAGCGGTCCTGCAAGATCGAAAGCCAGACAGCCATTCCGCTAGTTATGGCGCTCGTTAGCCCCTCAGACGTCTTCGGCGTGTCTATTATCAACCCTCCAGTCGCGTATCCTCGTTTATTTGTCTATCTATTAATCCATTTAAGTAATTCTTCTGCCAAAGATATAAAAGTGTTCGTGACACTTTGTTAGTGAAGATATATTTTTTATCGAATGAAGATACATGGATAATAATTATTTATTTTGTTCATGCGTCAAAATTTTCCTGGAAGTCATTAATTTATTAGCCGAACTGTCTAACAGTTTGCAAAGATCGATTGAATTTCTTAATGTTCGCCAATTCTCATTCTCCAACTTTTATTCGGGGAGATAAAAATATGAAGGTGTTAAGAGCGTATGATTTTATATTATAAGGAGATAAATTCTCGGTCATTCACTGGCGCGTACGTACGCACCCGATCAAATTAATCCGAATTAATCGGGCCTGCGTTAAAAGGGAGCGTCTTCGAGGTATACGAGGAACGAGTGGCGCGGCTCACGGGAAGCTATTAATTAATACGCATCGGAGAAAACGAAGTTATACGGCGGCACTTACCTCCCGGAAGAACGCGAGTATCCAAACTGTGCGTCTAATTAGCGAGTGAGTTTCCGGAGAGCGCGACGCATCTCGAGTGAGCGAGAGAAAGATATATATATATATATATATATATATATATATATATATATATATATATATATAGAGAGAGAGAGAGAGAGAGAGAGAGAGAGAAGGGTGGAGGCGCCTTGCTTGTGATAAGTGATTATACGGATAGGAACGTGGGAGGGTGTCTTCCGAGGCGGTGCAGATTGTGCTTAACTCCAATAATTAATTCAAATCGCTGCTGTTAACACGCAACATTAAGCTTTTACAGTATTTTGAGACGAAACATTTTTTCATGCGGTCGGAACAACGAGTAATCACAGACGCTATGTGTTTCGAATACACAATTGAAGTAGGAACAAAAAAATATTGATATTTTATATTTTACATATTGCATTCTTTTTCCACTATGCACTACCGTTCAAACGTTTGAAAGCAGCATAGACGAAATTAAATACAAACAAAGAATTTCTGAGAAATAGTTAGAAGAAGAAATGTTTTTTTTCTACAAAGTGCTCGAAATATATAATGAACATTTGAACATAACAAAAGATTTTTTATTTAACTGAAAAGTATATAATATTTCTATTTCTAAACTTTTGAACGATAATGTATATATTCTTCTATATATTTTACTTATCAATGATAGGACGGCAAAGTCAATGCGGCTGCCATCAAAGTTACACAAGCACATCTCGAGGAGTCTGTGAAATCGACGAGGCCATCTCTGTCCATCGGCGAAAAATTGAAATACATTAAAATGTAAGTCGACATATACGAAGAAAATTAGAGTAATAAGAAATTCAACTTATCCATTTGAAGAAATTGAAATCATATTCTTACAATATTGCTCCACTATTACAGTTATGCCCGGTTTTCCAAGGGGGACAATTTTACGGAAGATATGCTGAAGAACCAGAAGGCCACACTAGCTTAATTTAAATTTTTTTTAAATTAAAAAAAATCAAAGGTTTCAAGAAGAATCCAATATACTTTCTGTATTGAAACGCAACAATGTAATAAAAAAATTAAAACAAAACCATTTTTCCTACTTTTTCATTTAGATTTCTTAATCATGCAAATTGTGTGATCATGCAAATTGTGTGAAATAGGAATATGGTATCATAATAATTGGAATGACGATTAAGTCAGGGTAGTTGAGTTCCCTCTTCCGTGCACTGAGAGACAGACATAGTTACTTTTAGACCCAATCATAATTTTATAATATTTCTATTCAATAAATATGATTAACTTAACTATATGCATCATTATGTTAACCATAATTATCATTAGAAATGTTACAAAATTGTGATTGGGCCCAAAAGTAACTATATTTTTTCTTCAGCGTGCATTCTTCGGATTCGAGGGATCGATCTCGAATGAGAATCCACACCCAGCCGAACGTAACTCGCGGTAGAGATTTTACCGGGGTAAACCCGATGGCGAACCGCGGTTGCAGCCCGCGAGGGGGGTGCGCGAGCTCGAGCCGGCGGATGTCGCGCCGGGGCAAAGTTAAATTAAATCACGGGCGAAGGCAGCTAATATTGTAGTTTATCTGGCGGGACATTAGCGCGGTGAAATATGCGCCTCCTTCGCCCCGGCGAACTTAAAATCAAGATCTTAGACGAACTTCCCAGCCCCCTACCCCTTTGCCCGCCCCCTCGCGAGACGCCGACGTCGACGCCGGCGCGTCCTTCCTGCTAAGTCGCGCGTGAAAATACTAATTATTATACCGATTATTAATACGAAAAGTTGCCGTCGTGCTAAGTCGGCGAGCACGAGGAGAAGAGTCGCGGCAGAGTTCCGCGGGGGGAGGCCGCGCGAACATCCGGATTACACCTCGCGCTTACGCTCGGTTAACGGGAGGAAAAGTGGACCTCGACCGAGGCTAAGGGCGACAGATAATGAGCTTGCCGACGGTAAACGCGGAAATATAGGACGCAACGCCATATTGTCAGCGCATAGAAATCGCGCTGGATGTTGCACGCTTCATCGAGGCTCGTGCGCTGCGATGACCTTTGTATCTAGAGAACGTGCCCTTTTGCGCGGTGAACATGGCCAAAAGGAGCCTGGAAAGCATTATTCGTAGAGCTAAGACTCGCGATGCGAGGGGGATGCTTGCAACGGCGACGATGGTAACGACGACGACGACGAAGACGATGAAGACGAAGACGATGACGACGACGACGAGGAGACTCTGCTTAGCATAAAAATGGCCAATTACCCGGCTAACAAGCGACGGTCGAGCGGCACGAAGAGAGAGAGCTGTTGGGCGACGAAGCCGGCTAACTCCGTTAGCGCCTCTCCGCCCGCCGAAGGAGATTAGTTAGCGTAAATGTCGCCGGTTGACGCATTTTTATTCCTGATTACCGCTTCTCGCCGCGCTAATCCCATTCGCGCCGGCGACATTCGGGAAAACTCGACTTCGCGCCTGGCAACAAATTGCTGTTCTCGAAAAAGGGACGACGGAAGGAAGGAAGGAAGAAACCGGGACTGTAGGGGAGAAGGTGTGTACATAGGTGCAGCAATATAAAGGACATAGGCTGTTATTTAGGGAAGAAGTGAGACCTGAGGCGAAGTGTAGCTGGCCATATTGGAAACGGACGGTAATCTCGAAGATTGACATTCTTCTTTTTCCCTAATAGTGTCCTTCATCATAGCTTCACCAAAAATTTAACGCTCGAGACAAAAATGTAAAGAGCCGTTACTCAAAAGATTTGAAACTTTAGGCAAAGAGACCAGAAATGGTAACAACATTTTGAGAATTATATAAACTAAATCAAAGAGAATAACAATTGCTTAAAGTCTGTATATTCAACATATAATAAAAGTACTCGGAAATTTGATTAGTGGGATAATACTGGCCTTCAATAGAAGATTGATGAAGAAAATGAGATTTTTTTCACGAAAGACAATTTGTGTTTGAAGGAAATCGCTACAATACAATCATGATTTTCAGGCCAATTCTTTCGAGAATAAACATAGAGGGGGAAGTTCACTCGCCTTCGCTTCGGGTCCTTTTGCGCGAAGGAATATGCTACGTAAAGAAGTTTCGCGCGATAGTAAAAGGAGATGCGCAACAGCTTCTTCGGGGCTGTCGCGATTACCTCGGGCGCAATTCCGCGGCGTTATAACGACAACTCGCACGCGAAATTACGAGGACTTGACAAGAAGCACGTCGCGATTCCGCCACGATGTAATCTCATAACTCGAGCGCGTTGATATTAAATCCAAGAGTTGTCGCGAGTTGCGACGAATCCCAATTGTCAATTTTCAACGTAGGACAAACAGAAATTGTCTCTGCAATGAAGGACATTTCTATGATTTCAATTGTCTCTAAAGTTGACACCTCGAAATATGAATCCTATTTTTACAAATGATATGGCATTTGATTGTTCAGGTTTCGTCCAGAAATTATCCTTTTTGTCTATCGTGCAAAAAACAAATTAAAAATAAATTCATCATTAGCACTTTTTTGTTCATTTCTAGTCAACTTCATAGATGTTCACTGATCTCACTATAGATTTATATTGATTTAAAAAGAACAGTATTTAAACATATCTAGAATATATTTTATATTAGATTATAAAATTAACGATAATCGAACAGTGTTACGTGTAAAAGTTTTATGAGTGTACTTTAAATTATATGGCTTTACAAAACGATGAAGGGAAATCCGATAATTTTGACATATCACTAGACAAACATAATTTTGAAAGATACATCGAGTCTACAGAATACCTTCAAATATCTCCTAAAACCAAGAAACCTTATTTTACTCTGTAAATTCTAGATATACACAAGCTCTCTTGAAATCGGAAAACGGGTGATTTGTACGCGAAAATTCCTTGTAGCGGCTAAACTGATAAAAGAAGAAATCCAAGTCACGCGGTCGACTTTTGGGTCGGAAAGGGACGAGGAAAGGAGAAGAGATAGAGAAAGAGAGAAAGGAGAAGAATGCCGCAGGGAGAGAGAGAGAGCACGTGGGACCGGTGAATGCGGGGGGGAGTTTTCGATCTCTCGTGCCATTCTATCATTGACAATTTCGCGCAAATGGGATGGCGGTCGGGCGAGCGAGCGATTGGTGTGCCGGTGGTCGGCGAGGCGTGCGCCTCGCGCCCACATTGGCGTTAAATAAGAGTAAGCCACCCGCGCCCGGCCACGGCGACGCGGCATAATTGCCTGTGAAATCACCAGATGGATTTTGCCTCCTTGTTCTGCCCCGGCCCCGCCCGATACCCCGCTCCCGCGGCGGGTTTTCGCCGGGCGCAACAAACTTCGTAATTGTCAACGAGATTGTCGGCCTAAACGGATTGTTTCAGCGCGGCTGAAGCTAAGCGGCTATCATTCGATCGAACGACCGGCGATCGGCGTCTTGATGGCGATGTCTGGCCGGTAGATTGTCACAACTGGACATGGATCATTGGATTTTAACGCACTCGCTTTAATGATTTGCCTTATTTTAATTGAAACCGATTATATTGTCATTAAATATTAATGTTAAATTAATATGTTGACTGTCTTGTACAATCAACTTTGTATTTTTGTATTAGCATGTTATTTTAACATGCCATTTAATTATATTTATTTTTCATCAAAACTTACAATTAGGTTTCTGTCTTCCTCTTCAAAAAAATTGAATCGATGAATAATTGATGTTCATCAGATTACAAATTAGTTCGATAAATCTATAGTCAACGTGTTCAATATTAAGGAATCCTACTTAAAGTTAAGATAGAAATTTCATTATTTATTTACGCGTTTAAACTTTAATTTATAAGAATTATCCAATTTTGATAGACACTATATGTGGGTGAATTCGATCAGCTTCGAGCCGCTTCTCTCTGTTCGCTCATTGTATCCAGAGAAAATAATATATCAATTACGCTCGTGATTACATTCTCGGATACATCGACACACCGGCTGAGAGAGCCCGAGAACTCGTTAGTTAGCGAGCGAAACGACATTCGCAAACACGCGGAATTCCCCCGAGTGCCGGCCGCGATAAATTGCACCGGGAGTGCTCGGAGTCTCTCGAAAGTATCGCCGCGCCCGAGTCTCTCCACAATCGTCGAATCGAATGGAAAGAAAGCAGCGTTGAGCGAACGATAACTCGATTATCAGAGATGTTAAGTAAACACGCGCGATTGCTCCGCTCTTCCTATTCCGGGGCTGACCCGTATTTCTACGTTTAGGTACCTTTGGGTTCCACAAAGCGCATCTCGACGTTGCTCTTTTCCTCTATTTCCTACCGCGATACATTGAAAGAAAAATATAGTTAATTTTGGATTTAAACACAATTTTATAGTATTTCTAATGATAATTATAGTTAACATAATGATGCATACAGTTAAGTTAATCATATTTATTGTTGGAAATATTATAATATTATGGTTGGTTCAAAAGTAACTATATTTTTCTGTCAGTAGTTGAATAATTTTATTTAGTTTAGCATAAACTAAATGTCTCATGAGTGAGGTTTAGTTTTCCATC
Source organism: Tetramorium bicarinatum (assembly GCA_928718305.1). Taxonomy (NCBI): domain Eukaryota; kingdom Metazoa; phylum Arthropoda; class Insecta; order Hymenoptera; family Formicidae; genus Tetramorium; species Tetramorium bicarinatum. The sequence goes on along the minus strand of OV788319.1, from coordinate 3,733,627 downwards.
ATCTAATTTATCCGTCATCAATTTTTAATTTTATAGAGCATTTTTCACTGCTGTCTCTATTGGACGTGTCCCCCCAAAATACTGCAGTTCGAAGACTGCTTCTAGAAACGTAAAACAAGCGTCTTGCCCTCGCACAAACCGTTCCGTCACTTAGCGTCGACCCAGGGCGACCCTTGCCGACCCTACGCGTCGTCGACGCCGAGGCGCTCCACAAAATGGTGCACACACAACCGCGGCTCTTCCTCCTACTGTGCCAGATCAAATGACGCGCGCCAGCGCCCACAATAACGGGCTCTTCACGCTTCAGTCCTATCCTATTCCCAAGCTGGGGCCGGGAATCCCCGCGCCTCTGTCTACCGATCGCGACGGTAGCGCGCTGCCACAATTCGAGAGCGCGGGAGTTCAATATCGGAGCCCGCGGGACTTGAGAGATACCGGGTTTGAGTCTAGAGAATGCAGAGTCGATCTAAAAGAAATCTTAAACGTTGAGCTTGATTTTGTAGACACGGATTATTTTCATTAATTTTGTACACTTTCTAACTGGTCTGCAATCATAAAATTCTTTATCGAGTCTCAAATGTCGACGTGGGACCGATTAATAAAAAACCACGAAGCGATTGTCTAGGAGAAAATCTTAGAACCTATAAAAATAAAAATCCGACGAGATTCACCTTATTTAATTCACTTTCTGGATTTAAAACTCGATCGGGCTGTTGATTTGTGATTTTAAAAAGTCTTCTTAAAAGACTGTTAGATTGGTGAACAAGGAGACATGAAAATATCATCTCCAATGAGGACAGATCGCGATGAAACGATAGAATTATTAGTTTGAGAAAGCATCGAAAGGACGGACATGGAAGCGGGGGGAGATTTCCATCCGGATTAAGCGCGTCCCTTTTTTCCCCCGCACGGGAAATGATTTGCCTGCCCGGTCCGCACGTCCGACTCGGTCTAAGAGGACACGGGCACGGGCGATGTGATTCGGATCCGCGAGTGCTATTCGGAGGCAGACGTGCGGATAAGCCCCTCAAAGGTCCCGTGTCCCCTTCTTCAAAGGTATATCAACTTCTCCCTGGTTATACTTCGCGTACCACCACTACCGTACCACCGCCGCCACCCATATCGGGAGAAACACTTCCACCCCGCCGCTCTATTTGTATTCAAACCACTCCGGACCTCGTTCTCGTGCATTTTGCACGTCCCTCTCCACGCTGATAAGCGCCCCTTTTACATCCCCCGCGTTGGGAATGAAAGAAATAATTGTGTAACGCGCGGCCAATTGTTGACGAATATCCCGAAATGATTGTGTATGGCCACTGCGTCAGAAAACAATTGTCAGTTTTTAATTTCCTGTTCCTTGGAAATGAGAATAAAATGACAAGGAAGAGGAGGAGCAGGAAAATAGGTTAATTAGTTGAAGTGGACGAAGATAAAGTTAAATATAATAGAGTTAAATTCTTAGACCTTCGGATCTTAAATAGAGTTAAAGTGACGGAGTATAATAAATATCTCTGTTGAAGTAAAATCGTCCCCAAAGTTGTTCAAGAGCCTATTATTAAAACAGCTCGTAGAAGTGAGACAATAAAAATAGATGCTACAGTTATTGCAGAATTATACTCGAGTTTATTTCTAATATAATACAAAATTTACTACCATGTTAAATGAAATTAATCGGCAGAATTATACTCGAGCGTACTTCTAATATAATACAAAATTTAAAGCCATGTTAAATAATGAAACTAATCGGCAGAATTGTACTCGAGTATATTTACAATACAATACAGAATTTACTGCCATGTTAAATAATGAAATTAATCGGCAAACTATTAAGGCTGAACATGTTTAAGGAATTTAATAAACGAACCCAGAAGACTCCTCGAGATCACGTGCATTATTACCTTCCTACACATACATACTATATATACACATGAATCACTTTGCTTTAACTTTGCAAACTATCTGACATAGTTTGGGTGGCGGTGAGTCGTTAATTGCGTGTGATCTAGGCCCGGATAAGATATGATGAATTAACAATCTTAGACAATTAAGAACCAAGTAAATTTTGCAGAAAGGGTTGCGTATCCGATAAAGACCCGAACTAAAAAACAGATTACGACTGTAGAGTATTCAATAAGAAGTTACAAAATGTCTCGCTAAAGCTCGATCTCTCGAGAAGACACTTAACAACGTTCTCCGGGAACGATTTCGGGAAAGATCCGAGCTGAAGATCCCGAGCTGGAGAACGCAGCCCCTTTCGCGGAAGGGGGCGCGAGATCGCGCGCTAATACGAGTCACGGCGAGCATAATTTCTGTTTTTAAATCTCGCCCGCTCTCGCACCCGGTAATTGAATCCTTCGTCGAGATTACTCCAGGCGTCCGCCTGGCGTTTAGACGAGAGGCAGCGCTACCACTCGAGCGTCTCTTCTTCAGCCCGCGGGTTATTTAAGATGGATTATTATTCTGCTGGTCCGCGAGGGCGGGCATCAGCGAAAATGAAAATGCTCTCGTTTGCAGGCAGATTAATTGCCGCGAATCAGCTTAGCCGACGACGCTTCTCGTCGGCGACGACGATGCCTGAAACCCCCGGTTCCCGACCGATTACAATACAACAGCACTGTGGCTTTAAGCACAATAATAAATCGCTGCATTGTGCTCTACTTGTCTGTCGACATGTAACGAACACACATTGCAAATTTTCGTTTCAATAAATTCCATTTCAATAGAATAGAAATATGAATCGCACGTTCATGATCGGGGAGTAAGGGGCATTAACTATGCAGATACGTTCCTCTTGAGTTTTCTTTCGCGCGCCGGCCGGATCGATGACACAAAATCGACGAAACACGAAATCCGCCGCGACGACAATGGCGCTCGCGGTACGGCGTTACACCGTTGACGAAATCGCACGTGCACGCACGCGTTTATAACATTCTGAAAGCTCGGCGAGGCGTCCCCGCCCGTGGCGGGGAGGGTGGGTGTAAGGTTTTGTCGAGCTTCGCCTCGCGACAAATCCTCCCTTTGTCGCGCACGAAAATGGCGAGAGCAGAGAAAAAAGAGAATGGGGGAGGGGAAGGAGGGGGAGAGGGAGGAAATGGGGTTGGGATAGAGGGAGGGGAAGGAGAAGTGCATTATATTTACCTTGGATGCATATCCGGTGGCGCATGGATTCCTAAGCCTGTATCGGGGCTCGCTGTTACGTGAAAAATAATTTACACGCGCGCGAATATCAATGCGCTCACACACCATATAATATACGAAAAACACACACACCCGCAATTGTGCTGCACGTTACACGTGAAACGACACGTGCGTGAGGGGTGTGGCTTGCGAGACGAATACGCATCTTGAAGATTCGAAACTTTTGCATTCTCCAGTCGCGTGGAATTGTTATTGATGCTCGTGTACAATATTCTAAAGAACAATGGCCCGATACTCTTGGACGGCGAAGAAATTGCCCATCCGGTTCCGAGGCGGCGCGATAAGCTCCGCGGAAAAGTTGTGAGGATTGGCGAAAGGAAATGAAGTCTATTTTCCGTACTACACTCGGCCAAGCCGCGGACCTTGATAGATGAGTTATAGAGACGAAGGAAGGAGGAGAAGATGAAAAATGAGGAAAGTATAAACAAAATTATGGAGAAATAAAAGAAAAAGTGGTAAAGTAAAATGAAAGAAAGATAAAAAGAATTAATGAGAGGAGAAAGGAGATAAAAAAGGAGATAAAAAAGTGAAGAAAGCAATGTTAAAGTGAAATAAAGGAAAAGGAAAAAAAGATAACAGAAAAATAAAATTAAAGAGAAGAGAAAGAAGAGAACAAGGAATAAAAAATTAATGTAAAAAATGAGAAGAAATGCAAGAAAGAAAATGCAAAAAGGAAAATACATAAAAACAAAAATAAAATTAAAAAAACTTTGAGAAAGTAAAACTAAAAGAAAAAAAAAACACAAAAAAGCAAAGAATAGAAAGAGAAATATAAAAAAAAATAAAGAAGACAAATTCAAGCGCGAGAAACAAAAAAGGATAAAGAAAAAAGCAAAAAAAAAGGAGGAAAACGAAGAAAATGGATAAGAAAAGAAAAGGGAATAAGAGTTCGGAAAACAGTGCGAAGAGACGAAGGAGCTAGTGACGGAGATGTTGTAGGATCGTTCGAGGATGCGAAAGCGCGAGAAGGCAGGCAATCACGGTAAAGAACGTACGTGTATGTGTGCCTGCGTGTGCTTGCGGTTTGCGGAGGGTAGAAGGTGTGTATGGGGGGGAGGCACTTTCGAAATATCAATTTGAAACAGCCACGGCTATAGATATGCGTCATGCTTTCCACCGGCCATTACGGCCGGCTTTCCATTTTTATTTGTATTTACTGGGACGTCTCTGCTCACCCCCGTCACCCACCCGATGCCCCCTCCCCCCTCCTCGGGTCACCCGGAGTGCGGTAGAAAGGAGGCAGCGACGACGCGACATCGCGCTTTCTCGATATTTTACGACATTTTGTTTCCTATCCGCGGGGAGGAAGCGTCGGGCACCACGCGGCATCTCGGACCTTATTCGACTTTTATGGCGTTAAATCGTGATGAAGTGTCTCGCGAATGGACTTCCCCTCTTCGCTTTCTTCTGCTCAGCTCTCTTCCTTCTCTTTCTCTCTTTTACTTGCGATTGTGGCCGCTCCTAACTTGCGAGATGTCAAAGAATCCATCTCGAAGATAGAAAGAATTCTTGACGTTTGGTACACGCGATTCTTTGCTGACTGATTTTCCTCTTGAAGATTTTCATTAAGATTAATACAAAAATCAACATATTATTATGTATAATATATAGATGTTTTTACATATATTGTGTTTTATTATTATATTTTTTAAAATTGTATTTGATTATTAAATTTTTCATTAATGTTCTCTCTATATTTATACATTCTCTATATTATATATTAGATTATTTTTCTATACATTATATAGAACATTCTACTGCACATATAATCTTTTATAATACATATTTCTATATATTACTATTTATACAATTTTATTTTATATTTTCTAAACATTAGCTAACTGTAAAAATCCTCTTTCCATTCAAAATTCTTCGATGTAAACCTTTCTGCTAGTACACAATCTAGTTTAACTTGTAGAAATTTACATTTTTCGACAGACCTGGGAAAGCGCGAAGAGGAAAAATTCTTTATGGAAAATAGCGATCTCACCGATCTCCCCTGACTTTTCCCCCGCGAGATGACTTATCCGCGAATTCGATCTCAGGACCCTCGAGAGATCGAGGAGCGCCGTTCGCTGCCGCCCGTTGACCGGAAGTCCGATGCGCGGTCGAAAGAAGCCTCTCAGGTTTTTCAATCTCGCATAATGTCTGGGCATGGTCTCTATCGGCGCCTTGCAAACCGCGGCCGCGATAAGATAGCGCCTCCGTGGCCCCGGGAATTTACGCTCGGCATAAGTTCGCCTTATATATGAGCGTCCACGGGAAATGCGACGATCGTATCGCGCGCCGGTCACGGACGCGATCCGTCCGTGAAATGTTGCTCCGGTCAGTATTTTACCGGTCCCGCTCTCTCCTTTCGGGGTAAACGCGCGGCAACGGGGCGAAAGGACGTTCGGGAATGCCGGGCGAAGACGAACAGCCGTCCCGAATGCATTCGTATGTTTATCCTCGCGGTGCACTGGATTCACATTTTAAAACGCTGGACTGCTCGGGATTATTCGTTATACGCCGGAAGTTCAGAAACTGTTCCCGTTCTAGATACAATAGTAAATTATCATTAAATTTCAAGATCGTTATAGTTTTTACGAAATTAAAGTTTAAATGTAAAAGATTATATCGGTATTCAATATTTCATTTTTTAAAAAATACCTCATTTTACAAATTTCAAATTAATTGAATATTTGCTTCTCAAACCGATGATTATTTCGATTAAATTAAAAATATAAATATTAATTAGATTAAAATTAGATTAAAATATTAAAGATTAAAAAAATAAATAAAATTATTTATTGATCAAATTTTCTAATGCTCAATTATATTGTTATTCATACTTCTTGTAAGAAGAAAGATAGAAATTAACAAAACAAAAGTCCCATCGTCTTTAGATATCGCAGGACGTTCTCCGGCTCGACCGCCATTCAATCCCGCCCTAAGAAAACCACGAAAAAATAATAACTATACGTATCGTCCCTAATGAAAATATCGCGCGTAGACAGCGGGGAGGTAGGCGAGAGAGGGCGGTGGTGAAAGTTACGTTTCGGATGTCGGCCTTAGCGCGCACCCTGAAAACCTCGAGAATTGTCTGCGGCGCGGCCTGAAACAACAATAACCCCATTCAGGCCGGTGGCATTTGACAGTGGGGTCGGAAACAATGAAACAATCAGCTCTCGGCCCCTCTGTAACGGGGGAGGGAAAGGGGAGGGAACCCGGGGGTAGGAATGGTAGGGGTCGGCGAGGTGAGACAGACGGGCGTGAAGGCCGGAAGTCAACAGCGCCGGACAATGGCAGGCAGCGTCTGACTACCGTTCCTAATTAACCAAGTTCGCCAACTTCGGGCGGACTTGACGATCCCTTTCCCCTAATGCATAATTACGCGTCGCTCACGGCCGTTCCCGCGACGGGACGATGGCGTGAGCCGCGCGTATAAAGTGCCTAATAATCAATCCAAAGATCGCTAATCGCTCGAGACAAACAGATGAAACAGACAACGATGTCGTAACTCGAGCTCATTCGAGCTGAAATATTCATAATAAAAGATGTCGAAGACTAGAAAATTGCAAGTAAACAATTTCAACTTCGTTAGACTTAGTACATTTTCGAGAAGTTTTTAATTTAAGTTAATTACAAATTTGTCGGGGAACAACATTCTCGCGTATCTCGCGGTGCAATCTGAAGAATATAAGAGATATACGATGTTTGTCGTAAGACGATAAGGGAGGCGCCGGCCACGCGGCCTCGCTATTATTAACCTTTAGTGCCCGATCCATCCCTATCTCTCGTTCTCCATCCCTCCCCGCGCTTTCTCTCTCTCTCTCTCTCTCTCTCGCTCACACTGTCATCACGCTTTTTATTATTCGCATAATCGGATCTGGAGCGGCGATAGCGCCGGTGATTTCGGGTTTGTCTAGGGTAACGCAGTTGTCGGCCGGCACAATGCCGCGCCTGAATGCCTCATTGTCTGCCGGGACCGACGCCCACTCAAAACTTCCACTCGCGCCCACCGCCGCCCGTCATTTTCCGCAATCAAACGATCGCGCGCCTCCTCTCCACGTCGCGCATAAAAGCGCGGCTGATACCGCCGGGCGCGGACGAGCGACGCAATTAAAACGTCCGTCCCAGCCCCTCCTCACCCCCTCGGACGCTCGGGAATCCCGAAGAGAGATCCCGTGTCCCCGGCTAATTTCGGTAAAATGGCGAGACAGATTTTACCGCCGCCTTATCTCCTCCGTGGGAGAAATTTTAGCTACTACGCCGCGGCTGAGGGATCATTTAAATCTGAATCGCGCGCAAGTTCCCCGCCCTCGTGTCGGCGAAGATTAGTGGATTGTGCCCCGGGCTAATTCCCGCTAAATGAAACAAGTTTCTCGCGTGCCCCGGCGGCGCGATGGTTGACTCGCGGCAGCGTGTTGACGTTAAAATTCAATTGCGCAGGCGGCGCGGTGACGATACGGAAGTCGGGACGCGCTGGAATCAAGAAGACAATGTCACCCCGCCGAAGACACCCTCCCCTTCTGCGCGTCTCTATCGACACGTATAGCATTGTCGGCGGTCCTTTTCGCGCCGCGCCGGATTTCTCCGCGACGCTCACTCTCGCAAAGTGATTACATTTCACTCGTATTCCCCGCTTTCGTCTCCTTACCGAGGGAACCGGTCCGCAGCCGCGAAGCGCCGCGCAACGAGGACATTCTTTGGTGACAATACCCGCCACAATCGAGCCCGGCGCACTTCCGCGCATACTAATGGAGTGGCGCGTAGACTTCCCTGGTCAGAGGATAGTCGTTGCTGCTCTCCTACCCACGTCTTCCTTCGTGCGCCACCCGTAAAACTTACCAACCCCCCGCCGTCGTCGTCGTCGTCTTCGTCTTCGAACAATCCGAGAGCGTTATTCGCAAAAGTCGCCATTCGCGAATGATATACCAATACAAGATTAGAAGGATTAGATGGATTTTGGATAGACATTCGGAAAAAATATTCCATGTTTTCAATTTTACAAAAATTCACGCAATGTAATTTCAAATTATAGATCTCAAAGTTAAATCGTTTTCAAAGTCAAGTAGTTAGATGGATTTTGGATAGACATTCGAAAAAATATTCCATGTTCTCAATAAAAAAAAAATTAATAAATTGTACTTTCAAATTCTAGATCTCGAAGTTAAACCGTTTTCAGAGTCGAGTAGCTATAATGGATTTTAAATAGAGACATTCGAAGAAAATATTGTTTTCAATAAAAAAAAATTAATAAATTGTATTTTCAAATTCTAGATCTCGAAGTTAAATCGTTTTCAGAGTCGAGTAGCTATAATGGATTTTAAATAGAGACATTCGAAGAGAATATTCTGTTTTCAATAAAAAAAAAATTAATAAATTGTACTTTCAAATTCTAGATCTCGAAGTTAAATCGTTTTCAGAGTCGAGTAGCTGTAATGGATTTTAAATAGAGACATTCGGAGAAAATATTCCATGTTTTCAATTTTACAAAAATTCACGCAATGTAATTTCAAATTATAGATCTCAAAGTTAAATCGTTTTCAGAATCAAATAGTTAGAATGGATTTTGAACAGACATTTGAAAAAATATTCCATGTTTGAATAAAAAAAAATTAATAAATTGTACTTTCAAATTCTCGATCTCGAAGTTAAATCGTTTTCAGAATCGAATAGCTAAAATGGATTTTGGACAGACATTCGAAGAAAATATTCTATAATTTCAATTGAAAAAAATTAAATTGTAATTTCAAATTCTAGATCTCAAAGTTAAATCGTTTTCAGAGTCGAGTAGCTTTTATCTTACTTTTAAATTGCTTTAAAAATCTGCAAGCGTATCGACTCGAGTCGCGTTTTCGTTTCTCGCGAAATCGATCGCAAACGCCGGCGAAGAATTCCACTGATTGTCGTGGAACAGGGAGGGAACGTGCCGCCGCGGCGTGGAAACGTCTCCCGGCCGCCATTCTCGCCGTTATCTCACCGCGGAGAAAGCATGATTGCCTTTATGGGGGAAGAAAGGGTCCTTCGTGGTGGCGATAATGTCCCCGTGGCGACGACGGAGGCGTCGCTATCAGAAATAAAACACGACGAGCCGCCCTGTAGGCCCGGCGGGGTGAGGAGGGGCGACGAGGAGTACGGAGGAAACTTCACATTGCCCTCGAGATTTTCCTCGTCGTCGCCTTTTCTCCTCCCGTCCCCTCTCCGATTAATTTCGCGGCTTTCCTTGGAAAACTACGAGGGTGGTGCAAAGCGCGCACTCGTATTCACTCGCGCGATATTAGCCTCGCGATAAGCTGAGATTCTCAGACGTAGACTTTTTAGGCTGTCCGCTAATATTTGACGTTTGATAAGGATGGTGAGCGTACAAAAATGACTGCGAATATCTATCTCGACTCAAACGTACACCGGAGCGTAAAAAAAAACTCTACTAATAAAAAGACAAGAAAGCCCCTGCTTGTGCTCCTAGATAATCACGTGTGAAAAGTGCGAAGAGTTCGAGGGGTTGGGTGGGGACAATGTTTCTTAATTCGGATTGAGATTTATTTACAAACGCGTTTGCATTATATTACAGAAGTAATTAACAATAGTATCGTAATCGTCGAGGCGGGGATTAACGGTGGCGCATCCGCGTTACTCTTGTTTCCGAATTAATCGAAGCGTTCGCTATGCGTCCGCGAAATGCGTCGCGTGATTATTGAGAAAGAGAGAAAGAGGAAGAGAAAATGAGAGGAAGGGGAGATATGCTTTTTCTATGCGTTAGATATGTTTTATGTTTACTTGCATCTTACTCCCGTTAGGGTACACGCTAATGAACTCGCATCAGTGCTCGCTACGGTCGTTAGAAATACTTAGTGGGAATTTCTACAAGGAGGAGAGGCTGGCGGATTACTCTCGACGAACGAGCAATAATGTTACAACTCGCCTTAACAAGTCAACAATAATCATTACACATGTAACAAAAACGAAATCATACAAAACGTGTCATGCGCGTTTGCTGCTAGAAATTAAGAGATTTACCCGTTCTGACGGTTCGGTGAAAAAATTCTGAGAACGAATGGAATGGAAAGCTTGTAGTTACGAGTTTAAGTGCCGATAAAGTATGTAGAAAAATATTTGAATCTTGTGGTGTTACAAATCAAGTCTTTTGAAATACTGTTCTAAATCGAGAGATTTATGAACATTTTATGGAAGTAATAAAAAATTATTTTATATTTTTTCAAGTGCAAAATTACGTACATCAATAAATACGTTTTAATGATTAAAATACTTTTCATTTCATTCATTCTCCAAATTATATTTCCTCGCCAAACGGTGAGAGTTGGATAAGCCTCTTAATCTCAATAAATTAAATTGTCAAAATATTAATAAACGCAGGGTACAACGTTGCAAATGATGCTCTACGAAATAGTTGGGAAAAGATGAAGAACTTAATCCTGTTCATTACAGCGTTCGGATTACCAGACACAACATTGACGAAATCAATCTTTAGTGCGATAGAATAAATCTGACAACCATCGAAAATGTCCTTCTGGCTTTCCCGTAATATTAGAAAAGGATTCGCGTCGACTAGTGTTCGCAGAGCCAGCCACGCGTCTTCCATTTCGCCGTATCGATACTTTCGTCGCGAAAGCGGGCGCAGCGCGGCGCGTCGTCGGGGTTCGTACGCGTCTCTACGTTAGCATTCAGAACGTTTCAGGCTTATTTCGCACGGCCGCGTCCCAAAGAAGAGATTTGCCTCCGCCAGAAGAGCTTTTTTTCCTCCCTCCCTCTTCCCCCCTGACCGTGTCCATCCCCGCGCCCGCCCGCCCCCTAATATATGGCATGCGAGAGGGTTGGTTATCTCATCAGAATTGGACTCTTCTAGCATCCAGCTTCGCGTGCACGATCCGGTCGAGAGGACCCTTTGCGCCCGCCCTTTGTGGGATTTCGGGGCCGTATAGCCGAATTATCGATTTCTGTTTCTGTTCGCCAGCTCCGGGCTCTGCGGTCGCGAAGCTCTATTTCTCCGATACGGCCTACTCCTCGATTCCGATATTTTTCAGGCGGGCACACTACTTCACCCGTACGCGGTTTTTTTTGCTAGCCGCGGATTACGCTGCTCCGCAAAGAGATCTCCAAACTACAAAACAAGTCTTCGTTAAGAGGAGAGAAAGAGAGAGAGAGAGAGAGAGAGCATTCGCACTTTTGTCCATCTGTCCAAGTTACGTGGTGGCACTGGCTCACTTCCGGTTGCGAGATACCGAAATATTCATCCAGAACGTACGGCTCTCGGCGAGATTGTTACCATTAGATCACTGCACATTGGCGATGTGCACGCTGTTCCTCGGCGACCTGGAAACGGTCGTCGAGCTCCTCTGTTGCTCGTCTTGGAAATGGACGGCGTCCTCCTTGACGACACCGGTGCTCAGGTTCACGACTGTCGTTTGGGGGATCGGGGAGAGCATCGGGGCTACCCGCCACCAGTCGGCAGTCGGCCACGCGGCCGGCATCAGGCTCCCCCGGAAGTTCAAGTCCGGGAGAACCGGGAGCGGCCTTCATATGACGTGTCCGCGTTGTGAGCTCGAATTCGAGCTGTTGGAGGTCGACGTCAGGCTCTGAACGGAGAAGGCGCTGTCGACCCTGCCGCTCGATGTCGAGGATGACGAGGAGGATGTCGTCGTTGTCGTCGTCGTCGTCGACGATCTCTCCAGATGTTCCGTGGGCGGCGACGAGGATGAGGAGGAAGAAAAGCGATCCTGGGAACGGTCCTCCTGATGATGATGGTGATGGTGATGATGATGGTGATGCTGGTTCTCCAGGTTGGTGGCGAAATCTACTTCGTGCTTTCGGTACCGGGATTCCTCCCGCTCCGCGATAACAGCGTCATCGTCGGCCCTTGCCGGGCTCGGAAAGGGCGGGTCGTCCATCTTGGACGACGGAAACGGTCTTTTGGGCTCCTTCGGCGGACTCGGGCAGCTGCAGTTAGGTTGCAAACAGGCGGCTGCCGACAGGCCCGACGGCCAGGACATCTGATGACTCGGATAAAAGGGACTGCCGGTGTAAAGGGCCTGTAGGGCTAGATCGGCGGCCAGCTTGCCGCCGTTGAAGTCGTCACTCAGCTTGTGCTGCAGCGGATAGAGCGGATAGGCGAACGGCGGAAAAAAGCGCGGGATCTTCAGATCTTCGTGCGATATCAATGGATGGTGCGTCGGGGGCGTTAATGATGGCAGAAGACCGCGTGATAGACTAGTCAAGCCGTCGCCGGGTGATATCAGTGGCGATATCGAGAAGCCGAACTTGTTCTCCTTTTTCACCAGGGACTTTGGTTTCCGGCGCGGCCGGTACTTGTAGTCGGGGTGCTCTTTCATGTGAAGAGCTCTGAAAGGTAGATGGTAATTTGTAACATTGTCTGTGAGATCCGACTGGAATTTCTTTCGTGTATTGGTGCTGTGTTCATGTGACTGTTGTAATAGTGGTGACCAATTTTTAATTAATATGCGCCAATAAACATTGTTGACATATCATTATATGTTTGAATTAAAAAGACGAACAATTTCTGTACAACAAAAAGAAACTGTATAGAAGATCCTAATTTAATTTATTTTAGAGAAATAAAAAATTTTCTCTTGCATAATTAAAAAATTTAAAGTATATCTTGAAAATATATTTTAATAACTTTGAACTAAAATTAAAGAAATTAATAAAGTTAACATTAAAGATATATCGGCATACAAAAAATTAAGCGATTTATTTCTCAAATAAATATGCAAGAAGGGCTCAAATAAATCTAGCCCGCTTTTTTAGATGCAAGATCTTAAACTCGGTCAAATTATCGGCCTAATTGTTTTACTGTCTAACTATCCTAACTACTCTATTGCTCACATTGTAATATTAACACTATGCAAAACATTTAGTTTTTCCAAGATTTTCAGAATAAAAAGATATTTAAATTGCAGCTTATTTGGCTGCTGGCATTTTTAATAAGAATATATGTAATAATTTTAATAATTATAAAAGTGATAGAGATTACAAGTTAAATTTCAGAAGTTTTAGAACTGCTAATTTCCGTCACTAACAATAACACATTTTTTGTTCTAACATTGTATAATAATAATAATAATTAATTGTTATGTCCTACAAAAATTTAGATATATTTTCAAAATATCTGCAAGTGTAAAAGTTTAAAGTCGATAATAATTCCTTAAAAAAAAGGTGTCAAACCAATCACGTTTGAATTTGAAAGAAAAAAGCGTTCTATCTTTCGCATTTATTAATAATAATTTCCTTTTAATTTCGTTTTCTGTTCAATTTTCTCACTTGACGCGAATTCGTTGAAGCTCGTCGTTATCGTAAATACGCTGCTGAATCCGATGTCGTTATACGTCGGTAAAGTAAAGGGGAAGAGAACAGCCGAGAAGGGTTCCACGAGTATTCCAGGGGAAGGGAACAGCTTAATTGAATAGTTTCGCAACTGAGAACGCGATAGTTTAGTTTGCGATGGGTCTACAACATAATTCCGTGACGCCATCCCCCGATGGCAAGAGTCATTAAGTGAGAGCTTTATTATAAATGATTTAATGAGCTTAAATTTTCTTTTAATTTTGAATTTTACAATTCCCCATAATTTCATAAAATAATTTCTTAACAATTTTTGCCAATAATTATGTATCTTTATATCGTATCATTTAATTAAGCTTCTCGGATGGTAAACTTACTAATTTTATTGAAATTCTTAACATCGATCATCACGAGTACCCTCTTGAAATGCCTATATGTGCACTTTTTTTTATCGTTTATGTTATAGCAAGATTATCGATTATCGTGAACGCTAACACCTCTTCACAATTTTTATAAACTGTGCTCTCGCCTTTCCACGTACAATGGGACGTATTATCACCGTTTCAGAACACGATACGGGGCACCATAGGTATTTACAGTAAGTATCTTGTACACACACCTCCCTTTAGCGTGACGGTAAGGGGGGAAAGAGGAACAGCGGTATCTCCGACACATAATACTCCATTATGTACCCAAGAGGCGCACAAACGCAGTGCTTATTTATGCCTCACCTCGTGGAGATAAAAAAAAAAAAGAAAAGAGGGTCGGGAGGGGAGGTGCGAGATACGTGGGTTTTTTTCGTAACGGCGGTCGTCGCGAAGAATTTCGCCGGAAACCACCAGGACAATGCAGTCGGAGGCACGAGGATGATAACGCGGTGCATTTACTACGCGCCGTCACAATAATAACGTACTTAGCGAAAGCAAAGTCGTTTTATCATCGCTGCCGTTATTATTGGCTTTAAGTCGCGGTAACTGCGCAAACTGTCCGCATGTTTTTCTTTCTTTAAATAAATTTGATTTCGAATCGGCATGATGTACACTGGAAAAAAAAAAACGGATCAGAAAAATCTTGTAGAATTGAGCAAATATTCTGGTTATTATAAGTCCTATTATAATAACCAGAATTTTTATTATAATAATCAGAATATTTCAATCCTACAAGATTTCCTGATCCGTTTTTAACCAGATTTTTTTTTCAGTGTACGATGCAGAATATTCTTGTTTGAAAAATTAATTTTTCCTTTCCTTGCGACCTACAGTCGCAGGGGAGCCTTCTTCGCGTTAAGCTCGCAGCGTTGAACAAATTCATGACAATCATAACAGAATTCTCTCGATATCAATGTATGCCGATTGTTTTCTACGAAAGTACAAAATGGAGTACAAAAATACAAAATTCACCGTGTGACGAAATTCGAAATTTCAAGGGGTAGCTGGCAAGTGCAGAGAGGTGAAGGGGAAGGAGAGGGTGTTGGTGTGCGGGGCGCGGATGGCGGAACGCCGTCGCGACCACGGAATAATAATTCTGGGGACAATGTGTCCCGGCAGATAGCACAAAGCGTAAATCAGCATAAACATCGGTAAAGCCGCGCCGACAATAACTCAGCATAAATGCATAAACATCGGCCGTAATCTTTACAATTCCAACCTCTGCACATTCCCCCTGCTGCTCCCCCCCCCTCCCGCCTTTTGCCCCGCGTTGCCACTATCTAGCGGCCGATAAACAACGCGCTATATCATCCCGCGGCGACATAAGCTACGCGCTCCCTCGCCGCGTCGCGACAAGGAACAATAACAATTAGTTACGATTGTGACCGGAAGTGTGGACGATCGTGTCGCCACGCATTAATTTCGGAGCAATTTTAGTGATCAGTTTCCTTCCTCTCTATTTCCTCCGCGATCGAAAGGGTAAGAGCGGCTCACTTGTAGGGCCTACTTTTTTATAAGTTATCTTGTATGCAATGATTAAATTATATTTAAATTTTCCGCGAAATTTTATTTATTTAAAAAACACAGATTTTAATAATGAATCCAAGAAGCAATCGCGAGAAATTCTCTTCCGAACCGTTACTAATTTAATTAAATCGAAGTAAACTAGCAATTCGTCTCAATATTCTCGCAACTCACGCGTTTGCAGTAGAGAATCTACTCGATCAACCGAATCGGGATTGTCCGCGACTTAATCATGTTAACAGATTTCTCGTCGCGATGTCAGCGGGATGTTCATATGCAACATCAAAGTGCGTAAAAAGGCCCCGTTTCACCGCAGCGAGAGAAGCGAGAAATCGGGAAGAGGCTGCGGAACACATAGGGGGTTGAAGTGATACGTAGAACGGGGAACGAGAGAACAGGAGAAGGGATAGGGAAGACGGGCGGATAAGGGAGAAAGAGAGAGAGGATCGTTGAGCGCGGACGGCGCGGCGGTGGCAGCGGCGGGGGTGCGGAGAAGCCGGGCAAATCCTTTTAAATCCACACAATTGCGACAATGGGGCTTTATTTGTTATCTCGGGGGCCACATTGTGAGTCGCCGTGAACGAACGGACAGATTACGTCGGGCCAGTGACGGCGCGGGTCCAAGGGAACCCGCTCCTACCGAGGACGCCGCTCCAAGGGAACGACTTTACCTCCCTCGCGTTCCCCTTTCCGTTTCTCCCCCTCCTCCCGCCCCCCTTTTATTTTACGGCCGCCACCCTACTCTCGTCGTCGACGTCGCTGCCATCCGCCAGAAAAGCGGATTCGCCGTTACACGTCCGCGTCGAAATTTCCCTCGGATTGCCCATACTTCTCACCCCTTCCGCGTCCCCCGACGGCCTTCCGCTCGCGTTTTCTTTCTCTTTTAGAAATTTTCGATGGAAAAATATGGCCCTTTGTTTGCGCTTTTGTATCGTTAGCCGAGCGGCCGTTGCAGGTCGATAGAAAATTTAATAACACTAACGAACAATATCGAACAATAAAACATGTCACCACTACACGCAAAATATAATAAATATACTGCAAAGCGTGTTAAACGTTAAACGTATTGATCGCAAATCAAGTAAATTCAATCGTTGCGATTGATTTGAAATATGACAAATTGTGTCGCATTCGGCGAGTGCTGTTCGCCATTAATTATTGTTTATCGACGTCAATCAGAGAGGATTGCATTTTCCACGAACGCGACGGCGATCTATTCAACGCGGATCCGTTTAAGACGATGCTGGTATCGGTACTCGCGACTTCGCCGAAAATTCCATCGTCACCGCGGGACATCCCTCGCTTTCTTCTATTTCCTCCTTTTTTTTCCCTGATGGGGTGGAATGTAAATCGAGGTCGGGATATTTTGCAACGCGGGCACGGGGTTAGAGCGTGGAATCAGTTTAAATCTTGTTTCCCGAGACGAGATCGAAAAGCGAGAGAGCGGGGATCCGTTCCCAAATTTAATCTGCACGCACCTGAAGCGAAAAACCTATTCCTCTTCCCGTCCACCCCTTAACCCCGATTTTTATTTCGGTTATTAAATCTCATATTGCTATTAAGACTATTGCATAGTGTAACATTGAAGAGTTTATTTGTTAGATCAAGTAGGAAATAGCTTGAATAAAATAGCTTGAATAAAATAATTTACAATGATAATTAGTCTAATTAATATAAGATAATAAATTATTATGAAACAATATATTGGCACAAATACTTATGTGACAAATATTTAAAAGATTCGCGAAATATTTAACGTTAGCGGCAGTCTTTCAAGACTTTGTCGAAGAATGGATGTCATTGATCGAGTAGAATAAGCTACTTTACAAATATAATTGTCATTAAATGTTTAACAATATGTCTCACTCTGAGAAACTAATCAAAGTCGAGAGACAGTACATTAAATAGCATTGAAATATTTTCAAAGTTTTAGCCAAACGATCACTTTTTTTAACCGCGTTGATTATCACAAAATTAATACTGATATTCCTCCTAATGAGATTGCGTTTATGAGATTGCAAAACGTTACGCGAATGAGGCTTGCAAAATTACAAGACGTTACGAGGACTCTAGAGGAAAATTCACGCGAGATTGCCGGGACCATCTTTTCAAGGGGGCCCTTTTAAGGGCGCGCCGGTCTCGAAAAATCGGCGCGGCCGCATCGGCGAGCTAAATAAACTCATAACAGTGATTAAATATTCAGGGCCGGTAATAAAGAGCTCGTCTCGCCCGCCCTATAAATACCGGCCACGTCTCACCCTATTTCAACCCGGGCTTAAGCGCAGCATAGCCCCTAAGCTTCTCGGCAACAATGTACTGTATTATGAAGTACGAGACGATCGCGTGGCACGTTTTCCCGCCGTTTTCGATCCCTCCGGCTTTGCTGATACGGACCCACCCCGATCAACGCAATCATCTGGAGTATATTATCGTGACTGAGAAGCAATTAGTGCCGCGATACAGAAAAGAAGTCGTCTATCTCTCAAAAAGAGCGGAAAAAGTATTCTGTATATTCTTATAGTTTTATATTTTATATTTATGAAGAGAAAAAGAGAATAGAGAAAAGTTTAACATGCAATAGTAAATAATATTTATATTGTAGATAATTCTATAAATCAATATTTATTGGGTGGATTTATTTCTCATTGTCGATAGATAAAATAATTGTTAGTAAGATGTTATCGAATTGCGCGCGTTGATAAAATATACATGTAGTTGATTGCAAAAATAAAAGATCTGTATTATTTCATAATCTGTAAAAATATGTATAAACTTGATAGTATTATTATTGTCATTAAACTAAAAATATATATTTATCTGTAATATTCAAAATTTGTTATAATCGTCTAAGAATCAGGGTTTTAAGACATAGAATCTGTACTAGCGGTCTGTAATCCTGTATGAGATGGGTGATAAGATTTTCTAATTACAAGTTTCATATATGATACGTATATAATTTTCAAAATGTTGTCTTATCAAAATTGTCTTATTTATCTCTATTATCTCAGACTAATCTCTCTGTGCAAAATTAAACTGAAAACTTTTTAAAAAGTAGAGAAAAAAATCTATTTCATCATTTATTATCTTCCATTTTTTCATTTAACTTAATTCATTAATTCTATCATTAATTCCTTATTTCTTACATCATTTATACATCAGTTCTATAGTTTATTATCTATATAAATTACAGAAGAGAATGTGAGAACGCAAGTATCAAAAAATTATCATATCATAAATAAAAATAAAATAATATCAAGAAAAAAAAGGAAAGATTTTGATAAAGAGATTTAAGTGGTTATCTTTAAATTATCTCTTACCTATATCTAATTATAACCTAATTATATTTTAATTGTATCTATTTATATCATAATTTATATGCCAATAATTGACACGAGCCAGTTAAATTAAGTTAATTTTAAGTATGTATTGTAAAGCAATTTAATCTATGTAATATAATTATACGTGTAATTGTGTATAAAGAAAAAGAAAATTATTCTGAGAATAAAATCTATAGAACAAATTTTAGTTTCTATAAAATAATATAAAAATGGCTAGTAAAGTAAAAACTTCAATAAATTAATGTTTTTAAGATTATATATAAGAGAAATACGTGCTTTAAAGTCAATTTAATTTCGGAAATTAGTTTCAAAAAGCAAGTAAGAAGTAAGTTCATTTCAGAAGTCATTATTAATGTAAATTTTTCAGTACAAAAATCGAAATAAAAAATTAAAATTCGAACTCGAAAATATTCATTCAGGGGTACCGTGTATTCAGTGTGTTTTGACGTGTTCAACATGTAATCCATGAGCTCACCTCAATCTTTTTGCCTCATCAATGAAAGGGCGCTTTTCGCTCTCGCTCAAGAGCTTCCATTCGGCGCCGAGCCTCTTCGAGATCTCCGAATTATGCATTTTCGGATTTTCCTGTGCCATTTTGCGACGTTGACCACGCGACCACACCATAAAGGCATTCATCGGCCGTTTAATGTGCTCGTTATGCAAGGTCTTAGAAGACATCTCCATGAGTCGTTCTCTTTCTGCCTCGATGCTTAATTTAATTGCTTTCCTCACGAGTAGACGAGATTTCTGATGAATTAAAAGCTTGATAGATCATTATCTCAAGTGGATAAGATAACTCTCCGTACATCCTGTTGATGTAATTCTGAAGATTCCAGTAATGAAATAATGTTCAAACAATCTTTTTATGCAATATATTTATTTTCAGTAGTCCGTGGAGATTTCCATATAATTTTCTTCCTTGCCTATCCTCTTAAATAAGATCTTTTGAAGTTTTCTTTGATAGATTGTTGAGCATGATGTATCGTTCAACATTAAGCGTTAACTAACTTTGACTTGTCGCGATCAATTAGATCGTTCTATCCTCAAACTTTTCAAATTGATTCACATTCACTGCACGAAGATGACGTTGATAATTTTCCGAGCAATTCCATTCAAATATTTTATAGTATCCCGCAAAAAGATTAGACGGTTCAATTAATAAATAAATCTTTATGCAACGCTCACGAGCGACAGCAACGTCTTTAAAATCTTTGAAGCTTCGTCCGAGGATAATGAGTGCTTCCCAAAAAAATCGTGTATTTCTTAGAACTCCAAAATGTTTCCGAAAATATGGACGCCTTGGTTCATCAGGATGATTAGTTTCGAATCTTCTAATCGTCGAATTCTTCAGAAAAATTGCAATCGCCTATTGATCACTGGATTCTTCTGTGCGAAGGATTGTGCAGCTTTCTAATTCTTGAATTCAGTTTCACTAAACTAATCTGTCAACGGTGGCTCTTTCAACTGAGGTATCGTCTTCTCTTGATCGTCACGATACAGTTATACTTCAGCAATTCTTCCAGAATAGCTTCTGCGCTCCTGTGATGTAATTTCTTTTTTTCGAGCGACAGCCTGATCTGACGGACACGAGTCCTTTTGGTGCACTGACAGAATCGCGGGGGTTCCCTCAGGAACTTTGTGAAGCACGTAGCATCTGGGGCGAACCCGCGGGACGGAGCTTTCGCCGGTGCGGCTTGGCTCCCGTGGGACGTGGGGTAAAATAAGATAGTCGGCCAATCGCGCGCGGCGGCGCGGCCCCCACTATCTGGCGCAGCCAATGGGCGGCCGCGATTGGCCGCCGCGTCGGCATGGCGGTCCAGAGCGGATACGCGCGTTCGCGCAACAGGTGGAGAGAAGTCTCTATCTCCTCCGTTTCTTTCCCTCTTTCTGTTCACCTCTCGCACGCTCACGAAGACAACGACGGCGAGGGTGTGGGCGCGTTTGTCGTGCGGATTATCGTGCCGCCGCCGTCGCCGTAGTCGCCTTTCTGACCTCTCCGCCTTCCGTTGGTGGTCAGCCAGGTGCACCCGGTCCATTGATACTTCCGAAGATAATAGCAGATAGAGAGATTGTAAGAATTTCGCGGGAAGGGAAAGGGTGGAAGATATGTGATTATGGAATTTTAGAGATGCAACTCGAATTTTTTTATCTCGATACACTGACAGAAGCTTACCTACGTTTTTTAAATTTTTCTTCTTTGTATATGATAAAACATTTAGTTTGATAAAACATTTATCATTGCTCTTCATCGAACAGTTTCAAAATAAATATATCCGGGATTTATTTTTTTAAGAATTCTTTAATAGGCATTTGAAGAATGCGAGTTATTCGAGTTTAGTCTTCAGTACTCGAATATCTTATTGTTAGTCAATGAGACTACTTGTTTGTGGTCTAGAGATATGTTAGATATTTGTTTACATATATGAAATAACAGCCGAAATTTGAAAGAGTTGATTATTCTCGAGTTATGTTATCTTACAAAACATTTCAAAATTATATTCAATTTTTATTTGATTGGAAAAAGAAGAAAAAGTTATACATATATGTAAAACGGTCATAAACAAATATCTCGAGAAATATTTAATAAAATGAAATGCGAGTAGTAAAAGACTACTCTAAGAAAAATTACATTAGTCTATTTATCTATAATTAAATATAGAGACTAAATATCAATATAGCATAGCGTTTTATAGCGCTGAATAAAATCGAAAGATAAAAGTAACCCGAGAGATGCAGAATTGAACAAAGGTACGAAATGATGTCGTTGATGCGTTCGCCGATCAACCGTCGACTTTCGTCATCAGGCAGAGAATTTCTTTTCTCGCTTTGTCCGCTGCAGAGAGATACACGAGCGTGGAAGACGAGCATAGAAGGCCAGGTCTTATAATAAATGTTATCAGTCGCGGCAGTGTCTTGTCACAGGGTGGGAAAGAGAGAGGAGATGCAACGAGAGGGTTGCGGAGAGGAGAGACTGGAAGACGTCTCGAGTGATAAGGCGATAAAGAGAGAAGGTATAAAACGAGACAAGGGGGCTGGTGTGCGGGCGACAACATCTCCCGGTCGCCATAAAAAGGGGACTGCGCCGTCGCCATTGAATTTCCGGAAGGCGCAGGAATATTCATCTGCCGCAGAAAAGCGAATCTGTGTCACGCCGCGGACGGAGATCGAGCCGGTACGTTTTGGCGAAAGAATGAAAGAAATGAGTCGCGTTTTTTAAATGCACGAAATGTATTGTTATACATATACAAAATATATAATCGCAGAACAAAAAATATACTGTATGAAATAAATGCGCGGAAAAATTGCATGAACACGTATATGTAACTTTTTTAAAGATAACACATACGTTTAAAGATGCAAATTTCATAAATTTTTTACGATTTCGGCAAATTATATTAATACAAAAATGAAAATTTTCATGTTTGCATTAAAATTCCTAAAAAATATGTGAAATTATATTTCTGTTTAAAGAGATAGAAAAAATGCACTGAAAAAAAAAAAAATCTGGTTAAAAACGGACGAATCAGAAAATCTTGATTGATCAAATATTCTGATTATTATAATAGAACTCAATACAACTTATAATAACCAAAATTTCTATTATAATAATCAGAATATTTGATCAATCCTACAAGACTTTTTTTATTCGTCCGTTTTTAATCAGAATTTTTTTAGTGTGGTTTTCGAATATACAAATGTTCATTAAGTTAAAAAAGAGTTGAGATATTTGGAGAAACAGTTTATTCTCCCAATTTTTAGTGAGATCAGAATTTCCAGTTAGATTCGCTCGTCAGATCCTTTTTAAATTACACACCTCAATTTGTAGTGAATCTTGCGTGACAAGGAACAAACACCTCGGGGCATTATAATGAAGGATCATCTACTCCGGAGTAGATAAACGGGCGCGATTGGCTGTCACGCGGGCCCCATTATTAACCGCACAATAAATTCGCTCTCCAACGGTGTCCATCAATGAGCGAGATACAGCGATCGACTATCGTTCCGGGGGCCCTTTATCGGCCCTCGTCTCTTCGTCATACATTCTGTCATTCACGGGGCGTGAACGCGCCTTTTATCGCACATCGCCGACAAGAGCCGACAGTGCAGAGGGGTGTGACGGTGTCTTTTTTTCGGGCAATTCAACGCTAAATCGACACAACTCCACATTCATATACTGTACAAAATAATTAAGGATCTTTTTTTTTTTTGTAAACGGTTGTACCATTCAGCGAGTTTTTCAATCTCCTGAAGATTTCTCTCTGTGTAAAAAGCTTTCCTCAAATCTAGTATAATCGATAGACTACCAAGAAAAACAGATTAATGAAACTATTTATTAGTTTGTTATTCGCTTATCAATTTGATTTCAAATTTCACTCAATTATGTCAATAAATTCTTCTCACAGATTCTGCGTTCTCTAATTTTTTATTTATGGCACATAATTATTTATGTTACTCTGCCTTAAAAGTTTCCTCTTTAGAAAGGATTTTTTTTTTGCATTAGAAATCAACTTTTGCGTGCAGAAGAATTGAAAAAGGGAATACTTTCGTAGCATAAAACACGGGGTGGGCTAAGTGATTTTTCGCGATTCCAACATCACGGTCGAATAGGGGGCTAGTGAGTGGAATGAGGAGGGGTTTTCATTTCTCGTCTTACTCTCCCCCACGGTCTTCTCGAGCACGGGGGGTGCCACGCGACCGCTGATTATACCATTCATCGACTGGCACGGTCCGAAAGAGGGTTGCGAGCGTAAACGCCGTAACATCTAATGTACCCGCTTCTCCCTCCACTTCTTGTTTCCCGCCTGCTTCGACCTGAATGCACGCTCATCAATGAAACAATTCGACTTCTCGACGATCTGTCGTCGGCTCCTTAAGATCTTCTCCCTACCTCTTTAATTGGCAACATCCGTTTAATTGACGTGGCGTATGTAAAATCTCATTATTTGTGCATATATTTTCTTCAAGCGTATGCTGTATTACATCAAATATAGATTTAGAATAAATCAAAACGACGAAGAATAATAAAAATTTGTAATATAAGTTATACAATAGTTAAATTATTAAGTTATACGTTTTTTTTTAGAAAAGAATGCTTAATTATTTTATCATGACGTTTTTGATTCTCCATATTTATAAGAATATATAGAAAAAAATACTATAATTGAGTAGCTAGAATAGTTGGATTTTATATTGAACTGATATAAATCTGCAAAAATAAATTTATGGCAGTTTATACACAGAAAAGTTAGATTTAAGATTAGGCTTTTTTACACGCGCAAAAATGTTATTGAATGATATAAATTTCATTCAATTACAAAGCGTAAAAATCAATATATGATAGCAAAAACAATGCGTGTGAATACAGAGCAGAACATGATCGTAGTGATTGCTGAAGCGACAACAAACGCGCCCCGCGAGGAAGGGGTTAACAGAGGCTGCGGGGGGTGAGACGGTTGGGGGTAGTCGAGAGGAGGCGACGCTGGCGTCGAAAAGCTCGCTGATTACTCCATTGTCGAGCCGGTTGTTTCAGTTAATCGCAACGCGCCGTGGACTTTTGTTGTCCTTTTACACGTCTGCAGCCTGCATTCAGACTGATGCGTCCATCTTGATACTTAATGCCGTTAATGTATGTGAAAGTTTCAATTTTTGAGAGAGAGGTCTTCAATAATAAAATTCCATTTGATAAATACAATGTCATTCTCAATAAATGTACATTGATGAATGTCAGTTGAAAATAACAAAATCGTGATTTTTATAACAAATAATGATAATTATACATCTAACTAGAATGAGAAAAATTACACTGAAAAAAAAATTCTGGTTAAAAACGGACGAGTCAGAAAACCTTGTAGGATTGATCAAATATTCTGGTTATTATAATAGAACTCAATACTTTATAATTTATAATAACAAGATTTTTCTGATTCGTTCGTTTTTAACTAGAATTTTTTTTCAGTGTAACTAGAATGAGAAAAATTACGAGTTAAAGTTTACAGAATAAATTTTTAAGGTCTCGAAAAATCTTCATTTTTGTATCAGTACTATTGTTGCGTGGATTTTGCTGCATTTTGCATACTTCAAATCCATATTTACAAGTGTATAAAAATAATCCAGACGTGTATCATATCTTAGAAAACGTGAACTATGAATTCGCCAAAAAAACGCGTTATAGGAAGAAGAAAAAAAAAAGAACATTCCGCAACGCTCTGCGGGCCGCTCTGTACGCGGCGTCAAGGAGTTCCGCGGTGGGATCGCGTCATAAATGTCGTCATAAACGAGACTCGATTGTCTCTCTGTATATCGTTTCTCCGGCGACCGGACGAAAATCGAATTCCGTTTTGTTTGGACGAATCTATACTGGCATTCGGTATTCAGAGCGCGGCCCTCGACATATCAAAATAGAGCGCGCACAATAAGTTATTCGACCGAACAAAATCGAGGGGGCTGCGCGGAGCGGGGGCGAGGTAGGGGGAGAGAGGGCGACGGGAGGGTAGTATTTTATAGAGTCCCGTTCGGGTTACATACCGTGAATACATCGCGCGGAAAAAGGGTGGCGCGGGGGATGGGGTAGGACTCGCGTGTGACTGGAATACGTCATCGAGGGCCTACGGGGTTGAACTACCCCCTTCCCTCCGCGGCGGCGCGCACGTATACTAATCTTCATTCGCTGTTTGACCAAGTGCACTTCTAAGTGTCCTTCGCCCTTATGTCTCGAGACTGTGGAAAAGGAAACTCGGTGGTTTTAATTTCACTTCGCGGAGTTTCGTTAGAACAATGAAAACGACTGCCGTGAAAATCTTCATGGAAATATCAGAGCGACAAGCTTTTCATTCCTAGGCCGACTTAGATCCTGTCTTTGCGCGATTTAATAGCGACTTAACGACTCGGGCTTGTAATAATTCCAATTCCATTTATCTTAATTTGAAAAAAGTTAAGAAAGGGTGCGACCGCAAGCGGAGGGACATTATTATGCGAACGTGACGCGCTGTATCACCCGGAATGATCGTTCGAAGTGTCCATTATATACAGGGTGTATCGTAAGAATGCCAGGCGGGCATAAAAGAATCGAGACATCGGGCGATCCTCGGCGGAGGACGACCTTGCAGCCTGTGTCCTGTCAGATGGACACTCCACCTCGCTTCCCCACCCGCGCTAGATATCCCCCCTGATTATGGCTGCACCGCGTCGACGTGGTCGCACTATTAATAATAATCGGAAAATAATTATCCGACCACGGGCCGAGCGACGGCGGTTCTACCGATGTGTGTGGGCGGCAAGCCGTGCGCTGCTGTGAATCGCCGCTAATTGTGAGGAATGACCGACTCGCGTGTCGGCCGATCGCTGATTCGACATACGGACGCTTTCATGACGGACAAGGCCGCGTGCTAACGATCCGGCAATCCAATCCTTACGATTATCGGGACGACGGATCCTCTGATCCGCGACGCCGAACCGTGGCGCGGACGAGCCGCGAGCCTTTTAAGACCACCTACGACGAGCTTCCACGGTGCTTTTGGAAAATACGAGGCTTGTTCGAGACGTTGCGTAATAGCAGTAATTTGCGTAATAGTAACTCGTTTTTATTTTATTTAGATACTATAAATATCTTTTAAGAACAAATATAGATGTACATTTTGTTTTGTTTGTTGCCGCTATCTTTAAAAATAAATATATGATTGGATTAAAGAATTCCATTTAAATTTTTTAAATTCTTTTTTAAATATTAATTTTGATTTAACAAAAGTTTGTAAATATATATATATATATAAATTAATACGTAATGGATACAAATAAATGACTGGATCAAAAAATTTTGCTTGATTTACGAGTCGATGTCAAAGCGTTGGACGTTAGATAAGAATGCAATGATGCAGTGAGAATTTGAAAAGAGAAAAATTGTCGCGCTATTAAGGATCTGTACTCTAAGAACGTGGTCGCGTAATTGCCGGACTTTGCACGCGACCCGACAAAGATACTCTCTCCAGGCAATAGAGGACAATGGCGGACTGTCGACATTACGGGGGACATTGTCGTGGCTCGATATGAGTCTCGTTGCCTCGGGTATACAAGCAGCAATATCGAGATCCTGCCAACCGCCCCTCGAACCAACCGCCCCGGCCACCTTTCACCCACTTCCTACTCTTCAAGGCAACAACGCCTAAAAAAAGCGAACGTTTGTTCGATCACCTGCATTCTCATGTATTGATAAAAAAAATCCGCTCGTTACTTGAATTAATTTGACTAAAAACTGTTATCTTCCGTCGCTGCATTAATCTGTTCTTTTCTAATTTTAATTTGTAATATGTTTAAATTTTTGTTAGAGACAGTTATTTATACCCTGAAATTATAATGTTTGCATCTCGTTACTATATTCATTTTTTAATATTAAGCTATAAAATATAAAAATACATTCTCGTTCTGTTTTTATATTTAAATGTTCACGAAAATATGTGTCTATTTCATCAACTTCTTATTTGTCTAGCTTTTCATATCCCTTTCAAGTTAATACTATTCTCCAATTGGCGACGCACCTTTCGCGCTCGTTCATACGTATGCGTTCATAAATGCGGCTATTGTGACGGCCGAGTTTTTCGCAAAGGGCCCAAATAAGCCCTTTATCAATCTGATTCTGTATACACGCGCGAGAATGGCTGTCTGTGACAACGGCCCTTTTTCCAATTATCGGCTCGATCGACCCTTTCCATTTGACTCTCGCGCCGAACTCGAACCATGATACTCTGTGATACAAGGCGAATTGGCCTTGATAGTGCTTTCTCTGCCCGTGAATGAAAGTAATAGTGATCCACTATGGAGATCTTTCGCTTTTCATCCTTTGTTTCTATTATATATTCACTATATATTCACTTTTTAATTAGTCAAGCATAGATATTTTTTCAAAGTTGTATTATTTTGGATAAGATATGTTATAGAAAGATAAATAATATATTATAACATGAAACAAAAAAATTGTATGTATTGTAATAAAGCGCTGTATTACAAATAGTTCTAATTGTTAGATTAATTAGTTTTTTTTTTAAAAAGTCAACTTAATATTATAATCTATTGGGATAATATTAAAGTCTAAGGATGCGCAATTGTTTCTGCAATTATGTATAAATAATGGAAATAAAATATTGTGTATTTGTAAATTTTGTATGCCATTTTCTTCAAACTCGATCGCCGTTGGCGTATAGTCTGTCTGCTTCGTGTAATCGATTTGCGGAAATGTCAATAAGTAAAAACGTTATCGTGAGTCCGTCTGTGTGGGAAAGATAAACGGAGCGAGCAGCTTGTCCTTCCTTCTTATAAAGAAAACTACCGAGGTAAAGAGAAACGAGCGATTATTTGATTTCGAAGGAACATTGTGAGATCGATAAAATGGAAAATCGAGGCTTGTATATAGACTTTTCTATTTTAAAAAAATATATTTTTGAAATGTTTAATCAGCAAATTGTTAGAAGTATTCGTAGATAAATCAAATATGTTCTTAACGGAGAGGTGTAAAGATACATATATTTTTATCTTTATATTCCTTTTTCTCAGACCCCGAGTTATCACATATTTGAATAATCTTTATTTTTGTTTATATATAATTGGTTACATTTCGAGCGATGCCTTTTCAAGATAATCTCTTTCTGAGTTTTAGATAATTTGAAAAAGTCAATTTTTTGTAATCTTGATTATTGCCCATAACTTTTGATAAAATTTTAATTTTTTTTATAAACAGAATGATTAAATTCAATTAATTGTGGTTAATCATATGAAAGTCCTTTCTATCTTTTTTAGCATCGATTCGTTATTACGCTTGTAGCAGTTACGTATTTGCACAACGAATCATCTGCCCGGCAAATCTTCTTAGGTGATTCTCATTCGAATCCGCGCCTTTCATTCCTCCTCGAGAATAACGCGTCCCTTTACGCCGCGATAAGCCACCGGCGAATGTTATCCGAAGAACTTTCCTTTTCCTCGCGGCCGAGGAAAAAGGACAATTCCGTATTATTGCATTATATCCGGGGAGAGTGCCTGCGAAAATTGCCTCTTCCGTAGATTATCGAATTATTCTGCAATCGAGAATAAAAAAAAAAGACAAAACTCCTTTTCAGACCGCAAAAAAAAAATCAAATCGTTTCGTATTTAATTTGATTAATTAAACAAAAGAATCCTAGTTTGTATCCTATCCTGACATTTGTGCATTATACAAAAAAGATTCGCCCGCGCGTGCGACGTCAGCTTAAAATATAAAGAGATGCAAAAAAATAATAGCTATTACGAAAAAAATCTACCGTTTTACGCGCGCGAAATTTTCCAGCACTGGTGACTTTTAATCGATGCAACACGTTCGAATTATTGAACAAACCGGTGCGCAAATGAACTCGGCAGCTCTATTTCCGTTATCCTCGCAAGAGCCCGAGTTACGATAATGGTGTGCGTTTAATATAAGAATCAGTCGTGCCATTGCAATCTACGGCAGACACGGGTAATTGCTTGCGGAGTTCTCGTTATTGCGATTGCTATCAGCTCGTCTTCCGAAATCCTAACTGCTTCTTGCTCGCACGAGAATACAATATTACCGCGCGGTGCAATTATATTATACAGAATAGCCGTTGATGGTCATACGGGGTATACGATATTTCTCGCCACGTAAATTAAAATAAAAAAATTGAAACATTCGTTTTTTTAACAAAAATATTCGAGAAATACAACTTGGATAAATAAAATAAATAAGACATTTTCCTGTTGTTCATTTTGTCTAAATAAAATATCTTAAAAGAGACTTTCAACGATATTCTATTTTACACATTTTTATAATCTCAAGTATTCAATCTCGGTGTTCGAAAAATTGTATTTGACGATATTAAAAATAAAGCTTATCAAATATCTCGTGATAACTTAAAAGAAGGTGTAATATTGTCGCAGTGACTAATATAAAAAACTACACACAGATAAATTTATCATAGCGTGTTCCCTTTCTCTCTGCAATAGATAAACTCGCATTATATCGAAGCCGAGAAATTTGCGACGCGCATAAATGTCTTGTATACGTTTCGTTGCGGAAATGAAGCGAATCGGCAGATACCCGTATAGGAACATTAGAGGCGGTATCTGATACAGTCGAGGTGTTTAGGAATTACCAGACAGTTTGCACTCATGATGAATTTCCACGCTCGTATTCGTCCTTCACGTTAATTGTGATTTTTATGGCGTTTATCAATCCAAAAGATCTACTCAAATTCAATATTCTTAAGCAAAGATCTACTCAAATTCAATATTCTTAAGCAAATGATTAGATATTTATGAAAACAAAAAACGAAAGAAGAATCGCAGAAAGAAAATATTTCAAATTATTGCATTAGTTTATAACATTAATTGTTAAGTTACGTGTAATATTATATCATCTTTTGTATTGAAATTTAAAAACATAGATATTACGGAAGGAGAAATATAATTTTTTTAATATGTTATGTCAAGATTAAAGGATTACAATAAAATAGAACTATGGTTCTGCAATTCTTTCGGCATTCCTAAATAACAGCAACTAGCCGGTATTGCACTTTAACTCGGTCCCGATAGCCGACGATATACAAGAATGAGGTCGGATTTGCTACCCTTTGTGCTATTGTGGCTAATACGGATCCAATTCGGATCCGCCGTACGCGATACGGTGCTATCAGAATCCTTAAATCCTGTTTGCACCCATTGTCCAACTTGGCCAGACTTTGGTCCTTTCAAAGCATCGACTATCCACCTTCGTGACTGAACAATTCAACCTCTTTAATTTGTCAATTTATTATTTCTTTTCTCAGTCCTTCCTTTGGCTTTCATGTTCGATTTTGCTCTATCGATTATTTTTATTTCGCTCGTAATATTTAATGTTTTTATTGCGTTTCTTTCCAGCAGTTTTTCTTACGTGGGAATTAATATACAAAATATTGAAAAAGGATAAATACGCATAAAAATAAAAACTAATTTCGTTCCAAAATTATTAATTTTATGACGGTTGTCTAATTATATATTCGAATTAGAAGTGAATATTTTGTTGTCGATTGAGCTTTATCGAGAAATATCTTTCTTGCCGACGGTCGTGCGGGTTTATCAACGTATGAGAACAAGTCTGCCCGGATGATACCATGAAGAATGCAGTGCCCTGCAATAAACTCTCATGGCTACGATTTCAAGTCATATTATGTGTTAAATTTAGATATTATTTATTATGGCTTAATATTATTTTGTGAAATAAAAGAAAAATGCTTGTAAAAATATCCCAGTAGTTTTACAAACAAAAAATTATTTTATTAGTATAGAATTTATCGATCGGTCGCAAGTGAGCTTGAAGATTTCCTTCGAGATGGCACCTGCTCAATTCAAAGCTAGACAATTGCAATATTACGAACTGCAATGTACATTTTACATAATTTCATTTTACTAATTTCCTGATATATCGTTAATAATTAATATCATTATTAATCGTTAAATTATTATATCGTCAAAATTGCAGTATTCTTAAACAGAACATATTATAATCAACAAGAAGAGACAATAGTATTAAATATATTTGTTATAAATTAAATTTCAGAAATGTATACATGACTTATGTTACAGCGAGAAGAATTATTAATGTTGCATTTACTCGATCGATGCCGGTTTTTCCCCTCGTTATCGTTATTATTACCGTCGTTATTCACGCGGCCATTATTACGCAGCGAATCAAAGTTCTCGAAAACAGAGGTAAATTTGTCAGCGGATTAATTATTCGATTTGAGGCGCGGTGAGTTTTCTACATTTGCGAATGACGCCGAATTAAAGAGACACATATACACCGCGCGTGTCACACACGTGCGCGACGGGGAATTCCCTTTTTTTTTTCCTCGCGCGACAGACCACCGTGTCAGTGTGTCGACGCGCTTAATTGGCTCGTTATATTAATTGAATTTCATTATCCGTCGGCACGACAATGAACAGCATCGTTCAATGAACGAGAATGAACGAGCCGAGCGGCCGCATTTTCCGCGCTTGATTACCGAAAAACGTTTCACGCGCGTTTGCTGAGCCGGCGATTCAAAAAACGCAGACAATCCGAGCGGCACAAATCGTACTGGCGCTCTCGCGTCCACTGTGAAAATATTTTCCATCGTGCGCGTGTAAAATGTCCTATGTGTTGTTGATTAAGCCCTAGCTAATTTTTCTTATCGCCAATCAACGCGATCGATGTAAATGGAATTTACATGGAGACTCTAATTTTGAAAATTTTTAATACAAGAGATTTAATTGTAGAATTGTTACAATTATCTGTTTTTCCCACTTTTTATTTAATAATTTACTTTCAATACTTAATGCAATTCGTCTTACAGAGTGATTTAAAAAAATGTTGATAACAGAGAAGAGAGAGAGAGAGAGAGAGAGACAATCTATCTTTGATTTAACAAACTCATTTTTTCTTAATTAATATTATTAATTAATTATTTATTAAATTAATAATATATATTATTTATTTAATGAGTAATTTAAATTTATTTCGAAATAAATCAATCGCATGAATTATTAAATATTCTCCGTGTCTGAGAAAAATTAACAGAAATATCTTAATCTCTCAAAGTGCAGCAAGATTCCTCTGATCTCGCTGCTGTACCGCGATACAAATTGTCAGCTTGTCTTACAGCTCGCGCGAGAATAATTGCGCATGCGGCTGAAAAAACCTGCTAAATTAATTGATTATTTCGCGCTAGCGATTCGGAGCTCGGCGTCCGTTTTCCGCCATCATGTCCGTCGCGGCGTGCCGTCTTCGCCATCTCTCGCAGAGACCGATTTATGCGGCTGACAGCAGCCATTGTGCGTTCTCGGGGCTGTCATTGTCCATTCAAACAAATTGACCGCCGGCCGGCCGGTCGGTCCATTGAGCAATCTGCACAGGGAAAAGGGAGAAAAATGGCGTCACGAGCACAGCCGACGCGACGCGCCGGCAGATGCGATGGAAAAACTCTCGCGTCACAGAGATTCCCCCGCTGTCTTATTATGGGACTTTCCCGCGGATCGTAAATCTCTTCCCGCGATCGGCGAATCTCTCGGCACGCACGAATAAACAGTCGCGAACAAAACGGGAGGCCCCGATAGTCTCACTCCGCGAGGTTTACAAAATATCGCCCTTTGTGCGAAAAGGGAGAACCTCGTCGCGCAGTGCAGCAAATCGATCTTTCGGCGTTCGATCAACCATTAATAGTATTTTTTTACAAATGTATTTTCTAGATTCTTTTCAAGAATAGAAAAGAAACTCTTACAATCGCTCTAACAAAAAAAAAAATTGCTATTAAAATGATGAATTAAAATTTAATTGACATTTAATGATTAATATTTCATACTTTGGATGCAAGAGACGAGAACCTGCGCGTTCTAATTAATTCTGTAAAAATGACGAGTTATTTACAATAGAAATATAATGAACATGTTTAATAAAATATCTTTTTTATGGTTAGATTAATATTTTTATAGTTTCTTGATTTAACTCTGTACAATTTTATTTTGGACGTGATTAGACTCTCAATATGATAATGGCGTCTGCGTTTTGACGCAATATTGAAACATATTTCATTATTGTTAGCCACTGGAGAACGAAACGGTCAGTGCCGGAACCACACATGATCATCAGGTTTGCAATCAACCTTAGGCGTTCATTCTTTTCCAAAGACTTTGAAAAAGCCTTCTCAAAGACTTTAATTTTACACAAGTAATAGCAGCCGGCAGGAGGTGCCGATAAATTTTTTTCCATCTGCCGTTCGTTTCCGCCTGAATCAGCGAAGGGAAGAGTTTTTGTCTCCGGAGAACTAATTCAAACGGGAGATTAGTTTCGGACGCGTCTGCGTATTGAAGCAATGTGTGTGAGAGAAAAAAATCGTACCGACCGCCCAGCGTGCGAAAAGAATCGCTGACAAGTGATTTTCGCACGTGGCAGTATCATGTTGAGCGTATGTTAGAGGGATATCTCTTCGAAGGATCGAGCGATGCAATGTGCTGTTGATAATTACGAAATAGAAAGAGACAAACCTGTGTAATGGCGTAATTTTCACGAGATCCTGTTATCTTATCACGGATGAATGAATAACCGATTGGTCTGGACCGGTTCCGGTATGCTGGCCACGAAGAAATTAAACTCAAGCTCGTCGACAATTCGTCTCGATTTAAACTGCTTCGTAGGCAGTTTGGTAAAATAGTTTTTCAAGTTTGAGATAACGGTGACGTGTTTCTGAGATCTTTTCAAATTGAAATGGCCGGAAATGGCCAGAAAAAGAGGAGAATCGACAGGCCGGAGCTGCAGCGTGGAAAAAATTTTCGGGAGAAAAATATCGGCGAATTTTGTCCGTGCGCTTAAAGAACTTTGTGGGTCGATAACTCGCGAATCATTCCCCCGAAATCGTTATCCCTCGCCGAGGAATTTATCGATACTAGACGAAAAAGGAGACAGAGGGCGAGAGAAGAGGGTAGGGGGAGGAGACGTGTAGTTAATAACCCGTTGCTTGTGACTCTAATATTATGGATATCGTTGTTTGCTCAGCCGCCGAGAAGGGACGAGAGCGAGCCGGGAGGAAACGCGAGAGCGCGATCGATGCATTTATGCATGACGCGCGAATCGAGCAATAATATTTTCCTTCTCCTTTCGTCCCGTCGGTGACGAGAAATAGAACGTTGCACGCGTTCCCGCGTGCGTCTCCGCGCGAAGACACGTAACGCTTCCGTCGCGAAACGGTCTGCGACAAGTCCGCGTTGTCGGCGATTTGCAAAGTGGACAAATAGACGAATAGACGGACGGGCGGACGAATTTACGGACGGTACGTGTCTCTCTCTTTCTCGCAAGAATGGGGTACTTGTGAAACGACATTATTACAATACGCCGGTGAATCTGGTGAACGAGGTGGACTGTGCACATCTGCATTATAAACGTAAAACGGTGCAGATCGAATTGAAACAATGTCCTTCTCATTAGTCTTACTTCTCTTCGCCGACTTGTCATTTGAATATCGTCCATTTTCGCGCTGCCATTATTTCGCCGATCACGAAGATTAAGCAACACCCGCCGTTTAATTCAATCCAATCCTCACCACCCGTGACCGCCTTTTACCTCTCTTTCAATGTGCAACACGGACAATAAATACTGGGCGCGCTTCTCTGAGCGGCTTTCTCTCTCTCTCTCTCTCTCTCTCTCTTTGCTCGCGTTTTCCGCGACGAGGCAAAGTTACCAAGGAGAGACATGAGATACGAATACAGAAGGAAAAAGAGGGATCCGCGGGGCGGCGCGGACGGGAAAAGGAGATAACGGGAGTCTCCGCGAGGAAGACAAAGGGCCAGCGGAGAATTAAAAGTATCGCGGACAAAGCCGCGGGACAAGACGCGGGAGCTCATTTGGTGTCTCCCGGTGAATGGGCGTTCATTATGATGCCGCCCGGTACTAACAATCGGGTTCATTTTGTCTCTCCTGCTCGCGGCAACAATGGCGCGGATGGGAGACGAAGAAGAAGGAAGGGGGTGGTAGGGGACGGGGGAGGAGGTGGGAGGAAGGGTGGGTTACGAGAGACCGCGTCGGGACCCCACCGCCATCTTGACTCTGCCGCGATGTTCTTTTGTAGACTTATAAAGCAGCCCCGGGGAAGAAAAAGACGTCGGCTTCCTCGAGAAAGGGAGGAAGCACGATGGAGAAGGAAGAGGAGAAAAACCGACGAGAGAAGGGAAGATGGGAGGGAGAGCTTGTGCTTGGAGGTGGAGTGACTACGAGAAGAGAAAGGGAACAGCGGGAGGAACGACTGGGAAAAAGAGGAGGCGGATGAGGAAAGCCGCGCTTCTTGGTGAACGAAGAGGTCGAGCCAAAATGGCGGAGAGGGAAAGGGTCAAAGCCGATACTCGTGCGCCGTGATGAGAGATCCCGCCCTTCCCTTGTCTCGCGTGAATGATTAGCTGATGCACGTGATTCTGTGAAACTTTTCGATTATACAAGTCGATTGTAGAGGTCTCAGTCTCTTTTAATGTACAAAGCTGGATGCGTTAATCTGACTGAAATTGATTTTAAATCAAGAAATTGGATTTCTCCAAATGATTGAGAAGTGCCACTGTATAATAAATCGTCGAGTAAATACGTCCTAATTAAATTTAATATCTTCAGCCACTAGCCACGTATAATATTCATAAAAAAAACCTGAGTTTCATTCGATACATAATGAAGTCAAGCTTTTTTGTGGCCCGAGTCAATCTGGCGTCTTTCTGTTTCGCAGCGACGGTAGAAGTAGTCAATAGTTAATCAATCATCGACAGAATCCATCACAATTCACAGCGGTTGTACGCGCGACGCTATCCTTTCTCCCTTCTGCATCGGCCACGTTTTTCCACCGATTTCCTTTTGTCGCGGCTCGGGGATTGAAGGATGCGCGTCGAAAAAAAAACGTCATGAATCCAAAAGTATCGACGCGCAACGGAAGCTGCCTGCCCTTCGCGTCACCTTTTCCTAGACGCGCCGTGGCTAATCGCACGAAATCGAATCGAAAGTGATCGATACCGTCCCCTATACAGCCGCGAATGACCATGAATTATCCGCGTCTGCGTTACCTGAGGGCGAGCAGCGCGAAGAAGGGAGACATCGGGACCCCAACAAATTGATATTGTCCCCGCAATCGCTAATAAATTGTTTTTCGCCGGCATAAAGGACACTTTGTTCTATTCAGTCGCGGCCCCCCCCTTTCTCCGAAGGCGACGGAAAGAGGGAAAGCTAGGTCAATGAAAATTTCAATCCGACGTACTTCTTGCCGTTCCCGAGTTGCCTGTCTGATTCGTATCCAAAAAGTACATTTGGTCGTTCACAGATTGGTAGATCGAAATTGAGTTAAGACTCCATTAGGTAAAATTGGTGGTTGTAGTTGATGTATCACAATTTCGTTGAAGAGGCTGCTTATAGAAATATACAATTCTCCAATCTACAAACTGTCTACTTCCTACTGAGATTTCCCACTTTAGGTCTCCAGACACCGACGGTACTCTTTTTATTCACACCTGTCCGGGAATCCTATACGCAATTTCCATTAATTTCACCGATATCAGAGGCAGGGTAACCGGGCAACAAGGTAACTTCATTAGAGAGCCCGGGCGACCGATGAGCAGGATGCCAACGCCGCCGCTGTCAACGCCGCCGTTCACCCTCTAAAACGAACGTGAGCGCGACGCGGGAGAGGAGGGAGGAGGGGACAGGAGGAAGGGGGCAGCGGGGGTGGATCTGAGGGAAAAGAATGACGAGCCGTGAAAACCGTACAGTCACGTTGTTATATTGGCCGGTAGCCTCTTGGCGAGCGTGCAGCCGCCTTCGATGCCGGTGCCGATGCGAGGGGGGCCGCCGCTAGTACCGGTTGCTCCGTGTACCTCCCCTCCTCCCGTCCCTCCCCTACACTATAGTGTGATTAATTCTATTTACCTGCGGCCGGTGCAGCGGCGGGTACACCCGTGCCGTAATTTATCAGTTTGTCGGGCCTCATTGTCGCCAGCACGGCTCGTTGCTAATAGTCGGCCATTCAGGAATCGAGAGGAGCCATCTATTCTTATTACGAGGGCCGTTGTCCGACGGTTCAAGACACCGCTGCCACACAATTCCCCCGTCCCGACTCTCCTCGACTACTTCTCTTCTCCCCTCCCCCCTTGCCGTCCACCTCCCCCTTCTGTTTCGCTCTTTCAGTATAATAAGCGTTTGTTGGTGCGCGGAGTATTCGGTAATTGGTGTTAAAAGCCAGAAAAGAATCTCCGTTATCTTCTGGCTTTGTGCATATATAATGATTTGTACAAGAATGTAAAATAAATATTTTTTCTCATTCTTGTTTACGTTTCAAATTATGAGACTGATTATGACTTAATTCCGCTGAAAGTTTTTATCTTAATCGAGCTCGTCTTTAACCAAGCTTTCTTTTATTTCCATCGTTTTTTTCTTGTCCGTAATTCTAAGATTGTATTATTATTACAAGCTGATGGAAAAGTTTTGTAGACATTAAAAATGGTTTTAGATTTTAAAATGCTAGCGGAATGCTGTTTAAAATGCTAACAGAGCTCTCAGTTTGGATGACAGAACGTGGAACGAGATCGGCGCAATTCTCCGGCTTGTTTGTCGCATCGTCCCGTGAAATATTTTCACCGGAAGCAGGAAGAGCCGCTAAGCCAGACGAGATACCCCGGGAGGGTGACTCGGCTACTGTCCCCAATACTCTCGCCCCGTACACGCCGTAATCGATTAGGCC
Organism: Tetramorium bicarinatum; assembly: GCA_928718305.1. Classification (NCBI taxonomy): domain Eukaryota; kingdom Metazoa; phylum Arthropoda; class Insecta; order Hymenoptera; family Formicidae; genus Tetramorium; species Tetramorium bicarinatum. Next base: position 3,695,587 of record OV788319.1, on the reverse strand, counting down.
GCGCGCACGGGCATGGGAAGATTTAGTAACTGAAACAGATGGGGAGTTTCGGACAGACGATGTCACCCCTTGTCTCCTATAGTCATTAGCCCAGACCATTGTGGATACCTGACGAGGCTGCCGTGAGAGACCGATCGGTACCGATACGCAAATCGATACCGCCGAGTCGATTCGACTTGGGGTGCGTTCGTCGAACACCCGAGCTGTTCGCACCGATTTCCCAATTAGAAAGTTCATAAAGTTGTAAATTTTAATATCAAAACACAAAGCTTTTTCCTTGCTAAAATGTTCTGCTCATCGTCAATAAGAATGCGTGACGATGGAATTTCGGAATATTTTATATGCCAGAAATTTTCAACATCAATTTTCTTGGAATATTCAATAGGACACACTGAAAAAAAAATTTGTTATTATAATAATCCAGTTTTGATAAAAGTTATCAACAACCTAGTTGAAATAGTTTCAACTAAACATATAGATCGTTATGACAAAATAATGTTATAAAAATGCAATGTTCATAATTCTCAAATTTGTCATTATTATTATATTTAGTAATACTAAATATTTTAAAAATTACATTACTAAACACATCTTATAAGTTTACCAAGAATTTTTTTTTCAGTGCACTCGAAATATTTTACATAAATTTGTATGTTAGAGAGCGTTATTTTTTTCGTTATTGTCATATAAAGATGAAATTGTTCCGCAAAGTGCATCCATCCTCATTCGAACTTTGCTGCCCTCGTCTCTTCTCGCTGAGGAATATCTCCGTGATGGCACATTATCGTTATGCATCGAGGGGGTCTAATCTCCAACCCAGAGTCATTCTCGACATTCCATGGTACGAAATTCCCAGATGCATTGCTGACGCGTGATTCGCTTTTCAGGCTGGTGCCACAAATGCTTGGCGGAGGAAAGTAGAGAAATATACAATGCAATGTACCATGACACTCATTTAGTAATTAGACAGAAAATAATTTCGTTTGAAAAAACAGATTACGTAATGCTAAAAATATGCTATTATTCATTATCAACGCGAAATGCTGGTTTAATACAAAATAATCTGATTCGACTTTATACAATCCTGAATATTAAATTCAAATTGTTCTAATTCGACGCTTTATACGCCAATCTAATAAATGACGAGCGAGCGATTCCCTCCCTCTCTTACGTGCCGTTGATTACATCGATTCAGGCCTAAATCGATTCACCGAGTCTTTCGATCCGCATCTGCCTTCGACTGCGCCGAATTCTTCATCAAGCGGGAGATCCGACGCGTCGATTTTCCTTCTAGTCATCATCCTCTCTTCATGGTCATAGCGGCGATCCGCACGATCATGCCGCGTCCACACGGCTGAATTCCCGACTGAATCCCATTCGCTTGACCGAATCGCGTCTTAAATCACATTCTTGTATCAGGGCGGATACACCATGAAGCTAATGAAGCTTAACGTCGGAATAAAAAACATTCACTTATCTTCGCCTTAAGGTTATTCCAACACGTCGTGAGAATTCCTTCTCTTGCGACACGGTTAACAATTTAATGAAATCATTCAATCCTAATTTTTATTTATCTCAAATGCAGACTGCATCTTCAATGTAATTTTAGAACGCGAAGAATAAAGTTCCGAAAGACTAATTTGTATTTTTTTTTTCCATACTTGCTCTTATCTGGTATGAATATCGTTTGCGATTTCCACGAACCTAAAAATACCAACTCCGATTTCCCAACTAAATATAGAGATACAATAAAAAAATTGAAACTGAATTGAAATTGATCGACAATCCTTATCAATTTTGCCCGCACTACGCCCGCTTCGACAAAATGTCGACGACCAGCTCTCTTCTCAATATTTACATTCACATATTCCAAACTTCTCTCGAGACTCCAATCGGAGAGGAGGAGGGGGGAGGGACACTTTCCGCGTTCGTGAAAGATACACGGTGTCCGTGAAAAATCACCGAGACACGCGACATAGTGGATCCCCCTTCGCGGCAGCGCGTACGGCCGAAATCGCTATATCCGCGATACTTATAATAGCGTTGTCCCCCTCCCTCCACCGCCCTCGTTCTCCAGCTACCATCTCTCCATCCTCGCTCCCATCCTCCAACCGCTCTCTTTCTGCCGGTGTAATTTATCACCGCTCATAACAAGGAGCCGCAAGTTTGTACATATTTCAGTCTCGTAGCCACCCACCCCACTGCTCTCGTTCTGCACCCCGTTATTCTCCCTTTCCTCCTTCCAGCTTCCACCTTCCTTCCATTCTTCCTCTTGTAGCGGTATCTTACCTCCCTTCCGCGCGATTCTAAGAGAGCAACTAGGACGGACACTGCAGAAAGAAGCGCTGCGTCCTGAGAGACCCGGGTGACAACTTATTTATGTTTATTATTATAAAAACAAAACCGTGAGAAAATTATTAAGCGCAACAATTATCAATAATGAATCGAGACGACTAGGATTATCTTTATTTAATAGATAATTCCATATAACTGAAATTGAGAACAGAATTATTATCAAGAGAAACGTAAGAATTAGAAAAATTTATAAATCTATCAAACGGTTTAATAATACGCCTGACGAAATGGGGTATTCGTGGTGCAGGCGTCGGCCCTGGCGGAAAGGGTAGAGAACGAGTAGAAGTTCCACGGGGGAGAGGGAGTAACAGGGGTGCCGAGCGGAGACGTTATTATTTATACGCGCCATTATATGTCAGCCGGGAGTCGCGGGAATATTGTTCAAGACATCCCGCGCATACATTACGCGCGCAAGCGAAGAGGGGGCGGGCGAAGGGAGAAGGGGTGGTCGTCGTAGCATGGCAGGCTTTTATTACCGCGACCACTTATTTGTTAACATAATATACACATTACGGGGCGGTGGCTTCGCGGTAGCACGCGCCATCCTGTCTTCGACGCGATGGGGCGGGGAGGGGAGATTCCGAAAGGGGGATGGCTTTTAGACACGGTGGACGATTTTTCCCGTGTGCCACCCTCTCTTCCTTCCCGCGGAGCCTCTCCTTATGAGCAACCAATTGTCGCTTTTTAATTAAACGAATCCTACATTCCCCGCAATGACGTCAATATTGGCGATTATTATCTCTACAAGATTCATTTGTAAGAAGTAAATTCGCCGTTCTAAGACGGGAGATTTAACACTCAAAGATCCTCGGATTTCTGATTCTGTAATAAGGATAAACGCGACAGCTTGACGTATCTCCTGTCACTGCGGAACCCTTCGAATGCTGTGCTTTCATTGACTTACGTGAACCTCTACATTGATGGAATCAGGGATCAGAATGATCGAGCCGATAACTTCTTCCCGTGTTTAGCATAAACGTTAGCGACAGAACGCTCCGTTCGGGAACGTTATCCAAACCCCTCCCGCGCAAGGGTCAACTCGGATCGGGGGTCGAGGCAGATAGGGCCATGAAAAATCGCGAAATCAAAACACTGCGGCACGATAATCGTCAGGAACTCCCAAGGATCACGAATAAACATTCGTTATCCTTGCACAATGGCCCGCACAATGGGGACCGGTTTTCGCGCACGCTTATGATGTATTATGGGAGAAAAGCGGAAACGTATGTTTTTACCCCAGTTTCCCCCGTTTAGTGGCGTTTAGTTCGCTCCACTGATTCGCATTTATTTTTCCCCCCTTGCCCCGACGAGCACCGGTCTTACCCTCTGCCTTCTGACTTTTCGTCATTCTTTCTGCCGGAAAAAGCGCAATGTCGTAACTACCGGATACTCAAATCCCTGAGTTTGAATATTCTTCTGGGGTTCCTGGATTTCGTTTTAAAAGTCTTAAAATTCTTCTGGCTTTATACATTTTTAAATTATATTTCTCAAATATTATAATGCCAAGATATTAATTCTTAAATGTTAAGATTTGTATTTTGCATGGTTTTAGAAAACTAATACAGGTTCTTTCTTTTAGATTTCTAAATATTTTTATTTTATGAATTCCGATGATTTTTTTGTTTAACCTTCCTAATTTTTAATTTTTTATTATTATTATTATTAGAAAAGGTGTAGTTGGGTCTAGTGTAGGGTACTCAAAGGACTAGTTACGGATCAAGCATTATATCCTCTGTCCCTTTTCCGCACCCCAATGCAAGAGTGTGCCATTCCACTTCAACGGTGACATTTATCATTCGACGTAGCCGACGTAGCTGTTGGCATCGTTGTCGTTCGATATTATGGCTGTTAACGGGGACGTAATGGCATTATCTGGCCATTGTCCGACATATGATATACCGTGCATGCTGCGAAGGGGTATGGGGAATACTAATTCGCGAACATCAGACAACCGTGTTTCGTCAATGGGATTTTGGTATCCTAATTTGGTAGCGGATGTTCGCTCGATTTGCATATTTCTTTAATCATCTCGTTTAGCCGTTCACGGCGCGCAAAAAGTGCTTAATTTTCCGCAGGTTGATGGGGGTCGTAAATAAAATATTTACCTCTCTTCATGCATTATCATATTATTTTCTCCAAATCACCACGTCAATCAAGATTTTTCGAAATCTCACGACTTTTCTTGAAATGCTTCATTCTAGGAATCTCTTGAAGAATTTAATATTTTTTTATTACAAGCCATTTTTGTTTTAATTTTATTTTTAAATTGTTAATATTATTAAAACTTTTAAATTAAAATATATAGAAATCTCCCTTTCATCGAATACTCTACTCTAAATTTTCGACTTCAGTTTTATATTTTCTCTTACTACTTCTCATTTCATTCGATAACTTAGATCTCTAAAGTAACTTATAGTGTGTCATCGATCGTAGTGTTTTCCTTTCCAGAACGAAAATGTCGAGAAACTAGATTAAACACATACCTATTCATTCTTATCGGCAATTCAATTTTAATAAGTACCTCTCATATTTCCGCCAACAATATATTCCTTGTTAGGTATAGAATTGTCGCATTAATTCAATTTTCTGACAAGACTTAAGTCTGCATTATTCACTGATGCTTTACAGCATGTAGATCTATAAAGACGTTACGTTCGCATTCTTCACGGTTCCTGGTATGTAAATTGTACCGCGTTCCACCCATGCAATCGTGTGCACGTGTCTAATATCCTTATTCCGGTTTATATAATATACGTATTCCGATTAGCGCGCACGTGTAATACGGGTGTACTGCGTTGCAGCGCGCGTGGGCGCGCGGATCGTAATCATCTGAATGCTCTCGGTTCTATCGCGGATCTCTTTCTACATAAATCATGGACCACGTGCGACATAACTATGTCTATGAGATTGTATAGCGTCCATATATCAGCGTCGATTGCTATTCATTTAGCCATCACCGTAATAGATATTATTTGTTCACGTTATGAAAATTTAGATCATCTCGAATGGAATGGGAAATAATAAAAGTGAGTACATATACATACATATTACGGTTGCAAGAATATATCTACTCGAAGAAAATAATATCGAAATTTTATTTCCATATTAGCACTTGGAGCAATTCATTCAGCCGTCAGTGGAATTGATATCATTTGTTTGCGTCATAAAAATTTAGATCGGAGTAAGAAAATTTAGAGTAGAACATATAATGACTGAAATCGATTGAAAACTTTAAATAAAATATTCGAAGAGAAAGATTTTTTAAATTTTAATTTTAAAGCTTCAAATAGCAAAAGTTTAAAAATTTGTAGAAACTGAAGTCTTTTGATCTTGAATGTTTCTAAAATCAGACAATCCTAAAGGAAAAATATAATTCTAAAGTTTAAAAATATCCATATTTTTGCATCTTATGCACAAGTTATCTTCCAATTGTACGAGAACGAAATGGGTTAAAATTGATTTCGTTTGCTCTACGAATCTGTAGGATTTCATAAAAAAAAATATCGGATCGAGAAGGGTTGCAATTATTCCCCAGTCGGTCCTTTGGCTAAGGAGAATCGAAGAACTGCGCTACTCGGACACGTGGCGCCGGTTGACTTTCGGATCCCATTAGCGCGATCGCGTAACGTCGCGTCGCGTTGTGTCGCGACGACGACGTGGCGCAGCGCGTGCACGCTGTCATCTGTGAAACGCGGGACCGCTGTTGAACCTCCTTGCGGTGAGTGGGCGAGGGTGAAGCCGAGTGCTCCGTAATGGATGACGGCGGCACGGAAGGGTGGATGAGCGATATATCGTTGGGCTTGTCATCGCGCGCGGCTCGCACAACCGCGCGAACAATTACGCATGTCGGACGGCGAGCATTTGTACGTTAACTCGAAACATCGATGGAATAGCAAGAAAGTTAATGGGATTAGAAGACAGCGGAAGACAGGCATTAAAACTTTCTTTCACGAAATGACACGAGGGAGCAGGAAATTGCATTCATAAACTGTAACTATGAAAAAAATCCAAGATACGACAAATTTAAGTGGAATAAAAGAGAATTGGAGAGCAATGAATTTATCTTACGATGTTTCCAACAAATAATTAATTAAAGATTCGATATTAAAATTTAAACAAGAAAGCCAATTTTCTCATTACTTATTTCAAATATTCAATCTTTTCATTCTGTTAATACTATTCATAATAAAAGATTTATTTTTAATTCTGATATCTAAAATAGATGTATTAAAAAAAAACCGGTTTTACTTTTTTGTGCAATGTTCAGTATCTTTCGCAGATTGAAAGAGACATCAGATCTCGAAAGAGGCAATTGTAGATGAGAGCTCCTCGGAGTTTCGTGGACTTCTTAAGCCAAAGGGCGCTTTAATTCGCGCGATAATAAATGTTTGCATTTTGCATGTATCCAGGGTGCCTGGATGCGTGGCATGTGGCAGGACCAGTATTTGTTCAGGCACGAATGGCAAATAGAACTACGAGCCCGAGACGCGTAACGTCCCCCCCCACCCCTGGTTTTGTCATACGTATACGCTTTGCATTGTACTCAATGCACTCATCCGACTCGCGCCAATGACGTAAGAATGTTTTCTACTCGAGAAGATTTAGCGATAGGGAGAGCGATTTCTCTTTCCTACATGCAAACGTTTGAGACGTGCACTTTGAAAAGAGTTCTAAAGAATCAGGAATGCAGATTTTTATATGAAGCAAGGAAGTGTATAATAAGTGCATGACTTACGCTATTATTAGTGGTAAACTCGATCTCTTTTGAAAATCTCTTAGAAGTGAGATAAAGATCCAGTCTATCTCTTCTCAATCGAAAAGAGAAAAGTATCTAATCGTCGGAAGACGTGGATTTCTCAAGTTGCATGATAAAACGCGAGTTGAGGAGGATGATAGAATAAGAGGACACGGGAGAGGGAAAGGGAAGGTCCTTCACGAGCCGCAAACTCGTGTAAACTCGCGACAGAATGTACTCGTTCATTTCCATACATGCCAGCGGCACACACACCACCCTTTACCTCTCCCCCACGCTTTCCCCGGCGCCCGCATTTCCCGGCTCCGAGTGCGTCGCAGACGTAACACAGTAGCGGCAGGTGCTTCAGATCGGAGGCGTCTGGATACAACTCGAGTGCCGGCGAAATCGTCTTTGCCGGCTCCAGGAGCGGTTTCTCCCAGAAGAGAGCTACGGATCCAAGGTCTCTACCTCGCTCGATCGATCGCAGTCGCAGAAGTTCCGATGATGGACCACGCTTGCGGTAGATGCAAATCTGCGATGCCGCGACAACCCCGTTCAAAAGATACGGATATATATAAATTTTCAAAGAGCCAATTTTATACACTGAAAGAAAAATATAGCTACTTTTGGCCTCAACCATATAATTTTATAATATTTCTTACAACTTAACTATATGCATCATTATGTTAACCATAATTATTGTTAGAAAGATTATAAAATTATGGTTGAGAACAAAAGTAACTATATTTTTCTCTCAGCGTAGATTTTGGATTCTAAATTTCTGAGAATCAAATCACATTCAAAGTTTACCGATATTTTGGGACTCACTCATAAAAATTTCGTAGAAGCTTCGGAAACAGTTAAAATATTTTACGAGCTAATTTCGCGCGGAATCATCGAAACGTCATGTTCTTGCCTATTTTCGAGAGCTTACGATTTTTCGTTGCATTTTAACGATGGGAAACGTCCTTTCGACACGCCTGCTTGATGGAGGCGGACGGCGCTTGTTGTTCGGTAGAATTAGAAGTGCGCCCGTCCTCATTTGAAAGCAAATAGCACTCGACCCGCGCTCCTTTTCACGAACAATGGAAATGTTAAGCTAACAGCACACCCGGCAATTGACACAAGTGCCGGCCGCGACTCGCTCTTTTTACGCGTGGAAAACTTTCCCGAGCGCCTGTTTTCCCTCTTCTTCCCTGTACCGCGCGCCGTCTCATCCCGTCCTTGTTTGCCGCCGTTCCCTGTCTCGCATTCTCCCCGATAGCTTTTGTTTCACGTCTGTTCTCTCTTTCTCTCTCACTTTTCCTACCTTTCACACTGTGCATCGAAATGCACTCGGAGTTCGATGCACCTTCATCATCGCTTTATTGTCGCAGGTGTGCGTATTATTTTCAGACAGGAAAAACAAGCGAAGAGAGAGAGAGAGAGAGGACGATGCGCGATGAATAAGGGGTTAGATGGGGAAAGAAGGATATGGTTGCTGTATCTTCAAGTTTCAAAGATTTGAAACAGTCAAGTCTCTATTATAACGAAGGTGTTTTAAATTTCGAAATAAAAATTTAAATTTCAGCAGAAAGAGATAAATAAAAAAGATATAAATGTAATTCATAATTTCAATTAAAAGTTTCATAAAATCAATGTTGTAAAAGTGCAAATTTCTTAGTATTCAGATTTAGAACATTATGTTCTACAATCCTAAAATTAAAAAATCCTAAATTCTAGACTGTCCGAAGCAAAAATTCGACCGTTAACTCGCGAAAGAGATTGTGAGCGAAGTTCACGGTCAGTGAAAACGGAAAAAAGGCTCCGCGATCGAAAAATACGAAAGGAATACGCAAAAAAAGTAACGCGAGCTAAGGAGAATCGCGAAAAATGAACGGGACGTTCGATTCGACTTTTAACAACGTTCTCACTTACCAAGTTTTCAAGTTGAAGAAAAGCCGGAGCGTCTGAAAGCGGAAGCAGTTGCAATCGCGAATGCAATTGCAAGCGAAAGTTCTCCGGACTCTCGAAGAAACGGCGTGAAAAATGCGTTACGAGATTATAACGGATACTGCGACCTTTGATCGTCGTGAGATTGTGCGAGATAGAGAAATCGTCTTACATGCAATTTATAATAGAATATTAAAGGATCGCTCGATGTAAAAAGAGGGAACGGAGGAGACGGCGGAGAACAGACGCATTGTCTCCGTCCTCTTAAATTCTAGTTTATTACATCTTCAGCGCATTGGCGAGAAACTGGCGATGAGGCAAGGCTGACGAGTTCAGTTTCGTGTTATGAGTTTCACAGAGTGAAATCGACGAGTTCGACTTTCCTGCTGCATTATCAATGCGATTCCGTAATACGTCGATCGTCATCAACAGGCGGAAGAAGAATGAGAAACGTCGTAAAGTCTAGAATGGAGATTGCACCGAGAGCACATCTCAAGCTCTCGAGTATGGTCCACTCATTTTCTCTCTGAATCTGGGACAAAGGTCAACGTGCGATGCTCGTCGTAAATCGAAACGCGCGAATCGTGAGCGTATCGTACACACGAGTGACCGAAAGGCACTGAAATGCACGCGTTCTGATGTAGATATTCCCGGAATGCACGTGAGAGCCGCTCTCCGGGTTGGAGAGCGAAGCCGCGGTAAGCCGCTTTGTGGTCTTAACCCGTGGGCCGCTTAAGAGGGTGGAAGTATATTACGGCCGATATTACGGATGAATGCCGGCCGGTGCGAAAAACAGCCGCCGCGGCCCGATAATCTCGTTTCGCACAACGGTAGCGATGGCGCCGACACTCCCGCGCGAATTATCATCAAATGCTTTGTGAAATGTGCATCGGTTTCCTTGCAAATACTATTGTCTCTGAATCTTGATTCTTCGGAATCGATTTACGAATCTTTACACCGTGTAATCTAGTGTGAAATATCAATCTGTTTTGACGAAATATATCTTTATTGTTCGAGTGTTTGGCATCGGTTCGAGGGCCATCCCTACTTTGAGAGGATTGTCGCGAGCGTTTAAGGAATGTTTTTATACTTTGATCACCGATTTGGACCGATACGAACATCGAGGCAGCGAGTTCTAATACGGGCTTATTCGGATCGTGATCGTTAATAACAGTAATCCGCAATGTGCATTCGACGTGCTATCGTCGGGCATTATTCCAGGCTGAACGCGATTGCGAATAATCCGCGAGATATATCATATTTAACGCTAATTATAGATCTATTTTAGTTGCGACAACGCTACCGTTACGTCCTTCCCTCGACTCCTTTCCGCGCACTCCCGTCAATAATTTACGATGTATTTATGCGCGGTTCACAACGAACAGTTTGCGTTTTCCTCGATCGAAGCTTTCGACGTTCGACAGTCGAAGCTTGTACCCCTCTCTATTCCGCGTGTTTCCTCTCCCCTCCGGCCATCCAACATCCTGGGGGTACGGCGAGCCTTCGACGATACAATGGCCGTCTTATATGACACCGGGGGATGACACTTTAAATTTAATTTAAACGCGGTATTGTGCCGCCACCACCACCGCCGTCGTCGTCATCCTCGCCCTTCTGCGTGAGCAGAACTGCGCTAGTTTCAATCGGGCTCTCTCAGCCATTGTAGTTTTCATAATACGTCTACGCTTCCCCCCCTCTCACCACCCCTTTGGCAACTCCCGTTTCTCTCTCCCCCTCGCCCCCCTTTCGAAACCGCGCGCTTTCTCTCTCCGCGACGGATTTTTTTTTCTTCTTGCTTACCCAAAAGACTTTCTTCGTAGGGCGACACGATTCTGTTACATAAATATTGGCTCGATTTCGAAGCGCACACCCTTTTACCAAGTCCCCTGCTCCTTTCTCCCCGCTTCTCCTCCCCCGGGGGTTCGATGGTGGTTGCACGGCGCACGAGATTTACGCAAACTAAAACGGCGTGTCGCGGATCCGTTGAAAGCTGTTTAATGTCGATAACGTAATTCGAAATCGAGCGGGAGCGAATTGCGGGGGATGCGTCCGGGGAGGTTGCGCGTGAGTGACAAACGTCTGCCGTTAAATCGTCCCGATGTTAACGGGGCAAGGAATGTGTTAGAGACGGCGGAGATAGTAAAGAAAACCAAAGTCCTATCAATGATCAGGATCTGATTAATTCTTTTATAATAATTAAATTATTATTTTTGGTCTTCGTGATAAGAAGTATTTCATTAAATAACGCGAGGATATAAATAAATCATGTGGATTTCGCAGATCTAGTATTTTTAATTCTCTCAATTTAATTTTGAATTGTATTTTAGAATTTTTGGAGTAAATATACTGAAAATTTCTTGTAAGGTTTTTAAAACTTAATTACTACAACTTGGGAATTTTTTAACAAATGGTAAAATATTGTAGCAAGAATAAATCTTTTACTTTGATAGTTTGCATTAACGAGTCTTGACAATTTCCGGATTGTAAAAGATTAACGAATAAACATTTAAACTCGGAGATATTAGAGTATTTTAACTTTTAACATTTTGCATTTTAGATTTGTATTATTTCTTGCTCTCAAAGTCTGACGTCTATAATACTTGGGTATATTCCAATAACATATTGCTTACATATACGCTATGCATGAATTGCCGCGCCAATCGCTGACGAAACACTCGTAACAACGCGATATAAAGCAATATGGTAATAGAGCTTATGCGATTCTCGTCGGGTCGGCGCGACAACGCATCCTTTTGCTTACCCCGAGAGCACGGGCTGCCAATAAATCGCTGCTGCTCGGGGCGGTTACATAATAAACGCGCACGAGACGGGTATACGCGCGAGGGGAACGACATATAAATCGGTTATAAATTTCGATCCTAAAAATGTCCGTAGTCTTGTCAGAAACGGGGTGAAAATGGGTCAGACTTGCGGGGCCTCGGTATACAGTAGTCGGTGCAGCGACACGACTCCTGCCTATTATCTATGCCAATTTACGACTTTTTTTTTTAGATCATGCCTCACTCCCTTGGTCGACGTTCCCGACAGAGTGAGATCTCTATTCTACCGGACCCCTAAATCCTCAGATCGCAATAAATATAACAGTGAATATAACGTTACTCTGAGAAATCGAGAGTTCAAATAAAAGACTCCAACTAAATAAGAAACTAGATATCAAATATTATATTAATTCCTTATTGAGTTGTACTAAATCTTCTCAAGTAAGATTACAAGATCCAGCAGTACTGCATTTAAAAAAAAAATGGAATCTTTATATCCGTCTGCTAAACAGAAGTCGCGTCGTCGACTGGCGGAAGAAATCGATGTTATGGCGACCGATTTGTCCGACGGTGCTCGACGAAGGTGGAGGGTGGCGCGAAGGCGGGAACGCAGGAAACAGGTACACGATTCCGTCGCAAAAAGGAATGGAACTGACGGAGTAACACATTGTGCTTGGTACAATAGTTGTTTACTGTCTGCATTCCGCGGCTAACAATGTGCTGTCAGTTTTTGTCGACTATCGTCGCTACATGCATTTATGTACGTAGGTACATATTACAAAGAGGGATGGCAGGGTTGGAATAGTCCGGAACGCTCCCGCATAATTTATCACGTTTGTACAATCGATTAACCGAAAGAAACGCATTACCGAACAAGGCTAGAAATTTCTCTAATCTCGATATTTCTAGTTGCTCATTGTGGAATAAGGTTCTGAAGGATCTATCATCAAACAAACCGACGTTTCCTCGTTTTTAAAGTTGCACAGTAGAAATATAAAAAGAATACTGCAATAATAATAATAGAAGATTCGATGATATGAAGGAATATTTAGATTTTTAAGATTACAGATTTCCAAAGATGCAAAGGTTTAAAATTGTCAAATTCGCTAATTTCTGCTTAAATTTGAGTTAAAAATTTCTAAATTTTTTATGTTAAGTAACAAAATTAATGTAACATATATATATATACAAAAAGTTTGAAATTTTCTGATTTTCAAGATCACAATTAAGCACACGCTATTACATAAACACGAGCCTGCTACATCTTTTTCAGCGGAGGAACTAACTTTAGCTCAATAGTTGACTGACTTCAACTGGCGTATAATGCATGCAGTCCAGAAATAAGTGGAACAAGAGGAATTACAGGCAGCACGTAATTCCACATAAATTACTTCTGCCATTCAAAGCAAGCAGGATTCGTCTCGTCCAAATCGACTTTGGTAGGCACTCCGCGTCGCGGCCGGAAAAGGCAAGCGAACAATGGCGACGCCGCGAACGGCGCTGCAGACCACTAATTATAAATCCATTGTTACGCTTATTTTTTCGCCCGACGTCATTCCTACGCTCCTAGAAGGCAAAAGAAACAAGAAAGAGAGACCGAGATAGAGATAGAGAGAGAGAGAGAGAGGAGAGGAAAAGAGGGAAGAGACGGGCGCCATTCTGTTCGTCGCCTGCTAGCCGTCGTAATGCCGGCATTGTCTTGCTATTGTAGAGACATTGTCGCACGATAAAGCGCGAAGACAAAGCCCATCTACAAAGGTCCTCTTTCGCGTAACAAGCTGTCTTTGTCTTCCGGTTTACTCCCCGTCTCTCGCCTTCTTTTCTTATTTTTCTTCTCCATCTCACGAAACGAATCTATTTTAAAGATATTCAATTATGCTTAGCTCCCCTCCCCTTGCTCTTCCTTGATCGGTTCGATAAAGAAGAATTTTACAACTACACATGTTTTTGTAAATATTAAGAAAATTTTTCTCAGTGTAAATCTCGGAAGATAAATAAATTCGCATCATAACTTTATACGTTTTCGGGATCTTTACAGTTTTTAATATTTAAAACAGCGTTGGAAATCTTGCTTCTGCTTTCAAGCTTTTAAACCTGCATTATTTTGCACGTGTGAATTTCAAACATTGTGAATCAGCTAAACTTCAAATGCATTTTACTATTCTAGTGATACGTCAGCTAAATAAATGCATTTTACTATTCTAGTTATACGTGAAATACGCGCGGAGTTGTTCGAATCTATGAAAATTTCGATTGCACGGAATTCAAAGCTACTGAAATACCGAGGTACTTTTTGGAATTTGCCGCGCCGGCGACGCGCGGAACCCCAGCTACGGGTACACGCCGCCGTTGCTAGGTAGGGCGAGTAGGGTACCTCACGTTCTCCCTATCAGGCCGATAACGAGTTAGCGTTCGCAGTGTTGTACGGTTGGCTTGAATGTGCCGCTACAATGTAGCTAACGTTCAGGCATTCAGCGGTAGACAATGCTGCGAACATAATGTCATAATGGAGCGGGGTGCTCGCTAGGACCCACCAAGAACACAGCAGATAGAGAGTGAGAGAGAGATAGCGAGAGAAAGGGGGTGAGAAAGGAGGAACCGAAGGGAGAGGGAGAGAGGAAGCCAGAAATAGACAGTGAGATGGATTGACGTACACAATATTTGAAGTGTAGAGACAAGGACGAAGGTTGACAGGACATTTTTCTTTTTACAGGACGACACGAGACTTTAGCGGAATGCCGAGTGGATCAGAAATTATCATCGCGAGAAGAATGAATATATTTACAAACTTTATTCTCGCGCGTTTGTTTCGTTCGCGATAGACGAGACAGGACGACACTGCCTTTCCTTGCAGATTGAACAGCAAAAAATCAATTCAAACTTAATATTCAAATTTCCTCAACTTAACTCCGTTCTTATGGAAAATGTCAATTGTGGATTATTATAGTCTGGGCGTTTAGCGCACATTGTGCTCGCACGTCTACAAATCATCGATTGCTCGCGGCAAGATGGCCACGACATCATCGTCATCGTTCTTATCCGGATTCCTGCGGGAATTTCATCCCCGATCTACGGCGGGGATAGACGCGGAAGGGACGGGAGATGGAGCGGGACGGTGCGGGGGTGCAGGCGCGTCAATTGATGTCGTGCGGTAGGTACCAGGGGCGTCGGCCGCCACATTGTTTCAGCACAATGTCACCCCTCAGCGCCGCCCGGCTCCTCCGCGTCCCCGTTTACCGGGGGATTTCTGAAAGACAACCCTCCGCATAGTCTCGTTATTTTAATCATCCCCCATTTTATGCCCGCAACACCCCGATATCGCGGCCCCTTAGCGGTGTCCTTCCGCGATTGCAAACACCACTCGCGATCACAATCGTTAATAGCGTTTAGTTAGCGGCTTTTTATCTATCGAGAATGGTCTGGTAGACGGTAATAACGATAAGGATAATTTTACATTATCAGTATCAGTAATATCGATAATATAGCTATACCTGGCTCGAAATGTTAGACTTTTACGTTAACTGAATCTTGATTAAATTTATCTACAGAAAATTTTTTTAATAATATAGAGAATTTTAGAGGTTCGATTCATTCTTTTTTAAATGGAGGCTCAATTATTCGTTCCTAGAATTATTAATATCAAAATTTAAAGCTTGACACCTAGAGCGAAAATATATATGAAGATAGCAATGATATATGTCATCTATCAGTGTAGTCGAGAATTTGACGAGTTATCTCGGAAGCAGGATGCCGATGATGCCCGTTCTCTGGCGCGTCTTCCACTTTCTTCCATTTCTCCGCCGGAACGTCTCATTACGCTCGCGGAAACGAATGGATCTCGTTACGATTATGAGGGGTAGATCGTCCCCGTCGACGCGGGGCTGTACGACGGGCGACGTAACCGACGTTATTTTTTTTTCCTCCCCGTTCTCGAAAGCTGGCCGGCCGACTCGGGGCGAGACGGGGGAGAATAATTTAAAAGCTGAATTGAATTTTTCGTCCTCGGAGTCCTTCGTTCGGGCATTGGGAGGCGGACAATGGCTCAATGGCGATGTATCAAGGAAAGTCGACTCGCGGGAGAGGCCAGCATTGTATCGGCCTTCCATCCACCCCTTCCCCCTCGCCCTCCACCCTCACGAGAGCGCGGACGCGCGAGCGCGTAGTCCTATATCGTCGCGAAAAAATATATACTCGAGAAAGAGAGAAAGGGAAAGAAAGAGACGGAGGAAGAGCTGCGAGCTCCATCGGAGTCGCGCAGCAATCCGGAGATTGCGAGCAACTACGAGAGCCGATTTCAACAATTCACGTTTCGTTAGTATCGATTATATGTAGATGGTCCGCTCTCTTGGACATGTATCGCTTTATAGACGGTAATACAGATTCTTCGTACAATCTCAAAAGTAATCTCGAATTCGATCTAAATCAGATTTGAAAGATCAAACATGAATTCTACGTGTTTCAACAAAATAGCTTATTATGTTTTCTTCGAGACACATGTAGTTAAAATATAATAAATTATCTCGTGTTAAAATAGTGGAAAAATCTCGAAAGCTCTTCAATTTTATAGATTAAATATCGCATTAACGGGCGCGATAATTTTTCAGGAAGTCCTCCACGATTCACAAAATTGTAGAAATCTCCGACTAATGTAGTTTGCGTTCAAAATAAGGTTCATGTCAATATCAGGGTGGTATGCACCCTCAGTACGGCACTGATGATACGTATGTCCGGAGTTTCTCCGCGGCACAGACACTATTCGGCGTAGGTAACAGTGTATACCGTAT
This sequence comes from Tetramorium bicarinatum, assembly GCA_928718305.1. Taxonomy (NCBI): domain Eukaryota; kingdom Metazoa; phylum Arthropoda; class Insecta; order Hymenoptera; family Formicidae; genus Tetramorium; species Tetramorium bicarinatum. The sequence continues at coordinate 3,679,001 of OV788319.1, read as the reverse complement.
TTCGAACACGCGCATACATCCGCGCACACGCACCATCCTGTATGCACAGAAGGGAGGCAGTGTGTTCGTCAGGATCGACGTGGGAGGACATTACCATATCGCTAGGTCGCCCATTGTCGGGATCCGGCGCAGGATTTGCATTGGATTCGCATTCGGCTACGAAAGTGGATCGCCGCACTTTGTTCTACGAAGATGGATGGCGGGGGCTTTCTCTCTTTCCTGCGTCCGGTGAACGGAAGGGCTGAAGGCATCGCCTTTCGCGAAAGAAGGTCGAGGGAGGTCGCCGCCCCGATGAGAAACAGCGGGATTTAACCGAGGCGCTTTGTCCGACGGTTCGATGCGAGTCAGATAGCTAAAGCAATAGTTTTGACGCATTTTCCCAATTTTATATCAATATTATTTAATTCACGGAATTGTGAAAGTGGATGAAAAAGTGTTGTTTTATCGATGAAAAAGTAATTACAAAACGCAAATGTGCGCGATCAAATGAAGAATCGCAAACGTCGAGTTCTAACAGCAGTTTAACATTCTGTTCTCTTCTAATTCAAGTTCTAGTTGTAATTATCCATTTCCAACATTTTCTGTTATACGAGGATCTCGAAACTTTTGTAAATATTTCTTTCCCGCTCTCGCTCTATCTATGCATTGTATATTTTATCAATTTCAATAAAATAATGATCGGGAAAAGTTGAGGCATAAATTCTCCGAACTTTTCAATCTACCGTCGTTCTACCGCCTTTATTCCTCGCCGCACTTGTATCTCGAATTTAATTAACGAAGCGGCGCGTCCTGATTTCAGGATCGCGCATTCCCGCGGGACAATGGAAGGGAAAAAATTACAGAAGCGTGACGTTCCGTCCGATTTGAAACCAGCCGTCTCTTACCCTTTCCGGAATCCTTTTTATCCAGCGTTTGTACCATCTCCACGCCTCTCCACCCCGGCCGCGTCTCTATCCTTCTCCGTTCGTCGCTGATTCTCTCCCTCGATCTCTCGCCGGCATCATCGTTCTCTCGCGCTGGCGCGAGGAGGCGAGAGATCCGGCCACGGAAAGGTACAAAGGGTGGAGACAAAGGGAAGCGCCGCCCTCGAGATACTAGAACAATGGAGACCGAACAATGGGCAGCTGCTGGAAATTCAACTGACGATGAAAAGCGCCCTCTTCGAACGAACTACTTTCCAACGTGCGCGTTTCATCGAATTCTCTTCCGTTCCTCTCGTTAAACTAATTACCTCGGAATTAACAAACGCCTTCTAGAGAGTAACTAACGAAAGGTTTCCTTTAACGGAAGGAGACACATAATTGTACTGCCCTCGCTTTTCGGTTCAAAAGAATAGTGCGTTTTTGATCCTGAATGCTGAAGTTTAATGCTGAAGAGGCTCAATACAATGGCTTAATTAATTAGTTTGTCTAATAAAGTTCAATGTGACGATCTCACATTTTTATTAATTATCTACATAAAGTAGAATTCAAGGGTATACAAAGTAATACAAAGTAATACAAGTAATACAAAGACGTACAAAGGGACGAACAGGAGCGAAAAGACTACCTGCTTACCTAAACTCCAAAACTCTAAAAGCGATACTTGAGAAGCGATCTTTTGGGAAAAACTACCTGAAAGCCCAAACATTTTAAAAGCATCCTCAAGTATTCGAATGAGCTTAAAGTACAAAGGTGTTGACAGATTAATAAGAAAAGATATTGTCAATAAATTATATATCGTAAAACTAGCTAAATAAAAAATTCAAAATTGTAAAATCTCATTGAGAGAGAAGAAATCCCTATAAACATGGTAACTGAGGAAATCGGTAGATAAGACTTAATTGTAAGTAGCCTAACGTTATCAGCAGGTTTAAAAAAATTCCCATTAGCTAATAAAGGTCAAACGTCAAACATGAAAGGTGAGATAATTTTTACGGCTTATTGTTAAGCTCGATTGTTATAAACGGTTTTCTCAGAAAGGAGTCTAGTACTGTTTGGAGATCGCCGCAAATCGGCGCTGTCAACAGAAAGGTGAGCAACAATGAAGCTGAGGACAAGGATCAAGAAAACGAAAGACGAAGACGAAGGATAAGGACGAGGACAGGCCCCATAGGACGAGACGTCCATGACAGTGTGCGCACAATGGCCGATGTTCGTCGTACGGGCGCGCTTGTACAAATGCAAAAGCGGGCCGAACACGTGAAATCGATTTCGAGCAAATAATCGGATACTTGGTTCAGGGGCGGACGACGAAGACGGTGTCGCCGTTGCGAAGGGACGGGACGGGGGGGAAGGGAGGAGGGGATAAAAGAGGAGAGCCGATGCGCGGGGTGAGGGAGGGACGAGGGAGAAAAAGGAGACGGGGGAGAGGGGTAGGGGAGGAGCGTAGTCGCATAATTCAGAATCGACAAAGCGGCAGATTATGGAAATAGAGTCCCTGAGTCGGAGGCTTCTCTCTCTCTCTTCCGCTCCCTCAGTTCTCCTCTCCTTCTCTCTGTCTCCCTCTCCCTCTCTCACACTCTCTCTCTTTCTCTCTCAGCGTTAGCGCGGCGTTACCATGGCGACCATTGTGGCACTCTCTCTTCCACCTCCATCGTCATTCCACCTTCTCTTCCTCCCGCGTCACACTCTCTCCCCCTTTCCACATTGCTCCGGGTACCACCACCGCCCTCCGCGTAGGCGAACAGCTTCGACATCGCCTCCTGTACGACTCGCAACCCCCTGCCTTCCACCTTCTCTCCTACCACCGCCTCTTCCTCCGTCTGCCTCTGTGTTATCCGCTGCTCGCGTCTCCACAGCCACCACCTACATATTCCCTCCTGCCCCCCCCTCCCTTCCTTCTACACTCGACAGCAAACCCCAGAGTGCGTACCTCATCTATCTAACGACTTGTTGTTAATGTTGTATCAACTCAACCCTGCAAACAGGCACCGCGCCCGTAACTCGACGGGATGGTTGCTGGCTTTTTGCGAGTGTATATATACATACGTGTGCGCGAGTGCGCACGCGAGTGTACGCACGTATGTCCGAACGACATCGTTCGCAGAGATGTGTTGGGTGTTGGAGCGAATATACCTGTCGTGCGGGTGAGAGAGTAATACTTAACTCGCGATGTTGAGTCGGAGGCGTTACGTCTCTCTCCCTTCGAACATACCCCTTAGATTCTCGCCCTCCTCTCTCTGTTGCCTCTCCCTCTCTACACTCTCGTGTGCTTTCTTCTCACGTTAGTATTACCATGGCGACCATTGTGGCACTCTCTCTTCCACCTCCATCGTCATTCCAGAGCGTCACACTTAACTTTCGATTGCTCCGGGTACCACCACCGCCCTCCGCGTAGGCGAACAGCTTCGACATCGCCTCCTGTACGACTCGCAACCCCCTGCCTTCCACCTTCTCTCCTACCACCGCCTCTTCCTCCGTCTGCCTCTGTGTTATCCGCTGCTCGCGTCTCCACAGCCACCACCTACATATTCCCTCCTGCCCCCCCCTCCCTTCCTTCTACACTCGACAGCAAACCCCAGAGTGCGTACCTCATCTATCTAACGACTTGTTGTTAATGTTGTATCAACTCAACCCTGCAAACAGGCACCGCGCCCGTAACTCGACGGGATGGTTGCTGGCTTTTTGCGAGTGTATATATACATACGTGTGCGCGAGTGCGCACGCGAGTGTACGCACGTATGTCCGAACGACATCGTTCGCAGAGATGTGTTGGGTGTTGGAGCGAATATACCTGTCGTGCGGGTGAGAGAGTAATACTTAACTCGCGATGAGAGAGCGAGAGCGAGAGCGAGAGAGAGAGAGAGAGAGAGAGAGAGAGAGAGAGAGGGGGGAGAAGAGAGAGAGAACGCGTGCACGCGCGCGTGACGTGTCCTTTGCCGATCGTTGATTTTACGTTACGTGTTGGATTATGCCGCACGTTGTACCATTGTCACGAAATTGCCGGTACTTTAACGGTTTCTTTAGAACATACTGGAAATTAATTTGCCCTTACTAAGATTTGATCAGAAAGCCGTAATTCGCCGGAGCTACTTGCTGCAGAGCTGTCGCACCTTTCATTTCGCGCATTCTTTGACTTTGAGAATTTAAAAGACCGCTTTATATATATTGGTATGATTAGATATACATACGTATATGTAATTGTTCCGATTGATAAAAAAAGAGTCGTGAAATCTATAATCATTTATCCGTCTAAAACGCGGCTAAAAGTTATGTTACAGGAAACCGCAAGACTCCGGAAACCTAGCTGTGTTAAAAGGTAGAGTCATAGACATCACAGGCGTGTCATATCGATTATATCGCTTGTGAGGTGTGCGACGATCCGTCACGTGGCGCGGTCGCCGGCGAGTAAAGGCCGAATCTGCATGAGTCTGCGATCCGCGGGATTAGTTCCAGAAAATCGCCGTTGGAAAAAAAAACACGGTCACGGTACGTCAATGTAATTAATGATCCAACCGCTTGTTTCAGCCCCCTGACAAAGGGAGGATGAGCTCCTCGAGGGTCGCTTCTTGCTCGCATTTGCGCGTTCCGCGGAAAAACATCGTTTACCGGCGTGAATCGGCAACGACGTTGGCGCACGTGCGACACGTGGTCCACGGCCTATCCGGACATCCTTGCCTCGTCTAATGCAAAATTCGGAAAAATCAGCTAATCCGCCTTTAGTAGAAAAAATGCAATGACATGACACATTTTTTTAGACTCATAGTTTGATCGGTTTTTCATGCACTGCGCATCGATTATTACAAGCTCTGTCTATATTAAATCGATTAAATTGTAATGATGTATGAAAAAAATAAAAAATCAAAGTATCTTGACAGGCAGATTTTCATCCACGCTCGTTATACCTTTCCCTAATAATGATCCATCTTTCAATGTACCTTATCTTTCAATAACAAGGATGTATCGTGCGACGGACAGTGCAGCTGAAATTCGCGATGCTCTGTCAGTCGGACAACGCGAATTCAGTATTTCTCTCGCGAGCCCTTACGAGCCGCGCAACGTCGGCGCTCGTTGTTCGGCCGCGAACAATGAGACACAGTTAGCGCACAACGCGGCCGTCGCGGGACGCAACGCCAGCGTCGCCTACATTATATAATGACACGGAATGGATTAATCCTACCCGGGTGACGCGGCGGTGGCGCAACTCAGCACGGGATAATAGATACGCTCTTTCTTTGTTTCGCGTGCTCATAATGGCCGCGCCTCGCAAGAAAACGCGGAACACCGCGAGCATTATGCCGATCCGTCGGGACTAGCCGGGAGAGAATAAAGTCGGGCGAAGCTCGAACAGCTCTCCGAGTTCGTTTTCTTTTCACTTCCCGCACCCCCCCCTTACCTTCTTCGTTCTTTTCCCCTTCTCTTTCTTTCTCTCTCTCTCTCGCGAGACACCAGCCGCTTTTCAAACTTTTCCCCACCGGATGCAGAAGAGTGCACGATCGGAGACAGAGGTTCCCGAAGATCCGAGGGTGTCCTGCTTAATGTTGGCTGTGAAAGGGCGGTGCTTTTCAAGAAAGCTCTGACCGTCATGTATTATTGTATCATGAACATTTGCTTGCATACGTCTCTGAGCTAGGAAAAAGGAGAAATGTAAGAAATAGAATACAATAAATGAAGGGTATTTTTCTTTGGACACGCGAGATTGATTCAAATAACATTTTCAAAACGCGGCTGTCCCGTGGGAGACAGATGGATCAAGTGTTCAAACTACTGACTTCGTATTTTGGATGCGAATATATCTAGCAAAATGAGCGAAGTGATAAAAAATGAACGCGGGACAGGGAATTTATAAATTCTTTGCATTACTTCTCAGACATTTGGATCGCGTAAATTAAAATTTTCAGGTTCATTGTCCTGTGAGAAAATGGATCATCCGATGCGAAATCGAGTCAAGCAAAGTTCAGCCGAGTTTAAAGATTCGCGCGATAACGAACTCGCGTTCGTTTCACCTGCGAGCGGCACCTCGCACGCGAGATAAATCGCGGTGGGGTCGTCGCGTTCAAGAGACATAGAAACC